>CM057348.1:163297452-164547452 GCA_030015575.1 Agapanthus africanus
CAACTGTCCGATTAAAGTCTACGCAGCATGCACATATTTAATCGGACACCTGTATGTACCAACATACGTCATATACACCATATTGCCTGAACCGTGAAAATCCTCTGTGTGGGACTCTAAAGACTCGTCAATACGCTGGCAGTGGGTTTAACCACAAGCACGTCAGCGGCACTAGCTGTACGTAACGGCTACCCAGGTATTGAGCGAAAGGGAGGCCGACGAGCAACTCATCCTGAGCCCCTACTGAGCCTGACAGTGACAATATCCGTACAGTCCGGTCTGTTCGTCTAAGAGTATCACATATCGAGTCTAAGGGGTGGATAAAGTCAGACCCCCAACAACACGATATTTAGTGTCGGCATGAAACCCATCACCACCTGAGAAACTATCAATCTTGGATCGGTAGTTCTCATCTACCGTGGCCACGGATCTAGGGTGATGGCCATCCGTACACAACGCGACATCAACCCCCAATACCGGGAGAGACGAATCCCCGACGATCCGATCACTGCCTCCATGTGGCTCGGGACTGTACCCAACAAAAACCTATTTGCACGACTCCTTTGAGTCGTGGTAGGGTAGTAATCAAAGCACAGTAGGAACTCATACGAGACAAATGACGATCTCAGGTCGACAGAATAAGCTGTACACATGTCACCTGGGAACTGCTATCTGACAATAGGTATAATATCAACTAGCAGGTTCCCGGCGAGTCCGTCCAGTGTACTCATAACCCAATAAGCACCTGTATACTATCTTAGGTGAACAAACTAACACCAATGGCTTGTGAGACCTGGCCACCGCCCCTCGTTCGGGGTCTCGATCAGTATACACTAGTCTACACTGGAGTATCGATGTCCGGTCTCGATACTCCTACGACTAGGGACATTTAAGAATGTGCTTATAGACCCAGCTCCCACATATATGATCGCCATCATAATACTGTCAGTCAAGCAAAAATCCTATAGGCTCTATCAACACATACATGATGATAAAGACAAACCAGATAGCATACTATCATCTTGAGTAAGACTGTTTTATCGGTATAGGTCATCACTCAATCATCATAGTCTCAAATCCGCGACTATGATAATTTCCTTGAGGGTACTATAGCAACAATCTCCCACTTGCATTTAAGGCCAATTATTGCGATGTAGCATACTCACAGCCCGTGTGATACCGAACATCCAACTTCTCTACTAATCAGTTTCGCAAAGCCCGTTTGCGAAAATGATTGCGTTCGAGAAATAGCTTCAGTGATTGGATCTGCTCCAATGTTTCTTTCTATATCTCTCTATATCTCAACTTCGCGGAGAAAACTATGTCCCGAAACGAGCAATACCTGTCTTAGAATTTGTCTGGATATCTGATGGGACCCAGTTCATAAATGAACTCCAAATCCAGCAAATATCCTAGACAGTATCATCCAATGAATTTAATCAGTAACATGCGCTATGCCTTCCTCACTATCGACTTGGACCACTTGTCCAATATACCGTCTCTCAGAAGAGGGAAAAACTATAACTCAGACCGCCACTCTGTCGTCTAGGTCATCATAGAAGCCTGGAATGATAACCGGCTCCCGAAGGAGGCTGCGTTAATCATTTTCCAAGAACATCCATTTATGTTCATAAACTACTTCCCAACGTTTCTCCAAGATTGGATTAATATATCTGCTTATTGCAGCTAGTGAAAAAACAACATCTGGTGTGGTACTTGACATTTCATGATTAACTCAATTGCCTAAGCAAGTGATATGCTAATCATGCAGATCTCTCCCCCTTTAGTCTGTAAGACACCTTTAGAGAGGGTGACTCCATCACCTGCAGGTACACCACCATGCCAGGAGTCGTCCATTCTAAAATATCTTTAGAATAATGTCAAATTACCCAAATTGGGATACTTTCCAAATCTAGATCTAAAACCATAGATTTAGTAACCAGAAACCCTGATATTATATCCATATCCTATGGAGAAACAACTTTGTGACAACCACAGTATAACCAATCGTAGTATAGGAATATCTCTTCCTATCAAGTGCATGTCATCCCAAATACCAGGACATCACACCCTACTGCCTTCTTACCAGATCCATCTCCTATTCTGATGAGGTCAAAGCCTATGACTATCACATCAAAAATAGATGATCTATTTCCGCGAAACCTGCTTTAGTCTATAAATAGACATAAGCTACTTCCCTACTGTACTTCCGCTGCTCCCACTGACTACAACAACCCTCTGGCAGAGTCATATTTACGTACACTTCTAAAGCTAGTTTAGAATGACGCTATACTCATCCTCCTGCCGGGTCTTATAGTCTAGAACAGCAGCAATGACAAGTCTGGGTAAACAAGAACCTCCCTGTCACTGTCTCTGAGAAGACCGAAGTACCTCTCGGGTGCCTGAGGTTACCCACCAAATCGGTGGAGTGGCTAATAGAACGTCAAAAACAATTGAATCCTTGGGTTCTATTAAATCTTTAGTGATCGTTTGTGGTTCTGGAATCACTTCCAGTTCTACCATACTCCCACTTTTGTTTTTCTGAAAAAATCCATTTTACTAAAACTGTGGCGAGTCAAGAACAATATCACTATTGATCTTCCTGATGGTAGAAAGTTAACCCTCGTCAAAGCCCGGGATAACCCACAAACAGCCATTACTGAGACGTGCTTCGAGTTTATCCGGATTCTGGTTTTAAGCATCAGCCGGTCAACTCCCTATACCTTAACATCGTTAAGATATAAATTGATTCTATATAAAACTAATATAGAAACAAAAGTACTAATTTAATTGGAACCAGATTCAAAATCATACAGCTGTCTCTAGTGCATATCAACCAAATGGAATGAGGCCAATCAGCATTACTCATGTAGGAGTGCATCCATATATGAGTAACCTGAAAGAGAAGCAAGTTCTCAAAACCATTACCATCAATGGAATACCAAATACAAGTATCTATATCTTCGACTTCATCGAAGAATCCTGATACTTCCAACAAATGGTTCTCTACTTTATTCTTATAGCTATAACTTCTCAATATCTGGATCTTGCATTTCAACAAAATACTTGTTCAGAACTGGAGAAGTCACAAGTAAACAGAATATAATACGAGTACCAACCCTATTGTCCTAATAGACACTGGACAACATACAATACTTTGTATAAATCCCCTGAGTTCGGTAACTCAAACGCTGTGCGTCGTAGGTTGAAAAACTGTACTATGGTTAAGAAGAATTACACCGCTGTTGAATGCACCTTACCTAATCACCAACTGATATAGATAAATGTCACAGATATAATATCGAAAAGTTATATCTCACTTTTTAAAATAAACGTACAGATATATCAGTTTGATTTGGTGCATAACAACGGATATTCAAAACCAAATATTTGCCATCCGGCAAAATCCAGACGATTTCCTCAAATATCACCAATTACAACGAATTCTGATATAATGAGGATCTAATCACCCAATTCCCAATATCTTACTCCCACTCACCATCTGTAATAGCATGCAGATGTGAGAAACTGATCTGGTAAATACATACCCTGGAGATAGATTCCAACTGGGAAAACAGTTGTCAATAAATATCGCACAGTGAAACTAAAATATGAAAAATGTTTCGAAGGGGTAACCGGGTATTCCTAGTAACGCCTCTTCCACTATCCTGATTCATGATAGTAACCATATACTTAGCTGCCCTCACTCCAATCCCTTTATTATGTCTTTATTTATTAGCTTATGTACACCTTCTTTAGGCTAATTGGTTTTCTTCCTTCCCTACCCTTCGACACCAGCCTAAGATTTGGAAGAAGACTATCCAATAAGCATAATAGGTGTACCCTCCTCTAAAGTAAAGTTATTCTCATCTTTATCTAATAAAGAAACGGATATTATATTGCATAACTTATACGGTACATAGTAGCAGTTCAGAATCAAAGTATTTCCATTTGGCAATATCAGGTGATATTCACCAACAGCATCAACAGCAACAAATGCTCTGTTCCCTACTCTTAGGGACATATCACCCTTTTCTAGTGCTCTACTTTTCCTTAACCCTTATAACATATTACAAATGTGAGATCCTGAACCGGTATCCAATACCATGGACGTAGAGCATACAGAGAAACAGTTCTCAATAAGTAACACACCCGAAGAAGATGCATAAGAATGCTTCACATTCATCAGGGATTCTTAGAAATCCATGCATTCCCCATTCACATGCCCATACTCATGACTGTTGTCATAAGTCAGAGCAGAAACAACGTTCTCCAGCCCATTATAATAAGGGGGTTCGGTCAAGTCATACATATTATTATCTTAATTAAAGCGTGACATGGTTGCTACCTAAAAAGATAGAAAAAAATACTCAGCGTATGCTCTTGCTAGATTAGATTGGTTTATTAATTTTTCTAATCAGGATGGCTCCCACTGTTTCGTCGAATTCTCATTCAAACCCTAAAAGAAAAATTAGCCAGGATTAATTACACCCTACAAGTTCGCTAACCGGTTAGCCAGACCAGTGCTAATACTCCGAGAGAGGCTCCTTGTGCTTTTGCACTAACCTAATTAAATAATCCCGTTTCCGCAGAGGCATAACCTTATTAATACCTTTCTAGACACCTAATGAGTTAACTAGTTGGGAAGTGAAAAATCTTCCGGGAGTAATTCTTACTCACAGTAGGAATTGGGACCCAACTATCACATAGAAGGTATGCAATCTCATTACTAATTTCAACGCTTGAAACTCCCGATATGGTTTTTACCTTTAACAGCTTATGACCTCGACATAGTCGACAAACTATAAGTCGCTTGTCAAGTTCAACCTTGTCATTTCTTAATTAATTTAGGTCCACCTGCTTGACTCTTGATAGAGTCAATAAGGTTGCACAACTTTCCTAGCCAATCGCATCGCATGCTACAAATAAGTATCACTTAGCTACCATACGCTATGCCTTGACAGAGTCAACAAATATAGCACAAATACTAAGTACTCTACTTGTAGGAAATGACAGAGTGCTACGGATGGTTTTGATGAAAACCATTAACTTAATGAACTTGATATCGTCGTAGAAACTATAGTGATTTGAAATGGAGTGGGTTAAACTCCGCTTTTAAAATGAATGGTTTTGAAGAAAACCGAGTGGTTTTAAAATTTGTTTCTACAATATCATTTTAGGTTTATTTTTCTTTACATTAATCATATTAATATAGTTCCATCATTTACTTCCTAGTCACACAAGAAACAATGAAAATATATGCTATGTGCATTCGCCACGGGGCATCGGGTCTTCACCGTAAGATTACTTAACTTACGGCAGGGCGGAGGCAGGGATAGAGCGGATGCAAAACATATAAAAGCGTTATTTATATATCATATATATATATATATAGTCATCACATGCATGAATAGTCATCACAAGCAGCATAATGATCACATCACAGAAACAAATGAAAAACGGAAATATGAGTTCCAGTTTCGATCGAGCCATCAAATGAAATGCGAAGTTCCACATTCGTGTGAATAGCCACTACCCCATCTATCCTAGATCTCTACGAGTGCGGCAAGCTATCCACTAATCTTAGAATTAGGTGACCCGAGTCTCAACTTCTTGAGATGGCCACCCTTTGGATTCTAGGACCCGATAACTTGAGCACCCCACCGTGGGTCAAACCTAGATGCGGGAAAAGTAAAATATATATCAAATGAAGGTATCAACCTCGCTCCCGAAAATGAACCATAAAATAATATGCATATTTTATATCGAATGAATAACGGATTACATACAACACTTGAATGTAAAAACCCTCATTCTAGGCTATGCACACGACGATCCGTTTTCCATTCCAACAATAACATGATCAACACAACAAGCCAAAATGCGCAACCCCGACTAATAGATCATATAGCGATTAGCCAACGTTTTACCATGCATTGTCACAAAAAAGAAATGAAAACTAATTCGTAACCAAACTATCATTAACCCGCTATGTTTTACATTCGAAATTCCAAACAATTTGAACTTCAATTGCAAACCTACGCAAACCTCTTATTTTTGCACAAAATCGAATCCCGTTAACCCAAAAAAAAACCTAAACTGTTTAAGCCTTGATTCAGCTCCAAAATGAGGCTGAATCGAGGTCGGGAACAGCCCCGTATCGAGGCTGGAACAACCCCAAATAGGGGTTGATCTAGTGGATATCCAGCCCCCATCCGGGGCTGAAACGGCCTCGTTTTGGGACCGAACCGAGCAAAAATAGGATGGGTATTGGG
This sequence comes from Agapanthus africanus, assembly GCA_030015575.1. Lineage (NCBI taxonomy): Eukaryota > Viridiplantae > Streptophyta > Magnoliopsida > Asparagales > Amaryllidaceae > Agapanthus > Agapanthus africanus. Next base: position 163,303,728 of record CM057348.1, read on the forward strand.
AAATCATGAGCGCACACGAAAATCTTTGTCCGAACCATGAATTCGGTGTCTCCGGCACAAGTGAAAATGAGAGCTTTCCATGCCAATTTTCAAAACTATGTTTTTCAAAAACAGGTTAATGAAATCTTTTGGCTACAAATATCAAGCTGTAGTCATTAGGGTGGCTCTGATACCAGTGTATGTTTTGTTTGCTCGCTAGATAGGATTTTAAAAATTAGCGAAAGCCATTTCAAAAAATCAAGAGAGCAAATCAACTAACAAAATAAGATCATGCCTAAAAACTATAACTATAAACTAGTCTAGGAGTTATGAACTACTATGATCAAGAACTACAACCTTTGTAGACAAGTCCTTCTCTTCAAAAACTCCTCTTGATCCTTGGAAGAAGTTAGGTAGAAGATCCTCCAAACCAAAGATGATCCATCTTAAGATAGTACTAACACAAGATTTCACTTTACTAAGTAAAGAAACCATTTAAACTAATTTGCTAGATTGTTTAAGTAGATGAACTAGGAATTTTTCTCACTAATTTTCACTCTCTTTTCTCCTCACTCTTGCATGAATAGGAAATCAAGAGAGAGAAGAAGAAGATGAAAATGGCTAAGGATTAAAGGATAAGAGTTAAAGATATATCTAATTATCTAATAGAATAAAATAATAATGAGTCACTAGTTTCTACACAAAACTAAAGAATGACTCATTTATCTTTTATCAAAAAAAAATATCTTTATCCTCATCCTTAATCTTATAGAAGTCTTATACACACAACTCTTGTGTATATACAATCATGACAAAATTATATATATAATATTTATATCCTATATAAATATTATATATATATATATATATATTATATAAAGAGAAGGATAAATAAAGTGAGCACAATATTAATTTATATATATATATAATAAATATATATCAAATTATTAAATCAACACTTGATTTAATAATCCGGTTATATCATAAATAATCTGGCTAATATTAATAAATGCTCGATTAAAATACGGTATCACATACTCGTATTTAATTGAGCTCCCGCACATATCACTATACATACCCTATTTCGTTTCGCTCATGCTAGGAAACCTCTGTGTGGACTCTAAAGACTCATTAATACGCTGGCAATAGGTAATGATCATATCAAATACCTACAAGCACGTCAGCGGTACTAGCTGCACATAATGGCTACCCGGGTGTTAAACGAATAGGAAGATCGACAAGCTAGCTCGTCCGAAGTCCAATAGATCCTAAAAGTGACAGTCTCCATACAGTCCGGTCTTTTCATATGAGAGTGTCGCATATAAATTCTGGAGGGTGGTATCCGTAAGACCCCCAATAACCTGATAAGTCATGCCAATCAGTAACCTGTAACCACAATAAATACAACTGATAACACTTATCAGTTTATCTCATCCGCTCTGGTCAAGGACTTATAGTTACAGTCGATCAGGCATAACATGACATCAACTCCCTATATTGGGAGAGACGAAACCTTTCCGACCACTCGTTGTCTCCATGTGTTTCAGAACTGTACCCAACTAAAACCTGTTTGCATGGATCTTTAAAGCTGTGGTAGGGTAATAATCAAAGTACAGTGAGAAACACACAAGTCACTATGAAAATCTCAGGTCTACAGACTATGCTGTACTCATGTCACCAGAGAACTGCTATTTGATGGTAGATATAATACCATATAGGAGTTCTCGGTGAGTCCGTTCGGTGTACTCATTTTTTAATGAGCACCTGTATACAATCTTTGGTGTCAAACACTAATGTCTATAGGAACATCCATTTCCCCGGTCGGAGTTATGATGTTGGTGAGTTGTGCTCACTCTACATCGAAGTAGAGAGGCGGAATGCACAAAAATTAAATTTTTAAACATACACAACCAATTTAACCCAAGTGATCAAACCATAACCCTAAACTAGCAAGCTACAAGAGATCTATCTACTATGAGAGAAGGTTATACCGATAGACACGTGTCCTTCGGGTCTTCACTCCTCTTCTTAAGCTCCTTGGGGTCTCTTAGATCAGCCTTGTTGGCCGGCCTCCTCGGTCTTAGATGATCTACCCGATAGTTTGTGGTTCAAGCTTAGCTTCACTAATGAAGCAACTCAACAACCTAGCTTGCTAATCTAGGTTGCTAAGATGATGTAGTGACTATTTTGTAGTTGTTTTCTATCTTAGATCTTTTAGTTCTCAACACACGAGAATGATAAGGATTTGCATAAGAGAATAAACTCAAGAAGATGAAGAGAAGAGAGTAAGTGAAGAATCACTTCATCAAAGATGAGAAGAAGAATGGCTAAGTCTTCTTACATGAAGCATTTTCTTTTCTTTTTAAAATCACAACCATACTCCAATAGTATTTGCAATAAATGCAAAGCTATGCTTCATGTCATTTCATTCTTTTCCACTTCATTTTTTATTTTCAACAAAATAGAAAAATGCATGATGAGGTGTCATCTTCTAGAAAGTATTTTGTATAAATACAAAATACTTTTTATCGTATATACATACCCGTATTCATACCAAATACGTATACCCACAAGATAGAATAATACTACTAATATAATATTAGTATTAAATCAATATCTGATTTAACAAACTGGCATAATCCTAATCCCACTAGTATTATCAACCGTCCGATCGAAAATCTGGATAACATTAGAATATACATATTGACTCCGCGTTAAATAACGCCGTGGAATACGAGGCCTTGTTGGCCGGGTTATGAATCGCTTCCGGGGTGGGTTGAAGACGATCATGATTCACAGCGACTCCTCCCTAGTGGTCGGCCAAGTGACCGGGCGCTCCGAGGCCTGAGAGCCGCTCATGGTGAAGTACTTGGCCGAGGTGAAAAGACTATGGAAAATTTTTGACGTAGTCCAAGTGGAACAGATTCCCCAGCACTTGAATGCCCAAGCTGACGCCTTAAGAAAACTTGCATCTTCCTATACTGCCAATAATAAGAAAAATATCCTCTTCGAAGTCTTGCCACGACCCAGCGTGGAAGACAGAGAAGTGACGCTTCAAGTATACATTGCTCAAGAAGAAGGCCAGGAATGGAGGAAACCCCTCGTGGAGTTCCTGAAGGATGGTACACTTCCGGAAGACCGAGGGGAAGCACGCCGCCTTCGAGCCAAAACCCGCCATTTCATCTGGAGCAATGGAAACATTTATAAGAAGTCATACACACAGCCTCTGCTCCAGTGCGTCGACCCTCACGAAGCTGATTACGTCCTGCGTGAGATACATGAAGGGGTCAGTGGAGCGCATCAAGGGGCACGTACATTGGTCCAGAAGACGCTGCTCCAAGGATATTTTTGGCCGACGGTACACCAAGACGCTCAGAAGCTCGTAAGAAGATGCAAGAGCTGCCAACTCCACGGCAGCATACCCCGTCTTCCGGCTACCGAGCTAACGGCCCTCACCTCCCCTTGGCCGTTTGCCCAGTGGGGGATGGATATAGTATGCCAACTCCCCACTGATATGAGCGGACAGAAGTACATTCTTGTCGCGGTGGACTATTTCACTAAGTGGATTGAGGCCATCCCCATCAGAAAACCGGACGCCGCCACTACCATAAAATTCCTGCAGAACAATGTAATCTATCGATTCGGGATCCCAAGGTGCATCATTACCGACCACAGGACGAATTTTGAAAACGACAAAGTCAAAGAGTTCTGCAACGAATACCACATACTAATGAAGTTTGCCACGGTCGCGCATCCTCAATGCAACGGACAAGCCGAGGTTGCTAACTGAGACGTCATCCGAGGTCTTCAAGCTCGTTTAAAAGGAAGGCAGGGCAGCTGGGTCGAGGAACTACCACGGGTACTATGGGCCTTACGAACATCGAAGAAAACGCCTACAGGAAAGACCCCTTCAGCCTCTGCTACGGTACCGAGGCAATGGTCCCAGCGAAGATCGGACTGCCCAGTTACAGAGTCGAACACTTCGATGACGAAGCCAATACCTCGACGTTCCGGACCAATTTGAACATCTTGCTTGAGAAGCGAGACCGAGCACAGATCAAAGCGGCCGCTTACCAACAACAAACTGCTCGCTATTACAATGCACGAGTTAAGCATCGCGCCTTCAAGACGGGAGATTTGGTCTTAAGGCGGAACGAATTCGTAGATCAGGGCAAACTGCACAAGTTCTCCCCAAAGTGGTACGGCCCTTTTCTCGTCTCCGAAGTATTGCCCGGTGGAGCCTATCGCTTACAAGACGCCGGGGGACGCAAGTTTCTTCGGCCCTACAACGCTGAAAAACTCAACCTATACAAATGAATGTATTTTCTTCTTTTCAAAACTATGTAATTTTTCTTAAGTCTCCTGAATTAGAAGAAACTTCTTCGATATATTTTCTTCTTCCTCGTTTCTGAGATCCCTAGATTTGTTTTGAGAAAATATGTAAAGAGTGCTAAAAAAGGAGAGACAAAACACATCAAAAAAGAAGAATTGTATTCATAAAAAGGTATTAGAGGCTCCTCGGCCTTACAAAATTACAGCAAAAGGGGCCAGGGATTGAGGAAGTATTGTTGATGATACTCCGACGAAATCTCCGCCAGTCGAGCCCTAGCTTCCTCGGCCACCTCGGAAGCTCCACCCGTCCGAAAAAAATCAACGATCAGCCTCTTCTGGAAACACTCCAGAAGAAGGCCCGCTGATCGGTCTCGCCTACTCTTCGAGATCAGGCCGAGATGATAAAGCGAGTGCAACTTCTCGATCGCCTCATCCCTCAACTGCGGAGACAGGGCATTGTGCAGACCCGAGGACCTCCTCCAGATCGCATAAATAAGCACATGGAGGAGTGGTGATCGCCGGGGAAGAAGGCGTCCGAAGTGGCCCTCGACGCGATTTATCACCACCTCGTACGTCTGCTCGGATCGGTCGAGGTTGTAGAGATACACATCGTCACGAAAAATAATCTCCCTGATGAGCACACACGGACGTCCGGCCATTTTCAGAAACGCAAGGCTAAAAGAAACCAACATGCCTTCGCTATTTATAGCCCCAACAGAATCCCTAAAAGCCGAAATTTGCATACGCAGCAACGCGAATCACGGGAAGTTTTCAAATTTCCCAATACAGAGCTGCCACGTGGCGATCATGCCAATCCTCACGAGCTCTTAAGCGGTCAATGGAAGTTGGAACAACACGAACCGCGGAGCGTCACGCCTTGCCTATACGTTTTTGCCACGTGTTATCTGCGACGGTCACTCTTCTAGATCTTACAGGTCAAGGGAGATTAAACGATGCCCCATGAAAACGAAGAGAAGTCTAAAAAGCCCTCATCTAGAAGTCACCGAGCAGCTACCCTGCTCGGTCAATCCTTAGCGGGTAACTTCCTACCCACCTACTCTAAGGATCGAAGCCCTCGTCAAGAGGCCACCGAGCAGCTTCCCTGCTCGGTCTATCCTTAGCGGGTAAATTCCTACCCACTTATGCTAAGGATCGAAGCCCTCGTCAAGAAGCCACCGAGCAGCTTCCCTGCTCGGTCAATCCTTAGCGGGTAACTTCCTACCCACCTACGCTAAGGATCGAAGCCCTCGTCAAGAGGCCACCGAGCAGCTTTCCTGCTCGGTCAATCCTTAGCGGGTAACTTCCTACCCACCTACGCTAAGGATCGAAACCTTCGTCAAGAGGCCACCGAGCAGCTTCCATGCTCGATCAATCCTTAACGGGTAACTTCCTACCCACCTACTGTAAGGATCGAAGCCCTCGTTAAGAGGCCACCGAGCAGCTTCCCTGCTCGGTCAATCCTTAGCGGGTAACTTCCTACCCACCTACGCTAAGGATCGAAGCACTCATCAAGAGACCACCGAGCAGCTTCCCTGCTCGGTCAATCCTTAGCGGGTAACTTCCTACCCACCTACGCAAAGGATCGAAGCTCTCATCAAGAGGCCACCGAGCAGCTTCCCTTCTCGGTCAATCATTAGCGGGTAACTTCCTACCCACCTACGCTATGGATCGAAGCCCTCATCAAGAGGCCACCGAGCAGCTTCCCTGCTCTGTCAATCCCTGGTGAGTAGTTTCCTATCCACCAACACCAAGGATCTAAAGCCCTCATCAAGAGGCCACCGAGCAGCTTCCTTGCTCGGTCAATCCTTAGTGGGTAACTTCCTACCTACTGACGCTAAGGATCAAAGCCCTCGTCAAGAGGCCACCGAGCAGCTTCTCTGCTTGGTCAATCCTTAACGGGTAACTTCCTACCCACCTACGCTAAGGACCGAAGCCCTCATCAAGAGTCCACCGAGCAGCTTCCCTGTTCGGTCAATCCTTAGAAGGTAACTTCCTACCCACCAATGCTAAGAGATGTGGTCGTCGGTCCGACTCTAAGAGATGGACAGATATCGACCTTCCTACACTATGGGATCTTCCGATGTATTCTAAGTGAACAATCACCACCTCGACTCCGGGGGAGGGAGGACACCGACCTTCGTGCACTTGGCGATTAATTGACTTACACTCGACGTGCGATCATCCTCTAAAAGGCCGGTCATCGACCTACGGCCTAACACTTGAATCGAAGAAAAGACCGACATGCTCAAGTACTCACGCAAGAAACTCATTGTCATGCAGAGGAAAATAACCCCAGTTTTATTCATGTTCAGAAAGTCTTTACAAGGTATTCTGGGCCCCTCAGCCTTACAAAATTTGAGAAAAAATAAAGGATAAAAAAGGGCTCAGGATGCAGGCTCGGCCCGGATCTCTCCTTGCTTGACACCGCCCTCAGGGGCCGAAGCTTCCACCTCCGTAACCTCCCCTCCACCAGCGCCAGCCGCTTGCGGCGTGTCCACCGAAAGCGGGACCCGAGCGCAAAGCTCACCGTCGGAAAACTCTGGCATTAACGTCTTAACGGCATCAAGAGCTTCCTGCCAAATGATGGCAGAGTCTTCGCCGATGTCGGCGTAGAACTGGTCTGACGCCTTGTACAAGTCCACCCACTTGCGAGCCCGGAGCTCGGCGATCTTCGCCGCCTCAAGCGCAGCCTCGGTCTCCCTCTTGCCGGCGTCCCTCCCCTTCTTCATTATGGCATAACGCTTGCCCAACTCCTCCAACTTGACCTCGACTGCTCGGTGGGACTCGCTCAGAAGTCAGTGGGACTCCTTGCACTTGGAGATTGTGAGCTCCCCGGCGCCCAACCGGGTTTAGAGGGCAGCTGTCTTATCTTTCTCATGCCGCAGCTAAAGGTACAAATCCTCCACCTCCGAAGAAGATTCCCCCGCCTTCCTCATGGACGGGACAATCTCCTCGGACTCCATGTTGACGATAAGGGCGCAATGCTGAAGGACCTAAGGAAATCAGCAGATGGATTTAGAGGTATTCAGACTAAGAAAGGGCACTTAAGATAATACTTAAACGGATACCAACCTGAACTGTCTCCTGAGCAATGGCGGCCACTTGGGCCTTTAGGGTCCCTCGGGGAATCATGCCCCCGGCCGACTGCACCATGTCCGCGAGCAAGCAGTCGGCGGCTGAAAGCCCTGAGGGGACCACGAAGCAGACGTCCCCCTCCTGCACGGGAATCCTCTCAGGGATATCAGTCGACGGCGCGCAGGAGACAATCATTTTCCTCTTGAGGGGAACCTCGGTTCCCTCCTCCTCTCTCGCCCAGGGTTTCGAGTCTCGCGCGTGCTTCTGGCTACCCCTGCGGCGGTCATCAGGGGATCGGGGCGATGCAGAAGGCCTCGTCGGTGGAAATGGTCTCAGGGCCGAGCTCGGGACAAGCTCACGCCCCCGGCCTTCTTCTGGGAAGTAGCAGCTATGGCCGCTAGGATCCTGGATCGATCCATTTGTCCTGCAAAAGGAGAATACACAGAAATGTTAATAATACGAGAAGGGAAAAAGGAAATTATTCAAGTCTAAATAGATCTTCCAAACTCCTAACTTACCCACGAAGCACGCGGGGCTGAGCCCGGCCCAGTTAAGGACCTGCTCGGAAAGCAAGACGTCGGCCCGCTGGATCGGCTCCTACATGGACACCGCCCTCGCCTCGGGAGAGGAAAACTGCTTCGCCCGCGAGCAGTCGGCCATATGCCACTGTATAGGCACAGGCTAATCTTGGCCCCTGGGTGGCCCGACGAATACAAACTTCTCCTTCCATTCGTGAATGGAAGAACGAACAACTACTACTCCCGACCCGGCCGTCCCTCCCTTACGTTTTTTGAAAGAAATATACACCCATCTCGGCTCATCCTTGCGGGTGCCAGGGTGATTTTTGTAACAGGGGAAGAAAATAAGAAGGGTCAAGCTGAAAGGGATGCCGTCAAGTTTCAACCGGACCAGAAACCCTAGGAGAATTCTCCACGAGTTCGGCACTAGCTGGCCCGGGACAAGTTGGAAGCAACGAAGTACCCCACATATTTCGGGTGGAAAGGGCAGATGCATTCCAGCCCAGAATGTATCCAGGTACAGGGCAATCTCCTTGCCCTGCACTTGATCCACCTTTTCATCCTCCCTAGCTAAACGAAACGAATAGCCAGGGAGAATGCGGAAGCGAGCCCGAATCGCGGTAAGATCGTCTATGTTTCTCAAGAGGAAGGGCGCATCGCGAGCATTCCTGATGCGCACTTTAGAGACCCTTGCCGTCGCCTAGCGATGAGCGGCACGGGTAGCCCTAACTCTAAGGGGGAGACCCTTGCCGTCGCCTAGCGATGAGGTGGGAGAAGACACCTTGGACTCGGCTCCAACCACTGGAACCTCATCGCCCGACTCGACCCTAACAACTTCTACAGACTCCTCAGAGAAAGACATCTAACCTGATTCAAAGGGAAGGTTTCGCCGAGGAAAGGCGCAGAAGATCTGATCTGAAAAAAGAAAGGAACGCCGAGCAATCTCTCGCAATGAAAGGAAATAATAGCAGAAGTGTTAACCCTAGGGGGTTCCCCTCCTATTTATACAAATCGTGGGGGAGCATCCAACGACCCTGATCATTTCCCGCCAAAACAAAGTGTCACGTCTGCCAGCCGTCGAAGCCCCACGTGTCAAACAACCATTAGAGACGTCCTTTCGGCCGCAGGCGACAGTAACAGCCTATCGCATCCCCCAATCCGTGTCAGACACGTGGCGTGCACCTCAACAGACGTGCGAGCGAATCGGCGCCCCCTCTATAAAGCACGATCATTTCCCTGATCCGCTGATGTCATCAAAGATGCGCGTGAAGATCCAAGCGCCCGGGATACGCCACGCGGGCTCATAAATCCGAACGACGCAACTGCCCTACACCAAGTCGCCCCGGAAATCTGCGCCCATAGATTTTTGGCAACAGTCTGCTCCCAGAAAACCGATCAGACCACTCTCAACCCGACCGATAAATAGGTCGGGACGAGAGTGGAGGGCAAATGATGATACCCATAAGTGGGAATTCCCCAGATCATGACACGTGGTAAATGACGTATCCCGGGGCTCACGGGACAGGAGCAAACACGATACATTGAATGCATTCCCCGTGCCTTCGCCCCGAGGATTGACCCGACCTTCGATGGCCTGCCAGAACAATTCTATGCTCGCCTTACAAATAACCATCGGCTTGCCTCCGAGCCCTCCTACACGCTGAGCTTCCTCAGCCCTCCCTACTCGCCTCCGATCTATCACAGAACCGAGCTTCCTCAGCCTCCCGCTCGCATCCGAGCCTCCCACCGAGCTAAGCCTTCCCGGTTCTCCTGAGCAACCAAGAACGAAGAGCCCAAGCGCCTCCGCCACGGCTCCACGTATCTCGTCAGAAGCGAGATATCCGCCACCCAACATCTCGCGTTCCACGCCGTCGTATCCCCCATTAACGAACGTATCTCGTCATTAATGGGAGGATCCCGTCATTCACGCAGGTGTAACGTCAAGGGCATAACCGACGGCGAAGATCTCGTGCCAGCTTGCTCCAAACGACCACTATAAAAACCCCTCTCACAGACGACTCAGGTAAGGCAATTTCAATCTAACAAGCCGCTACTCTGCTTAAATTTCTCAGCTAACTTGATCGTTGGAGGGTCCACGGTGGTACAACCACCCCAGGACTTCTTTGCAGGTTGCTCGGTTTCACCTCGAAATCAACCCATTGAGATCCACACGCTCAAGAAAACAACCATCAACGTCAATCTCAACCCTTCATCAACACTCGCGACAAATCGACGGAAGACAACATCTGAAGGAGATCCAGACCTCATCATTCTTATATCCTCTTGAATCATTCTTATATCCTCTTGAATCTCATACCTTTCTCTGTTTTTCAATGTGGACATCTTTGAAGCAAAACATATTATTAAGCAAAAGCTTTTCTAGAAATAGTTCCATAGTCCACAAATTATCTTAAAATTGTTGTTCCTTAATTACGTGGTATACAAGGGAACCAATGTTAAATAAAATTTAATAAAATACAAAAAACATTACACAATAAAATAAAACATAAAAATAGATGGTGAAGCCGTCGGCTGAGGCACGGGTATCTCGCTTTCTTTAAGGCAATTCGTGCGACCGCGGTGAGAAGCTAGTGGTTTTTCACGATGCAGTAGGTCTCGACACGTTGCATCCAGGATACAACAACTAATGAATCAACACCATTTCTGACGCGGCAAGGTATCCGAAGAGTACCGAACCATGTATTGGGATGCGGAGAATGGTTAAGTTCCGCAAGCCCAAAAACTGGACGTGCCGCTGCTGAAAGCAAGACAACCGGACCGTAGAGTTTGGTCAAATCCACGACCGTGCCGAATCCACGGAAAAGAGAGAAAGTCAAATTTTTATTATTTTCCTTTATAAGAGCTCATAGGCTTTCTTTATAACTAAATACCGTATTGAGAAGCAAGTCGGTTTAAAGGGTAAGAGATAATTAAGAATGAAAGCAATCTTAATCTAGTAAGAAAAAGATTCAAAACAAATCTAGTTTAATAAAAATTAATCAAACCAATCAATTATCATCTATCAAAATATGGAAATATAGATAAATCCTAATTGATTGAAAAATCAAATTATGATCTATCCAATCAATTATGATTTATTCAAATATAGATAAATTTTAATTGATTGAAAAAATTCCTGATTTGTCTTCTAGCTGCTCGATCTCGAGCCGGTCGCGCTCGTACGTGATGTACACATTAAGGTGCGCTATATCAGTCTCGCTCTTCATTCCTGCACCATGTAAAAATCAAAAGCTCTAGCCCACACCATTTCTCTATCCGTTATTTTATTGAATTATGTAAAAATATTGTTATATATAGTGGGAAAAACGTTCACCCAATCATATGAAAAACATAGGTATCTTATATTGCATAGGCATAGAATAAAAGGAATTGCGTCAGGGACTTGGTGTCAATTAAAGCCTATGATCACAACATTTTAATGCTACTAGATAATAACCAAGGTTTAATGGCCAAAAGACCATAACCTACTATCAATGCCAAAAAGCCACATGGTCAAAATCTTTTATATCACCATTCTTCATTTTTCAAAACTAAAGAAAAAGGGAGAAAATTTCTCTATTCTTAAAATGTCCACGTCATCAAGAAATGACAACACAACAATAAAATATTGTTCATTTGAATTCTAAAATTTCAATCCTTAGAAAGATAAGATAAAAGAACTTTCTAGACAAAATTTTATCCTAACATATTTCAACATTTTAGATTTTGCTTAAAGTTACATTTTTACTTGAATGTCTTTCTTCTTTAAAGTTTTTCAACACACATCCACTAAACTATGTAGTATTCTCTTTTTAGAAGTTTCCATAAACTTGCATTTTTATTTTGAATTTTTTAAATTATCTTTTAATAATTTTTGGGTTAATTGCTATATTATACCCCAAAGTTTCACCCATGCTGCACTTATATACCTTATTATTTTTTTCGGTGCATTAAAATATCCTATAGTACAAACTATTTACGCTTAACTACCCTCGGTTAACCTGACGTTAGAATTATCTGAAAAAGATTCCCATTTGCCAAACACATGATTAATTTTGGATATTTTTGCCCCTAACCTGCTAATGAATAAATTCTCATACCAAAATTCCTTTTCTTTGAATCCAAAACAAATTAGGGTTTTTCTTCCTCCTCCTCTCCCTTTGATTTGTCTTAATTTAGGGCTGCTGCTTCCTCCTGCTCTGTCAAGGCCCCATCTCTTTCTCATGGATACCAAGTTTGGGCATATCTCTCAAAAGGTCATCAATGATAAAGGATACTCTAAGTGCAAATTACAAAACCTGTTGATGGCATCTAAATGCAAATTACAAAGCGTGTTGATGACATCTTGGGCAATTGAAAACTATAGAAGGAGGTTCCTTAGATGTATTCTAAACACCGCTTATTTCCCGCTTATTTCCCACTTATTTCCCAGTTCTTCTAAACACCTAAGGAGGTTCCTGAGCTTTATTTTAAACCTAAAGAGATTCCTGGGGTTTTTATCGTTTGCGGCTGTTGAGAAATTTGGTAATAGATGATAGAAAGTTCGGGAAATAAAGGCTTTTTCTTAGGAGGCACGGAATTTCCTCCTATGGCGTCGAAAAAATACACCTTTCTTCATTTTTTCCAACGATCGGCACCCACCTCGTCATCATTATCATCTAAAATATGGTTACACCAAATTTCATGTGATTCTACAACTTTTTCACCTTGATTTAGTGGGTTCAAAATTAACGGTTTACGACAATAGAACATTTTACATTGCTAAATCAACGGTGAAATGGTTGTAGAATCATATGAAATTTGGTGTACCCACATCTTAAATGATAACGATGAAGATGGTGGGTGCCGATTGGCGGAAAAAATGATGGAGGGTGTATTTTTTCGACGCCATAGGAGGAAGTTCCCTCCTATGGCATCTTTCATCCGTTATTCTCTTTTTCCTAACCCACTGCTTAGAATAAACAAGGGTATAAAGATCATTTCATTTTTTTGTTATCGCCGTGTGGGGGAAAACTGCAGCTTTGTACTATAAGGCATTTTAACGTAGCGAAAAAACAATAAAGCATATAAGCTTAACATGGGTGAAAATTTAGGGTATTATATAGCAATTAACCCATAATTTTCTGCAATATATTTGATAACTTAAACACGACGCGTTATTGCCATTCAAATTTATATTTTTTCTGCAAAAACTAATTGAAAGAATTTTGAAGAAACCATTCATTTAACTAACAGTACGATAATATCGATTCACAATTTCAATTACAAATACCACATATAGTTGAGAGAATTAATACTGCAAGCATGTGCAGAAAACTAGTAATTCTTAATGACCCAAGGCTAATATCCCATGTTTTTAAAAGCATTTTATTATCATCTTTACTACTATAACTAGAAGTACTTGATGTTATTAATCAACAAATAAAAAATAGAAAATTGACAAAACTTCATTAGTCAAAATAGAGAATTGGAGATGTCCATCACATCCACCATAAAAAGATAAAAATAAAAAAATGAGAAGTCAACAACCCTCTCTCTCTCTTTCATTCATTACACGTTCTTTCTCATACTCAAAAGCCCAAGAAGAGATACCCTATATATTTGTTATTTTGTATAACTCTTAAATTTCTCAATTCTAATATTACTACTAACCACATTCATTTAATATAAATTTTAAAAAACTATAGATATCATTAGAATTTTTCATATAACGTCCAGAAATGTTTTCACACATGTCTCTGTATATGATGTTCAAAATATACACACATGCATTTCACATACAAAATACTAGTTAATACTGGTCCTTTTAACAAAACTAATTTGTATCGCAATAATATGAATCATTAATAAGGTCCTCGTTGATCTCATCATGTACAGTTGCAATAACAATTTACAAAAGTCTGAATCCTTGGCACTATCTGTCTTTGCACATGTAGACTCGCATTTCTACAAACATGTTATAAAATCCGTAGGTTTCTTCATAAGTACAAATATTGTATTTCATCACACGGAGTTCCTTTCATAGCAGCATTTAGGGCGTGTTTGGATGAGTTTATTTTTAAGTGATTATTTGCCATAATCAATTATAAGTGATTATTTCTGGAAAAAAAATGAAAAAAATCACTTATAAATGTTTAAGACAAATAACTTGTTTAATGTTTGGATGATTTTGTATGAAAAGGGATTATATAAGTAGATGGTGCGTTTGAATGAAAAGATAGATAAGTGATTATTGAGTGTAAAATGACCAAAAAGGCGTATCATTAATACCATCTTAAAATTTGGATGAAAAGACAAGGAGTATTATGGTATATTATTTGATCAACTCAATTATTCCATAATCATTTATGGAATAAGTTAGGAATTCATACCTTAGTTTTAAATGGGAGAAAATATCATTTTTATGCTAGTCATAGTGGGATCCATGATACAAATAATCACTTATTGAATATTAAAAGAAAGATTCAAACTCACTATCTATTTGGGGCCACCTTGAAGTGATTTTTGTTCGCTTGTTAATAAAAAATAATCCAATCCAAACAGGCTAATTCTTTGTCCTCGCCATTGGTGTGTGATTTAGATGAAGGTGAAGATCCATCTATATCTTGTTGATGCTTACCTCTAATTGCCAATCTACTCCTAAATTGTAATGAAATAACAATTTGATGATGCTCGATATCGGTGATCTCCCAGATCGTGACACGTGGCTGATGACATGTCCCGAAGCCCGCAAGGAAGGACTAAGGACAGCACGTCGAAGGAACACCCGGGGCTGCGACCCATGGACGTGGCCGACCTTCTGGGCCGTCCACACCACTCCTATGCCCGCCTTGCAAACAACCGTTGGCTCGCCTCCGAGCCTCCTGCTCATTTGGCCTCCTCGGCCCTCTCAGATCGTCTCGGGGCTACCACAGAAATAAGATAGCTCAGCCTTCCGCTCGGTCCCGAGCTCCCGCCGAGCTCATCTTCCTCGGTCTTTTCGACCAACCAACGACATCATTCGCAGGTGCTTTCGCCTCGCCTCCGCGAATCTCGCCATGCGCGAGATATCCGCTGCCCACGATCCCGCATTCCACGCCATCACGATCCCAATTAACGAGCATGTTTCGCCATTAATGGGAGATCCCGCCCGTGACACGGGCGTCGGGAGCGTAACGGCCGGCGTGATTCTCGCACCTGCCTACCTGCTGCCACCGCTATATAAACCTTTCCTTCAGACGGTTCAAGTAAGTCATTTTCCACTCACTAGGCCGTTACTCTGCTCGGATTTCCTGTCAAACTTGATCGTCGGAGGGTCCTCGGTGGTACAACCACCCCGGGACTTCCTTGCAGGTAGCTCGGTCCCAACAGACTCAAACCCATTGAGATCCACACACTGCAGGAGCTATCCTCTAACTTAAATCTCGGTCATCCATCGTCGCCGACAGCAGATCAACGGAAGGTAACATCTTGACGCGAATCCGCACCACGTCAGCTGGCACCGTCTGTGGGAAACTCTTGATTCCACTAAGACAAAGTTCATCCTCCGATCTCAACTTAATGGCGAGCGGTCACCACGACGATCCAAGCACTAGCCGCCGCATCCCCCACAACGGAGGCGCAGACGAATCTCCTCCCCTGAACACCATCAACGCCCTAGCCATCCGGATAGTTCGACTTGCGTTCATCGTGGACGCACTCGTCCGTGTCCAAACGGCGGGGCAAGCTCCCTACGTCACCGCTCCCTCACCTCGGGACTGGGACCCTTACAAATGGAGAGAAGACTCTTCTCCCGTCGGCACTGCCGACCACCGCCTCGTTGCCTCTCACGGCCGCAGATCTCCCGGGCCGACGTATTCGTGACCTGTTGGGCGCCCCACAGTTCAACACCGAGGTCTGTCGCCCGAGTGACTCGCCCCGAGCCCCTACGCGCTCCTGTCCCTCTCGAGGAGATGTCGGTTAGCTCGCCTGCTCTCAGGCATGACCGACATCCCCTCCCTCGACGGGGTCGCACGGACGGGACTCGTCATGGAAGCTCGAAGACTACCGCGCCGAGCGACCTAAGAAACCTCATTGAAAAGAACCGAGGCCGCGGCTAAACGCAAGTCTCCAACGGCAGGGGCCAAAGATCGGAATGTGCCGAATCGTCGGGGTACCATGGCCGGCTCGATGCCCTCGAAAAGAAGATCGAAGGCATACATCGAGAAGGTCGCCACTCGAGCAACGTAGTTAAATACGCCGCCGACTCGCTCACAAAGCTCTTCACCGAGGAGCTTCTCGCCGTCCATCTCTCCTCCTGGAACAAGCCCCCCAAGGTCTTGCTCTTCGACGGGAAGTCAGACTCGAAGAACCATCTGGACGCGTTCATGGCCGGGATGAGCTTCCAAGACAACTCTGACGCCGCCCAATGCCGAGCTTTCCCGGCCACTCTCATCCGCTCCGGACGAGACTGGTTCCGAAGACTTGCGCCACGCTCGATCTCAACCTTCGACGAGCTGGCCACCAAATTCCTCGGCCATTTCATCGGGAACAGACGGCAGAAATGGACTGTCGACCATCTCTTCACGATCAAGAGCGGGGACAAAGAAACGTTCAAAGCGTACGTCACCTGCTTCTACAATGCCCTTCTCGAGGTCCCTGAATATCGGGACGAGACAGTCATCATAACCCTGAGGTCTGGTCTTAGGCACAAGGAGTGGTTACGCTCCTGTGCATTAGCGCAACCTAAGACCATGGCCGAGGTAAAGGCCTGGACCGAGCACGAAATCCAGCTCGAGTCCGAGGTGAATGCAAATCTCCCCGGGGTAGAGCAAACTGACCAGAAGAAAAGGGCGAGGGAGGAGAGAAAGAGACTTGAGCGGCGAAAGCCCTACTCCCCGAGGTTTCAGGAGTACACCCCGCTCAACGTCTCTCAGACGGTACTGCTTGAGGAGGCCAAGGGCGAGGGGTTCTTCAAGCTCCCCCCGATCTCGCGCATAGCGGTTGTTCCCCTCCGAAGGACGCGGCGGAGACACGGCGGACGTCTTGCCTGAAATTCGGGGCAGATGCTAATTGGTGCTATCCGTCCACCTCTCCGAAAATGCCAAGTTGATTTATGGCACCATATATCGAAGGTTTAAACGGATGCGGCCGATATAGCAGACTTCGTCAGATTCCCCCTCGTTTGAGGGGGTTTTGATTGTGGGGACGCTTTTCCCTGCAGGTGCAAGCCCCTACAGTTAATTACGCTATCGCATTGCGGTAACAACTTTCTCCTTCTCCAGATGGTCACTTCGTGTCGTGTGTGTTTGTTTTGTTTTTGGTTGCCCGTGGATTGTATACGAAGACTAATGTATGTTGTCGCCCGTAGGGTGTGGATTAGTCCAAATCCGTATCTTCTTAGATTTGGGTTTGGGGGTTGGGTTTAAGGATACGTTAGCCTCGTTTGAGACTAAGATCAACTTAAACGTGTGTTAAGGATACGTTAGTCTAATTTCTAGACTAAGATCAACTTAACAGGATCATTTAGATCCAACAAGAGAGCATTTGGGCTCTATTATTTAGTTTACGGACATTTCGGTCGATTGCCAGTTTAGGGACATGGTGGTCCAATGTTAGTTTAAAGACATCCCAGTCAAGGTTAAGGACATCATAGTCCGTGAGTTTAAAGACCTCACAGTCAAGGTTAAGGACATCATAGTCCGTGAGTTTAAAGACCTCACAGTCAAGGTTAAGGACATCATAGTCCATGAGTTTAAGGACCCCACAGTCCAGTTTAAAGACATCATAGTCTGTAGAATGAATAGCCGCCGGGACCCGTCACCTCTCTGAAGACGTTGAAGAATTACAACGACAAATATCAGAGGAGTTCAGAGATGTACCCTTGAACCAATTTTGGTTGGGAGATTTATAGTCTAATTTGGGACTAAAGTCTTTTGAGCATATGGGCTCAGTTGATATGAGTTGAAGACTTACGGCCAATTTTGGGCTAAGTCCAATAAATGTTTAACATTTTATTGTTCTGGCTATTGAGCCTTTATTTGGGCTTGGCCCTTTTAATAATGCAGAGCATTGGGTTCTGACATCTTTTGTCTTGTATTGAATGCATAGCATTCATCAGAAACGAAGTTTGTTCTGACAGTGCGCCACGTGGCGCGCCAGGCGCTTTGCGCCAGTCAAATAGTGCATTGCGCTTCTGTCAGGTAGCGCACATGAAAAGGACACGTGTCGCGCTTAGCGCTATAAGCGCTAGATCATTAGCGCATTGTGCTTTTAATTTATGAGCGCTTTGTGCTAGTCTGTCGGCGCACCAGTGAATGACACGTGGCACGCTTGGCGCTGAGCGCCAGCCCATGAGCGCAGTGCGCTGTTTCAGAAGCGCAAAGTGCAGATTGTGTCTCTGATTGACACGTGGCAGGTTTTGGTGCTAAGCGCCAGTCTAAGAAGCGCAAAGGCGCAATTCATAAGTGCAAGGCACTTTTCAATAGCTCAAAGCGCATCTGATCAATTTTAAGATCAAAGAACAAGTTTATGTTCTTCTTAAAAGAGGCCTTGCCTCAAGATCCAAGAACAAAAGTTCTTGTTTATAAAAGGGCTCTGCTTTTATAGATCAAAGATTTGTGAATGAAGTAAAAATACTTCTTTTATTATTTTATGATTAGATCTTTTGATCTTTTCCTTTTCATTAAAGACCTTGGTCTTTTTATAGATCTAAGATATTTTTAGAAGATGGTTCTTCTTTTTACGAGATGGTTTCATCTCTATGGTTCAAGAACTAGTTTTTTACCTTGAAGATGAAGAAATTATCTTCTTTTTTCTAAGAGCTTTCTCTTCTTTTTGCATAGGGTTTTTCTCTCTCCTTTTCTCTATTCTAGACTTAAAGTCTAGGGGCCTTTATATAGGGCCAATTGATTTGTTAAATCAGTTTTAAGAGATCTTTCTCTGATTGATTTGGGAATATTTCCTACCGTTGGATTTTTGATCCTAGGGCTTCTGTTTTACAGAAGACGGTCTTCTTATTTTTTTAACAAGATTGAGAAAATCTTTCCACAACAGAATTTATTCTGTCTTTTGGTAATTTTAATTTACCAATGGATCATTGATCCAACGGTGCTCTGATTTACAGAGCACAATCTTGTCATTTGGAAAGATTTTGAGGAATCTTTCCTTAACAGAATTTAATTTCTGATTAATTAATTATTTATCATTATTATTAGATCTTTTGATCTAACGGTGGGGAGCTTTTAGTTCCAGCGCTAGCGCACTTGTGCCTTGCACGTGGTGCGCTGCTTAAAGTGCAGCGCACTTAGCGCCAGCGCACACGTGCTTTGCACGTGGTGCGCTGCTTAAAGTGCAGCGCACTTTGCGCCAGCGCACCTACGTTTAACACGTGGCGCGCAGCGCAGAGCGCAGCGCATCCGTGTTTGACACGTGACGCGTAGCGCAGCGCAACTGCGCTAGCGCACCTGTGTTTGACACGTGGCGCACAGCGCACAGCGCTGGATCTGAAGTATTGCTTCAATTTAAATTCAAATTTTAGAGCAAAGCTTTGCTCTGACTGAGGGCGCGCTGCCTAGGGCGCAGCGCTCCTGGCGCTGGCGTGTTTGCTTTTGACATGTGGCGTGCAGCGCACAGCACGCAGAATCTGAAGCGTTGCTTCAATTTTTTTTTTTTTTTACACTTTGGATTTTTAATACAGAACTTTGCTCTTTATTGGAAAAGGAAGCGTCGCTTCATTTCAAATCTTGGAATTTGAACAAATTTTTGCTCTGATTGGGGAAACAAATACCCCCCTACCGTTGCACTTACGTGGCCCAAACGTGAGTGCAGCGGTGGTTGGATCAACTTTTTGGAAGTTAAAACGGCTCTGAATGCCTATAAATAGGACCTTTGGTCCCTTAGATGATTTCCATCTTCTTCTTAAGAATTTTCTCTTATTCAGAGCATTGCTCTTCAATTTAAGAACTTTTCAAGAGTAAAACTCTGTCAAACTTAGGTAAAGTTTAAAAACTTTTAATAAACTAGGGTTTTACCCATTAACAGAGCTTTGCTCTTCATAGATCTTTGATCTAAAGAGAACCCTTTTAGGGTTCCATTAATAGAGTTTTGCCCTCTAAGAGGTTTTTATTTATGATTTCTTAATTCATTAATAGAGCTTTGCCCCTTTCAAATCATATAGAAGAACTTTTAAGAGTTTGTTCATGGATCTTGAAGATCAAGAATGAAATTTTATTTTTGATGGGTTATATCTTCTTAGAACAAGGGTCTCAGCGTTTTCGGGGAATTTCCTTAAATTCTCCCCATAACCGATTTTGACAGGTGTCATTCCTGTCTGTAGAGCATTGCTCTCAAGGAGTTTAACTCCCTGTGTTTGTTTTTCCTCATTGCTAATCTTCCAATGATGTTTCTTTCAGGCACTATGGCTGTTCATTTATACAGTCTGAACGAGTTCATTACTTATGAGGATATCCGCGTACAGGGCCGTCACCAAAACCAAGGGTTTACAGATGCCCAGTGTGCGGAGATTATGGGTCGTCTGTATGCACGCGTTGGTTGGTTACTTCCTCGCCGTTCTGCTCTTTTGAAAGTCATACTGGGAGCAATTTGGAGAGCACTTCCGGGATTTCACGAGGCCATGCCGCTTAATGTGCTGGATGATGCCGAAGACAAGGTGCATTCAGTGTATCTGTCGGGGCTGATCTCGAAGAAACGGCGAGATAGCCTCATTGATATTTTGCATCAAATTTTTCAACAGACGAAGATAATTGCTGCTTATCAAAGGATGGAGGGCATTGCCGAAGATCTTGACACGCGTGAGCGCGAGAGGATGCACACGATGGTTAGAAAGGCCAGAAAGACTCTAGACGGCCTTACTTTCGACTTCCTCAATCCATGTCCTGGATCCGAGGTTATACCCTTGTAAACATTTCAATAATGCTGCTTTTGTTTATTGTCTTTATTGATGTAAGAATTTTCCGAGTATGAATGACAAGTCTTTTGCCTCCTCCCTTTTATTTTCTGCTTTGTTATTGGCATATTCCTTAAGTAAGCGTAGCCTGTAGGCGATATAGAACATTCCGTCTTGAATACTTCGAGAAGTAGTGATGGCTTAGGAAGCAGGTTCAGATCTGCTACCTAAGGCTTTCAACTTTATGAGCCGTGAGGGTCTCATAAAGTCTTTTCTCCCTACGAGTCGAGAGGATCTCGTAGGTGTATTTTCTTCTTAGGGGTCGTGAGGACTCCTAAGTGCGTTTTTTCTTGAGAGTCGTAAGGAACTCACAAGAGAATTTTCTTCCTTACAAGTCGAGAGGACTCATAAGTGATTGTTCCCCTCCTTCTCGATGTTCGACTTCGGAGAGTGTGGCCTGCAGATAGTCTATCTTGACCTTCTTGTAGGGCACCGATGGCTTAGGAAACAGGGTTAGGATCTGCCACCTAAGACTTTTCAAATTTATGAGTCATGAGGGTCTCATAAAGACTTTTCTCCCTACGAGTCGAGAGGATCTCGTAGGTGTATTTTCTCCTTAGGGGTCGTGAGGACTCCTAAGTGCGTTTTCTCTTGAGAGTCGTAAGGATCTCACAAGAGAATTTTCCCTCTTACAAGTCGAGAGGACTCGTAAGTGGTTGTTTCCCTCCTTGTCGAGACTCGACTTTGAAGAGTGTGGTCCGTGAATAGTATGCAAGAGTCCGTTTTGGTCCGACTTGCAGGGCCCCGATGTTTAGGAAACAGGTTTTTTTAATCCCCGCTGCCTAAGACTTTTCCTCACGAATCGAGACAAATCGAGAATTTCTCGCAAGAATATTCTAACGTCACAGTTAACTTCTGCTCTTTACGAAAGAGGTCCGTTAGGGTCTGTGGTACTAGGGTTTTGTCCGTCGTACCGTCGTGTTGGCTGATGTATTCCTCGATAGGCAACCTTGTTGTTCGAGTAGCCTTGCGACTGTCATGTCTTTGATCCCTTCGGGGGTTGGACAAGACATCTTCAAGCAATCCTCCTAGGCAGTTTGACCGTCGGAAGAGCAAGCGTTAGGAATTTTGCCATGCCGCTTTTTACTTGAGATTAGGCTCATTTTGGAGAGCCCCGATGAGTCATAACCACTCCGTGCTGGTGTGGGATGATCTCCGATAGTCTTTCAGGTTGTATATGAGTTGCCATCAAGACCCTGAAGCTAGGAATTTGGCCTTTACTTCGTTTGTTTTGTCATGTCCGAATGTTGTGTCGAGACGAACGTCGAGGTGGTGACCACTCTGCGCTGGTGCGAGATGATCTCCGATTGTATTTCAGGCTTTATATGAGTTGCCGTTAAGACCCTGAAGCTAGGAATTTGGCCTTCACTTCGTTTGCTGGCGTTGCGTCTGCTGTATCGATACGAATGTCGCGGTTGTCTCTAGGTTGCTGGTGAACCATCGAGGTTTGGAACTAGGGATTTTGCCGTAGCTCCATTGTTTGATTGTCACGTCTGAATCCTGCTGGAGGAAGAACGCTGTAGTGACATCTCGTATGTTGTGTCGAGACGAACGTCGAGGTAGTGACCACTCCGCGCTGGTGCGAGATGATCTCCGATTGTCTTTCAGGCTTTATATGAGTTGCCGTTAAGACCTTGAATCTAGGAATTTGGCCTTCGCTTTGTTTGCTGGCAATGCGTCTGCTGTATCGAGATGAATGTCGCGGTTGTCTCTAGGTTGTTGGTGAACCGTCGAGGTTTGGAACTAGGGATTTTGCCGTGGTTCCGTTGTTTGATGTTGCATCTGCCGTATCAAGACGAATGCTGAGGTGGAGTTAGGATTTTGCCGTCACTCCGCTTTGTGGTGTAACATCTGTGTCCTGCTGGAACGAGGAGGCACACCGTTGTTGGTCTCCAGGCTGTAGATGTGGCCTTTGAGATTTGGAACTAGGGACTTTGCTATGGCTCCGTTTCGTTGCGACTCTAAGGTCGGTTGTTGACGTCACGTCTGCGTCTGGTTAGAGTGAGGAGAAACGCCGTTGGTGATCTCTAAGTTGTCGATATTGACGTCGAGACCCTGAAGCTAGGGATCTTCCTTTGCTTCGTTTGTTGACATTGTGTCTGCGATATTGTGACAAATGTCGAGGTTGTCTATGAACCGTTGAGATTTGGCTTCGCTTTTTGATGGAGCCTGTCGGAAAGGTATGGTTCTCTCTTTGTTTGTGCCCCTGGATTGTATACAGGGCTCGATGTGATCTCACTTGTAGGGCAAAAAGTTTCATTCTTTCATTATTTTTTATTCTTTCCGCGATGCTCTATCATTTCGGCTTTTTATATCGCGAAAATCACGATTGCCCAATCATTTTGGCTATTTTTCGCGGTGCCCAATCATTTCGGCTATTTTTCTTTTTACTCGCTGCTTTTTATTGCGAGTTGCCCAATCATTTCGGCTGTTTTTGTATGCATACATTTTTACTTGCTGATTTCGTTGCAAGTTGCCCCATCATTTCGGTTATTTCGTATGCATGTGTGGCTCGTTGGCTTTTCGCTGCAAGCTTGGGATTAGACACCGATTTTGGCATCAGCATCGCTACAACTGGAATATTGCCAAGAGCGAATCATCATTTGCCTCTGTCGATATCGAACAAAGGTGGCTTAGTAGACAGGGTTAAAATCCTGTCGACTAAGACTTTGACTTCATGAGCCGTAAGGGTCTTATAAAGGTGTTTCTCTCTACGAGTCGTGAGGATCTCGTAGGTGCGTTTTCTCCATAGGAATCGTGAGGATTCCTAAGTGTATGTTCTCTTATAAGTCGTAAGGATCTTACAAGAGTGTTTTCTCCTTATAAGTCGAGAGGACTTATAAGAGTTATTCACCATGTAGACATATCCCTAGTCACGGATGGGACTTTATTAGGGAAATGTTTATTCGCGCTCGTGGATTGTATACAAGGGTCAGCGTTGAGCCGCTTGTAGGGCAGAATTGGAGGTTGTGGTGGTTGCTTAAGAACAGGTTTAGATCCCTATAGCTTAAGACTTTCAAATCTTATGAGCCGTGAGGGTCTCATAAGAGGGTTCTCCTTACGAGTCATGAGAATCTCACAAGTGTAATTTCTCCCTAGGGATCATGGGGATCCCTAAGTGTGTTGCTCCCTTGTGAGTCGTAAGGATCTCACGCAGGTGGTTTCTCCTCACAAGATCGAGAGGACCTTGCAAGTGTCTTTTAACGAGATTGCGCCCTTTCGGGTTTTCACAAAACTCGCCGGTAGCCCTGCTGTTTTTACTCATAGAGCCCTTTCGGGTTTTCATCCGTGCCCTTTTGCTTATGGGCATACCGTTTTTTTTAACGAGGTTGTGCCCTTTCGGGTTTTCACAAAACTCGCCGGCAGCCCTGTTGTTCTTACTCACGGAGCCCTTTCGGGTTTTTTATCCGTACCCATTTTGCTTATGGACATACCGTTTTTTTCTGTCTTTTTTTACGTCAGCCGGAGGATGCGGCGGGCTGGTAGTAGTTTAACAACGTTTCGGTCATTATCCAGTTTTAGGACATAGCGGTCCATCGGGCTTTCTCTATGAATGAACATGATGCCCCTGGCATATCCATCTTTCTCGGAGCATGTGGTTGCGGCGGGTTCATCTTCTAGTTTTCGGACAGCGCGAACTTGCCCTGTTGGTATTGGTCTTCAACCCAGTTTTTGAAGACGTAGCAGTTTTCGATCGGATGGCCCAATACTCGGTGGTAAGGGCAGTAATTAGAATTGTCGACATCGTTCAGTTGTAGTGGGTGTTTCGGCTCCGGTAGAGTGATAAGCCTGTTGCGCACTGCTAGTTCGAACAGTCTCCTTGTTTCATCCCGGGGAAATGAGTAAGGACGTTTCAACTTCTCATAGAGGGGTTGCTGCTTGTTGCTTTGGCGAACAACCGGTCTAGGGCCACTCGATTGTTGTTGAGCGTTGGCGACGAAGGCCGTTTTTCCTTTCCCTTTATCCTTTTTGTTCGATCCATTGTTTGCGGGTCCGAGATTCTTTCCGGGTAGTGTGCGATTGCACGGCTGAATGTTCTCGCAACTCCTCAGTTCTTTCGTTTCAGAGATGGATTCCTTGAAGAGAGGGCCGAGGGCTACTTCTTCGTCAGAGTTGCTCCCGAAGGTGAGAACTCGCGATCCCCCGGGATCAACCCTATGACAATTGCCGGCAATTCTTTTACGCTCGTCTGTCGCATTTTTCCGCTATCTACGAGCTTCACGCTTTGTCCTATTAAAGTGTTGCCTGTGAGCGACATACCCTTACCACCAACACTTAAAGGAGTTGCAGTCTTCAGTATAATGTGCGCTCTTCTGATGATATAAGCAGAAGTTAGGATGTACGTCCGCTTCATCAAGATGTATACCGCCAGGAGAATTTTCTCTGAAAGAGGGCAGCTTCATCCCCATCGATATGGCTTTGGAGAATCGTTTCCTTGTCTTGATCCTGCTTTCATTTGCGGCGGATGTACTTTGATCTGGTGGGAGTGTTTCAACCCTTTTGTCCAGTCGTCGGCGTTTGGTCTTTTCAAATATGGCCATCTCGCGCTCCCGATCAGCTTTGCTTTTTAGACGGGCTTCGTTCAGGAATGCGTCAATTGTTTCGTCTGATGGCCCTAGAAGTTCCGGCTCGGGATCTGCCTCCGGATTCTCTGCATCAGGAGCTTCTTCACTGTCTATCGACGAGTGAGAGATCATATGGCAGCTTGCCACATAATCCTCAGGTTCATCCGACGAGTCTTTGTCATCATCTCCGTCCTCAAGGACGTGGCTGAGGAATTCTCGGAGTGTGACTGGGGTCCGCACCTTCTGATTATATTCTTCCAGTGCGTCAATATATTTTTGCAGATCCGTGCGCTTGCTATCAAGCTCCACGGGCTTTTTGGTCTTCTTCTTCTTTTTCGAAAACTTTGACGGCCGGATGTGAGCGCTTTGGCTATCACTACCAATTTTTGGAGTTGGGTACGGCTTCAGCATCCCCTCGATGATATCAGGTTCCAGTGGATTTTTTCACCTGATCGCCGGGCATGTTTGGAGATCCTTCATTCTTTTTGTCTTGGTTGAAAGAGCGACTTCCCATGGGGCTTCCCTTATGAATGAGCAAGATGCCCCGGCAAGTCCACTTTTTTAGGGGCGTGAGGTTGTGGTGGGCTCACCTTCCAGTTTTCTGATAACGCGAACTTGCCTTGTTGGTATTGGTCTTCAACCCAGTTTTTGAAGACGTAGCAGTCCTCGATCGGATGGCCCAACACTCGGTAGTAGGTGCAGTAGTTGGGATCATTGACGTCGTTTGGCTGCAACGGACGTTTTGGATCCGGCAAATTTATGAGCCTGTTACGCACTGCCAGCTCGAACAGTCTTCTCGTTTTATCTTGAGGAAACGAGTAAGGACGTCCTAGTCTTTCCTCGAGGGATGGGCATGGACGCATATTGTTTTGGTGAACAGCCGGCTTTAAGTTACTCAGTTGTTGTTGAGTACTGGCGACGAAAGTTGCTTTTCCTTTCCCTTTTTCATTTTGAGAATCCGTCTTTCGGGGAGATGGTCTATGACCCATCTGGTCCATTTGGGCCAGTTTGTCAATCAAGGCCTGAAAAGTTGTTGGCTTGAAAAACATCATGAATTGGGAGATAGTTGACCGAGGGTCAAGAGTACCCACGAACATGCCTACCGCGGGAGCTTCTTCGATGCGCTGCTCGCATTTCGACCATAAATTTGTCCACCGTATCGCGTATTGTACCCACGTTTCGCCTGGCTTTACCCTGGCATTGATCAATGCGGTGATCGGGGTGCGCTCGCCGGCGCTTGCGAACCGTTGAGTAAATAGCAACTCCATTTCTGTAAACGTTTTGACGGAGTCGTCGGGAAGCTCGGAGTACCATTCGAATGCCGTTTCTGACAAGCTGCCGACGAATTGGCGAAGTAGCAATTTATCGTCACCTCCGGTGTTGCCACATAAAGCCCTAAACTAGGAAACATGCTGGTGGGGATTGCCCGTCCCTTTGTATACATGAAATTTGGGGATCGTATATCCCAGCGGATAACTTATTTGGCCATACCAGCCCGGATAGGGTCATCCAGTCTTGACAACTTGGCCAGCTGCTTCATTCGCTCGGTGAGCTCGTATTTGTTGAGCTATATAATCATCGAGCGTGGCTTTTGAGATGGTTTCCTCCTTGGCTGCTGACAGAGCCGGCAGAGGATTTGACGCTTCTCCTCTATCGTCTTCAATTATTACTGGAGGATCTTCGGCTGAAGGTTCCGGTTGTAACATCATCCTGACCATGTCTTGGAAGAGAAGCGCCATTCGTTTTATGTTGGCAGCTTGTTCCGCTGCCTCTTTGTCCTTCTTTTCAAGAACTCTGCGGAGGAAGTCAGCATCGGTTTCTTGCTCATGGCGTTGCTCCGAGGATGCCCCTGGGCTTTCTTTTGGCCCGGTGAGTGCGGTCATTACAATCATCATCTCCTGAAGCTTCTGCTGCTGTTGTTTCTGAGCTCTTGTGATGGATCGGGTGAGAGGTCAATGACCCGTAGAAGCGCAGCTATCCGCTTTCCCGGATGCCATGTAAACAGTATGGACCGTTATGCCCCCAGACTTGGGGCGTTTGGGCTCAATGCCTTTGACATTTGTCGCAGGCATGGGGATTTTCTCCGGCCTTCTCCTCTTATGAGCGGTCGAAGTTGAGGGGCTGTTGCAGTGGGCACCCAAGTGGTTGTTGTCTCCTGTGGCTTAACAGGACAGTTTTCTTCCTGTCGGACATTCAGCTTCTTCTGCCGGCGGGGATAGTCTTGATCAACCACCGACTCTCGGACTTATTGCCAGATTTTGTAAACTTTAGAAGACAGCCGTTGAGGGGACTGCTCCGACTTTATTTCTGTGACAGCCTCCACCGGCTGCGGAGATCTTTTTAATACGGCGGTAGGCGAATTCCTGCGCACCTTGTTCAGTAGCTCAAAGTTGTTCCCGGTTGGAACAGCAGCATTAATTTCCACCGTTGGTGCCGGTGGAGTTAGCCCGGAGAGGGAGTTGCCCACGGCCTTCCTTACTCGGCGCTAGTGACGACGTTGAGCGTGTCGAGCTGTTGGGGCTGGTTCGGCGATGGGGATGGCTTTGTCTTGCCCCCTCTCCAGATGAGGGGTTGCTAGTGTCAGCCTCTTGAAGACCGACGTCTTTTGAGTAGCGGTATCCAATCTGTCAAAGACAGACTTTCGAGCAGGAACGGGAGCCGGAATAGTCAATCTCATAAAGACTGACTCTTTGGCAGGAGAAGCCGCCTTGACGACTTCAGGAGCAGAGATGGCTATCTTCTTTGGGATGGCCACTTCAGATGTCATGGGCTTCTTGGCAGGCCCATCGGAGTTTTGGCCCAGTTTGCTGAAAACTGAGGCATTGGACTTGGGCGACCCGTTGAGAGGGGCCGCGGCATTTGTAAGCCGATCAAAGACTGACTTCTTTGGAGCTTCCTGCGACGACATTGGGGCATTGAAGCTCATCGGTAGGAGCATGGTCCCAAAGAATAAACCAGTGGTGGCCTGAGTCACCTGTTCCACCGGCATAGCGAAGATGGAGGCCGCTTGGGGCCCGTAAGTCACTCCTTCGGACGGGATGGAGCGAGAGTTGCAGTTGCAGTTTGAAGCCATTGATCTTCTGTCTTCTGCTCGGAGCAAGGCACCAAATCTAAGTATCTCAAATCCACATGCAACCATATCAAACCGCGATTCATTCGCGAACACGACACACGAAGTGTGGAGTGGAAAGAGGAAAAGGTCCCACCGGGCGTGCCAGAATCTGTTCCCCTCCGAAGGACGCGGCGGACGTCTTGACTGAAATTCGGGGCAGATGCTAATTGGTGCTATCCGTCCACCTATCCGAAGATGCCAAGTTGATTTATGGCACCATGTATCGAAGGTTTAAACGGATACGGCCGATGTAGCAGACTTCGTCAGATTCCCCCTCATTTAAGGGGTTTTTGATTGTGGGGACGCTCTTCCCTGCAGGCGCAAGCCCCTGCAGTTAATTACGCTACCGCATTGCGGTAACAACTTTCTCCTTCTTCAGATGGTCACTTCGTGTCATGTGTGTTTGTTTTGTTTTTGGTTGCTTGTGGATTGTATACGGAGACTAATGTATGTTGTTACCCGTGGGGCGTGGATTAGTCCAAATCCGTATCTTCTTATATTTGGGTTTGGGGTTGGGTTTAAGGATACGTTAGCCTCGTTTGAGACTAAGATCAACTTAAACATGTGTTAAGGATACGTTAGTCTAATTTCTAGACTAAGATCAACTTAACAGGATCATTTAGATCCAACAAGAGAGCATTTGGGCTCTATTGTTTAGTTTACGGACATTTCGGTCGATTGCCAGTTTAGGGACATGGTGGTCCAATGTTAGTTTAAAGACATCCCGGTCAAGGTTAAGGACATCATAGTCCGTGATTTTAAAGACCTCACAGTCAAGGTTAAGGACATCATAGTCTGTGAGTTTAAAGACCTCACAGTCAAGGTTAAGGACATCATAGTCCATGAGTTTAAGGACCCCACAGTCCAGTTTAAAGACATCATAGTCTGTAGAATGTATGGCCGCTGGGACTTGTCACCTCTCTGAAGACGTTGAAGGATTACAACGACAAATATCAGAGAAGTTCAGAGATGTACCCTTGAACCAATTTTGGTTGGGAGTTTTATAGTCCAATTTGGGACTAAAGTCTGTTGAGCATATGGGCTCAGTTGATATGAGTTGAAAACTTACGGCCAATCTTGGGCTAAGTCCAATAAATGTTTAATATTTTATTGTTCTGGCTATTGAGCCTTTATTTAGGCTTGGCCCTTTTAATAATGCAGAGCATTAGGTTCTGACATCTTTTGTCTTGTATTGAATACATAGCATTCATCAGAAACGAAGTTTGTTCTGACAGTGCGCCACGTGGCGCGCCAGGCGCTTTGCACCAGTCAAATAGCGCATTGCGCTTCTGTCAAGTAGCGCACACGAAGAGGACACATGTCGCGCTTAGCGCTAAGCGCTAGATCATTAGCGCATTGCGTTTTTAATTTATGAGCGCATTGCACTAGTCTTTCGGCGCACCAGTGAGTGATACGTGGCGCGCTTGGCGCTGAGCGCCAGCCCATGAGCGTAGTGCGCTGTTTCAGAAGCGCAAAGCGCAGATTGTGTCTCTGATTGACACGTGGCAGGTTTTGGCGCTGAGCGCCAGTCCAAGAAGCGCAAAGGCGCAATTCATAAGTGCAAGGTACTTTTCAATAGCGCAAAACGCATCTGATCAATTTTAACTGTAAGTCCATGCTACCTCTCCCGGTACTTTCGGGCATGCGGAATTTGGTAAAAAACGATTTTCTTAGAGGTGGTAACATGGACTTAAAACCCGGATCTTTGTTAAACATCTAACTAACAACCTAACTACGAGTTGCTAACTACTCGGTTAGGGGGTTATACCTTTCTTTTTCTCGAACTCCTTCGTCTTCAAGCTTCGATGGTCGTCCGAATCGGCTTCTCCCCGTCGTCTCCTTGCGCCGAAGATAGATCCACCTGAAAGCTTCAACCTTTGGCTCCTTCTTCGAACTTTGAAGAAACTAGTTCACTCGGTTTGCTAAACCTTGTGAACTAGAGTGAGTAGAGAAGAGTTTGTATGGGATTTTATCTATGGTTCTTGGTTCTCAACTCATGAGACAAGTGAACCATAGAATCAAGAGAGGGAGAGCAAGAGGAGGAAGATGAGAGCTCAAGAACAAGAGAGAGAATGAGCATGAAAGAATGAGAGAAGACTTTTCTCATTTGGCTCTCATAATCCAAAACAATCATAACCCCTCATATCAATCAAGTATTATGTGATGGTTTAAGCAACCATAGCCATATCATTTCATGCACTCATTTTGCACAAAAGAGCAAGCAAGCAAAAGTCTTTGCCATGAAATGATAGCTATAGTTATCATGATGGTCAACTAGTCAAGCCTAGTCAACCGATCAACAAAGTCAACAAGTCAACAAAAGTCAACAAGTCAACAAAGTCAATCCCTCAACAACCATGTCACCATAATACTTAATTAATATAATTGTTAATCACATATCATATTCTCATTAGGGTTGAGCAAAAATTCAATAGTCAACTGTCAACGGTCAACAACCCTAATGAGAATCCTCTGCCTCTGTCTCTCCGTCAACTGTGCATACACACCCGCATCCGCGTTCCGAGGAACACGAATGCATACTGGATAAAACCAATCCCAAAAGGTACACTAGGATCTGGCTTAAACCAAAGCCCGCTAGTGTGAACTGTCCGGACACTGTACGTGCACAAGTGCACGGATGTGACCGAACCCTGTCGCAAAACCATGCGACCTGTCGCAAAACCATGCGACCTCTACTCTTTTGCCTAAAGGCGAATAGCTTTCTGTGGGACTCTAAAGACTCGACACTACGCTGGCAGTGGGTTTAACCACAGACCGCAAGCGGCACTAGCTGTGCGTAACGGTCCCCAGGTAGATGCCGACAAGAAGACTGACGAGGCGAAACCCATCTGAACTCCTACTGAGCCTGAATGTGACATTCTCCGTACAGTCCGGTCTGTTCGTCTGATACATCGCATGGCGGGCCTAGGGGGCGGTAAACGTCAGTCCCCCAATAGCGGTACAAGTCGTGTCGGAGTGAAGCCCAAAACACTCTGAGATAACACTGGAAGCCTACCAGTATATCTCGTTTGCCCTGGCCAGGGACTACTCGTGTAATGGCTCTCCTAGACACAGTGCGATGTCAACCCCCAATACCGGGAGAGACGAATCCTGTCTAACCGTCACTGCCTCCAAGTGCTTCGGGACTGCACCCAACTACCACCTGTTTGCACGACTCCTTTGAGCCGTGGTAGGGTAGTAATCAAAGTACAGTGGGAACACACTCGAGGCGAAGTGACAGTGTCAAGTCAGCGGACTAAGCTGTACTCATGTCACCTGGGAACTGATAACTGACCATAGGCATAATACCAACTAGTCAGTTCCCGACGAGTCCTGTCCAGTGTACTCGTAACCCAACGAGCACCTGCATACTATCTCAAGTACGACGTACCGACGGCTGTGGGACAGACCGTCTCCCACACTGGGATGAGAAGCGCATGCGCTAGTCTACTCCGGAGTATCGATGCCCTGTCTCGATAGTCCTGCGACCAGGGACCTGCATAAGGATGTGCTTATAGATTACCCAGCCCCACTAGTGTGACTGCCATCACAACGCTGGTAATCAAGCAAAGATCCTAAGGGCTCCACTAATGTGTATAGGCGATATACTAAAATAAACACATGTACACATTGAAGTAGAAACAAACCAAGTAGCATACTACTATTTTGAGCAAGATTGTATATACAAGGTGAATATCCCAAGCTTCCATTAAGTAATATACAAACTAGTATGATACAGTAATGGCCTCTAGGGCATATACACTAACAATCTCCCACTTGCACTAAGGCCATGTACTGGCGTATCGAAGGCCTATCATCTCGATCAGCCGCTCGAACTGAGTCTGGGGCAAGGCCTTGGTGAATGGATCTGCAGTGTTATCTTCTGAAGCGACTCTCCGAACCTCGATCTCCTGGCGATCCACGATCTCCCTGATCAGGTGATACAGCCTTAAGATGTGTCTGGATCTCTGATGGGACCTGGGTTCCTTCGCTAAAGCTATAGCCCCGTTGTTGTCGCAATACAGAGGTATTGGATCAACAATGGACGGAACCACCTGAAGCTCTTTCAAGAACTTCCTCATCCAGACAGCTTCTTTTGCGGCATCAGATGCAGCGATGTATTCCGCTTCTATCGTCGAGTCTGCAACGGTTTCCTGTTTGGAACTCTTCCAACACACCGTCCCTCCATTGAGGGTAAAGACAAAACCCGACATGGACTTAGAATCATCCTCGTCACTCTGGAAGCTGGAGTCAGCAAAGACCTCGATCTGGAGGTCTTTTCCGCCATACACCAAGAACATCTCCTTAGTCCTTCTCAGGTACTTGAGAGTGTTCTTTACCGCTATCCAGTGTTTCTCCCCAGGGTTTGACTGATACCGGCTTACCACACTCAGTGCATAAGCTACATCCGGTCTGGTACACAACATCGCATACATTATAGAGCCTACCGCAGAAGCGTAGGGTATAATAGACATGCAATCCCTCTCCAAATCAGTCTTGGGAGACATCTCTTTAGAGTGGGTTATCCCGTGACAAGCCGGTAGGTTACCGCGCTTGGAATCTTCCATACTGAATCTCTTCAGTATGGTGTCGATGTACTTGGACTGTGAAAGTCCTAATATCCTCTTGGATCTATCACGATGGATCCGGATCCCCAGGATGTATGAGGCATCACCCAGGTCTTTCATGGAGAACCTGTGTGACAAGAACCCCTTGACAGATTGTAGCATAGGAATATCATTTCCTATTAAGAGAAGTCATCCACGTACAAAACGAGGAATACTACAGTTCTCGCTACAAATCTACTATAGATGCATGGTTCATCTGGATTTTTGATAAAGCCAAATTCCTTGACCGTTTCATCAAAACAGATGTTCCAGCTCCGCGATACCTGCTTTAGTCCATAGATGGACTTAAGCAACTTGCACACCTTTCCGCTGCTCCCACTCTGAATGAAACCCTCTGGTTGGTCCATATAGACACACTCCTCTAAATTTCCATTTAGAAAAGCGGTCTTTACGTCCATTTTCCAGATCTCATAATCGTGGAAGGCAGCAATGGCAAGAAGGATCCGAATGGATTTCAGCATAGCCACTGGAGAAAAGGTTTCGTCATAGTCCAAGCCAGGTCTTTGACGGAAACCCTTTGCAACAAGTCTAGCTTTATAGGTCTCAACCTGTCCATCTACACCAATCTTCCTTTTGAAGATCCACTTGCATCCTACGGGTTTTACCCCGTCTGGAGCAATGTCCAACGTCTATACTTTGTTGGTGTACATGGACTCCATTTCGGTCCGCATTGCATCCAGCCATTTTATTGAGTTAATGCTCTGAACGGCCTGCTGGAAGCTAGTAGGCTCATCATAATCTATGATGCAATCCTCTCTATCCCCGTCTATGAGAAAACCGTAGTATCTCTCGGGCGGATGAGACTGCCTACTACTCCTGCGGAGCGGCGTAGGAATGTCCTGTTCTTTTGAACCCTCTGGTTCCACTAAGCTTTCAGTAATAGCTCGTGGTTCTGGAATTTCTTCCAGTTCTACTGTGCTCCCACTTCTCTGGTTTTCCAAAAATTCAGTTTCCAAGAAGTAGGCATGACGAGAAACAAAAACCTTTTGTTCCTCTTCGCAGTAGAAGAAATATCCCTTGGAGTTCTTTGGATATCCCACGAACTTGCACTGTACTGAGCGTGCCTCGAGCTTGTCCGCATGCTGCTTTTTGACAAAAGCTGGACTTCCCCATGTCTTAATGTGATTAAGATAGGGTCTCTTCCCACACCACATTTCATATGGTGTAGTAGGCACAGTCTTAGTGGGAACTCGGTTCAAAAGGTATGCAGCTGATTCTAGCGCATACCCCCAGAATGATCGCGGTAACTCAGCGTTACTCATCATGGACCGTACCATATCCAATAGGGTTCGGTTCCGTCTCTCCGATACACCGTTATGTTGTGGAGTGTATGGAGGAGTAAGCTGAGAGAGAATTCCGTTCTCTTTTAAATAGTCCAGGAACTCGGCACTCAAGTATTCACCACCTCGATCCGATCTTAGAATCTTGATACTTTTGCCGGTCTGTTTTTCTACTTCATTCTTATATTCCTGAAACTTTCCAAAGGCTTCGGACTTATGTTTCATTAAGAAGACATAACCGTACCTTGAAAAGTCATCCGTAAAAGTAATGAAGTAAGAAAAACCGCTTCGCGCATGTGTAGACATTGGACCGCACACGTCGCTGTGTACGAGTCCCAAGAGCTCGCTCGCTCTTACTCCGTGTCCAGTGAACGGAGACTTTGTGATCTTTCCTTTGAGATAGGATTGACAAGTGGTATATGATTGATATTCGAACGGATTCAAATATCCTTCTGTATGTAACTTTGTCAACCTTCTCTCATTGATGTGACCCAGTCTACAATGCCATAAGAAAGTCTGATTTATTTCCGGAGACTTTCTTTTGTGTGTATTCTGGATATTGAAAATCTGTGGTTGGTTTAATACGTATATACCATTGCTCAATGTACCTGACCCAATCAGAACTTGATTAAGGTGAATGTTTACAACATTGCTTACAAACGCAAATTCATAACCTTCTTTAGAAACCAAAGATACAGAAATGATATTACAAGTTGCGTTGGGTACAAAAAAGCAATTACGCAAAACCAAAACATGTCCATCTGACATTCCCAGGTGATAGTCCCCCACGGTTTTAGCATCCATGCTAGCTCCGTTTGCAACTCTGAGGGTCATGTCACCTGCTTTCAAAACACTACGGTTTCTCAACGCCTGCAAAGAATTACAGATATGAGATCCTGATCCGGTATCCAATACCCAGGAAGTAGAGTTTATTGAAAGACAGTTTTCAATAACATACACACCTGAAGCTGAAGCTGCAACCTGCTTCAATTCCTGTGTTCTGGCCTTCCAGGCCCTGCAATAATTCTTCCAGTGTCCTTTCTTATGACAATAGAAGCATTCTTCCTTATCCACAAGCTTCCCCGCTTTCTTTGTTGCTTTAGCTTTTCCCTTCGTATCCACTTTACTAACACCGCCTCTTGGTTTGCGGGGGCTTTCTTCTTCTTTCCCTTGGCTTTCGCCTTGGACCTAGAAGAAGATGATCCTCCTACAAACAAAGTGGATGTTTCCCTACCTTTCTGTAGGGTGCCCTCTGCGCTCCTCAGCATGTTGAGGAACTCTGAAAGTTCAACTTCTTTTTCTTGTAAGTTGAAGTTCAGTATAAACTGGGCGTAAGTGGAAGGAAGGGACTGGAGAACTAAGTCCGTATAGAGCCCACTCTCCAATGTGGTCCCTAGGTCCGCGAGCTCCTCAATGTAGCCGATCATCTTAAGCACGTGTTCTGCTACTGATGATCCGAAGGCCATCCTTGCCGAAAATAACTTTTTCGACGCTTCGTATCTTGCGATACGAGATTGCTCTCCATACAGTTCTTTTGTATGAAGAAATATGGATTCCAAGTCTATATTCTCGTGCCTCCTCTGATGTTCATTGTCCATAGAGGCAAGTACGAGGCACTTGGCCTTCGCGCTATCAATCTCCCAAGTCTTACGGATTTCCTTATCCGCGAAACTGGAAGTGGGACCAGGGACAGGGGGAGCTTTGGTGGTAAGAAGATACCCCAGCTTGTCGTAAGTGATTGCCATTTTGACATTCCTGAGCCAATCTTTGTAGTTAGGCCCTTTCAGTATGTTTTTATCTAGAAGTAATTTAAGTCCAGTCATGTCGATTGGTCGCTGCAATTAGGAGAGAGAGAAGAAACACTCAGCATGATGCTCTTGCAAGTTTAGAGTGGTTTTTAGTTTGTCTAAACAGGATGGCTCCCACTGTTTCTCGAATCCCTCCTCAAACCATAAAGGAAGAATTAGTCGGGATCAATCCCACCGCACAATACTTGCTTAACCGTTCAGCCAGGCCAGTGTCGGTACTTCGAGGGAGGTTTTCCAACGTTTTCGCGAAGTTCCTTAATTCAAGAACCTCTTTTCCCTGGGGGCGTAGCCCCGCTAACACCTTTCTAGGCACCTACTAGGTTTATAGCGTTGATCGTGTAGTGAGAAATTTCCCGAGGAGTAGCATATACTCACAGTAGGATCGGGATCCAAATATCATCGCGTGACGAAACTGAAGGAATCCTACCAGAATCATCACACTCCAAATGGTATGCAACACTAGCAAGTTTCAGTTCTTTTGAAACTCCCGATGTGGATTTTAGCCCCATGCTCTTATGACCTTGACTTTGGCCAACAAATCATAAGTCACATGTCAAGTTCTTCCCGTCGTTCTCCAGGTTAATTTGAATCCACCCGCACCTATCCTTGACTTTGGCCAACAAGGCAGTACGACTGTTCCAAACTAACGCATCTATCTATGCTGCACATGAATACCCAATAGCTACCAATCACTATGCCTTGACTTTGGCCAACAAACATAGCTTGAATACTATTGACCATCCATGTGAAACGACGGAGGGCTACGAATGGTTTTGGCTAAACCGTGAACGTAGTGAACTTGATATAATCGATGGAACGAGATAGCTTTTAAAAGGAGTGGCTCAAGCTCCGCATTTAAAAGTTGGTTTTGAAAAGAACCGAGTGGTTTTCCGAAAGTGTTCCAACGATTTTAACTTGGTTTATTTTCTTGCATTAGTTCTTTTAATGCGTGATATTCTTGCATTAGTTCTTTTAATGCGTCCCATCATGTAATCCTACCATTGCAGAAAACAACCAAAATATGACGTACGCTTATGCCATTCGCATTCACCACGGGGCCCCGTCATTACCCGTTAGGTTACTTAACTAACGACAGAGCGGGGGCTGGGCTAGCGCGGCTGTAAAACATAAGCAACGCCTAAATAATATCATATATAGATATATTGCAATGATAGCCATTTCAGATCACAGATGAACACATTGGATATACTAGGAATCCGCAATTCGTACGAGCCTGTAACGAAAAGCAGATTATACGGTCGCGGTGAATAGCCAATACCCCACCCAAGACCCCTACGGGTGCGGCAAACTACCCGCCAAGTACCCGAAGCGAATCAACCTCCCTCAACTCCGTGAGTAGGCCACTCGGCACTTCGGCATACCCGGTAGTTTGTGCACCCCCTCCATGGGTCTATCCTAGGAGCAAAAACATTAAAAAGAAATTATACAATAACGGCTACAACCCCGACCCAGTTGTGCGGTCATACAAATAATTATTACATCAATTTACAAATTTACATGAATTGAAAGAAAAGAAAACTCTCGTCTCACAACCCCCGGCTATTCACCCGCGACAATCCAATGAATTCATATACACATTCCAATAACATTACAGATCACAGATTTGTATAACTCCCACTAATCGACATATAGCGATTAGCAGACGTTCAATACAAATATCACATCACAGAAAAACCCGTCAGCTATAGTCTTTTAGAAGTTCGATCAAAAATACGGATTTTTAGGCCCCAAACACCAAATTTTCGTTGTGGAAAATCTAGGCAGAAAATACATATTCCAAAAATCCCAAAATACCCCTATGATCAAACTGCAAAGAAGAAACCCCATGACCGAGTCAACTCGGCC
This sequence comes from Agapanthus africanus, assembly GCA_030015575.1. Lineage (NCBI taxonomy): Eukaryota > Viridiplantae > Streptophyta > Magnoliopsida > Asparagales > Amaryllidaceae > Agapanthus > Agapanthus africanus. The sequence goes on from CM057348.1 coordinate 163,341,816, forward strand.
GCGGTTCCGCGGCGGGAGCAAGCTCCCACCGCCGAACCGCGGCGCTTTGATCGAGTTAGGGGGTCAAATTTTTGCAATTTCTTCAGAAAACCCTGAGTCGATTTTTGGAGTATCTCAAAAAAATTTTCCAGCACTTTTAAAATCGACAGAAAGTTTAAACACCGGGGTTCGTTTTGCGACTTTTTCTTTGATCGATCTTCTAGCTACTTTGCTAACATGTTAGATAGAGTTTAACTAGGCTCTGATACCACTGTAAGTCCATGCTACCTCTCCCGGTACTTTCGGGCATGCGGAATTTGGTAAAAAATGATTTTCTTAGAGGTGGTAACATGGACTTAAAACCCGGAACTTTGTTAAACATCTAACTAACAACCTAACTATGAGTTGCTAACTACTCGGTTAGGGGGTTATACCTTTCTTTTTCTCGAACTCCTTCGTCTTCAAGCTTCGATGGTCGTCTGAATCGGCTTCTCCCCGTCGTCTCCTTGCGCCGAAGATAGATCCACCTGAAAGCTTCAACCTTTGGCTCCTTCTTCGAACTTTGAAGAAACTAGTTCACTCGGTTTGCTAAACCTTGTGAACTAGAGTGAGTAGAGAAGAGTTTGTATGGGATTTTATCCATGGTTCTTGGTTCTCAACTCATGAGAAAAGTGAACCATAGAATCAAGAGAGGGAGAGCAAGAGGAGGAAGATGAGAGCTCAAGAACAAGAGAGAGAATGAGCATGAAAGAATAAGAGAAGATTTTTTTCATTTGGCTCTCATAATCCAAAACAATCATAACCCCTCATATCAATCAAGTATTATGTGATGGTTTAAGCAACCATAGCCATATCATTTCATGCACTCATTTTGCACAAAAGAGTAAGCAAGCAAAAGTCTTTGCCATGAAATGATAGCTATAGTTATCATGATAGTCAACTAGTCAAGCCTAGTCAACCGGTCAACAAAGTCAACAAGTCAACAAAAGTCAACAAGTCAACAAAGTCAATCCCTCAACAACCATGTCACCATAATACTTAATTAATATAATTGTTAATCACATATCATATTCTCATTATGGTTGAGCAAAAAGTCAATAGTCAACTGTCAACGGTCAACAACCCTAATGAGAATCCTCTGCCTCTGTCTCTCCGTCAACTGTGCATACACACCCGCATCTGCGTTCCGAGGAACACGAATGCATACTGGATAAAACCAATCCCAAAAGGTACACTAGGATCTGGCTTAAATCAAAGCCCGCTAGTGTGAACTGTCCGGACACTGTACGTGCACAAGTGCACGGATGTGACCGAACCCTGTCACAAAACCATGCGACCTGTCGCAAAACCATGCGACCTCTACTCTTTTGCCTAATGGCGAATAGCTTTCTGTGTGGGACTCTAAAGACTCGACACTATGCTGGCAGTGGGTTTAACCACAGACCGCAAGCGGCACTAGCTGTGTGTAACGGTCCCCAGGTAGATGCCGACAAGAAGACTGACGAGGCGAAACCCATCTGAACTCCTACTGAGCCTGAATGTGACATTCTCCGTACAGTCCGGTCTGTTCGTCTGATACATCGCATGGCGGGCCTAGGGGGCGGTAAACGTCAGTCCCCCAATAGCGGTACAAGTCGTGTCGGAGTGAAGCCCAAAACACCCTGAGATAACACTGGAAGCCTACCAGTATATCTCGTTTGCCCTGGCCAGGGACTACTCGTGTAATGGCTCTCCTAGACACAGCGCGATGTCAACCCCCAATACCGGGAGAGACGAATCCTGTCTAACCATCACTGCCTCCAAGTGCTTCGGGACTGCACCCAACTACCACCTGTTTGCACGACTCCTTTGAGCCGTGGTAGGGTAGTAATCAAAGTACAGTGGGAACACACTCGAGGCGAAGTGACAGTGTCAAGTCAGCGGATTAAGCTGTACTCATGTCACCTGGGAACTGATAACTGACGATAGGCATAATACCAACTAGTCAGTTCCCGACGAGTCCTGTCCAGTGTACTCGTAACCCAACGAGCACCCGCATACTATCTCAAGTACGACGTACCGACGGCTGTGGGACAGACCGTCTCCTACACTGGGATGAGAAGCGCATGCGCTAGTCTACTCCGGAGTATCGATGCCCTGTCTCGATAGTCCTGCGACCAGGGACCTGCATAAGGATGTGCTTATAGATTACCCAGCCCCACTAGTGTGACTGCCATCACAACGCTGGTAATCAAGCAAAGATCCTAAGGGCTCCACTAATGTGTATAGGCGATATACTAAAATAAACACATGTACACATTGAAGTAGAAACAAACCAAGTAGCATACTACTATTTTGAGCAAGATTGTATATACAAGGTGAATATCCCAAACTTCCATTAAGTAATATACAAACTAGTATGATACAGTAATGGCCTCTAGGGCATATACACTAACATTAAGATCAAAGAACAAGTTTATGTTCTTCTTAAAGGAGGCCTTGCCTCAAGATTCAAGAACAAATGTTCTTGTTTATAAAAGGGCTCTGCCTTTATAGATCAAAGATCTGCGAATGAAGTAAAAATACATGTTTTATTATTTTATGATTAGATCTTTTGATCTTTTCCTTTTTATTAAAGACCTTGGTCTTTTTATAGATCTAAGATATTTTTAGAAGACGGTTCTTCTTTTTACGAGATGGTTTCATCTCTGTGGTTCAAGAACTAGTTCTTTACCTTGAAGATGAAGAAATGATCTTCTTTTTTCTAAGAGCTTTCTCTTCTTTTTGCAGAGGGTTTTTCTCTCTCCTTTTCTCTATTCTAGATTTGAAGTCTAGGGCCCTTTATATAGGGCCAATTGATTTGTTAAATCAGTTTTAAAAGATCTTTCTCTGATTGATTTGGGAATATTTCCCACCGTTGGATCTTTGATCCTGTGGCTTCTGTTTTACAGAAGACAATCTTCTTGTTTTTTTAACAAGATTGAGAAAATCTTTCCATAACAGAATTTATTCTGTCTTCTGGTAATTTTTATTTACCATTGGATCATTGATCCAACGGTGCTCTTATTTACAGAGCACAATCTTGTCATTTGGAAAGATTTTGAGGAATCTTTCCTTAACAGAATTTAATTTCTGATTAATTAATGATTTATCATTATTATTAGATCTTTTGATCTAACGGTGGGGAGCTTTTAGTTCCAGCGCTAGCGCATCCGTGCCTTGCACGTGGTGCGCTGCTTAAAGTGCAGCGCACTTAGCGCTAGCGCACACGTGCTTTGCACGTGGTGCGCTGCTTAGGGTGCAGTGCACTTTGCGCTAGCGCACCTACGTTTGACACGTGGCGCGCAGCGCAGCCTGCGCTAGCGCACCCGTGTTTGACATGTGGCGCGTAGCGCAGAGCGCAGCGTAACTGCGCTAGCGCACCCGTGTTTGACATGTGGCGCACAGCGCAGAGCGCTGGATCTGAAACGTTGCTTCAATTTAAATTTCAAATTTTGGAGCAGAGCTTTGCTCTGATTGAGGGCGCGTTGCCTAGGGCGCAGCGCTCCTGGCGCTGGCGTGTCTGCTTTTGACACGCGGCGCACAGCGCGCAGAATCTGAAGCGTTGCTTCAATTTTTATTTTTATTTTTTTACTTTGGATTTTTAATACAGAGCTTTGCTCTTTATTGGAAAAGGAAGCGTTGCTTCATTTCAAATCTTAGAATTTGAACAAAACTTTGCTCTGATTGGGGAAACAGCGGCAAAGCGTACTCGGGGCCCCTACTGCGGTTTTCACAGATCGCTAGGCCACTCCACGGAGAGCTGTAAGCAGCTCCGAGACTACATCGAGGAGCTCATCCGTTCGGGACACCTTGCAGCGTACTTGCGGGACAAGCGGCAAGCTGACCGTGAGCCGGAGCAGCATCCCCTTCCCGGCGAATTGACAATCGGCCAAATCATGGTCGTGTCAGCGGAGGGTACATCGGATACCTACGAGGCTCAACACTCCGTGCTGGTCGCGGAGGCCAACAGACATCCGGGGAGCTCAAGCTGCGCAAATAAACAGACTATCTACTATCTTGTACTTCTTTTACTAAGGCAATGTAAACTTTCTCAGGATCTTTCTGTTCATATAATATGCGGAGATCAATAAAACATTGCAAAAAGAAGAGTTTGTTTATTCAAAGGATACTATAGGCTCCTCAGCCGTAGACTGAAAAAGAAAAATTACAATAACGGGGGAAGGGGGTGCAGGAAACACTGCTCGTGGTACTCCGAGCATACTTCCGCCAACCGAGCCCTCGCCGCTTCAACCCTTTGCCTCTGATGCCGCCCACGAATGCCGGCGTGGTTCCTCAATTGATAGAACTCAAGGATGAGCGCCACCGAGCGATCCCGCCGACCCGCGGAGATCAGGTCGAAGCGCCGCAAGGACCTTAGCTTACCAACCGCCTCGTCCCTCAGCTGCTCGGACAAGAGGTTGTAGAGCCCCGGCAACGTCCTCCAGATAGAGTACATCAACAGCTGGAGCAAGGGGGAGCACCGGGGAAGCAGTCGGCCGAAATGATCCTCAATGCGGCCAATCACTAGCTGCACCGTGTCTTCGGTGCAGTACTGGTCATAGAAGTACACGTCCACGAAATTTACGATGTCGGGGATTGTGAAAGGGAAGTCCTCCATTTTTACGTTTTGGGTGTGAAGAAAGGAGTGATCAACGCTCCCTCCGCTTTATAACCTATTGCGCCCTCGAGAATCCAATAGTCGCCCATTTCACCCATAGTTGTGCCATCACGCGGCAGACCTCGAGCCTTTCTTGGCAAAATCGAAACGACGCGGCTCGGCGCTTCACCTTCCCCACGCGTTCGATACACGTGTTGCCCGCGACTGACCCTATTCCCCATACTTACACCGGGAAGGTCGGACAGAATCTCCAGAATCGTCTGAGCAGCTTCACTGCTCGGACCATCCTTAGCAGGCCTCTTCCGGCTTTTCCAGCGCTAAGGATCGAAGCCCTCACCAAGAGGCAACCAAGCGGCTACCCTGCTCGGCTATCCCCGGCTGGTAGTTCACTGCCACACAGCGCCAGGGATCGAAGCCCTCACCAAGAGGCAGCCGAGCGACTACCCTGCTCGGCTATCTCCGGCTGGTAGTTCACTACCACACAGCGCCAGGGATCGAAGCCCTCGCCAAGAGGAAACCGAGCAGCTTCACTGCTCGGACCATCCTTAGCAGGCCTCTTACGGCCCCTCCCACGCTAAGGATCGAAGCCATCATCAAGAGGCGGCCGAACGGCTACCCTGCTCGGCTATCCCCGGCTAGTAGTTCACTGCCACACATCGCCATGGATTGAAGCCCTCGGCAAGAGGCAGCCGAGCGGCTACCCTGCTCGACTATCCCCGGTTGGTAGTTCACTGCCACACATAGCCAGGGATCAAAACCCTTGCCAAGAGGCAACCGAGAAGCTTCACTGCTCGGACCATCCTTAGCAAGCCTCTTACGTCCCCTCCTACGCTAAGGATCGAAGCCCTCATCAAAAGGCGGCCGAGAGGCTACCCTGCTCGGCTATCCCTGGCTGTTAGTTCTCTACCCTAGGACACCAGGGATCAAAGCCCTCACCAAGAGGCAGCTGAGCGGCTACCCTGCTCGGCTATCCCCGGCTGGTAGTTTCCTATCCCACGACGCCAGGGATCAAAGCCCTTACCAAGAGGCAGCCGAGCGGCTACCCTGCTCGGCTATCCCTGGCCGGTAGTTCCCTACCCCACGACGCCAGGGATCAAAGCCCTCACCAAGAGGCAGCCGAGCGACTACCCTGCTTGGCTATCCCCGGCTGGTAGTTCCCTACCCCACGACGCCAGGGATCAAAGCTCTCACCAAGAGGCAGCCGAGCGGCTACCCTGCTCGGCTATCCTGGGCTGGTAGTTCCCTACCCCACGACGCCAAGGATCAAAGCCCTCACCAAGAGGCAGCCGAGCGGCTACCCTGCTCGGCTATCCCCGGCTAGTAGCTCCCTACACCACAACGCCAGGGATCAAAGCCCTCGCCAAGAGACACCGGGCAGCAACCCTGCCCGGCCCCGTCCTTAAGTATCAAAGCCCTCGCCAAGAGGCACCAGGCAGTAACCATGCTCGGCCCTTCCTTAGTAGGCTTCTCACTGCCCCTCCCGCGCTAAGGATCAAAAGCTCTCATCAAGAGGCAACCGGGCCCGCCCTTGCTCGGTTATCCCTGGCTGGTAGCTCCCTACCCCACAATGCCAGGGATCAAAGCCCTTGCCAAGAGGCACCGGGCAGCAACTCTGCCCGGCCCCGTCCTTAAGGATCAAAGCCCTCGCCAAGAGGCACCAGGCAGCAACTATGCTCGGCCCGTCCTTAGTAGGACTCTTACGGCCCCTCCCGCGCTAAGGATCAAAAGACCTCGCCAAGAAGCAACCGAGCCCGCCCTTGCTCGGTTATCCCTGGTTAGTAGCTCCCTACCCCATAACGCCAGGGATCAAAGCCCTCACCATGAGGCACCAGGCGGCTATCCTGCTCGGCCCGTCCTTAGTAGGCCTCTTACGGCCCCTCCCGCGCTAAGGATCAAAAGCCTTCGCCAAGAGGAAACTGGGCCCGCCCTTGCTCGGTTATCCCTAATTGGTAGTTTCCAACCCCACAACGCCAGGGATCGAAGCCCTCGCCAAGAGGCCACTGAGCAGCTTCACTGCTCGGTCCATCCTTAGCCACCTTTTACGGCCTTTCCAGCGCTAAAGATCGAAGCCCTCACCAAGAGGCAACCGAGCAGCTACCATGCTCGGTTATGATGGATGTCGTTCACTACCTCATGAAGCTAGATACCTAAGCCCGCGCCAAGAGGCAACGGAGCATCTACCATGCTCGGTCATCCGTAGCTGGTGATACTAACCGCCAATGCCACGGCCCAAGCCCTCGCCATGAGGCCATCCACATCTAAGCGATCCCAACCTCGACTTCGGGGCCATGGAGATACCGACCCTTCACCGATCTTTGCACACTTGGCAAATGAACAGATTCAACTCGACGTGCAATCGCCAGACGAAGAACTGACCCGATGTGAAGGCTGAACTGTGCAAATACAAGTGTTTACCGACAAAGGAAAATACGCGTGCAAATACCACTGCAAAAAGTCTTTGTTCACAAAGGCAAAAGTCTTTACAAGGGTATTGTGGGCTCCCCAAACTTACAAAATGCCCGGAGGCCTACCAAATTCCCGATGCAACAAAAGAAAAGAAACAAGAAGATGAGGGGCTTCAGGCCTCAGGGCCGGGCGCAACCCCGGGGAGCTCAACATCCACCACGATTGGGGCCCATCACAAGAGCCTCGGTGCCGTCCTCGACGGGAGTCCCTTCCCCGGCAGTGCTCTCGGGGGCATCCCCCTGCACGTCGTCCCCGCGAGGATATTCATTCCAGAGCTTTTCATCGGGGAACTCCAGCATCCGAACCTTAACGGCGTCGAAAGCCTCGTGCCAGATGAGGGTAGTGGTTGCGGCTAGGTCGGCGTAAAAATGGTCCGACTTTTTGTAGTTCTCCACCGTCTTTGCCGCCCTGAGCTCGGCCCGCTTCGTCCCCTCTACCGCCGCCTCCAGCTCCTTCCGAAGGGCACCTGCCGACTTCTTTAGGGAGCCGACGAATAACTTGGAGTCCTGAAGCTTGGCCTCAGCGACGTGGGCGGCCTCGCGGTACCTGGCGACCTCCTGCCTCCCGGCTGCAACCTCCTGCTTCCCGGCCACCATCTCGCCCTCTAGGACCGTGACCCTCGCCATAGCCTCCTCCAGCTCCAACTTCAAGCTCTCCTCCAACGAGGAGAGCTCGCCCGCGGCTCGCATCGCCTGGGCAATTTCCTCGTCCTCTATCTGGATGACTAGGGCGACGTGTTGAAGGACGTGAAGAAATCGGAGGGGGTCAGAAAGAAAAGGAAGGCACCAAACCTCACGAATAGTAAGATGCTGAGAGAAAAATCAAGTAAGGTACGAGCACTAACCTGCATGGCCTCTTGGGCAATCGCCGCCATCTGTGCCCTTAGGGTCCCCCGAGGAACCTTACCTCCGGCCGACCTCTCCATGTCCGCCAACAAGCTGTCAGCAACGGAGAGCCCTGAGGGCACCTCAAAGCGGAGGTTCCCCTCGTCCACCAAGATCGGGGAGGCCGGGGTCCGCGGAACCGTCCGAGGGAACCGCTTGAAAGACGACGCCGGGGAGCCGGTCTCCATCTCCGAAGCCTCGGCCTCCTATTCCCGAACCCGCTTTCGGCTCGGCGCCTGGCTGGGCTCTGGGGCATGGCCCACACTCAAACGCCGGGGTGGGGCGGCTGCCGGGGCCGACGTCGGACGGGAAGAGCTGGCACCTCTAGCCTTCGATCCCTTCTTCGGCTCGCACATGGCCGCTCGAATTTTGCTCGCGTCCATGGGTTCTGCACAAGACAAGGTACAATGGAGTTAGCAACACGAGTAAAAGTAAAATAAACGCAAGTCTAATAGATCGCCTGCAAACTCCTAACTTACCTACGAACTAGGCGGGGCTGAGCCCAGCCCAACTCAGGGCCTGCTCAGAAAGCAGCACGTCAGCTCGAGGAATGGGCTCCCACTCCACCACTTTCAGCGCGTCGGGATCGCTCGACTGGCCCTTTCACCGACACCTATCCCTAGACCACTGGGTGAGCACGGGCCAGTCCTTACCCTCGGGTGGCCCAACAAAGAAAAACTTCTTCTTCCAATCGTGGATGGAAGAAGGCACAACGATGACCCCCGATCCGGGAGCACTTCCCCGCTGCTTTCTAAATGAGAGGTATACCCACCCCGGCTCACCCGCGTGAGTGCCAGGATAGCTTTTGTAAATGAGAGAAGAGGCAAGAGTGGACAGTCTGAAAGGGATCGACTGCAACTTCAGGCGGACCAAGAACCCAAGGAGAATCCTCCAGGAGTTCGGCACTAGCTGGCCCGGGGCTATCCCGAAATGGTTCAACGCTCTAACAACCTCGGGAGAGAAAAGCAGGCGCATTCCGACCCAAAAGGCTTCCAGGTATAAGACAATCTATTTACCCCGTACCTGATCCACCCTCTCTCCTTCCTCGGCCAAATGTAGCGTATAGCCGGGAGGAATATGGAAACGAGCCCGAGCGGTGGCAAGCTCATCCTCATACCTCACCGAGGATGATACACCAGGGGCGTCCATGACCTCCGCTCTGGGAACCGCCCCCATCTTGCGACCCCGAGAAGAGGATCTGACCCTAACATCCCGGGAAGACTCTGACTCAGTGGAAGAAGAAGAAGCAGAGGAAGAAGAAGAAGAAGATTCTACAGGGGGCTCCCTAGACGCTACCTGATCTATTTCTACAAACTCTTCAAAAGAAGACATCTAACCTGATTAAGAGGATGGGTCCTCGAAAGGGAAAACGCAGAGATCCGACTTAAAAAGGAGAGCGTCGAGCTAACGAGACTCGGGACGAGGAAAATTTGTAGAGGTATAGGCCTTGATGGGGACCCCACCTCTATTTATAGCTGTCGGCATACACATCCTACGGCGACAGTCATCTCCCGTGAAACGGATCAGTGCATTCGAGGCCACGATCGCTCCACCTGTCGCACGCGCATTGGCCGTATCCCATCAGACGCTAGAAGTCTGCGGCCCGTCGCATCAGCCAACCAGCGTCTGACACGTGGGCTGTCGCTTCGGTGATCGTACGCACGATCCGGCGCATCCTCTTCAATGCAATATCTGGCCCCTGATCCGCTGACGTCAGCAAGAAGATATAGTAGATTGCCCGGGAACACACGCTCACGATATCTACGATGAGGAGGTCACCTCGGGTGACCCAGCAGACCACCCTCGACCCGACCTGTGGACAGGTCGGGACGAGAGTGGGGGGGCTAATGATGATGCTCGATATTGGTGATCTCCCAGATCGTCACACGTGGCTAATGACTTGTCCTGAAGCCCGCAAGGAAGGACCAAGGACAGCACGTCGGAGGAACACCAGGGTCTGCGACCCATGGACGTGGCCGACCTTCTGGGCCATCCACACCACTCTTATGCCCGTCTTGCAAACAACCATTGGCTCGCCTCCGAGCCTTCTGCACATTTGGCCTCCTCGACCCTCTCAGCTCGCCTCCGGGCTACCACAGAAACAAAATAGCTTAACCTTCCGCTCGGTCCCGAGCTCCCGCCGAGCTCATCTTCCTCGGTCCCTTCGACCGACCAACGGCATCATTCGCAGGTGCTTCCGCCTCACCTCCGCGAATCTTGCCATGCACAAGTCCACTGCCCAAGATCCCGTGTTCCACGCCATCACGATCCCCATTAACGAGCCTGTCTCACCATTAATGGGAGATCCCGCCCATCACGCGGTCGTGACGTCGGGGGCGTAACGGCCAGCGTGATTCTCGCACCTGCCTGCCTGCTACCACCGTTATATAAATGCCTCCTTTAGACGGTTCAAGTAAGTCATTTTCCATTCACTAGGCCGTTACTCTGCTCGGATTTCCTATCTAACTTGAACGTCGGAGGATCCTCGATAGTACAACTATCCCGGGACTTCCTTGCAGGTAGCTCGGCCCCAACAGCCTCAAACCTTTTGAGATCCACACACTTCAGGAGCTATCCTCCAACTCAAATCTCGGGCGTCCATCGTCGCCAACAGCAGATCAACGGAAGGTAATATCTTGACGCGAATCCACACCGTGTCACAACTAAAATAGTAAATTGACAAATACTTGCATGCCATTAAAGGATAAAAGGATTTTAGTGGGATCCTAAACCCTTAACACTAGGAACTTAAAAGGAAATAAGACCATTTATTTTTCCAAGTCCAATCTCTATCCTCTTCACCGTCCCCATCTTATAGAGCCAATCGTGACTTTTTACAGAACAACCCATCCTTTTGCATTTATTTACATTTCACCCCCAATCCAATCATAACCTGTAACAGTGGGTATGTCTTGGATATTAATGCCATGAATCACCCAGTCACTCTGCTTCTTCACGGATAACAAGACGAATTCACAGGTTTCTTTGGCAACTCCTTAATAACCGATTGCTGACCGCTGACTTCCTATTTTGCCGCTACATCTCGGTTCCTCCTCACTATGACCTATATACTGACCAAGTGATTGAATCTGTAGAACACCTATTTTAGGGATGCGTCCGTTGGAAGGAATTTATAAAGATCTTACCAACAGAAATTAGTGTTAGGTTGGACGTTGACGCGGCCTAGATCACGCCAAGATATTACCTTCCGTTGATCTGCTGACGGCGACGATGGACGGTTGAGATTGGATCTGGAGGCAGGCTCCTGAAGCATGTGTATCTCAATGGGTTTGAGGTTGTTGTTGCCGAGCTACCTGCAAGGTAGTCCCGCGGTGGTTGTACTACCGAGGACCCTCCGACAGTCAAGTTAGAGAGGAAATCCGAGCAGAGCAACGGCTTAGTGGAGTATGATTGGTTTGCTTGAACCATCTGAAGAAAGGGTTTATATAGCGGTGGCAGCATGCAGGGCAGGCGCGAGAATTACGCCGACCGTTACGCTCCCGACGTCACGCCCGCGTGATGAGTGGGATCTCCCATTAATGGCGAGACAGGCTCGATAATGGGAATCGTGATGGCGTGGAACGTGAGATATGGCCGGCGGATATCTTGCGCATGGAGGGATTCGCTGGATGGCGGTTGTGCCTGTGAGCGGTGCTATTGGTCGGTCGAAGAGACCGAGGAAGATGACCTCGGCGGGAGAGCTCGTGGACGAGAGGGAGAGCCGAGGTATCTTGGCTCTGCGGTAGCCCGGAGACAAGCTGGGAGGCCGAGGAGGCCAATTGTGCAGGGGGCTTGGAGGTGAGCCAGCGTTTGTGTGTGGGACGGGCACAGAAGTGTCCTGGTCAGCCATTGTAGGTCCTTTCTTGTGAGCTTTGGGACACGTCATCTTCCACGTGTCATGATCTGGGAGATCACCGATATCGAGCATCATCATTAGCCCACCACTCTCGTCCCGACCAGCTGACGGGTCGGGTCGAGAGTGGTCTGTCGGGTCACCCGAGGTGAGCTCCTTTCGAAAATATCGTCGGGGCGTGTTCCCGGGCAATCTGTTGTATTTTCTGGATGACGCCAACAAATCAGTGGTGCGATCTTTGCTTTAAAGAGGGTGCGCCGGATCGCGCGTACTTCCACTGAAGTGACAGTTGGCGTGTCGGGCGCCGGTTGGCTGACACGACGGGCCGCAGACCTCTGGCGTCTGATGGGATACGGCCAATACGCGTGCGACAGGTGGAGCGATAGTGGCCATCGAATGCGAGGAGAAGTTTTGGCGGGAGTTGACTGTCGCCGTTGGATGAGGACGCCGGCAGCTATAAATAGAGGTGGGGTCCGCTTTAGGGCCCATATCTCTTCATATTTTCCTCGTTCTGAGTCTTGTTAGCTCGGCGCTCTCCTCTTTAGGTCAGATCTCTGCGTTCCCGAGGATTTCTTTCCACCAGGTTAGATGTCTTCTTTTGAGGAGTCTGTAGATGTCGTCGGGGTAGATTCTAGGGATTCTTCCACTGGGTCGGAGTCTTCCCGAGGAGTTGGGGTCAGATCCTCTTCCCGGGGTCGCGTGACTGGGACGGTTTCTGGAGCAAAGGCGGCGGACGCCCCTGGTGTGCCGTCCTTGGTGAGGTATGAGGACAAGCTTGCCACCGCTCGGGCTCGTTTCTATATCCCCTCCGGCTATACGCTACGTTTATCCAAGGAAGGAGAGAGGACAGATCAGGTACGGGGTAAAGAGATTGCCTTATACTTGGAAGCCTTTTGGGCCGGAATGTGCCTGCCTTTCTCTCCCGAGATTGTTAGAGCGCTAAATTACTTTGGGCTAGCCCTGAGCCAGCTAGTGCCGAACTCCTGGAGGATTCTCCTTAGGTTCCTGGTTCGTTTGAAGTTGCAGATGATCCCTTTCAGTCTGTCCATCCTTGCCTCCTCTCTCATTTACAAAGGTCACTCCGGCACTCGCGCGGGCGACCCGAGGTAGGTTTACCTCTCCTTTAAGAAACAATGGTGGAGTGAAGCCGGGTCAGGAGTCGTCGTCTTTCCTTCTTCAATCCACGATTGGAAGAATAAGTTTTTCTTTGTTGGGCCGCCAGAGGGTGAAGACTGGCCCGTGCCCATCCAGTGGTCTAGGGATAGGTGCTGGCGGGGGAGTCCATCCAATGATCCCGACGCGGTGAGAGTGGCGGAGTGGGAGCCCATTCCCCGGGATGACGTGATGCTTTCTGAGCGGGCCCTTAGTTGGGCTGGGCTCAGCCCCGCCCAGTTCGTCGGTAAGTTAGGAGCTTGCATTTGTTTTTATTTTTGTTTGTGTTGCTGATTCCATTATATCTTGTCTTGTGCAGAACCCATGGACTTGAGCCACCTCCGAGCGGCTATGCACAAGCCGAAGAAGGGACCGAAGGCTGGAGGTGCCAGCTCTTCTCGTCCGACGTCTGTCCCGGTTCCTCCGGCAGCTATCCCACCCTAGCGTTTGAGTGCGGGTCGTCCCCCAGAGCCTAGCCAGGCGCCGAGCCGAAAGCGAGTTCGGGGACAGGAGGCCCAGGCTTCGGAGGTGGAGACCGGCTCTCTGCCTTCGTCTCTCAAGAGGTTCCCCCAAACGGTTCCGCGGACCCCGACCTCCCCGATCTTGGTGGACGAGGGGGATCTCCGCTTTGAGGTTCCCTTGAGGATCTCCGTCGCCGACAGCTTGCTGTCCAACATGGAGAGGTCGGCCGGGGGCAAGGTCCCTTGGGAGACTCTCAAGGCGCAAATGGCGGCCATCGCCCAAGAGGCCGTGCAGGTTAGTGCTCGCACCTAACTCGATTTTTCACTCAACATCTCACCGTTCGCGAGATTTGGTGCCCCACTTTCCTTCCTGACCCCCTTCTGATTTCTTCAGGTCCTCCAGCACTCGCCCTCGTCGTCCACATAGAGCAAGAGGAAATTGCCCAGGCGATACGAGCCGCGGGCGAGCTCTCCTCGCTGGAGGAGAGCTTAAAGCTGGAGCTGGAGGCGGCAATGGCGAGGGTCGCTGCCCTGGAGGGCGAGGTGGCGACCGGGAAGCAGGAGGTGGAGGCCATGAAGCAGGAGGTTGCCCGGTACCGCGAGGCCGCTCAGGCCGCCAAGGCCAAGCTTCAGGACTGCAAGGTGCTCGTTGGCACCATGAAGAAGTCGGCGAGCACCCTCCGGAAGGAGCTGGAGGCGGCGGTAGAGGGATGAAGCGAGCCGATTTCAGAGCGGCGAAGGCGGTGGAGAACTACAAGAAGTCAAAAGATTTTTACACCGTCCTAGCCTTGGCCACTACCGTCATCTGGCACGAGGCCCTCGACGCCATCAAGGCTCGGATGCCGGAGTTCGCTAATGAAGAGCTCCGAGCCGAATATCCTCGCGGGAATGATGAGCCGGGGGACGACCCCGGGGGCGAAGCCGGGGAAGAGATTCCCGGCGAGGGCGACGTCGAGGCTGATATGACTGGCACTGAGCCCCCAGACGCCGCCCGAGCCGTGGTAGGTGCTGATCTTCCTGAGGTTGTGCCTGGCCCCAAGGCCTGAAGCCCCTTGTCTTCTTGTTTCTTTCGTTTTGTTGCGTCGGGAATTTTGTAGGCCTCCGGGCATTTTGTAAGGCTGGGGAGCCCACAATACCCTTGTAAAGACTTTTGGCTTTGTGAATAAAAACTTTTTGCAGTCGTATTTGCATGCGTATTTTCCTTTGTCGGTAAACACTTGTATTTGCACAGTACTGCCTTCGTTTTATGTCGGTTCTTCGTCTAGCGATCACACGTCGAGTTGCGTCTGTTCGTTTGCCAAGTGTGCAAAGACTGGCGGGAAGACGGTATCTCCACGGCCCCGAAGTCGAGGTGGAGATCGTTCAGACGTAGATAGACCAGATTCCTTATTGTAAGGTCATGTTCCTTAGCGTGAAAGGCTCGGAGAGGCATGCTAAGGATAGACCGAGCAGTGAAGCTGCTCAGTTGCTTCTTGGCGAAGGCTAAGATCCTTAGCGTGGGAGGGGCCTACTAAGGACGGGGCCGAGCAGGGTAGCTGCTCTGTGTCTCTTGGCGAGGGCTTTGATCCCTGGTGTGTTGGGGTAGGGAGCTACCAGCCAGGGATAATCGAGCAAGGGCGGGCCCGGTTGCTTCTTGCGAGGGCTTTTGATCCTTAGCGCGGGAGGGGCCGTAAAGGGCCTACTAAGGACGGGCCAAGCAGGGTAGCTGCTCGGTGCCTCTTGGCGAGGGCTTTGATCCCTGGTGTGTTGGGGTAGGGAGCTACCAGCCAGGGATAACCAAGCAAAGGCGGGCTTGGTTGACTCTTACGAGGGCTTTTGATCCTTAAGGACGGGCCGGGCAGGGTTGCTGCCCGGTGCCTCTTGGCGAGGGCTTTGATCCCTGGTGTGTTGGGGTAGAAAGCTACCAACTAGGGATAACCGAGTAATGGCGGGCCCGGTTGCCTCTTACGAGGGCTTTTGATCCTTAGCGCAGGAGGGGCCGTAAAATTCCTACTGAGGACGAGCCGAGCAGGTTTGCTGTCCGGTGCCTCTTGGCGAGGGCTTTGATCCTTAAGGATGGCCGGGCAGGATTGCTGCCCGGTGCCTCTTGGCGAGAGCTTCGATCCCTGGTATTATGGGGTAGGGGGCTACCGACCAGGGATAGCCGAGCAGGGTAGCCGCCCGGCTACCTCTTGGTGAGGGCTTTGATCCCTGGCATTGTGGGGTAGGGGAGCTACCGGCCAGGGATAGCCGAGCAGGGTAGCCGCTCGGCCGCCTCTTGGTGAGGGATTTGATCCCTGGCATTATGGGGTAGGGGAGCTACCAGCCAGGGATAGCCAAGCGGGGTAGCCGCTCGGCTGCCTCTTAGCGAGGGCTTAGATCCTTGGCGATGGAGGGGGCGTGGAAGGCCTGCCAAGGATGGACCGAGCAGTAAAGCTGCTCAGTTTCCTCTTGACAAGGGCTTTGATCCCCGGCGTTGTGGGGTAGGGGAGCTACCAGCCAGGGATAGCCGAACGGGGTAGCCGCTCGGCTACCTCTTAGTGAGGGCTTAGATCCTTGGCGATGGAGGGGCCGTGGGAGGCCTGCCAAGGATGAACCGAGCAGTGAAGCTGCTCAGTTGCTTCTTGACAAGGGCTTTGATCCCTGGCGTTGTGGGGTATGGGAGCTACCATCCAAGGATAGCCGAGCGGGGTAGCCGCTCGGCCGCCTCTTAGTGAGGGCTTAGATCCTTGGCGATGGGCCGTGGGAGGCCTGCCAAGGATGGACCGAGCAGTGAAGTTGCTCAGTTGCCTCTTGGCGAGGGCTTTGATCCCTGGCGTTGCGGGATAGGGGAGCTACCAGCCAGGGATAGCCGAGCGGGGTAGCCGCTCGGCTGCATTGTAGGGTGTTTTTCGTCACCCCATTGAGATGGGAATACACGCGCGCTTGTCAGGCGTACTACAGATTCCCTCTGCCTAGGGTAGGCTGGGGTTTAATGATTGTGGGGATCCGAATCTCCGGCAGCCGCGGACTAAGCTGCCGTTAAATACCCCCCGCCTTTGGAGCGAGAGAACCTCCGATTGACGGGTTAAACTGGTCATGCGAACTCAATGTGTAGTGTACGTGCGTGTTGTTTTGGAAGGGGGTTTGGATATATCGGGAGCCACACAGAGTTTTTACAGGGGTCCCGCTACCCGGATAGCGGGCTGGGGGTCAAAGGGGCTAGCAGCCCCCTTGCGGGATGCAGGGCAGTGCCCCGGCCCAAATTTTTTTTGAGGGGGACAGTGTTGTGGAGTGTGTGTGTGTATCTGCACATATATATACATGTATACATATATAAAAAGGGGAAAAAGCACCCAAAGGACGCGTGGGGCCAGCGCCTTGAGCGCCATGTGTCAGTATGTGGGCGTTTTGCGCTTGAGCGCGAGCACGCCACGTGTCGGCACGTGGGCGTTTTGCGCTTGAGCGCTGGACGCTTGAGTGCGAGCGCGCCACGTGTCGGCACGTGGGCGCTTTGCACTTGAGCGCTGGGCGCAAGCGCGCTACGTGTCGGTACGTGGGCGCTTTGCGCTTGAGCGCAGGGCGCTGGAGCGCAAGCGCCCTGCATGTCGGCACGTTGGCGCTTTGCACTTGCGTTGTGCGCTTGAGCGCAAGCGCGCCACGTGTTGGTACATAGGTGCTTTGCGTTTGAGCACAGGGCGCTGGAGCGCAAGCGTGCCACGTGTCGACACGTGGGCGCTTTGCGCTTGAGGGCAGGGCGCTGGAGCGCCAGGCGCTCGAGCGCCAGCGCGCCACGTGTCGGCACGTGGGCGCTTTGCGCTCAAGCGCTAGCGCGCCACGTGTCGGCACGTGGGCGCTTGGCGCTAGAGCGCTTGGATGCCGGCGAGAAAAAGAGGCTTTTAGCCCCAGAAATTCTCGAAAGAGAAATTAGGGTGGAGTTAAAACTCCTAAGATGTTTTGGGGTTGATAAAAGGGGTTCTTCTTCTTTCTCCTCTGGTTGCTGGATCTTGAAGATCAAGAGATATGAGATTTTAAAAATCTCTTCTTTTTGAGATCTAATGGAAGATCTGAGTTCCCCTTTATGGGTTTTGTGGTGAAAAACTATTTAGTTTTATAGAATGAAGAGTAAAACTCTTGATTTAATTCAAAAGAAAGAAGAAGGTTTTGGAACCTTAAAGAAGGAGAAAAGATCTCAGATCTAAAATTTTTTGGAGAGAGAAAAAAAGTTGTTGGGATATTTTCATTATCCTTACCTTTATAGACTATACACTTTACATATAGCCTCTTGGACTTTACAAAAATGGCATTTTAGCCATCCCATGGCTTATGTGCCATTTCTTTTTGCACATAAGCCATGGGCTTACAAAAATTTGGCTTTATGCCCATTTCGCATACATTCATGCATAAAAAATTACAAAAAAATTATTTATTACATGATCTATATTTTGGCATGGAGGAGGCTGGCCGCGGGCTCGACTTGGGTATGGGCCCGCTTGACCTGGGATTGAGCCCACCTGGCTTGGGGGTTGACCTTGACTTTGACTCGGTCAACCGGTGTGCAAATTTTTACCCCAACAAATTGCCCCCCATCAATAAATACACACAGCATATTTGAGTTGTGTGGATGAAATTGATGGATCCTGAAGCTGAACCTCGAGGTGGAACATCATTCCGGGGGCGGAGCATCATCCCGGGGAGCATGATTCGCGGGGATCGGAGCATCATTCTGATTCGCGGAGCATAATTCCAGGGTCGGAGTATCCCTCGGGGAGCATGATTCCCGGGGATCGGAGCATCATTCCGATGAGCGGAGCATGATTCCAGGGATCGGAGCATCATTCCGATGAGCGGAGCATGATTCCAGGGGATCAGAGCATCATTCCGATGAGCGGAGCATGATTCCAGGGTTCGGAGCATCATTCCGAAGAGCGGAGCATGATTCCAGGGTTCGGAGCATCATTCCGATGAGCGGAGCATGATTCCAGGGATCAGAGCATCATTCCGATGAGCGGAGCATGATTCCAGGGATCGGAGCATCATTCCGAAGAGCGGAGCATGATTTCATGATTCGGAGAATCATTCCGAAGAGCGGCAGACATTCTGAACGAAGCATAATTTCGATGCAGAGGTTGATTCCCAGGCGAAACATAATTCCGACAGGGAAGGCAAATACTCCGAGGCGAAGCATGATTTCGACACGGAGTACATTCTGAGACGGAGCATGATTCCGGCGCAGAACTTGTTGATTGACTTGATTCCGAGACGAAGCATAATTTCGACAGGGAAGGCAGATACACCGAGGCGAAGCATGATTTCGACACGGGGTGCACACTCTGAGACGAAATATGATTCCGACGCAGAGCTTGCTGGTTGACTTGATTCCGAGGCGGAGCATAATTCCGACGAGGAGGTCGTTGGTTGATTCCGAGCCGAAGCATAATTCCGACAGGGAAGGCGCTAGTTGATTCCGAGCCGAAGCATAATTCTGACAGGGAAGGCAGATACACCGAGGCGAAGCTTGATTTCGACGCGGGGAACACTCTGAGACGAAGCATGATTCCGGCGCAGAGCTGGTTGGTTGATTTGATTCCGAGGCGGAGCATAATTCCGACGAGGAGGTCGTTTGTTGATTCCGAGCCGAAGCATAATTCCGACAGGGAAGGCGCTGGTTGATTCTGAGCCGAAGTATAATTCCGACAGGGAAGGCAGGTACACCGAGGCGAAACTTGATTTCGACACGGGGGACACTCTGAGACGAAACATGATTCTGGCGCAAAGCTGGTTGGTTGATTTGATTCCGAGACGGAGCATAATTCCGGCAGGGAAGGTAGATATCCCGAGGCGAAGCATGATTTCGACACGGGGTAAATTCTGGGTCAGAGCATGATTCCGCCGCAGAGGTTGTTGGTTTGATTTGATTTGGGTTGACATCAGCATCGCTACACTGGAATATGGTACCAGGAGCGAATCATCATCTGTCATGAGAGGATTTGGAGATTTAGGTTTGGCATCTGCATTGCTGCACTGGAATAATGCCAGGAGCAACTCATCATTTGCCCCGGGAGGATTTGGGAATTGGTTTTCTGTCAGCATCTGCATTGCTGCACTGGAATAATGCCAGGAGCAACTCATCATTTGCCCCGGGAGGATTTGGGAATTGGTTTTTTGTTTGGCATCTGCATTGCTACACTGGAATAATGCCAGGAGCAACTCATCATCTGCCCCGGAAGGATTTGGGAATTGGTGGCTTAGGAGACAGGTTTAGATCCCTATCACCTAAGGCTTTTCGATTTTGTGAGCTGTAAGGGTCTCACAAAGCATTTTCTCCCTACGGGTCGTATGGATCCCGTAGGTGTATTTTCTCCTTAGGAGTCGTGGGGACTCTTAAGTGTGTTGCTCCTTTTTGAGTCGTAAGGATCTCACGCGGGAATTTTCTCCTCACAAAGTCTAGATAACTTTGTGAGTGCATTTCATCTCTTTTTTTCACGAGTTTGCGCCCTTTCGGGTTTTCACAAACTCGCCGGCAGTCCTGCTGTTTTTACTCACGGAGCCCTTTCCGGTTTTCATCCGTGCCCATTTTTCTTGTGGACTTGCCTTTTTTTGTTATTTTTTTTTGTTAATTTTTTTGTTATTTTTTTTGTGGGACTTTAAAAGTACTCTCACCGACAGGACTTGGGAGAGATTTGGATTGTTTTACGCCCGTGGATTGTATATGGTTTTGCAGGATGTATGATCCAGACCGTAGGGCCGAAAAAATTTCGAGACTTTGTTGGCGTCTGAATCGCTGCACTGGAATATGGTACCAGGAGCTACTCATCATTCGCCATTTAGGAATTGGAATTTGGAATTTGGTTGGCGTCTGCATCGCTGCACTAGAATATGCTATCAGGAGCGACTCATCATTCGCCATTTGGGGATTGGGGAGCGATGGCTTAGGAGACAGGTTTAGATCTCTATCGCCTAAGGCTTTCCAATTTTATGGGCCGTAAGGGTCCCATAAAAGCATTTTCTCCCTACGAATCGTAAGGATCCCGCAGGTGTATTTTCTCCTTAGGAGTCTTGAGGACTCCTAAGTGTGTTTTTCCTTTGCGAGTCGTAAGGATCCCACAAAGGTTTGTTCTCCTCATGTATCGTGAGGACACATAAGTGGGTCTTCTCAATGGAGCATAATTCTAAAGGAGGAGACCAGCCGTGTAACTGGTGATTGTGGTGGGATATGGGTATGATGAGAATTATTTTGAGCCCGTGGATTGTATACGGTAGTCAATTTGGAGACTGGCCGTAGGGCTGGGAGAATTTTGAGAAATTCGATTTTGGGTGGCGTCTGTATCGCTGCACTGGAATATGGTACCAAGAGCAACTCATCATTCGCCGTTGTTTTTTTGTTTTTTGCATTTTTTTTGTTTTACCGCGATTGCTCTATCATTTCAGCTTTTCTTATCGCGAAGATCGTGATTGCCCCATCATTTCGGCTTTTATTCGCGGTTTCCCCATCATTTCAGCTTTATTTTCATTTTCATTTTTACTCGCTGATTTTTATTGCGAGTTGCCCTATCATTTCGGCTTTTCTTTATATTTCTTTTATTTACACATTTTTTGTCTATTTACATATATATATATATATATATATTTTTTTTTTTTTACATTCCCAGTTTAACGACTTGGAGGTCGACTGTTCCCAGTTTAAAGACTTAGCGGTCTATTGTTTTCAGAGAAAGGTAGATGTCTGAGAGAATCAGTTTCACGAAGAACTTCGGTCTCCGTTTGTATGAATTGGCGGTCGCAGCTGGACTGTTTGTTAACACGCCTTTAGACAGTTCTATCTCTCCTACCTTGTATTGCTTTTCGACCCAATCTTTGAAGAAGAAACAGTCCTCAATGGCATGACCTATCACTCTGTGATAGGGGCAGTATTTGGGGTCGTCGGTCCTATTCGCTTCCTGCGGTCTTTCTGTAAGTCCACGTTGCCCATCCCGGTGCTTACAGGGAGGCGGAAACGTTATGAAAAATTCGATTTTTACAACACTAGGCAGCATGGACTAACCAAAAGGAGGGATCTTTGCTAAACATAAACTAACTACCAAGCTAAAAGAGTTAGCTACTCGGTTAAGGGGTTATACCTAGGTCTTCAAGTCCTTCTCTTCTTGCTCCTTTGAGTGTGATGAACGGGTTGTCCTCGTCGCCTTCTCTTGCCAAAGAAAGATCCATCCGAGGGCCTCTACCTTTGGCTCCTACCTCAAACTAGAAGTAACTAAGGTGCTTGGTGTGCTAAACCTAGAACTTTAGAAAGAGTAGAGAGTATTTTGAAGGTTTTATCTCAAGCTCAATGGTTCTCAATTCATGAGAGGGGAGAGCTAGAGAGAGGAAGAGGATGAGAGAGAATGAGAACGATAGATTGAGAAGATAAAGCCAACCTTCTCACATATATGTGTGAATTATGATAATTAAAAAATTAACTAAAGATAATTGTGATGGTTAATCTTGATATGACCACTATCATTTCACATTAATTACTTTTGCAAGAATCAAAGAGCATCTTTCATATGAAATGATGATGGTCAATATGTCAACCTAGGTCAACAAGTCAAGCATAGTCAAATGGTCAACAACCCTAACCATAACACAATTATAATTCGTTAATATTAATAATCATATTTCACACATAAACATTAGGGTTAAGAAAAATACAACGGTCATTAACCCTAATGAAAATCCTCTGCCCCTGCCTCAGTCAACTGTGCATACACACCCGTATCCGTGTTCCGAGGAACACGAACACAATGAGATAAAACCAATCCCAAAACATATACTAGGATCTGGCTTAAACCAAAGCCCGCTAGTATAAGCTGTCCGGACACCAAACGTGCATAAGTCCGCGGATGTGAACGAACCCCATCGCAAAACCATGCGACCTCTACTCGTTTTGCCTAAAGGAGAATAACCCTCTGTGTGGGACTCTAAAGACTCGACACTACGCTGGCAGTAGGTTTAACCACAGACCACAAGCGGCACTAGCTGTACGTAACGGTCCCCAGGTAGATGCCGATAAGAAGACTGACGAGTAAAACCCATCTGAACTCCTACTGAGCCTGAATGTGACAGTCTCCGTACAGTCCGGTCTGTTCGTCTAAAAGTATCGCATGGCGGGCCTAGGGTGGCGGTAAACGTCAGTCCCCTAATAGCGGTACAAGTCGTGTCGGAGTGTAGCCCAGAACACCTGAGATAACACTGGAAACCTACCAGTCTATCTCGCTTGCCCTGGCCAGGGACTTTGTGTAATGGCTCTCCTAGACACAGCGCGATAGCAACCCCCAATACCGGGAAAGACGAATCCTGTCTAACCGTCACTGCCTCCAAGTACTTCGGGACTGCACCCAAAAACTACCTGTTTGCACGACTCCTTTGAGCCGTGGTAGGGTAGTAATCAAAGAACAGTGGGAACACACTCGAGGCGAAGTGACAGTGTCAAGTCAACGGACTAAGCTGTACTCATGTCGCCTGGGAACTGATAACTGACGATACGTATAATACCAACCAACAGTTCCTAACGAGTCCTGTCCAGTGTACTCGTAACCTAACGAGCACCCGCATACTATCTCAAGTACGACTTACTGACGGCTGTGGGACAGACCGTCTCCCAAACTGGGATGAGAACCGCATACGCTAGTCTACTCCGGAGTATCGATGCCCTGTCTCGATAGTCCTACGACTAGGGACCTGCATAAGGATGTGCTTGTGGATTACCCAGCCCCCACGAGTGTGACTGCCATCACAACGCTGGTAATCAAGCAAAGATCCTAAGGGCTCCACTAATGTGTAAAGGCGATATGCTATAAGAAACACATGCACACATTAAAGTAGAAACAAACCAAGTAGCATACTACCATTTTGAGCAAGATTGTCAATACAAGGTGAATATCCCAAGCTTCCATTAAGTAATATACAAACTAGTATGATATAGTAATGGCCTCTAGGGCATATACACTAACACTTTTTGACTCTGGTAGTTGTAGACCGTTTCTCAGGGCGTCTTTGAATATTTTATGGATTTTGTCCCTTCTGAAGGAATAGACCTTGTCCAGCTTCTCTTTCATTTGAGATTCTCCTCCCTCTCTGACCATTGGCTTCCGAAGCTGGTTGGCATTAGGCCTGCTCAACCCTTGCTTATTTCGGTTAGCCGAGGCATTGAAAGATTCGTCGGAATTTCCGCCTTTACGATTTTCGTCCTTTCGGTTTCTCCAGGACTTATTGTTATTTTGGGAGTCAAAGGAGGACTCCTGCTTTGAGCGTTCAAACATCTGGACTTTCCTGGTCAGCTCTTGAAATGTTTTGAGACCCACGGTGCATAGAAATGGGGCCATCCAATTGTTGAGATTTCCGACGAGGAGACTGACAGATTGGTCCTGCTCTATCGGCGGTTCGCATTTGACGGAGAGATTTCGCCATCGGGTTATAAAATATGTGCTGCTTTCGTTGTTCTTTGGCTTGGTCCTTACGAGGTCGGCGATGGTGATCTTATCGCTAACGCTCATGAACCTCTGCTGAAACAGAGACTCCATTTGGACGAAAGTTGTGACGGAGCCATCCGGTATGCTCGCGTACCAGTCGAAAGCAATATCGGCCAAGCTATTAACGAACTGGCGGAGGAGAAGCGCGTCATTGCCCCCAGTATTCCCGCATGAGGCTTTAAAGTGGGCGATGTGCTGATTCGCATTTCCCGTCCCATCGAATCTTCCGAATTTGGGGATAACATAGCCGCTAGGAAATTCTACCAGATCATACTGAGTAGGATATGGTCTCCCACTACTGCTGATATCTTTTTGCGCTTCGGCTTTAGCTACCAATGATTTGACTTTGTTGGCAACCAAATCCATGATTTGATCTTGAGTTAGCGGGCTACTGTCATCGGTAGCCAAGACATTTCTTGAGATAGGATGCGACTGGCTTTCGTGCGACCCGCCCACTTTTGGATTTGAGGGAATAGGCGTTGGCTGCTTTGGGGCACCATTTCCCAGTTCATGAGTAGAGCCCTGCGCTTGATTGGGCGGCTAAGAGGAAAATTGGGCTGTGAGCTGTAAGACGACGTTTGTCAAGTTGTCAATTTTTTAGTAGAGCTTGGCCATCTCCTTGTCTTTACTTCTGAGCTGTTTTCGGAGCTCTTATAGAAGTTGCTGCTCCGCGGTCTTAGAATGGAAAGTTGGCTCATCTTCAATTTCTGAGCCCGACTCCTCATAAACTGAGGGCTCTCTCTGCCTATCATCCTCATCGAAAGGGTTTTCATCATCCAGAGGAGGTGACTGTTCTTGGGAAGTGGCAACCACATTCAAGCCAGATTGGATTTGAGATGTGGTGGCCTCGTCCTTACTCTTGCTGCGCGTGCCCACCATGTAGACAGTGTGGACCACATATCCAACCATTTCCTCATCTTTGGCGGGGTGACCCTATTCTTCGAACCTCATGAGGTTCAGCCTAGCAGGAGCCCTAGCCCTTTTGTTGGCTCTATATCTGAGCCTTTTCTGCCTTAGCTTCTCAATTTTAAAGGCTTGGCGGGCATCCATTTCCTGGGAAGCCACCGTAAGTCGATTAGCGGGGAGCTTAGAGAAGACACCTGATCGAGCAGTCGTCAGGGGCACCACCGGAGATTGCTCGAGAGGCCTTGTTACTTTGTTGGTGTTGATAGCCTTGCCCCCAGCTGGAGCAATGGAGAGTCGTCCAGAAATGGACTTGTGCTTGGGCTGAGGTGCCCTCGCGACTATGACATTCGGCTTTTTCCCCTTTGAGACCAGTCTGTCTGTTACCGGAGCTTGAGGAGCTGGGACGGCGTTAGCTGACATGAACATGATAGAGCCAAATAGTAGCGGCTCCTCCTCCCATTGTCGCCTGAGACTTGCCGGGAGGACCGTCCTGGAGTCTATTTTTATTGTGTAGGAGACGGGAGCCGTGTTGAGAGCTGAGCTGATCCTTGGAGACATCTTTGCTGCGTCCGAAGATTGCAATTGGAGAATGTTAACCTGCATAACAAAAAAACATGATTTTAGTACAGGCAATTGATATGCATATCAATTGAGTTCGCATGAACGTTTAACCCGAAATATGGGAGGAGGGAATAGTCCCACCGGGCGTGCCAGAATCTGTAGGGTGTTTTTCGTCACCCCATTGAGATGGGAATACGCGCTCGCTTGTCAGGCATACTACAGATTCCCCCTGCCTAGGGTAGGCCCGGGTTTAATGATTGTGGGGATCCGAATCTCCGGCAGCCACGAACTAAGCTGCCGTTAATTACCCCTCGCCTTTGGAGCGAGTGAACCTCCGATTGACGGGTTAAACTGGTCATGCGAACCCAATGTGCAGTGTACGTGTGTGTTGTTTTGGAGGGGGGTTTGGATATATCGGGAGCCACGCAGAATTTTTACAGGGGTCCCGCTACCCGGATAGCGGGCTGGGGGTCAAGGGGGCTAGTAGCCCCCTTGCGGGGTGCGGGGCAGCGCCCCGGCCCAAATTTTTTTTAAGGGGGACAGTGTTGTGGAGTGTTTGTGTATCTGCACATATATATATACATGTATACATATATAAAAAAGAGAAAAAGCGCCCAAAGGACGCGTGGGGCCAGCGCCTTGAGCGCTGTGTGCTTAGGTGCTGTGCGCTTAGGCGCTAGCGCGCCATGTGTCGGCATGTGGGCGTTTTGCGCTTGAGCGATGGGCGCTTGAGCGTGAGCGCGCCACGTGTCGGCACGTGGGCGCTTTGAGCTGGAGCGCAGGGCGCTCGAGCGCCAGCACGCCACGTGTCGGCACGTGGGCGCTTTGCGCTGGAGCGCAGGGCGCTCGAGCTCCAGCGCGCCACGTGTCGGCACGTGGGCGCTTTGCGCTCAAGCGCTAGCGCGCCACGTGTCGGCACGTGGGCGCTTGGCGCTTGAGCGCTTGGATGCCGGCGAGAAAAAGAGGCTTTTAGCCCCAAAAATTCTCGAAAGAGAAATTATGGTGGAGTTAAAACTCCTAAGATGTTTTGGGGTTGATAAAAGGGGTTCTTCTTCTTTTTCCTCTGGTTGCTGGATCTTGAAGATCAAGAGATATGAGATTTTAAAAATCTCTTTTTTTTGAGATCTAATGGAAGATCTGAGTTCCCCTTTATGGGTTTTGTGGTGAAAAACTATTTAGTTTTATAGAATGTAGAGTAAAAATCTTGATTTAATTCAAAAGAAAGAAGAAGCTTTTGGAACCTTGAAGAAGGAGAAAAGATCTCAGATCTAAAATTTTTTGGAGAGAGAAAAAAAGTTGTTGGGATATTTTTATTATCCTTGCCTTTATAGGCTATACACTTTACATATAGCCTCTTGGGCTTTACAAAAATGGCATTTTAGCCATCTCATGGCTCATGTGCCATTTCTTTTTGCACATAAGCCATGGGCTTACAAAAATTTGGCTTTATGCCCATTTCGCATACATTCATGCATAAAAAATTACATAAAAATTATGTATTACATGATCTATATTTTGGCATGGAGGAGGCTGGCCGCGGGCTCGACTCGGGCATGGGCCCGCTTGACCTGGGCTTGAGCCCACCTGGCTTGGGGGTTGACCTTGACTTTGACTCGGTCAACCGGTGTGCAAATTTTTACCCCAACATGCCTCTTGGTGAGGGCTTCGATCCTTAGCGCTGGAGGGGCCGTGGGTGGCCTGTTAAGGATGGACCGAGCAGTGAAGCTGCTCAGTTGCCTCATGACGAGGGCTTTGATCCCTGGCGTTATGGGATAGGGGAGCTACCAGCCAGGGATAGCCGAGCGGGGTAGCCGCTCGGTTGCCTCTTGGTGAGGGCTTCGATCCTTAGCGCTGGAGGGGCCGTGGGAAGCCTGCTAAGGATGGACCGAGCAGTGGAGCTGCTCAGTTGCCTCTTGGCGAGAGCTTTGATCCCTGGCATTATGGAGTAGGGGAGCTACCAGCCAGGGATAGCCGAGCGGGGTAGCCGCTCGGCTGCCTCTTGGTGAGGGCTTCAATCCTTAGCGCTGGAGGGGCCGTGGGAGGCCTGCTAAGGATGGACCGAGCAGTGAAGCTGCTCAGTGGCCTCTTGTGCGAGGTTCCGTCTGTCCTCCCTGGGGTGAGTACCGGGAAGAGGGACAGTCACTGGCGACACATGTCATGATTGCATGGGGAACGCGAAGCGCCGGAGTAGTGTCGTTTCGATTTCGCATCGAGCGGCGCGAGGTCTGCCGCATGGAAGCACAGTTGCGGGTGAAACGAGTGACCGTTGAACTCCGGGGGCATTGTAGGCTATAAAACGGAGGAAGCGTTGATTACTCTCTTCCTCACACCAGAAACTTAAGAATGGAGGACTTCCCTTTCACCATCCCCGAGATCATAAACTTCGAGGACGTGTACCTCTACGATCAGTACTGTACTGAGAACACGGTGCAGTTGGTGATAGGCCGCATCGAGGATCATTTTGGCCGATTGCTCCCCTGGCGCTCCCTCTACTTCAACTGATGATGTATTCCATCTGGAGGACGTCGCCGGGGCTCTACAACCCCTTGTCCGAACAGCTGAAAGACGAGGCCGTTGGCAAGCTAAGGTCTCTGAGGCGCTTCGGCCTGATCTCTGCAAGTCGGCTAAACCGCTCGGTGGCGCTCGTTCTTGAGTGCTACCAATTAAAGCATGATGCCGACGTTCGCGGGGGGTATCGAGGGCAGAGGTTAGATGCTGCGAGGGCTCAGCTGGCGGAGATATCCTCAGAGTACCATGAGCAGTGTTCTCTGCACCCCTTCCCCCGCTATTGTAATTTTTCTTTTTCAATGTATGGATGAGGATCCTATAGTACCCTTTGAATGAACAAGATTCTTTTTCTTTCATTGCAATGCTTTATTGATCCCTTTTATTATATAAACAAAAAGATCTCAAGAAAGGTGTACATTGCTTTAGAAGGAAATACATGCTAGTAGATGTTCTTATTCATGCAGCTTGAGCCCCTCGGATGTCTGCTGGCCTCTATGCCCGGCATAGGGTACTGAGCTTCGTGGGTACCCGACGTATCCTCTGCTGACATGACCATGATTTGGCCGATGGTCAGCTCAGCTGGAGGGGGACGCTGCTCCTGCTCGCGGTCAGCTTGCCGCTTGTCCCTCAAGTACACCGCGAGGTGTCCCGAACGGATGAGCTCTTCGATGTAGTCTCGGAGCTGCTTACAGCTCTCTGTGGAGTGGCCTAGCGACCTGTGGAAACCGCAGTAGGGGCCCCGGGTTCGCTTTGAGGCCATTCAAGAGATCGGGGGGAGTTTGAAGAACCCCTTGCCCTTAGCCTCCTCTAGTAGCACTGTCTGGGAGACATTGAGTGGGGTGTACTCCTGAAACTTCGGGAGATAGGGCTTTGACCACTCATGTCCCCTTCTCTCTTCCCTTGCCCTTTTCTTTTGGTCGGTTTGCTCCGCCCGGAGGAGATTTGCGTTCACCTCGGATTCGAGCTGGACCTCGCGATCGGTCCAGACCTTTACCTCGGCCATGGTCTTAGGTTGCTCTAATGCAAAGGAGCGTAACCACTCCTTGTGCCTAAGACCATACCTCAGGGCTATGATGACCATCTCGTCCTTATGTTCTGGGACCTCGAGAAGGGCGTTGTAGAAACGGGTGACGTATGCCTTGAACGTCTCCTTGTCCTGATCTTGATCATGAAGAGATGGTCAATTGTGCGTTTTTGCCTCCTGTTCCCGACGAAGTGGCCGAGAAATTGGGTGGCCAGCTCATCGAAAGTTGAGATCGAGCGTGGCTCGAGTCCTCGGAACCAGTCTCGTCTGGAGCGGATGAGAGTGGCCGGGAAAGCTCGGCATTAGGTGGCGTCGGAGTTATCTTGGAAGCTCATTCCCACGGTGAACGCATCCAAATGGTCCTTCAGGTCAAATTTACCGTTGAAGAGAGAGACCTTTGGGGGCTTGTTGCGGGAGGAGACATGGACAACGAGCAGCTCCTCGGTGAATGGCTTGGTGAGAGAGTCGGCGGCGTACTTAACCCCGTCACTCGAGTGGTGACCTTCCCAACGTATACCTTCAATCTTCTTCTCGAGGGCAGCGAGTCGGCCGTGGTAACCCGAGGATTCGGCACATTCTGATCCCCGGCCTCTACTGTTGGAGACCTGCGTCTGCACGCGGCCCCGGTTCCTCTCAATGAGGTTCCTCAGATCCCTCGGCGAGGTAGTCTTCATGCCACCGTGGCGAGCCCCGTCCGCGTGACCCCGTCGAGGGAGGGGGTGTTGGTCATGCCGGGGAACAGGCGAGCTGACCGACATCTCCTCGGGAGGGAAAGGGTCGCGAAGAGGCTCGGGGCGAGGTGCCCTGGTGATGGACCTCGGTGTTGAACTATGGGGCGCCCAGCGGGTCACAGAAGGTATTGGCCCGGGAGATCTGCGGCCGTGAGAGGCAGCGAGGCGGTGGTCGGCAGTGCCGACGCATGCAGAGTCTTCTCTTCCTCTGTAGAGGTCCCGGTCCTGCGGGGGGACCGACGGTCTGGGGATCTTGCCCTGCTATTTGGACACGAATGAGCGCCTCCACAACGAACGCGAGTCGGTTTATCCAGCCGGCAAGTGCGTTGACGGCATTCGGGGGAGGAGGTTGGTCCGCGCCTCCGTTAAGGGGGAGGCGGCAGGTAGTGCTTGGACCGTCGTGATGATCGCTCGCCATTATATTAAGATCGGAAGATGAACATTTTTTTATGGAATCAAGGTGTTCCCACAGATGGCGCCAGCTGACGCGACCTGGATCACGCCAAGATGTTACCTTCCGTTGATCTGCTGATGGCGGCGATGGACGGCTGAGATTGGATCTGGAAGCAGGCTCCTGAAGCGTGTGGATCTCAATAGGTTTGAGGTTGTTGTTGCCGAGCTACCTGCAAGGAAGTCCCAGGGTGGTTGTACCACCAAGGACCCTCCGACGGTTAAGTTAGAGAGGAAATCCAACCAGAGTAACGACTTAGTGGAGTAAAAATGGCTTACTTGAACCGTCTGAAGAAGGGGTTTATATAGCTGTGCAGCAGGCAGGGCAGGCGCGAGAATCACGCCGGCCATTACGCTCCCGACGTCATGCCCGCGTGATGAGCGGGATCTCCTATTAATAGCGAGAAAAGCTCGTTAATGGGGATCGTGATAGCGTGGAACGTGGGATGTGGTCGATGGATATCTCGCGCATGGCGAGATTCGCGGGATGGCGGTTGCGCATGTGAGCGGTGCTGTTGGTCGGTCGAAGAGACCGAGGAAGATGACCTCGACGGGAGAGCTCGCGGACGAGCAGAAGATCCGAGGTATCTTGGCTCTGCGGTAGCCCGGAGACGAGCTGGGAGGCCGAGGAGGCCAATTGTGCAGGGGGCTCGAAGGCGAGCCAGCTTTTTTTTGTGGGACGGGCACAGTAGTGGCCTGGTCGGCTATTGTAGGTCCTTTTTTGTGAGCTTTGGGACACGTCATCATCCACGTGTCATGATCTGGGAGATCACCGATATCGAGCATCATCAGACGTGTTTTCCTTACCGGGCATGCTTGCTTCATTCCAGAAAGAAGATCCACCTATTTGTAATGCTAAACTGGCAACTTGTATGGAAAAAGCACCCTGGACATGGTGGAAGTTCCGGTCATCTTGGAGGTTTCGTCCCCACAATGAAGATCAATCACAACCTTCTTACCACACCGCTCTATATATCGATTATTTCGAATGCACGGCTGTTAATCGAGGAATCTTTTTGATATTCTATAGTTGGGCTTGTTTTAGTATTATATTATTTGGGACGCTAGTTTAGAGGGGATTGTCGAAGTCCCCAAATTTTGGAAGCCAAATCCTCATGGATTTGGAAAAAAAAATTGGTTAGAGTTAGGTTTGGCTAGATTTGTTGCCACATCACCCAAAACATTGATTCATGTCACGCCCCACTTCCCGGTATACGGCGAAGGGGACACGACTGGTCCGCTACGTATTTACTCAGAAGCAAATACGCTAAGCGTAGCTAAGCAATATAAAAGAAAATATACACAAGAGATAAGATATAATAAAAACAACAACTTTATTTATTAACATTCTTTTGTACAATGCATGAAAAGGAAATACAACTGAAATAAAAGCAACGCCTAAACAATAGCATGACAGGAAATTAAAGGTACTGAAAAGAAAATGTACAATGTCTAGAGCTCAGGGTCTTCGCTATACCGATCCAAGTCTTCTGCAGTTGGCTCGATCTCTGACGGTTCCAAAC
Source organism: Agapanthus africanus (assembly GCA_030015575.1). Lineage (NCBI taxonomy): Eukaryota > Viridiplantae > Streptophyta > Magnoliopsida > Asparagales > Amaryllidaceae > Agapanthus > Agapanthus africanus. Next base: position 163,373,419 of record CM057348.1, read on the forward strand.
TACCTGACGACATTCAAAGAAGAAGGAAATAGAATGTCGTCAGCGAACAGATCGCTCGGTAAGTCCCAAAGATAAGAGGAGAAATAGAATGGACAGAGAGTAAGAGAGAGAGAGAGAGAGAGTAGCTTTTACGGTTGTATTATATTGTTATATTGTTGTATTTAGTGTTAACGTTGTTGTTTGTAGGTTGGTACAAAAGGATACCAGTGTATACGAGAGGAGTCTCACTTGCCCCGGAGACTAAGGTATCAGGAACTGAAGGAACCGTTGGGCCACGGTACAACAGCAACGGAATACAGGTTAGGTATCTTAATCTTACCGTCTCGTGCCACTTTTAACACTTCCGTACCAATCTACCTCTTAAACCCCGTAGTGTTTTATTTGTATTGTTTTGTACTGTAAATTGTATTGAATGTATAATTGAAAGACTGACCGAAACCATGATATCAGTAAACGGATGTAACCGTAGAATCATGTAAATGGAATAACTGGAGAACCATGTAAATGGAATGTATATCCATGGTTCGGTTCAGTCAAGTTGTATAGATTGATAATTGGATTCAGGTTGAATTGTAATATTGAAGATTGTAGATTGTAGATTGTACTTGAATCATATTCATGTCAGATTATACTGAGACTCAAACTGAGTCAGACAATCAGCAAAGTAACTTGAAGTCCTGATTGTTTTTATTAATTTGTCTACCTAAGATAGGCAAGCACCCACTTCTCCGGCTCCATGAGGCTCAAAAGATTGGTCCCGCTTAAACCTATATTTACTAGGGTCCTTATTGTAATTTATATAACTTGAGGGGGTTTTATGTAAAAATAATTTTGTATAGTTTTCAAAATACACCTCAAGTATTTAATTATCGTCTTTATGTACATACAACAATTTAAAAATCAAGATAAATATGTATACATGTTCGAAGAGCATTAAACGAGTCAAGTATATTATTTGAGTAACTACCATAAACAATGCTGTAAAGGAATATTATGTACGAATAATTAATCAAGTCGAACGAATGCGGAATATAAAAAAATATGGCTCTAAGTGTTTTTCATGCGTGAGTTCCAGTTTCACCTAAATACGATTACCGGTTTGAGAGGTATATCTGTTTTCGTATCGTTGCGCAAAACAGATCAGAATCTGTTCAGCACCGTCATATATTTTTGTAAAACGCAGTGTGAGTTAATTTTTATATGGTTTCAGGTTACTAAAATTATTAGAAAATTGTAGTTCTATCAATTTTGCATCTACACATTTAAATTTTGTCACAAACGGATATCGAGTGTTCGAGTTATGTCCAATTTAAAAACAGTGTACGAATCGGAACAGATTCTGTCCAGATCCGTCACTTAATATTGTAACGCAGTTTTCTTTATCTTATTTAGGTTTTCAATAAAACTATAAAACTAAGAAAATCTATATCATTCGATGTAGATATCAAAAATATCTGAATTTGCTCAATTTGGATACCGGTATACCAAGTTATGTGTCCTAAAAGTTGACCGATAACTGCAGTTTTCTGTTTTACGATCAGTGAAAAAAACAATGTAATTCCTAAACCATTATGCGGTTCGATCTAAAAATTTTACAGCGTGTACAAAATAATATATTATATTATATGTAAATTTTTTGAAATTTTCAGAATTAAAAATTAATTTATAAAAATTATTTTAAAACTAAATGTATTGATATGTCATATGTGAGAAATGAGAAAACCATGTTATTTATTCGTAACTTCATTTTTTTTTTACAAACTCTAAATAAATTGATTTAAAATAAAACAACAAACATACAATCCTAATTGGTCACTATGAAATCTTAACATGTGATTTGAGAGTAATGAAAAAGACTTTACAAACTATATATGTGTGTATGTTTGTGTGTTCATTATTTATATATGTATCCATTTAATTAATTATTCAGGAACTATGATATGTTAAGGGAAGTTTTTCATGGCAATATAAAACAAAAGAAAAAGAAAGAGATGGATGGAGGGAAAGAGAAAAGGGAATTACATACACAAGCCGGTATTGTCGCCGGGCTTGTCTATCCGCCGATAGCCTCGCGTTACTAGCGAGACCTTTTTGAAGACTTCTTCATGTTCTTCTTCTTGGACTCTAGGTGAAGAGGGAGAAGTGAGAGATAAAAAATGTGAGGAAGGAAAAGATAGAGGAGGACAAATAAAGATGGTGTAATGATGAATAATAATATATGCATTTAACATGAGAATTAAAAGAGAAATGAAATGCCACCATCCATTTTGGAAATGAAAGGTCTCATTTGTAGGTTATGAGAAGAATAAAAAAATGATAAAAAATAATTGCAAGAATGAGAATTTGAACATGTGACTTATGGAATAACAATGTAAGGACTTAACCAATGAACTACAAGGTTATTCATACACATATTTAATTAGAATTAAATATATGCTGTTGCTTAAAAAGAAAGTGGGCATTTCAGATGGACTGTAGAGAATAAGAATAATGGATTTTGGTTAAATATTTATGAAAGAAAAAATAAGAATAAGAAGTTAAAAACTTAAATATAAGAAAGAAATTGTACCTAGAAAAATATACATAATAGATTGAGAAATAAAATAATAATAAATTTAATAGAAAAAGGAAAATATCAAGTACAAATAAATATGGTATATTATTGAAAAGGGATAATACAAATATATAAAAATTTTGGGGTCATTACAATTCATGAATCCAAAAATAAAATAAAATAAAACAAGGATTCGGAAGAAACTTTCTCCACATAACCATTTTTGGGAATAAAAAATTGCTATTATCACCAGTTTAATTGTCTTGAATTGGAGATTTTGTCATATTTGCAGATAACAAATGACATTCTCATCATTTTATGTTACCTGGAAATTCAAGTTTTAAAATCCATATCAATTTGGTTTAACCAAATAAAGGATAGAAGATTTTTTGAGTCATAACCTTCGATTTTCGTACAAACCAAACAAAAAATTACTATATCCATACAATTACAATTGTATGGACCATTTTTATGAATCCCCGAACCAACCAGGGCTAAGCCCTTAGCCTATCAATCTCATTACGTAAAATCTCTATCTCCACTTCTAACCTATTATATCCACAAAACCTAGGGGTAAAAAGAAAATTGGATTGCAAAATTCAACTAACATCGACTCCTACAATGCCATGTGGAAAAGAGAAATAATTATGGAAATTAAAAATAAAGAAAAACCTAACCAATTTCTGGATCCAACTGACTATCAGTTACAAAAATTGAATTTCAAAATACCTCATTAAATTTAACTACCAATTTCTTTATTTCCACCATCATTATCCTATCTAACTTGGCACAAAAATAAAAAGGATAAGTTTTATTCTTATCTAAATTTTTTGAATTCAAATTAAAAAGACTAAACATAATTTGTATTTGAACACATGCATCTGGAAGATACCAGTGCTTAATAACCAAATCAATGTTAACTTGCAAAATACTAATGATATTGATAGTCATGTATTAAAATAAAATATAAATAAATACTATATTTTATTAAAATTTCTAACAACCACACACTTCTTTACTTTCCTCTCTAAATCTTCTCTTTTTTGTGACTCTTTTTCTTCTTCAATCTTCTCTAAAATCCATAACACTATACAAAATCAAAGATCCGCCAACAAATTACTTGCTTGAATTTCGCGGCAGCAAAAAAGGTGTAAAAGTTTTCATTTCTATGTTTCGAAGAAAAGAAAGGGAGTCAAATTTATGTGCATGGGAAAGGGAGAAACAAGAAAGCAATTTTGGAAAAAAGGAGTGAAAGATGGAGTGGAAAAATGAAAGATGGAGGGAAATTAAGAAGAAGAAATTAATAGAAATTGATGGAGCTATGGATTTCCTTCAGATATTACCTTTCGTTGATCTGCAGCGAGTGATGACGAGCGGTTGAGATTGGATCTGAGGTTTCCTCTTGGTGCGTGTGGATCTCAATGGGTTTGAAATGGATGAAGCCGAGCACCTGCAAGGAAGTCCCGGGATGGTTGTGCCACCGAGGACCCTCCGACGATCAAGTTAGACGGGCTAAATGTGCAGAGTTTATATAGTGGCAGCCGTGGGCTGCCAGGTGCGAGATTCACGCCCGTCGTTACGCCCCTGGCGTCACGTCTGCGTGAAAGGCGGGATTTCCCATTAAAAGCAGGATTTCCCATTAATGACGAGATGGCGGGAACGCGGGATGCGCTCGTTAATAGGCGAACGAGATGGCGTGGAACGCGGGATCGTGGGCGGCGGATATCGAGATTCGTGGAGCCGTGGCGGAAACGCCTGTGATTGATGCTGTGGGTCGGTCGATGAGACCGAGGAAAATAAGCTCAGCGGGAGGCTCGGAGCTGAGCGGGATGCCGAGTGGGCTTGGTTCATATGATAGCTCGGAGGCGAGCTAGGATTGCTGAGATAACTCAGCGTGCGGGTGGGCTCGGAGGCGAGTCAATGGTTGTTTATAAGGCAGGCACAGAAGTCGTTGGGAAGGCCACTGAAGGTCGGGAACATCCTCGGGTCGAAGGCCCGGGGAATTCTTCCAATGTATCGTTCCTACTCCTTTTCCGCAAGCCCTGGGACACGTCATCCACCACGTGTCATGATCTGGGGAGTGCTCAGTACCGAGCATCATCAGAAATGTTTAGAATCTAAAATATCTAGTAGTTCAAGATTGATTTAGTTTTGATTTAATGTGTGTTGGGTTAATTTCTGTTAGTTTAGATAGATTGCTAAGACTGTTAATTAATATGTTGCATCGGTTAGTTTTGTAGAAAATTTAATATATTGAGATGAGTGGTTTCATAATAATATATTTGGGTTCCTATTTTCTATCATGATAATATGATATTGGAGTCATGGCTTGATCCAAGATCCATCTCATATTTTTATTAATTGCTTAATTTTCCAAAAAAAATAAAATTCTAATACAGATGTTTAATTAGTTCTACGTTTAGTTATGATTTAATATATTATGAAACTATTAGTTAAGATATATAGTTAGGATTGTTTGGTATTGGTTATTGTTGAGGGTTGTATAAACTGAGATGACTGGCTTCGTGATAAAATGATGGACTATATTTACTGTCATCAAGAAAATCGGAAAATTGGTGGAGATAGAAGTAAAACCTATTCTCTTAAAATTTTTGTATCATGGTTGGAATCTTTTTAAGTGTGAAGAGGGTGTTATTTGATTAATGGTCAATGAATGAGAGGGTTATATGAAATTATTGGTTGAAGCAAATCTCTATTATTATAACTCATACACTCAGAACATGTCATATCATTCTCTCATTTATATGTAATTATATTTATACCCTTCAACAATTTTCTATACAAAATATCTTCCCTTTGAAAAATATACAAACTTAATCAAAATGTTCTTAAACCAATGACCATCAAGTAAGCAAAAACAAAAACCATGATGCATGATATATTTTTTTCTAATCACACACTGCCTAACACGTGCATGTTACTAGTTACGAGTGATATATAGCTTTTAGGAGAGGGGGTTATTATATACAGTGAAAAATCGTTTTTTAAAAATATTAAACAAAAAAATTATGATGGGGAGGCTTTAATTAATATATTACTCTCTCCGTCCTTTTTTACTTGTCATTTTAGAGAAACGCATACCGATTAAGAAAAATATTATCATTTTCTTAATATCAGCAATTAATCTACTATCACATCACCACTAAAAAAATCATACATTTTATGCTCTCGACTGTTAAGGAAAGCATCATCACTTTTTTAATATCAGCAATTAATTTTCAAGGCCATTTTTGGTACTTTATCATTTATTCATATCTTTATCATTATGATTTCCTCGTTATTCCAAAAACGCCGAGTAAAGTTGGACACTTTTTTCTCTCCAAAATGATAAGTAAAAAAGGACGGAGGGAATAATATGCAACATTTGTCGCAAGCAAACGGTCTCGAACCCCTTTTTGACATGTTGCATGTTTTTTGTTGCACATAAGTTAGCAATTTTTTTTGAGATGATAGATGGAATAAATCAGTCATTGCTCATATGTTGGAGAACCCGGGCTAAATCCCGAGTCTCCTCCATGGGTTACTCCAAGACCCATATTAAGTTAGCAATTGATTAGCTTATGTGGCATTTATTATTAGCCCCGTTTCATTTTTTTCATATTGCTTGTTCTTTCGAGACTAGAGAAGAATACTTAGAACGACAATAAGCGACAACAAAAGTTTTTAGAGTGACGCTTCATATTTTGTTCTTTATATATATAAGAAAGTTGATAGCAGGAGGCAAGAAATCTACCTTTGTTTTAAATACATTCTATGCTTAATGTTTGCAATTAGGAGGAACCTTTTGAATTCATCCCTTTAGTTTTGATAGGTAAAATGAACCTTTCGAATTAATTTCTTTCACAGTTATGCCGAACAGTTGCAATTAGGATATAAACATAATCGGAGATAAATCAGTATCTATATCCAGTTTTTTATTAAATACAGATAGTAATTTCCATTTGCTGTGATTATTGTATCCGTATCCACATTCGCCAATAGCGCTGGATATGGCAACATCTATATCCGAGCCATATCCAACAATCAAAATAGTAATTTTTTTACTTTATTAGGATTTTTTTCCTTCCAATTTTCATTTCATTAGCGTGTCCACATTCCATTTCTACCAAATATGGAATATATTTTTTATTTTTGATAACTGTTCATATGCATGGGAGGGATATAAAACTTCTATATCTGTATCCGATCTATTACATTTTTAAGGGTGCAGCCGGGAGATGGAACTATGTAATAGGATGGAGATAACGGCGGCAAGATAAAGTAAATTTTGCTAATTATTTGTGTATTTTTTTATTCATTGTCCTACATGAATTCCTTAATCAATGTTCAATTCTTTCATCTTAAGACTTTATTCTTCTCTGCTTGCCAATGCCAATATTTGGCATTGTTTTTGATCTTCAAATTAAATTTGTTGTGTTGCTCCTGAATGAATTTGTGTGTCAGCATAATTTTATTCAGATATTAAATCAATGCAATATTTTTTATATGACTTCTTTTTATCCATACCTCGTCATGTAGATTAGCAATATAGGATCTACCCATAGTTTTGCTTAAATGCAATTTCTTTTGGACAAGCACCCATTTGCTAGTATTCTAAAAAATTACTCCTTGTCAATATAATTAACCGGAGAAACAATAAAGATTAACAAAGGCAATCATACATCTGTATGTTTTTATTCCATAAGTTACACAAATATATTTACAAGAGAAAATGTTTAGATCTAAGTTTATGTTAGGAATTGATCTACCGAATACGTGGGAGAAAACGACGGATAAAAAAAATAAATCACATAAATAAAATGGAAACACAAGATTTATAGTGGTTCATCAACTTGTCTAATCCACTTGTCGTACTAGGTTTTCTTATTTTCTTTCTCTTTATAAAATACAAGATTACAAGTTCTTCAACACTTTCAAAATATTTTTCCCTCACACAATTTCTCATGAGAATGGAGAATGAAGTTTCACAACTTCAGTTTTTCGTGATTGGGTTGATTAATAGATCGTATAAAGCTTTGAATTTATAGGAGAGAGAGAGAAAGAGAAAATATCCAAACGTCCTTTTCTCATTTTAATTGCATCCGGACCCATTCAAATATGTTACAGCATGTAACATACGGGCTACTATCAGAAAACCAACAAAGGAGTGGGTATGGGTCGCTTTCACCAAAAATTCCATCCTCCTTAGATGCATATGTCTTCTTTGAAATCTTCACGTCTGCATTTCCCCTCCTTAGATGCATATGTCTTCATTTCCCTCTTGTGGTCAAAAGGAAAAACATGCATGCATGACTCATGCACTTGTCTTTACTATTTGAATTCATTGGTTTTTGAATGCATTTTGTCTTTGAATGCATTTAATGTATGCAGCATTCATTGAATGCATTTTGTTTGCTAGGTAGAAAAGTATGGACAACCTATACGTGTGGTTATCCCATTATGATGAGGCTCGATATCGGTGACTCTCCAGATTCTGACACGTTGCAGATGACGTGTCTCGATATCGGTGACTCTCCAGATTCTGACACGTTGCAGATGACGTGTCTCAGAACCTAGAAGAAATGATCAAGAACTTCAGTTGGGATCACGCTTCGGGTCTCCGGCCCGAGGATTCTCCCGACCTTCGGTGGCCTTCTAGATCACCCCCCGGCTTGCCTCCGAGCTATCACAAAACCAAGATGCCTCGGCTTCCTGCTCATGCCCAAGCCTCCCGCCGAGCTCATCCTCCTCGGTCTCACCAACCGACCCGCAGTGCTGATCACAGGCGCCTCCACCACGGCTCAGCGAATCTCGCCATGCACGAGATATCCCTCGCCCATGATCCCGCATTCCACGCCATCACGATCCCCCATTAACAAGCCTGTCTCGTCATTAATGCGGGATCCCATCTATCACGCGGGCGTGACGCATGGGCGTAACAACCGGCGTGAATCTCACGCCCGCCTGCCCATTGCTGCCGTCATATAAACCCCTCTCTCAGACGATTCTGGTAAGCCATTTTTTACTCCAATAGGCCGTTACTCTGCCAAAATACCCCGTCTCACTTGATCGTCGGAGGGTCCTCGGTTGCACAACCACCCCGGGACTTCTTTGCAGGTAGCTCGGCCACAACCACTCAAAACCCATTGAGATCCACACGCTCCAGGAGGCAACCCTCCAACTCAATCTCAGCCGTCCATCAGTGCTCGCAGTAGATCAACGGAAGATAATATCTGAAGGAGATCCAGACCTCCATCAGTTGACGCCGTCCGTGGGAAGCTGATTCCACTCAACCAAAAGTTCTTCTTCCGATCTCGATTTCATGGCGAGCGGTCATCGCGACGATCCAAGCACCAGCCGTCGTCCTCCCCGCAGTGGAAGCGATGGAAAATCCCCTCATCCCCCGAACGCCCTTCACGCCCTATCCGCTCGGATAGATCGACTCACGTCCGTTGTGGATGCAATCATCCGTGTCCAAACGGACGGGAAATCTCCCCAGGTCGCCGCTCCCTCACCTTGGGACCGGAACCCCCACAGAGGGAGAGAAGACTCTGCTCGCGTTGGCACGACCGATCAAGGCCTCGCTGTCTCCAGCAGCTGCAGGTCCCCCGGGCCGACGTATTCAATGACCCGGTGGGCGCCTCACAGCCTAACTCCGAGGTCTTATTCAAGAGCGCCTCGCCCGGAGTCCCATCGTGCCCCTGTCCCTCCCAAGGAGGTGTCGGTTAGCTCGCCTGCACCCAGGCATGACCGGCACCCCCTCCCTCGACGGGGTCGCACGCACGGGACTCGCCACGACAGCTTGAAGATGACCTCGCCAGGGGACCTGAGGAATCTCATCGAACGGAATCGGGGTCGTGGCCAGGCAGAGGTCTCCGGTAGCAGAGGCCAAAAATCAGAATACGCCGAATCATCTGGATACCACGGCCGACTCGACGCCCTCGAAAAAAAGATCGAAGGCATGTATCGGGAAGGTCGTCATTCAAGCGACGGGGCTAAATATGCCACTGACTCGCTTACGAAGCCCTTCACCGAAGAGCTACTCGCCATCCATGTCTCCTCCCGGAACAAGCCCCCGAAGGTCTCACTCTTCGACGGAAAGTCCGACCCGAAGGACTGTCACGCCCCGCTTCCCGGTGTACGGGCAGACGGCGTGACGAGGCCGCTACGTATTTACTTAGAAGTAAATACGCTAAGAGTAACTAAGCAATATAAAGGGAATATACACAAGAGACAAATGTAATGAACAACAACTTTATTTATTAACATTCTTTTACAGTACATGGAAAAGTGAATACATCTGAATGAAAGCTGTTAGTTATATGTATGCCCTAGAGGCCATTACTGTACATACGATGTATATTGTAGTGGATGCTTGGACATATATAGGGATGACTTTCTTGCTCGACATGATAGTATGCTATCTGGTTGCTCTTTATCTTAACATGTTCACTTATTGTCTCTCTATTACATGTTGGTAAAGCCCTTAGGATGAGTACTTGACTACCAGGATTATGATGCAGATCATACTAGTGGGGACGGAGTAGTCGGTAAGTACATCTTTCAAATGTTCCTAATCGTAGGTGTATCGAGACAGGGCATTGATATACCAGAGTAGACTAGCGTATAGCTTCTTGACCCATGTAGATGGGCAATGGATGATCCCATATCCATCGGCGTTTGACATCAGAGATAGTATACGGGTGCTCAGTGGAGACTGGGTACACTGAACGGACTCGCCGAGAACTCCTAAATGATATTATATCTATCGTCAGATAGTAGTTCTCTGGTGACACCGGTACAGGTTAGTCTGTAGACCCGAGATCGTCATAGAGTCTTGTGTGATTCCCACTGTGCTTTGATTTCCACCTTACCACGTTCAAGAGAACGTGCAAAACGGTGGTTTTGGGTACAGTCCCGAATCACATGGAGGCAATGAGCGATAGGAGGGGTTTCGTCTCTCCCGGTATTGGAGGTTGATGTTACGCTGTGCTCGATTAGCTATAATAGGAAGTCCCTAGCCAGGGCTGACTCAGAGATATACTGGTAAGTGTTATCAGTAGTTTCTCGACCCGTTATGAGCCTCATATCGGCATGACTTATCGAGTTACTGGGGTCTGACGTTTACCATCCCTAGACGAGATATACGACATATCAGACGAAGAGACCGGACTGTACGGTAGTGTTACTGATTGGATTCGCAGGAGTATGAGCAGGCTTACTTGTTGATCTTCTGATCGCTCAATACCCGGATGGTCGTTACATTTAGCAGACCGCTTGCGGTTTGTGGGTGTTTGATATGATCATCACCTATTGCCGGCGTATTGACGAGTCTTTAGAGTTCTACATAAAGGTTTCCTGGCTCAAGCGAAACGGAGTAGGAGCACATATGTGATATGTGCGGGACCGAGATTAATACGATATGTGATACAGTATTATATTCTCGCGATTTGTGACATCGGTCGATTATATGTGATATAGCTGGGTTATCGAATCAAGTATTGATTCGATAAGTTGATACACATGATATTAGTTGGTTATATGTGATATAACCGGATTATTAAATCAAGTGTTGATTTAATAATTTAATGTATAATTTTATATTTGATATATTAAGTTACATTAACTAATACTCATTCAATTAAGATTTCTTTTCTCACTTGTTTTGTACACTTAGTATATATGTGATATATATTAGTGTACAAGATTTTGTGTCATGCTCGATGATACATGCTTCATGGGTGTGTGTATGACTTACACTATGCTTTCTATAATCTAGGGTTTTTAATTAATTAAGTAATTCAAAATTGTTGGATTTTGTCATGGCAAGAAGCTTGCTTGTTCTTTGACTAAGTCCACAAGTTTTGTTTTATTTAAGATATTTATAAACCCAACCATCATAGCTAGCCATGGTTAACTCTCTATAAGGATTAGTGTATGGCATATACTCACCATGGTTTATTTTCTCACCTCATGAGTTCATTCTCTCTTGTTCATCACTTCTCATCTTCTTCTTTCTCTTATTTGAAGCTTTCTAGCTTCATGAAAAGTGATGGAAAATAGTGAGAAAATTAAATCTAAAATGAGTAAAATTCCTACTTCATCATCCTTTACTAATTGCCATTTAGTATAGAGTGTTTGCTTCACTAATTCCACAATTAGTGAAGAGATAGCTTGGGTTAGTTTCTCCTCGACGTAGATCATCTTCGGCCTCGAAGACTTCGATGCAAGCTTGTTCATTTCTTCATGGGAGCCTCTCTAGAGTCCGGGAGTTCATGATCGCAGCGAAAGAACTACTACACAGAGCTATTGAAGTGAAGGACCGGTCTACAAAGGTTGTATTCCTTGTTCACTTCTTATGCAAAGTTGTTTGTATTATGTTTCGTCGGATTTTCTAATATAGGATTCTAGGTTAGGGTTAGCTAGTACGGCTAAAATTTTAATTTGGCATGGACGATACCTCCCGAAACCTTGCTGCCATGCTAGGCAACCCTACAAAAGCAATACCTAAACAGTGGCATAACAGAAATGGAAAGTACTGAAATGAAATGTGTACAACTGTAACTACTGCTCGGGATCTTCAGTAAACTGGTCCAAGTCTTCAGTGCTAGGCTCGATCATTGGAAGGTCCGAATCACCTGACGACATTCGAAGAAGAAGAAAGAGAATGTCGTCAGCGAACAAATCGCTCGGTAAGTCCCAAAGATAAGGGAGAAATAGAATAGACAGAGAGAGTGTGTAACTTTTAAAGTTGTATTATATGGTTAACGCTGTTGTTTGTAGCTTGGTAAAGAAGAGGCCAGTGTATACGAGAGGAGTCTCTGTATGTCAGAGACTAAAGGCAAATGGAATACAAGGCTCCGTCGATAATACCACGGAACAACGGCATGGACATAATTACGTCTTAAGTGACCACCTCGTGCCATCTTTAACATATTCTGTACCAGTCTACCCCTTTATAAACCCCGCGATGTCTTGTTTGTATTGTTGTATTGTTTGAATTGTATATTGTATATTGATGGATGACTTGTGTTGTAAATGGAAGACTTGCCGAAGCTATGATATCGTATAAATGGAAATGGATGTACTGGATAATCATGTAGATGGATGTATATCTATGGTTCGGTTCGGTCAAGTTGTATAGATTGATAGATTGAACAGATTGAATATGTGAATTCATGAATTCATATTAAATTGTAGTTTGTACCTGAATCATATTCAAGTCAGCTTATTATAATGAGACTCAGTCTGAGTCAGACAATTAGAAAAGAAATTGAATCCTGAATTAGGTTTTGATGTTATCGGTAACCGCTGCACATGGGCGGCAGGATTTGTGTCTTTTTCAAAGACGATTACCGTGCTGATAACACCGTTTGTTAAGTTGTCTACCTTAAAAATAGGCAAGCACGCATATCTCCAGCTCCCTGAGGCTCAAGAGACCGATCCCGCTTAAACCTATATTTACTAGGGTCCTTAAGGTAATTTATAGAACTTGACGGGGTTTTATGTAAAAATAATTTTGTATAGTTTTCAAAATACAGCTCGTGTATTTTATTATCGTTTTTAAAGTTTTCATTGATGTATATTTTATCATTGTGACATTTCTAGTGATTAAAACCTATTTTTCATAATATATGGTATATAACTGTAAAGTATTGAACTTGTATGGAATTGCATGGTATTTTCATGTAAAATGATTCTTTTGATTTAGAAAAGTTGGAATATTTATATTATCACAAAAATAGATATTTTGATGATACATACATATATATATATATATATATATATATATATATATATAATTTATTATTTATCTAAAAATCACATTTTCCTAAGATATTTGTATTTTAAATTTTTCGAGACCGAATGCTCTTTGTGGAGGTCTGCATCTCGCACTAATAATCCCGAGGATATGCGATAATCCGCATCATTCCGAACGGGTTCCCCAAATGGGTTGTAGCGGCGCTTTGCAAAGATTTGTCTAAAATACGTAATCTTGTGAAAATGGTTTTTATAAGTTAAAGGTAGTTTTGTGTAAAACGGTATTTTCCTGAATCTATATTTCCCGAAAGGTATCGTGCTATGTTGCATATTAGTGTTGTGAAGAGGTAGGCCATTACCTCGTGATCTATTTAAATGTATAGGAATGAAATATGATGTTTAATGTCAAAGTTAAACTACATGGTATTTTACTGAAAAAGTACGATAAAAATTGCAAAATGAAATATTTTGCTATGAAACTTGTTCATAATATTTTGTTAATGATTAATAGTCAAGATGTGAGAGTTTTATATGGTTGTGTTTAATGAAAATTGCACTATTTAAAGAAAACCGAATCGGAAGTCGGAATAACTCTGCTTCCGTCAGGTTTTAGAAAATGAACTTTTTAGAGTAGCAAAGGGAAGAGGGAGGTGGGACTTACGGGATTTCAGATTAGAGGAGAGGGAGAGGGATTGGTAGTAGGTTCCGGTGCATCGTTTCGTCACCGGGAGCATCTACGGTCGTCGTCGGAATTTCGCCGGAGTTTCACATTTCGCTAACTCCACTTGTACACAAAAATTCTTGAGAGCTTTCTTGAGAGTTTTGGACAGAGTTTTTGAGTGAGGGGGTGTGTTTAGGGGTGATATTTATAGGACAAGGTTAGGGTTAGAGTTTGATAAAAATTGAATTAAAATAAATTGCATTAAAATAGATTAAATTAGATTTTAAAGACTCTGTTAAATTGCAGGTGATTTAAAGTGTACAGGAGTTATGGGAATGCAAAAAGCCACAACTTTCAAGAAAGGGGATCGGCGATTCAACCGAGTTGAACCGGCCTGGCCGGCCGATCCAGCCGCGCCGCCGGCCGAGTCACGGCGAGTCGGGCTGGGGATCGTCGCCGTGGGTCGCTCATCGGTTGGTTTGCATAGTGGGGTAGTTTGTTTTATATGTGACTTTTGGTTTTACGGGTTTAGCACGTGTAGACTCTTGGAATTCTAAAAATATTAAAAGAAATCAATATAAAAAAATAATGTGGGTGATGGGATTTGAACTCTGGTGTTTTGGTTCAAAAGTGCAAGGTCTTACCAATGAGCTACAAGCTCCTTCTTACTATTAAAAAGCAAAACAAACTTATAACTTGTGCTCAGGCAAAAATACCCCTTTCTGTATTTCTGAAAAAAATTGTACAGAAACTTTAGGGTTGTTACAAGGACCATTTGGATGCGTTTACAGCCGGAATGAGTTTCCAGGACTATTCCGACGCCGCAAAATGTCGTGCTTTCCCCGCCACTCTCATCCGTTCCGGGCGAGACTGGTACCGAGGCCTCACACCGCGCTCAATCTCCACCTTCGATGAGCTGGCCACCCAATTTCTCAGCCATTTCGTCAGCAACAGACAGCAGAAGCGGACCGTCGACCATCTCTTCACCATAAAGAGCGGAGACAAAGAATCATTCAAAGGGCGCATCACCCACTTCTACAATGCCCTCCTCGACGTCCCAGAACACAAGGACGATACAGTAATTTCGGCCATCAGATCGGGTCTTAGGCACAAGAAGTGGCTACGCTCCTTTGCATTAGCGCAATCTAAGACCATGGCCGAGGTAAAGGCCCGGACCGAACGTGAGATCCAGCTTGAATCTGAGGTGAACGCCAATCTGCCCCGGACGGAACAAGATGATCATAAGAAAAGGGCCCGGGAAGAGAAAAAGAAGATTGAGCGGCTGAAGCCCTACTCCCTGAAGTTTCAGGAGTATACCCCGTTCAACGTCTCCCAGACGGTACTGCTGGAGGTGGCTAAGGGCGAGTGGTTCTTCAAACTTCCCCCAATCTCGAACAGGGCGGCAAAGCGCACCCGGAGCCCCTACTTCGGCTTCCACAGGTCACAGGGGCACCCCATGGAGAACTGCAAGTAGCTCCGAGACTACATCGAGGAGCTAATTCGCTCGGGGCTCCTGACAACATACATGCGGGACAAGCAGCAAGCTGACCGTGAGCAAGAACAACGTCCCCCTCCCGGCGAATTGACAATCGGCCAAATCATGGCCATATCAGCGGGGGATACGGCGAATACCGACGAGGCTCAGCACCCCTCACCGATCGGGGGGACTGACAGCAACCCGAGGAAGAAGGCTAGGGCGGTCGAGCCGATCGTTTTTAACGACGAGGACATCCACGGTATATCCCTGCCCCACAACGACCCGCTGGCAATCATAGCTCGGGTCCACCGCTACAAGGTGCAGAGGATACTAGTCGACTCTAGAAGCTCGGCAGACATTCTATTTTATGACTGCTTCCTGCGCATGGGACTCACCCCATCGGATCTAAGTCCGACCACCCACGTCCTATCAGGATTCACCAACCACGCCATCCCGGCGGAAGGGGTAATCACTCTCCAATTTAACATCGGGGAGGAAGGCCGTACGCGCACCGTGCCCGTGGAATTCATCGTAGCAAGAATCCCGTCGGCCTACAACATCCTCTTCGGCCGCCCTACACTGAACTCTCTCAGGGCCCAGATATCGACCTTCCACCTGGCGATGAAATTCCCACTCGACCGAGGTGGGATAGGTCGGGCCTACATAGACCAACGAACTGCAAAGGTATGCTTCATCGCAACATCTACGTCTAAGCATCCAAACAATGATGTTGAGGGCGAGGGTGACATCCGGGGTTCTCTGGACACTCGAGACGAGCAAAAAGAGGTCCGGGGGACCCCGGTGGAGCCACTGACGGAGGTCCTCCTCTTAGAAAAGGACAACGAACGAACCGTTCAGATCGGGTCACTTCTGACGGGGAATCGACGAGACGACCTGGTTCACTTCCTCAGAAACAACTCTGACGTGTTCGCCTGGGCACCTGCCGACATGCCGGGAATCGACCCCAAAATCATATCTCACAAGCTTGGGGTAAACCCTGCGGTCCGACCCGTCCGGTAGAAAAAGCGAAGTTTCAACCCGATCAAACAAAAGGCGATCGAGGACGAGGTGGACAGGCTCCTCGCCTCCAACTTCATTCGGAATGTGCCTTACTCCGAATGGTTTGCAAATGTGGTCATGGTCAAAAATTCAAGCGGGAAGTGGCGCATGTGCGTCGACTTCACCGACCTCAACAAGGCCTGCCCGAAAGACAACTATCCCCTCCATCGGATAGATCAGCCCGTCGACAGCTCGGCAGGCCACAAGCTAGTTAGCTTCATGGATGCTTTTTCCGGCTACAACCAAATCCGTATGAATCCGGCAGACGAGGATCTCACCGCATTCACAACGGACCAGGGGGTATACTGCTTCAAGGTAATGCTTTTTGGCCTAAAAAACGCCGGAGTTACGTATCAACGCTTGGTCAATTGCATGTTCAAGCCGCAGATCGGCAGGAACATGGAATTTTACGCCGACGACATGCTCATCAAATCAATCTCATCGGACGAGCACACCAAGGGTCTGGGCGAGGCCTTCGGCATCCTCCGCAAATACAAGATGAAATTGAACCCCGCCAAGTGCGCATTTGGGGTCACCGGGGGAAAGTTCCTTGGTTTCATGGTCACTCACCGTGGGATCGAAGCTAACTCGGAGAAAATCAACGCCATTCTCAACATAGCCGCGCCCAAGACTAACGTCGAAATCATGTGGCTGACAGGGCGGGTTGCCGCTCTGAGCCGTTTCATGTCGAGGTCTGGGGAGAAGTGCCTGCCGTTCTTCAAGGCTCTGAGGAAGATTCCAAGGTTCGAGTGGTCGGAGGAGTGTCAGACCGCCTTTGAACAATTGAAGAGGCACCTAGCGACTCCGCCGCTGCTCACCCGACCATTTGAAGGGGACGAGCTTTCGCTATATCTGGCGGTATCCGACCAAGCTGCAGGCTCAGTGCTCGTCCGAGAGGTTGACGGAGTCCAGAAGCCTGTATACTATGTGAGCCACGTCTTCAAGGACGCCGAACAAGGTACCCAGCTATAGAGAAGATCGTCTTGGCACTCATCATGGCCTCAAGGAAACTATAGCACTATTTCCAGGCGCACACCATCCTCGTTCTTACCGAACGCCCTTTGAGAACTATCCTCACCTCCCCTGAGTCCTCTAGCCACTTGGAGAAGTGGAGGTGGGAGTTTTCCCAGTTCGACATAAAATACCGCCCGAGACAGGCAATCAAAGCAGAAGCCCTGGTCGATTTTATCGTCGAGTGCACCATCCCCAGCAAGGAGCCGGAGTCAACGCTGGCCCCTGCAGCTCAACCCTCGGTCGATGGGAAGCCCGACTCCGTCCCTGATTGGATCCATCCCTGATTGGATCCTTTACGTCGACGGGTCCTCGACCGAGGAAGGCTGTGGTGCCGGCCTCATCATTCGGGGCCCGAACGAGGCAGAAATGGAGTATTCTCTGTGTCACGACCCGAAATGGTACGCGACTGGCACTTGAATTATATGAAATCTATAGGACCCCATCTAATTCAAGTAAGCCAAGAAATCCCAGAAATCTAAACCATTTAAATAAAGAAGTGAAGAAAACACGTTTTAAAACAAGGGGTTTTTAAATAAGTAAGCCAAATATGCATCTTTAAAATCTCAAGTCTTTTCTGAAAATTTCGGCAGAGTTTCCTTTGTAAAAACTGGCCCCAAACGGGGTACAACAAGAATAATATATGCATAATGATAAAAGGAATCCCCAAATGGGAGCTAGCTCTTCGTCAATCGACGGTCACAACCATGCAAGCAACATAATATACAACGCCGAAGGACGAGGATCAAAACTCAAAAAGAAACTCGAAATCATCAAGAAAACCATAATGCTACAACGCATGACTCTAAGGTCGAAATAATACACAACTGGTTTTCTAAATCTGAAATAAATATACAAGTCTGGTTGATGAAATTACTAAATACAACTGATTAAAATAAATACAAGGGTGGTCACGATGCGAGTGAACCCGCCTACCAAAGCAAACACCCAGAAAGGAAGCAGTGTGCCTGAAAGCCGCAATGAAACCTGTACGGCAAAACCTGCAAGAAACTGTGGCACAACGGGGGTGGGTTGCCAACTCATGAGTAGAAAACATCACAGAGCAGAAATCGTATGTATGACTCAATCTTAGGTCAATACGATCAGTAATAATGTATATCCTCAATATGATAAAGTCTGAAGTATGATAAGATGGCAAGGGTAAACATCTATACATAAGTGTAGTAAAAAGTGCTTGTGCCAGTGCCTCAGGTAGCAACATATTATAAAAATGAGGTGTGATCAATGTAATCAACATGAATCAATGTCAACTATATCATGAAGTCTATAAGTATGTGGATATCATTCAACTATGTAATCAATGTCTGTATGCATGTGGATCTCGTCCACGTGTCAACCAATGGCACAAAACATCATGCATGTAAATATCATAAAGCATATGCATGGAAGTATGAGAATATAAATCAACGTGTGTCCCTCGCGACACATCAAAATCATGGAACCTGAGTGTCCAGCATCGACACTCGAAAACATCATGAAACCTGTGCCCAGCATCGGCACGTAAATCCTCATATATATATAGGGCTCCGTCAGTCCGGATCGGCCCGCGGGCTCCGTCAGTCTGGATCGGCCCGTATCATCTCTCAACTCCGGTCGGTATCCTCCGGATATCCTCCGAGCTCAAATACAATCACCGGTAGGTAGTAGTCCCTCTGCCATGCTCACTGTCTGCAGCACAGCAATCCGTTCTCGTCCCGGGGTACCATACCGGGTCCACCATGTACCCGCAATCAGCCTCATCCAACTCCTCGAATCGGGTTTCACATGTCATACGTCTCAGAACCGAGAAAACACATGGTGGACACACTGAAATATCATATCAAGGGAAACTGGGTTTTTAAAACAATACATACTCTCTTTTGAAATAACCACGGTTCCCAAACCCAGAAATCTCATGAAAAGAAATATCTCAATGCGTATAATCTAAAGCATGATGTATGGGACATATAACAAAAATGTAAGCATATCCGTATATCATGCAATATGGAACAGTAATATGCACATATTGAGGGAAACCGCTCTTTTAAAATGAATCCAGTTTTAAAATATATCATGCGGTTATCAAATCTCCAAAATCAAGCCAGAATCATCTATGTATGTGCAAATACGTATGTATGCAAGTATGGGTGTACAATATGTGTGTACGCAAGTATGAGTGTACAATTTGTATGTACGCAAGTACGAGTGTACAATAGGTATGTACGCAAGTATGAGTGTACAATATGTATGTACACAAGTATGTCATACAAGGGGTCATATCCTGATGCAATAATCGTACTGTGTAGTGACATGGCAATTATCGATGATAAAGTATGTGAGCCGGCAAGCAGGTGTACATGGAACATACACATCATCGATAATGGTGCTGGCGTCCTGACAGCATGGGTTTAATATAACAATAAACACATTTACACATGCAATGCGATACGAATAGCAAGAATATGCGGAAATCGAATAATAAACGTAATGGTGAAGAATCTACATCAATATGTATATGTCATACAGTTTTGCCATTTGAAATAACACGAATCATGGTGTTTAGAAAAAAAAGGGCTACGGTGTTTTTAGGAAAAGATACGTCTTTTGAAAATATCCGTAGAATCCCTTGCCCTGTCTTTAAAATACTCACGATTCGTTAGTTTTGAAATAGGTATGATTCGAGTCTAATCTATCCTGTACATGTAAACTACCGGACTAAACTAAACAGGCTGATCGAAAGGTAAGAAAACCGCCTAACATCTGAGTCGATACGTGTGTGTGTGTGTGTGTGTGTATAACAGTCGGTGATCCTGCCTCAATAGTATCCCATACGATATAATATCTATAATATGACATCCTCAAGTCAAGTATGCGGATCTATCATCAATACACAGCTCGTACGGTAAATCCGTCGTACGACATCCTAAATCTGGGTACGGGTAAATGTCACAACTATCACATTTATTCATCTGGTATCCTCTTTATCAAATGTCATGATCGGGGGTACTGATCTACGTCTAGTACAATACTGATACCATATATGTATATGCATGCGTGTGTATGAAAACACCATGTCGAATGGATTATCTCAAATACGAACCATGTCACATCACCGATCTCACGGCCTCAAGCCCAATCTCATCGACTCATCTCCAATCCCAAGTACTATCATCATAATCCATGTATATGTATACGTATATATATATATATATAGTCCCATACTCATGTGTGTGTGTATATATATATATATATATACATATCCCCATATACGCACAAGTAAAATAAATGTATGCATGTGTGTGTGCGCTTGTAGGTGATCTCAAATCTAGGGTTTCGCAACTAATACTAAACTAATCTACGAACATATAACCCTATCATGATAGCAATAATCATCTAATAACATATATATATATATATACGTGTGTATACGAATTTGTATACCACACAACGAAACTGCGGGGGTGCTATACGCTATCCACCCGACTTCCCCCGTAGATATATATCTACTCACCTGATCTTCGTTTGCCGATGCCGACGTCGCCACGTGCTTGCTTGTCATCTCGAAGTCTTCGCGAGAGTACCTACACATCATAACGTATCGTATCGCATTAAAAACCAAATCGAAACCAAAATGACACGCGAAACTCACATAGGTCAAAACCTATGGTTTGCCCTCGCAACCTAACCAAATAATACCTGATAGAGACGTACAAATGTCAAGTGATCGGCGTTAAACATGAAAACAAAAATCCAGAATTAAAATATGCAAAACCATAACTCAAATCAAAACAGCAAATCAAGTATTTAGTCCCAGATTTTGTATAGGGTGAAAACAATGTGAGCAAACAACACTAGGGTGATATATAGGGTGTATGCGACCTACAGAAGAAACCTGGACCCACCCCCTCACCAAGAGGCCGAGACCCTCCCCCTAAATTCTGAGCTCGCCGGCTCTGCATGCTCCAGCGGGGTTCGTCTTGCTACAGAGGGTTCCTAGGGTCAATTCTAGTCCACTGGGTTTGTTTGCTCATCTCGTAATCAACCCAGGTAATCCCAGATTTCTCTGCACACACCAATACTTCAAAAACTGACATATTAAGTTTCTGTAAATCCGTATTTTGGGTTTCAGTTGGGTTGGTCTGGGTTTCTATCAATAGGGAGGGGTTTAAGGTCACCACAAGAGTTCATTTACACAATCTCTATTCAAAACACACCCTAAACCCTAACTAGAATTTTCAAAGTTCACCCAAACACCACTAAAACGATTTTAAACTTGAATAGAAGCTTAAGCAAAAGAAATATTACACTAATTGTGAAGGGATTTACCTCATTTGGCACTCATGAATCCCATACAGCGACAAAATGCAAACTTTCTTGGTCCAAAAGGTAGCTTGAGAGCTTGTGCACATTTTTTTGTGAAGTGGGAGTGGGGTTTTGGGGTGTTTTTGATGATGAAGTGGGGGTTTTGAAGAGGAGGGAGGAGAGGTGATGCCATGGAGAGAGGAGAAGAGAGAAGGATGAAGAAAATAGAATGAAGGAAGAAGAGCCCATGGTCAACTTGACCCCTCACCTCTCTCTCTCTCATGCCCATCCCTATCACTATTCTATTCTTTATCTTTCTTTTCTTTTCTTTTATTTTCTTCTCTTTGCAATACTAAACCCAAAACAATAACCATACACCCAAAAATCAGGTAGGAAAAAAATGTAACAAGTGTTAAAATGACATGTGCATGTCATGTGCACAAAACACGCTTAAAACCCGATTAGCGATTTTTAATCACGATTAGCACAAAATTAGTGTATAATAAATCGTAAAATTTCATAATTTGCATAAATCACATAAACCACCCTCTTTTTAGTAATTTCGATCATTTTCCAAATTTTCCCCAATTTATCGGTATTTAATTATACCGCCTTATTAAAATATTCAATTGTTTCCCCCAATCAGAGCAAAGCTCTGTTTGAATTTCAAAATTCAAAAATTGAAGCAACGTTTCAGATTCCTTGCGCTGCGCGCCGCGTGTCAAAAGCAGACACGCCAGCGCTAGGAGCGCTGCGCCCAAGACAGCGCACCCCCAATCAGAGCAAAGCTCTGTTTCAAAATTCAAATTTTAAAATGAAGCAACGCTTCAGACCCCTTGCACTCTGCGCTGCGCGCCACGTGTCAAACACAGGCGCGCAAGCGCAGTTGCGATGCGCTCCGCGTTGCGCGCCACGTGTCAAACACAGGTGCGCCAGCACCAATTGCGCCAGCACTGGAATTTAAATAATAAATTATTAATTAATCAGAATTAAAATTCTGTTCTAGAAAGATCTTTCCAATCTTATTAAAATAAGAAGATTATCTTCTGTAAAACAGAGGCCTTAGGATTAAAGATCCAACGGTGGGGAAATATCCCCAGATCAATCAGAAAAAGATCTCTGTAACCGATTTAACAAATCGATTAGCCCTATATAAAGCCCCCAAGACTTCAAGTCCCAGATAGAAAAAAAAATAGAGAGAACCCTCTGAAAACTTTGAGAAAAAACTCAAAAAAAAGAAAGGCAAGATTTTGAAGAAAGAAGATCATTTTCTTCATTTTTAAAGCTAAATAATTAAAATCTTAGAAGAACAGAGATGAAATCATCTCATTAGAAAAGAAGAACCATCTTCTAAAAAGATCAAAGATCTAAGAACAAGATCAAAATCTTCAATAAAAAAAAAGATCAAGGAAAGATCTAATCATAAAGATTTAAAGAAGTAATTTACTTCATTCACAGATCATTTGAACTATAAAGGCACAGCCTTTTGATGAGAACAAGAACTTTGGTTCTTGGATCTTGAGGCAAGGCCTCCCTTGAAGAACAAAAAACTTGTTCTATGATCTGAATTTGATCAAAATGCGCTTTACGCTATTGGACAGTGCCTTGCACTCTTGAAATGCGCCTTTGCGCTTATTGGACTGGCGCACTGCGCCAGAACGCGCCACGTGTCAACCACAGAACGGTTTGTGCTTTGCGCTTCTAAAAATAGCGCACTGCGCTCTTGGACTGGCGCACTGCGCCAGAGCGTGCCACGTTTCACTCACTAGCGCAGCGCACTCATAAAGCGCAGTGCGCTAACAGACTTGTGCTTAGCGCAGAGCGTGGCACGTGTCACCTTCGCATGCGCTAGCGCATTACGCTCTTTGATTAGCGCAAAGCGCCTGACAAACCACGTGGTGCACTATCAGACTACTACTTTGCTCCTAATAAATGCTATGCATTATTAAAAGGGCCGAGCCCAAATAAAGGCTCAATAGTCAGAACAATAAAATGTTCAACTAAGCCCATATGCTCATAAACCTTCAAACAGACTCTAGTCCCAAATTGGACTATAGATCTCCCAACCAATATTGGTTCAAGGGTACATCTCTGAACTCCTCTGATATTTGTCGTTGTAATCCTTCAACGTCTTCAGAGAGGTGATGGGTCCCGACAGCCATATATTCCACGGACTATGATGGACCACCATGTCCTTAAATTGGAAATCGACCGAATGTCCATAAACTAAACAATAGAGTCCAAATGCTCTCTTGTTGGATCTAAATGATCCTATTAAGTTGATCTTAGTTTGGAAATGAGACTAACGTATCCTTAAACCAAAACCCCAAACTCAAATCTAAGAAAGATACGGATTTGGACTAGTCCACGCCCTACGGGCGACGACATAACTTAGTCTCCGTATATAATCCAAGGGCAACCAAAAACAAAACAAACATCCACGACACGAAGTGACCATATGGAGAGGAGAAAATTGTTACCGCGATGCGGTAGCGTAATTAACTGCAGGGGCTTGCGCCTGCAGGGAAAAGCGTCCCCACAATCAAAAACCCCTCAAATGAGGGGGAATCTGACGAAGTCTGCTACATCGGCCGTATCCATTTTGTAAGTCCACGTTACCTGTCCCGGTTCTTTCGGGCTTGCGGAAATGGTGAAAAACAATTTTTCGGGTTATGGTAACATGGACTATAAAATACAGATCTTTGCTAAACTACACACTAGCAACTAACTAGAGATTTATCTACTCGGTTAGGGGTTATACCTCAACTTGAACTCCTTCTTCTTGGACTCCTTGTAGTGGTCGGATGGTTCTTTCCTCGTCACCTTCTCTTGCAAAAGATGGATCCACCTGAGGGTCTCTACCTTGAGCTCCTTTCTCGAACTTGAGAAAACTAAAGTCTCCGGCTTGCTAGACCTTCAACCTTAGGATGAGTAGAGAGTGGCTTTGGGTGTTTTATCTCTAAGGAAAGGTTTCTCAACTCATGAGAATGTTTTTCCTTGAACTAGAGGAGGAGGAAGAAGAAAGCAAGAGAGAGAGTGAGAATAAGATTATAATAGAATTTTACAACCATATCACATATATGTGAATTATCTAATTAATAATTTTAATCAAATGAAAAAGGTAATGGTTGGTTTGATAAGACCATTATCATTTCACATTAAATGTTTTTTGCAAAGATCAAAGAGAATCTTGAAATGTAATGATGATGGTCAATGTTTCAACCAAGGTCAACAAGTCAACCTTGGTCAACAAGTCAACAACCCTAACCATAACACAATTTCATTTAATTTATATTATTAATTGATATTTCACATATTCATTAGGGTTTGGCAAAAGACAACTGTCAACTGTGCATACACACCCGTTCCAAAACCCTAATGAAAATCCTCTTCCTCCGCCTCAGTCAACTGTGCATACACACCCGCATTCGTGTTCCGAGGAGCACGAATACAATGAGACAAAAATAACCCCAAAGCATATACTAGGATGTGGCTCAAACCAGAGCCCGCTAGTAATGACTGTCCGGACACCAAACGTGCACAAGTGCGCGGATGTGAACGAACCCTATCGCAAAACCATGCGACCTCTACACTGTTTTGCCCAAAGGCGAATAACCCTCTGTGTGGGACTCTAAAGACTCGACACTGCGCTGGCAGTGGGTTTAACCATAGACCGCAAGCGGCACTAGCTGTACGTAATGGTCCCCAGGTAGATGCCGAAGAGAAGACTGATGAGGTGAACCCATCCGAACTCCTACTGAGCCTGTCTGTGACAATCTGCGTACAGTCCGGTCTGTTCGTCTGAGAATATCGCATGGCGGGCCTAGGGGGCGGTAAACGTCAGTCCCCTAATAGCGGTATAAGTCGTGTCGGAGTGTAGCCCAGAACATCCTGAGATAACACTGGAAACCTACCAGTATATCTCGCTTGCCCTGGCCAGGGACTTTGTGTAATGGCTCTCCTAGACACAGCACGATATCAACCCCCAATACCGGGAGAGACGAATCCTGTCTAACCGTTACTGTCTCCAAGTGCTTCGGGACTGCACTCAACTACTACCTGTTTGCACGACTCCTTTGAGCCGTGGTAGGGTAGTAATCAAAGTACAGTGGGAACACACTCGAGTCGAAGTGACAGTGTCAAGTCAGCGGACTAAGCTATACTCATGTCACCTGGGAACTGATAACTGACGATAGGTATAGTACCAACCAACAGTTCCTGACGAGTCCTGTCCAGTGTACTCGTAACCTAACGATCACCCGCATACTATCTCAAGTACGATGTACTGACGGCTGTGGGATAGACCGTCTCCCATGCTGGGATGAGAAGCGTATACGCTAGTCTACTCCGGAGTATCGATGCCCTGTCTCGATAGTCCTACGACTAGGGACCTGCATAAGGATATGCTTGTGGATTACCCAGTCCCATGAGTGTGACTGCCATCACAACGCTGGTAATCAAGCAAAGATCCTAAGGGCTCCACTAATGTGTATAGGTGATATACCAAAAGAAACACATGTACACATTAAAGTAGAAACAAACCAAGTAGCATAATACTATTTTGAGCAAGATTTTCTATACAACTGTGAATATCCCAAGCTTCCATTAAGTAATATACAAACTAGTATGATACAGTAATGGCCTCTAGGGCATATACACTAACACGTTTAAACCTTCGATACATGGTGCCATAAATCAACTTGGCATCTTCGGAGAGGTGGAAGGATAGCACCAATTAGCATCTGCCCCCAGATTCAGGAGAGACGTCCAGTCTTCCCGGCTTTCGGCGGTGAACAGATTCTGGCACGCCCGGTGGGACCTTTTCCTCTTTCTACTCCACACTTCGTGTGTCGTGATCGCGAACGAATCGCGGTTTTCTATGGTTGCCTGTGGATTCGAGGTATTAAGATTTGGTGTCCTGCTCCATGCAGAAAACAGGAGATTAATGGTTTCAAACTGCACTAACTACAACTGCAACTCTCGCTCCGTCCTGTCCGGAAGAGTGACTTACGGGCCCCAAGCGGCCTCCATCTTCGCTATGCCGATGGAGCAGGTGACTCAGGCCACCACTGGGCTGTTCTTTGGGACCATGATCCCACCGATAAGCTTCGATGCCACAATGCTGTCGCAAGAAGCTCCAAAGAAGTCGGTCTTTGATAGGCTTACAAATACCGCGGCCCCTCTCAACGGGTCGCCTAAGTCCAACGCCTCAGTTTTCAGCAAACTGGGTCGAAGCTTAAGCGGGCCTATGAAAAAGCCCACGATACCTGAAGCGGCCATCCCAAAGCGGATAGCCATTCCTACTCCTAAAGTCGTCAAGGCAGCCTCCCCTGTTAAAGGGTCGGTCTTCACAAGACTACCCGTTTCAGCTCCTATTTCATGCGAAGTCACAAAGGTTGCTTCCCCTGTTCGAACGTCAGTCTTCGACCGGCTAGCGCCAATAACAGCCTCTCCTCAAAACAGGGGGCAGGATAAAGCCATCCCCATAGCCGAACCAAATCCATCTGCGCGACATGCTCGCCATCGTCACTGGCGCCGAGCACGGAAAGCTGGAGGCAACTCCCCTTCCGAGCTAACTCCACCAGCCCCGACGGCGGAAATTATTGCTGCTGTTCCAACTGGGAACAACTTTGAGCTGCTAAATAAAGTGCGAAGGAATTCTCCTACTGCCGTGCTTAAGAGATCTCCTCAACCGGTAGAGAATATTACAGAAACGAAACCAAAGCAGTCTCCTCAACGGCTGTCCTCCAAAATTTACAAAGTCCGGCGACGAGTTCAGGACTCAGTAACTGATCAAGACTATCCTCGCCGACAGAAAAAGCTGAGGGTCCAGCAGGAAGAGAACCGTCCTGTCAAACCACAGAAAATGTCATCCGTCTGGGGTAAGGCCTTCGTGAATGGATCGGCAGTGTTATCTTCTGTAGCAACCCTCCGAACCTCGATCTCCTGGCGACCCACGATCTTCCTGATCAGGTGATACCGCCTCAAGATGTGTCTGGACCTCTGATGGGACCTGGGTTCCTTCGCTAAAGCTATAGCCCCGTTGTTGTCGCAATACAGAGGTATTGGATCAACAATGGACGGAACCACCTGAAGTTCTGTCAAGAACTTCTTTATCCAGACGGCTTCTTTTGCGGCATCTGCAGCAGCGATATATTCCGCTTCCATCGTTGAGTCAGCAACGGTTTCCTGTTTGGAACTCTTCCAACACACCGCCCCTCCATTGAGGGTAAAGACATAACCCGACATGGACTTGGAATCATCCTTGTCACTCTGGAAGCTGGAGTCAGCAAAGGCCTCGATCTGGAGGTCTTTTCCGCCATACACCAAGAACATCTCCTTAGTCCTTCTCAGGTACTTGAGAATGTTCTTTACCGCTATCCAGTGCTTCTCCCCAGGGTTTGACTGATACCGGCTTACCACACTCAGTGCATAAGCTACATCTGGTCTGGTACACAACATCGCATACATTATAGAGCCTACCGCAGAAGCGTAGGGTATAATAGACATGCGATCCCTTTCCAAATCAATCTTGGGAGACATCTCTTTGGAGAGGGTGATCCCGTGACAAGCCGGTAGATTACTGCGCTTGGAATCTTCCATACTGAATCTTTTCAGTATGGTGTCGATGTACCTGGACTGTGAAAGCCCTAATATCCTCTTGGATCTGTCACGGTAGATCCGGATCCCCAGAATGTAAAAGGCATCACCCAGGTCTTTCATGGAGAACCTGTGTGACAAGAACCCTTTGACAGATTGTAGCATAGGAATGTCATTACCTATCAAAAGAATGTCATCCATGTACAAAACGAGGAATACGACAGTTCTTGCTACAAATCTACTATTGATGCATGGTTCATCTGGATTTTTGATAAAGCCAAATTCTTTGACCGTCTCATCAAAACAGATGTTCCAACTCCGCGATGCCTTCTTCAGTCCATAAATGGACTTAAGAAACTTGCACACTTTTCCGCTGCTCCCACTATGAATGAAACCCTCTGGCTGGTCCATATAAACACACTTCTCTAAATTTCCATTTAGAAAAGCGGTCTTTACGTCCATTTGCTAAATCTCATAATCGTGGAAGGCAGCAATGGCAAGAAGGATCCGAATGGATTTCAGCATAGCCACTGGAGAAAAGGTTTCGTCATAGTCCAAACCAGGTCTTTGACGAAAACCCTTTGCAACAAGTCTAGCCTTATAGGTCTCAACCTATCCATCTACACCAATCTTTCTTTTGAAGATCCATTTGCATCCTACGGGTTTTACCCCATCTGGAGCAACGTCCAACGTCCATACTTTGTTGGTGTACATGGACTCCATTTCGGTCCGCATTGCATCCAGCCATCTTACCAAGTCAACGCTCTGAATGGCCTGCTGGAAGCTAGTCGGCTCATCACTATCAATGATGCAATCCTCTCTATCCCCGTCTATGAGAAAACTGTAGTATCTCTTAGGCGGATGAGACTGCCTACTACTCCTGCGGAGCGGCGCAGGAATGTCCTAATCTTTCGAACCCTCTGGTTCTACTAAGCTTTCAGTAATAGCTCGTGGTTCTGGAATTTCTTCCAGTTCTATTGCGCTCCCACTTATCTGATTTTCCAAAAACTCAGTTTCCAAGAAGTGGGCATGACGATAAACAAAAACCTTTTGTTCCTCTTCGCAATAGAAGAAATATCCCTTAGAGTTCTTTGGATATCCCACAAACTTGCACTGTACTGAGCGTGCCTCGAGTTTGTCCGCATGCTGCTTTTTGACAAAAGCTGGACATCCCCATGTCTTAATGTACTTAAGATAGGGTTTCTTCCCATACCACATCTGATATGGTGTGGTAGGCACAGTCTTAGTTGGAACTCGGTTCAAAAGGTATGCAGCTGATTCTAGTGCATATCCCCAGAATGATCGCGGTAACTCTGCGTTACTCATCATAGAACATACCATATCCAATAGGGTCCGGTTCCGTCTCTTCGATACACCGTTATGTTGCAGAGTGTATGGAAGAGTAAGCTGAGAGAGAATTCCATTCTCTTTTAAGTAATCCAGGAACTCGGCACTTAAGTATTTACCACCTCGATCAGATCTCAGTGTCTTGATACTATTTCCTGTTTGTTTTTCTACTTCATTCTTATATTCCTGGAATTTTCCAAAGGCTTCGGATTTATGTTTCATTAAGAAGACATATCCGTACCTTGAAAAGTCATCCGTAAAAGTAATGAAGTAAGAATAACCGCTTCGCGCATACGTAGACATTGGACCGCACACGTCGCTGTGTACGAGTCCCAAGAGCTCGCTCGCTCTTACTCCGTGTCCAGTGAACGGAGTCTTTGTCATCTTTCCTTTGAGACGGGATTGACAAGTTGCATATGATTGATATTCGAACGGATCCAAATATCCTTCTGTATGTAACTTCGTCAACCTTCTCTCATTGATGTGACCCAGTCTACAATGCCATAAGAAAGCATGATTTGTTTCCGGAGACTTTCTTTTGTGTGTATTCTGTACATTGAAAATCTGTGGTTGGTTTAATACGTATATACCATTGCTTAATGTACCTGACCCAATCAAAACTTGATTAAGGCGAATGTTCACAACATTACTTACAAATGCAAATTCATAACCTTCTTTAGATAATAAAGATACAGATATGATATCACAAGTTGCATTGGGTACAAAATAACAATCACGCAAAACCAAAACATGTCCATCAGACAATCCCAGGTGATAGTCCCCCACGGACTCAGCATCCATGCCAGCTCCATTTACAACTCTGAGGGTCATATCACCTGCCTTCAAAACCCTACGCTTTCTCAGTGCCTGCAAAGAATTACAGATATGAGATCCTGATCCGGTATCCAATACCCAGGAAGTAGAGTTTATTGATAGACAGTTTTCAATAACATACACACCTGAAGCTGAAGCCGCAACTTGCTTCAGATCCTGTTTCTGGCCTTCCAAGCCCTGCAATCCCTTTTCCAGTGTCCACTCTTGTGACAATAAAAGCATTCTTCCTTTCCCACAAGCTTTCCCGCTACCTTTGTTGCTTTTGCCTTTCCCTTCGTATCACTTTATTAACACCGCCCCTTGGTTTGGTGGGGGTTTTCTTCTTCTTTCCTTTAGCTTTCGCCTTGGACCTAGAAGAGGAAGATCCTCCTACAAACAAAGTGGATGTTTCCCTACCTTTCTGTAGGGTGCTCTCTGCACTCCTCAGCATGTTGAGGAGTTCTGAAAGTTCAACTTCTTTTTCTTGCAAGTTGAACTTCAGGATAAACTGGGCTAAGTGGAAGGAAGGGACTGGAGAATCAAGTCCGAATAGAGCTCGTTCTCTAACGTGGTCCCAAGGTCCGCGAGCTCCTCAATGAAGCCAATCATCTTAAGCACGTGTTCCGCTACCGATGATCCGACGGCCAATCTCGCCGAAAACGGCTTTTTCGAGACTTCGTATCTGGCGATACGGGATTGCTCTCCATACAGTTCTTTTGTATGGAGAAATATGGATTCAAGATCCATATTCTCGTGCCTCCTCTGGTGTTCATTGTCCATAGAGGCAAGCACGAGGCACTTGGCCTTCGCGCAGTCGATTTCCCAGGTCTTATGGATTTCCTTATCCGCGACGCTGGTTTTGGGACCTAGGACAGGGGGAGCTTTGGTGGTAAGGAGATACCCCAACTTGTCATAAGTGATTGCCATTTTAACATTCCTGAGCCAATCTCTATAGTTTGGCCCTGTCAGTATGTTTTTATCTAGTAGTAACTTAAGTCCAGTCATGATGTTTGGTCGCTGCAATTAGGAGAGAGAGAAGAAACACTTTAGCATGATACTCTTGCAAGTTTAGAGTGGTTTTTAATTTGTCTAAACAGGATGGCTCCCACTGTCTCTCGAATCCCTCCTCAAACCAAAAAGGAAGAATTAGTCGGGATCAATCTCACCGTACAATACTTGCTTAACCGTTCAGCCAGGCCAGTGTTGGTACTTCGAGGGAGGTTTTCCAACGCTTTCGCGAAGTTCCTTAATTAAATAACCTCTTTTCCCTGGGGGCGTAGCCCTGCTAACACCTTTCTAGACACCTACTAGGTTTATAGCATTGATCGTTAAGTAAGAAATTTTCCGAGGAGTAGCATATACTCACAGTAAGATCGGGATCCAAATATCATCGCGTCACAAAACTGAAGGAATCCTACCAGAATCATCACACTCCAAATGGTATGCAGCGCTAGCAAGTTTCAGTTTCTTTTGAAACTCCCGATGTGGATTTTCCCCCCATGCTCTTATGACCTTGACTTTGGCCAACAAGGCAGTACGACTGTCCCAAACCAACACATCTATCTATGCTGCACATGAATACCCAATAGCTACCAATCACTATGCCTTGACTTTGGCCAACAAACATAGCTTGAATACTATTGACTATCCATGTGAAACGATGGAGGGCTACGAATGGTTTTGGCGAAACCGTGAACGTGGTGAACTTGATATAATCGATGGAACGAGATAGCTTTTAAAAGGAGTGGCTTAAGCTCCACGTTTAAAAGTTATTTTTGAAAAGAAACCGAGTGGTTTTGAAAGTGTTCCAACGACTTTTACTTTGGTTTATTTTTCTTGCATTAATTTTAATGCGTCCCATCATTTAATCCTACCATTGCAGAAAACAACGAAAATATGACGTACGCTTATGCCATCCGCATTCGCCATGGGGTCCCGTCATCACCAGTTAGGTTACTTAACTAACGACAGAGCGGGGGCTGGACTAGCGCGGATGAAAACATAAGCAACGCCTAAATAGATATCTACATATAGATATATACATTCGTCAGATGCAATGATAGCCACTCCAGATCACAGATGAATACATTGGATATACTAGGAATCCGCGTTTCGTTCGAGCCTGCAATGAAAAACGGATTACACGGTCGCGATGAATTGCCAATACCCCACCCTAGACCCCTACGGGTGCGGCAAACTACCCGCCAAGTACCCGAAGCGAAGCAACCTCCCTCAACGACGTGAGTAGGCCACTCGGCACTTCGAGATACCCGGTAGTTTGTGCACCCCACCTTGGGTCTATCCTAGGAGCAAAAACAGTAAAAAGAAATTATACAATGACGGCTACAACCCCATCCCGGTTGTGCGGCCATATAAATAATATTACATCAAATTTACATATTACATGAAATGAAAGATAAAGAAAAACTCTCATCTCACAACCCCCCGGCTATTCATCCACGACAATCCAACGAATTCATATACACATACCATCAACATCACAGATCACAGATATGTATAACCCCCACTAATTGACGTATAGCGATTAGCAGACGTTCAATACATATATAACATTACAGATACAACCCATTAGCCAAAGTCGACAGAAAATCGACCAAAATACGGATTTGTAACCACCCCAAAAACAAATTTGTTCTTTGGAAATTCTGGGCAGAAACAAACCATCTCAAAAATCATAAAACGGCACAAGAAGAAAACTGCAGGAGAAACGATCCACGGCCGAGTCAACTTGGCCGTGGATCCGCGGCAGGAGCAAGCTCTTGCCGCGGAACCGCGGTGAGTTGGTCGGTTCGCTGGATCGTTTTTCTTGCCTGTTCTTTAAAAAGCTTGAGCCAATTTTTAGTACATGATTTATTATTTTTAGAGCAGAAATAAAAATCGGCAGAAACTTGGATTTTCCGGGGTGTTTTGCGGTTTTTTTTGTCCGGTCGAAATTCTAGATACTTTGCTAACATGCTAGTGTGTGTTTAGTTAGGCTTTGATACCACTGTAAGTCCACGTTACCTGTCCCGGTTCTTTCGGGCTTGCGGAAACGGTGAAAAACAATTTTTCGGGTTATGGTAACATGGACTATAAAATACGGATCTTTGCTAAACTACACACTAGCAACTAACTAGAGATTTATCTACTCGGTTAGGGGTTATACCTCATCTTGAACTCCTTCTTCTTGGACTCCTTGTAGTGTTCGGATGGTTCTTTCCTCGTCGCCTTGTCTTGCCGAAGATGGATCCACCTGAGGGTCTCTACATTGAGCTCCTTTCTCGAACTTGAGAAAACTAAAGTCTCCGGCTTGCTAGACCTTCAACCTTAGGATGAGTAGAGAGTGGCTTTGGGTGTTTTTATCTCCAAGGAAAGGTTTCTCAACTCATGAGAATATTTTTCCTTGAACTAGAGGAGGAGGAAGAAGAAAGCAAGAGAGAGAGCGAGAATAAGATTATAATAGAATTTTACAACCATATCACATATATGTGAATTATCTAATTAATAATTTTAATCAAATGAAAAAGGTGATGGTTGGTTTGATTAGACCATTATCATTTCACATTAAATGTTTTTTGCAAAGATCAAAGAGCATCTTGAAATGTAATGATGATGGTCAATGTTTCAACCAAGGTCAACAAGTCAACCTTGGTCAACAAGTCAACAACCCTAACCATAACACAATTTCATTTAATTTATATTATTAATTGATATTTCACATATTCATTAGGGTTTGGAAAAAGACAACTGTCAACTGTGCATACACACCCGTTCCAAAACCCCAATGAAAATTCTCTTCCTCCGCCTCAGTCAACTGTGCATACACACCCGCATTCGTGTTCCGAGGAGCACGAATATAATGAGATAAAACTAACCCCAAAGCATATACTAGGATGTGGCTCAAACCAGAGCCCGCTAGTAATGACTGTCCGGACACCAAACATGCACAAGGGCGCGGATGTGAACGAACCCTGTCGCAAAACCATGCGACCTCTACTCTGTTTTGCCCAAAGGCGAATAACCCTCTGTGTGGGACTCTAAAGACTCGAAACTACGCTGGCAGTGGGTTTAACCACAGACCGCAAGCGGCACTAGCTGTACGTAACGGTCCCTAGGTATATGCCGAAGAGAAGACTGATAAGGTGAACACAGCCGAACTCCTACTGAGCCTGTCTGTAACAATCTGCGTACAATCCGGTCTGTTCGTCTGAGAATATTGCATGGCGGGTCTAGGGGCGGTAAACTTCAGTCCCCTAATAGCGGTACAAGTCGTGTCGAAGTGTAGCCCAGAACACCCTGAGATAACACTGGAAACCTACCAGTATATCTCGCTTGCCCTGGCCAGGGACTTTGTGTAATAACTCTCCTAGACACAGCGCGATATCAACCCCTAATACCAGGAGAGATGAATCCTGTCTAACCGTCACTGCCTCCAAGTGCTTCGGGACTGCACCCAACTACTACCTGTTTGCACGACTCCTTTGAGCCATGGTAGGGTAGTAATCAAAGTACAGTGGGAACACACTCGAGGCGAAGTGACAGTGTCAAGTCAGCGGACTAACTTGTACTCATGTCACCTGGGAACTGATAACTGATGATAGGTATAGTACCAATCAGCAGTTCCCGACGAGTCCTGTCCAGTGTACTCGTAACCTAACGAGCACCCGCATACTATCTCAAGTACGACGTACTGACGGCTGTGGGACAGACCGTCTCCCATGCTGGGATGAGAAGCGTATACGCTAGTCTACTCCGGAGTATTGATGCCCTGTCTCGATAGTCCTACGAATAGGGACCTGCATAAGGATGTGCTTGTGGATTACCCAGCCCCCACGAGTGTGACTGCCATCACAACGCTGGTAATCAAGCAAAGATCCTAAGGGCTCCACTAATGTGTATAGGTGATGTACTAAACGAAACACATGTACACATTAAAGTAAAAACAAACCAAGTAGCATACTACTATTTTGAGCAAGATTGTCTATACAACTGTGAATATCCCAAGCTTCCATTAAGTAATATACAAACTAGTATGATACAGTAATGGTCTCTAGGGCATATACACTAACACGTTTAAACCTTCGATACATGGTGCCATAAATCAACTTGGCATCTTCGGAGAGGTGGAATGATAGCACCAATTAGCATCTGCCCCCAGATTCAGGAGAGACGTCCAGTCTTCCCGGCATTCGGCGGTGAACAGATTCTGGCACGCCCGGTGGGACCTTTTCCTCTTTCCACTCCACACTTCGTGTGTCGTAATCGCGAACGAATCGCGGTTTTCTATGCTTGCCTGTGGATTCGAGCTATTACGATTTGGTGTCTTGCTCCGTGCAGAAAACAGGAGATTAATGGCTTCAAACTGCACTAACTACAACTGCAACTCTCGCTCCGTCTTGTTCGGAGGAGTGACTTACGGGCCCCAAGCGGCCTCCATCTTCGCTATGCCGATGGAGCAGGTGACTCAGGCCACCACTGGGCTGTTCTTTGGGACCATGATCCCACCGATAAGCTTTGATGCCCCAATGCCGTCGCAAGAAGCTCCAAAGAAGTCGGTCTTTGATCGGCTTACAAATACCGCGGCCCCTCTCAACGGGTCGCCCAAGTCCAACGCCTCAGTTTTCAGCAAACTGGGCCGAAGCTTAAGCGGGCCTATGAAGAAGCCCATGATACCTGAAGCGGCCATCCCAAAGCGGATAGCCATTCCTACTCCTAAAGTCATCAAGGCAGCCTCCCCTGTTAAAGGGCCGGTCTTCACAAGACTACCCGTTTCAGCTCCCACTCCTTGCGAAGTCACAAAGGTTGCTTCCCCTGTTCGAACGTCAGTCTTCAACCGGCTAGCGCCAATAACAGCCTCTCCTCAAAACAGGGGGCAGGATAAATCCATCCCCATAGCCAAACCAACTCCATCTGCGCGACATGCTCGCCATCGTCACTGGCGCCGAGCACGGAAAGCTGGAGGCAACTCCGCTTCCGAGCTAACTCCACCAGCCCCGACGGCGGAAATTAATGCTGCTGTTCCAACTGGGAATAGCTTTGAGCTGCTAAATAAAGTGCGTAGGAATTCTCCTACCGCCGTGCGTAAGAGATCTCCTCAACCGGTGGAGAATATTACAGAAACGAAACCAAAGCAGTCTCCTCAACGGCTGTCCTCCAAAATTTACAAAGTCCGGCGACGAGTTCAGGACTCAGTAACTGATCAAGACTATCCTCGCCGACAGAAAAAGCTGAGGGTCCAGCAGGAAGAGAACCGTCCTGTCAAACCATAGAAAATGCCATCCGTCTGGGTACCCGCTGCAACGGCTCCCTCAATGTCAATCACTCAAAAGAAAAGGAGGCCGCAAAAAGCCCCTGTGAACATGGCGAACCGTAAAAGCGCTGAGCACAAACACCCCAAGCCTGGGGGCATAACGGTGCATACTGTTTATATGGCTTCCGGAAAAGAGGAAAGCCGAGCTTCGACGGCTCACCGACCGCTCACCCGATCCGTGACAAAAGCCGAGGAGCAACAGCAGAAGCTTCAAGAGATGATGACTGCAATGACCGCACTCACCGGGCCAAAAGAAAGCCCGGAAACATCATCAGAACAGGGTAGACGCTGACTTCCTACGCAGAGTCCTCGAAAAGAAGGACAGAGAGGCTGCAGAATAAGCTGCCAACATAAAACAAATGGCGTTTCTCTTCCAAGACATGGTAGGAATGATGTTACAGCCGGATTCTCCAACTGAAGACGCTCCGGTCATTATTGAAGACGATAGAGGGGAGACATTTAATCCTCCTCCGTCTCTTTAAGCAGCCAAGGAGGAAACCATTTCTAAGGCCGCTCTGGATGACTATATAGCTCAGCAAATACAAGCTCACCAGGCGAATGAAGCGGCTGGCCAAGTTGTCAAGACTGGACGACCCTATCAGGGCTGGTATGACCAAATAAGTTACCCGCCGGGATATACGATCCCTAAGTTCCATGTATATAATGGGACGGGGAATCCACATCAGAATGTCGCTCAATTCAGAGCCTTATGCGGCAACACCGGGGGCGATGATAAACTGTTGCTTCGCCAATTCGTCGGCAGCTTAGCGGAAACGGCCTTCGAATGGTATTCGGAGCTACCTAACGACTCTGTCAAAACATTTGCGGAGATGGAGCTGCTGTTTACACAAGATTTGCAAGCGCCAGCGAGCGCACCCCGATCACCGCATTGATCAACGCCAGGGTAAGGCCAGGCGAAACGTGGGTTCAATACGCAATACGATGGCGAAGCTTGTGGTCGAAGTGCGAACAATGCATCGAAGAAGCACCTGCGGTAGGCATGTTCGTGGGCACTCTTGACCCTCAAGCGACCATATCCCAATTCATGATGTTTTTCAAGCCGACCACCTTCAAGGACCTGATAGACAAGTTGGCCCAAATGGATCAAATGGGTCATAGACCATCTCCTTCAAAGACGGATCCTCGGAATGAAAAAGGGAAAGGAAAAGCAACTTTCGTCGTTAATACTCAACAACAGCCAAGTAACTTAAAGCCGGTTGTCCGTCAAAACAATATGCGTCCACGCCCATCCCTTGAGGAAAGACTAGGACGCCCTTACTCATTTCCTCAGGATAAAATGAGAAAACTGTTCGAGCTGGCAGTGCGCAACAGACTCATCAATCTGTCGAGTCCAAAATGTCCGTTGCAGCCAGGCGATCTCAACAATCCTAATTACTGCCCTTACCATCAAGCAGTAAGCCATCCAATCGAAGATTGCTTCGTTTTCAAAGGCTGGATTGAGGACCAATACCAACAAGGTAAGTTCGCATTATCCGAAAACTGGAAGGTGAACCCGCCACAACCTCATGCCCCTAAAAAAGTGGACATGCCGGGGGCAACGTGCTCTTTTGTTGAAGAAGCCCCATGGGAGGTGGCCCTTTCGGCCAAAACCAAAAAGATGCTGAATGATCTCCAAACATGTCCGACGATCAGGTGGAAGAATCCGCTAGAACCCCAGATCATCGAAGGGATGCTAAAGCCGCGCCCAACTCCAAAGATCAGTGGTGATAGCCAAAGCTCGCACACCCAGCCGTCGAAATCTTCGAAAAAGAAGAAGAAATCCAAAAAGCCCGTGAAGCCTGACGACAAGCGCACGGACCTGCAGAAACAAATCGACGGGCTGGAAGAGTATAATCAGAAGGCGTAGACTCCAATCACGCTCCAAGAATTCCTCGGCCACGTCCTTGAAGACAGAGATGATGACAAAGACTCGTCGGATGACCCTGAGGATTATGTGGCAAGCTGCCATGTGATCTCTCACTCGTCGATAGACAATAAAGAAGCTCCTTGCATCGAGAGACGGGGGGCAGGTCCTGAATCGGAACTTCTATGGACATCAGACAGAATGATCGACGCCTTCCTGAGTGAAATTCATCTAAAAAGTAAAGCCGATCGGGAGAGTGAGATGGCCATATTTAAAAAGGCCAAACGCCGGTGACTGGACAAAAGGGTCGAAACACTCCCACCAGATCAAAGTACATCCACCGCGAATGAAAGCAGCATCAAGACAAGGAAACGATTCGCCAAAGCCATATCGATGGGGATGAGGCTGCCCTCTTTCAGAGAAAACTCTCCTGGTAGTATACATCCTGATGAAGCGAACGTACACCCTAACTTCTGCTTATATCATCAGAAGATCGCACATCCTACTGAAGACTGCAACTCCTTTAAGTGTTGGTGGCAAGGGTATGTCGCTCATAGGCAACACTTCAACAGGACAAAGCGTGAAGCTCGTAGACAGCGGAGAAATGCGACAGATGAGCGTAAAAGAATTGCCGGCAATTGTCACAGGGTTGATCCCGGGGGATCACGAGTTCTCACCTTCGGGAGCGACTCCGACGAAAAGGTAGCCCTAAGTCCTCTCTTCAAGGAATCCATCTCTGAAACGAAAGAATTGAGGAGTTGCGAGAACATTCAATCGTGCAATCGCACGCTACCCGGAAAGAATCTCGGACCCGCAAACAAGGGATCGAACAAAAAGGATAAAGGAAAGGGAAAAATGGCCTTCGTCGCCAACACTCAACAACAATCGAGTGGCCCTAGACCGGTTGCTCGCCAAAACAACAAGCGGCAACCCTTCTATGAGAAGTTGAAACGTCCTTACTCGTTTCCCCAGAATGAAACAAGGAGGCTGTTCGAACTAGCAGTGCGCAACAGGCTTATCACTCTACCGGAGCTGAAACACCAGCTACAACTGAATGATGTCAACAATCCTAATTACTTCCCTTACCACCAAGTATTGGGCCATCCGATCGAAAACTGCTACGTCTTCAAAAACTGGGTTGAAGACCAATACCAACAGGGCAAGTTCGCGCTGTCCGAAAACTGGAAGGTGAGCCCGCCACAACCACATGCTCCGAGAAAGATGGATATGCCGGGGGCATCATGCTCATTCATAGGGAAAGCCCCATAGACCGAAAAGTCAGTAAACTAGAGATTCGCCTCAAATACGGCGACGATGGACCGCTATGTCCTAAAACAGACTTGCTGACCGAAACGTCGTTAAACTACTCCCAACCCGCGGCATCTTCAGGCTGACATGGTAAAAAAAACGGTACATCCACAAGCGAGATGGGCATAGATGAAAACCCGAAAGGGCTCCGTGAGTAAAAACAGCAGGGCTACCGGCGAGTCTTGTGAAAACCCGAAAGGACGCAACCTCGTTCAAATAAAAAAAAGAAGAGAAAAAGAAGAAAAAAAACGGTACGTCCACAAGCGAGATGGGCACGGATGAAAACCCGAAAGGGCTCTGTGAGTAAAAACAGCAGGGCTACCGACGAGTGTTTGTGAAAACCCGAAGGGGCGCAATCTCGTTAAAAGACACTTGCAGGGTCCTCTCAACCTTATGAGGAGAAACCACCCGCGTGAGATCCTTACGACTCACAAGGGAGCAACACACTTAGGGATCCCCACGATCCCTAGGGAGAAATTACACTTACAAGATCCTCACGACTCTTAAGGAGAACCTTCTTATGAGACCCTCACAGCTCATAAGACTTGAAAGTCTTAAGCTACAGGGATTTGAACCTGTTCTTAAGCAGTTCCCACAACCTCCACTACTGCCCTACAAGTGGTTTAGTATTGACCCTTGTATACAATCCACGGGCGTGAATAACTTTTC
This sequence comes from Agapanthus africanus, assembly GCA_030015575.1. NCBI lineage: Eukaryota > Viridiplantae > Streptophyta > Magnoliopsida > Asparagales > Amaryllidaceae > Agapanthus > Agapanthus africanus. The sequence goes on from CM057348.1 coordinate 163,414,155, forward strand.
CCTAACAAAGTCTCATCCGTGACTAGGGATATATTTACACGGTGAACAACCCTTGTAAGTCCTCTCGACTTATAAGGAGAAAGCACTCTTGTAAAATCCTTACGACTTATAAGAGACCATGCACTTAGGAATCCTCACGATTCCTAAGGAGAAAACGCACCTACGAGATCCTCATGACTCGTAGGGAGAAACACCTTTATGAGACCCTTACGGCTCATGAAGTCAAAAGCCTTAGTCGACGGGATCCTAACCCTGTTTGCTAAGCCACCTATGTTCGACATCGACAGAAGTAAATGATGATTCGCTCCTAGCAATATCCCAGTTGTAGCGATACTGATGCCAAAATTGGTGTCTAATTCCAAGCTTGCAGCAAAGAAGCCAGCGAGCCACACATGCATACGAAATAGCCGAAATGAAGGGACAACTTGCAAATAAAATCAGCAAGTAAAAATGCATGCATGCAAAATAGCCGAAATGATTGGGCAACTCGCAATAAAAAGCAGCGAGTAAAAATAAAAAAATACAGCCGAAATGATCGGGCACCACGAAAAATAGCCGAAATTATTGGGCAATCGCGATTTTCGCGATATAAAAAGCTGAAATGATAGAGCATCGTGGAAAGAATAAAAAAATGATGAAAGAATGAAACTTTTTACCCTACAGGTGAGATCACATCGATCCCTGTATACAATCCAGGGGCACAAACAAGGAAGGAACCATACCTTCCCAACAGGCTCCACCAGAAAGCGAAGCCAAATCTCGACGGTTCATAGACAACCTAGGGACAACCTCGACATTTGTCGTAATATTGCAGACACAATGTCAGCAAACGAAGCAAAGGAAGATCCCTAGCTTCAGGTCTCGACGTCGATATCGACAACTTAGAGATCACCAACGGCGTTTCTCCTCACTCCAACCAGATGCAGACGTGACGTCAACAACCGACCTCAGAGTTGCAATGAAACGGAGCCACAGCATAGTCCTTAGTTCCAAATCTCGACGGTTCACACACAACCTAGAGACCATCTCAACATTCGTCTCGTTATAGCAGACGGGATGTCAACGACGGTGTTCCTCCGCAGTCCAGCAGGATGCAGATGCAACGTCAATGAAAGACCTCACGGTCTAAACAAAGTGGAGTGATAGTAAAATCCCAACTCCACCTCTGCATTCGTCTCGTTACACCAGACGCAATGTCAACAACGGCGTTCCTTCGCAGTCCAGCAGGATGCAGATGCAACGTCAATGAAATACCTCACGGTCGAAACAAAGCGGAGTGACGGCAAAATCCCAGCTCCACCTCAGCATTCGTCTTGTTACACCAGACGCAATGTCAACAATGGCGTTCCTTCGCAGTTCAGCAGGATGCAGACGCAACGTCAGCAAAGCGGAGTGACGGCAAAACCCCAGCTCCACCTCAGCATTCGTCTCGTTACAGCAAACGCAACGTCAGCAAAGCGGAGCCACGGCATAGTCCCTAGTTCCAAATCTCGACGGTTCACAGACAACCTAGAGACAACCGTGACATTCGTCTCGATACAGCAGATGCAAAACCCACAAATGAAGTAAAGGCAATATTCCTAGATTCAAAGTCTTGAAGGCAACTCATATAAAACCTTAAAGACTATCGGAGATCATCTCACATCAGCGCGGAGTGGTTACCAGCTCGACGTTCGTCTCGATATAGCAGACGAGATGTCATCCTAGCGTTCTTCCTCCAACAGGACTCAGACGCGACAACCAAACAACGGAGCCACGGCAAAATCTCTAGTTCCAAACCTCGACGGTTCACCAACAACCTAGAGACAACCGCGACATTCTTCTCGATACAGTAGACGCAATACCAGCAAACGAAGCAAATGCTAAATTCCTAGCTTCAGGGTCTTGGCGGCAACTCATATAAAACCTGAAAGACTATCGGAGATCATCCCACGCCAGTGCGGAGTGGTTATGACTCATCGGGGCTCTCCAAAATGAGCCTAACCTCAAGTAAAAGCGGCATGGCAAAATTCCTAACGTTTTCTCTTCCGACGGTCAAACTGCCTAGGAGGATTGCTTGAAGACGTCTTGTCCAGCCACCGAAGGGATCAGAGACATGACAGTCGCAAGGCTACTCGAACAGCAAGGTTGCCTATCGAGGAATACATCAGCCAACGCGACGGTACGACGGACAAAACCCTAGTACCACAGACCCTAACGGACCTCTGTCGTAAAGAGCAGAGGTTAACTGTGACGTTAGGATATTCTTGCGAGAAATGCTCGATTCGTCTCGACTCGTGAGGAAAAGCCTTAGGCAATCGGGATAAGAACCGGTTTCCTAAGCACTGGGGCCCTGTAAGTCGGTTCAAAAGGGACTCTTGCATACTATTCACGGGTCACACTCTCCAAAGTTGAATCTCGATAAGGAGGGAAACAACCGCTTATGGGTCCTTTCGACTCGTAAGAGGAAAAATTCTCTTATAAGATCCTTACGACTTATGAGGGAAAACGCACTTAGGAATCCTCACGATTCCTAAGGAGAAAATACACCTACGGGATCCTCTCGACTCGTAGGGAAAAAGTCTTTATGAGACCCTCACGGCTCATAAAATTGAAAAGTCTTAGGTAACAGATCCTAACCTTGTTTCCTAAGACATCGTCATTCTACAAAGAATCCAAAATTGACGGTTATATACTATCTACAGACCGCACTTGCTAAAATCACACGGCAACAACACAACAAGGAGAGGGAAGCGATAGAAAGAACATCTGATTTGCATTTAATTAAGCGTTCGAGGCATAACCATTCATGCATGTGCAAAAGATTTAGTACATAAAGTAAGACACGCTGAAATGAGAAATTTGCCATTCATGCTGCAAAAAAGTTCTTACAATTATGAAAGCGGTAAACAAAAACATTATCAAAATAATTACAATGGCAAAACCTCAGAGCCAGGGCATGGATTAAGGAACTCAAAAGTGACTCTGTCCAGAAATTTCCAGGCCTTTCGAACCATCCTGGTATGCTTTCTTTCGCGATCACAAGCATCGGGGTCCTCACGGATGTCCTCCTCCCTCCGATAGGCAGCAAGTATTGCAGACTGTTGAAAGGCTTGATGCAGAAGATCAATAAGGTTATCTCGCCTCCTCTTTGAGATTAGGCTCATCAAATACACCGAGTGCACCTTATCCTCGGCGGCATCCAATGCCCTAAGTGGCACACCAGTACAGAATAAGGGAAGTGCTTCCCAGATGGCTCCCACGATAAGCTTCAAGAGAGAGGAACATCGAGGAAGCAGTCGACCATTGTATGCGTCGAAGTGACTCATGATTTCGGCACACTCGGCGTTTGTGAATTCTTGATTCTGAGAACGGCTGAGTCGGCGGATGTCCCCGTAAGAGATAATCTCGTCGAGATCGTACATGTGGGCGTCCATTACTCCTGTAAAAGAAAATCAAAAAAATTAGCAAACAAACTGATTAAGCAATTTCTGATTCAAAACAGGCACAGGAAATTAAACTCCCCGAGTGCAATACTCTACAGACAGGAGTGACACCTGTCAAAATCAGTTATAAAAGGAATTTAAAGAAATCCCCTGAGAACATTGAGAGCTTTGCTCTGAAAAGATGATATAATTCATCAAAAAATAAAATTCCATTTTTAATCTTTAAAGATCCATGAAAAACTCTTAAGAGTTCTGCTATATGATTTGAAAGGAGCAAAGCTCCATTAATGAATTAAGAAATCATAAGTAAAATTCTTTTAGAGAGCAGAGCTCTATTAATAGAACCCTAATAGGGTTCTCTTTAAGTCTCTTTAGACCTATGGAGCAAAGTTCTGCTAGTGAAACCCTAAGTGGGTTTTCTGAAGATCAAATATCTATTAAGAGCAAGGCTCTGTTAATAGGTAAAACCCTAAATCATTAAGATTTATTAAAATTTTACCTAAGTTTGGAAAGAGTCTCTTTTCTACTTTTGAGAAATTCTCAAACAGAAGAGCTGTGCTTTGAACAAAATTCTCAAAGAGGACGATAATCATGTAGAGGACCAAAGGTCCTATTTATAGGCGTTAAGACGTCTCTTCAACTTCTGAGATGATCCAAGGGCTCAGATGTTGCCACCGCTGCACTCACGTGTGGGCCACGTAAGCGCAACGGTGGGGGGCATTTGTTCCCCCAATCAGAGCAAAGTTTTGTTTGAATTTCAAAATTCAAAAATTGAAGCAACGCTTCATATTCCTTGCGCTGCGTGCCACGTGTCAAAAGCAGACACGCCAGTGCCAGGAGCACTGCGCCCAAGGTAGCGCACCCCCAATCAGAGCAAAGCTCTGTTTCAAAATTCAAATTTTAAAATGAAGCAACGCTTCAGATCCCTTGCGCTCTGCGCTGCGCGCCATGTGTCAAACACAGGCGCTCTAGCGCAGTTGCGCTGCACTCTGCGCCGTGCGCCACTTGTAAAATACAGGCGCGCTAGCGCAGTTGCGCTGCGTTGCGCGCCACGTGTCAAACACAGGTGCGCTAGAGCAGTTGCGCTGCGCTCCACGCCACATGTCAAACGCAGTGCGCCAGCACTGGAATTTAAATAATAAATTATTAATTAATCAGAATTAAAATTCTGTTCTAGAGAGATCTTTCCAATCTTATTAAAATAAGAAGATTATCTTCTGTAAAACAGAGGCCTTACGATCAAAGATCCAACGGTGGGAAAATATCCCCAGATCAATCAGAAAAAGATCTCTGTAACCGATTTAACAAATCGATTGGCCCTATATAAAGCCCCCAAGACTTCAAGTCCCAGATAGAAAAAAAATAGAGAGAACCCTCTGAAAACTTTGAGAAAAAACTCAAAGATAAAGAAAGGCAAGCCTTTGAAGAAAGAAGATCATTTTCTTCATCTTTAAAGGTAAAGAATTAAAATCTTGGAAGAATAGAGATGAAATCATCTCATTAGAAAAGAAGAATCATCTTCTAAAAAGATCAAAGATCTAAGAACAAGATCAAAATCTTCAATAAAAAAAAATCAAGGAAAGATCTAATCATAAAAGATTTAAAGAAGTAATTTACTTCATTCACAGATCATTTGATCTATAAAGGCACAGCCTTTTGATGAGAACAAGAACTTTGGTTCTTGGATCTTGAGGCATGGCCTCCCTTGAAGAACAAAAAACTTGTTCTTTGATCTGAATTTGATCAAAATGCGCTTTGCGCTATTGGACAGTGCCTTGCACTCTTGAAATGCGCCTTTGCGCTTATTGGACTGACGCACTGCGCCAGAACGCGCCACGTGTCAACCACAGAACGGTTTGCGCTTTGCGCTTCTAAAAATAGCGCACTGCGCTCTTGGACTGGCGCACTGCGCCAGAGCGCGCCACGTGTCACTCACTAGCGCAGCGCACTCATAAAGCGCAGTGCGCTAACAGACTTGCGCTTAGCGTAGAGTGTGACACGTGTCACCTTCGCATGCGCTAGCGCATTGCGCTCTTTGATTGGTGCAAAGCGCCTGACAAACCACATGGCGCACTATCAGACCACTACTTTGCTCCTAATAAATGCTATGCATTATTAAAAGGGTCGAGCCCAAATAAAGGCTCAATAGCCAGAACAATAAAATATTCAACTGAGCCCATATGCTCATAAACCTTCAAACAGACTCTAGTCCCAAATTGTACTATAGATCTCCCAACCAATATTGGTTCAAGGGTACATCTCTGAACTCCCCTGATATTTGTCGTTGTAATCCTTCAACATATTCAGAGAGGTGATGGGTCCCGACAGACATATATTCCACGAACTATGATGGACCACCATGTCCTTAAACTGGAAATCGACCGAAATGTCCGTAAACTAAACAATAGAGTCCAAATGCTCTCTTGTTGGATCTAAATGATCCTGTTAAGTTGATCTTAGTTTGGAAATGAGACTAACGTATCCTTAAACCAAAACCCCAAACCCAAATCTATGAAAGATACGGATTTGGACTAGTCCACGCCCTACGGGCGACGACATAACTTAGTCTCCGTATACAATCCAAGGGCAATCAAACACAAACAAACACCCACGACACGAAGTGACCATATGGAGAAGGAGAAAGTTGTTACCGCGATGCGGTAGCGTAATTAACTGCAGGGATTGCGCCTGCAGGGAAGAGCGTCCCCACAATCAAAACCCCCTCAAACGAGGGGGAATCTGATGAAGTCTGCTATATCGACCGCATCCATTTAAACCTTCGATACATGGTGCCATAAATCAACTTGGCATCTTCGGAGAGGTGGACGGATAGCACCAATTAGCATCTGCCCCCAGATTCAGGAGAGACGTCCAGTATTCCCGGCTTCCGGCGGTGAACATCAATATTTTATTATTTAATTACAAAAATTCCCAAAATAATATTTTATTTTTTTTGAAATGTTACACTCTGAAACTCGGGTTCAAGGCCTCAAATAACGCGGTGGAATACGAGGCCTTGCTGGCCGGACTGCGCATAGCTTATGGACAAGGGCTGGAAATAATTCGGATCCGCAGCGACTCCTCCCTAGTCGCTGGCCAAGTGACCGGCCGATTTGAGGCACGGGAGCCTCTGATGGTGAAGTATCTGGCCGATGTAAGAAGACTGCGAAAAGACTTCGACGAAGTCCAGGTGGAGCAGATCCCCAGACAGCTCATTGCCCAAGCCGACGCCTTGAGTAAGCAGGCTTCATCCTATACGGCTAACAACAAGAGGAATATCCTCTTCGAGGTCTTGCCACGGCCCAGTGTGGAAGACGGGGCAACAATGCTCCAAGTGTATACAGCCCAGGAAGAAGACCGGGATAGGAGAAAGCCCATCGTGGAATTCCTGAGGGAAGGTACGCTCCCAGAAGATCGGGGAGAAGCCCACCGTCTCCGAGCCAAAGCTCGCCATTTCGTTTGGAACAATGGGAACCTCTATAAGAAGTCCTTCACTCAGCCCCTGCTCCGGTGCGTCGACCCCTACAAAGCCGACTACATCCTCCGTGAGATCTATAAAGGGGTCAGCGGCGCGCACCAAGGGGCCCGCACCCTAATCCAGAAGGTATTGCTCCAGGGGTACTACTGGCCGACAATTTATCAGGACGTCCAGAAGCTGGTCAGGAGATACAAGAACCGCCAACTCCATGGAAGCATACCTCGTCTTCCCGCTACTGAGCCGATCGCCCTAACCTCCCCGTGGCCGTTTGCCCAGTGGGGAATGGACATGATAGGCTAATTCTCTACCGGTATGAGCGGGCACAAGTACGTCCTCGTCGCAGTGGACTACTTCACGAAGTGGATCGAGACCATTCTTATAAGGAAACCGAACGCCACCATGACTATTAAGTTCCTGCAGAACAACGTGGTACTCCGGTTCGGTATCCCGAGGTGTATCATCACCGACCATGGGACAAATTTCGAAAACGAAAGAGTTAAGGAATTCTGCAGCGAATATCGTATCCTCATGAAGTTTGCCGCGGTCGCATACCCCCAATGCAACGGGCAGGCCGAGGTCGCTAACCGGGACGTCCTCTAAGGTCTTCGGACACGCCTAGAAGGGTGACAAGGCAGTTGGGTCGAGGAATTGCCCCGGGTCTTATGTGCCCTGCGCACGTCGAAGAAAACCCCCACCGGGGAAACCCCTTTCAGCCTCTGCTACGGGACCGAGGCAATGGTCCCAGCGGTGATCGGTCTCTCCAGTCACCGGGTCGAGCACTTCGACGATGAAGTGAACACCTCGGCACTCCGAACTAACCTGGACGTCTTATTGGAGAAACGAGACTGAGCTCAGATAAGAGCTTCCGCCTATCAACAGCAAATCGCTCGCTACTACAACGCGCGGGTCAAGCGTTGCTTCTTCAAGACCGGAGATTTTGTCCTAAGGCGGAACGAGTTCGTCGATCAAGGCAAGCTATTCCCCAAAATGGGACGGTCCTTTCCTCGTCTCCGAGGTTCTGCCCGGCGGAGCCTGCCACTTACAAGATGCGAATGGTCGCAAGTTTCCACGGCCTTACAACGCTGAGAAGCTCAAGCTGTATCTCTGAAAAGAGTATCTATGTGTATTTCTTGTTTTATAAAGACAATGTAAACCTTTCTAAAGTTCTTTCTATTTAAATAATAAGAAGGGAACACTAGAACATTGCGAAAAGAAGAATTTTACTCATTCAAAAGGTACGACGGGCTCCTTAGCCTTACAGAAAAAGGAAAAAGTTACAACAGAGGCGGAACAGGATCAAGGAAGTACTCCTGGTGATACTCAGAGTAGATTTCCGCTAGCCGGGTCCTAGCCTCTGCAGCCCGCTCCTGCCGATGCTGCGCGCGAACCCGAGACGCCACGGAAGCACCCGACGCTCCGCCCTCTGCACCTTGGCTCACGATGTACCTCATTTTGAAGCACTCCAGAATGAGGGCTGTTCCCACCAAAAATTTCTGCGCAAAAGAGTCCAAGGTATCAAATGGCAGCGATACGCTTAAGGAAATACGAACCAGTATCTTCCGGGCTGTTTTTTGACAAACTTCCGAATGAGAAATGGATAAATTCTATTTGTATCGAAAGCGTCTCGATAAAACCTTCTATTTGATATATTATGGGCCTCATAATTCATCCGGGATCAAAAGTTATGAGCAAATGTCTATGCACATGTGATTTAAGGAAGAAGATGCGAACCAGTATTTTCCGAGCTGTATTTTGACAAACTCCGGAATGAAAAACAGCTAAATTATGATGATATTGAAAGCATCTCGAAAAGACATTCGATTTGATATATTATGGGCCTCATAATTCATCCGAGATCAAAAGTTATGAGCAAATGTGTTATACACGTGTAATCTAAAGTAATGCTCTACTACATGGGGAATGCATTTTTTAGTCCCACATCGGGAAAAGGAGAGTTGGCTTCTCTACCACTCCCATATAAATAAGAGGGGATACCTCTTAGAAAGGGTAGAGTAAAAATCCTCAAAGGATTCAATACTCAAAGGAGCTTAGTTCTCCAAGATAGGAGCATGCTCCTCCATAATGCGCATATGCGCAAGCGCCATGTGCGCTACGTGCAACGCACGTGTGCCTGCCATGCGGCACTACGTGCAACGCACGTGCGCACCACATGAGAATATTTAATAATATTAAAAGGAGCTTGTTCTCCATATATAGAAGCTTTGCTTCTCCTCATAATGCGCATGTGCGCCACGTGCAACGCACGTATGCCCGCCATGCGGCACCACGTGCAACGCACGTGCGCACAACAGATAGTGCCTTGCACTTGCTATGAACCTCTGGTTCTCAGATAAATAAATAAATAAAAATAGTGCCTTGCACTTGCTATGAACCTCTGGTTCTCTGAGACAGAAAGAAAGAAAAGATTTTCTTTTCTCTTCTTTGATCTAAATTTAGATCATTAAAAAGTGCTCTGCACTCATTTTCTTGAATCCAAAAGATTCTTGGTGCTTTGCACTATTTGAAGAGCCAGACCCAAATCAAAATGACCTGACAGGCCAAAATAAATTGCAAGGCAATAAATGGGCAGAGCCCAAATAAATTGATGCTTTGCATCCTTTATATAAGGGTAGAGCCCAAATAAAATTGATACCTTGCATCATTCCTAAAAGGGTAGAGCCCAAAACAAATTGATACTCTGATCCTTTCTGGGCAAGGCCCAAATAAAAAAAAAAAGAAAAAAGAAATGCAATGCAAAAGCAAATAAAATGTTGAACATTTCAACTGGACTTAGCCCAATTTTGGCCATAAGTCCTTAAATTAAATTGACTGAGCAAAATGGCTCTCCTAAATCAATCTACATCCGGTTCGAGGGTACATCTCCGAACTCCTTTGACATCCGTCGTTGTAATTCCTCAACGACGTCAAAGAGGTGACGGGTCCCAACGACCACACATCGATATGGACTGCGGGGTCCTTAAACTCGTGGACCGAGTGTCCCTAAACTAATATTGGACCGAGACGTCCTTAAACTAATATCGGACCGAAACGTCCTTAAACTAATGTTGGACCGAGACGTCCTTAAACTAATATCGGACCGAGATGTCCTTAAACTAATATTGGACCGAGACGTCCTTAAACTAATGATGGACCACTACGTCCCTAAACTGGCATCGGACCGAAATGTCCCTAAACTAATGACGGACCACCACGTCCCTAAACTGGTGATGGACCGAAATGTCCTTAAACTAATAATGGACCACTACGTCCCTAAACTGGCATCGGACCGAAACGTCCCTAAACTAATAATGGACCACTACGTCCTTAAACTGGTATCGGACCGAGACGTCCCTAAACTAATAAGTGACCACTACGTCCCTAAACTGGAACAATAGAGCCAATTGCTCTTTTGCCGGATCTAAACGATCCCGTTTAAGTTGATCTTAGCCCCAAATACGGCTAACGTATCCTTAAGCACTTAAATGGACTATAAAACCCTCAATCAGCTTTGGTTCAAGGGTACATCTCTGAGCTCCTCTGACACCTATCGTTGTAATCCTTCAACGATGTTAGAGAGGTGATGAGTCCCGATGGCCATAAATTAAATGAATCACCACGTCAGGTTGATCTTAGTCCAAAGCAAGACTAACGTATCCTTGACGAATGTTTAAGTTAATCTTAGTCGCAACGCGACTAATGCATCCTTAAACTAAAAACACCAAACCCAAATCTAAGTAAATACGGATTTGGACTAATCCACGCCCTACGGGCGACGGCATTACTCAGTCTCCGTATACAATCCACGGGCAGCCACAAACAAAACAAACACACACGACACGAAGTGAAATTCTGGAGAAGGAGAAAGTTGTTACCGCAAAGCGGTAGCGTAATTAACTGCAGGGGCTTGCGCCTGCAGGGAAGAGCGTCCCCACAATCAAAAACCCCTCAAGCGAGGGGGAATCTGACAAAGTCTGCTACATCGGCCGCATCCGTCTAAACCTTCGATACACGGTGCCATAAATCAACTTGGCATCTTCGAAGAGGTGGACGGATAAAAACCAAATAGCATCTGCCCCGAACCTCAGGCACGTGACGTCCTAACGTCGCAGGCCGCCGTTCGGAGGGGAACAGATTCTGGCACGCCCGGTGGGACCTCTTCCTCTTTCCACTCCACACTTCGTGTGTCGTGTTCGCGAACAAATCGCGGTTTGCTGTGATTGCCTGTGGATTCAAGGTACTAAGATTTGGTGTCTTGCTCCGTGCAGAAAACAGAAGATCAATGGCTTCGAACTGCATCGTCCGCAGCGATAACTCTCGCTCCGCCGTTGCTGGAGGAGTGACTTATGGGCCCCAAGCGGCCTCCCTTTTCAAAATGCCGGTGGAGCAGATGGCTCAAGCCACCACCGGACTATTTTTTGGGACCATGCTCCCACCAATGAGCTTCAACGCCCCAATGACATTGCAAGAAGCTCCAAAAAAGTCGGTCTTCGATCGACTTACTACTGCCGCGACCCCGCAAGAAGCTCCAAAAAAGTCGGTCTTCGATCGACTTACTACTGCCGCGACCCCTCTCAACGGGTCGTCCAACTCCACTGCTTCAGTTTTTAACGGACTAGGCCAGAGCTCTAACAGGCTAATGAAAAAGCATGCCATACCAGAAGGCGTCATCCCGAAGCGGATAGCCATTCCAACTCCCGTTCCTGGCAAAATCACCAAGGCTGCTTCCCATGTTCAGAAGTCCGCTTCTGACAAGTTGGTCGTCCCCGTTCAACGGACGTCGATCTTTAAAAAGCTGGTACCAGTATGTTCTGACCAACACAGGGGGCATGAGGAGGTCACCCCTATAGCTGAAACAACTCCATCAGCACGACATGCCCGACGTCGCTACTGGCGTCGAGTGAGGATGGCTGGGGGCAACTCCCCCTCTGGACTTACTCCTCCAACTCCGATGGTGAGGATCGATGCTGATGTTCCAACCAAGAACAGCTTTGAACTGCTCAACAAGGTGCGCAGAAACTCTCCTACTGCGATGTTGAAACGAACTCCTTCACCTGTGGAGAATACTCCAGAGAAGAAGCTAGAGCAGCCCCCTCAACGGCTGTCCTCTAAAATTTACAAAGTCTGGCGACAGGTCCAAGAGTCGGTGATCGATCGAGACTGCCTCCGACGACAGAAAAATATGAAGGTTCGGCAGGGGAAGGATTACTTTGTCAAACCACAAGAAGCAAAAGCTACTCGGGTGCCCACTACAACGGCTCCCTTAACTCCAATCACTCAAAAAAGGAGGCCGCAAAAAGCCCCTGTGTCTTCGGCAAATCGCAAAGACACCGAACACAAACGCCCCAAGTCTGGGGGCATGGTGGTGCATACTGTTTATATGGCTTCTGGAAAGGAGGAAAGCCGCACTTCTACGGGCCACCGACCGCTCACCCGATCCGTGACGAAAGCCCAGGAGCAACAACAAATGCTTCAGGAAATGATGACTACAATGGCTGCACTCACTGAGCCAAAAGAAAGCTCTGAAATGTCTTCGGATGAGCGTCAAGAACAAGAAACCGACGCTGACTTTTTACGCAGAGTCCTCGAAAAGAGGGACAAAGAAGCTGCAGAGCAGGCGGCTAACATAAAGCAGATGGCGCTCCTCTTCAAAGATATGGTAGGGATGATGTTACAGCCGGACCCTCCTGCTGAAGATCCTCCGATCGTCCTTGAAGACGACAAGGGAGAAACGTCAAATCCTCCGCCGGCTCTATCAACAGCCAAGGAGGAGGCAATCTCCAAAGTCGACCTAGATGAATATATAGCTCAGCAGATTCGGGTTCATCAGGCGAATGAAGCGGCTGGGCAAATTGTTAGAACCGGACGACCGTATCCGAGCTGGTATGACCAAATCAATTACCCGCCAGGATATACGATCCCTAAATTCCACGTATATAAAGGGACAGGGAATCCGCATCAGCATGTCGCTCAATTCAGGGCCTTATGCGGCAATACTGGGGGCGATGACAAATTGTTGCTACGTCAATTTGTCGGCAGCTTAGCAGAAATAGCCTTTGAATGGTATTCGGAGCTACCTAACGACTCTGTCAAAACATTTGCAGAGATGGAGCTGCTGTTTACACAAAGATTCGCAAGTGCTAGTGAACGCACCCCGATTACAGCACTGATAAATGCCAGGATAAGGCCGAGCGAAACGTGGGTCCAATACGCAACACGATGGCGGAACCTATGGTCGAAATGCGAACAACGCATAGAAGAGGCACCTGCGGTAGGCATGTTTGTAGGCACTCTCGATCCGCAGGCGACCATCTCGCAATTCATGATGTTCTTCAGGCCGACCACCTTCCAGGCCTTGATCGACAAATTAGCCCAAATGGACCAGATGGGCCATAGACCGTCTCCTCCAAGACCCGATCCCCGAAATGAGAAAGGAAAAGCGATCATCGTCGCCAACGCTCAGCAACAGTCGAGCAACTCAAAGCCGGTCGCTCGCCAAAACAACGTGCGTCCACGCCCATCCCTCGAAGAGAGGCTAGGACGTCATTACTCGTTTCCTCAGAATAAAACGAGAAGACTGTTCGAGCTGGCAGTGCGCAACAGACTCATTAATCTGCCGAATCCAAAACGTCCGTTGCAGCCAGGTGACCTTAATAATCCCAATTATTGCCCTTACCACCAAACGGTAAGTCATCCGATTGAGGATTGTTTCGTCTTTAAGGGATGGATCGAGGATCAATACCTGCAAGGCAAGTTTGCGCTGTCTGAAAGCTGGAAGGTAAACCCCCCACAGCCGCACTCTCCAAAGAAGACGGACACGCCGGGGGCAACTTGTTCTTTCGTCGAGGATGAAAACGATGGAGAAAACTTATCGGATGAATCCGAAGACTATGTAGCGTCTTGTCATGTGATTTCTCATTCACTGACGGATGATGAGGAGGATCCTTGCGCTGAGAAATCAACGGCGGATCCTGAAACAGAAATTCCGCGGCCGTCAGACAAGTTGATCGATGCCTTCCTAAATGAAATTCGTCTGAAAGCAAAAGCCAATCAAGAGCATGAAATGGCCATACTGGAAAAAACCAAGGTATTCCCGTCAAATCAAAAGCCATACACTGCGGGTAAAAACAAATTCAAGACGAGGAAACGGTTCGCCAAAGCTCTATCAGTAGGAATGAAGCTACCGCCCTCCGAAGAAAATCCTTTCTCTGAGGTAGAGATGCACCCTAACTTCTGTTTATATCATCAGAAGATCATACATCCTACCGAAGACTGCGAATCCTTTAACTGTTGGTGGCAAGGGTATGTCGCTCAAAAGCTACACTTCGACAGGACAAAGTGTGAAGCTTGTGGACATCGGAAAAATGTGATAGATGAGCGCAAAAGAGCCACCGCCGACTGTCATATAGCCGACTTCAAGGGATCACAAATTATCACCTTTGGAAGCGACTCTGACGAAGAAACTACCCCCAACTCTTCCCTCGGGGAATCTATTTCAAAAATAAAGGAATTGAGAAGCTGCGAGAACGTTCAGCCGTGCAATCGCATGCTACTCGAAAAAAATCTCGGCCCCGCAAACAACGGAGCGAACAAAAAGGATAAAAGAAAAGAAAAAAAGGCCCTCGTCGCCAGCGCTCACCAACAATCAGGTGACCCTAGACCGGTTGCTTGCCAAAGCAACAAGCGGCAATCCCTCCAGGAAAAGTTGAAACGTCCTTACTCGTTTCCGCAAGATAAAACAAGGGGACTGTTCGAGCTGGCAGTACGCAACAGACTCATTAATCTGCCGAATCCCAAAACGTCCGTTGCATCCAGGCGACGTTAATAATCCTAATTATTGCCCTTACCACCAAACAGTAGGTCACCTGATCGAGGGCTGCTACGTCTTCAAAAACTGGGTTGAAGACCAATACCAACAGGGCAAGTTCGCGTTGTCCGAAATTTGGAAGGTGAACCCGCCACAACCGCATGCTCCGAAAAATATGGGCAAGCCGGGGGCATCATGCTCATTCATAGAGAAAGCCTAACGGACCACTACGTCCTAAAACTGGATAACGGACCGAAACGTCCTTAAACTAACAACGGACCGAGATGTCCTTAAACTAACGACGGACCGCAATGTCCTAAAACTTGCAAATGACCGAAACGTCGTTAAACTACTCCCAACCCGCAGCATCTTCAGGCTGACGTGTTAATAAAAAAAAAAGGGTACGTCCACAAGCAAAATGGGCACGGATGAAAACCCGAAAGGGCTCCGTGAGTAAAAACAGCAGGGCTACCGACGAGTGTTCGTGAAAACCCGAAAGGGCACGACCTCGTTAAAGAAAAAAGAATAAAATAAAAGATAAAAAAAACGGTACGTCCACAAGCAAAATGGGCACGGATGAAAACCCGAAAAGGCTCCGTGAGTAAAAACAGCAGGGCTACCGGCGAGTGTTCGTGAAAACCCGAAAGGGCGCGACCTCGTAAAAAAAAAGAAGAAAAAATAAAGGTATGTCCATAAGCAAAAGGGCACGGATGAAAACCCGAAAGGGCTCCGTGAGTAAAAACAGCAGGGCTACCGGCGAGTGTTTGTGAAAACCCGAAAGGGCGCAACCTCGTTAAAGAAACACTTATAGAATCCTCTCGACCCTGTAAAGAGAAACCACCTGCGTGAGATCCTTACGACTCACAAAGGAGCAACACACTTGGGGATCCCCACGATTCCTAAGGAGAAAATACACTTGCGAGATCCTCACGACTCGTAAGGAGAACTCTCTTATGGGACCCCCACGGCCCGTAAGATTTGAAAGTCTTAAGTTACAGAGGCCTAAACCTATGCTTAAGCAACCCCCACAACTTTCGACATTGCCCTACAAGTAGTCCAATATTGACCCTTGTATACAATCCACGGGCATGAATAAATATTTCCCTAACAAAGTCCCATCCGTGACTAGGGATATGCTTGTACAGCAAACAACACTTGTAAGTTCTCTCGACTTATAAGGAGAAAACCCTTTTGTAAGATCCTTACGACTTACAAGAGAACATGCACTTAGGAATCCTCACGATTCCCAAGGAGAAAACACACCTACAAGATCCTTACGACTTGTAGGGAGAAATACCTTTGTGAGACCCTTACGGCTCATGAAGTCAAAAGCCTCAGTCGACGGGATCTTAACCATGTTCGCTAAGCCACCTTTGTTCAACATCGACGGAGGCAGATGATGATTCGCTCCTGGCAATATCCCAGTTGTAGCGATGCTGATGCCTAAACCGGTATCAAATTCCAAGTCCTTTCATGGCAAATGATGATTCGCTCCTGGCAATATTCCAGTCGCAGCGATGCTGATGCCAAGATTGGTATCGGATCCCAAATCCCCTACTCGCGAGAAAGAAAAAAATCAGCGAGCCAAAAAAAAAATGCATATGAAATAGCCGAAATGATTGGGCAACTCGCAATAAAAAACAGCGAGTAAAAATAAAATAAACAGCCGAAATTATTGGGCAACTCGCAATAAAAAGTAGCGAGTAAAAATAAAATAAACAGCCGAAATGATTGGGCACCGCGAAAAATAGCCGAAATGATTGGGCAATCGCGACCTTCGCGATATAAAAGCTGAAATGATAGAGCATCGCGGAAAGAATAAAAAAAAATGAAAGAATGAAACTTTTGCCCTACAGGTGAAATCACATCGATCCCTGTATATAATCCAGGGGCACAGATAAAAAGGGAACAATACCTTCCCAACAGGCTCCACCAGAAAGCGAAGCCAAATCTCGACGGTTCATAGATAACCTAGAGACCATCTCGACATTTGTCGCAATATTACAGACACGATGTCAACAAATGGAGCAAAGGAAGGTCCCTAACTTCAGGGTCTCGACGTCAATATCGACAACTTAAAGATCACCAACGACGTTTCTCCTCACTCCAACTAGATGCAGACATGACGTCAACAACTGACCTCAGAATCGCAACGAAACGGAACCATGACAAAGCCCCTAGTTCCAAATCTCAATGGCCACATCTACAGCCTGGAGACCAACAACGGTGTGCCTCCTCATTCCAACAGGACACAGATGTTACACCATCAAGCGGAGCGATGGCAAAATCCCAGCTTCACCTCAGCATTCGTCTCGATACAATAGACGCAATGTCAACAACAGCGTTCCTCCGCAGTCCAGCTGGAGGCAGATGCAACGTCAACAAAAGACCTCACGGTCAAAACAAAGCGGAGTAACGGCAAAATCCCAACTCCACCTTAGCATTCGTCTCGTTACAACAGACACAATGTCAACAACGGCGTTCCTTCGCAGCCCAGCGGGGTGTACATGCAAAGTTAACAAAAGACCCCATGGTCGAAACAAAGCGGAGTGATGGCAAAATCCCAGCTCCACCTCAGCATTCGTCTCAATATACCAGACGCAGTGTAAGCAAACGAAGCGAAGGCCACATTCCTAGCTTCAACGTCTTTACGGTAACTCACATAAAATCGGAAAGACAATCGGAGACCATCTCACAGAAAGTGGTCACCTCCTTGACGTTCGTCTCGATACAGTAGACGATATATCAACCCCGGCGTTCTTCCTCCAACAGGATTTGGACAAACCAAAGCAAACGAAGCGAAGGCCACATTCCTAACTTCGACGTCTTAATGGTAACTCACATAAAACCGGAAAGACAATCGGAGACCATCTCACATGAAGTGGTCACCTCCATGACGTTCGTCTCGATACAGTAGACGAAATGTCAACCTCAGCGTTCTTCCTCCAGCAGGGATTCAGACACACCAAAGCAAACGAAGCGAAGGCTAAATCCCTAGCTTCAGGGTCTTAACGGCAAGTCATATAAAACCGGAAAGACAATCGGAGATCATCTCGCACCAGTGTGGAGTGGTCACCACTTCGACGTCCGTCTCGATACAGCAGACGAGATGTCACCCCAACGTTCGTCTCGACACAGCAGACGTAACGTCATCAAACAAACGGAGCCACGGCAAAATCCCTAGTTCCCACCGTGACATTCGTCTCGATACAGAGGACGCAATGCCAGCAAACGAAGCGAAGGCTAAATTCCTAGCTTCAGGGTCTTAACGGCAAGTCATATAAAACCGGAAAGTCAATCGGAGATCATCTCGCACCAGTGTGGAGTGGTCACCACTTCGACGTCCGTCTCGATACAGCAGACGAGATGTCACCCCAACGTTCGTCTCGACACAGCAGACGTAACGTCATCAAACAAACGGAGCCACGGCAAAATCCCTAGTTCCAAACCTCGGCGGTTCACCAGTAACCTATAGACAACCACGACATTCGTCTCGATACAGAGGACGCAATGCCAGCAAACGAAGCGAAGGCTAAATTCCTAGCTTCAGGGTCTTAACGGCAAGTCATATAAAGCCGGAAAGACAATCGGAGATCATCTCGCACCAGTGTGGAGTGGTCACCACTTCGACGTCCGTCTCGATACAGCAGACGAGATGTCACCCCAACGTTCGTCTCGACACAGCAGACGTAACGTCATCAAACAAATGGAGCCACGGCAAAATCCCTAGTTCCCACCGCAACATTCGTCTCGATACAGCAGACGCAATGCCAGCAAACGAAGCAAAGGCCAAATTCCTAGCTTCAGGGTCTTAACGGCAACTCATATAAAGCCCGAAAGACTATCGGAGATCATCCCCACACCAGCGCGGAGTGGTTATGACTCATCGGGGCTCTCCAAAATGAGCCTAACCTCAAGTAAAAAGCGGCATGGCAAATTCCTAGCGCTTGCTCTTCTGACGGTCAAACTGCCAAGGAGGATTGCTTGAAGACGTCTTGTCCAGCCCCCGAAGGGATCAGAGACACGGCAGTCGCGGGGCTACTCGAACAGCACGATTGCCTATCGAGGACTATATCAGCTTATGCGACGGTACGATGGCAAAAACCCTAAGTACCACCAACCTTAACGGGCTTCTGTCGTAAAGAGCAGAGGTTAAATGCGACGTTAAGATGTTCTTGCGAGATCTGCTCGATCCGTTTCGACTCGTGAGGAAATTGATGTCTTTGCGAGATTTTCTCGATGCGTCTCGACTCGTGAGATAAAGCCTTAGGCAGTAGGGATTAAAAAACCTGTTTCCTAAGCACTGGGACCCTGCAAGTCGGCCCAAAACGGTCTCTTGCATACTATCCACGGGTCACACTCTCCAAAGTCGAATCTCGATAAGGAGGGAAACAACCGCTTACGGGTCCTCTCGACTCGTAAGAGGGAAAACTCTCTTACAGGATCCTTACGACTTATAAGAGAAAACACACTTAGGAATCCTCACGATTCCCAAGGAGAAAATACACCTACGAGATCCTCACGACTCGTAGGGAGAAAAGTCTTTATGAGACCCTCACGGCTCGTAAAGTTGAAAAGCCTTAGGTGGCAGATCCTACCCCTGTCTCCTAAGCCATCACTGCCCTGCAAAGAAGTCAAGATGGGCCGACCATCTATGGGCCACACTTGCCAAAGCTACATGCCACTGAAATGGAGAACTTACTCATAAGCGTATGAACTACTCCACGCCAGAGTGAGACAAAAAAAGAAATAGAAGGATGCGGCTCATGGAGTTAAGGGTTGGAACTATATCCCTTAAGAGTTGAGATTTGAGTCAAAGATAAATGACGACGCTTGTGTCCGCTCGTTATCTTCTCAGATCAAGATTCTGAAAGTGATACATCAACCCAAAACTGGCCATACGCCATGCATAACTCTGCATAACTCTGCACTACTTCACCCACATACATACTTACGTGGGCAAAGTAGTGGGGGGCATTTGTTCCCACCAAAAATTTCTGCGCAAAAGAGTCCAAGGTATCAAATGGCAGCGATACGCTTAAGGAAATACGAACCAGTATCTTCCGGGCTGTTTTTTGACAAACTCCCGAATGAGAAATGGATAAATTCTATTTGTATCGAAAGCGTCTCGATAAAACCTTCGATTTGATATATTATGGGCCTCATAATTCATCCGGGATCAAAAGTTATGAGCAAATGTCTATGCACATGTGATTTAAGGAAGAAGATGCGAACCAGTATTTTCCGAGCTGTATTTTGACAAACTCCGGAATGAAAAACAGCTAAATTATGATGATATTGAAAGCATCTCGAAAAGACATTCGATTTGATATATTATGGGCCTCATAATTCATCCGAGATCAAAAGTTATGAGCAAATGTGTTATACACGTATAATCTAAAGTAATGCTCTACTACATGGGGAATGCATTTTTTAGTCCCACATCGGGAAAAGGAGAGTTGGCTTCTCTACCACTCCCATATAAATAAGAGGGGATACCTCTTAGAAAGGGTAGAGTAAAAATCCTCAAAGGATTCAATACTCAAAGGAGCTTAGTTCTCCAAGATAGGAGCATGCTCCTCCATAATGCGCATATGCGCAAGCGCCATGTGCGCTACGTGCAACGCACGTGTGCCTGCCATGCGGCACTACGTGCAACGCACGTGCGCACCACATGAGAATATTTAATAATATTAAAAGGAGCTTGTTCTCCATATATAGAAGCTTTGCTTCTCCTCATAATGCGCATGTGCGCCACGTGCAACGCACGTATGCCCGCCATGCGGCACCACGTGCAACGCACGTGCGCACAACAGATAGTGCCTTGCACTTGCTATGAACCTCTGGTTCTCAGATAAATAAATAAATAAAAATAGTGCCTTGCACTTGCTATGAACCTCTGGTTCTCTGAGACAGAAAGAAAGAAAAGATTTTCTTTTCTCTTCTTTGATCTAAATTTAGATCATTAAAAAGTGCTCTGCACTCATTTTCTTGAATCCAAAAGATTCTTGGTGCTTTGCACTATTTGAAGAGCCAGACCCAAATCAAAATGACCTGACAGGCCAAAATAAATTGCAAGGCAATAAATGGGCAGAGCCCAAATAAATTGATGCTTTGCATCCTTTATATAAGGGCAGAGCCCAAATAAAATTGATACCTTGCATCATTCCTAAAAGGGTAGAGCCCAAAACAAATTGATACTCTGATCCTTTCTGGGCAAGGCCCAAATAAAAAAAAAAAGAAAAAAGAAATGCAATGCAAAAGCAAATAAAATGTTGAACATTTCAACTGGACTTAGCCCAATTTTGGCCATAAGTCCTTAAATTAAATTGACTGAGCAAAATGGCTCTCCTAAATCAATCTACATCCGGTTCGAGGGTACATCTCCGAACTCCTTTGACATCCGTCGTTGTAATTCCTCAACGACGTCAAAGAGGTGACGGGTCCCAACGACCACACATCGATATGGACTGCGGGGTCCTTAAACTCGTGGACCGAGTGTCCCTAAACTAATATTGGACCGAGACGTCCTTAAACTAATATCGGACCGAAACGTCCTTAAACTAATGTTGGACCGAGACGTCCTTAAACTAATATCGGACCGAGATGTCCTTAAACTAATATTGGACCGAGACGTCCTTAAACTAATGATGGACCACTACGTCCCTAAACTGGCATCGGACCGAAATGTCCCTAAACTAATGACGGACCACCACGTCCCTAAACTGGTGATGGACCGAAATGTCCTTAAACTAATAATGGACCACTACGTCCCTAAACTGGCATCGGACCGAAACGTCCCTAAACTAATAATGGACCACTACGTCCTTAAACTGGTATCGGACCGAGACGTCCCTAAACTAATAAGTGACCACTACGTCCCTAAACTGGAACAATAGAGCCAATTGCTCTTTTGCCGGATCTAAACGATCCCGTTTAAGTTGATCTTAGCCCCAAATACGGCTAACGTATCCTTAAGCACTTAAATGGACTATAAAACCCTCAATCAGCTTTGGTTCAAGGGTACATCTCTGAGCTCCTCTGACACCTATCGTTGTAATCCTTCAACGATGTTAGAGAGGTGATGAGTCCCGATGGCCATAAATTAAATGAATCACCACGTCAGGTTGATCTTAGTCCAAAGCAAGACTAACGTATCCTTGACGAATGTTTAAGTTAATCTTAGTCGCAACGCGACTAATGCATCCTTAAACTAAAAACACCAAACCCAAATCTAAGTAAATACGGATTTGGACTAATCCACGCCCTACGGGCGACGGCATTACTCAGTCTCCGTATACAATCCACGGGCAGCCACAAACAAAACAAACACACACGACACGAAGTGAAATTCTGGAGAAGGAGAAAGTTGTTACCGCAAAGCGGTAGCGTAATTAACTGCAGGGGCTTGCGCCTGCAGGGAAGAGCGTCCCCACAATCAAAAACCCCTCAAGCGAGGGGGAATCTGACAAAGTCTGCTACATCGGCCGCATCCGTCTAAACCTTCGATACACGGTGTCATAAATCAACTTGGCATCTTCGAAGAGGTGGACGGATAAAAACCAAATAGCATCTGCCCCGAACCTCAGGCACGTGACGTCCTAACGTCGCAGGCCGCCGTTCGGAGGGGAACAAGGGCCAAGGATCGGTCATGCCTGGCTTTCGAGATGAGGTCGAGCAGGAAGATCGAATGCACCTTGTCGAGCGCCTCATCCAGAAGCTCCTCGGTGAAGGAGTTGTCCAATCCCAGGGACCTCGTCCAAATCGCGTACATCAGTAACTGAAGCAGGGATGACCGCCGAGGGAGAAGCCGGCCGATGTGATCCTCGAGGCGTTGAACCACTCCTCGGTACCCATCCTCGGCCAGAGATTGGTCGTACAAGAAAACGCCATCGAAGGTGATGATCTCTTCGATCGAATACATGCACCCAGTCATCTCAAAAGAAAACGCTACCGAAGGGGTTTCCATATCCTTCTCTATTTATAACCTAAAACAGAATCCCTCGGGGGGGCGTTCACCATGGGATCCGCCAAGATTAATCTAATATTGAGCCGCCACATGGCATAAGTGACGCGGCTCCCCGAAACGTTACGCCTCCCCTAAGCATTCCTGGCACGTGCCGCCTATGACGGTCGCCCCTCTTAATGTTCACGGACCAGGGAAGGTCGGGCTGAACCTCCGGATCCGCCAAGCGGCTATCCTGCTCGGTCCACCCTTAGCAGGCCCCTGCTTGGGTTTTTCAACGAAGCAATTCCTCATCAGGACAACAAGAAGGACACGAAAGAGTATTGCAGAAAAGAAGAATTTTATTAATTCAAAAAAGTATTGTAGGCTCCTCAGCTGTACATAGAAAAAAACAAAAAATAAAAAATTACAGCAGCGGCGGAAGGGGTTGCAGAAAACATTGCTCATTGTACTCCAAGGATATTTCCGCCAGCCGAGCCCTCGCCACCTCGGACCTCTGCCTCTGATGCCGTCCGCGAACATCGGTTAGATGCCTCAATTGGTAGCACTCGAGGACGAGTGCCACCGAGCGATCCTGCCGACTCGTCGAGATCAGGACAAAGCGGCACAAAGACCTCAGCTTACCAACCGCCTCGTCCTTCAGCTACTCGGACAAGGGGTTGTGCAACCCCGGCGATGCCCTCCAGATTGAGTACATCAACAGCTGAAGCAGAGGTGAGCGCCGGGAAATCAGTCGGCTGAAATGATCCTCAACACGGTCGATCACCGCCTGTCGCGCATCCTCGGAGCACAGCTGGTCGTATAAGTACACGTCCTCAAAGGAGATGATCTCGGGAATGGTGAAAGGGAAAGTGTCCATTCTTACATTTTGGGGATGAAAAAGGAGTGATCAACACGCCCTCCTTTTTATAGCCCCATAACGCCTCCAAGAGTCCAACAGTCGCTCGTTTCATCCACAACTCTACCGCCGCGCGGCAGACATCCCGCCTTTCTCGGCGAAATCGGAACGACACGGCTCTTACGCTTCGCCTCCCCCGCGTGTTCATAACACGTGTCGACCGCGATGGTCACCCTTCCCAATGTTCAAACGCTGGGGAAGGTGGATAAAACCATACGAATCAACCGAGCAGCTACCCTGCTCAGTCCATCCTTGGCTGGTAGTTCACTACCCACCGACGCCAGGAATCAAAGCCCTCACCAAGAGGCGACCGGGCAGTAACCCTGCTCAGTCTATCCATGGCTGTTAATTTCTTACCCACGATGCCAGGGATCAAAGCCCTCACCAAGAGGCCACCGGGCAGCAACCCTGCTCGGTCCATCCTTAGCAGGCCTCCCAATGCCCTCCCGTGCTAAGGATCAAAGCCCTCACCAAGAGGCAACCGGGCAGTAACCCTGCTCGGTCTATCCATGGCTGGTAATTTCTTACCCACGACGCCAAGGATCAAAGCCCTCACCAAGAGGCAACCGGGCAGTAACCCTGCTCGGTTTATTCATGGCTGGTGATTTCTTACCCATGACGCCAAGGATCAAAGCCCTCACCAAGAGGCAACCGGGCAGCAACCCTGCTCGGTCCATCCTCAGCAGGCCTCCCAAAGCCCTCCCGTGCTAAGGATCAAAGCCTCACCAAGAGGCAACCGAGCAGTAACCCTGCTAGGTCTATCCATGGCTGGTAATTTCTTACCCACGACGCCAAGGATCAAAGCCCTCACCAAGAAGAAACCGGGCAGTAACCCTGCTCGGTCTATCCATGGCTGGTAATTTCTTACCCACGACGCCAAGGATCAAAGCCCTCACCAAGAGGCCACCAAGCAGCAACCCTACTTGGTCCATCCTTAGTAGGCCTCCCAATGCTCTCCCGCGCTAAGGATCAAAGACCTCACCAAGAGGCAATCGGGCAGTAACCCTGCTCGGTCCATCCTTGGCTGGTAATTTCTTACCCATCGACGCCAGGGATCAAAGCCCTCACCAAGAGGCAACAGAGTAGCTATCCTGCTCGGTCCATCCTTGGCTAGTAATTTCTTACCCCCACGACGCCAAGGATAAAATCCCTCACCAAGAGGCTACCGAGCAGCTACCCTACTCGGTCCATCGTTGGTTGGTAATTTCTTACCTACCGACGCCAGAGATCAAAAGCCCTCATCAAGAGGCCACCGAGCAGCTACCCTGCTCGGTCCATCCACACCTAAGCGATCTCCACCTCGACTTTGGGGCCATGGAGATATCGACCTTTCACCGGTCTTTGCACACTTGGCAAATGGTCGACTTCAACTTTCAACTCGATGTGCAATCGCTAGACAAAAAACCGACATAAAGATGAAAGCAGTACTGCGCAAATATAAGTGTTTACCACAAACAAAGGGAAAATGCACACGCAAAGACTACTGCAAAAGGAATTTTTATTCACAAAAAATTAGAAGTCTCCACAGAGGTATTATGGGCTCCCCAGCCTTACAAAAACGCCAGGAGACTTACAAAATTTTAGCGCAAAGAAAATAAAGATGCGGGGAAGTTTAGGCCTCAGGGCCGGGGAGAACCCTGATGAGCTGCACGTCCACTACGACAACCGGGGTTGCGTCTTGAAGGTCGGCGTTCATCGCAGGAGCCTTGGCACCGAGAATCGGGGGGACCGACTTCTCCCCAACGCTCCCACCAGGGGCCTCTTCCCCTGAAGTGTCTCCAGGGGCATTCCCCTACGCGTCATCCTCGAGAGGGTACACATCCCGGAGCTTGCCGTCAGGGAACTCCAGCATCTGGGCCTTGACGGCGTCAAGGACGTCGTGCCAAACGACGGAAACAGCTCCAACGAGGTCGGCGTAGAACTGATCCGACTTCTTATAGCCATCCATCGCCTTCGACGCCAGAAGCTCAGCCTTCGATGCCCGAAGCTCAGCACGCCTCGTCCCCTCCTTCGACGCCTCGTTCTCCCTCCGGTGGGTGTTCGCCGTCTTCTTCAGGGTGGCGACGAGCACCCTGGAATCTTCTAACTTGGCCTCAGCGGCTCGAGCGGCCTCTTGGCACCTGGCGATCTCCCGGTCCCGGCCGCCACCCGGTCCTCGAGGGCTGCGATCCTTTCTATCGTCGCCTCCAACTCCAGCCTCGAGCTCTCCTCCCGCGAGGAGAACTCTCACGCGGCTTGCATCACTGGGGCTATCTCCTCGTCCTCCATGTTGACGATGAGGGCGACGTGCTGGAGAACCTGAAAAAGAGAAGGAGGGATAAAAAGGAAAGAGAGGCATCCAATCACGTGAGCAAAAATACAAAATGAAGAACCAAGTAGGGTGCGAACACTAACCTGCACGGCCTCTTGAGCTATGGCCGCCATTTGGGCCCGGAAGGTCCCCCGAGGGATTCTGCCCCCGGTCGACCTTTCCATCTTCGAGAGCAGGCTATCGGCAACGAAAAGCCACAAGGGCACCTCGAAGCGAAGCTCCCCATCGTCCATGAGGATCGGAGAAGCCAGGGAGCAGGGCGCCGTCCTATGAAACCTTTTGAGGAGCGACACGGGAGAACCAGTCTCGCCTCCCACCTCGGGAGCCTGGGGCTCTTGCTCCCGAGCACACTTTCGGCTTGGCACACGGCAAGACTCTGGGGCCCGGGACGCGCTTGGGAGCCAGGATGGAGCGGACGCCGGTGGAGCTGGAGCCGACGACGGGTCGACCAGGGCTACCCGAAACTTGCCTAGGTCTATGGGTCCTGCATAAGACAAAAATTCAAGGAATCAGCAATGCCAGGCGTTCACCGCCAAAAACCGCAAAGACAAACATCTTGCCCGAATTTAGGGGCAGATGCTATTTGGTTTTATCCGTCTACCTCTCCGAAAATGCCAAGTTAATTTATAACACCATGTATCGAAGGTTTAAAGAGATGTGGCCGTTGTAGAAGACTTCGTCAGATTCCCCCTCATTGGCGAGGGTTTTTTGATTATAGGGACGCTTTTCCCTGCAGGCGTAAGCCTCTGCAGTTATTACGCTACCGCATCGCGGTAACAACTTTCTCCTTCTCCAAATGTTCACTTCGTGTCATGTATGTTTGTTTAGTTTTAGGCTGCCCGTGGATTGTATAAGGAGACTAATTTATGTTGTCGCCCGTAGGGCGTGGATTAATCCAAATCCATATTTTCGTAGATTTGGGTTTGGGTTGGTTTAAGAATTGATAATCTTATTCTAGATTAAGATCAACTCAAACGCTTGTTGAGAATACGTTAGTCTAATTTTAGACTAAGATCTACTCAACGGGATTTTAAGATCATTTAGATCCAATGAAAGAGCATTTGGGCCCTATCAATTTAGTTTAAGGACGTTACAGTCCATAGTTAGTTTCAGGACATTGCGGTCCACTGGTTTTAAGGACATCATAGTCCATGGAGTTTAGTTTAGGGATGTTGCGGTCCATTGTTTAAGGATATCATAGTCCGTGGAGTTTTGGCTCATTAGTTTGGGGGTGTGCCAAGAGCTATTGGTTATTGGGACCCTCCACCTCTCTGAAAACGTTGAAGAATTACAACGACATGTAATAGAGGTGTGAAGAGATGTACCCTCGAACCAATGAATGTTCATCAAAGATTTAATAGCCTGGTTTGGGACTAAGTCCAATTTAGAAGAAGACTTATGGGCTCGGTCGATTTTGGGGTTTGGCCAACCTTGGGCTCAGCCCACTTAGTCTCTGCCATTTCCCTTTTTTTATAAAGTGTTAGACACTTACTAAGACACAGTCCTTTCTCTGTGCACATAATGCTAAACATTTATGTGAATACTGACACCCACTTTCTTTTTGTTTTTTATGAGTGTTGAACACTCTTCATGGCACTAGGGTCTTCTTGAGGAGCGCAGAGCGCTCTATGTTAAGTAGCGCTCACGTGAGGGGCACGTGGGGCGCTTGGCGCTGAGCGCCAGCATTTGAGCACTGAGCGCTCTTTATTGAGCAGCGCCCACGCGAAGGGCACGTGGAGCGCTTGGCGCTGAGCGCCAGTATTTGAGTGTTGAGGGCTTTTTATTGAGCAGCGCCCACGTGAGGAGCACGTGGAGCGCTTGGCGCTCCTTATAAAATAGCACCCACATGAGGAGCGCGTGGAGTGTTTGGCGCTTAGCGCCAGCCACTGAATGCTAAGCACTTTCATAAAACAGCGCCCACGTGAAGAGCACGTGGAGCGCTTGGCGCTGAGCGTCAGACTGGGAGTGCTAAGCACTTCTTATAAGATAGCGCCCACGTGAGGAGCACGTGGAGCGCTCGGCGCTGAGCGCCAGATTTGAGTGCTAAGCACTTCTTATTAAATAGCACCCATGTGAGGAGCATGTGGAGCGCTCGGCGCTGAGCGCCAGATTTGAGTGCTAAGCACTGAGTTTTTTGTTCTACCCAATTCAATTCTCTGAGAATTTTGGTTATCCCTTGTGAAAGACTTCGTCTTATAGATCTGAGATCTGGAAGAAGAACTAAGTTCTTCTGATGTGAGAGTTAAACTCTTAAATGTAGAGGAGATCTATGATCTCCCTTCTTTTATTAAAGACTTTGTCTTATAGATCTGTGATCTGAAAAAAGAACTAAGTTCTTCTGTTGTGAGAGTTAAACTCTCAAATATGGAGAAGATGCTATGATCTTTCTTCTTTTTATTTACCTAGAAGAAGGTCCTTCTTCTTAGAGCTTGCTTTTCTCTTTTTCTTTTCTGAGAACTTGAAGTTTAGGGGGGGGGGGGTTTCTTCTGTGCAAGACTTGAAGTCTTGGATCCTTTATATAGGGGAGACTGATTTGTTGAATCAGTTAAGGAAATCTCTAATTGAGAGATTTTTCAATTGATTTGAGGATTTTATCCACCGTTAGATCTTTGATCCAATGACTTCTCTTTTACAGAAGACGTTTTCCTTGTTTTTAACAAGATTGGGAAAATATTTTTCCCATACATAACTTATTCTGTATCTTGGTGATGTTTAATCACCATTGGATTTTTGATCCAACGGTGCTCTGATTTACAGAGCACAATCTTTCTTATTTGGAAAGATTTGAGGAGTATTTCCTCAACAGAATTTTATTCTGGTAATTTGATGATTTATAATCTTCGTTGGATTTTTGATCCAACGGTGGAGAACATTTAGTTCTAGCGCTGGCGCTCTCGTGCATTGCACGTGAGGCGCTGCCTCAGAGTCGTTGACTCATGGCGCTGGCGCTCTTAGCGCTTCCTCAGAGTCTTCGACTCTTAGCGCGAGCGCTCTCGTGCTTTGCACGTAAGGCGCTGCCTCAGTTCAAATTTCAAATTTTGAATAGAGCTTTGCTCTCTTATGGGGGAAACAAATGCCCCCCACCGTTGCGCTCGCGTGGCTTACACGTAAGTGCAGTGGTGACTGCTTTTCCACCGTTGGATTATCTTGGAAGTTGGATCGACTTCCAGCGCCTATAAATAGGGTGGCCCTTGAGATGACTTCTGTTCATATTCTCCCTTTCTTGTTTTTCTGAGAATTGAATTCTCTCTTCAGAGCATAGATCTCTGCCCCAAAACTTTCTTTAAGTTAGAACTTTGTTCAAATATTTGGTAAGAATCATGTTTGACCCCATTAAATAGAGCTTTGCTCTTACTAGATCACATATTTTCAAACCGTTAATTAAAACAGAGCTTTGCTCTTCCTAGAACATAAATCTAAAGAAATCTTTTTTAGGGTTTCTTAACAGAGCTTTGCTCTTTCTTAGATCATAGATCTAAAGAGATCTTTTTTAGGGTTTCTTAACCCATTAATGAAGAACTCTTAGAGTTTCTAAGATTTGTGTTTCAGATCTTTAAAGATCTTGGTGTTTTACCTCTGTAAAAGCTTTGCTTTTTAAGGATTCTGATGGCTTGTTCCATCTTCTTTGCAGAGCATGGCTCTTTAGAATTCTTAGGGAATTTTTATTCCCCTCATAATGACAGATATGATTTCTGTTGCAGAGCGCTGCTCTCGAGGGAGTTTAACTCCTTGGCCCAATGAGTCTCTCATTAAATGAGAATCCTTTTAGAATTTCCTCTTCAATGAGTGACTGTCTCATCAATGATGAGCCGTCACCTTGATTTGGTGGGTCCCCTTTGGTCCCTTTCCACTGTATTGCATTGTGGTACAAATTTAAAGTACCAAGTGTCAGAATTTGGACTGTAGCATTGACAACTAATCCTTGTTCTTTTTCGTGCAGGTACTATATCTTTTGACACTTCTTTCCCTTTTGTTCGTCCGGAGAGCGCGTTTCCTGACGCGCCCGTGGATAGGGAAGTCTTCGCGCTCATTAAAGATCACGACCCGGAGCAAAAATCTCATCATCTATGGGGGTCGTGGTACAACCAAATCATCCGGAGTCGGCGTAGTTTTTCTTGTGCAGTACCTTCGGAGCCTATTTCAGCGATTCACTACGCCGACTCTCCCCAGTAAACTATGTCGTAGAGGAGGTCAACTGGACTTTGAAAGGTCGCCTTCAGCCCTCTATGGCCTCGATACCCGTACAGCCGCCGATGGCTTTGGATATTCTGGGGCGGCACATATGTCAAGACGAGTCGCGCCCTTAGGGATAGCCATACATGATAGGTTTGACTCCTCGCCATCCAGCCGGATACTTGCAGTGGGCTCGATACATCTTGTCGGCCAGGAAATCACTACTACTGAAGCTCGGGTTGTATCCTGCAGTGTACGCTTCTCTCTTCTAGTATTCCATGCCCCCTGTATGGTGGGTCAATGCTTTCTTAGAACAATGGAATATTCCAACTCACACTTTCCTTCTATCAGATCGGGAAGTTTCAATCTCTTTGGAGGGGTTCGCGGAGATCTCTGGCTTACCCGTCAGGGGAGAACATTACGAGGGGCTACTTCCTCCTGACGAGTACATCTTTGCCACCAAATCAGTGGTGATGGGCCTTACCCCGGAGAATGCCATTCAACATCAATTCCCAAGTCTGATTAAGGTGTTGAAAATTTACGAAAGTCTGTTTCTCGAATCCGGAGGGCACGGGGTCAGCTTTGCGGATTTCATCGCTCGCTTTCTCCGTCTGAAAGTCTTATCAAAACAAGCTACGAAATTCGCCAAGCTTGATGACCCATTGGTTTTGGCTTGGACAACCAGCCAACAGCGGAGGCAGATCAAAGGAATTTCTTCCTTCCGGATACTTCAGTCGTCTCCTTTGCTGAGATCGCAGCTTCAGACATTGACGAAAAGGCGTTCTTTTTGGGGTTTCTCGGCCTATGGTTAAGCTGGTTTGTGCTCCCAATGCACTCTCGCCATATGAGGCCATCCGTCTTCTATCCGGATCGCCGAATGGTTGTTGGGATGCGAGTGGCCGTCGGGGTCGCTGGGCTGGCTCACTTGTATCATGGCCTCAGCTCAGCGGCAGACACCACTCAGTCGGGGGTGCAGCCCGTAAATTTCCCGCTGCACTATTTCACTTCGTAGATCGAGCTGCATGTGCTCGGCGCTTTCGGAGTCCACAAGCGGCCCCGTTTCTACGACAGTTATAACTTTCCTCGGGATATGCGGCTAGTTGACGCTTCCGCTTTGGAACCGACTCAGCGAGAGGCTCGGGGTCTGGTTCTTCACCCGCGTATCGTCGGGGATGGCATGACCTTCGTCGATAAGGTCTTAACCATCAGCAAGGAATCCACAAAAACGGTGCAGCCATTGCGTGACATCTTCAATGACGGGGCTTCTACCTTGAAACCTCGGGAGATTCTTCATTTATATTCAATCGGGCCGGGCTTTTTAGTGTTTAGGCAGAATGATTCGGTGTTGTTCATGAGATACAACCCTCACCGTTTCGCTCAACAGTCTAGCTACAATCAAGGTGTCCACTAGAAGCTTTTTTAGCTGAGCCTGTCACTACGGAGGAGGGTATCCGCAACGCGCTACACCATTTCATGCCGCTGCACACCGGGTCCAACTTCTTTATCAGCGAGCCGAGCTGCGTTCCGAGAATCTCGAACGCATACATGGCATGGTACTCGCATGCGACGAGTGCTGTCATTAGGGAAGAAAGGCGGTTACTGCTTGATCGCAAGGGTACAGCCCCTGCTGGTGATCCAGCTGTCCCCTTGAAGGAACGGACCATTGTTCGTCCATCCGTAAGAGAAGCTGGTGCGGTTGTGGTCCCGCGCGCCTTTCCTGACAAGCCTTTACTCCGTGTTCCAGTAGAAATGGTGGCTGCAGTGTCTCCGGAGTCCGGCGTGGGTACAGAGATCGGGACCCGTCGTCCAAAATTGCCCGCCAAGCGCAAACTCCTGTCATCGGCTGCCGGCGCTCGCTCACAAAAGAAGAAGAAGTCTCTATTTTCTGCCGACGTTGTGCTCGGCCAGGAGCCCCATACTCCCTACAGCGAGGTCTTAAATGAGTATGGCACCAATGAGGGTTTATTTATCATGCCTGTGGATGATACTGATCTCTAGGCTGCCCTTGCGGCCTTCGAGCGATTGGCTCGCAAAGAAGCGGCGCTGATGACCATCGCGAAGTCAGGTATGCTCTAGTTGTATTTTTTTCATTCATTCCTTCTTTATTATTATGCTTTTATTAACGCTTTCTTCTTCAACAGGCATATCTGCCGAAGTGGCTCTCACGGCTTCCCTCAAAACATTCGAAGAGGAAGAGAGGCTCCGTGCTTATTTGGGTCTTGATATACTTCGGCTCATTGTGCCTTCATTCCCTTTTTCTTTATTCATGGTTTGACCCTCTCTTTTATTTTGTTGCAAGGACTACCTCGACTCGGGTTATTCCAAGTGCGTTACCGATCCCGAGCGGTGATGCAGCGACGCTTCCAGAGCCGGCTATTGTGACCCCAGCTCCCTCAGTATTACCGCAAGAAGCTTCACTCAAGCAGCCGATGACAGACACCGTAACGGCTCCAGAGGCAGAGCTTGGTTTGGACGATGGCGTCCCTTTGACGAAGGTCTTGAGAAGATCGCTTCTCGCCGCTCAGACCGAAAACAAGTGTAGGAAGCGTGCGGCGAGGGAACGTGATGCCAGCTTGGCTGTGGGTGCAGGTTCAAGCACTACCCCATCTGTCGTTATTCCTCCAGAGGATGCTCCAGCTGCCCTGTCTACCGCCCATAGACAGGTTCCGCATGCGGCTCGGGAAGAAACCGAAAAGCTACTCAAAGGTAACGTAACGCTGAGTCTTTTATTAGAACCTGATCTTCAAATTCTTATATATCATTTCCTGCAGGGCCAAGGCTGGCGATGAGATGGCAGATGAGATGACGAAGACCACAGAGCCCGAAGCGGCTACTCTCTCTCGGGAGTCTGGGACTGCCCAAACCGCCGCTCTTTCCCCTTGCGGATCCCTGATATTAGCAGGCATCACGAGTGTCATGACGGCCCTCATCGAATCAGGGGATGAAGCCATGGGCACAGAGACTACCCTTCTGAAGGAGAGCGAAGAAGCTGCAACGCCTGGTGATGCTTCCGTCGCGGTTTTGGTTGATGACTCGTCAGGTAAGTCTTGAGTCACCGTTCTTTTTATTTCACAATCTCGTTCAGCTTATTCTGACGATGTTTTGTTTGTAGGTGCAGTGAATGTTGAGATCATGTCATCTAAAGCACCTTCGGTCGCCGCCATGACGGTTGTTGTCCCCTCGCCTTCTTCTATGTCCTCTGGAATGCTGGAAGGTATGGGTTTGTGACTTATTAGTTTCATCGTGGGTATCATCCTCCTTGTACTAACAGTATATTGGCACAACTTTGCAGGAGTCCTTTTTGACCATCTGTATCAGGTGTTGAACCCACATTTCTTCTTCCAGTCAGAAATCGTCCTGCCTGCTGGTGTCGG
The DNA here is from genome assembly GCA_030015575.1 of Agapanthus africanus. Classification (NCBI taxonomy): domain Eukaryota; kingdom Viridiplantae; phylum Streptophyta; class Magnoliopsida; order Asparagales; family Amaryllidaceae; genus Agapanthus; species Agapanthus africanus. The sequence goes on from CM057348.1 coordinate 163,447,584, forward strand.
TGAGTATAGTTTTTAAACCGACATCATTTCCTTTCTTTTACAGGCAACCATGTCGCTGCTAATTCTTCTTTGAATTGATTGTAGCGTTACAGATTGGAGGAGGGGACGAGAGAATAGCCGCACCTGCGGTACTTCCAACTTTGCCACCTGTCGCAGCCGGTATAGTAGACTCCACCGCTCGTGTATTTTCTTTATCTCTTGAGCCGACATTTGACCATAACTTGTTTTGCAGCAATTGCACCAGCTCCAGCTCCCTTTGAGTCTCACATCCTAATGCCGGCAGGGCTCTTTTTTCTAGACGTCCATCTTCCAGGGGCGCTGCAACTAGCCTGCGCATGTTGAGTGAATTCATCGAGGATCTTGACGCGGAGGCCCTCGCATTCGCTGCAGATTTTGCTGCTGAGGTTAATCCTATGCTGGCGATGCTCATGAACTTCCATGATGAAGGTGTCGTCGAGTCTTAGGTTGATTACTGCAGAAAGATCGAGGCCTGCCTGCACGAAATTGAGCTTAAGTGTTTTGCTCCCGAGGTTCTGGTTTTGAACTCCCAGCGGGTTGCATGGTTGTGCAGAGTGTTCATTTCCTTCGCTATTTTGAACAAGAGGTGACCCCGAGGTGAAAGAAACGTGAAGCGGCTTCCACCGAGTCTGTCCAATTGTGTGCCTAGGTCGAAATGAACGCTGCACAGCTGAAAGCTATTTTTGAAAACCTCCAACGATGTATTTCTGATGGACTGGTGCTGAGGAAGAAGCTTGACTTCACTGAGCAGGTTACGCAGAGTCATGAAGCCGCTCAGCAGGAAATCGATAAGAAGATTTCATCTTGTTTGCAGCAACGGGCTCGAATTGAAGCGGAGTTGGCCGTGGCAGCTGATCATGAAAAGGAGTTGAGAGGAGTGCGTGAGCGGCTTGCTGATTTATTAAAAACACCTCCTTCTCAGTAGCCATCTTTGTATCGACCGAAAATTTGTAGTTTATGAATAACATGTATTCATTTCTTTTTTTCCTTCTATGTGATGCATCTTGTATTCAATTGAATTCATGAATAAAAACACATTTTTTATCCCGTACTATCGCTTTCTTTTCTTCGATATGCCATTGGCATGTTACTTTATCCAATGCGATCTATAGATAGTAGATAGCAGTCCATCTTAACCTCCTTGTAGGGTATCGATGGCTTAGGAAACAGGTTCAGGTCTGCTGCCTAAGACTTTTCAACTTTATGAGCCGTGGGGGTCTCATAAAGACTTTTCTCCCTACGAGTCGAGAGGATCCCGTAGGTGTATTTTTTCCCTTAGGAATCGTGAGGATTCCTAAGTGCGTTTTCTCTTGAGAGTCGTAAGGATCTCACAAGAGAATTTTCTCCTTTATAAGTCGAGAGGACTCGTAATTGGTTGGTGAGTTGACTTGTTTCCGAGTTGAAACATTGCTTCGATGGGGAGGTCGTTGGCTGACTTGTTTCCGAGGCGGAGGTCATTTGCTGACGTGTTTCCGAGACGGAGGTCGTTGGCTGACGTATTTCCGAGACGGGGTCATTGGATGACGTATTTCCGAGACGGGGTCATTTGCTGACGTATTTACGCGATGGGGTCATTTGCTGACGTATTCCCGAGACGGAGGTCATTGGCTGACGTATTTCCGCGACGGGGTCATTTGCTAACGTATTTCTGTGACGGGGTCATTGGATGACGTATTTCCGAGATGGGGTCATTTCCTGAAGTATTTCCGCGATGGGGTCAACGGATGACGTATTTCCGAGACGGAGGTCATTGGCAGACGTGTTTCCACGACAGGGTCATTGGATGACGTATTTCCGAGACGGAGGTCATTGGCTGACGTATTTCCGCGACGGGGTCATTTGCTGACGTATTTCCGCGATGGGGTCATCGGATGACGTATTTCCGAGACGGGGTCATTTCTGATGTATTTCCACGACGGGGTCATCGAATGACGTATTTCCGAGACGGAGGTCATTGGCTGATGTGTTTCCGTGACGGGGTCATTGGATGGCGTGTTTCCGAGACGGAGTTCATTGGATGACGTGTTTCCGCGACGGGGTCATTGGATGACGTATTTCCGAGACGGAGGTCATTGGCTGACGTGTTTCTGCGACAGGGTTATTGGATGACGTATTTTCGAGACGGAGGTCATTGGCTGACGTGTTTCCGCGACGGGGTCATTGGATGGCTTTAGGTTATCTGTGAACCGTAGAGTCTTGGAACTGGGGACTTTGTCGTGGTTCCGATTGGTGGTGTCGCGGCGTATCCTGCTGGAATGAGGAAGAACGCCGTTGCTGATTTTTAGGCTGTACATGTTGCCGTTGAGATTTGGAACTAGGAACTTTGCCATGGCTCCGTTTTGTTGTGTCGCGTCCGTGCCCTGCTGGCATGAGGAGGAACGCCGTTGTTGGTCTTTAGGCTATAGATGTTGCCGTTGAGATTTGGAACTAGGGACTTTGCTATGGCTCCATTTCGTTGTGTCGCGTTCGTGCTCTGCTGGCATGAGGAGGAACGCCGTTGTTGGTCTTTAGGCTATAGATGTTGCCGTTGAGATTTGGAACTAGGGATTTTGCCATGGCTCCATTTCATAGTGTCGCGTCCGTGCCCTGCTGGCATAAGGAGAAACGCCGTTGTTGGTCTTTAGGCTGTAGATGTTGCCGTTGAGATTTGGAACTAGGGACTTTGTCATGGCTCCGTTTCGTTGTGTCGCGTCCGTGCTCTGCTGGTATGCGGAGGAATGCCATTGTTGGTCTTCTGGGATGCAGATGTTGCTGTCGAGATCTGACTTTCTCTTTGACAGAGTTTGTTAGGACATATGGTTCCCTTTTCGTTTATGCCCATGGATTGTATACAAGGGTCAGTATAGACTTACCGGCCGGGCAACAGTTTCATTCTTTCATTTTTTTCCGCAATGCTCTATCATTTCAGCTTTTTATATCGCGAAAGTCGCTATTGCCTAATCATTTCGGCTATTTTTCGCGGTGCCCAATCATTTCAGCTATTTTTCTTTTTCTTTACTCGCTGCTTTTTATTGTGAGTTGCCCAAACATTTCATCTATTTTTATATGCATATATTTTACTCGCTGATTTTTAGTGCGAGTTGCCCAAACATTTCGGCTATTTCATATGCATATTTTTTGCGAGTATGGAACTCAAGATCTGATACCAATTTTAGCATCAGCATCGCTGCTACTGGAATATTGCCAGGAGCGAATCATCATTTGCCGTGAAATGACTTGGAATTTTAGGCATCGGTATCGCTACAACTGGGATAATGTAAGGAGCGAATCATCATTTTCCTTTATCGATTTAAACAAAGATGGCTTAGCAAACAGGATTAGAATCCTGTCGACTAAGGCTTTTGACTTCATGAGCCGTAAGGGTCTCATAAAAGTGTTTCTCCCTACAAGTCATGAGGATCTCGTAGGTGTGTTTTCTCCTTAGGAGTCATGAGGATTCCTAAGTGTATGTTATCTTATAAGTCGTAAGGATTTTACAAGAGTGTTTTCTCCTTATAAGTCGAGAGGATTTACAAGTGTTGTTCATCATACGAGGACATTCCTCGTCGTTGGTGGGACTTGGTGAGGGAGCGTTTATTTGTGCCCGTGGATTGTATACAAGGGTCAATATTGGACCGTTTGTAGGGCAGTCTGGGAAATGTGATGGCTTAAGAACAGATTCAGATCCCTGTAGCTTAAGGCTTTTAAATCTTATGAGTCGTGAGGGTCTCTGAAGAGAGTTCTCCTTACGAGTTGTGAGGATCTCGTAAGTGTAATTTCTCCTCAGGAATCATGTGGATCCCTAAGCATGTTGCTCTCTTGTGAGTCGTAAGGATCTCACGCAGGTATTTTCTCCTTACAAGGTCGAGAGGACCTTGCAAGTGTGCATGAATTTTAATTTTTTTTTACGAGTTTGCGCCCTTTCGGGTTTTCACAAATATCGCCGGTAGCCTTACTATTTTTAGTCACGGAGACCTTTAGAGTTTCTATCCGTGCCCATCATGCTTATGGACGTACCATTTTTGTTTTTTTGTTTTATTTATGAGTCTGCGCCTTTCGGGTTTTCACAAACATCGCCGGTAGCCTTGCTGTTTTTACTCACGGAGCCCTTTCGGGTTTTCATCCGTGCCCATCTTGCTTATGGACGTACCGTTTTTGTTTTTTTTTTTGCGTTAGTCCTAGGATACTACGGTTTGTAGCAGTTTAAAGACGTTTTGGTCTGTAGCTAGTTTCAGGGCATCTCGGTCCCTTGTTAGTTTAGGGACGTTTCGGTCCATAACTAGTTTCAAGATGTTTCTGTCCGCCGTTAGTTTAGAGACGTTTCGGTCCGTAACTAGTTTCAGGACGTTTCAGTCCGTCGTTAGCTTAGAGACGTTTTGGTCCGTAACTAGTTTCAGGACATTTCGGTCTGTCGTTAGTTTAGAGACGTTTTGGTCCGTAACTAGTTTTAGGACGTTTCGGTCCATCGTTAGTTTAGGAACGTTTCGGTCCGTCGTTAGTTTAGGGACGTTTCGGTCTATAACTAGTTTCAGGACGTTTCGGTCCGTCGTTAGTTTAGGGAAGTTTCGGTCCGTAACTAGTTTTAGGACGTCTCGGTCCCTTGTTAGTTTAAGGATGTTTCGGTCCATAACTAGTTTCAGGATGTTTCGGTCCGTCGTTAGTTTAGGGACGTTTCGGTCCATAACTAGTTTCATGACGTTTCGGTCCGTCGTTATTTTAGGGACGTTTCGGTCCGTAGCTAGTTTGAGGACGTTTCGGTCCGTCGTTAGTTTAAGGACGTTTCGGTCCATAACTAGTTTCAGGACGTTTCGGCCCGTCGTTAGTTTAGGGACGTTTTGGTTCGTAACTAGTTTTAGGACGTCTCAGTCCCTTGTTAGTTTAGGGACGTTTTGGTCCATAGCGATTTGGAAGCAAGTTTTCGCTGGATAGTACTTATAGAGTTTGGGCTTGGGAAGATAGCGAGCGGACATAGGCATCGTCATCTTATCGTTAACCTATCGTCAAGCGTAGTATTTTTCAGGATCCGGCTGTTTATTGGCCTGAAGGGTCTTTCTCCATGCATATCCCTGAGCAAGTAAGCCCCACCTTGATAGACTTTGTCTATAATGTACGGGCCCTTATAGTTCGGCTCGAATTTCCCCCGTTTGGCATGATTGGGGATCATAGGTCTCTTGACCAATAGTACGAGTTCGTCTTGGCGAAATGTTCTCGGCCTAGTCAATCTCTCGTACGAGCGCGTCATTTTTGCTTTGTAAGCCTCCAAGTTTTGTTGCGCTATGAGACGAGTTTCATCGAGGGCGTCAAGCTCCTCAACCGAAGATGAGCATTCTCTTCGTCTGTTAGCTCATAATGAACCGCCACTCGTAGAGAGGGTAGCTCTATCTCCAAGAGGAGTACTGCTTCAGCGCCGAATACCAATTCATACGGCGTTGTGTTTGTGGCCGTTTTGAACATGGTATGATACGGCCAGAGAGGTTCATGCAGTCTCTCGTGCCAATCCTTTTTATTTTCGGACACTGTCTTCTTTATAATCTTTGTCAAGGTCTTATTGAAAGCCTCAGCTAGACCGTTAGCTCAGGGATTATAGACCGAAGTGTATCTCCAGTCTATATTATGCTGTTGTACGAAGCAGCTGATTCTGTGACTTCTGTAGCCGGCCCATTATCGGAGATAATCCGTCATGGAGTGCCGAACCGATAGATGACGTGTGTCTTGAAGAAATGGAGGATGTTCTCCGTCTTCACTTCTCTTAGCGGTACTACCTCTGCCCACTTAGAGAAGTAATCGGTTGTTGCCAATATGAACCGATGTCCCCTTGACGATGCTGGCTCGATGGGCCCGATTATATCGGTTCTCCACATTTCGAACGGCCAGCTAGCCACTGTTGGGTGTAGCGGGTTTGGATGCTGATGGATGAAATCGCCGTGAATTTGGCATGAGTGGCGCTGCTTTGCGTATTCGAGGCAGTCCTGGACCATCGTGGGCCAATAGTAGCCCATCTTTTTGATCTTCAGCTTCATCTTTGGCCCGGCTTGATGAGAACCGTAGAGTCCGTCGTGAGTTTCTTAGACGACTCTCCTTACTTCTTCCGGTCCCAGGCATCTTAGCCACAGAGAGTCAAACGATCTCATACAGAGTATCATTGACGAAGGTGAAAGACAGAGCTCGTCTCATGAGCTGATATCTTGAGGATGCATTTTCCGGCGTTCGATGGGATTTGAAGTAGTCTAAAAAGACTTCTCTCCAATCCTTAGCCTTTTCTTGGTCCTCTATTTGTAGGGCCGTTTTCTTGGTCGCTTCCATTTCTTCAGACGACTTCGTGGACATTTCTGCTGGCGCAAGAACCCGACGGCTTTGTACAACGATCCTCACGTCATCGAGGTTTTCGTTGGCCAGTTCTTTAGCGAGTTTGGCTAATGCATCCGCCTTGCTATTTTCCGTACACGGTATGCTTTCTAGGACGCAGGAAGGGATTTGAGTCAGCAATTGTTGCACTCTCTCGCCGTACTTTACCAACTCTGGTTTGCACGTTTGATAGTCGCCGTTTACTTGACTAACGACCAGCTGGGAGTCTCCGTATATAAGGAGGTTTTTGATTTCCATGTCGACAGCGATCTCAAGACCTGCTATCAAGGCCTCATATTCCGCTTCATTATTTGTCCTCGGCTCTGTTAAGGAAAAGGCAAAGCGCATTATCTCTCCTTGCGAAGTCACGAAGATAAGGCCTATCCCAGATTTGATTATAAGGGTGTTGTGCTTTCTCTTCTTCATGGAAGATGCCCCATCGAAGTAGAGTTCCCATCGGGTATCACTCCCTCCTCTCTCTCTGTCGATCGTGTCAAACGCGTGCTCGTCTGGCAATTCGCAATTTAGGGGTGAATCGGTAGGTATCGGATGCTCAGCAAGGAAGTCGGCGATGGCCTGGCCTTTCACTGCCTTGAGGGGTCGGTATGTTATCGAGAATTCCATCAAGAGTATGGCCTATTTAGCGAGTCGTCCCGTTAGTATGGCTGTTGACATCAAATACTTGAGAGGATCCACTTTTGATATGAGATGGACCTCATGCGCCAAAGCATAATGCCGAAGTTTCGTTATAGCAAAGATTAACGCCGGGCAGTGTTTTTCGATGAGGGAGTAGTTGTTTTCTTCCCCAGGAGAACCCGACTCAAATAGTAGAGGGCTCTCTCTTTCCCTTGATCATTCTCATGTGCTCATAGCGCGCCTGAAGAACCTTCAAGGGCTGTTGTGTATAGGATGAGGGGCTTTCCCTTGACCGGAGTGGTCAGTATCGGCGGATTCTGTAGGTATTGCTTGATTTCGTCCAGTGCACTCTGGCATTTATGATCGCAGACGAACGGGGTCTCCATCTTCATTAGATGGTTGTAGGGACGGCACTTGCCGGAGAGATTGACTTAGAGTTTGACATCTGTTTAAGCATCAGTATCGCTATAACTGGAATATTGCCAGTAGCGACTCATCATTTGCCCCTGTCGATTTGGACAAAGGTGGCTTAGTAGACAGGGTTAGGATCCTGTCGACTAAGAGTTTTAACTTTATGAGCTGTAAGGGTCTCACAAAGTTATTTCTCCCTACGAGTCATGAGGATCTCGTAGGTGTATGTTCTCTTTAGAAGTCGTGAGAACTTTTAAGTAGTGTTTCCTCTTATAAGTTGTAAAGATCTCATAAGAGTGTTTTCTTCTTATAAGTCGAGAGGACTTACGGGTGTTATTCACCATATGGGAACATTTCTTGCCATTTGTAGAACTTGGCAAAGAAATATTTATTCGTGCCCCTGGATTGTATACATGGGTCAATATGGACCGCCTATAGGGCAATTTGAGAGATATGACGGCTTAAGAACAGGTTCATGTCCCTGTATCTTAAGGCTTTTGAATCCTATGAGCCGTGAAGGTCTCACAGGGGGATTCTCTTCACGAGTCGTGAGGATCTCGTAAGTGCATTTATTTTAACGAGGTTGCGTCCTTCCGGGTTTTTACAAGCTCGCCGGCAGTCCTGATGTTCTTACTCACGGCGTCCTTTCGGGTTTTCATCCGTGCCCATCTTGCTTGCGGACGTATCATTTTTTTTAACGAGATTGCGCCCTTCCGGGTTTTCACAAGCTCGCCGGCAATCCTGCTGTTTTTACTCACGGCGCCTTTTTGGGTTTTCATCCGTGCCCATTTTGCTTGTGGACATACCATTTTTTTAGCGGGGCATTCTACTAGATTGTGGGACCTGTTTGTAGGCCCTTTAATATCCTTCCTGTCTTTTGAGAAGAAAGGACCATCCCACTAAGGGATTCTTCCGCCAGTGAGAAATATGCCCCCTGTGTATATCTCGGCGGGAATGAGTATCCATCGCTATTTTGGCGACAGGTTGCTTCAGAGCCGCTTATTTTTGTTGAGCGTAGGCGACAAACACCATCTTGTTTCTGCTTTTCACTCGTCATCATCGGGTGAGAAAGAGTCTTGACCCATTTGATCCAATCGAGCCATTTTATCCATGAGTTTTGGGAAGGTCGTCGGCTTGAAGAGGGCCATATACGAGGACGCCTTTGAATTTGGGTCAAGGGTGGCTATGAGCATTCCCATGGCTGCTACTTCATCGATGTGTTTCTTGTATTTGACCAGAGATTTCGCCATCGAGTAACACATTGAACCCAAGTCTCATTCGGTCTGACCCTTTCGTTGACCAGCGCCGTCATGGTAGTATGTTCGTTCTCACTAGCGAATCCCTGATAGAAGAGCATATCCATCTCGTTGAAGGTATTTACAGAGTCATTCGGGAGTTCCGCATACCATTCGAAGGCAATGCACACCAGACAGCTGACGAACTGTCAGAAGAGAAATATATCATTCTCTCCAGTATTACCGCACATGGATTTAAATCGCGCGATGTGCTAGTGAGGATTCTCGGTTCCTTTGCATATGTTAAGTCGGAAGTATATATTCTGGCGGGTACTGTATTGATCGTAGCACGCCGGATACGGTCGACCAGTCTTGATTGGCCTATTTGAGGCTTCACTGGCATAGTGAGTTTTGACTTGCTGAGCGATATATGTGTCCAGCTTTGCTTTTGGAATCATTTACTCTTCGGCCGTTGATAAGACCCGTAGAGGATTTGAAATGCCACCCTTGTCTTTAAGAGCGACTACGAGCTGTTCACTTTCTTGTGGTTCCGATTGAACCGTCGTTCCGGACATTTCTGTCGTTTCTTTATCTTTCTTTTTGAGAGCGTGATTTAGGAACTCAATATCCAACTCGTGCTCTGTTCTTTCTTCAGGTGCATCTTCGGGATTTGCCTTAGACGATGGATTAGCGAGTGATGCCGCCTGAGCAAGCATCTCCTGTAGCTTTTCACGTTGCAGTTGAACTTTTGTTAAGGACCAAGTTTGAGGTCGGTGACTAGTAGAAGCTCAAACTTCGTCTTTGGAACTCACCACATAGACTATGCGAACTACCATGCCCCCAGGCTTGGAGTGTTTGGAGTTTTTAGCCTTTGGAGTTTGCTTCGGGCACTTGAGCTTTATTGGGCCTTCTTTTTTTGTGAAAAGCCGCTTTGGTTTTTGGAAGAACCGCTGTATCAGGATCCGTCTTGGGATGAGTCCCCATATATTTGAAAGAGGATTTGTCAGAATTTGGCTGACGTATAGGGGAAGAGTCGCGGTTGACGACAGAGACTTTCACCCGCTTCCACACTTTATATATAGATGAGGAAAGTTGCTTTAGGGAGCGAACTGGTTTCTGCTCTCGTGGGATCTCCATAGGCTGCGGAGATTTCTTCAATATTGCGGTAGGAGAATATTGTCTGACCCTTTGCAACATTTTGAAGCTGTTCCCGGTTGGAACAACATTCACCACTAGGGTTGAAACAGGACCATATGGAGAACTGCCCCTATCTCATTTTGTATGATGTCGATATCGACGTCGACCATTTCTTATGGCCGAGATTTGATTAGCCTCAGGATTTTGTCGAGCCTACCCACTGTTTCCTTTAGGAGCTTGAATATTCTGCCCCCTGCATCGACCTTGGTCCTTGGCAGTACCTGCCAGTTGTTTAAGGACCGATTCCATTGGCAAAGCTGCAGCTTGGGGAACCAGCCTGTGGAAGACAAACTTCCTCTGGGCTTCCTCCATCGACGTTGAGGTACCGAGGGTGGGAGGTGGGAGTATCGACCCAAAGAGAAGCCCGTTGATTTCTTGAAGTGCCGGATTGCAGAGATTTGAGGCTGTAAGTGGCTCATACTTGACTCCACCAGATATGACAGAGCCTGAGCTGTTAGGGTAGAAGCAAACGCCATTCTTCATAGAGACGAAACACCGGCTTCAATATCCCATCACCCAAGGGCAACCCCAAACATACATACCGCGATTATTTGATCGCGGAAAAACACGACACACGAAGTGTGGAGTGGAAAGAGGAAAAGGTCCCACCGGGCGTGTCAGAATCTGTTCGCCGCCGAAAACCGCAAAGACAAACGTCTTGCCTGAATTTGGGGGCATATGCTATTTGGTTTTATCCGTCTACCTTTCCGAAGATGCCGAGTTAATTTATGGCGCCATGTATCGAAAGTTTAAACAGATGCGGCCGTTGTAGCAGACTTCGTCAGATTCCCCCTCGTTGGCGAGGTTTTTTTTATTGTGGGGACGCTCTTCCCTGCAGGCGCAAGCCCCTGCAGTTAATTACGCTACCGCACCGCGATAACAACTTTCTCCTTCTCCAGATGTCCACTTCGTGTCATGTATGTTTATTTTGTTTTAGGTTGCCCGTGGATTGCATACGGAGACTAATTTATGTTGTCGCCCGTATGGCATGGATTAATCCTATTTTCTTAGATTTGGGTTTGGGTTGGTTTAAGAATTGTTAATCTTGTTCTAGATTAAGATCAACTCAAACGCTTGTTGAGGACACGTTAGTCTAATTTTAGACTAAGATCTACTCAACGGGATTTTAAGATCATTTAGATCCAATGAAAGAGCATTTAAGCCCTATCAATTTAGTTTAAGGACGTTACGGTCCATAGTTAGTTCAGGACATTGCGGTCCATTGGTTTTAAGGACATCATAGTCCATGGAGTTTAGTTTAGGGATGTTGCGGTCCATTGTTTAAGGACATCATAGTCCGTGGAGTTTTGGCTCATTGGTTTGGGGGTGTGCCAAGAGCTATTGGTTATTGGGACCCCCCACCTCTCTGAAGATATTGAAAAATTACAACGACATGTATCGGAGGTGTGGAGAGATGTACCCTTGAACCAATGAATGTTCATCAAAGATTTGATAGCCTTGTTTAGGACTAAGTCCAATTTAGAAGAAAACCTATGGGCTCGGTCGATTTTGGGGTTTGGCCAACCTTGGGCTCAGCCCACTTAGTCTCTGTCATTTCCCTTTTTTAATAAAGTGTTAGACACTTGCTAAGACATAGTCCTTTCTCTGTGCACATAATGCTAAACATTTATGTGCTGACACCCACTTTCTTTTTGCTTTTTATGAGTGTTGAACACTCTTCATGGCGCTAGGCTCTTCTTGAGGAGTGCAGAGCGCTCTGTGTTAAGTAGCGCTCACGTGAGGGGCACGTGGGACGCTTGGCGCTGAACGCCGGCATTTGAGCACTGAGCACTCTTTATTGAGCAGCGCCCACGCGGAGCGCTTGGCGCTGAGCACCGGCATTTGAGTGTTAAGCGCTCTTTATTGAGCAGCGTCCACGTGAGGAGCACATGGAGCGCTTGGCGCTGGACGCTCCTTATGAAATAGCGCCCACGTGAGCAGCGTATAGAGCGTTTGGCGCTTAGTGCTAGCCACTGAATGCTAAGCAGTTTCATAAAACAATGCCCACGTGAGGAGCACGTGGAGCGCTTGGCGCTGAGCGCCAGACTGGGAGTGCTAAGCATTTCTTATAAGATAGCGCCCACGTGAGGGGCACGTGGAGCGCTCGGCGCTGAGCGCCAGATTTGAGTGCTAAGCACTTCTTATTAAATAGCGCCCACGTGAGGAGCACGCGGAGCGCTCGGCACTGAGCGCCAAATTTGAGTGCTAAGCACTGAGTTTTTTGTTCTACCCAATTCAATTCTCTGAGAATTTTGGTTCTCCCTTGTGAAAAACTTCGTCTTATAGATCTGAGTTCTGAAAGAAGAACTACGTTCTGAAAGAAGAACTAAGTTTTTCTGATGTGAGAGTTAAACTCTTAGATGTGGAAGAGATCTATGATCTCCCTTCTTTTATTAAAGACTTTGTCTTATAGATCTGTGATCTGGAAAAAGAACTAAGTTCTTCTGTTGTGAGAGTTAAACTCTCAATTATTGAGGAGATGCTATGATCTTTCTTCTTTTTATTTACCTTGAAGAAGGTTCTTCTTCTTAGAGCTTGCTTTTCTCTTTTTCTTTTTTGAGAACTTGAAGTTTATGGGGGGGTTCTTCTATGCAAGACTTGAAGTCTTGGGTCCTTTATATAGGGGAGGCTGATTTGTTGAATCAGTTAAGGAAATCCCTAATTGAGAGATTTTTCAATTGATTTGGGGATTTTATCCACCGTTGGATCTTTGATCCAATGACTTCTCTTTTACAGAAGATGTTTTCCTTGTTTTTAACAAGATTGGGAAAATATTTTTCCCATACAGAACTTATTCTGTATCTTGGTGATGTTTAATCACCATTGGATTTTTGATCCAACGGTGCTCTGATTTACAGAGCACAATCTTTCTTGTTTGGAAAGATTTGAGGAGTATTTCCTTAACAGAATTTTATTCTGGTAATTCGATAGTTTATCATTTTCATTGGATCTTTGATCCAACGGTGGAGAACACTTAGTTCTAGCGCTGGCGCTCTTGGTGCCCGCGCTCTCATGCTTTGCACGTGAGGCGCTGCCTCAGAGTCTTTGACTCATGGCGCTGGCGCTCTTAGCGCTGGAACTCTTGGCGTTGGCACTCTTGGCGCTCGCGCTCTCGTGCTTTGCACGTGAGGTGTTGTCTCAGTTCAAATTTCAAATTTTGAACAGAGCTTTGCTCTCTTATTGGGGGGAAACACCAGGAAAAATGAAAGAATGCACAAGTCTAAACAGGTCGCCTAAAAGCTCCTAACTTACCCGCGTAATGGGCGGGGCTGAGCCCGGCCCAGCTGAGGGCCTGCTCAGACAGCAGCACATCAGCCCGAGAGAGGGGCTCCCACTTCGACATCGCCACCACGTCAGGATCATTCGACCGACTCACCCGTGGACAGCTGGCCCCTTGCCACTGGGTGGGTACAGGCCAATCCTCACCCTCGGGCGGCGAAACAAACAAAAACTTCTTCTTCCATTCGTGAATAGAAGAATGTACTACGACGATCCCCGACCCGGCAGCGTCCTCCCGTTGTTTTCTAAAAGAGATGTATACCCAGCTCGGCTCTCCCCTACGAGCACCAGGGTGGTTTTTGTAGCAAAGAGAAGAAACGAGAAGGCCCAGGCTGAAAGGGATCAGACTCAATCTCAACCGGACCAGGAACCCAAGGAGGATCCTCCAAGAGTTCGGCACTAAGTGGACCGGGGCTAACCCAAAATAATTCAACGCCGCACTCACCTCGGAGGAGAAGGGCAGACGCATCCCGGCCCAAAAGGCTTCCTGGTACAAAGCAATCTCCTTGTCCCATACCTGGTTTGCCATCTCCCCCTCCTCGGCCAGACGAAGCGAATAGCCGGGAGGAATGAGAAAACGAGTTCGGATGTTGGCAAGCTCATCCGCTTGCCTCGGCGTGGATCGCACGCCAAGAACACTCGCGACCTGCACTCTGGGGACCGCCCTCATCGCACGACCCTAGGGAGCATTACTAACCCTAACTCCTCGGGGGGACTCTGACTCAGAGGAGGAAGAGGAAGAAGTAGAAGAGGAAGCTTCAGAAGACTCCCTAGACTCTACCCGGACTACATCTATAGACTCCTTGGAAGAAGACATCTAACCTGATCAAAGGGAGGTGTCCTCGAGAGATCAAACGCAAGGAATCTGACCTGACGAGAAGAGCGCTGAGCTAACACGACTAGGGAAGAGGAAATTATGAAGAGGAATGAGCCCTGATGAGGATCCCACCTCTATTTATAGCTGTCGTCGTACGCATCCTACGGCTCCGATCGCCTCCCACCAAAACAACGTTTCACAACCAACGGTCAACAACGTTCCACCTATCGCACTCACTTTGGGCGCGTCCCTTGGAGCGCGGGAACGCCTACGGCACGTCTCGCCATCTAACCAGCGCCAGACACGTGAGCTGTCGTTTCGGCGAACGTACACAAGATTTGGCGCTTCACCTTTAATGCGAGATCTCTCCCCTGATCCGCTGACGTCATCAAGAAAATACTACTCTTTGCCCGGGAATGCACGCCGACAATATCTTCGAGTGAGAGCTCACCCCGGGTGATCGGTCAGACCACTCTCGACCCGACCCAGGAACGGGTCAAGAAGAGAGTGGGGGGCTAATGATGAGGCTCGATATCGGTGATTCTCCAGATGCTGACACGTTGCAGATGACGTGTCCCAGAACTTACAAGAAAGGATCAAGAATTTCAATTGGGATCACGCCTCGGGCCTCCGGCCCGAGGAGTCTCCCAACCTTCGGTGGCCTTCCAGACCACCCCCCAGCTTGCCTCCGAACTATCACAGAACCAAGATGCTTTGGCTTCCCGCTCATGCCCGAGCCTCCCGCCGAGCTCATCCTCCTCGGTCTCACCGACCGAACCGCAGCGCTGATCACAGGCGCCTCCGCCACGGCTCCGCGAATCTCGCCATGCACGAGATATCCGTCACCCATGATCTCGCGTTCTACGCCATCACGATCCCCCTTTAACGAGCCTGTCTCGTCATTAATGCGGGATCCCGCCTATCACGCGGGCGTGACGTCAGGGGCGTAACGACCGGCATGAATCTTGCGCCCTCCTGCCCATTGCTGCCGCTATATAAACCCTTCTCTCAGACGATTCAGGTAAGCCATTTTTTACTCCAATAGGCCGTTACTCTGCCAAAATAGCCCGTCTAATTTGATCATCGGAGGGTCCTCGGTGGCACAACCACCCCAGGAATTCTTTGAAGGTAGCTCGGCCACAACCACTCAAAACCCATTGAGATCCACACGCTCCAAGAGGTGACCCTCCAACTCAATCTCAGCCGTCCATCAGCGCTCGCAGTAGATCAACGGAAGATAACATCTGAAGGAGATCCAGACCCCCATCACATTATTTGTCACAATAAATTTTGTAGAAAAATCTTATCAAATACTTATTTGGATTTGGGGAGAATGGCATTGAGCCCACGTACCTAACAGTTTATATAAAAGTAAACAAATAATCAGAAGTTTACACATAACATGGCATATACAATACCAATTCCTATGTGTAAATTTGTTAGTTATGTCTCATATAAGATAACCAAATATTGTAACGACTCTGAAATCTTTGTACAAATTTTTTTCTGTTAATATACAGAGAAGAGTTTGACAGCCTGTATATGAGTTATAAATTACTTTTGTTAAATAAAAGCACGAAACAAGTTGTAGTTCATTAGTAAAACATTTGCACTGTTGTGACATAGTCTGTGTGTTCGATTCCCATCAGACATAATTATTTTTCTGATTTTTCATTTTAACTTTTTGGAAGCCCAAAAAGTTGCACGTGCAATACACGGGGAAATGAAAAGTTCAGAAAAATCAAACATATGGAAAATGGTGTAAACACGGAGTTAATCTGGTGGCACGAATCTCGAGGCATTTGCCTCAGATCCGACCGGCGGATTTAGCCAATAGGCCGGCAGGGACAGTCACGATGAGTCCATTTTGATCCGTGCTTTGCACACATGTCTCTTCAGCTCCTCTTAACTCCTTTGTACTGTTTGATTTCCCTGCAATCAAACAGAGATCTTTCATTTCACCAATTAACACCATTTTAATGCTTTTTAATCCAAATTTTTAATTCCCAAATCCTAATTCTCCACTATAAATACCCCCCATACTTTAGCTCAGCACCATTCTGAAAATTCTAGCAAAAACTCTCTCAAAAAGATCCTAAGTGCAAGTGAAGTAAAGTGGAATTAGCAAACAAGTTTCTTCCGTCGAAGATCGAAACCAATTCTGGAGCTCCCGCGACACCACGAAGTTCATCCCCTCTTTCTTAACCTCTCCTTGATATATTCAAACCGTAAGTCCCTCCCAACTCTCCTCCTTTTCATTGAAGTTCATCTTTAAATCTTATATCGGTAAAGTGGATTTATTACCGATATTCTTTTTCTAAACCCTAAAAACTCCCTTTTCCTTTATAATTTGGTCAATCTAATTTTACCACATTACTTATAACCTTAAATACCAATCAAGTTTAACCAAGAATCTCATGTGAAACAACCATAATTGAATTTTTTCATTAAAATACCTTAAACTTTATTATCACCTCTTTTCGTTTCTGTTAAAACTATACATTTAGGAAAAACTTCATGGGGTAACGACCTACCCCACACGTACACTTTGGTTTCATAGCATGATGCCTATTTGTATGTATATTTGTTTCGAAGAATAATATTTACAATAAATTACCACATACTTTAAAAACGGATTTCTTTTAAAACGGTATTTCGTATTCCTTTACAATTATGCATCTACAACCCTCGTTAGGAGACCCGCTAATAGATGGTGTGGATTATCGCACATCCTGATGATAGTAGAGCGAGATGCAGCACTCCTCACGGAGTATTCAATCTTGAAAGGATATAAATATGGTTTTTAAGAAAAATGAAATTTCTAAATAAAACTAATTTTTTTAAATTATATAAAATTATAAATCTATATTTTCAATATTATGAAACTATATTTTTCTAAGAATGAAAGATTAAAATGTTAATAAAATACCATCAAATTACCAAAAAGAACTAGTTTTCAATAAAATACCATAAACTTTTAAAAACTAGGTATCTATCATTAAAATACCTCAATAATCAAAACACATGCTCATGAAAACCCTAAGTAATACAAATCACCCTCAAGGTTTTATTTTTAACTATATTAAAATATTTTTCATAAAACCCCCTCGAGATATACAAAACAATATTTTACGGACTTTAGTAAATATAAGTTTAGGCGGGATCAATTCTCTTGAGCCCAAGGGAGTCGGAGAAAATGGGTGCTTACTTATTCAGGTTAGACAAATAATGGAGTTATCAATGGCAATTGTCTTGGAAAAAGACACTAATCTTGCCTTCCATATGCAGCAGCTGACGATGACTTCTGAATCTAAGAATTCAAGAGTTAAATCAGTTTACAAGTGTCTGACTCAGTCTGAGTCCAACCTCAAACCTGAATCCAAAATTAAACACGAATACTTGATCATTAACATGAATACTTGAATTCAAACATCAAATTCAAATATGTATACTTGACTTGACCGAACCATGGTTATGACCTGACATGAACTCAACATGGCTATTTGAATACATGATTACATCCTGAACATGAACCTGAACATTTTATATCTATAGATTCGGCCAAGACTTGTAAGCCTAATCTATACAAAACATTACGCGGGGATAAAGGGGTAGATTGGTACGGAATGTATATCGTGGCACGAGAGGTTACTTTAAAAGACACCTACATGAATTCATGCGCCGTTGTCCCATGGATTATGACGCGGCCTTGTACTACATGTTACCATAGTCCACGGGGTAAGACAGACTCCTCTCGTATACATGAATATCTTCCTTATCAAATTACAAACAACCACGTTAGAATAACTATCATATACCAGTAATCGTTCATATACAACTTTACCTGCTCATTTCACTTTATATACTATCTTCTCTTTCTTCTTTTGGGACTTACCGAGTGTTAGTTCGCTGACGACATTCCTTTCTATTTCTTTCTTTGGAATGTTCATCAGGAGGACCAGACTCTAAGGAGATAGAGCCGAGTCAGGAGGATTTGGACCATCTTACCGCTCAGCCTGACTACTAGTTCCTCTGCACTTACCTTTAGTATGCCATTTTTTAGGCATTTGCTTTTGATTACCGTATCTTTTATTTCAAACAATTGTATGTAAAGTTGAATGTAAATAAAGTTGTTGTTTCATTTTATTTTCTTGTCATTCTTGTTCATTTTTATATATTGCTTAATTACGCTTAACGTATTTATTTCATAGTAAATACGTTGCGGCCTACCACATCACCGTTTCCGTCTACTGGAAAGCGGGGCGTGACAGATTTTGTTGGCGGTCCATGCAGGTCAGTTCTGCATGAAGTCTTAAGCAATATATCATAAGAATTATAAGAATCAGCAACTATACATTCCTTACATTTAAAATTTCTTGAATCTATCCTAACCATTCCTTTTTTCTATCAAGTAATCGATTCTCCCAACAACACCAGCACGAACGTCAACGGCAATACTCCACCGCCTACTCTACCACCACCACCTACCGTTGCAGCTCCCATCAATGAGCAAACGGTACTGCTTGAGGCTATCAAGAGCTTAATGGAGGGACAGCAGAATCAGACTGCTATCCTCATGCACCGTCCCGAAGCCGAGGCACCCGGAGTCAAGCAATTTCGGGCACTACACCCAAAACACTTCTTGGGAAAAGAAAGCCCACTTGAGGAGGAAGAATGGGCTCAAGCAATCGAAAATGATCTGGCAACAACTCAAGTGCTAGATATTGCCTGGGTGAGAGTTGCTAAGTTGCAACTGACCGACAATACCAGAGTCTGGTGGAAGGTTGAAAAAAGTCGTCTCACCCAACCCATAGAGTGGAAGACGTTCCGCGATCTGTTTGATGCGAAGTTCTTCCCTGAGACTGCCCATTTCGAGATGGAACAACAGTTTATCCACCTACAACAAGGCTCTATGTGGCAAAAATCGGTGGATGAATATGATACCGAATTCAGCAGGTAAAGAATTCGTATCAAGTTCTGTTCCGTAAAACACATCTCTATCCTGACATCAATATCTTATCAGGTGAGTGGCACATTTGATTCCGACTGATGAGATTCGGGCTAGACGATTTCAATAGAGCTTAGACCCAGAGATTCAGGCGGCATTAGCCACAGGCGATTACCCGACTCATGAACTCGCCTTGAAGGCAGCTCGCCGTTATGAAGCTGTGGTGAAGAAGAAGGGTAAGCTCCAAACAGCTGGAATCAAACGTCCTGCCGCCCGGATGTCAGGAGGAGCCTCTTCGAGGCCGACTTTTGCACCTAGGAGACCGGGAGGATCATTTAACCGGTCTAGTCCAGATTTGTGTTTCTACTGCAAGAGAACTAGACACCTGACGAAGGACTGCAGGCATGCAAATGGCCTGTGTTTGATTTGTGGCGCATCTACTCACTTTATACGAGCATGCTCATATCGTTTTAATACAGCACCAGCACCCAGACCCGCAATCACAGTCCCGCAGAGACCAGCCATTCGGGCACTTGCACCCCACCTAGCTCTTCCTGCACCAGCTCCACATGGACCACCTGCACAGCCTCAACGTCAATTCCATTAGGCACAGAGAATTGTGCCTCAAGGATAGAGAAACGTGCCTCAAGGATAGAGGAATGTGCCTCCAGCAAGGAGGAATGCAACAAGATGTCAGGCTTTTACAATGACGGTCGAGGAGGCCGAAGCCACAGGACAAGTCATCACTGGTAATTCCCCCATCCTTTCACTCTTTCAATACTTGTATATCACTATACTTTTCCTATATCTAAACACAACCTCACACAACTTAGGTACTATACTAGTAGCCACCCTTCCTACACTCGCACTTTTCGACACTGGAGCTTCACACTGCTTCATGTCACAACGATTCGTGAGAACGCATGCGATTCCCATGAACCCACTCATTTCAAGCTGGAATATCAGTTTCGGGAATGGAGTCTTGAGAGCAACTATGGGGTTTGATCAGTGTCCAGTTGTAGTTTGTGGTCAAGAATTCTATGCAAATTTCAAAGTACTGGATGTCCAGTTGAAGTTTGTGGTCGAGAATTCTATGCAAATTTCAAAGTACCGGATATCCCAAATTTCGATGTTGTGTCGGGAATGAATTGGCCGGGAGTATTCTATGCTACTATTGACTGTCGTCAAAAGAGGGTAGTATTTGAGATACCAGATCACCCGGTCTTCAATTTCAAAAGTGGGGATAGAACTTTGGAGCCAGGAAGCTACCATGCTAAACCAAAGAATGCAGAAGTTTTCTAGCTACCGGCAGAAGAAGAAAAGCCTGAAGTAGTTCGAGAGTGTGAAGATGTGTTCCCTGAAGACATATCAGATTTGCCTCCCGATCGAGCTCTTGAGTTTAGTATTGATTTACAACCTGGTGTGCAACCTGTAATCAAAGCTCTATACTGGTTAAGTCTAGAAGGATTGAAGGAGATCCGTATTCAGTTGGACGAATTGCTGAAGAAAGGTTGGATCCGACCCAGTACTTCAAGTTGGGGATCTCCAGTGTTACTCGTGAAGAAGAAAAATGTTCTTACATGGTGTGTGTAGATTATCGAGTTCTGAACGAAGTGACGATTAAGAACAAGTATCCACTACCGCGCATCGATGAGATTTTCGATCAGCTAAGTGGGTCTTGTGTATTTTTAAAGCTAGATCTTCGTTCGGGTTATCATCAGGTGAAGGTCAAATAGTCCGACATTCCGGAGACGACGTTTAGGACTCGATATGGTCATTATGAATATATCGTAATGCCATTTGGAGTGACCAATGCACCTGCCATCTTTATGAACCTGATGAACCAAGTTTTCCGAGAATACTTAGACATGTTCGTTATCATCTTCATCAACGACATCCTAGTGTATTCAAAGAATCGGAAAGAACACGCTGAGCACTTACGTATTGTCCTGAAGACATTGCGACAACATCATCTCTACGCCAAGTACAACAAGTGTGAATTTTGGCTAGATCAAGTCAGATTTCTCGGACATATTGTTTCAGGCGAAGAAATCTCTGTAGATCCAGCTAAGGTGTCAGCTGTCAGCAAGTGACCGACACCGAAGGCGGTGAAAGATATACGAAGTTTCTTGGGATTAGCAGGATACTACCGGCGATTCATTGAAGGCTTCTCAAAGGTTGCAGCACCCCTGACCAAGCTCACACGTAAAGATGAAGCATTTGTGTGGTCAGAAGCATGTGAAAAAGGTTTTGTAGAACTCAAGTCAAGATTAACCTCTGCTCCTATTCTCGTAATACCGGATCAATCTAGAGGATTCGTTGTGCATTATGATGCATCCGGTAAAGGATTAGGATGTGTTCTACACCAGCATTGAAAAGTTGTGGTTTTTGCATCAAGACAACTGAAGGTTCATGAGCGCAACTATCCAACACATGATCTGGAGTTGGCAGCCGTCATCTTCGCACTCAAGCTTTGGCGCTACTCTCTTTTGGGTGAACGAGTGGATATATATACTGACCACAAGAGTCTGAAGTATGTATTTACTCAGAAAAAACTAAACATGCAGCAAAGAAAATGGCTAGAACTCATGAAGGGCTTCGATGTCAACCTACAGTATCATTCTGAGAAGGTGAATGTAGTTCCCGATTCCCTTAGTCGCCACCCATTAGCAATGAACCTCACCGCTCAGTGGAACCTACAGCAAGAATTGCACGGATTGGAGATCGAAGTAGTTGTGCCAGGTAACGCTTCATATTTGATGAACCTACAAGTCCGGTCCACTCTTATCAATCAGATCAAGGCAGCCCAAGCAAATGATTCCAAGCTACAAAAGATCCGAGAACAAGTAGAAAGTGGACTTCGAACTGACTTCATCATCCACAAAGATGGATCCTTACGATATGAAAGTCGATTATGTGTACCAATCGGCCATGTTCGAGAAGAGTTGATGAAATAAACTCACAGCTCTCCGTATTCGGTACATCCCGGTGGTACAAAGATATACAAGGATCTACGGCAACACTACTAGTGGTATGGAATGAAGCGCGAAGTAGCAAGGAGCGTAGCCAAGTGTTTGGTTTGTCAGCAAGTGAAGGCTGAACATCACAGAACTGCTGGTCTACTTCAGCCCTTACCAATCCCAAAATGGAAATGGTAGCACATTACCATGGACTTCGTGACTGCCCTTCCTTGCAGCACGAAGGGTAACAACACAATATGGGTTATTATGGATCGACTCACCAAGTCGGCTCACTTTATTCCATTCAGAGTTGGCCAATCAACCGAGACGTTAGTAAAGAAGTACATGGAGGTAAGTATAAATCTAAAGTAAGATTTAACCCTTCAAAATGTACCATATTTGATACTCATGAACTTATGCAGGAAATCGTGTGATTACATGGAGTACCTGTTTGCATCGTCTCCAATCGTGATACAAGATTCCGATCACAATTTGGCAGAGTCTGCAAACTAGCCTGGGAACGAGTCTGAATTTCAGCACGGCTTATCATCCACAAACAGACGGACAGTCTGAGCGAACAATTCAAATTCTGGAGGACATGCTAAGAGCTTGTATGTTAGACACTTACGTCCGTGGAGTTTTCATACAACAATAGCTATCAGGCAAGCATTGGAATGGCACCATCCGCAGCACTCTATGGACGTAAGTGTCGTTCACCGTTAAGTTGGGACGACGTTGGAGATCGTGAACTTCTTAGACCAGAGATAATCGTGGCAACTGCGGACGTAGTTCGCACGATCAGGGAAAGGATGCGCATAGCCCAGGATAGACAGAAGCATTGGGCAGATGCAAAGCGTCGACATTTGGAGTTCCAACCTGGAGACCATGTATTCTTGAAGATCTCTCCAAACAGAGGAGTGATCTGCTTTGGAAAGAGGGGTAAACTAAGTCTAAGATACATAGGACCGTTTGACATAATCGAACGAGTTGGAGAAGTGGCATACCGTTTAGCACTATTACCCTCATTGGAAGTTATGCATAACGTGTTCCATATATCCTAATTACGACGATATGTGAGCGACCCCAGCCACATACTTGATCACTCAGAGCTCACAGTACAGACTGACCAAATCTGCGAGAAACAACCAGTTAAGATCCTGGACCAAAAAGTGAAGACATTGCGGAACAAGAAAGTAAACTTGGTCTGAGTGATATGGAGAAAGGATTCACCAGGAGAACGAGAAGAAGATATGGGTGCAAGATACCCTTATCTATTTAAAAATTAGTCTCTATGTAAATGTAAATTTCGAGAACAAAATTTTTATAAGAATGGTAGATTGTAACGACTCTGAAATCTCTGTATAGAAATTTTTCTGTTAATTTACAGAAAAGAGTTTGACAGTCTGTGTATGAGTTATAAGTTACTTTTGTTAAATAAAAACAAGAAACAAGTTGTAGCTCACTAGTAAAGCCTTTGCACTGCTGTGACGTAGCCCGTGTGTTCGATTCCCATCAGACACAATTATTTTTCTGATTTTTCTTTTTAACTTTTTGGAAGCCCAAAAGGTTGCACGTGTAATATACAGGGAAATGAAAAGTTCAGAAAAATTAAACATGTAGAAAATGGTGTAAACACAGAGTTGATCTGGTGGCACGAATCTCGAGGCATTTGCCTCAGATCTGACCGGCGGATTTATCCAATAGGCTGGTGGGGACGGTCACGATGAGTCCATTTTGATCCGTGCTTTGCACACATGTCTCTTCAGCTCCTCTTAACTCCTCTGTACTATTTGATTTCCCTGCAATCAAATAGAGACCTTTCATTTCACCAATTAACACTATTTTAATGCTTTTTAATCCAAAATTTTAATTCTCAAACCCTAATTATCCACTATAAATACCACCCATACTTTGGCTCGGTACCATTCTGAAAATTCTAGCAAAAACACTCTCAAAAAGATCCTAAATGCAAGTGGAGTAAAGTGGAGTTAGCGAGCAAATTTCTTTCGTCGAAGATCGAAGCCGGTTCTGGAGCTCCCGCGACACAACGAAGTTCATCCCCTCTTCCTTAACCTCTCCTTGATATATTCAAACCGTAAGTCCTTCCCAACTCTCCTCCTTTTCATTAAAGTTCATCTTTAAATTTTATATCAGTAAAGTGGAGTTATTACCGATATTTTTTTTCTAAATTCTAGAAACTCTTTTCTCCTTTATAATTTGGTCAATCTAATTTTACTACATTACTTATAACATTAAATACCAATATTTAGAATCAAGCTTAACCAAATCTCATGTGAAACAACCATAATTGAACCTTTTCATTAAAATACCTTGAACTTTATTATCACCTTTTTTCGTTTTTGTTAAAACTGTACCTTTGGGAAAAACATCACGGGGTAACGACCCACCCCACACATACACTTTGGTTTCATAGCACGATACTTATTTGTATGTATATTTTTTCGAAGAATATTTTTTACAATAAAATACCACATATTTTAAAACTGGGTTTCTTTTAAAACGGTATTTCGTATTCCTTTACAATTATATATCTACAACCCTCGTTAGGAGTCCTGCTAATGGATGGTGCAGATTATCGCACATCCTAGAGATAGTAGAGCGAGATGTAGCACTTCTCACGGAGTATTCAATCTTGAAAGGATATAAGTACGGTTTTTAAGAAAAATGAAGTTCCTAAATAAAACTATTTTTTAAAAAAAAATTATATAAAAGTATAAATCCATATTTTCAATATTATGAAACTATATTTTTCTAAGAATGAAAGATTAAAATGCTAATAAAATACTATCAAGTTACCAAAAAGAACTAGATTTCAATAAAGTACCATAAAATTTTACAAGTTAGGTATCTATCATTAAAATATCTCAATAATCAAAACCCATGCTCATGAAAACGCTAAGTAATACAAATCACCATCAAGGTTTTATTTTTAACTATATTAAAATATTTTTCATAAAAATCTCTCGAGATATACAAAACAATATTTTAAGGACTTTAGTAAATATAAGTTTAAGCGGGATCAATTCTTTTGAGCCCCAGAGAGCCGGAGAAAGTGAGTGCTTACTTATTCAGGTTAGACAAATAACGGAGTTATTAATGACAATTGTCTTGGAAAAAGATACAAATTCTGCCGTCCATATGCAGCAGTTGCCGATAACTCCTGAACCTAAGAATTCAAGAGTTAAATCAGTTTACAAGTGTCTGACTCAGTTTGAGTCCAATGCCAAACCTTAATCCAAAATCAAATACGAATACTTGATCAAAAACATGAATACTCGAATTTAAATATCAAATTCAAACATGTATACTTGACTTGATTTGACCGAACCATGATTATGACCTGATATGAACTCAACATGACTACTTGAATACATAATTATATCCTGAACATGAACCTAAACATTTTATATCTGTAGATTCGGCCAAGATTTGTAAACCTAATATATACAAAATATTACGCAGGGATAAAGGGGTAGATTAGTACGGAATGTATATCATGGCACGAGAGGTCACTTTAAAAGACACCTACATGAATTCACGTGCCGTTGTCTCGTGGGTTATGACGAGACCTTATACTACAGATTACCATAGTCCACAAGGTAAGATGGACTCCTCTCGTATACATGAATACCTTCCTTATCAAAATACAAACAATCATGTTAGAATAACTATCATGTACCAGTAATTGGTCATATACAACTTTATCTGCTCATTTCACTTTATATACTATTTTCTATTTCTTCTTTTGGGACTTATCGAACATTAGTTCGCTGATGACATTCCTTTCTGTTTCTTTCTTTGGAATGTTCGTCAGGAGGACCGGACTCTGAGGAGATAGAGCCGAGTCAGGAGGATTTGGACCAGCTTACCGCTCAGCCTGACTACTAATTCCTTTGCACTTACCTTCAGTATACTATTATTTAGGCATTTGCTTTTGATTATTGTATCTTTTATTTCAAACAGTTGTATGTAAAGTTGAATGTAAATAAAGTTACTATTTCATTTTATTTTCTTATCATTCTTGTTCATTTTTATATATTGCTTAATTACGTTTAACGTATTTATTTCATAGTAAATACGTTGCAGTCTGCCACGTCGCCGTTTCCGTCTACTCAAAAGGGGTGTGTGACAAATATACCAATATTTTACACGACGAAGCTCTCTCGATCTTGATTTCCAACATCATACACCCCAATTTCATGTGATTTAATGCTTATATAACATTTTATATATAACTCAAGATTGATGTGAAATGGAATCCAAATTATATGAAACTCGGTACACCTATGTTTCAGATGATGAAGGTCAAAATGGTCGGAACCGATTGTGCTAGTTATGTCTTGATAGAAAATTAGCCTCTCCATATGAGAATCACCCGAATCTTAAAAATAGCCATTCCTAATAAGATTGCAATTCCAAATATAGATAATGTCACTGTTACCAGAGAAAACAGAATCTCAGGTGCCACATGAGGGAATTACCTCGTATGGTGTCGAAGAAAGTCAAAGTTCTATCAATTTTTTCGACGATCGGCATCCACATTCTTCATCTTCATTTTCATTGTGCAAGACGTGGATACACCAAGTTTGATGTGAATCCAATATTCTTTCACTGTTGATATAATGAGAGCAAAATTAGCCGCTATCGAATATTATAACATTTTTAGCCGGGCACAAGCAGAAGATAACAACTCTTGACTATTTTCCAAGAAAAATAATCATCTTTTGACTATTTTTAAAGGGATGAGAGGAGTTGATTAGACATGCGAATTAAGATCAATTATTTATAGTAAGGATTGGAACCAACGCTGTGAAAAAGTAACCAACCATATTTGGAAGAGTGGGTTGTCCATGGCTGTGAAAAAGAAACCAATTATTTATAGCAAGGATTGCAACCAACACCTCGCCTATCTTGTGTCTACTTAGGCCCTGGTTTGCCAAGGGCTCGGAAACCCTGTTTTGTATAAATTAATTTGGAACCGTGATTTGGTAGTTTGCTTGTATTGTATTAGTTTACGATCTACAGTCCTGTAAAACATCGACTTCCAACCGTGCAATAGCTAATTGTTGATTTCTAATTTTTTCCTAGTAATTTTTAATCCGAAAAATGGATTTGTTTGAGATCTCAACTAAAAGGGGCCGATCAACATCAAATCCTTTAGTCGTGGATCTAATTCTTTTTTGTTAAAATAAATCGATCAATTGAAACGACGCTAAGAAAAAGCTAGCAGTATATGAAATATTATCATTTTTAAACCTCTCGAAATTATTTACATAACCTCACTTTTCTTGGATATTCCCCACACACTTGAATTTTTTTTCAAAGGTTTTTACAAACTTCCTATAAACTTTTTGAGTTATTCAACTTTGGAATGCTTATGATTTTAATAATTTAATCCATCGAATACCAATTTTACTTTTGCAAACTTTTTCACTGCCCCCCTGCATACTCTTGGCTCTTCTCTCCCCTCTTTTCTCCTGCTCCTTTTTTTCTCTTTAATTTTATGCTCTTTCTTTTCTTCTTCCCAATCCCTAAAACAAACCAGCCCTAAAAGACCCCAAATTCAAGGATAAGCATCCAATTTTATTCTTAAAAGCCGAGATTAACGAAAGTTTGCATTTTTTGTTGGTAAGATTTATAATGGGGGTGCATTGGTTCTTCTTTTCCAAAACTAATAGAACAGTTACGACTGCGAGGCTATTTGAAAATTCCAAAAAAACGTCTAAGGGATTATCTCAGAATAACGATGTGCAGGACGTATATCTAAAAAAGAAACTCAATAATATTATGAGAAAATGTTTTTACTGTTATAAATAAAACACATGGGGCAACAACAAAAATTCTCTTTTATTCCATAAGATAATCACGAAAAAATGATAAAATTCCATTGTGGAATTCTATGCCCAAAGCACGCAATTTCATACTCCCAAACTTATGGATCCCCTTTTCACCCTTTCAACATTGAAATGCAAGAGTAGTCGGTCAAATTGGCCTACTTACTTTTTCAAAATATATGTATTTGTGTAATTGAATCGACAATAAAGCTTTCTTGAATATGCCGATTTCCATTGTTCCTTTTCCATTTTATTACATGTAATTCAATATTTACGCAAAAAACGATTCAATGTTATTTTAGCTCATTGTTATTCTTAGGGAGAACAAAATTGTATCATAAAAGTTTGAAATAAATGTAGATACAAGTGTATTATTCTTATGGAAATTAAATTCATATATTTCTAGAATCACAAAACTGATGTGTATTTTATATAAGGCACATCATAAGTGTAAAAATGCTAGTCAAGAGTGATCCGGGGAGCAATGTGTAAGATTTTCCAATTAGGGATTTCCCATTTTAATCTGTTCTGCTGTTGCGTTTTTAAACAAGGACGGTGCCAAAAAAAAGCTCTAACCACTTCCGTTGAGATTTTTTCCTTCGTCTCTAAAAATCGTGCCGTTTTTTGTGGATCACTTTTGGTTTCTTGCTCTATAAACAGCTGAGAGAGAGAGAGAGAGAGAGAGGAGCAATGGCGAGCGCCATTCGCCCCCTGCAACATCATCGTCTTCCTCCTCATCTTCAACCTCAGAATCCATCAACGGCGGCTCTTCCTCTGTCGCTTGTGGAGCAAAACGCGCATCGCCTCACCATCGTTGCTCATCATCTGCAGGCTCTCTTCAGCTGTGGCTCTCCGTCGCCACAAGGCCTCCTCAAACCCTGCCTTTCTCTCGCCAGGTTCGAAAAATGGGCTCTTTTCCCCCTTTGTTTTGGTTCAATCTCTCCTTTTTTTGGGGTTTTGTTGCATTTTTGTTTGGCCCTTTTGTTGTGATGATGCTTTGTGATGATGGAAATGTGTAATGGGGTCGAAATTGTAAGGCCTCTGTTTAGCTTTTCTGCTTGCATTTTGTTAAAATCTTATAGAAAACAACAAGCTTTTTAGGGCACCCTCTCGTCACAAGTGCACCAAGTTTCCATCTAGAGAGGCTGATCAATCTATTATTTGGGCTAGGGTTTTGGTGCTTAGTAAAATTTTGCTATTTGCGTGTAATTTTAGAATGTTATGAACTGTGAGGTTTTTCTTTTGGGTTAATAGCACAAATTAATCATCATGTATTTTACCTCGTATGGCACTTTTACCCCCTCATGTTGCGCAAACGCCCCAAAACCCTTAGAAACACTCAACTTCAACTATAGACAATTCAAACTATTGTCTGTCAACTTGTTAATGTTGTTCAGAATTGAATTTGAGTCTGTGGGTTTGGATTGATAAACAGAGGGGTTTTGCCGCTTATAAATACTTGAGATGGGACAAGTGCTATACGGGGTAAACTGAAAGGCGCTTTGTGCAATTAACCCTTTTCCTTTTGCTTGAGTTGCTTATATTGGGAAGTTGTACTCTGTGTTTTTCATTATCCAACTACCCTCTTTATTAAGTTTAATTATGGTGGAGCAATGCGCTTTGCATTTTAGCGTGTTGGTTATAAAGTAGGAGCAAAACCTTTGGCACATACAAATTGTTTTGGGATATAAATGTGTGGACCTTTAGTTGGTATGCAATACATGCTTATGAAGTTTTGAAAGGTAGGGAAAGGGCACTTTGTTGGTGGAAAATGAAATTCTATTGGGAGAGGTTAAAAATGAGTCAGAACTTGCACAAAACTCATTTCTATGTATAGTAGGCTGTGGGGGTGTGGGATTACAGAAAAGAGAACGGTGAGTCCAATTGCATGGGCCATCTCCTTGCAATGTTGCAGGTCTTCATCTCCAATTTCATATCATGCCAGATGGGTGTGATGAGAAATTGTGGAAGCAGTCCACTTTCAAAATTTATATGGCTTTGTCTTGGCTAAGGTGACTTCTGAAAGTGGTAAACAATTGCATTGGACATAGGGTTCTTGCCTCTATCACCTAATTGCACTGCACATTCCCTTTCAAAATTATTGCTCCTACTTTCCATTTTCTGCATAGCTTTTGGGCATGTAAACTTTTAGCTTCCATTTTGTACTTAATGATGTCGATATTGTGTGATCACTTTACTACTATAGCAATTTCCTCATAGGAAACTGGTTGACATGTACACCATGTATAGAAAGTTTATTCTAATCTTATCTAATAATTTATTCTCTTTATTTCACATTAAGAAAATGCCCCTTTTTAATTAGAACCAAAATTTCTTGTCTGCTAAAAAAAAACATAAGAGTGATTGGCATCAAGTGTTCCAATGTTGAATGATCTATCCTTTCACTTGTTTGTCCTATAACCTCCTCATCTTACAAGGTGGTGTTGTGATTAGGATTTGGTAAGAAAGATGCTATAGGTTTATATAAAATTCTTTGAGTAATGCTCAATCTTCATGGAATTTGGCAGAGATTTTCTACTGCCTGCTTCTAGTCCTCCTTAATGGACAAAGATCATTTTGGTTGGATCATTATTAATGAGTTATTTGATGCCTACAATCTATTCTCTCCTCCCAGACTACACACAACACAGGGAATATTCTTTGTTTGCTTTCTTTGAAAATATCCAAGGAATTACGAGAGTTAGAGAATTATTAGAGTTAGGACATATTCTTGCTAATAGTTGCTGTAGGTAAATAGCGTGAAGAGATTATTAAAGGGAATGAATATCATGGGAGCCCTGTAAGTGTTCTATCTTACACATGGAAGTTACTTGGATTAGATTCTACGTTTACAGAACAGAAAAATATCTTGATTGTTAAATATAACAAAGAATGCAGTTTTCTGGCCTATCTGAACTCCTACAAATAGAAATAGGTTCTAACCTAATTATCTCATCTTATATTAAGCCTCAAGCAGCACAATCCAATTTGACAAACAGTAGCAATCAATTTTCTCTTCTACTTATTAACTCGCCATGTTTATGTACAGTGCTCTTTTGGTGTTCATGTTTGCAAAACACTTGTTAAATGAGTTAGGAAGTATACTTTTGTCCTTATGATCAAGCTGCTTGTTTATTTTACTCATGCAGTTTCCTTTTCCTAGATATTTTTCTTCTGCATTATTTATCTACTTTCTCTTGGGTCAAACTTCTATTACAGTATTACTGTATCTACACAACTGAAGTTCTTGTAGTTTCAATTCCCACCCAGTTCATGCAGCACTATATACCACATGCTCAATATTCTATAAAAGTTTTGTTGGTTATGTTAGTATTTTGAGTAATATACTTTATATGGTTCACTTTTACAATTGCAGACTTATTGATTATGCACTTTCAAAGAATGATATTCCACAGGTAGCTCCTCTTCTACCTTCAATTGTAAAACAGGTACCTTTTTATAGTTTCAGGAAGTTAAAAATTATCTTAAAATTTTAATGTTACCAAAGTCATTTTTGGTAATATTTCATGTGCTTGTTATTGTTTATGTGCTTACAAATTGAAAAAATGAATGTTGTAATATCACACAAGCTAAGGAGCCTATTTAAAGAACTATATATGAACCGCTCTCTAGCAGATTATAACCATAGAGCTTTCTTTTAAAGCTATTTTTATTTCCTTCATAACATGGAGTAAAATGATCGATAATTGAATATTTGTTAGTTAGAACCTTGTAGTTAGACGACTTTGTACCTCTTGATTAATCATCTGTAGCATTCATGAGTTTTTTTTGAACTGGCCCGTAAGCCTCACCCAAGCACACATCACACCCACGCGCACAACACACACAAGCACACAACACATGCGCACCCAAGGGACACGAATTTGCCCCGAAACCACCTTCCTGGGGTTCGAACCCCACACTCTTCTCAGGAGGGGAAGTGCCATGCCAACTGAGCTATTACTCGTTGAAAGTTTACACTCAATTCACATCTCACGTTCTCCCTTTTTTCTGTGTGGAAACTCAATAAAAACATGATCCGCTTGGAAAGGACACAATAAAGTGTGCAAGCAATTACGATTTTAAATTGCCAATGATGATGTGTCAAATCCAGGATCATTTGATATCCAGCGCTCTAATAGTATGTAGGGTTAATATTTAATATTCTCCTCACGTGGCCCTTTGGGCTATAGGGAAACTCTTTGAGTTAAATAATTGCAATATACAAAAAAATATCTTGGTAAATAAATATTTTCAAGATGCTCAATGATGATGTTTGAACCCAGGACCTTTTGAAACCAAATACCACGGTACCGTGTTAGGATCTTTTGGGCAATCATTTTGATGCGAGTAAATATTCTTAGGAGAGGCAACTTTAAAACATGCAGATTTATTATATATAACGCCAACTTGGCTCCCCCTTTTTTATACGGGAGAAATGGTGTAAATAAAGAGATTCTGCTAATCTAGGATCCAGCTTTTATTCTACTTATGATCTATATGCTTTATTTAGCCTAGATCACCAGTACATAGAACAAACTATGAAGTGTATTTTTCTGTATAATATTTTGCCTTGAGTTTATTTTTATTTTTTCTGTTACTTCACCTGCCATATTCTTAAAATTACCATTATTTTAGCATGTGCCAATTTGCTTAACTGCGACAATTTGTATTGTTTTTCTTAAGGTGTACGAGCATAGAAATGATGATTCCCTACTGCCGGCTGTTACAATGCTAATGATAACTGTTAAGGTAATTCTTCATATTGATTTTACTTGGTCAATTGTTTTTTTGTAATGGAGGCACGGGAGACTTTTGTGGCAGATGAAGGCTTCTTGTTATTGTTGCAGGCGTGGGGGAATTTTTTTATGCTCAGAAACCCAAGTAGAGCTGATAGTTGGTTCTACAAAATCCTGAGTTTTTTAAATTGGATTATTTGCATACAACACACCCCTGATTTTTTTAACTTCATATAGCACCTAATACCCTTCAAGTGATTATCTTGATTATACTTTCTATGAAGTAACTGGAATTTACAGCCATTTGTGACATGTGCAATTGTCACTATAATGCATTTTAATATTTTATCATATGAATATCATATTCTCTTTTCTGTTGTTTTCGTCTTTCCCTGTTGGGTTATGCGATTGCAATCATCTTTTATCTTGTAATTGTATTTATGTTTTATTTCTCTTACTTAGACAAGTAGAACATTTGTCTTTTGCTCTTCTTGTGCCTGAAGTATTGCTTCTTTATTAAATAATTCTTTATGTGGCTTCTTGATCATGTATCTTCCCCTTCATTTTTTCATTTCTTCTGAGCTATCTTAGAGTTGGGTATCATTCTGATACTCGTTCTTTCGAAGAATGCTTGCAGGAATAGGTGGTTTTGCATTGAAGATAGTGATGTTCTTCTTAAAAAGGCAAATGAGGTCCTGTTAAATTTATCCCTGCCAACAGTATTTTTCCCCCCTTTAGCTTCTGCCCCGTTATTTGAATAGCCAACTATTAATTTACAAATTCTTGGTAAGCAGCTACTTGGCAACTTTTGTATGGGCATTGACGTGACAACTGAAGTTAGCAATACACTGAATATTATCTCAAAGATTATTCTTAGGTATAAACTTAAATCACTAATTGAGTTTTCTAATTATTTGTGTTTGGTATATATTGATCTTGTCGATTTTTTATTATTTTATTTGTTTTAAGAATGTATATGAAACAAACAGTAGCAAGTGGGCCTCTTGGGCCGATGCGGAAAGAGCCATGACTCTTCAAAAGGCATAACCATTTTCTGGGTGTTTTTTTGCTTTTTGTGTGTGTGTGTGTGTGTGTGTGTTGTTGTTGTTGTTGTTGGGAGGGGGGGGGGGGGTTATATGTATTTTACATTAGAAATGAAGATGTTTGAAATGGCAACTTCATAAAATCGATGTTATGATCCACCATGCTCAAAATCATTAGCTGATTGTTTGTAATGCATGCTCATTTTAAGTATTGTGGAGTCCAATTGGTTTAGCAAGCTTATGAAATATTTTAGGTTTAAAGAGAATACTAGGATATGGAAACATTACAGAAAGGACATTTTGAATTTCTAGAGTTATGCCGCTTCTATTGATTCCTATAATTCTGCTTATCATAGGTATGAAGAAGCTTACAAAGATTGTAGCTATCTGGTATTGCTTCTATACACACGTCATTGATAAGGTTTCATGGTTTTTGAACATATCCACATATTACATGCTCATAGAGACACACACATGTAGTATGCATGCATGGGTTATTTCGACGGTTGTTTTGATAGCAAAACATGATATGCAATTTATTTATTGAAATTTTGTTGTTATGAACAGTAAGTTTAGTCTTATATGTTTCGTAGGTTTTATCCGCAATTGAAGCTAGGCCGTCTCCTTGTTTCTTTTGACGCAAAGGTTGGTGACACTGTCTTCTTCAACTGTCTCAGAGTTGAACCTTATATCCTATTATTTTGTAAGTCTTGAAATTTTTTAACAAAAGATTCGTTGGATACGCTTGGTATTGAATATGTTGATGATATACCAAGTGATGATGTCAATTCTGCAGGATACTCCCTAGTTTTAGGAATCTAAGGCATATTAACATTGAACTTTATTGTGGGTGAAGTACCTTGCCACTTCAATTATTTTATAATTTCACTAGCGAGTGGCCCCATTCATCACGCGTGGGGCTCACTTCATATGAAGGTAACTTTGTAAATATTTATCTTATCATACAAACATGACATGACTTTCGAAACACGTAGACAAATTCAATAAATAAAGAGTTGATTAATTGGCATCTATTGTCTGCATGTAAAAATGCTAGATGAGTTAAATATATAAATATAATTCACTTAACACAACGTTTGCTATTGTTATATAAATATTTTTTTTGATAAAAAATGGTGTACCGCACTAGCATTATAATATAAATATATAATCATATATATATATAGAGCGCAAATTACATCGAGTTATAATAGATGTGCATTTGGAACAAATATTGGATCATATAAAACTTGAAAGCTCATATTACTTGATAATCTTAACATTCCTTTATTCTCTTATAAATATCGTTAAATATTGGATATCAGAAACGGATCGGAGAGATACTTCATATAGAGCATATCGTTGATATATTGGGATATATCGTCACGGCTGTTATATCGGGCGATATTATATAAGTTTTATTGTATCGCTAGGGGTCCCATAACGATATATCGGCCGGTATATTGGTCGATATGACTGATATTTGATTCCCTGGTATAATATATATTTGGTAAAACCAGTTTAGAAGCTTAAACATTTATAAAAATGTCTTATTTAAGGAGCAAATAAGAAATGAATCATCGAAAGAACATGAATCGAAATTTTACTCTTTAAAAATATAGTTTGGAAAAATTCCTTTGCTAGGTTAATTTTATGCATTGATAATGAAAAGACCATAAGATAAACAATAGTGCGTAATTTAAAAGTATAATAATTAAAAGTTATTTAACAATAGAAAGTTGTTTTCATAAATGAGCATAAGAGAAATTTACTCTAATACCCTTCGCACCAAGAACAAGACTTAGACTTAAATGACGGGTCTATCAAGAAAAGGAAAACAGTGCTTTTGTCATTTTGCTAAAAATTGAAAATGAAGAATGTTTTTTTAGTAACCTACCTTTGTAATAATATAAAGCCGACATTTCTAAAATGATAGCCAACCTTATTAGTCCTTGTCATTTTGCTTGATGTTATATTTTTTCATCTATATGTTTTAAGAAAAAGGATGAGGTCTAGAGAACATGAATAAAATGCATATTATAGTAGAAATACATAGTTCATTAGTTATATTAGAATACATCCATCCTAGGTTGCACGGACAAGTTTTTTTGGTTGCCGTATCCGTGTCGGACACGGATTCATGCCTGACACCTGCACGACATATGTCTTGCAGACATATATTTTCCTTATCCTACTTCGAAACAAGATGGTTTTGGATTTGGACACGTTTTAGTGAAACCACGATACCCAAAAATCCTATTTTTTCAATTAAAAGCGAGAAAACCCTAATCTTGTTATAACTTTCTTGATTTTTTTATTTTAACTCAATTTTGTTGCTTAATATAATTTCTATGTGAAATATATAATGTACTTTTGTTGAAGTTAGGAAAATACTGAAATTATATAATTTTGTTAAAATTATATTAAGTACAATTAGGAAACCACTGAAATTAATTGTTATTGTTGAAATTATGCTAAATACATGTAAGAAAATGCTAAAATCATATTTTTTTATGGAAATTGCTAATGTTGTGCTAAAATAATTAAGTTATTTGCTGAATTTTGATAAATACAACAAAAAATGTTGAAATGCTAAAGTTTTTGTTGAATATGTTGCTGCAATACAACAACAACTGAGCCTTTTATCCCAAGCATATGGGGTAGGCTACATGAACCAACATGAGAATCACGCCGGGTCCAACACATGAATCCTCCGCCTCCACTCACTCCTATCGAACAATATACTTTCATTGAGTCCTTTGGCAACCATATCGTTTCGAATCACCTCCATCCATATTTTCTTCGGTCTTCCTTTTGCCATTGCCCATATCGAGAGTATCTATTCGTCGAACCGGTGCTTCCATAGGTCTGCGTCGCACATGACCAAACCATTTTAGTCGGTTTTCCCGCATCTTCTCCTCCACTGGTGCTACACCAACTTTTGCACGAATATCCTCATTTCGCACCTTATCTTTTCTAGTGTTACCGCACATCTAACGAAGCATGCGCATCTCCGCTACGTGCATCTTCTGTGTATGATGCTTCTTAGGAGCCCAGCATTCTGTACCATATAATAAGGCAGGCCGAACAACACTCCGATAAAACTTCCCTTTCAATTTTAACGGAAAGTTACGATCACACAAAATTCCTGTTGCACTCCTCCATTTCAACCAACCATCTTGGATTAACATTACTATCGATCTCCCCATTCTTTTGGATGATGGAACCTAGATATCTAAACTGGTCGCTCGGTGATATCTCCTTGCCCTTCCAATGTTATACCAATATGGTTTTGACTTCTCTGGTTACTAAATTTGCAATGCATATATGCTGTCTTGGACCTGCTCAATCTGAATCCCCAAGATTCCAATGTTTGTCTCCATAATTCCAATTTGGCATTAACCCCTGCTTTCGTCTCATTTACTAGAACAATATCATCAGCGAATAGCATACACCAAGGTACCTCATCTTGGATAGTTCTAGTAAAAGCTCATCCATCACGATGGTAAACAAGAATGGACTTAATGCAGATCCTTGATGTAAACCAATTGTAATCGGAAAATCACTCGTTAAGCCGTCGCAAGTTCTGACATTTGCCATTACTCCATCGTACATATCCTTGATTATGTCAATATACTTGACGGGGACCCCCTTCTTCATCATTGTCCCCCATAATACCTCTTTAGGTACCTTGTCGTACGCTTTTTCTAAATCAATAAATATCATATGCAAATCTCTTCTCCTCTCTCGATAATACTCGACAAGTTTACAAGTTGATGAATATGTCACTGCAATGATATGATAATATTTCTTACACACGTGTCCCCGTATCTTATATTTTGGGATTTTGTTGTATCGTCTTGTCGTGTCCGTGTCGCCGTATTCGTATCCGTTCAACCTTGCATCCATCATATAGAAGGAACACATGGACAATTTGTAAACCAAGACGTAATAAAATTGTGTCAGAAATATCAAAGTACTTATTATTTATATATGTATGTATCGTCCTCCAAACGCGCATGCATTTGCATGCATGTGACTCCATGCACATGTGATGGAAATAAAGCCTGAGGTGCAGTGGGACGTGCCCCCTCTGAAATTTTGAAAAAAAAAACTAGTGTGTGTATATCCTTGTTGAAAAGGAAATATGGAGACATTGATAAGCTATTTACTTTGATTGAATTAAGACCCCAGGAGAAACCGAATCTCCTCTGCTTTCTTGATAGAGAGATGTCCTGAACCACTAAACAAATAAAGGTATATTCGCTTGAGCGATATCTTACTATGATGGTAGTATGAACCATGCTACAATTGAGTGTCAAAATTATTTCATGTAGACACAATGAAGATTTATTAACTCGAAGTGCTGTGTTTGTTAATTGTTCCTTATGAAGAGATTGTAGGTTTAAGTTTCTTTACCTACACAATTGATTTTTGATTTGTTAAATGGGTAAGATTATATGCTATGAAGCATGTACACAGATATGGATACGAGACACGACAAATTTATGAAAAGGACACGAGGAAACGAGTATATTATTTGTATATTATATATATTGAACAAAATATAATAAACTACAAGAAGAAACACTAAATAGTATACCTTTAAAATCACACATTAGAAATAAATAGAAGTTCTAATTGTCACCTCATAATCATAAGTTTTCTTGAGCATAAATAAATACATATATAAAATTAAAAAAAGAGAGGATCTAATCTATTAGAGATAAAAAAAACAAAAATTAACCTTTTATAATTGGAGCCGACTATTATAGACTCAACTTCATCAGTTGCATCAGTTTGGATCTTTACTTCTAGCTCTAGTTTATCATGATAAAGATCTGAAATAATTAATATTCTTGTATGCTCGAAGAAATCAATATTGTCCAACATTCTTATTTCTCAACCTCCTACATTATGCGAAGTGTCGGGCATGTCCAATTTGGATGAACATGGTTCAAACATGTCGGACATAGTTGGGCGGAGTGTACGAGTGTTCAATACGTGTTGGACATTGACACGACAACCAAATAGAGATGTCCGTGTTTCCAAGATTGCGTTTGATGCATTTAAAAACCTTCAAAATGTTTTTTGAAACAATTATCTATGATTATTCTTTAGTTTTTACTTCTATTATAAATATAATCTTTGATTCTCCATATCATTTTGCATTTTTCGAAAAATATAATCCGTTTCGTTATTCTAAGTACTTTTATTATTCTATGTAATAAAGAACTTGCCATTTTTAATTCTTGAATTTAGGAATTATTCTATAACTTAAGTGACACGCTTACCTATCTAACACTTCGATTCAACTTGACCCAAACTGTTTTTGTTGATCCTAAATCCTTTTGTCCGGCGGTTGCTAAGCATTTTTTGGATATCAAACGGACCTCCTAGGGTGATAATCTTGATATTGCCAATTTACCCTTCTTTGCAATCAGGTTCATTACAACGTCTGCAGCTCAAATTGGTTGAATCTAATTATTCTTTTATATGCACACATACGGAAAGAGCATCAAGTTGGTCCTTGCGAATAGTTTGATGTACTATCTTCCTTCAACCCTTTGCTTTGAAGGAAATGTGGCAAATAGAAGGAAAATCCATGGATCGACCCAATCATCTCTATTCCGTAAGAATTACGAGATCGCATCAAGGACGTCTTTGGCATCTATCGGTCATGGATCAACCATATACTCTCTTCAATAAGTAGAATGCATTAACGATGTTCTAAATATCGGATATTGGTATCATGTTGGCCCGAATTTTTTTTAATATCGAATATTAGATATCGTGATATACCAGAAGATATTTTCTTAAAATTGGACTATATATTTTTGTATATCATAAATGTAACTCAATAACAGCCGATTTTCCTAAATGAGTTTTTCCTTAATACCTCATTCTTAAAACGATCATATTAAGTGATTGGTCTTAGGTTCTTTTAGTTTTTTTCTTTTCTCTCGTATTCGAAGGTAATTCTTTCTTTTTCTAGATGACGGATTGCTCAGAAAATTATTGTTGAATATCTTAGAAAATTGAGACATGAATTTCCGAGTCATTTGCCATGAATTTCGAAAACATTCGCCATCAGAGGAATAAGACCTACCTTCGACGAGAGAGAAGGAAGAACTTGGATTTCGTCCCACTTCGGCGAGCTTCAAAGATAAAAGAAAAGGCTTTGAAGTTGAAAACACAGCGACAGATCTATGATTTTGATGAATAGTCTTTTGGATACAGAGATAAAGAAGAGTTTTAATATGCGGTTTTAAAGCGTTTTTGACTTTAAATTATCCTCATATAGGTCAGGTTGGATTTTGTTCCAATATTACCTTAAAATCCAAATAAATTTTTGAGGAAAAAATCTCGATACTTTATCTGATATCGTTTTATTTAACAATCGATATATTGACAAATATTAAGATATATCGGCCAATATTTTTTTCAAAACTTTAAAGAGTTATAAATCAATTAACTGTATCGTTTACTCCATTTCTGATGTATCGGCCAATATTCGATGTGATATCTAGAATGCACAAATTTAGAACTCTGCGCATAAGCTGCCCGTTCTTCGGTTGGGAACAAAGGGTCGGAAAAGGGAAATCGCATGTTCTCATATAAAACCAACATTCTTGTATATATTTATATTATGAGTGAACATCGTTATCTATTGTATTCCCCCTCCGATTAAAATTCCTGCTTCCTCCCCTACACTTGTGCATGTGTATATAAGTACACAAAAATATGAACATCTCCAGCTATTCAGCATAACTCAAAAACAGCCAGCAAAACTCATGTAGACCTTAAACAAATGCAATTCAAAAAACTAGTCGCATCAAGAACTCAAAAAGGCCACCAAGTACAAAATTAGTGGCATCAAGAAACTCGAAAGGCCAGCATCTACATGACAGATTTGATCCTCTCAGGAAGTGGACATATTAATTAACACAAACTAAGTCTGCCCTCAATTCTACAGAACTGAACCATTCTCTCCTACCATTGGATATACATATTGAGACAAATGTCATGCTACTAATAATTCTTAATAAAAAGAGAGAACACAGGTTTAAGAACAATCACTTATCCAAGTGTTGTTTGAAAGCTGATATCCTTTCCACTGCCAGATCTTTTATATTTATTTTTGGAAATTCAAATATATATATTCTATTAGTACCCCATGATTTAGCCAAACAAAAAGTATCCAAAGTCATTCCTGTTAGGAAGAGAAATGTATGCTTGAAGTAGTTTAATCCAGACTGATGCTTTATTGGAAGCAATGCAGCAGCAGCAGCAACAAGAAATCCTTCACCCCATATTCTGTTAAAGTTGACGTTTGGAAATTCAAGGATAAAATGCTTGAGAAATGTTAAATTTCAATTAATAGTGGTAATTTATACAATCAATGTCTTCAATATTCATCATAGGTGTTGCGCTTTTGATAATTCTTGTCAGCTTTCCTGACTCAGTTGTAGATTTGTTTCTTGTATCTTCATCTTGCTACCTCAATATTTTGAGTGCATGTCAGAGTAGGCAGTAATTTTTTAATAATAACCTCATCACAGTAAAAACAAAAGTTTTGCTTAAATGTTTACATGGAAGCATAAAATTATATTTGATGTGGATTGTTTTTCATGTTCAAAGCATTTCCTTAACACATCAATGTATTCTTTTATTCATCTAAAGGAACTTATTTCATTGCTAAGCTTATAGTTAAAGTTCACTAAGGCCTTGACCAATCTGCGACTAATGAGAGTGTAGTATAATTTAGTAGTTTAGAGCATGAATTTCTGTATCTCAAATATTACTTCATCTTTTGTCTTAATTATGTAGCCAGGATATGACGTTTTGGTGTCTGATTTTCATATCAAGAAGTTCACAGCTCATGAAGAAACAATAGTAAGCATCTCCACGGCAATCCTTAAGTTAGCTTCTTAAATATTTGTGCAATCTTTTTCATGTGGACCAGCGCATGCAGAAATTCAGTAAATCTCAGGAGTTCATTATCATAGAATAATCTAAATTATTTTAGCTTTCATTATGAAGCCTGCCTTGCATCAGAAAATTAAATATGTCAGATATATGTATCTCATTTCGTTTCTTATTTCCGTCTTACTGAATATTGATCTTGATTGTCCTTCTGTTGTTTGCATCTCTATAATGCAGTTTCTGTTGGATGCAAATGCCTGGGTTGTTTCTCCGTCTTTTTATCGATTCTAAGCCAAAATTATCGCTGCGAATATTACAGCATTTTTTGCTTTATGAAAATTTCCATAACATGTGATTGGTTGGATCTGTAAGCTGCTTTTAAATTTTTCTTCTTACTGGCACTTATTTGAATTAGCTCAAGCCACTTTATTTCATCTCTGGCCTTCTCAAGTTCAATTTCAGCAAGGATAAAACATTTTCTATAAAGAACTTGCCTCACTGTTTTGTATAGACAATCTTTATCTAGCCGCATACTATATTATTTACATATCAGTGCACAATGGTGCTTAAATAATTGGTTAGCAGAACAGGGAAGGTATAGAAATATATTTCATTATTTCATGGTTCATAGTCATTAAAATTCTTATGGCACCAATGTTTTATATGTCAGATATCGGTGTTGTGGTCATCCAAAGATTTTGATATCGAATATCAGAGAAATTTGGGTGATATTTCCTAAATGTCGGATTTTACAGTTTTGTATTATAAATGCCATTGATACAACTTATGTTTTTAACAAAAATGTCATTGTTATAATTTAATATAAATATGCATTGTTGAAGTCA
Organism: Agapanthus africanus; assembly: GCA_030015575.1. Taxonomy (NCBI): domain Eukaryota; kingdom Viridiplantae; phylum Streptophyta; class Magnoliopsida; order Asparagales; family Amaryllidaceae; genus Agapanthus; species Agapanthus africanus. Next base: position 163,489,817 of record CM057348.1, read on the forward strand.
AAGAAAAGGGAAAGGAGAACCGTTGAGAAAGGGTCGAAGTTGAGAAGAATCGTTGATCGAGGAAGGGGTTTCAGTTGACGTCGAGGACGTCAAATCTGAGAGGAATCGAAATTGAAATCGAAGTCTTTAAAGATCTAAACCCCAAGATCCTCTGAGAAATCGAGAGAAGACGAGTCGCCTTTGAGTGGATTTGAGAGAAAATAGGTTTAATAAGATAACGAGTCGATTAAGGTTTATGTCCTGAAACCAAAAAAATTTTAAAAAACAATATACTTTTTTCGCAAGTAAAGCGACATTTATGCCGATATACATAAATTTCGCCTATATACCGAAATATCGGCCGATATATCGAAATTTCGCCGATATATTCTAAATTTTGAATAAGAAATAATTTGGCAATTTCGTGTCAATTACTCTCCAGAACCGAAATTTCGGCGACATATATCGGACGTCGGCCGGCATTTAAAACATGTATGCCATGATAATTTTTGACGTTTATGTTCTACACTTATAATGTGGTAACATCGCATACTTTACAAGGCTGTAACCGCTATATTGGATGCTAGGAAATGCGGCGTTTTAAAGCATACCTCTAGTCAACCACAGTAGCAACACAAATCTTTAGCCAGACTATTGTGGTTAGCTATATGAATCCTTATCTTCCATTCAGTTCTATTAAAGGCCGTCATAAGTTAACAACTAGTAGATATTTTTAATAGCTTTCATCCCTGTTTGTTTAGGCCTATGAAGCACAGTCAAGGACACAAGTACCGGACATGACATGGCCATGGGCATTGGATATGACACATTCATAAGAAATAGGGCACACATACAGATATATATACACATATTATATGTACACACACACACACATGAAAAGCTGACTTCTTTGTGAAAGATAGATCCAAACCCTTCCTATTTAATTACATTGATTGGGTATAACATTAGTGAGATGGCTTCTTTGTGAAGGATCTAGAGCCAAACCTTTAAATCATAGAGCAAGCAAATTACCCAGCGTGTTTAGAATAATCGTATACTAATCCTTTATTCTTCAAATAGATAGTCACAAGTCTTTATGTGGAAATAGAAACAACATATATATACCAGTTAAGATTCATATAAAAAAAGAAGAAAGCAAACTAAAGGTGTCCAGAAAGTGTCGGGGACAATTTATGCCGACGGATGAAATGTGTCCAACATGGTGAGAATGCGTACAAGTGTCCGACAGATGCAAATTTATAGAAAGTAGGGCACACAGACAAGAATATACACAATGTACGCAGATATGTGTGTTTGTGAGAGAGAGAGAGATGGTTCCTTTACCTAGAGCAAAAATCCTTCCCATTTAATTACATTGATTGGGTACGATATTGATGGGACAAATTCCTACTATTCACTTTCTATGTATTTCAGTCAAATCATGTATATAGCTAAAATTCCAGTAAACCGAAACAATGAGCTATTATAAAACCATACAAAATTCTAACCCGGTCCATTATTCCATGAACGGCTAGTGGCTAGTCACAAATCTTAATGTGGAAATAAAACCAACATATATAGACTTGTCAAGATCAAAAGAAGAAAGCAAACTAATAGGTTTCCAGAAAGTGTCGTGAAACATTTAGCGCCAAACATCTATGTAGCACAGGTTCGGATAAGATACGATATGGATTCACGGATTCATAATTTTTCAATAACCTAGTATACGGGGCGCATTTTAATATCGATTTTAAATTAACTAAATATGAATATATATTAAGGTATACATACCAATATATAATAATATAAATAAATAATGACATTATGGTAGATATTCAATGCACTTTCAAACTTCTGAGTGTCTTAATTTTTGAGAGGAAGAGAAGATGCGTCAATTTGAGAGTTTAGCGAGACATTTATAAGTCTGAACGAAACCAAAAGAATCCGAGAGTATCCGAGAGTTTCGGACTCTGATACATGATCGGAGACGATTCGTGAGGCCAGTGTTTTAAAAAGTGGTCTAGGCGGCCGCCTAGGTGGAAACGGTGCTAAGCCGCTCCGCTTCAGCCCTAAGCGGTTTAATTAAGCGGCTTAAGCGATTAATAAGCGCTTAAGCCGTCCAGTCCGCTTAAGCGAGCGTCTAGGCGGACCAAGCCAACTTAATGGAATAAAAATTAGTCTTTTTTTGAAGCAACATGCGTCAGGTTTGTTCTCTTTTCACCATACCTGACGCAAACTTGTACTTAATGACATGAAAGTAAGTCAATTTTGTCCCCCTTTGTTGAATAATTTTTGAATTATATAGCTCAATTTTTTTTTTGATTTTTACTGTTAAAACATGAATATTTTACGAGTTATCATGCTAAATTGTCAATATATTTATGTTTCTACTACTGAAATTTCAATATGTTGCTATTTTCTATGCTGAAGTGTCAATATATTGCTGAAATTTCAATATGTATATATATTAAATATAATTTTACCTAAAATTAAAAAAACTGTCTAGGCGCCGCTTAAGCGCCGCCTAGGAGGCTAGGCGGTACCCCAAACGCTCACCTCCGTTTAGCGCTTTTACAACCTTGCATGAGGCATATACAAGTATCTGTGCTTCATAGCCAAACATAGCTGAAATGTGCCCAACACGGTGTCAAATGTTTGGATGAACGTTTCTTGGGGTTTGACGCTTGCTTTGCAGGTGCTAGATACAACACCCTGCTGCTGGCATCTGTGCTTCATGAGCTTATGCCTACCTCTAGCCCTCCTTCCTCCGTTAACTGCAGTTTTTATCACTCTAGTCTCCATTGCCATTTTAAAACCATTTCATTTGATTCTTCCTCATCTCCTCTATGGAAGCCACTTCTAACTTCAACAAATACACATCATTTAGAAATTAAGCTACGTGATTTTGATTCATTGAATTGCGCAATCATTAGCTTCAATTTAGTCGACATGTACTTCGTTGAGAATATAAAGATCAGTTTTGCATGGTTGGTGGAAGTAGCAATTCTTTTATTAATCCTAACCAAATAAGGATGATTTAGAATCTGACGGCGGATACACTTTTTATTTACAGAGGCTGTTTGTAGTTCAAATGGATGATTTGGAGACGTCTTCATGTCTTATAAGCCCTCCCCATGTAAGGTATGAAAATTATTTCTCTTTAATAACTATAGTTAATTGCACAAAACAGTGGTTTACCCCTTGCACCTACACCCTCAAGTGATTCATTAGTGCAAACACGCCTTCTGTTCATCGACCAATATCCTTGAATTTACTCAAATTCAAAATTGAACAACTCAAATGCTCGTGTAAATTAGTTTTAGAACTTGTATGTGCTGTTTATAGTATAATTCGAGTGTTTTTTAGATTTGGTCTATTACTAGAGTGGGTGTTTGCGCTAATAAATCACTTAAGAGGGGGTATTAGTGCTATGCAGGGGTAAACTACAGGTGGGTGTTGTGCAATTTACTCTAATAATAATAATTACTGAGGTCCATTCTGGAGGCAAGGAAGTAAACCTTGTTTTCTTTTTTAGCTTCTTGGTGAATGGAAAAGGTGTTACAGGAAGGACCAATGTTTTCCAGGTTCATAATTATACATTTTAAATTCTCGTGTACCTGACTTCTGTTTTCTACATATCGATGCATATGTAACTTAAGAGTTCTACTGGTAAATCAGGATACTGGGCCTCAGCTTCCAACTGATATTACTAAAATGCTGAAGTATGGGACAAATATCATTCAGGCAGTTGGATATTTTAGTGGTATGCGGGTGCACATGTATATAATTTGGCTTTGTTTTTCTCTACTGCCTGGTTGATAAATTGATTCATGATTTCTGCAATTATTGACTAAGTTACAGGTACTTATTGACAATATTGCAGGTAAATATATTATAGCAGTAACCATTGTGAGCAAAGTAGCTGATTTTACTGAATCAAAGCTTAAAGAATATGTCCAACCAGTTATCCCATCACCAGTAACAGAAGGCAAGTGATCATAGTTTTAAAATTTGTTCTTTTCTCATTTAGATGTTACAACTTTATACTTCCCATAACTAATTTTCCGCAGCTTATGTTTTAAAATCATCATATTCAGCGGCCTCAATTTGATGCTCTTTTAGTAGGTTTTATTGAATGTTATTTATTTGTTATTTGGAAAGTATATTTCATATGTCCGCATAATTGTTTCTGGTACAAGTCGTAGATGACTGATCTTACTAGGTATGGTTTCTTTATGAAATGTATTGGGGGCAATGATGGAACAAGATATAACCATGCCTAAAATGGACAGATTCCTTATTGATTGATTGGGTGGAAAGTTTTGGGTGGATTTTATCAAATGTCTTCCAAGGATTACATTACATGGGATCATGTGCTGCCATTTCCACTTTACATGAAAATAAAAGTGTTAGGAACCAATAATTTGGGGAAAACAAACTTCTATGGTTTTTATGAAATAACTCGAGGTTAACGTTAATAGCACTTGTTAGGGGTTTGAGATAAATTTATTAGCTGATCTTTCAATTATTTATAATCGTCGTGTATGTTATCTTTTACTCCTCCCTCATCTATTCCTAAATTTTACTGTTACTTCTCTTAAAATTATATAAGCCAGCTGCAATATACTTTTGTAGATTCCATTTCTTAATTTTGTTCAACTTGCAAAATCAAATAGTAGATATTAACAACTTTGCAATCATAAACTATTTGATGGATTAGTGGCTCGTCAATTCTTATAATTTTTTACCGCTGAGGAATCTGCTTTACTCTCTATTTATTAACAAATTTTTGTAAGCTTAATTTTTTCTGTACTTTGATTTTATTATGAGTTACTTATTTACCAATTCTTTTCTTGGTAAGCACCTGATTTTATTGTAAATGTTTATAGCTATATTCAACCACACCATACTTAGTACCTAGATAAACACCTCTTTACGTACACCTATTTCAGATCCCTAAATAATAGAAACTAGTGATTTGTATTATATGAAATAATCATAATTAGCCAAAAAGGTGGGGAAAGTGCAAGTATGGCCAACCACAAACTCCTCAAAAAACTGTCTTTTCCCCTCTACTTATTTCGGATATACTATGGTTCTAGAATGTCTGAACAGAGTCACCCGTAAATTAATTTCTTGTGCCTCCTATAGTTTCCTGAGCTATAAGGTTGGGCTCATGTGGGCCTATGCCCCTATTCCTTCCTAATTATATATGGTTGATTTCCTTTATCCTTGTTGGCTGTGTGCTTTGAACTTGTGACCTAGTAACAATTCTGATGCCCTACCAACCCTCCTTTGGAGTTGTGCAGCTTATAGACCATTTATTTAGTTTAACTTGGAATCTGATATTAGATTGCTCCTGTAAGCTGAATATTTGTTCTTCAACTGTTGCTAGATTCCGAGATCATTGAGGGGGCATCAAGAATTTCGCTCAACTGCCCAATAAGGTATGGAAGCACAATCAAAACAAAATGTTATGTTTATCTTTTATCCTAGGTTGCATGGACACGTCTCTTTGGTTGCCGTATCTGTGTCGGACATGTATCGGACATGGATTCATGTCCGACACTTGCACGACACGTGTCTGACACATATTTTCCGTATCGCATTTCGAAACAAGACGGTTTTGGTTTCGGACAAGTTTTAGTGAAACCATGAAACAAAAACTTATTTTTCAATTAAAAGAAGAAAACCTTAATATTATTATAACTTTATTGATTTGTTGATTTTTTTTTATTTTACTCAATTTTGCTGCTTAATATAATTTCTATGTGAAATATATAAGGTATTTTTGTTAATTTGTTAGGAAAATGCTGAAATTATATGTTTTTTCTAAAATTATATTGTGCACGGTTAGGAGACGACAAATTATATTGTTATTGCTGAAATATATTAAATACAGGTAGAAAAAAATTCTAAAATCATATTTTTACTAAAATTGTGCTAAAATAACTAAGTTTTTTTTGCTGAGATTTGATAAATACGGTCAAAAAATGTTAAAATGCTAAGGTTTTTATTGAATATTTTGTTACAATGATATGATATTATATTTCTTATAATTATATTATCTATATATATATTCTTTGTCCTCGTATCTTATATTTTGGGATTTTTCTGTATCGCCTTGTCGCATCGTATCGTGTCCCCGTGTTCGTATCCGTGCAACCTTTTCATCCTTTGCAGGTCTTTTAACATTTGGTTTATTCTATCATCTATAAAGCTTAGTTTATTTATAACATTTATTTTAATTGAATGTGAGGAGTCCATAAAGACCAATAAGATAACCTTGCAGCCCTTAACATTCTGCTTTATTTATATTTCACCAACTTGGAATGTTTGCTCTGTCCATGCTATATGCATTCCTCAGGCTTTTGAGGTTTCCTATATGATCAAACTCATTCAAGTGGATAAAGGCCTTACTATTACTAAATCTCTCTCTCTCTCACACACACACACACACACACACACACATATATATATATATATATCGACTAGGATCCTATCGGAAGGATTTCAAAACAAATCCTTTCCATTTTTTCACCATTAGATTAAGTTTGGGATTTATGCTAACAATTATGAATAAAAGCTTTCATTTATTATCATACATAACATAATTGAATGTACAAATCTCAAAATTAATCTAATGGTGAAAAGTGGGAAGTATTTGTTTCCAAATTCTTCCGATATGATCCTAGTCGAACTCTCTCTATGTATATATTGTATATATGAAGAAAATAGGCACTAGGAGGCTTTTTCGTTAGGTGGTGTCAAATGTCTATAACCTTCATGATTTTTTTCGACGATCGGCATCCATTATCATTATGAGGAAATGTGCCATAGGAGGGAATTTTCTCCTATGCCATCGAAAAAACACCTCCATGATTTTTTTCGACGATCGGCATCCAACATCATCTTTATCATGTAAGAGGTGGATACACCAAATTTCACCGTTGATTTAGTGGGTGTAGTGTAAAATTAACGGTTTACCGACAATAGAACTTTTTACATTGCTAATTCAACGGTGAAAGAGTGGTGGAATCACATGAAATTTGGTTTATCCACATCTTACATGATAAAGCTGATGATGGATGCCGATCGTCGAAAAAATCGTGGAGGTTATAAATATTTGACGCCACCTAACGAAAAATCCTCCTAGAGCCTATTTTGTTCGTATATATATATATATATATATATATATATATATATATATATATATAAGGGAGTGATCCATTGCAAATCGGTCTGCGTTTTTTAAAATAGAAACTCTCGATCTACGATATATTTGAACGATCCGATCCGTTCAAGTTGATCACCCTATCTTCGAATATATGTATGAAAAATCGAAAAATTTGAAGTCCTCTAGCCCATACATCGGATGGAGTTTATGTTGCATTATCGAATGACGTTAATTTTTGCACCCATCGATGCATATGTTAGAGGCCTTTAAATCCTTTGATTTCTCATACACATATATTCGAGAGTAGGGTGATCAACTTGAACGGATCGGATCGTGAAAATATGTCATAGATCAGAGTTCCCGTTTTTAAAAAACGCGGACTGGTTTGCAATGGAGCACTCCCATATATATGGAGCACTCCCACCGGTTTGCAATGGAGCACTCATCACTCCCATATATATGGAAGTGCTCCATTGCAAACCGGTCCGCGTTATTTAAAATCGGAAACTCCCGACCAACGACATATTTTCACGATCTGATTCGTTCAAGTTGATCATCCTACCCTCGAATATATGTGTATGAGAAATCAAAGGATTTGAAGGCCTCTAGCATATGCATCGATGGGTGTAAAAATGAACGTCATTCGATAATGCAACATAAACTTAATCCGATGCATAGAGTAGAGCTCTTTAAATCTTTCGATTTTTCATGCACACATATTCGAGGGTAGGGTGATCAACGGACCGGATCGTTCAAATATGTCGTAGATCGAGAGTTTCCTTTTTTAAAAAACGCAAACCGGTTTGCAATGGATCTCTCCCCTTATATATATATATATAAGAAAATTGATGAATTTTTGGTCCGTCATATCTTATCGAAGAGTTAGACTATTCTACTTCTAGCAGGAGATGAAATCTTTTACTCATGTTTGTCACCGTTGGATTTATGATTTAACGGTTTGATGTATATCTCTATCTCTACTATTATAGGGCAAAAGGAAGCGGGTCATTTAATTTTGAAATTGATTCGTGATGTGGCTTCTTATTTATTTAGAAAAATCAAACAAAAAAACACCTCATTGTTTTATGTGCATTGCACGTAATTAAATGCCAGGTTATTATTACTTAAAAGTGCGATGCACGTAGTTAAATAAACAATAAAATCATCAATAAAATTTCTATAGTTACGTGGAACGCACGTGCAAAAAACGCTAGTGTGAGAGAATAATGAAGAAAAGAGGCTTTAGGACGTTTTCTCGTTAGGTGACATCAAATATCTATATCCTCCATTATATTCAACGATCGACATACATCATCATCTTTATCATCGAAGATATGGATATAACAAATTTCATGTGATTCCACGACTTTTTCACTGTTGAATTAGCAATGTAAAATGTTCTATTTGTCGGGAAACCGTTAATTTTGCACCCACTAAATTAACGGTGAAAAAGTAATGGAATCATATGAAACTTGGTGTATCCACATCTTACAAGATAAAGATGAAAGTGATGGGTGCCGATCGTTGGAAAAAATCTTGAAGGGCGTATTTTTTCGACGCCATAGGAGAAAACCCCCCCATGGCACATTTCCTCCATTATCCCCCCTCTCTCTCTATGTGTGTGTGTATAGGTTAATGGAGGAAAGGTGCCATAGGAGGGAATTTCCTCCTATGGCGTTGGAAAAATACATGCTCCATGATTTTTTTCGATGATTGGCATACATCACTTCCATCTTTTATCATCAAAGATGTGGATATACCAAATTTCTTGTGATTATACCATTTTTTCACCGTTGATTTAATTGGTGCAAAATTTATGGTTTACCGACAATAGAACTTTTTACATTGCTAATTCAACGGTGAAAAAGTGGTGGAATCACATGAAATTTGGTGTACGTACATCTTAGATGATAACGATGATGAAGATGGGAGTCGATCGTCGGAAAAAATGGTGGAGGTTGTATTTTTTCGATGCCATAGGAGGAAATTCCCTCCTATGGCCTCTTTCCTCCATTATTCTCATATATATATATATATATATATATATATATATATATATATAATGGTAAAACATTTTGCATTATTTTCACTGTATTCTTGCATAATATTACAGTAGATTATGTTAATGTTTTGATCACTTTGGATTTAATGAACGCTTTGAAAAGTATTCTATTTTCAAGGTTGGAATCTGACACTGTTTTTTAAAGACTCGAGTGTTGGAAATGTAGAAATCTTACATTGTGAAGGCTTTGTGTGAAAGGGTTTATCCCGATCCTAATATCCATATACCTTGTTTTAAATCCATTATAACATCTTATTTAGGGAAATGTAAGTAGAACTAAGAAGGTGGAGTTTCCACTCTGGAGTAATCTCAAGCTAGCTCGACCAAGCAAATTTGAAGCATTGTTGAACTGAGAGAATAGGACCGATAGGTAACCATGAGAAGAGTTTCACCCTATTAGCAAAAAATTAACCAAGATATCCCAGTTCTTTCCATATCAAATAGAGTATATAATGCATATAACTGCTCCTTGATTAAATGAATGCCTCTGATTGACGACTTATAAATTATAACGGTCATTAGTCAACATATAATATCAAGAGAATGCATCTGTGAGAGTATAAGTGAACGTTCTGCCCTCATTTGCCAAAGCAGAGGAATCAAAGCTAACAGGCAGCATTATACTTCTTAAGCTAAGTATTTCATACTTGTTTGAGTACATAAAGCACACTGAAGATGACGAACATGAACTTTAGGATGATACTCCAGATAGATGTTGCATATAAAACTCCTATGAAATCTTTAATTGAGGAAAACTTCCGATATTCTATGATATAAATTAAGTGAAATAAAGGAACAACAGAATTAATGCATGTATAACGGTCATCTATGCAACTGGTACAATAGTTACCTTAAAATTAAAGCCATTCCTTTTTTTTGGGGGTGGGGGTGGGGTGAGTGAATCCTCTGGACACAAGACCAGAGCTTTGTAGCACAGTAGATCCGTGAACATTGGTCTTAATCTTGTACACATGTATACAACCACTAGCATTTTTTTACCAGATGAAGGTAACAGGATTTCACCTACCTTGTTTATTTGATGCATGAAGATATCCCTTGCATATTTGGCCAGTATGGATCTACTCTTGATAAATCTGATGTTCAAAATAAGAGTGAAGTCTCGGGTGAAAACTCTAAAAGGATGAGAATTGCAAGATTAGAATGAGATTATCTAGCCGGTGGGTGAAGATCATTAGCTGGAATCGTCTGATTAAATAAAACTGAGGGCATGGATGGCCCCACATGTTTAAATGGTGTAGGCAAATAAATAACCAATTCAGTAGGAGGTAGCTTCTGTTTACATAGGAGACTCAAATTAAGATGCTACAAGTGAAGCAATTTTATCATTTGTAGTAAAAAATGAGAATACTAGACCACTTAGATGATCTTCCTTTGTATAAATCATAACAATCAGGAGAAAAAGAAACCCTCTTATGGTTCGTTGTCACTGGAAAAATACATTTGAATAAATTCTTGCATCTATTTGTTGTTCAACTCCGGAAAATTCAAATACTGAATACCGTCGAGAAAGACAAATATAATTTTTCGAAACATAGGAAAATTATAATTTATTCCCTTTTAGTTCTATCCTTTAGCTTACAAAGAGGCACTGTGAATGGACATATAACTTAGTATGTCCATGAGCAGGTAACAAAACAAAGAAATGTATGCAAACATGCAAAGGGATTAAGTAATGGCTAAATTTCAACTTGCTACCATGAACTTTGGGCATTTTCCACGAATGGTACCCCAAACTTTTAAAATGATGGATTGCTACCATGAACTTTCAGAGTATCATAAAACTATCATAACGGCGTTAACGGAAAATTAGAAAATGACCATACTTCCCTTTTATATAAATTAACAAAAAAATGAAATAATTTTTCTCTCTCTAAAATTTAGTTCTTTTATTTTTTTGCTAAAGTACACTACCATTGCTAAAGTACACTACCATTTTATATAAATTAACAATTAACAAAAAAATTCCCAATTTTAAAAAAAAATTATACAAAAGGGCAGTATAGTCATTTTCTAATTTTTCGTTAATGCCGTTATGGTAGTTTGTGATACTCTGAAAGTTCATGGTAGCAAATCCATCATTTTAAAAGTAAAGGGTACCATTCGTGGAAAGTGCCCAAAGTTAATGGTTGCAAGTTGAAATTTAGCTTTAATTATAAAAAGCATTTCTAAAAAGACATCCAAGTGATATAACTCGAAAGTAAGATGGGAAGGGATCCGATCAAGTAGATAAAAGGCTGGATAGAGTCTCATCCGTTGTAGGTAGTATAGGCAACCGACCTGTCTCAGTTAAATAAATGTTTGTGTTGAACATCATCTTGTTCTGGTGTAGACCTATCAGATATTAGATATTTGTTCACTCAACCACCAGAAGGTCATGAATGCAGTCCACGATTCACCTCTTGATTCAGATTTGAATATATAAATTTTTTTCTTATCCCAAAAGAGTTCATCAGAGCAACAAATTAGAATATTTGGCAAAGAAGTTCAAGTGATGATGCATGATTAAATTCCATGGGAAACATGTAAAGTCATTTACAAAATATGGTTACAACCAGAGCCTCCTTTCGTAAACAATGTAGCAAATCACGACATATCAGGATGATAATAAAAAGTATTGCAGAAATATAGTTAATTTTAGTGAAGATTAAGTAATTTGCTTTCATGTTGATAACTGCTACATACAACAACAACTGAGCCTTTTATCCCAAGCATATGGGGTAGGCTATGTTGATAACTGCTACATGATGTCATATAATTCAAAAAGGCCTAATGCATCTTAGGAGACTAAATACTTTAGTCATGTTTGAGACACGGTGTCGTAGACAAGAATGCCACCATGCCTACAGCTGATCGGAATCTGCATCACCATCTGTTTATTGATCCAGTACTGTACAATAATCGGCCTTAAATAGAATATTGTTGCTAAATTTTTGCGATATAGACAACAAACAATAAGCTAATAGAAAATTGTTGGAACATTTAAATGTAGACGATAAATGCGGCAAGGACAATTATCAAATGCCTTTAAGAGCCATTAATGAGCAATCAGCAATTAGTACAGAGAACTAACAGAGCTAGAAAAGGCTGATAAGGAAGACCTATTAGGAGGCATATTATGAGATGCAGAGCTAGCGACTATAGTCTTATTCTTGCATAGACTTGCATTGGATAATGGAGTCAAGTCACGAATTGCATTTTAGTGTAGGTCTGAGTATTGCCTCAGGTTTAAAGATCAAATGTTTCTTACCCTTGTAATTGAATGTGAAACTCTTATAATTCAACCATGTTGATACAGACCTATGTTGATACTAAAGTCTTATTCTACTGAACAAGACGAACCAAAATGTTTTAGCATATTCTTACCTTGTTCACAGCCTAAACAATCGAATGCCATATAATTTGGTTCATTTCATAACTTTTACAAATCCAATTGTTTCTGCTCAAATTATAATTGACATTTGACAAAAAAAAATTATTGTCTATCCATGTTTCCTTAGATGAAGTTGGGTAGTATAAGTTGGATTTGGTTTCATCCATAACTTTAGAATTCAAATTGTTTCTGCTCAAATTATAATTGATGACTATTTTTCTTTTGTTTGGCAATGTTTTATTAGGTGAAATTGGTATTGCATGTTTAACTTGTATTTTTATTGATATTGACTTATGGCGTAAGGTCATTAAGTACACGACTTACTATGTGATTTTATTTAGTCTGTTGATCAGTTGAGAATTTCTCTATGGAATTACATTATAAAATTTGATGAGTTATGCTTTTTTGTTGGGCTTACATTTTTTATGCTTGATACGTTCTCACTTTCTATTAATGCCGGATAGATTTTTCTTGTGATTCTGGTTTATATTGACTTCCGGTATCTATCTTTCCTTTCTTGACCAGCTTAAGCCGTATAGGTATGCCAGTTAAAGGGCATCTTTGTAAGCACTTTCAGGTCAGAATCTCATTTCACCTTTTGAAGTAAATTGATGGGAAAGGAAATAGTTTCTCTGATTTTTTTTATAAAAATTTATTTCATGTTTGATTTTATAGTGCTTTGATTATGCCAACTTTCTGGAGATGAATTCAAGAAAACCTTTCTGGCGCTGTCCTTTTTGCAATCAGCCTACTAGGTTCATCGACCTGCGAATTGACCAAAACATGGTGAAGGTAAGTATTTTGAGCAATGAAGGAAACTCTTATGTCGTAGTCTTCCTTACATTCTTCTTTAAGTCCTTGCTCCAAAACCTTAGTAGTTATAGTGTGGGTCGAGGGATATAATTGTACTCTGCTCCCATGCAGATCACATATACAGGCTGAAACTTTGTAATTTCCACAACAATATTTCTTTTTAAATTAATATAATTTAATTGTGTGCCCCTGTACACAACTCCTAAGTTATGGTTAGGGCCGAGGGAAATACTTTTAACACTTTTGTTCTTCGTTATGTGTCCAGATATTGCGGGATGCGGCAGTGGATGCAACCGAAGTTGTTATTTCTTCCAATGGATCTTGGAATGTGGTTCTTAATAACAAGGAAAAACCGGTTCTTATGTCCAAGGAGACGCTTGTAACACACCAAGATCAGAACACAGGGGATGGGCCTAAAATTATACTGGATACACAAAAAAATGTTGTGGATTTAACTTTGGATGAACATAGGAGTAACAACACCACCTATGATGTTGAGGACATAAAACCTTTAGAAGATTCTCAAGCTTTCCCCATTGCACCACTCACTCACCATGCAAATTTTGGAACGTTGGAATCTCTAGTCCCTACTACGATCTTGAATCCTCTTATTACAGATGTTTATCCATCCCCTGCTCCTTCACTACAAGGTTCGACTTTACAAAATAGGGCATTGCCTGTAAATTCCTTAAATTCAATACCTGGACAAGTCAGCGGAGTTCCTATAGCAATTCAAGCAGTTGCAGCAATGACTCAAGCTAATCCATCAAATTCAAGTTATACTATCCCAAGCAATTTACCTTCTGCCTCTTATCAAAACGTATTCCCAGAAATTCAAGCACTTCCTAGTAATCCATTAACTTCAAGTTCATCTCAATGGGCGAATCTGTATCTCATGAATTCTGGTTTAAATATCATTGGAGGTTTGCCGATTGTTTCTTATCAAACAGTTTCTGCCACGGCAGCTAACCCAGATGATGATATTGTTAGGCAGACAAGTAGTTTGAACATCGTTCCCCCACTTTGCCCAACAACAGAGGTCCCATTTCTTTTTCTTTTTTCCTTTTAGAATGTTTGTTTCTTAGTCTAAGTAGTCTAGTGCTATAAAGTCGATGCATGTAGTCACTGTCTGATATTCTTAATTCACAACATATAGTTCTAGTATAATATCCACACAATAACGGCCACTGTCTCATCTTCATCATTGCCCTCATCGTCTCTTAAGCCTTTTCCCAAAAAACCAGGGGGATTTTCCTCCTATGGCGTCGAAAAAATACTCCATGATTTTCTTCGACGATCGTCATCCATCACCTCCATCTTTATCAGATACCAAATTTCATGTGATTCCACCATTTTTTTACCGTTGATTTAGTGGGTGCAAAATTAACGGTTTACTAACAATAGAACTTTTTACATTGCTAATTCAACGGAGAAAAAGTTGTGGAATCATATGAAATTTGGTGTATCTACATCTTACATGATAAAAATAATGGATGCCGAATGTCGAAAAAAATCGTGGAGAATATAGATATTTGACGTCATCTAACGAAAAAACCTTCAAGGGCCTCTTCTCCATTATTCTCTTTCAGAGAGAATAATGGAGAAAATGCGTCATAGGAGGGAATTTTCTTCTATGGCGTCGAAAAAATACATCATCCATGATCTTTTTTAATGATCGGCACTCATCATCTTCATTTTTTATCATTTAAGATGCGGATACACAATTTTATATGATTCTACAACATTTTCACCATTGATTTAGTGGGTTGCAAAATTAACGGTTTACCGATAATAGAACTTTTTAAATTGCTAATTCAATGGTGAAAAAGTGGTAGATTCACATGAAATTTGGTGTCCATATCGTAGATGATAAAGTTGAAGATGATGGATGCCGATCGTCGGAAAAAGCAGTGGAGGATATATTTTTTCGACGCCACAGGAGGAAATTCCCTCCTATGGCCTCTCTATATAGTAGTGTACATAGGAGGTTTTTTCGTTAGGCGGCGTAAACAAACTACACCCTTCACCGTTTTATTCGATGGTTGGCATTGGCCATCTTGATCTTCATCGTCAAATATGTCGGTGCACAAAATTTCATGTGATTCTAACATTTTTTCACCACTGATTTAATGAGTGCATAATTAACGGTTTACCGACAGTAGAACTTTTTACATTGCTATACCAACAGTGAAAAAGTGTTGGAATCATATGGAATTTTAATGTGTCGACATATTAAATGATGAAGATCAAGGTGGACGGTACCAGTCGTCGAATAAAATGGAGGTGTAATTTTTTGACGCCATCTAACGAAAAAGCCTCCTAGGGCCTCTTTCCCTCATTTTACAAACGGTAGTCAACTTGAAATCAATGCTCTCTTAAATGATGCCAATTTCTTGATGAACTATGAACAAAAGGGGCTTTCCATTCGCCTAATTGAACTGATGATGTCCTCCAAATAATTCTAGACCAGGGGAAAGTATAAAAAAATGAGGAAGTCTTGAGATTTGTTGTGGGGAATTATATTTATCTCTAATGCATAAAGATAAAGGTAGGCACGAAATCAAACATTTTCCAAGTGCAATTCATTGTGTCGAGTTCTCTCGTTAGTTTTTGTTCATCTTATCCTGGTTCCTTAATCACATGATTGACCTCAACATTTACTTGCTATGAAAATTTGTTATGAGCCTATTTTTTAAGTATGTATACTCAGTGATCAAGTTTGGGAATAGACAGAGAGAGATTTTAGGAAATGAATTTGGATAGATAGGATAAGACCTATCCCGATCCTCTTTATATAGCGAATGCAATTTTACACTTGCATCCCCCTTTCCTTACTAATTACATACACTAAAGTATTCTAGAAATAACTAGAGCATCGGAGTATACCGATACTTTCTTTCAAGCTGGAGCATACATATCGTATAGGCGCAGTTTGTCACATATAAAGTTCACTCTAACCCTTCCCAAAGGTTTTGTGAAAAGATATGCCAATTGATAAGCATATTTTGCCTAGTAAGTGTCAATGGTACCATCCTATGCTTTCTGTCATAGGAAGTGACAATCAAGTTCGATGTGCTTTGTTTTTTTGTGGAACACTGGATTGGATTTGAAGCAGTATAAATCGCAATCGCATATGTAGTGTCACAATACAACATCATAAATGAGATGGGCCCAAAACAAGCTCTCCAAGAACAAATGTAATCCATACAAGCTTGCAAGTGGTGTTTGCCATGGCTCGATACTCTTTCTCTACATTAGAAAGAGACAACAATCTGCTTCTTGCTTTTCCAAAAGTCGAAGTTACCTCCCATAAATATATAATACTCAGACATAGATCTTCACTCTGAAGGAGATGATGTCCAATCAGCTTTAGTGAACCCCGCTACTCGAGAGTGTTCTTGGTCTGAATACAATAGATCTTTTCTTAGGACATTCTATAAGTATCGTAAAATATGGATTGTTGCATCCCAATAAGCAACCCAAGAATCCTATGTAAACCAGCTAACAATGCTTACTGGATATGCAATATTAGGACCGGTAACTGTAAAGTAGTTCTACTTATTGACGAACCGTCAGTGCCTACCAAGGTTATCGAACTGACCACCTTGACCCAGAAGTTTAGTATTAGGATTCATAGGAGCCTTTACAGATTTACATCCCAGCATCCTAGCTTTAGATGGCATATCAAGCTCATACTTTTGTTGAAAGATGTAAATACCCTTTTTGGAGCGGGCAACCTCATTGTGAAGATATATTTGAGATTCCCAAGGTCCTTTGTTTGAAAGCGAGCTTGATGGTGGTGTTTTAGCTATGCAACGCTAGCTTGATTATCACCAGTAATCATTGTAGAGTGTTTTTCGTCACCCAATGGAGATGTGTGTGATCGTGCTTCGGATGTGTATAGATTACCCCTGCTTATTACAGGTAGAGGTTTATTAATCATGAGGATTCCAATCTCCATCAGCTGCGGACAAAACTGCTGTTAGTTACCTCTCGTTTTGACACAAGAGAACCTCCGATTAATGGGTTATGCGTATCGTGCGAACTCAGCCTATGGTATATATTGTGTAGAGTTGTGTTTGAAAGTTCCTAAGAGGGGAAAGATTAGAGGGAGAGAGAGAATGGGTTGAGATGGCCACCCGAGGGGTCCGGTGCCCTCCTTAGTCGGGTGCCCACCATTGGTCAGGTAACCCTCGGGCGGCCTCCCGTGGTCGGGGGCCAACCGAGGGTCGGGTGGCCTCTCGAGTTCGGTGGGCACCTGATGGGTAGGGTAGCCTCCCGAAAAACCGGGCGACACTTCGACAATATAAAGGGGTTTAATTTTTATTTGCGGGAGCACCATCCCGGAGGGTGATGTCCCAAAACGTAAGTACCCATTTTGAGGGGGCATCCTGGGGTCGGATGCCCTTTTGGAGAGGCATTCGAGGTCGGATGCCCTTTTAGTCCAATCTTTCCTTTTTTTTGGTTTGATGAAGAAAGGTTGCTCTTTTATTTAGTTTTGGTTTGGATCCTGGAGTTTTTGGGGTGAAGTTTTGCTTGAAGAGACGGGTTCTCTTCAAATGGGTTGTTTTGAGGAAAAAGATGAAATAGGAGAGATGATAGAGATCCAAAAGAGACTTTTTTTTTTGGGTTTCTCTTGAGGAAGAAGATGGAGTTTTCTTTTATTTGGAGAAGATGGGTTCTTTTGAAGAAGTGGATAGAGAAGATGTGTTCCTTTTGGGTCTCTCTTAAGGAAGAAGATGAGATGAGATGAGATCTCACCCTAAGAGAGATGGAGGCCAAGACGCTTGAATTTTTATGGGGAGAAAAAACTTATCATTTCATCATATTTTAGGGTTTAAATACCTTTACACAGTTGCATATTGGCCATTGGGTCTTATATAATTGGCTTTTTGTCTATTTCTTTTATATTTTGCATATTTATTTGAATATTACGTTTATTCATTACATTTTTTATTTCTTTGCTTGATGGGGGCCGGCCGGCTTATGCTTGGGCTTGGGGCTTAGTCTTGGCTTGGGCTCGAGCCCACTTGCTTGGGCTTGGATCCGAGTTATTTGGATCCAGGCTCACTTGTTTGGGCTTTTCTTGAAAATGACGTTCATTTTTGGACTTCAACAAAATGCCCCTATCAATGAATACACGCGCATGGATACTGTGCATGAAATTGATGGATCTTTCTTTTTGGGGAGATATTCGTCTTGGACTTCGAGCATGAGGGGTCTTTGGTTATGTAGAGATTGGCTTGGTTCCCTTTTTGCGACGTGGTGGTCGATGCCCTTTTGCGACATGGATGGTTGATGTTTGATTTGGTTCCATTTGACGGCTGCTGCTTGATTTGGTTCCCATTTTTTGGAGGCTAGCACTTTCCTTTTTGCGACATGGACGGTTGATACTTGATTTGGTTTCCATTTTGGAGGCTAGGCACTTTTATTTTTGCGACATGGACGGTTTGATACTTAATTTGGTTCATGTTTTTGGGAGGCCGGGACTGCTCTTTTTGCGATATGAACGGTCGATACTTGATTTGGCACCTGTTTTTGGGAGACTGTCCCTTTTTGCGATATAGAAAGTCGATACTTGATTTGGTTCTCTTTTTTGAGAGGCTCACACTGTCCTTTTTACGACATGGACGGTCGATACCTAATTTGGTTCCTATTTTTTGGAGGCTGGGATTGTCCTTTTTGCGATATCGAAGGTCGATGCTGATGTATTTTTGGTGCGGAAGTCGGTTGAACTGGTTGATTTGATTCCGAGGCGGAGTTGGTGCTTGATTTGATCCACTTTCTGCGGTGTCGGTACTTGACTTGATCCACTTTCGACGGTGTCGGTTTGATTCGCTAGATTCGATTCGATTTGGGAGCGGAGTCAACGCTTCTATCGTTGAAAAATGGTATCAAAAGTAACTCGTCCGGTATCCGATTTGATTGGATTGGATTGATTTGATTTGGGATTAGAGTCAACGTTTCTACCTTTGAAATATGGTATCTGAAGTAACTCGTCTGGTACCCGATTTGATTTGGGAGTGGGGTCAACGTTTCTATCTCTGGAAATATGGTATCAGAAGCAACTCGTCCGGTACCTCATTCGATTTGGGAGGGGAGTCAACGTTTCTACCTCTGGAATATGGTATCAAAACTAACTCGTCCGGTATCCGACTTGATTTGATTGGATTGATTTGGGAGCGGGGTCAACGTTTCTATCTCTGAAATATGGTATCAGAAGTAACTCGACTCTCGTCTGGTACCTGACTTGATTTGATTTGATTGGATTGATTTGGGAGCGGAGTTAATATTTCTATCTCTGAAATATGATTTCAGAAGTAACTCATTTATAACCCGATTTGATTTGATTTGGGAAGGTTTCGGCTTGTCCGGTGGGACTTTTGAGCTTGGAAGCACTGCCGAGCGGGACTTCGATTTGATTTGCTTGCTCTGTCCCTTTCGACGAGACTTTTGAGGTTGGAAGGACTGCCGAGTGGGATTTGGAATTTTGATTTATTTTAAAGTTGGTAGGATTTGATTTTGAGTGAGATTTGAATTAGGGCTTAAAAGTCCGGATTTTTGGAGTTGAAATTTGGACTGTGTTTGGATTTGAGCCAGGATTAGAGGTTGGATTGCAATTTGATGATTTAGGATGGAATTTGGATTTGGATTTAGATTAGTATTTGGGATTTTGAAGTTGGATTTGGATTTGGGTTTGGGATATGGACTTAGAGTTAGAGTTTAAATTTGGATTTAGAGTTGGAATTTTGGAATTGGAGTTGGGTATCAACATCGCTAACATTGGAGTACAACGCCATAATGACTCGTCATTTACCACTTGAAGGAAATTGGGGATTTAAGGGTTTTAGTTGGCGTCTACATCGCTATACTGAATTATGGTGTCAAAAGTGAATCATCATTTTCCCTTTGAGGATTTAGCGACTTGAAGTTTTGGTTGGCGCCTGCATCGCTAAAATCGAAGCATGTTACCAGGAGTGATTCATCATTCGTCGTTGGAGCGTCATTGGAGGATTTGAGATTTGTATTTGTGATCGGCGTCTGCATCGCTATCACTGGAGTACGGTGCCAGAAGTGACTCATCATTCGTCGTTGAGGGATTTGGAGATTTAAATTTTTGTGTTCGGCGTCTGCATCGGTTACACCAGAATGGTATCAGGAGCGACTCATCATTCGCCGTTGGAGAACTTGGGATGTTTATTTATTTACATACATATATATTCCCAGTTTAACAACTTTAAGGTCGAAAGGATTTTTTGAAGGAGATTTTTTAAGAGGATTTTTTTTAAAGAATTTTTTTATCGAGTTTGCCCATTTTCGGGTTTTCACAAACTCGTGAGTAGCCTTGTTGCTTTTTTTAAAGAATTTTTTTTATCGAGAATTTTTTTTAAAGAATTTTTTTTATCCAGTTTGCGCGTTTTCGGGTTTTCACAAACTCACGTAACTATTTTAGATTTTCATTCATGCCCCTTTTGTTTGCGAACTAAACCTTTTTCTATTTTCTTCTGTTTTCTTTTATATATTATTTTTTATTTCTTTTTTAATTCCCAGTTTAACGACTTAGGGGTCAAAGCTGTACTTGTTCCTTGTTTGTTCTTGTTGACGCCTTTTTGCAGAGTTATTTGAGATTCTTTGATTTTGAGTTTGATCGAGATGAATTGATGGCCGAGACAATAGGCTGGATTTGATTCTTTTGTTTGATCCTGGGCTTTTCCTTAAAAAATCCTTAGTATTTTCTTCTTCTTTTGGACAAGCGTATGTCCCGTAAAGGCCGTGGCAGATTCGAGTCGTTTCTTGGAGCAAACGATTGGGCAGTCTGCCCCCGAAGGATTTCAACTTTTGTTTATATAATATTGGCAGTTGCGGCTTGATTGTTCACTAGCATGCCTGAAGACAGTGAGATTTCCCCGGCCTTATATTGCCCCCGACTAAATCCTTGAATATAGCAGTCTTTGATGGTTTGCCCCAACATTCAATGATATGGGCAGTAATTGGGATTATCGATCATCTTTGTTTCATACGGACTCTTCGATTCTAGCAGTTGCAAACCGTTGTTTAGGACGATCTTTGAATATTTTGTGGACTTTGTCTTTTCTGAAGGAGTACATTTTATTCTCTCTATCATAGTCGATTTCAGTGTATGCTATTCGCTGATGATATTGTTCTAGTAAATGAGACGAAAGCAGGGGTTAATGCCAAATTGGAATTATGGAGGCAAACATTGGAATCTCGGGGGTTCAGATTGAGCAGGTCCAAGACATCATATATGCATTGCAAATTTAGTAAACAGAGAAGTCAAAACCATATTGGTATAACTTTGGAAGGGCAAGAAATATCACCGAGCAATCAGTTTAGATATTTAGGTTCCATCATCCAAAAGAATGAGGAGATCGATAGTGATGTTAATCAAAACATCCAAGCTGGTTGGTTGAAATAGAGGGGTGCAACAGGGATTTTGTGTGATCGTAACTTTCCCTTAAAATTGAAAGGGAAGTTTTATCGGAGCGCTATTCGGCCTGCCTTATTATATGGTACAGAATGCTGGACTCCTAAGAAGCATCATACACAGAAGATGCACGTAGCGGAGATGCGCATGCTTCGTTGGATGTGCGGTAACACTAGAAAAGATAATGTGCGAAATGAGGATATTTGTGCAAAAGTTGGTGTAGCACCTGTGGAGGAGAAGATGCGGGAAAACCGACTAAGATGGTTTGGTCATGTGCAACACAGGCCTATGGAAGTACCGGTTCGACGAATAAATACTTTCAATATGGGCAATGGCAAAAGGGAAAAAGGGAGACCGAAGAAAATATGGATGGAGGTGATACAGAACGATATGGTTGCCAAAGGGCTCAATGAAAGTATATTGTTCGATAGGAGTAAGTAGAGCCGGAGGATTCATGTGCTGGATCCGGCGTGATTCTCATATTGGTTCATGTAGCCTACCCCATATGCTTGGGATAAAAGGCTCAGTTATTGTTGTATAATCGGTTCTCTTCCTTGTACTGGTCTTCAAGGCTCGTCATTTTTTGGTCCGTCCGTTGCTTGCTTACCCTTATTAGCAGTTGTATCGAAAGAGTTGTTATGTCGGAACTTCCGCTTCTGCGGTTGTCGTCCTTTTGGAATTTGGATTTGTTATAAGATTGAATGCTGAGGATAAATTCAGGATTTGAGAGCTCCAAGGCCTGGACTGTTTGGCCAGCTCCTGAAAAGTTTTGAGAGTCATCCCGTTATCGATCTCTCTTGATAAGGCTAACAACTTGTTTTTGATCTAAAGGCTGTTCGTATTTGGTCCTAGGATTACACTGTTGGTTTATATAATCTGCGACTCTTTCGTTCTCCTTTTTAGTCTTCACACGGTTGGCAATAACGATTTTATCACCGACACTCATGAACTTTTGTTTGAACAGAGATTCCATTTTAGCAAATGTCTTGACCGAGTTGTTTGGTATGCTTGTGTATCGGTTGAAAGCAACGTCGATCAAAATTTTAACGAACTGTCTGAGGAGCAACGCATTATTGCCCTCTATATTTCCGCATGACGTCTTAAAATGGGCAATACGTTGATCGGTGCCCCATCCCGTTGAACCTTTTGAACTTAGGGATGACATAGCCAGTGGAATACTCCACGAGTTTATATCTACGGGGTATGGCCTCCCATTATTGGTGCATCCTTTCTATACTTAGGCTTCAGTCACCAATGTTTTGTCTTTGCTGGTGACGGTCCACGGTCTTGCCTTGCGTTAATGTGCCGGCATCAGGCGTCGAGACTTTCTTGGAGGATGACTGCGTTGACTTTTGTGAAGATCCTTCACTCTCGGGCTGGACAGAATAGATGTTGGCCACTTCGAGATGTCAATCTCTGGTTCATGGGTAGATTCTTGAGTTTGCCGCGACTACATCCGAACGACTTGGGTTGTGGAGTTCGCCACGACATTCATCATATCGTCGATTTTGGAATAGATCTTGGCTCCTTGTCTTTGCCATGAAAGCTACTTCTGAAGGTCTTGTAGTAGCGTTCGAGGATGAAGGCTAGGCTAGCATTGTCGTCTAACTTTTCAAGAAATATGGGTTTTTTTTATTTCTCTACCTGAGTAGGGTCTTTAACATCGCCCAAACCAAACTGGGATTGGGTGGCGGCAACCGCATCTTTATCATGACTGTAAAACTTAGGACTTGTTCTTCCGGGTCCCACCATGTAGACTGTATGGATTGTGTATCCTTCCACAACCACACCATTAGTAACGATATTTGCTAGGCTTTTGGATTGCCGTGGTCTGCTTCCCTCAGGGAAGGACAAGCGTCTGGAAACAGTCGGTCCAACCGAGGCTTTGGATAGAACCGCTACGCTTCACTTGATTTTCTTTTGTTGCTTCCGCACGACAAGAACCGCTTGGTAGATTCATGATGAGATCATGTCATGCCTTTGATTCTGGGGCCTAAGCACGCCCCTTCGCATCACTCTTCGAATTGCCGTCTTATTGATCTTTGCAGGCCTAGTATTCTTCTGCATCTATTTCAAGGGTTCAAAAGAGTTGATTTTCATGGCAAGCCCGACTTTTGTCGCAGGGTAACTATTTTCTTGGAACCTTATGAACTCCATCTTAGCAGGAGCTCTTGCCTTTTTATTAGCTCTATATCTAAGCCATTTTTGCCTCAACCTTTGGCGGGCATCTGCTTTCCTGGTAGCAGCAGTGGGCTGACTGATTGAGAGTCTAGAGAATATGCTTGAACGCGCGGTTGTCATGGGCATCACCTGGGCTTGATCAAGATGTTTTATTACACCTTTGAATGGATGGTTTTATCCTCAGATGGAGTGACAGATAGCCGATCAAACACAGACTTGAACCTGGTTCGGGTATTTTTACGATCATGACGTTCGACCTTTTCCTCCTTAAGGCCGATTTGTTGATTTAGCTCATAAGAGTCTCCGCGGTAGGAGCGCTGGTGGAGACCGGAATGAATATGATGGATCCGAACTGATCTGGAGGTTCTGTCCACTGCTGCATAAGACTTGATGGAGGAGTTACTTTGGCGGTTGTTTTGAGCGTGTATGCGACGGGGGTCGCAACAGAAACTGAGCTTGTTTTCATATATTTTGACTGAGTTTGCTTGATCGCTTGACTCGAAATATGGGAGGATAGAAAAGTCCTACCGGACATGTCAGAATCTGTAGAGTGTTTTTCGTCACCCCATGAAGATGGATTCGCTCGTGCTTTATGTGTTTACAGATTCCCCTTGTCCATTCCAGACAGAGCTTTATTGCAGGTAGGGATTCTAATCTCTAGCAGCCACGAGCAAAACTGCTGCTAATTATCTCTCGTTTTGACGTGAGAGAACATCCGATTAATGGGTCATGCATATCGTGCGAACTTAGGTTATGATATGTATTTTATGTGTAGATTTGTGTTTGAAAGTTCCTAAGAGGGGAAAGAATAGAGGGAGTGAGATGATGGGTTGGGATGTCCACACGAAGGTCGAGTGCCCCTCCTTGGTCAAGTGGTCCCCTTGGTCGGGTGCTCGCTCATTGGTCGGGTGGCCCCCAGAGTCCGGGTAGGCACACGATGGGTCGGGTGGCCTCCCAAAAAATCGGGCAGCACTTCGACAGTATAAGGGGTTTAATTTTTATTTGCGGGAGCACCACCACGGAAGGTGATGTCTTAAAACAGAGTACCCCATTTGAGGGGGCATCCGGGTTTGGGTGCCCTTTTGGGAGGCGTCCATCGCGGTTCATCGCCGGGGATCGACCTCGGTGTGAAAGCCATGGGTTTTCACACCTTTAGTCTAATCTTTCTCCTTCTCTATGAGTTTGAGGAAGAGAAGTTACTCTTTTATTTTGTTTTGGTTTGGATCTTAGAGTTTTTGGGAAGAAGTTTTGCCTGAAGAGAATGGTTCTCTTCAAATGGATTGTTTTGAGTAAGAAGATGAAATAGATTTGATGATAGATACCTAAAAGATGCTATTTATTTTTCTTTTGGGCTTCTCTTGAGGAAGAAAATGAAAAAGTTTTCTTCAATTTGAAGAAGATGAATTCTTCAAATAGAAGAAGAGGATGATAAATTAGATCATAGAGACCCAAAAGGAACTCTCTTTCTTTTTGTGTGTCTCATGAGAAAGAAGATGAGATGAGATCTCACTTCAAGAGAGATGGAAGCCAAAACCCTTGAGTTTTTATGGGGAGAGATAACTTATCATTTCATTATATTGTTGGGTTAAATACCATTACACATTTACATATTAGCCCTTAGGCTTTGCATTTTTTTTCAAATTTTGTTTCATTTTGCATACTTGTTTAAATATTGCATTCATTCATTACATTTTTTGTTCTCAAAAGGAACTCTCTTTCTGCATCTATTTCAAGGGTTCAAAAGAGTTGATTTTCATGGCAAGCCCGACTTTTGTCGCAGGGTAACTATTTTCTTGGAACCTTATGAACTCCATCTTAGCAGGAGCTCTTGCCTTTTTATTAGCTCTATATCTAAGCCATTTTTGCCTCAACCTTTTGCGGGCATCTGCTTTCCTGGTAGCAGCAGTGGGCTGACTGATTGAGAGTCTAGAGAATATGCTTGAACGCGCGGTTGTCATGGGCATCACCTGGGCTTGATCAAGATGTTTTATTACACCTTTGAATGGATGGTTTTATCCTCAGATGGAGTGACAGATAGCCGATCAAACACAGACTTGAACCTGGTTCGGGTATTTTTACGATCATGACGTTCGACCTTTTCCTCCTTAAGGCCGATTTGTTGATTTAGCTCATTAGAGTCTCCGCGGTAGGAGCGCTGGTGGAGACCGGAATGAATATGATGGATCCGAACTGATCTGGAGGTTCTGTCCACTGCTGCATAAGACTTGATGGAGGAGTTACTTTGGCGGTTGTTTTGAGCGTGTATGCGACGGGGGTCGCAACAGAAACTGAGCTTGTTTTCATATATTTTGACCGAGTTTGCTTGATCGCTTGACTCGAAATATGGGAGGATAGAAAAGTCCTACCGGACATGTCAGAATCTGTAGAGTGTTTTTCGTCACCCCATGAAGATGGATTCGCTCGTGCTTTATGTGTTTACAGATTCCCCTTGTCCATTCCAGACAGAGCTTTATTGAAGGTAGGGATTCTAATCTCTAGCAGCCACGAGCAAAACTGCTGCTAATTATCTCTCGTTTTGACATGAGAGAACATCCGATTAATGGGTCATGCATATCGTGCGAACTTAGGTTATGATATGTATTTTATGTGTAGATTTGTGTTTGAAAGTTCCTAAGAGGGGAAAGAATAGAGGGAGTGAGATGATGGGTTGGGATGTCCACACGAAGGTCGAGTGCCCCTCCTTGGTCAAGTGGTCCCCTTGGTCGGGTGCTCGCTCATTGGTCGGGTGGCCCCCAGAGTCCGGGTAGGCACACGATGGGTCGGGTGGCCTCCCAAAAAATCGGGCAGCACTTCGACAGTATAAGGGGTTTAATTTTTATTTGCGGGAGCACCACCACGGAAGGTGATGTCTTAAAACAGAGTACCCCATTTGAGGGGGCATCCGGGTTTGGGTGCCCTTTTGGGAGGCGTCCATCGCGGTTCATCGCCGGGGATCGACCTCGGTGTGAAAGCCATGGGTTTTCACACCTTTAGTCTAATCTTTCTCCTTCTCTATGAGTTTGAGGAAGAGAAGTTACTCTTTTATTTTGTTTTGGTTTGGATCTTAGAGTTTTTGGGAAGAAGTTTTGCCTGAAGAGAATGGTTCTCTTCAAATGGATTGTTTTGAGTAAGAAGATGAAATAGATTTGATGATAGATACCTAAAAGATGCTATTTATTTTTCTTTTGGGCTTCTCTTGAGGAAGAAAATGAAAAAGTTTTCTTCAATTTGAAGAAGATGAATTCTTCAAATAGAAGAAGAGGATGATAAATTAGATCATAGAGACCCAAAAGGAACTCTCTTTCTTTTTGTGTGTCTCATGAGAAAGAAGATGAGATGAGATCTCACTTCAAGAGAGATGGAAGCCAAAACCCTTGAGTTTTTATGGGGAGAGATAACTTATCATTTCATTATATTGTTGGGTTAAATACCATTAAACATTTACATATTAGCCCTTAGGCTTTGCATTTTTTTTCAAATTTTGTTTCATTTTGCATACTTGTTTAAATATTGCATTCATTCATTACATTTTTTGTTTCTTTGTTTGATGGGGGACTGTCGGCTTATGCTTAGGCTTGGGTCTTGGCTTGGGCTCGAGCCCACTTGCTTGGGCTTGGATCTGGGTTGTTTGGGCTCGGGCCTACTTGTTTGGGCTTTTCTTGAAAATGAAGTTCATTTTTGGACTTCAACAATCATAATATCATCAATATAGACCGCTAGGAGAATTCACAGGCTGCGGGGCTGCGGAGTGAGCGATAAAATACAGAGTGATCATGAGCATGACGACTAAGACCAAATGAAGTAACCACTTCTCAAAATCTTCCAAGCCATCCCTGAGGAGATTGTTTCAAGTCATAGTGTTTTATTGAAGTGATGCACTAGGCTAGACCCTCCTGAGCAACAATCTTAGGGGGTTGCTTCACATGTACCTTTTCTATTAAAAGTACAATGAGGAAAAACATTCTTTACGTCAAGTTGAAATGAGGGCAAATGATGCATTCAAGGGACATACGTAAATGAACCGAGGTCATTTTGGCCACTGGAAAGAGTTATTCTGACAATCAGCCCCATAACCCTGTTATTTCTTCTTTACAGCTAAGCGAGCTTTTAGGCGTGGAAGAGAGCCACCAAGATTCAATTTGACGACATACTTCTAGCAACATCCCATAGCCTTCTTCCCTACATGTAGAGGACCAAATCCCATGTCTTGTTATTTTTAAGAGCAAGCATTTCCTCTGTCATAGCATCTCTCCATCTTGTATGAGATAATGCTTCAAAAACTGTCTTAAGTAGAGTATGTGAATCAAGCGAGGAGAAGAATGCTCAATATTCGCGAGACAATCACAAGTCATAGGTGGCAATGGGATGAGATGTGCAACTTCGTGTCCTTTCCTCAAGGCAATAGGAACATCAAGGTCAGAAAGTTATGGAGCTTGGGAATGGCACTCGCTCAGTGCGCACCCTTCAAGAATATACCCCAGTAATAAATGATGGATCATCCTCAAGAGGTAAAATAAGATGTGAAGTAGTGTTGGGAGTAGCTGGGACTGCTGGAGCAACTACATCTGTTGGAGGAACATCAGCTGGAACATCAGTTGGAGCAACTACATTCTATCATGTAATCTAAAAATGAAAAATATCCAAAGAAAAGTCTTCATTCAGATCTGGAGTTTTATGAGATTTAGAATAACAAGGAGTCAACTCACGAGACGTGATGTCTGCTGAAACAAACCCCTATCTCATTCAGGGTTATAAGCTTATAACATCGATACAGTTTTTGTCTATGAGCATATCCCAGGAATCTATATTTTAATAGCCCTAGCATCCAATTTGGTATCTCCCGGCGATCATCATGAACAAAGCAAACACACCCAAAAACCAGAATAGATAAAGAGAATGGGACTATGTTTGGAGACAACATAGAATGTGGATTCTCTTTGTCCAAGACACGATTAAGCATATGATCAAGTAGCCACCGGTGAGAGCTGCTTCTCCTTAATAGATCTTAAGGACTTTCATATTAATCAATAAGGTGTGAGTAATCTTCAGTGTTAGTTATATGTATGCCCTAGAGGCCATTACTGTACATTGGATGTATATTGTAATGGATGCTGGGACATATATAGGGAGGACTTTCTTGCTCGACATGATAGTATGCTATCTGGTTGCTCTTTGCCTTAACGTGTACACAGATTGTCTCTTTATTACATGTTGGTAAAGCCCTTAGGATGTATACTTGACTACCTGGACTGTGATGCGGATCATACTAGTGGGGACATGGTAGTCCATAAGTACATCCTTCAAAGTCCCTAATCGTGGGTGTATCGAGACGGGGCATCGATATACCAGAGTAGACTAGCGTATACCTTCTCGACCCATACAGATGGGCGATGGATGATTCCATATCCATTGGTGTTTGACATCAGAGATGATATACGGGTGCTCAGTGGAGACTGGGTACACTGGACGGACTCGCCGAGAACTCCCAGATGGTATTATACCTTACGTCAGATGGCAGTTCTCTGGTGACACTGGTACAGAGTAGTCTGTTGACCCGAGATCGTCATAGAGTCTTGTGTGGTTCCCACTGTGCTTTGATTTCCATCTTACCACGTCCAAGAGGGCGTGCAAAACGGTGGTTTTTGGGTACAGTCCCGAGTCACATGGAGGCAATGAGCGATAGGAGGGGTTCGTCTCTCCCGGTATAGGGAGTTGATGTTGCGCTGTGTTCGATTGGCTATAACCGGAAATCCCTGGCCAGGGTTGCTGAGATTTGCTGGTAAGTGTTACCAGTAGTTTCTCGAATTGTTATAGACCTCATATCGACACGACTTATCGAGCTATTGGGGTCTGACGTTTACCACCCCTAGGCAAGATATGCGACATATCAGACGATCAGACCGGACTGTACGGTAGTGTTACTGGTTGGATTCACTGGAGTGTGAGCGGGCTTGCTCGTCGATCTTCAGATCGCTCAATACCCGGGTGGCCGTTACGTTTAGCAGACCGCTTGCGGCTTGTGGGTGTTTGATATGATCATCACCTGCTGCCGGCGTATTGACGAGTCTTTAGAGTCCTACACAGAGGTTTCCTGGCTCAAGCGAAACGAAATAGGAGCGCATATGAGATATGTGCGGGACCGAGAATAATGCGTGTATGTGATACCGTATTTCATTCTCGCGAACAATGTGTCGAATGGTTGTATACGATATAACCTAGTTATCGAATCGAAGATTGATTCGATAAGCCGATACATTTGATACTAGTCGGTTATATGCGATATGACCGGATCGTTAAATCAAGTGTTGATTTAATGATTTAATGTATAATTATATATTTGATATATTACTTTGCATTAACTAGTATCGGTTCACTTTAAATGGATTTTCTCACTTGCATTGCACAAGTTGTATATGTGATATACTTTTGTGCACTTGATTGTGTCATGTTTGATGATACATGTTAACTTGGATTTGTGTGAAGATTAAACCATGGTTGTGAGAGTGGTTAGGGTTTTGTTTATTCTCTTATTATCTATTTATTTATTTATATATTCATTTTGGAAAGTTTTAAGAATGGTGGCTTGTTTTGTTTTTATGTTGAAGCTTCTTGAAGTTTTGATCAAGTCAACCATTCTTATCTCATCCTTAACCCTAACCATTCCCACTAACCCTAGTTTATTCTCTACACTTGACCATGGTTATGATTATGATAAGTATTGATTTACTTTTGATTTTAAATTAACTTATCATAATATTATCATCTTCTTCTTCTTCACTTGAAGAAAACCTTTCTTCATCAATGGTGATTGATGAAAATGAGTGAGAAATCCAATTCTAAAGTCTACCCACTTCCTATTTCTTCATCCTCTACCTCTTGCCAAGTAGTAGAGTATGTTTCCTTCACAAGTTTTCTAGACTTGGTGAAGTTGGAGCTTGATCTAGCGATGCCTCGACGTAGATCATCTTCGGCACGTCGTCGATGACCTAGCCCGCTCTTTCTCCGATGAAGCCGACGCAAGAGCCCGGATTTTGATTTGGACAGCGAGGAGGCCTCATCGTGGAGCTATGGAGGTGGAGCACCGGATCTACAAAGGTTGTATTTCCGTATTCTTATAGTTAAGTGTTAACTAGTTGCTTTGTTTCGCCTATATATCTAGCCAACGATCAGTATTAGGGTTTCTCGGCACCGTTAAAATTTGAAATTGGCATGGTTGATACCTTGTGAGACCTCCTTGGGGTGCCTAGGAACCCTACAGTGGTATCAGAGCCTAGCTAGAGCCTTAGGCGAAGTCTAGACGGAGTTTGAAGTCCGATCGACCCGAAACCCCATCTCAAAAAATGCTCTCTGTCCTTTTTTCAAAAACGTGGATTTTTCCAAATTAAAAATTGCTAAAAAATTCAGCAGGGAAATCTAAGAATTACGGCGCAAAAAGTTTCTCATGAACAGTACAAAGTGCGGCGGAACCGCGGCAGAAGCTTGGCTTCTGCGGCGGTTCCGCGGCCATATGGTGACTTCATCATTCCATGTTTGCACAGTAACTCTTATTTTATTATGCTGGATTTTCTGGGAATTTTTAATATTTATTCAAGAGTTGAATTTTCTGGGGTTGTTTTGGGGATTCGGTGTTTCGATCGGGGTATCAGATTTTGTCTATGTGGCTTTCCGGATAATTTTTGAATTTGTTAAAAAGTTCGACCGGATATAAATACCCAACTTTTCCCCTGTCGGGAAATTTCCAAGTGTTGGATCTTTCCGTAGTTTAACGACGTTCTAAGTAGTGCAAGTAACGCGATGGTCCCTCTAGAAGACAACAAACCTTAACTCGATTATGTGACCGTCTTGAACTGCCCTTTGAACCTTCGGGTTTGGGGCAGTACGGCGTGCCACATGTGAGGCGTTGGCTTGACCCTTCTACGGCTGGACCGTTGGTACTGAGGCACGAACTGAATGTTGTTAGACTTATTTCATGTGTTGATCTATATCGGGAAAACTTGGGTGTTCGATTGTTCGATCGGAAAGTTTAACATTTTCTAATTATCTGGAATGGGATACAATAATTGGAATTCACAAGTAGTTATGAGATAACTCAATGAATGTTATAAACATAGCAGTTTAGTCTCGATTGATCGGTTGCCACGGAATTTTGATGTGATCAAAAGTCCGTCGCAATCACGTAGTGTACGCGGATACTCGCCGGGTAAACTTAATAGACAGCCTCACTCCATAGCCCCGACCAAGTGACTGTAGGAGAACCCCGTCGCCGAAAGCATCCGTTCGGGTGCTCCCGGTAGCGGTGTTCCGCCTTGGTGCACTTCGTCGACGGTATCGGGGGTGCGACCGTCTACTGAAGTTTGCGACGAGCATTCGATCAGGATGTCGGGAATCTTGTTGAATTGCCCGACTTGATATTGAAAAGAGTTTTCGATTTTGAGACTAAAATGCGGGGTTTATAATTGTTAGGCATGTGATGTCTAAAGAATTCATTTGGTCAGGCATGCGATGTCTGAGGTGGTTGCGGATTCCAACTGTTGTAGTTTTACACTTTCTTTTCTGTGACCGTAAGTGTAATATGTGATATCGCCGGTTTCGTTGCTATATGTCAACGACAATTGTGATGCGCATATTTACTTACGTTGATGACATGTGATGTTATGTGTTGCTGGATATGTTATATTGGATCGTCGTGTTTGAATAGCCGGTTTTTTTTTATGTGAGATGAGTGTTTTTCATTTTCATTCATGTAAAAACTTGTATGTAATATTCTTTTATTGGGGCACTTCCAGGTTGCGGAAGATGTCACCCTTGTATATTATTTACTTTTCCGCACTAGGATAGACCCAAGGAGGAGAGCACAAGTAACCGGGTTCTGGGGTCCAGTGGGAGACCAACTCGAGGAGTCGAGTCCGGGTCTCCTAACTCTAGAATTGGTAGGGTTGCTTGCCGCTCTCGTAGGGGTCTAGGGGTGTGGGTTTGGCTATTCATCACGACGGTGGAATCCGTGTTTTATACTGGCTCGTATTGAAAACACGGACGTCCTAGTATATCCAATATTTCATATGATTCTTCTGCTGCGATATCTGTGATGTGATCATGTGATGTTCTGTGATGGATACTGTATATTATATAGACGTTACTTATGTTTTGCACTCGCGCTAGCCCTGCCCCGCTCTGTCGTTAGTTACCTAACCTAACGGTGCACGAGGGGACATCGAGGCGAATGCGGATGGCATAAGTGTACGTCGTATTTATCTGTGATGTTTAGGTACTTAAATGATGGGACTTCATTAATGTGATTAATGAAATAAAAGAAACCGAAAGGTGTTGTAGAATCGAATTTCAAAAATAAAACAGGTAGCTACAGTTCTTGCTTTGCACAGCGGTATATATGATATATCCTGCACCTTATTCGATGAGGAAAGGACCGAGATCCCTTCACCGGGAGTGACTCCTTTAGCAATAACTGGCAGATGCTACACACTCGGTTTGTCTTTTGATTGCTTTTAAGTGTTTTTGCTTTGCACAGTGATATATGAGATATATCCCGCACCTCATTCGACGAGGAAAGGACCGGCGATCCCTTCACCGGGAGTGACTCCTTTAGCAAAACTAGAAAAGCCTCAAAAGCACTCCATTTTAAAATCATTTGATTTTACAACGATATCAAGTTCATTACGCAATAGGTTTTCAGAAAAACCTGTCGTAGCCCTCCGTCATTTCAGATAAGTGCTAGTTAGTATTCGTGCTACGTTTGTTGGCCTGCGTCAAGGCGTAGTGTGCGGTAGCTAACTAGTATTTATCTGCTTATGCATATGATGCAGATTGGATTAGGGTAGTCGTGCGACTTTGTTGGCCTGCGTCAAGGGTCGTGCGGGTGGGTTTAATTCAATCAGGAAATGACGGGTTGAACTTGACTAGCGCACTATGGTTTGTTGGCCTGCGTCAAGGTCATAGGACGCTAGGGGCAAAATATTATCGGGAATTTCAAGTGTTGAAATTTGCAATGAGATTGCATACCTTCTATGAGATAGTTGGATCCCGATACCCGCTGCGAGTAATTGTTACTCCTGGGAGAGTTTTACACATTACAATTAGCCGATCAAGTAGGTGTCTAGAAAGGTGTCAACGGGGTTACGCCTCTGGGAAAACGAGGTTTACATTAATTAGGTCCGTGCGAAAGCACGGGGAACCTTCCTCAAAGTACCGACACTGGCCTGGCTGAAAGATTGGCGAACTTGTAGTGTGTAATTAATCCCGGCTAGTCTTTCCTTTTAGGGTTTGAAGGAAGATTTGATAAAAAGCAGTGGGAGCCATCCTGATTAGATAAAATAATAACCAATCTATTCTTGCAAGAGCGCACGCTGAGTGTTTTCTTCTCTCTCTCTTCAGGTAGCGACCATGTCACGCCTTAATCAAGATAATAATACGGATAATTGACTGAACCCGCTTGTTATACTGAGCTGGGGAACGTTGGTCCCGCTCCAACTTATAATTGTTATAAGACAGAGCAGGAAATTGGGGATTACCAGAATTCCCGTGCCGCCCAAACGAAGAGAGTGCATGCTGATGCATCATCTTCGGGTGTGTTCATTATACAGAACTGTTTCTCAGTATTCTTTACGTCCTGGGTATGTGATACCAGATCAGGATCCCGCATATGTAATTTGTTACATGGGCTACAGATAGGTAAAGAACTGAGAACGGGTGATAAGTTTCATGAGGCAGAAAACGGGGCAAATGTTGCAGCCAAGTCTGTTGGTCACTGTCACCCTGTATTACCGGTACATTGATTCTGAACGAATGTTATTAGATACCGAACCTGATATACAAAATCATATCAGTCTCTTTACTGGTAAAGAAAGGATATAATTTTGTATTGATGGATAATGTTTTAAACATTTCCTATATCAAAAGTTGATCGGATCAGGCACGTTATCTAAAAGCATTGATGTTCTAAATCAAACTACAGTTCTTAGTATACGGAACACACAAAAGGGGAAGAGTTCAGAAATGAACCAATCCTTCTTGAGGTATTGTAGACTAGGTCAGATCAATGCGACCCGACTGGCTGAAGTTACATTTAGATGTATATTTAAATCAGTTTGAATTTACATCTTCTGAAACTTGCCAGTCATGTCACAAAGATAAGATGACCATAGCTCCGTTTACTGGAAACAGAGAAAGAGTTAATGAACTCTTGGGATGATATATGTTGATGTATGTAAGGTCCCCTGTCTACACATGCCAAGACCGGTTCATTATACTTCATTACATTCTCTGATGATCTTTCGAGATTCAGACCTATGTTCCTGTTGAAACACAAGTCCGAACCTTTTGAGATATTCACAGAATATAAGTTAGAAGTAGAGAA
The DNA here is from genome assembly GCA_030015575.1 of Agapanthus africanus. Classification (NCBI taxonomy): domain Eukaryota; kingdom Viridiplantae; phylum Streptophyta; class Magnoliopsida; order Asparagales; family Amaryllidaceae; genus Agapanthus; species Agapanthus africanus. Next base: position 163,525,237 of record CM057348.1, read on the forward strand.
CCAATACGGGTATAAGTATTATGTCCTTTGATGAGATCAAGGAGGAGAATACTTGAGCACGAAATTCTTGGACTAATCAAAAGGAGAATGAGATTCTCTCTCAGTATTACTCCTCCGAATACACCATGGCACGATGGTATATCGGGGCGGAGCAGATACACCCTATACGATATGGTGTGCTCTATGATGAGTACTACTGAGTTACCTTTTTTCCTTTTGGGAGTTATGCGCTTGAGAAGCTGCATACCTATTGAATATGGTTCGAATCAAATCAGTTGCCTACCACTCCATATGAGATATGGTAAGGGAAGAACCCATGTCTTAAGCTAGTTAAGATTTGGGGTTGTCCGGCTTATGTCTAAAAGCAAAATCCGGACAAACTCGAGGCAAGGCCTGTTATGTAGAACTGGAAATGTTCCAGCCATACAAACTGCAGCTGATGATTTGATAGAACCAAAGGATTCAGTAGATTCCAACAAACCTCAGCCTCTCCGCCGATCTAGTAGGGTTCCTCACCCACCTGAGAGATACTTCGGTTTCTCTATGACAGTGGGAGCGAGGATTGCATCATGAGATGATGACCCAACTAGCTTCGAGCTGGCCATCAGGAGTGTGACTCTGTAAGAATGGCTGGATGCTTAGCGATCTGAGATGGAATCCTTATACACCAACAAAGTATGGACTTTGGTTGCTATATCTGAAGGGTTAAATCCCCATCAGGAGCAAGTATATCTTGAGAAGATTACTTGGTGTAGATGGAAAAGTTGAGACTTTCAAAGCTAGACTTGTTAAAGCTTTTCGTCATCGACCAGGCGTGGACAATGATGAAACCTTTTCAAGTATCTATGCTTAAGTCCATCCAGATCCTACTTACCACGGCTACATACCATGACTACGATATCTGGTGGTTGGGTATCATGACTGCTTTTCTAAATGATATTTTGGAAGAGAACGTCTATAAGTACACAGCCAGAGGGCTTCGTAGACAGTGGGAGCAGCGGAAACGTGTACAAGATACTTTATAGGATAAAGCAGGCATCGCGGAGTTGGAATATCTGTTTTGATGTGGTAGTCAAAGAGTTTGACATCATCAAAATGGTAGATGAACCTAGTATAAACAAAAAGGTAGTAGGGAGTATGGTGGTGATCCTCGTAGAGTACGTGGATGACATACTCTTGATAGGGAAGAAGTTTCCTATGCTACGTTCGATCAATCTCCGCTTATCACAATGATTCTCCATACAGAATCAAAGTGAGACCTACTAAATCCTGGACTTTGGATCTATGAGATAGATCTAAATGGTTGTTAGGATACTCACTAGTTGTAGTGAGATGGTATCAATCGATCCTGGGGAGAATCACTGGAAGGGTTCCAGGGTGATAAAGATGACTGAATGTCAGTCACATGCATTGTCTTTACCCTAAGCAAAGGGACGGTATGTTGGAAGAGTTCCAAGCTAGATACCGTGGCATACTAGACGATAAAGGCAGGATACATCGCTACTTAAGATGCTACCAAAGAGGCTGTTTGGGTGTATAATGGTTCATGAGATGAACTATGTTCCTCCCATTGTGTGACAATGGACTTGTGGCTTATGCCAAGGAACGCCGGTCCCATCAGTGATCCAGACATATTCTAAGGCAGTATCACCTGATCATGGAGATGGTTGATCTCCAGGGGATCGAGGTCAGGAGAGTAGACTCAGAGGACAACACGGCGGATCCACTCACGAAGGCCTATTCCCAGAGAGAGACTTTTATGGGATGGTTGAGTATGAGATACTACAACCACTGCTACAGATGGCCCTAGTGCAAGTGGGAGATTGTTAGTTATATGTATGCCCTAGAGGCCATTACTGTACATTGGATGTATATTGTAGTGGATGCTGGGACATATATAGGGAGGACTTTCTTGCTCGACATGATAGTATGCTATCTGGTTGCTCTTTGCCTTAACGTGTACACAGATTGTCTCTCTATTACATGTTGGTAAAGCCCTTAGGATGTGTACTTGACTACCTGGACTGTGATGCGGATCATACTAGTGGGGACATGGTAGTCCATAAGTACATCCTTCAAAGTCCCTAGTCGTGGGTGTATCGAGACGGGGCATCGATATACCAGAGTAGACTAGCGTATACCTTCTCGACCCATACAGATGGGCGATGGATGATCCCATATCCATTGGTGTTTGACATCAGAGATGATATACGGGTGCTCAGTGGAGACTGGGTACACTGGACGGACTCGCCGAGAACTCCCAGATGGTATTATACCTTACGTAGATGGCAGTTCTCTGGTGACACTGGTACAGAGTGGTCTGTTGACCCGAGATCGTCATAGAGTCTTGTGTGGTTCCCACTGTGCTTTGATTTCCATCTTACCACGTCCAAGAGGGCGTGCAAAACGGTGGTTTTTGGGTACAGTCCCGAGTCACATGGAGGCAATGAGCGATAGGAGGGGTTCGTCTCTCCCGGTATAGGGAGTTGATGTTGCGTTGTGTTCGATTGGCTATAACCGGAAATCCCTGGCCAGGGTTGCTGAGATTTGCTGGTAAGTGTTACCAGTAGTTTCTCGAATTGTTATAGACCTCATATCGACACGACTTATCGAGCAATTGGGGTCTGACGTTTACCACCCCTAGGCAAGATATGCGACATATCAGACGATCAGACCGGACTGTACGGTAGTGTTACTGGTTGGATTCACTGGAGTGTGAGCGGGCTTGCTCGTCGATCTTCAGATCGCTCAATACCCGGGTGGCCGTTACGTTTAGCAGACCGCTTGCGGTTTGTGGGTGTTTGATATGATCATCACCTGCTGCCGGCGTATTGACAAGTCTTTAGAGTCCTACACAGAGGTTTACTGGCTCAAGCGAAACGAAATAGGAGCGCATATGAGATATGTGCGGGACCGAGAATAATGCGTGTATGTGATACCGTATTTCATTCTCGCGAACAATGTGTCGAATGGTTGTATACGATATAACCTAGTTATCGAATCGAAAATTGATTCGATAAGCCGATACATTTGATACTAGTCGGTTATATGCGATATGACCGGATCGTTAAATCAAGTGTTGATTTAATGATTTAATGTATAATTATATATTTGATATATTACTTTGCATTAATTAGTATCGGTTCACTTTAAATGGATTTTCTCACTTGCATTGCACAAGTTGTATATGTGATATACTTTTGTGCACTTGATTGTGTCATGTTTGATGATACATGTTAACTTGGATTTGTGTGAAGATTAAACCATGGTTGTGAGAGTGGTTAGGGTTTTGTTTATTCTCTTATTATCTATTTATTTATTTATATATTCATTTTGGAAAGTTTTAAGAATGGTGGCTTGTTTTGTTTTTATGTTGAAGCTTCTTGAAGCTTTGATCAAGTCAACCATTCTTATCTCATCCTTAATCCTAACCATTCCCACTAACCCTAGTTTATTCTCTACACTTGACCATGGTTATGATTATGATAAGTATTGATTTACTTTTGATTTTAAATTAACTTATCATAATATTATCATCTTCTTCTTCTTCACTTGAAGAAAACCTTTCTTCATCAATGGTGATTGATGAAAATGAGTGAGAAATCCAATTCTAAAGTCTACCCACTTCCTATTTCTTCATTCTCTACCTCTTGCCAAGTAGTAGAGTGTGTTTCCTTCACAAGTTTTCTAGACTTGGTGAAGTTGGAGCTTGATCTAGCGATGCCTCAACGTAGATCATTTTCGGCACGTCGTCGATGACCTAGCCCGCTCTTTCTCCGATGAAGCCGACGCTAGAGCCCGGATTTTGATTTGGACAGCGAGGAGGCCTCATCGTGGAGCTATGGAGGTGGAGCACCGGATCTACAAAGGTTGTATTTCCGTATTCTTGTAGTTAAGTGTTAACTAGTTGCTTTGTTTCGCCTATATATCTAGCCAACGATCAGTATTAGGGTTTCTCGGCACCGTTAAAATTTGAAATTGGCATGGTTGATGTCTTGTGAGACCTCCTTGGGGTGCCTAGGAACCCTACATTCAGGACATGTATTCTTCCGTTCCGCGATGTATAAAGACAGATTCATGAATGATCCCGACCTTTGACATAAACTCCTGAAAGACCGAGCAACGCTATGAAAATGGCGAGTAGAAGCTTCATATTGATCCTTGACTTAAAGAGAAACTCTTGAAATCTAGAAAAAAACTTCAATATGAGATTTCATCAAATAGATCCAAGTTATTCTTGAGTAATCATCAATAAATGTGGTTGTATCTAAAACCATCTTGAAATACAACTGGATAAGGCCCCTAAACGCCGCGATGAATTAAGCCAAACAGGCTATCCTCTTTTTTATTGATTTGATTGTGATAATTAGAGCGGCGATGTTTACCCTTATCACAAGACTCGCGCTCTAGTATAGAAAACCTATTAAGGGAAGAAACAAACTTCTTTAAAATTTGAAGAGAAGGATGAGCAAATTGGATATGGATTTGTAGTGGTGATAAAAAGCACATGCTATTAGAGACTCTAAACGCAGTAGTGAAGAGATTTGTTTATCCAAGACATAAAGATCCTTAGATTCATGACCGGTAGCAATAACTACTGAACGAATCCTCACTATACATCTCGTAGCAGAGAATGTGAATGAGCACCCCATGAATCTAGTAAGCATACTTATTGTTAACAAATTAAAAAGGAAGTTGGGTTAGTATAATACCGGTGTTAGAGACAGCTTTGATATGAATGTAACAGTAGCTCTCCTAGTAACATAAAGTATTCCTAATCACTAAAATCACTTAGGCAGTCAACGAAGTCGGAAAAAATGAAGTGAGGAGTTCCAACTCTCCAATCATATGATCCGTGGCTTCAGAGTCAATATGATCTTAGGACGTGAGGCGTAAAAGAATTACATGCCAGATAATCACATCTTGCCTCGTTACTCGTCAATGGTAGGAAAGAAGATGCAACCAATGTTCTCGGCATCATTGCCATATTTTCATAAACCCAAAGATACAATTGCACCGATAATAGAACCTGAAATCACCAAATCGAGGCACGAATATCCACTAAATGATCAAGTGATCAATCTTTCAAGATTAATCCCAACAATAAGGGTATTTCAAACGGACATGAAATCACAAATCAAGATACACAAAAATCCACTTGCAAACACCATGTGATCGATCTCCTAAGGAACGATCGAATCCAATCGCATCAACACATCAAAATAGAGTTGCACGCGACCTTTGATGGGTTCTTTTTAATAGCACAATCAAAGAAATATCAAATGCAAAGAGAGCCAAATCAAGCCAAATACATCAACAAGAGGCTTCTCGGTTAATCAGTCAAACACCTGGTGGGTTATGGCTAAGCTCAGCCAACTCCAACAATAATCAAGAAATGGATCTCCTAAGATCCAACCCGATGAGCTTGCCAATATGTAATCGCCGACCTCAATAATAACCCCCAACCTCCTTGGGCTACGAGATCGAAACCGTCCATGATCTCTGATAGCACAATCAGAAAAAAGATGGCGAGGGCATCACGAACAAGGGTAATAATGAAGTGGTAAGTCGCATTGTAGACCAAGAAATTTGAAGGGGATGATTCCTTAAGGCAACAATTCTCAGGATCGAGTCAACGACTCTGGAGATCAAGGAAAAAAACATTGCAAGGTAACGGCTCTCAGAATCGAGGCAACAACTCTCAGATAAGTCTCACAAACAAGCCCGAATCCACTGGATAGCTCGAATCTTGAAGGAAATTTGAAGGATCTCAAAGCGGCAACGGACTCGCTCGTGGATCTCAAAGTGGTGATGAACTCGCTCACCTTTGGCAGATTTGATCTCAAGATATGATATCTAAGAGGGTATTGATGGAGAATCTCATGATCTAAGATCTAAGAGGGTTGAGGATGATAACCGAAGACGAAGTTGTGAAGGCGGCCAAGTCATCGAGGCGGCGGATGAGTAGTACCGCAAACAGTATCTGTGAACAGTAATGACGAGGTCGAGGGAGTTCGTTGGCGGCGACTATCTTGTCGATGGAAGCTCGATGGATGGAGACGGCTTCAATGGTTTTTTGTTTTGGAGGGTATCGATGGCTCTGAGAGGAGAGAGTGTGTGCGCGCGCGCGAGTATATATATGTGCGCGCGCACGAGTGTGTATATATATATATATATATATATATACAGAGAGAGAGAGAGAGAGAGAGGGGCCATAGGAGGGGATTTCCTCCAATGGCGTTGAAAAAATACAACCTCCATTTTTTCCGACAATCGGCATCCATCATCATCATCGTTATCATCTAAGATGTGCATACACCAAATTTCATGTGATTCCACTACCTTTTTACCGTTGAATTAGCAATGTAAAAAGTTCTATTGTCGGTAAACCATTAGTTTTGCACCAACTAAATTAACGGTGAAAAAATGGTATAATCACATGAAATTTGGTGTATCCATATTTTAGATGATAAAGATGAAGTTGATGTATGCTGATCGTAAAAAAAATATCATGGAAGGTGCATTTTTCCGACGCCATAGGAGAAAATTCCCTCCTATGGCACCTTTCCTCCATTAACCTTATATATATATATATATATATATATATATATATATATAGAGAGAGAGAGAGAGAGAGAGAGAGAGATGATTTTGGATAGTTAGGAAAAGACCCATCTTCCTCTATATATAAGCAAAATAATTTTATACTTTCATCCCCTTTTCTTTACTAATTACATACACTAAAGTAATCTAGAAACATCTAGAACATGGGAGTATCTTAACACTCTGGAATAGCCTTAGGTTCTACAGAATTAGGCCCTGTTTGGATTTAACGTTACTAACGTCTAGTTATCTAGTGAGTGGAGTGGAGTATGCCCCAACTCCACTTGCAATAACTTTGGCTTGTTGTTTGCTTTGGAGTTAACCTTTTAATGGTTATTTTCTTCACCTTTTTGGAGTTAACATAATAATATATAACCTTTTGGGTCAAGATACTCCAACTGATGCTGACTCCAAAATTTATATCACGCACGGTAGAGATAGGAATTTGGAGTAAGTTTAGATAACTCGACAAGACTCCATTTATCATAACTCAACTCCAAAGCCGAACTTGGCTGAATAGGACTGTCCTTTTTGCAAGTTGCCAAGTTGCTAAGATAGCAATTTGGGCTAAAGTATAAATAACTCTACGAGACTCCACTTATCGTATCTCGACTCCAAAGCCAGACGTGGCGTAGCTAATAGGCAACTCTTTTTTGCCAATTGCTTTTTATGGAACTTATATCTCTTGCTAACATGCTTAACACTCTCCATGCAGAATCAGGATGGAGGTTTTCAATCTTCTATGAGCTCAACATTCCAACAAATACCACAACTTCCAACAATATCTCCATCAAACCTGCACAACATTGGCGCCTATAACCCTCAACAACACCCTCTTCAGTCCTTGAGCCAATGCACAGATGCTACCCAATCATCCTCTTCCGTTCCTCAACATATCATGGCAGATTATTATATTAGACAGTTGGCTGCTCGAAGAGCATCACAAATGGCTATGCCACCGTTGGTTCATTCATACCCATCCACTTCAATATCTTCTCAACTTTTGGGGATCGACAATAATTTGCTCGCTGTATCACAAATGCCTATGCCACCATTACCTAATCAATGTCCGTCAACTTCAGTATCTTCACAACATTTGGAGTATAGCTGGCAACCGACAAGAAGAATGCGAGGAAGCCTAATGGGTAATGCGTATTCCGCAGCTATCAACCAGTATTCAGTGCATCCGTCTCAAATTGTGTCTGGTAGCTTAGATTCAAACAGTACCAATACTATGGCTAATCAGAGGAACATATAGTGGTTGGTTAATTATACCAGAGTTCATAAGACTTTGCTCGCGGTAGCAAATTTTTGAGAATTTGTTGATTTTGAGCTTTCCACGCAAGTGATGCACATATACGTATTTTGGACATACCAAAGATAGGAGGAAAGAGAGGAAAGAATGTTGCACAGAGCTTAATTAACCTGCATCGTTTTGTCAAAGTTTATACAGAGAGCTGTATATATAGAACTGAGCTATTTTTATGATATCTACTGATGAAACTGAGGAATCTGTATCTACAAGTAAATGAGTCAACTTTATTTTTTTAATCTTAGGTCACTTGTGTCGAGCTCTTCATTCATCATATTTCACAAAAAATTATGTGCTGGAGTCATGAATGTTTCTTTATTTCCATTTGTATATTTATAGAGTACAAACATGGGATGGAATGTGCATTTTTTTTACATGGTTTTAGTTGCAAATTAAAGATGAGTTGATGATTTTTTTGTTTTGTTTCATATTAATGAAATTAGCAGCGAGAGAGGAACTGGATCTGTTTGAGGAGAGGGGTGAGAGCTTCCATGAGTTTCTCACAAGGGTGATTGTGGATCCCCTCGTATGTTGTCTCCACAATGCTTGTGTCTTTTGATAAACGTTGGACTTGCTTCTTCACGTTGCATGTGTGATGAGTGCATCTGTAGTAGCTTCTTCATAAACATTATATGCATGCATAAAAAGGAAACAAATTAATATTAGCTAATTATCCCTTTGTGTTAATATTATTACTAGAATATTGCATGTGTAATGCATGTGAGAAAAATTAGATAGTTGATGTATTTTAGGAGAAGAATATGGGAGGTTTTATATCAGCGTGTATGTGTATTTTAATTGGCTGAAATTGATTTAATTTGATGATGTATTTTTTTTGATTTAATTTGATGATGAGTGTTTTTTTTCTTCATTTCTTCACTTTCATAACTATTTTTGTTGGGTTTAATAAATGTTTTTTTATCGGTGTTGTATGACATTCTAAAATGAAAATTTGGCTGAGAATGAAACAAAGTAGTTTTTATTTTGCTCTATTATGGCGATAGCATAAATGACAATCTTTTTCTTTTTCGTTTTGTTTTTGGATCTCTTGTATTTTTATAAAATATAGACATATGAGCAGCTATAAAATCAGTTTGGTATTACTGCAGAGTTGGTTGTTATTATAGTTGTTATTATAGTAGTAAAGATAGTTGGCAAACGTAAAGATGTGGTTAAATAAAACAAAAAGGACGTTATGTTGATGCATTATGCACGTATGCTGTCAAACATATTGACTTTGTTCTCGTTGAACTACAAATTTCTAACCCTAGCTACCATGCACGCAACCCTTTCCACTTTATTAATTTTTTTTTGCTTAGATTTTTAGTTTTATTAATTACTTCGACATGTGCATGACTTTGCAAAATAATCCTTTCTGGCTCAAGTGTTTATTTGCAAATTTGATTCAAGCTTTGAGTATATAATTCAATGACAAGACATTTAAAAACTACATTCGAAAACATTACTGATAGATTCTTCATCTTTTACGCTTGTGAAAAAAGCAATGAAACATATTTTTGCAAAACTAATGTCGCAATGGTAGGAAATAGGTGGTTATGGCAAGAGTATGCGGAGTATAGAGTGTCAGTGTAGGAATTTTCTGGCGGGATATATGGCGGGACGCTATTCATTGATCCATATCACTTTACCTTTTCCCCCCCTAGTTTTAATGATTCTTGGATCTGTAAAATACACACACATAAATCAATGAATGGTGTGTTGTCATATGTCCTGCCACTGTAGAAAATGTATACTCCGTTTTCAATTATTAAGAGCTTAAACTTTACCGTTGCGTACAATGAAGATTTAAACTTTATACTTATGGCTTACAATCCCCACTCCTATATATATATATATATATATATATAGAATAAGAGATTAATTAAACCTTCATAATTAATCCACTTGTTATATTCTCGGGTTGCGGCGGTTGCACAGGGAAGAAAAGAGAGATGGGGGGGGGGGGGGATTTGTAGAAGAGAGAGAGAAAGAGATTGCATTTGGATGAGACCTGAGGGCATAGTGGAAGTAATTCGTCATCGGTTTACAGGATTAGGTGCGGGCTTGCACCGAATCTGGGTAATATCTTGTTTATTTTGCTTGGTGTGTTTTTCTTTTTATTACTGATTACGTTTGTGTAGTTGCTGCGATTGATCTTTTTCATTAGATTCGGATTCACACGTTTCGATCATCAGCTGCGTACTTTGGTGTTATTTTCACAACAAGTGGTACATAGCTTTTGTTACGGTATTTCGGATTATTGAGAAGATGGCTTCTACATCTTATAAAATCGATAAGTTTGACGGAAAGAACAATTTCAGTATATAGAGATTAAAGATGACGATGAGTCTGAAGCCATTAGGAGATCATAAGATAGTCTTCGCAAAAAGAAGACCTTTTCGACGACTACAGATGTTCAGAAAGAAGAGATGAAGGATAACGGTTTCAGTTTGATGCGGTTGTGCTTGGCTGATGAGGTTCCATGCGAGGTCGGAAAGGAGACAACCATGGCAGTAGGATTATGGAACATGCTAGAATTCTTATACAGGAAGAAATTTCTTACAAATCGTCTATATCTCAAGCAGCGTATATACACGTTGAAGGTGAAGGAGGGTACATCAATAAAAAACCACCTGGACGAACTCAACAAGATCATAATGGACTTACCAATGTAAAGGTAAAGATTAAAAATGAGGACCAAGCTATGATCCTGATTAACTCTTTGACTTCTGAATATAGCTAGTTCGTAAAATCAATGGTGTATGATAGTGATAAAATTTCTTTAGAATATATTAAAGCGGGCCTACACAACAAGGTGTTGATAGAGAAGGTATCTAGAGATAAGGGTGATCAGGACGTTGCGTTAGTTTCTAAAGGCCTTTTTGAGAAATGGTCACGAGGTGGTTCCAAGAGTAAAGCGAGGTTCAAATTGAGAAATCACACTAATGACCAATGCAATTATTGCAAGGTGAAAGGCTATTGGAAAGAGACTGTCAGAAGTTCAAAGAGAATACTAAAGAGTTTTCTAGTGCTGCAGTTGTCATACATGATTTAGATGATGGCAGCGATTATTCCGTATAATTAGTTTGCACAGTCGGCAACATGTATGATTTATGGATTCTAGATTCGGGGATCTCTTTCCACATGACTTTATATCGGAGTTGATTTGCGACGTTTCGTTCTCTTGATGGAGGTTCGGTAAGATTGTTAGGATTGGTTCTGTTCGGATACACATATTTGATGGGGTAGTGTTGACTTTGACAGATGTCAGATATGTACCGGATCTGAAGAAGAGTTTGATTTCTATAGGAGCTTTGACGGGGATTGACTGCAAGTGCGTGGTCGATGGGTGTTCCATGAAAATTTCCAAGGGGCCTCTCATTGTCATGAAAGGAAAGAATGTGAGGAATTTGTACTTTCTAGAGTGACAGTCAGTTACAGATGACATTGCTGCGATATTTACTCGTTCAGGCAATTCAGAATCGACCAGATTGTGGCACTTGCGTTTGGGCCATATAGGAGAGTCGGGTTTGGAGGTGCTTCGCAAGAGGCAATTACTTGGAGATGGAGATTTTGGCAGTCTTGATTTTTATGAGGAATGCGTTCTAGGAAAGCAAACAAATGTGAAGTTTGGGACAGCGGTACATAATACGTAGGGTATTCTTGATTATGTCCACACTGATGTTTGGGGACCAGCACTGGTTCTTTCGCGAGGTAGAGTTAGATACTTCATTTCCTTCATTGATGATTTTTCTAGAAAAGTCTAAGTGTATGTTCTCAGAGTCTAAGGCTGAGACTTTCTAGAAGTTCAAGACGTGGAAGGTTAGGATAGAGAAGCAGATTGGTAGGCACGTAAAGGTCCTTCGATCCGATAATGGCAGAGAGTTTATTTCGCATGCGTTTGTAGAGTTCTGCAAGTCAGAGAGGATTATGCGCCATCACACCATTCTGGGAGACCTTCAATCAAATGGCGTTGCAGAGCAGATGAATCGGACACTACTAGAGAACATTAGATATTTGCGGCTTACAGCTGGGCTTCCTAAGGAGTTTTGGGTTGAAGTCCTATCTATGGCCGTTCATCAACAGATCACCATCGGCGGTGATAAATAAGAAAATTTCTGAGGAAGTGTGGATTTGGAAGGCTGGAGATTACAAGCGGCTCGAATATTTGGATGCCCGGCTTATGTTCAGGAGAGGAGCGATAAGTTAGAGCCGAGGGCTAGAAAGTGAGTCTTACTCAGCTATGAAAGTGAAGCTAAGGGTTACAGACTGTGGTGTCCTGAGACTCAGAAAATAATAATCAATTGGCACGTTACATTTGATGAGTCTGCGATACTTCGTAGAAAACAGACTCAATCAAATGGTAAAGAGAGAACAGTTGCGCCACCTAGCAAGGTGGAGATCGAGATTCTGGTTCAGGATATTATGAGAGATAAGGTGATTGATAGTCAGACTTACGTGGAATATCCGACAGAGCTAGAGGGTCCAGTACAGGTAGAGGGGCGGAGATATACGAGTTAGGTGTCCACCGATTAGACTTGGTTTTAAGGATATGGCCGCAGTTGGTTTCAATGACGTGGCGTCATATGCGCTAACTATTGAGCATGAGAAACCGTCAAGTTATAGAGAGGTTGTGTAGTATACCGATTTTTCCTAGTTGGAGAGTTGCGATGATGGAGTCCTTTCATAAGAACGATACATGGGAATTAGTTGCTTTACCAAAGGGAAAGCACGCGATCGGCTACAAGTGGGTTCTTTAAATTCAAGGATGGTTCGTCAGAGGTAGATGGCATTAAATATAAGGTGAGATTGGTGGCTAGGTGATTTGCACAGAGGAAGGGTGAAGACTACACTGAGATCTTTTCTCCGGTGGTTCGACACACTTCGATTCATGTTTTGTTAGCCATGGTCGCTGTTTATGATATGGATCTAGAGCTGAAAGTTCCTAGTGCCCTCGCCGCTAACCCGCGGCTAATGCGGAATTCAATTTTTTTTATGGGCACTAGAAACTAAAACTCAAGAATCGAACCAAATATCTAAATTAGAACCATAACGAGATAGAAATCACAACCTTTGTAGCGTCTTCATTTGCTCCAATTAGATTGGACTCTAGCATACTCTCAAGAGCTCCAAGTCGCATTTGCAAGCCGGTCCTCCTTTACCGAAAATGATCCATCCGAGAGAACGATCTAAGCTCCGGCTTCACCTAATGAAGTAACCGACGCTCCAAGCTCGCGAGGAATGGAGAGTGGGGATGTAGAAATTTTCCACTACTCTTTTCTCTCAAATCTAAGCTCAATAGAGTAAACAAAGAAGAAGGAGGAGGAGGTGAGGAAAAATAGCAACGAGCAACTCTTGAAGACATGAGAGAATGATTGTATCAAGAATAGAAAAGAGAATGGCTTCATTTTCATTTTACAACCATACAAATAAAAATCATAACACATTTGTTAATATAATAATGAAGCCTATTCCTCTTTTTATGTCTTCAACCATGCTCAATGCCAGCTCACCCTCCACCTCATTTCATGAATATCCATAAATGAATATTCATAAATGATGTATCCATCTTCAAGAACAAATTCTGTATAAATACGGAATACAACCCGGTATATGTATCGAAATACATATACGTGTATCAGTATAAAAATACGAATAGCCAAGAAAGAAAATGAATAGTGAACAATAATACTAGAATACATATATTAAAAACATATATATAAATTATTAAATCAAAACTTGATTTAATAATCCGGCTTAATCCTAAACCGCTAGTATTATCAACCGTCCGATTAAAGTCCATGTATTCTGTACATATATTTAATCGGACACCTGTATGTATCAACATAGGTCATCTACATCATATCACCTGAACCAGGAAAACTCTCTGTGTGGGACTCTAAAGACTCGTCCATATGCTGGCAGTGAGTTTAACCACAAGCACGTCAGCGGTACTACCTGTACGTAACGGCTACCCAGGTATCGAGCGAAAGGAAGACCGACGAGCAAACTTATCCGTACCCCTACTGAGCCCGTCGGTGACAATCTCCATACAGTCCGGTCTTTTCGTTTAACAGTATCGCATATCGGGTCTATGGGGTGGATAAAGTCAGACCCCTAATAACGCATATTTCGTATCGGTGTGAAGCCCATCACCTACCGAGAAACTACTGATCCAAATCAGTAAATCTCGTCCACCTCGGCCAAGGATTTCTGGTGATGGCCACCCATGCACAGTGCGACATCTACTCCCAATACCGGGAGAGACGAATCCCCGACGATTCGCTCACTGCCTCCATATGGTTCGGGATTGTACCCAACTAAAACCTATTTGCACGACTCTTTTGAGCCGTGGTAGGGTAGGAATCAAAGCACAGTAGAAACTCACACGAGACAAATGACGATCTCAGGTTGACAGACTAAACTGTACTCATGTTATCTGAGAACCTCTATCTTACAATAGGTATAATACCATCTAGCATGTTCTCGGCGAGTCCGTCCAGTGTACACACCTCCAGTGAGCACCTGTATACTGTCTTAGGTGACCAACTGACATCAATGGCTTGTGAGACCGGCTACTGCCCCTTGTCGGGGTCTCAAAAAGTATACACTAGTATATTCCGGAATATCGATACCTAGTCTCGATACTCTCTCGACTAGGGACATTTAAGGATGTGCTTATGGACCACCCAGCTCCCACGTATATAATAGCTATCATAATGCTGGTAGTCAAGCAAAAATCCTATGTGCTCTATCAACATATAATAGTGATCTGTAATACCACATAATGCATATACATGATGATAAAGTCAAGCCAGATAGCATACTATCATCTCGAATAAGACTGTTCTACCCGTATAGGTTCTCCCTTAATCATCATCGTCTACTTGTGATTACAATAATTGACTTGAGGGCACTATATCCAACAAGAGCAGCTTGATATCAAGACCTCTTTCTTGTATGGTGATCTAGAGAAGAATATTTATATGCATCAGCCAGAGGGGATCGTAGTCGAAGGCAATGATGACTGTTTGTAAACTGAAGAAGTCGCTTTATAGTTTGAATCAGTGTACGAGACAATGGTACAAATGATTTTTGATCAGTTCATATTGGCGATTGGGTACATGAGAAATATCAAAGATCAATGCGTTTATGTGAGGCTACTAGACGATGGGTCCAGGATTTATCTCCTATTGTATCTGGACGATATGTTTGTGGCATCATGTAGCATGTTAGAGGTTAACAGGTTGAAACATCAGTTAAGTAAGGAGTTCGAGATGAAGGATTTGGAGGTGCGAA
This sequence comes from Agapanthus africanus, assembly GCA_030015575.1. Lineage (NCBI taxonomy): Eukaryota > Viridiplantae > Streptophyta > Magnoliopsida > Asparagales > Amaryllidaceae > Agapanthus > Agapanthus africanus. Next base: position 163,540,451 of record CM057348.1, read on the forward strand.
AAAGATACTTGGTATAGAGATTGACAGGGAGAGAAAGCGTGATGAGTTGTGCCTGCGGTAGAAACAGTATATTGAGAAATTTCTTGCTCGGTATGGGATGGAGAGGCAAAGCCCCTGTCTACTCCTTTAGGAGCGCACTTTATGCTTTCAGTGAAATTATAACCAGGGTTGGATACGAACAGGGAGTATATGTCTCGAGTGTCATATGCGAGTGCAGTAGACAGTTTGATATATGCGATGGTTTGCACATGTCCAGACATTGCACAATGAGTAGGGTTAGACAGTCGATACATGGCTAATCCGGGCAAGGAGCATTGACAAACTGTGGAGTGGGTTTTGAGGTAGTTGAGGGGTAATAACGGGGCTCAGCTTATTATTCAGCAGAGACAGTACAGATGATTGTATTGTGACAGGGTATTGTGACTCGGATTTTGTTGATGATAGGGACAAACAGAGATCGACGATGGGTTACGTATTCACATTGGGTACTGATTCGTTATTGACGACAGAGGCAGAGTTGATAGCTGCTACGGAGGCTATTAAAGAGGCCATATATTTGTATGGATTGCTAGGTGGTGTGGATGTTCTACATGATGACACGGAAGTGTTTTGCGATAGTCAGAGCGCAATTCATTTCGCGGAGTATCAGACTTACAATTCGAGAACTAAGTATATCGAGATGAGAGATTCCATTTTGGAGAGTGAAAAGGAGTTTATTTTGCTTACGAAGATTGGCACCCATAAAATTCCGACTGATGCATTTACAAAAGTGGTCTCGGTTTTTAAGTTCAAGTTTTGCTTGGACTTGTTTGCCTAGTTACTTGATAAAGGCTAAAGACAATGAATTGCAGGATTCCAAATTATTTCACGAAAGTGTCGAGATTTTTACGGATTTTTAATCAAGATAGAGATTGTTATTTTTGATCAAGAGAAGTCCCAAGAACCAAGGCCCAACAAGTTGCAGCCGAAGGCACAATAAATAGAGCCCACGAAGAGCCTAGCAGCAATAGGAGACGCTCTGATTGTTCTCATGATCACAAAGGAGGTGACTGTGGCAGCTTGGAGAGGAGGGAGTCTTGTGGCCAAAATTGTGATAAAATGAGTTACAGTTTAAGGATTAATTTAAACTTTATACTTATCTCCTACAATCCTTATTCCTAAATATTTAAGAGATTAATTAAACCCTAATAATCAGTCCACTTGTTCTGTTCTCTAGTTGCGGGTAGTTGCTCAGAGAAGAAAATAGAGAGAGAAAGAGGTTTGTAGAAGAGAGAGAAAGAGTTCGTATTTAGGTGAGATCAAAGGGCAAATTTCTCTTGTAATTGTTTCATTGAATAATGGAAGCAATTCGTTGTCAGTGCAGGATTAGGTGCGAGCTTGTAACAAATCTGGGTAATATCTTGTGTCCTTGCTTGATATGTTTTTCCTTTTATTACTTATTCCGTTTGTGTATTTGCTGCGATTGATCTTTTATATTAGATTCGGATTCACGCGTTTCGATCATCCGCCGCGTACTTTGGTGCTATTTTCATAACACATATAAGCTTAGTTATCGCAGCTTTGATTTCCAAACACAAGAGCCTGTTTGGATTTGGAAATCCTACGACAGAAGTTGAGAGACTTATAAAATGAATTTGGGGCTTTTTATTTGCAATAAATGTTCATTTTCTATCGGCTAAACTGTATAAAAATACCTTCAAACTATCATGAATTTTGTGATAACTCTTTTAGGTTTTTTATTAGAAAATTAGTTCGAACTATCATCCTCACTACAGAAATATACTCTAATGTTATCAAAAGTTTGCATATGTTAACTGAACTTGCCCCGTCATCAAATTACTACATGATCTTTCCATTTTACCCATCTCGGGGCTTTTGAGAAACATTTCTCTCACCACCTTCTCTCTTCTCTTTCTTCTTTTCTTTTTCTTTTTTCCTAGACTAAAACAAAAATCATTTCTTCTTCTTCAAACAACCACCAACATAACCATAACCATGGAGTGCTTAGCAATTTTTTCAAACTTTTAATCACAGGAGAATGGATTGAGTACTTTAAAATTATGAGCTTAGCAATTTTTTTCTTCTTCAAACTTCTTAATCACATAAAATGGGGCTGGTGATTTGAAATTATAGGCTTTGCAATGTTTTTCTTCAAATTTTCTAAGCACATGAAATCCATAGCCCCAAACCATATTTCACACTATTAACAAAAACCTTAATCATATTGAAAGAATAAAAAAGTCTTTATCATATAGTTAACAGTAAAATTAATCTACCCATAACCTTAGAATATTAATTTACGAAATCAAGATTAAAAAACCTCTAATTTTGAGGGATCGCCAAATTTCTATAAGAAAAATGTTGGATCCTTAGGCTAGGGTAACTGAGTGGTATAACGGTCAATATGTGTATTACTTTAACACCGCATAGTAGCTATCTGCCAAAGGAAATATCGAGATAGTTTTCTCTAATAAAATAAGATTAAGGTACTTACGCAAAATAGTGATAGTTGGAGGTGTTTTATATCTAGTTTAGCCTTTTATATAGTTGCTAGATTTTATTTCATTATATTTTTTGGAGGGGTGGGGAAGGGGGATTCTGGGGTTGACCTCTACTTGATAAACGAGCTCGCTAGTATCTTCAGTCCAGACCTTCTTGCTATAAAATAAAATTATAATGTTCAGGTCTTATTACAGCTTTAAGAGTTTTGCTGCACTGATATTTAAAATGGTATCAAAACAATCTAGTTTAATTTTTCACTATTCCCATATTTAAAGAGGATTAAAAATATTGTTGCATAATTTCCCAGATTTCAACCCAATTGAAAAAAAATGGTAAACTTGCAAGAGCAAGTTAGAATATATTTTACTAAACCTCCCATAATAACCCTAATGATTTGGTATAGTGATAGGAACATTTAAGATGTATTTTTATTAAATGACCCTTCCACCATATCAGAATTTTATAATTGTGATCGAGGATTGAGAAAGTATTTTGGTATAAACGGATGGATTTACCATTGCTTTGAGGTACTACATAATTTCATTAAAAAGAAAGAAAGAAGGAAAGAGGCAGTATTTAATCACCACCTAAACCGTAATCTAGTGTGTATTCCTTGACACCTAAAATCCTGATAGTACATCTATCCGTCGATTTAAGCATCGGAGGAGGGATGCCTGCGGATCCAAAACTTTTGTGATATCAGTGATTCTCCGCGGTGTTTGTTTGTGTCATTGTAAGATGTTGCTTTTGAATCGTTTTACCGTCTTGTTTCAAGCACTTTCAACGTGTTTTATTGGTTTTCCTAGCTAGGTATTTTTATTATCTAGGTATAGTATTACTAACCAACGTACAACCTCTAATGAAGTCTCATATGCAACAGATATATGCTTGATTAATTAGTAAATGTATTCATGGTTTTATTAACTTAATTATACCTTGGGAAGTTACTGTTCTTCACAGATTTCTGCCCATATTTGCGCCATCGATAACCGTCATCAAGAATATCGTTAGCACTCCGAGTCTGAAACGCAAACCTCGGCCTGCTGGCTTTCTTTCCTCTCACACCACCAACCTTAATTCCCTTCTCATTGTTTTCTCCTCTTTGAAAATGTGCTAGAAGAAAAGATTTAGTTAGTATATATTTCAGTGAATAATGTATAATTCTTTGTGTAATATTAATTAGCATTATATTTATTTAGTATCTCTATAATTATTAATTACTAGGTTTTGGTATATGCAGTGCACATGAAAAAAAATTTAATGCTGGCTTTTCATGGATATATAGAAGATTTAATTATTGAATCTCCTTTAAATTCATTTTTCAACACAAATTCATTGATGTCGAAAAGTTAAATTACATTCTCTCTTAGGAAGGCCTGTCATTTGTGAGTATTCTTTATTAATGATTTTGATCTTGAAATATAAGAAAACTATCATGGTATCAGATACATTCAGATTTAAATCTAGTTACGTACCTGTAATATTTCCTTCTTCACGAAGGCCTGTACTCCCAAGTCCTGCCTCTACCGCTCCCGTCGATGTCTCGTGGAGCTGGGCTGGTCCTGTGATCCCCGTCGACGTCATGCTCTGAAGCAACAGCAACGCACAATCGATTCCGGCTTGTGTCGGTGCAACGCCACAACTCATTAAAGGCTCTTGAGGCAGCTGCTGTGGTATAGCAAGTGAAGGAGAAACAAATGGGAAGTTGTGTGCTTCATGAGCTTGATCTTCATCAAAGGGATCCATGTGTGGGATATTCTAGCTATCATCAACATTAAAATGACCAAAAAGGATTTGTATTTAAAGGGGATGGAAGTCGAGAAAGAAGTTGGAAGCTGTCAACTTTGCATGCATGTAAAGAGAGAACCAACCAACATCTCAACTACTTTGTTTCTTTTCTGCTCAACTGCTCTGAACGCTCTGTGTAAGCTCATCACAGGAAGAGAGTTATTAGCTTAATTAGTTTTTATTAATTAGAATTTTGATATTTGTGGTGTTGCGTTTTTATGAGTGCACACGGCAGACGTAAACCCCTCGATCGGTAAAGTTCTTATTTATGTCACATGTTTTTGATCCACCTGGGTCGACTATTCCAACACTCTTATTGGTTTCCATGCATATGGGATTATTCAAACAGTTTCCAGTAATTTGATTGAAGCATACCTGGTTTAATTTTACAAAGCGATATGCATATTTTTATGATCCCTTTGACTTGTAATAGTGATTAGGATTGATGTTTTAATGATCCCTCAACTTCTCTCTTGATATGAACCAACGCCTTCAAAACGACGATCTAAAAAAATGGGGAAGAGAATGTAGGTGTCGTTACCCACTGTTGATCTAGATCGTAGAATTGAAGAACCCTAGGTTTCCTTAAACCACGCTCTGATACCAGTTGTTTGTATCAGATAAACGCAACTCCGGCTCTATACCAGTTGTTGGGGTTTGGAGACCAACCGATCTACGGAACAATGCTCACGACAAAATCAAAATCACGCAAACAACACAATCACGCGATCAACAACAAAAGACAATATAATAAATAGGTGTGAGAATAAGTAAGAAATAAAAAACAGAGAGGCACAATGATTTGTTAACGAGTTTCACCTACCGTATGGATAGTCCCCGGTAGAGCGGAATCTGCAAACGTCTACTAATCAATTCTTGAATTAAGTTACACCGAGCAACCCCAGGAAATCTCTCTTAAATCTCTCTAGATCTAACCGTCACCCTCTCATACAATGATCTCTCTAATATTGGCCATACAAAATACATATGAGGGTCTCTATTTATAGGCAAACCCTAATCCTACAGAAAATAGGAGATAAACCAGAATTATGGAATGTCTGTTCGCTACAGTTATCACGTCGGTAGACGTCTGACCCACACTTGGACAGACGTCTGCCCCGACTCTATTAATCATCATCTCGTAAGGGCAATCGTCTGACCCTCACTTGAGCAGACGTCTGTCTGAGCTCTGGATTGGGTTTCAGGTCTTGTGTAGACGTCTGTCTCGCTGAATTTCAGACGTCTGCCATTGTTCTGTGTCTTTGATACGCCTCTCGTGCACGTCCAGACGTCTGCCTCGCTCTCCTGCAAACGTCTGGCTTGAAGTATTCTCCATAATTTCATCAATCTCCCCACTAGGAGATACTTCAGCCTTGATTCCCAATGCTATTAGACTTCACACGACTCTTTTCTACTCTATCATTATCAAATTTTCATAGAGAGATTCACCAACCTGCAACAGAGATTCAGTTTATCTCTGTCTACGATCTTGGTGAACATATCCGCCGGATTCTTTTCTCCAACGATCTTCTGCAATGTCAACTCCTCATCTTCAATCGCTATGCGAATGAAATGGTATCGCATCTTGATGTGCTTCGTACGAGAGTGATAAACCTTGTTTTTCACCAAACGTATCGCACTTTGGCTGTCGCTCCACAAGATATTGAAGTCTTATTTCTTCCCCAATTCTTCTAGTAGCCTTTGAAACCATACCATCTCCTTATTAGCTTCCGTGATCACCACGTGCTCCGCCTTCGTAGTCGAAAGTACCACAATTTTCTGCAATTGAGAGACCCAACCCACCGTTGTTCCCCCAACAGTGAATACGTACCCCGTTGTGCCATTTTCACTATCTCGATCTCCCGAATGGTCCGCATCAACGTAATCTTGCACCTTTAGAGAGGCACCCCTCGAAACATAGGCAATGACTGGACGTACCCCTAAGATACCTTAGAATCCACTTCATCGCATTTCAATGCTCCTTCCCCGGCTTTTGCATATACCTGCTCACAACTCCTACCGCGTGTGCAATATCTGGTCTCATACTCACCACCGCATACATCAAACTCCCCACCGCAGATGTGTAAGGCACTCTTACCATCTCATCCTTTTGCTCTTAAGTTGTCGGGCATAACTCCTTCATAAGTTTGAAATACTTCGCTAAGGGCGTACTCATCGGCTTCGACTTATCCATATTGAACTGCTTTAAAACCTTCTCGATGTAGTCCCTTTGCGATAACCACAGCTTCTACTGCTTCCTATCTCTCACGATTTTCATGCCCAGGATTTGCTTGGCCGCTCCCAAATTCTTTATAGAGAATTTATTAGCCATTATCTTCTTCAAACTTTGAATTTTCTCGAAATTCGAACCTGTTACCAACATGTCATCCAAGTACATTGATAGAATGATGTAATCTCCGTCCTTGAAAGTCTGAACGTACACGCAGTGATCTTTGGAGCTTGCTTGAGGCCATACAAGCTTTTTCACAGTTTACACATCATGTCTTCTTTCCCCTTCATCTCGTATCCCAGTGGCTGCGTCATATAGATCTCCTCCTCTAAATCTCCATGAAGGAACACAGTCTTCATATCCAGCTGCTCTAAGTGCAAATCCTCCACCGCTATGATACTAAGAATCATCCGAATTGATGTCATCTTCACTACACGGGAAAATATCTCTTGATAGTCAATTCCTTATTTTTGTGCATATCCCTTAATTACCAAGCGAGCCTTATACCGTTTCATACCATCAGCCTCATTTTTAATCCTGTACACCTACCTATTTAGCAACGTTTTCTGACCCTTAGGTAGCTTCATTAGGTCCTACATATGGTTCTTCTTCAAAGAATCCATCTTCTCGTCCATAACTCGCTCCCACTGCTTGCTAGCACCGTCACTTGTTACTTCTTCAAGAGATTCGGGCTTCCCCGAATCTTTGTACAATACAAAGTTGGTTATAAGTCTTTCAGGTAGCCACTTATCTCGTGTAGATCTCCTCAGAACTGGTACATCTGGTTGCTGAACATGGTCACCATCCTGTTCTTGAATTTGATCCTGCACTATAGCTTCCTCCTGTTGGGTTACGATAGCGCCCTGCCCATCTACTGTGGCTAGTGCGGAACAAAAATTGGCATTTAAAATTTTGGCGCTAACGTATCCGTCAAGATCGAACCATAAACCAATACTAGCAAACTATAAAAGCTAAACTGCAAGGTTAGAATGGTTATACTGAATGAACCAAGTCCTTCGGTCTTCTACCGCCATCCCAAGCTTCTTGAGGCGTCCTCGACTGAACTTGGTCACCGGTCTTCCTTCGTCGATGATCCACCTGAGGGATGTAGCTCATGGCTCTAACTCCACATCAAAAGCAAGTGAAGCAACTAGGGATTCTAGGTTGCTAATCTAGAATGGCTAGGATATAATGAGTGTTCTAAGTGTTTATCTATCTCACCTCCTCTCTTGATTCTCAAATCATAAGATTGTAGAGAGGAGGTTGAGCTTGAAGGTGTTAGAGCTCATGAAAAACCTAGAGAGGGGAGGAAACATGATGGTGAGAGTGCAAGCTCAAGTGAGAAAATGAACCATCCAAAAATGAGCTAACCATGGAGAGAGAAAATGATGGTGCAAGGTTTTGTAAAAACATTTCTTCCATTTTAAAATAGAACCCATGCTTGAATAGTTTGCACAAATGAATTAATAATTCATTTGTGCACACTATGCAAGCATGGTTCTCACCATACTCCCCTCTCTCAATAATCCACCTCATTTCCTTTAAAATAAAATGGATAAAAACTAAATGATGTGTCCACCTTATAGAATGTTATCTGTAAAAAATACGGATTACATTCTACTTTATATACATACCTGTATTCGTACCGAAATACGAATAACCGAAGAGATAGAATAATACAAAGAACTTAACACTGGAATATACATATCGAAATACATATACGTAAATTATTAAATCAATACCTGATTTAATAATCCGGCTCAAATCCGAGCCGACTAGTATTATCAACCGTCCGATTGAAAGTCCGGGTAACAAGTACACTCATTCGATCGGAACCTTGCAAATATCAAATACGGCTACTACATCATTTCTCCAGAACCAGGGAAACCCTCTGTGTGAGACTCTAAAGACCCGTCAATACGCTGGCAGTGGGTTTAACCACAAGCATGTCAGCGGCATTAGCTGTACGTAACGGCTACCCAGGTATTGAGCGAAAGGAAGACCGACGAGCAAATTCATCCGAACCCCTACTGAGCCTGTCAGTGACAATATCCGTACAGTCTGGTCTGTTCGTCTAAGAGTATCGCATATCGAGTCTAGGGGTGGATAAAGTCAGATCCTTAATAACGCGATATTTCGTGTCGGTATGAAACCCATCACCCACTGAGAAACTACTGATCCAAATCAGTAATTCTCGACTACCTTGGCTAAGGATTTCTGGTGATGGCCACCCATGCACCGCGCGACATCAACCTCCAATACCGAGAGAAACGGATCCCTGATGATCCGCTCACTGCCTCCATGTGGCTCGGGATTGTACCCAACTAAAACCTGTTTGCACGACTCCTTTGAGCCGTGGTAGGATAGTAATCAAGGCATAGTGGGAACTCACACGAGACAAATGACGATCTCAGGTTGACAGACTAACCTGTACACATGTCACCTGGGAACTGCTATCTGACAATAGGTATAATACCAACTAGTATGTTCCTGTAGGGCTCCTAGGCACTCCCAAGAGGTCTCACAAGGCATCAACCATGCCAATTTCAAATTTTACGGTGCCGAGAAACCCTAGACTACGGATCGTTAACTAGATGTCTAGGCGAAAGATGCAACTAGTAAACTACTTTACTAAGAGAACGGAAATACAACCTTTGTAGATCCGGTCCTCCACCTCCATAGCTCCGCAATGAAGTCTCCTCGCTGTCCAAATGGAAACCCGGGCTCTAGCGTCGGCTTCATCGGAGAAATGGGCGGGCAAGGTCGTCGGCTTCGTGCCGAAGATGATCTACGTCGAGGCATCACTAGATCAAGCTCCAACTTCACCAAGTCAAGAAAACTTGTGAAGGAAACACCCTATACTGCTTGGCAAGAGGTAGAGGATGAAGAAATAGGAAGTGGGTTCACTTTAGAATTGGATTTCTCACTCTTTTCATCAAGTTGCCATTGATGAGGCAAGCTTTTTCTTCAAGTAGAAGATGAAGAAGAAGAAGAAGATCATATGATAAGTTAATTCAAAATAGAAAATAAATTGAATACTTATCATGTTGCAACCATGGTCAAGTGTAGAGAATAAATCATGGTTAAATGGAATGGTTAGGGTTAAGCATGAAGACAAAATGGTCACTTAGTCAAAGCTTCATGAACTTTCAATATAAAACAAAACTAGCAACCATTTTCTTTTCTTTTGCCATTTCTTTTCCAAAAAGAAAAATAAATAAATAAGAAAAGGATAAACAAAACCCTAATCATTAGTTTAACCATGGTTTAATTCTTTGCACTTAGCCAAGTAAACATGTATCATCAAACATGATACAATCATTTGCACAAAAAGTATATCACATATACAACTTGTACATCCAAGTGAGAAAATCCATTTAAAGTGAACCAATACTAGTTAATGAAAAGTAATATATCAAATATATAATTATACATTAAATCATTAAATCAACACTTGATTTAACGATCCGGTCATATCGCATATAACCGACTAGTATCCTATGTATCGGCTTACCGAATCAATCCTTGAATCGATAATTAGGTTATATCGCATACAACCATATCGATACATTCATCGCGAGAATAGAATACGGTATCACATACACGCATTATTCTCGGTCCCGCACATATCTCATATGCGCTCCTATTTCGTTTCGCTTGAGCCAGGAAACCTCTGTGTAGGACTCTAAAGACTCGTCAATACGCCGGCAGCAGGTGATGATCATATCAAACACCCACAAGCCGCAAGCGGTCTGCTAAACGTAACGGCCACCCGGGTATTGAGCGATCAGAAGATCGACGAGCAAGCCCGCTCACACTCCAGTGAATCCAACCAGTAACACTACCGTACAGTCCGGTCTGATCGTCTGATATGTCGCATATCTCGCCTAGGGGTGGTAAACGTCAGACCCCAATAGCTCGATAAGTCGTGTCGATATGAGGTCTATAACAGTTCGAGAAACTACTGGTAACACTTACCAGTAAATCTCAGCAACCCTGGCCAGGGATTTCCGGTTATAGCCAATCGGACACAGCGCAACATCAACTCCCTATACCGGGAGAGACGAATCCCCTCCTATCGCTCATTCCTCCATGTGACTCAGGACTGTACCCAAAAACCACCGTTTTGCACGCCCTCTTGGACGTGGTAAGATGGAAATCAAAGCACAGTGGGAACCACACAAGACTCTATGACGATCTCGGATCAACAGACTACTCTGTACCAGTGTCACCAGAGAACTGCCATCTGACGTAAGGTATAATACCATCTGGGAGTTCTCGGCGAGTCCGTCCAGTGTACCCAGTCTTCACTGAGCACCCGTATATCATCTCTGATGTCAAACACCAATGGATATGGGATCATCCATCGCCCATCTGTATGGGTCGAGAAGGTATACGCTAGTCTACTCTGGTATATCGATGCCCCGTCTCGATATACCCACGACTAGGGACTTTGAAGGATGTACTTATGGACTACCATGTCCCCACTAGTATGATCCGCATCATAGTCCAGGTAGTCAAGTACACATCCTAAGGGCTTTACCAACATGTAATAGAGAGACAATCAGTGTACATGTTAAGGAAAAGATCAACCAGATAGCATACTATCATGTCGAGCAAGAAAGTCCTCCCTATATACGTCCTAGCATCCACTACAATATGCATCATATGTACAGTAATGGCCTCTAGGGCATACATATAACTAACAATCTCCCACTTGCACTAGGGCCATCTGTAGCAGTGGTTGTAGTATCTCATACTCAACCATCCCATAAAAGTCTCTCTCTGGGAAAAGGCCTTTGTGAGTGGATCCGCTGTGTTGTCTTCTGAGTCAACTCTCCTAACCTTGATCACCCTGGAGATCAACTATCTCCATGATCAGGTGATACTGCCTTAGAATATGTCTGGATCACTGATGGGACGGACGTTCCTTGGCATAAGCCACAACTCCATTGTCACACAATGGGAGGAACTAAGTTCATCTCATGAACAAATATATATCCAGACTGCCTCTTTGGTAGCATCTTAAGTAGCGATGTATCCTGCCTTTATCGTCTAGTTAGCCACGGTATCTAGCTTGGAACTCTTCCAACATACCGTCCCTTTACTGAGGGTAAAGACAATGCCTGTGACTGACATTCAGTCGTCTTTATCACCCGGGAACACTTCCAGTGATTCCCCCCAGGATCGATTGATACCATCTCACTACAACTAGTGAGTATCCTAACATCCATTTAGATCTATCTCATAGATCCAAAACCCAGGATTTAGGAGGTATCACTTTGATCCTATATGGAGAATCATTGTGATAAGCGGAGATTGACCGAGCGTAGCATAGGAAACTTCTTCCCTATCAAGAGTATGTCATCCACGTACTCTACGAGGATCGTCACCATACTCCCTACTACCTTTTTGTATATACAAGGTTCATCTACCATTTTGATGATGCCAAACTCTTTCACTAACACATCAAAACAGATTTTCCAACTCCGCGATACCTGCTTTATCCTATAAAGCATCTTGTACACGTTTCCGCTGCTCCCACTGTCTACGAAGCCCTCTGGCTGTGTACTTATAGACGTTCTCTTCTAAAACATCATTTAGAAAAGCAGTCATGGCACCCAACCGCCAGATATCGTAGTCATGGTATGTAGCCGTGGCAAGTAGGATCTGGATGGACTTAAGCATAGCCACTTGAAAAAGGTTTCATCATAATCCACGCCTGGTCTATGACGAAAACCTTTAACATGTCTAGTTTTGAAAGTCTCAACCTTTCCATCTACACCAAGTAATCTTCTCAAGATATACTTGCTCCTGATGGGGATTTAACCCTTCAGATATAGCAACCAAAGTCCATACTTTGTTGGTGTACATGGATTCCATCTCAGATCGCTAAGCATCCAGCCATTCTTACAGAGTCCCACTCCTGATGGCCAGCTCGAAACTAGTTAGGTTATCATCTCATGATGCAATCCTCGCTCCCACTGTCATAGAGAAACCGAAGTATCTCTCAGGTGGGTGAGGAACCCTACTAGATCGGCGGAGAGGCTGAGGTTCGTTGGTAACTATTGAATCCTTTGATTCTATCAAATCATCAGCTGCAGTTTGTATAGCTGGAACATTTCCAGTTCTACATAACTGACCTTGCCTTGAGCTTGTCTGGATCTTGCTTTTAGACATAGCCCGGACAACCCCAAATCTTAACTAGCTTAAGACATGGGCTCTTCCCATTCCATATCACATATGAAGTGGTAGGCATCTGATTTGAATTTGAACCCTATTCAATAGGTATGCATCTTTTCAAGTGCATAACTCCCAAAAGGAAATAGGTAACTCAGTAGTACTCATCATAGAGCACACCTTATCATATAGGGTGTGATTGCTCCGCCCCGATATACCATCGTGCTATGGTGCATACGGAGGAGTAATACCGAGAGAGAATCTCATTCTCCTTTAGAAAAGTGCAAGAATTTCGTGCTCAAGTATTCTCCTCCTTGATCCCATCAAAGGACATAATACTTATACCCTTATTTTGGTTCTTTACTTCTAACATATACTCTGTGAATATCTCAAAAGGTTCTGACTTGTGTTTCAACAGGAACATATGTCTGAATCTTGAGAGATTATCAGAGAATATAACGAAGTACAAAGAACCGGTCTTGGTATGTGTAGACAGGGGACCTTCATACATCAACATGTATCATCCCAAGAGTCTACTAACTCTTTCTCTGTTTCCAATAAACAGAGCTGGTGTCAATATATCTTTGTGACATGACTGGCAAGTTTCACAAGATATAAATTCAAACTGATTTAAATATGCATCTACATGTAACTTCAGCTAGTCGGGTCGCATTGATATGACCTAGTCTACAATGCCTCAAGTAGGATTCGTTCATTTCTGAACTCTTCCTCTTGTGTGTGTTCCGTATACTAAAGAACTGTAGTTTAATTTAGAACATCAATGCTTTTAGATAACGTGCCTGAACCGATCAACTTTTGATATAGGAAATGTTCAAAACATTATCCAACAATACAAAATTTTATCATTTCTTTACTAATAAAGAGACTGATATGATTTTGTATATCAGGTTCGGTATCTAATAACATTCGTTCAGAATCAATGTATTTGGAATACAGGGTGACAGTGACCAACAGACTTGGCTGCAACACTTGCTCCGTTTTCTGCCTCATGAAACTTATCACCCGTTCTCAGTTCTTTACCTAGCTGTAGCCCTATGTAACAGATTACATATCTGGGATCCTGATCTGGTATCAAATACCCAGGACGTAAAGGATACTGAGAAACAGTTCTCTGTAATGAACTACCCGAAGATGATGCATCAGCATGCACTCTCTTAGTTTGAGCGGCACGGGAATTCTGGTATTCCCCAATTTCCTGCTCTGTCTTATAACAATTACAAGTTGGAGCGGGACCAACGTTCCCCAGCTCAGTATAACAAGCGGGTTCGGTCAATATTCCGTATTATTATCTTGATTAAGGCGTGATATGGTCGCTACCTGGAGAGAGAGGGAAGAAAACACTCAGCGTGCGCTCTTGCAAGAATAGATTGGTTATTATTTTATCTAATCAGGATGACTCCCACTGTTTTTATCAAATCTTCCTTCAAACCCTAAAAGGAAAGACTAGCCGGGATTAATTACACACTACAAGTTCGCCAATCTTTCAGCCAGGCCAGTGTCGGTACTTTGAGGGAGGTCCCCCGTGCTTTCGCACGAACCTAATTAATGTAAACCTCGTTTTCCCAGAGGCGTAACCTCGTTAACACCTTTCTAGACACCTACTTGATCGGCTAATTGTAATGTATAAAACTCTCCCAGGAGTAACTCTTACTCGCAGCGGGTATCGGGATCCAACCATCTCATAGAAGGTATGCAATCTCATTGCAAATTTCAACACTTGAAATTCCCGATAATATTTTGCCCCTAGCGTCCTATGACCTTGACGGAGGCCAAACAACCCATAGTCCGCTAGTCAAGTTCAACCCGTCATTTCCTGATTGAATTAAACCCACCCGCACGACCCTTGATGGAGGCCAAACAACGCCGTACGAATACCCTAATCCAATCGCATCATATGCTAGCAGATAAGCACTAGTTAGCTACCGTACACTACGCCTTGACGGAGGCCAAACTACCGCAGCACGAATACTAACTAGTACTTATCTGAAATGACGGAGGGCTACGACAGGTTTTTCTGAAAACCTATTGCGTAATGAACTTGATATCGCTGTAGAATCAAATGATTTTAAAATGGAGTGCTTTTGAGGCTTTTCTAGTTTTGCTAAAGGAGTCACTCCCGGTGAAGGGATCGTCGGTCCTTTCCTCGTCGAATGAGGTGCGGGATATATCATATATATCACTGTGCAAAGCAAAAACTCTTAAAAGCAATCTAAAGACAAACCGAGTGTGTAGCATCTGCCAGTTATTGCTAAAGGAGTCACTCCCGGTGAAGGGATCTCGGTCCTTTCCTCATCGAATAAGGTGCAGGATATATCACATATACCGCTGTGCAAAGCAAGAACTGTAGCTACCTGTTTTATTTTTGAAATTCGATTCTACAACATCTTAGGTTTCTTTTATTTCATTAATCACATTAATGAAGTCCCATCATCAAAGTACCTAAACATCACAGATAAATACGACATACACTTATGCCATCCGCATTCGCCTCGATGTCCCCTCATGCACCGTTAGGTTAGGTGACTAACGGCAGAGCGGGGCAGGGCTAGCGTGGGTGTAAAACATAAGTAACGTCTATATAATATATCATATATACTATATACAGTATCTATCACAGAACATCACATGATCACATCACAGATATCGCAGCAGAAGAATCATATGAAATATTGGATATACTAGGACGTCCGTGTTTTTAATACGAGCCAGTATAAAACACGGATTCCACGGTCGCGATGAATAGCCAAACCCACACCCCTAGACCCCTACGAGAGCGGCAAGCAACCCTACCAATTCTAGGGTTAGGAGACCCGGACTCGACTCCTCGAGTTGGTCTCCCACTGGACCCCAGAACCCGGTTACTTGTGCTCCCCTCCTTGGGTCTATCCAAGTGCGGAAAATGAAATAATATACAAAGGGTGACATCTTCCGCAACCTGGAAGTGCCCCAATAAAAGAATATTACATACAAGTTTTTACATGAATGAAAATGAAAAAACACTCATCTCACATAAAAACCCCCGGCTATTCAAACACGACGATCCAATATAACATATCCAGCAACACATAACATCACATGTCATCAACGTAAGTAAATATGCGCATCCCAATTGTCGTTGACATATAGCAACGAAACCGGCGATATCACATATTACACTTACGGTCACAGAAAAAAAAGTGTAAAACTACAACAGTTGGAATCAGCAATATCTACATAGACATCGCATGCCTAATCAAATGAATACCTTAGACATCACATGCCTAACAATTATAAACCCCGCATTTTAGTCTCAAAATCGAAAACACTTTTCAATATCAAGTCGGGCAATTCAACAAGATTCCCGACTTCCTGATCGAATGCTCGTCGCAAACTTTAGTAGACGGCCGCACCCCCGACACCGTCGACGAAGTGCACCAAGGCGGAACACCGCTGCCGCGAGCACCCGAACGGATGCTTTCGGCGACGGGGTTCTCCTACAGTCACTTGGTCGGGGCTATGGAGCGAGGCTGTCTATTAAGTTTACCCGGCGAGTATCCGCGTACGCTATGTGATTGCAATGGACTTTTGATCACATCAAAATTCCGTGGCAACCGATCAAGTGAGACTAAACTGCTATGTTTATAACATTCATTCAGTTATCTCATAACTTCTTGTGAATTCCAATTGTTGTATCACATTCCGAATAAGATAGAAAATGTTAAACTTTCCGATCGAACAATCGAACACCCAAGTTTTCCCAGAACAGATCAACACATGAAACAAGTTCAAAGACATTCACTTCATGCCTCAGTACCAACGGTCCAGCCGTAGAAGGGTCAAGCCAACGCCTCACATGTGGCACGTCGTACTGTCCCAAACCCGAAGGTTCAAAGGGCAGTTCAAGACGGTCACATAATCGAGTTAAGGTTTGTTGTCTTCTAGAGGGTCCATCGCGTTACTTGCACTACTTAGAACGCCGTTAAACCACGGAAAAATCCAACACTTGGAAATTTCCCGACAGGGGAAAAATTGGGTATTTATATCCGGTCGAACTTTTTAACATATTCTAAAATTTATCCGGAAAGCCACATAGACAAAATCTGATACTCCGATCGAAACACCGAATCCCCAAAACAACCCCAGAAAATACAACTCTTGAATAAAATTTAAAAATACCCAGAGAACTCAGCACTGTTAAATTGGAATTACTGTGCAAATTGGTAGGGCTGACGTCACACTTTTGCCGCGGAACCGCCGCATAAGCTAGGCTTATGCCGCGGTTCCGCCGCGCATTGGAGGGATCATGAAATAAATTTTGCGCCGTAATTCTTATAATTCCCTGCTGAATTTTTTAAGCATTTTTAATCTGGAAAAATCCCAGTTTTTGAAAAAAGTACAGAGAAGGCTATTGCATTAGGGTTTCGGGTTCGTACGGACTTCAAACTTCGTCTACACTTCGCCTAAGGCTCTAGCTAGGCTCTGATACCACTGTAGGGTTCCTAGGCACTCCCAAGAGGTCTCACAAGGCATCAACCATGCCAATTTCAAATTTTACGGTGCCGAGAAACCCTAGACTACGGATCGTTAACTAGATGTTTAGGCGAAAGATGCAACTAGTAAACTACTTTACTAAGAGAACGGAAATACAACCTTTGTAGATCGGTCCTCCACCTCCATAGCTCCGTAATGAAGTCTCCTCGCTGTTCAAATGGAAAACCGGGCTCTAGCGTCGGCTTCATCGGAGAAATGGACGGGCAAGGTCGTCGTCTTCGTGCCGAAGATGATCTACGTCGAGGCATCACTAGATCAAGCTCCAACTTCACCAAGTCAAGAAAACTTGTGAAGGAAACACCCTATACTACTTGGCAAGAGGTAGAGGATGAAGAAATAGGAAGTGGGTTCACTTTAGAATTGGATTTCTCACTCTTTTCATCAAGTTGCCATTGATGAGGCAAGCTTTTTCTTCAAGTAGAAGATGAAGAAGAAGAAGAAGATCATATGATAAGTTAATTCAAAATAGAAAATAAATTGAATACTTATCATGTTGCAACCATGGTCAAGTGTAGAGAATAAATCATGGTTAAATGGAATGGTTAGGGTTAAGCATGAAGACAAAATGGTCACTTAGTCAAAGCTTCATGAACTTTCAATGTAAAACAAAACTAGCAACCATTTTCTTTTCTTTTGCCATTTCTTTTCCAAAAAGAAAAATAAATAAATAAATAAATAAACAAAGGATAAACAAAACCCTAATCATTAGTTTAACCATGGTTTAATTCTTTGCACTTAGCCAAGTAAACATGTATCATCAAACATGATACAATCATTTGCACAAAAAGTATATCACATATACAACTTGTACATCCAAGTGAGAAAATCCATTTAAAGTGAACCAATACTAGTTAATGCAAAGTAATATATCAAATATATAATTATACATTAAATCATTAAATCAACACTTGATTTAACGATCCGGTCATATCGCATATAACCGACTAGTATTCTATGTATCGGCTTACCGAATCAATCCTTGAATCGATAATTAGGTTATATCGCATACAACCATATCGATACATTCATCGCGAGAATAGAATACGGTATCACATACACGCATTATTCTCGGTCCCGCACATATCTCATATGCGCTCCTATTTCGTTTCGCTTGAGCCAGGAAACCTCTGTGTAGGACTCTAAAGACTCGTCAATACGCCGGCAGCAGGTGATGATCATATCAAACACCCACAAGCCGCAAGCGGTCTGCTAAACGTAACGGCCACCCGGGTATTGAGCGATCAGAAGATCGACGAGCAAGCCTGCTCACACTCCAGTGAATCCAACCAGTAACACTACCGTACAGTCCGGTCTGATCGTCTGATATGTCGCATATCTCGCCTGCGGTGGTAAACGTCAGACCCCAATAGCTCGATAAGTCGTGTCGATATGAGGTCTATAACAGTTCGAGAAACTACTGGTAACACTTACCAGTAAATCTCAGCAACCCTGGCCAGGGATTTCCGGTTATAGCCAATCGGACACAGCGCAACATCAACTCCCTATACCGGGAGAGACGAATCCCCTCCTATCGCTCATTGCCTCTATGTGACTCGGGACTGTACCCAAAAACCACCGTTTTGCATGCCCTCTTGGACGTGGTAAGATGGAAATCAAAGCACAGTGGGAACGACACAAGACTCTATGACGATCTCGGGTCAACAGACTACTCTGTACCAGTGTCACCAGAGAACTGCCATCTGACGTAAGGTATAATACCATCTGGGAGTTCTCGGCGAGTCCGTCCAGTGTACCTAGTCTTCACTGAGCACCCGTATATCATCTCTGATGTCAAACACCAATGGATATGGGATCATCCATCGCCCATCTGTATGGGTCGAGAAGGTATACGCTAGTCTACTCTGGTATATCGATGCCCCGTCTCGATATACCCACGACTAGGGACTTTGAAGGATGTACTTATGGACTACCATGTCCCCACTAGTATGATCCGCATCATAGTCCAGGTAGTCAAGTACACATCCTAAGGGCTTTACCAACATGTAATAGAGAGACAATCAGTGTACATGTTAAGGTAAA
The DNA here is from genome assembly GCA_030015575.1 of Agapanthus africanus. NCBI lineage: Eukaryota > Viridiplantae > Streptophyta > Magnoliopsida > Asparagales > Amaryllidaceae > Agapanthus > Agapanthus africanus. The sequence continues at coordinate 163,559,742 of CM057348.1, forward strand.
GATCAACCAGATAGCATACTATCATGTCGAGCAAGAAAGTCCTCCCTATATACGTCCTAGCATCCACTACAATATACATCATATGTACAGTAATGGCCTCTAGGGCATACATATAACTAACAGTTCCCGGCGAGCCCGTCCAGTGTACTCATAACCCAATGAGCACTTATATACTATCTTAGGTGACTGGTTGACACCAATGGCTTGTGATACCGGCCACCGCCCCTCGTCGGGGTCTCGATAAGTATACACTAGTCTACTCCGGAGTATCGATGCCCAGTCTCGATACTCTCTCGACTAGGAAAATTTAAGGATGTGCTTATAGACCATCCAGCTCCCACGTATATGATTGCCATCATAATACTGGTAGTCAAGAAAAAATCCTATGGGCTCTATCAACATGTAATAGTGATCTGTAATATCACATAATACATGTACATGATGATAGAGACAAACTAGATAGCATACTATCATCTCGAGTAAGACTATTCTATCCGTATAGGTCATCCCTCAATCATCACAATCGCGTGCCTGCAATTACAATAATTGACTTGAGGGCACTATAGCCAACTGTTTCCCCCAACCAGAGCAAAGCTCTGTTTTGAAATTCAAAATTCAAAAATTGAAGCAACGCTTCAGATCCAGCATTAGGGGCGCTGCGCGCCACGTGTCAAACACGGATGCGCTAGCGCCAGGTGCGCTGCGCCCTAGGAAGCACATCATGAGTGCGCTAGTGCTGGGCGTGCTGCGCGCCACGTGTCAAACACGGGTGCGCTAGCACAGGCTGCGCTGCGCTCTGAGCAGCGCACCATGTGTCAAACACAGGTGCGCTGCGCTCTGAGCAGCGCACCACGTGCAAAGCACGGATGCGTTAGCGCTGGAATTAAAAATTCCCCACCCTTAGATCAAAAGATCTAATAATAATGATAAATCATTAATTAATCAGAATTAAAATTCTGTTATGGAAAGATTTCTCAATTTTGTTAGAAAAACAAGTAGATTGTCTTCTGTAAAACAGAAGCCCTAGGATCAAAGATCCAATGGTGGGGAAATATCCCCAAATCAATCTGAGAAAAATCTCTTTAACTGATTTAACAAATCAGCTTGCCCTATATAAAGGCCCTAAGACTTCAAGTCTGAGATAGAGAAACCCCCCTATACACTTTGAGAAACTCAAAAAGAAAGAGAGCAAGCTCTTATAAGAAGATATTTCTTCAAAGTAAAGATGATGAATGATGAACACAAAGATAAAATCATCTCATAAAAAAAACAATTATCTTCTTAAAAGATCATAGATCTACAAAGACCAAGGTCTTTCATAAAAAAGATCAAAAGATCTCATCACATAATAAAAGAAGAACATATCTTCACACAGATCATTGATCTATAAAGGCAAAGCCCTTTCAAAAATAAGAACTGTTGTTCTTGAATCTTGAGACAAAGTCTCTTTTAAAAGAATATAAATTTGTTCACTGATCATAAAAATTGATCAAATGCGCTTTGCGCTATTGCAATGCGCTTTGTGCTCTTGAACTGCGCTTCTGCGCTCTCTGGACCGGCGCTCAGCGCCAAATACGCCATGTGTGCACCAATTAAACACTTGCGCTTTGCGCTTCTGAACTAGCGCTCTGCGCTCATTATCTGGCACAAAGAGCCAAACGCGACACGTGTCAACCGTGTGTGCGCTACTCGGCAGAAGCGCACCGCGCTCTTTAACTGGCGCAAAGCGCCTGTTGCGCCACGTGTTGCGCTGTCAGAACATAAATTGTTCTTTACTAAAGCCCAGAGCTCTGATGAATGCTGAACATTCAATACAAGACAAAAATATTGTCAGAAGGGCCAAGCCCAAATAAAGGCTCAATAGCCAGAATAAAAATGTTAAACATTTATTGGACTTAGCCCAATATTGGCCATAAGTCCTCAACTTATGTTAACTGAGCCCACCTGCTCATGAATATTTAACAGATCTTAGTCCTAAATTGGACTACAGATTTTTCAACCAACTCACACCGGTTCGAGGGTACATCTCTTTACTCCTCTGATATTTGTCGTTGTAATCCTTCAACGTCTTCAGAGAGGTGACGGGTCCCGACAACCATACATTTCATAAACTATTGACGTCTTTAAACCGGACTGTGGGGTCCTTAAACTCATGGACTACGATGTCCTTAACCTGGACTGTGGGGTCCTTAAGCCCATGGACTATGATGTCCTTAACCTTGGACTGTGGGGTCCTTAAACTCATGAACTATGATGTCCTTAACCTTGGACCACCATGTCTTTAAACCGGTAATCGACCGCAACGTCCCTAAACTAAAACAATAGAGTTCAAATGCTCTTTTGTTGGATCTAAATGATCCTGTTAAGTAGATCTTAGTCTAAAATTAGACTGACGTATCCTTAACAAACTGTTAAGTTGATCTTAGTCTAAAATTAGACTAACGTATCCTTAATAAAGGTTTAAGTTGATCTTATTCTCAAATGAGACTAACTTATCCTTAAACCCAAACCAAAACCCAAATCTAAGAAAATACGGATTTGGACTAATCCACGCCCTACGGACGACAACATAAATTAGTCTCCATATACAATCCACGGGCAAACAAAAACAAAACAAACACACACACAACACGAAGTGACCATCTGGAGAAGGAGAAAGTGGTTACCGTGACGCGGTAGCGTAATTAACTGCAGGGGCTTGCACCTGCAGGGAAGAGCGTCCCCACAATCAAAAACCCCTCAAATGAGGGGGAATCTGATGAAGTCTGCTATATCGGCCGCATCCGTTTAAACCTTCGATACATGGTGCCATAAATCAACTTGGCATGTTCAGAGAGGTGGACGGATAGCACCAATTAGCATCTGCCCCGAAATTTAGGCAAGACGGACCTGTGCAGTCGCGTCTCCGTGTTTCGGAGGGAAACAGATTCTGGCACGCCCGGTGGGACCTTTTCCTCTTTCCACTCCACACTTCATGTGTCGTGTTCGCGAACGAATCACGATTTGCTAATGGTTGCCCTTGGGTTCGAGGTACTAAGATTTGGTGTCTTGCTTGGTGCAGAAAACGAAAGATCAATGGCGTCTACTTGCACGAAGTGTTCTAGCTGCAACTGCAACTCACGTTCCGCCTCATTTGAAGGTATAGCTTACGGGACCCATGCAGCCTCCCTGTTCACAATGCCGATATAGCAGATGACGCAGGCTAACACCGGATTGTTCTTCGGGACCATGCTCCCACCAGTGAGCATTAACATCCAGCTACCGCAAGAAGCGCAAAAGAAGTCGGTCTTTGATCGGCTCACTACTACCACGGCCCCTCTCAACGGGTCGTCCGATGTCAAGTCAACAGCATCGGTCTTCGATAGGCTGAGCCTGAACTCCAAGGGGCCCCTCAAGAAGCCCACGATACCTGAAGCGGCCATCCCGAAACGGATAGCCATTCCTGCTCTCGAGGTCACTAAAGAAGCTTCTCCCGTCAAGGGATCGGTCTTTACGAGGCTGGCCACTCCGGCTCCCGTTCCTGCTCAAAGGTCTATCTTTGACAGATTAGATACTGCTGCTCGACGGACATCGGTCTTCAAGAGGCTGATACCAGCAGCGCCTCACCAAGACAGGGGGCATAACGAAGTCACCCCTAAAGCTGAAACAATCCCAACGGCTCAACACGCTCGACGTCGCCACTGGCGCCGAGTAAGGAAGGCTGGGGGCAACTCCCCCTCCGGGTTAACTCCACCAGCCCCAACGGTGGAAGTCAATGCTGCTGTTCCAACTGGGAACAGTTTCGAGCTGCTTAACAGGGTGCGCAGGAATTCACCTACCGCCGTACTGAAAAGATCTCCTCCACCCGTGAAGAATGTTACAGAAATGAAGCCGAAGCAGTCCCTTCAGCGGCTGTCCTCCAAAATTTACAAAGTCTGATGACAGGTTCAGGACTCAGTAATTGATCAAGATTACTCTCGTCGACAGAAAAAGGCGAAGGTTCAGCAGGAAGAAAACCGTCCTGTCAAGCCACAAAAGACGACATCTACTTGGGTGTCCGCTGCAACGGCCCCCTCGACTTCAACTGCTCAAAAGAGAAGGAGGCCAGAGAAAGCCCCTGTGACTACGGCAGACCGCAAAGACGCTGGGCCCAAACGCCCTAAGTCTGGGGGCATAATGCTGCATACCGTTTATATGGCTTCCAGAAAAGAGGAAAGTCGTGCTTCCACGGGTCACCGACCGCTCACCCGATCAATAAAAAGGGCTCAGGAACAACAACAGCAGAAGCTTCAGGAGATGCTGACTGCAATGGCCGCACTCACTGGACCGAAAGAAAATCCAGAGACCTCGGAGCAGCGCCGGGAGCAAGAAACTGACACCGAGTTCCTCCAAAGAATGCTCGAGAGGAAAGAAAAAGAGGCTGCGGAACAGGCAGCCAATATAAAACGAATGGCTCTTTTGTTCCAAGACATGGCTGGGATGATGTTACAGCCAGAACCTCCAGCTGAAGACCCTCCTATTATCATTGAAGACGACAGAGGGGAGACATCGAACCTTCCTCCGGCTCTTTCAGCAGCCAAAGAGGAAACCATCTCCAAGGCCTCTCTGGATGACTACATTGCTCAGCAAATACGAGCTCACCAGGCGAATGAAGCGGCCGGCCAAGTTGTTAAAACTGGGCGACCATATCCAGGCTGGTATGACCAAATAAAGTATTCGCCGGGATATACGATCCCTAAATTTCATGTATACAAAGGGACGAGCAATCCCCACGAGCATGTCGCCCAGTTCAGGGCTCTATGTGGCAACACCGGAGGTGATGATAAATTGCTACTTCGCCAATTCGTCGGCAGCTTGTCGGAGACGTCATTCGAATGGTATTCTGAACTTCCAAACGACTCCATCAAGACTTTCGCAGAAATGGAGCTATTATTCACTCAGCGGTTCGCAAGCGCCAGCGAACGCACACCGATCACGGCATTGATCAACGCCAGAGTAAAGCCGGGAGAGACATGGGTGCGGTATGCAATCCGGTGGCGGAACGTATGGTCGAGATGTGAACAACGCATAGAAGAAGCTCCTGCCGTGGGCATGTTCATGTGGATCCTCGAACCTCAGTCGACTATCTCCTAATTCATGTGTTCTTCAAGCCGACCACATCCAGGCCTTGATTGACAAGTTGGCCTAAATGGACCAGATGGGTCATAGACCATCTCTTTCAAAGACGGATCCTCGGAATGAAAAGGGGAAAGGAAAAGCAACTTTCGTTGCCACTACTCAACAACAGCCGAGCAACTTAAAGCCGGTTGTTCGCCAAAACAACGTGCGTCTACGCCCATCTCTCGAGGAAAGACTGGGACGTCCTTACTCGTTTCCCTAGGATAAAACGAGGAGACTGTTCGAGCTGGCAGTGCGCAACAGACTCATCAATCTGCCAGATCCAAAACGTCCGTTGCTGCCAGGTAATGTCAACAATCCTAATTACTGCCCTTACCACCAAGCAGTAAGCCATCCAATCGAAGATTATTTCGTCTTCAAAGGCTGGATTGAAGACCAATACCAACAAGGCAAGTTCGCATTATCTGAAAACTGGAAGGTGAACCCGCCACAACCTCACGCCCCTAAAAAGTGGACGTGCCAGGGGCATCGTGCTCATTCATAAGGGAAGCCCCATGCGAAGTTGTTCTTTCGGTAAAAACGAAAAGAATGCGAAAGGATCTCCAAACGTGCCCAGCAATCAGGCGGAAAAATCCACTGGAACCCGAGATCGTCGAGGGAATGCTAAAACCGCGTCTAACTACAAAAATTGGTGGTGATAGTCAAAGCGCTCGCACCCAGCCGTCAAAGTCTTTGAAAAAGAAGAAGAAGACCAAAAAGCCCGTGAAACTTGATGACAAGCACACATACCCGCAAAAACAGATTGACGTGCTGAAAGAATATAACCAGAAGGCGCGGACCCCAATCACACTCCAAGAATTTCTCAGCCACGTCCGTAAGGACGAAGATGACGACAATGGAGAAGACTCGTCGGATGAACCTGAGGATTATGTAGCAAGCTGCCATGTGATCTCTCATTCGTTGATAAACGGTGAAGAAGCTCCTGACGCAAAGAAATTGGGGGCAGATCCTGAGCCTAAACTTCTAGGGCCATCAGACGAAATGATTGATGCATTCCTGAACGAAGCTCTTCTGAAAAGCAAAGCTGATCGAGAGCGCGAAATGGTCATATTTGAAAAAGCCAAACGCCGGAGACTGGATGAAAATGTTAAAACACCCTAACCAGACCGAGGCATGCCCGCGACAGATAAAAACAGGTTCAAGACAAGGAAAAGGTTCGCCAAAGCCATATTAATGGGAATGAAGTTGCCCTCTTTCAGAGGAAATTCTCCTGGCAGTATACATCTTGATGAAGCGGACATACATCCTAACTTCTACTTATACCATCAGAGAATTGCACACCCTACCAAGGTGTGCATAGCCTTTAAAAACTGGTGGCAGGGATATGTTGCCCATCGACGACACGTCCAACGAGTGAAGCGCAAGGCTCGTCGGAAACAGAAAAGCACGACGGATGAGCGCGAAAGAGCTGCTGGCAACTGTCACATAGCCGACACCAAGGGATCGCAAGTTGTCACCTTTGGAAGCGACTCTGACGAAGAAATCGCCCTCAGCCCTCTCTTCAAGGAATCCACCCCCGACACAAAACATGTGAAGATTTGCGGCAAAATCTAGCTGCGTAATCGTACGTTGACCGAAACGTCGCTAAACTACTACCAACCAGCGGCATCCTCAGGCTGACGTGGTAAAAAAAACGGTGCGTCCACAAGCGAGATGGGCATGGATGAAAACCCGAGAGGGCTCCGTGAGTAAAAACAGCAGGGCTACCGGCGAATTTTGTGAAAACCCGAATGGGCGCAATCTCGTTAAAAGACACTTGCAAGGCCCTCTCGACCCTGTAAGGAGAAACCACCTGCGTGAGAACCTTACGACTCACAAGGGAGCAACACACTTAGGAATCCTCACGATTCCTAGGGAGAAATTACACTTGCGAGATCCTCACGACTCGTAAGGAGAACCCTCTTATGAGATCCTCACGGCTCATAAGATTCAAAAGTCTTAAGCTATAGGGATCTAAACCTGTCCTTAAGCAGCCACCACAACCTCCAACACTGCCCTACAAGCGGCTCAGTGCTGGCCCTTGTATACAATCCACGGGCGCGAATGAACATTTCCTTAACAAAGTCCCACCCGTGACTAGGGATATGTCTACATGGTGAACAACCCTTATAAGTCCTCTCGACTTATAAGGATAAAACACTCTTGTAAGATCCTTACGATTTATAAGAGAACACACACTTAGGAATCCTCACGATTCCTAAAGAGAAAATGCACCTACGTGATCCTCACGACTCATAGGGAGAAATACCTTTGTGAGACCCATACGGCTTATGAAGTCAAAAGCCTTAGTCGACAGGATCCTAACCCTGTTCGCTGAGCCACCTTTGTTCGACATCGATAGAGGCAAATGGTGATTCGCTCCTGGCAATATCCCAGTTGTAGCGGTGCTGATGCCGACAGCAGTGTTTAATTCCAAGCTTGCAGCAAAGAAGCTAGCGAGCCACACATGCATACGAAATAGCCGAAATGATGGGGCAACTTACAACAAAATCAGCAAGTAAAAATATATGCATGCAAAATAGCCGAAATGATTGGGCAACTCGCAATAAAAAGTAGCGAGTAAAACTAAAATAAATAGCCGAAATGATTGGGCACCGCGAAAAATAGCCGAAATGATTGGGCAATCGCGACCTTCGCGATATAAAAAGCTAAAATGATAGAGCATTGCGGAAAGAAATTAAAAAAAATGAAAAAAGTGAAACTTTTTGCCTTACAGGTGAGATCACATCGATCCTTGTGTACAATCCAGGGGCACAAACAAAGAGGGAACCATACCTTCCCCCCCAGGCTCTATAAAAAAGAAAGCCAAGTCTCGATGGCCATATCTACAGCCTGGAGACCCACAACATCGTTCCTTCGCAGTCCAGCAGGATGCAGATGCAACGTCAACGAATGACCTCACGGTCGAAACAAAGCGGAGTGATGGCAAAATCCCAGCTCTACCATAGCATTCGTCTCGTTACACCAGACGCAATACCAACGACATCGTTCCTTCGCAGTCCAGCAGGATGCAGATGCAATGTCAACGAAAGACCTTACGGTCGAAACAAAGCGGAGTGATGGCAAAATCCCAGCTCCACCTTAGCATTCATCTCGTTACACCAGACGCAATGCCAACGACATCGTTCCTTCGCAGTCCAGCGCGGAGTGGTCACCACCTCGACGTTCGTCTCGATACAGCAGACGAGATGTCACTACAGCATCCTTCCTCCAACAGGATCCGGACACGTTAAAACAAACTAAGCGAAGGCTAAATTCCTAGCTTCAGGGTCTTGACGGCAACTCATATAAAACCCGAAAGACTACCGGAGATCATCCTATACCAGCGAGGAGTCCACCACCATGACATTCGTCTCGATACAGCAGATACAATGACAGCAAATGAATCAAAGGCGACATTCCTAGCTTCAGTGTCTTGACGGTAACTCATATAAAACCTGAAAGACTACCAGAGATCATCCCACACCAGTGCGGAGTGGTCACCACCTCGACGTTCGTCTCGATACAGCAGATGAGATGTCACTACAACGTCCTTCCTCCAACAGGATTCGGACACGCCAAAGAAAACGAAGTGAAGGCCAAATTCCTAGCTTCAGGATCTTGACGGTAACTCATATAAAACCTGAAAAACTACCAGAGATCGTCCCGCATGGAGTGGTCACCATCTCGACGTTCGTCTCGATACAGCAGACGAGATGTCACCACAACATTCTTCCTCTAGCGGGATTCAGATGCGACAATCAAACAACGGAGCCACGGCAAAATCCCTAGTTCCAAACCTCGACGGTTCACCAACAACCTAGAGACAACCGCGACATTCATTTCGATACAGCAGACGCAATGCCAGCAAACGAATCGAAGGCCAAATTCCTAGCTTCAGGATCTTGACGGAAACTCATATAAAACCTGAAAGACCATCGGAGATCATCCCACCCCAGCGCGGAGTGGTTATGACTCATCAGGGCTCTCCAAAATGAGCCTAACCTCAAGTAAAAAGCGGCATGGCAAAATTCCTAACGCTTGCTCTTCCGACGGTCAAACTGCCTAGGAGGATTGCTTGAAGACGTCTTGTCCAGCCCCCGAAGGGATCAGAGACACGACATGTCGCAAGGCTACTCGAACAGCAAGATTGCCTATAGAGAAATACATCACCCAACGCGATGGTACGACAGACAAAACCCTAGTACCACAGACCCCAATGGACCTTTGTCATAAAGAGCAAAGGTTAACTGTGACGTTAGGATATTCTCGCGAGAACTGCTCGATTCGTCTCGACTCGTGAGGAGATTAGTGTCTTGGCGAGAACTTCTCGATTCGTCTCGACTCGTAGGGAAAAGCCTTAGGCAATGGGGATAAGAACCGGTTTTCTAAGCACTGGGGTCCTGCATGTCAGTCCAAAATGGACTCTTGCATACTATTCACGGGCCACGCTCTCCAAAGTCGAATCTCGACAAGGAGGGAAACAACCGCTTATGGGTCCTCTCGACTTGTATGAGGGAAAATTCTCTTGTGAGATCTTTACGACTCTCAAGAGAAAACGCGCTTAGGAATCCTCATGATTCCTAAGGAGAAAATACACCTACGGGATCCTCTCGACTCGTAAGGAGAAAAAGTCTTCATGAGACCCTCACGGCTCATGAAGTTGAAAAGTCTTAGGTAGCAGATTTGAACCTACTTCCTAAGCCATCACTACCTCTCGGAGAGTTCAAGATGAAATGTTCTTTATTATCTACAGGCCACACTTGCCAGAGTAACATACCAACAACACAGCAAAGAGAAGAAAACGACAGTGGGAGATAAGAAAAATGTGTCTTTATTCATGAGCTCAATTGAATACAAGATACATCGTATAAAAGAATAAAAAATGGATACATGTTATTCAATGATTACAAGGGTTTAATTGATACAAAGGCAGCTACTGAGAAGGAGGCGTTTTCAATAAGTCAGCCAGTTGCTCTCGCACTCCTTTCAGTGCCTTCTCGTGATCAGCCGCCGCGGCCAGCTCCGCTTCAATTCGAGCCCTTTGCTGCAAGCATGATGAAATCTTCTCATCGATTTCCCGTTGAGCATCTTCGCGACTCTGCGTAACTCGCTCGATAGAGTCGAGCTTCCGCCTCAATACAAGCCCGTCCGAGATACATTGCTGCAAGGTGTCAAAAACAGCTCTCAGTTGCGTGGCGTTCGCTTTAACTTGGGCGCGTAGCCGAGCAGATTCACCCGAAGCCTCCTCGCGTTCCTTCTGCCTCAAGGTCGCTTCTTGTTCGAAATGGCGGAGGAAGGACACACTCTGCTAGACCCATGCGGCCCACTGGGAGTTCAAAGCCTGAATCTCAGGGGCAGGACGCATAAGCTCAAGCTCATGCAGGCAGGCCTCAATCTTCCTGCAGTGGTTAACCCAAGACTCAACGACGCCCTCACTATGAAAGTTCACGAGCGTCGCCAGCATGGGATTAACCTCCGCGGCAAAATCCACAGCGAATGTGGGAGTCTCCACGTCAAGCTCCTCAATGTAGTCGCTCAACATGCATGGACTATTCACAACACCTTTTGAGGATGGACGTCTGGAAAAGGGCCCTGCCGGCATTATAATGCGAGACTCGAACGGGGCTGGAGTCGATGTGACCGCTACAAAACAAATCACAATCAGATGTCAGCTTAAGGAATAAAAAATATATATGAACAAAAGAGTCTATTATACCGGCTGCAACAGGGGGCAAAGCTGGGAGTTCCGGTGGCGCAGCGATACCCTTGACCCCCCCTTCAATTTGTAAGGCTACGAGCAATGCAAAGAAGAATTAGCAATAATGTGACTGCCCGTTAAGGAAAAGAAGGGACGTCGGTTAGAAAAGATACTCACCGACTCCAGCGGGTGGACTAATCTCCGACGGGAAAGAGAAGTGCGGGTTCAGCACCTGATACAAATGATCAAAAAGAACTCCTGCGAGATCACGATGATACATGGTCAGTACACGAAAGATGCTGTCCCCGATTTAAATTTATCACAAACCCATACCTTCCAGCATTTGAGAAGATATAAGAGAAGAGGGAGGGGCGGTCACCGTCAAAGATTTCTCGGGTAGCGCTTTCTCGGGTGGCACAACCTCGATGCCCACCGCAGCTGCATTCAAAACAAAAGTACTGTCAGAAAAGGTGGAAAAGGGATTGCAGAATAAAATAGAAAGCAACAACCTGAAATTTACCTGGTAAGTCACCGGTCGAGACCACAACAAGGGCATCACTGGATGCAGTGACTGCCTCACCCTCTTCCGTGCTCTCGAGCACATCATCAGGGATGTGGGCCGGTATAATAACTTTCGGTGGAGAAGCAGTAACCATTGCTACAAGCTCTAATGGAAGGACGGTGGCTTTGACTACCTGTCCCGTAGTCTCCGGGCCATCCCTAGAGAGACCCGTTGAACCCACGGCCAATGAAGATGCCTCTTCCGAAGGAGCAATCACCTGGGGAGCAGGAATCACCAATGGAAGCTCCATCGCGGGAGCAACAATTGCGTCAACCCCCTCCACACTGGTTAGTGCCTCATCGGGGGTATCTGTGAAGTCCATAGTCAGGGCGCGACTTGGACTCAGCTCCTCTGCCATCGCCGAAGTCCCTGCAAAGTTTGTACGAGGATAAGGACACACACACACATACACAAGCAATACAAAATATTACAACGAGATACATGAACATACCGATGCGCAAGGGAGCTTCTAGTATGGCTTGTTCAAACCGATGCTCCTTCCTGAGGAGGTATGCTCGCCGAGGTTCGAGAGTAGACTCGTGGCCACCGGTCCACAATGAAAGTGTGTCCTCGGCGTCGGCTGAGACAACCTGCTTAAGAGCCCTTTCACCCCACTCTTCCAAAGGGCCTATGAATAGCCGCCGTATCCACGGAGGGTCTTCATAAAAGATGACGGCAGGGTAAGGCCTATTCGGGATCCTTACATTCTCGGATTCGTCTTGTGAGCGTCTTATACCCTCAGCCAATTGTGCGGCTTCCTTGGCAGATGAACCCGGAAAAATAAGACTTTCTTCCGGCGGATTAGTAGCGATCTTCTTCCCCTGCTTTGGCCCAGAGCCAGTGACTGTAGAAGCTCTCTTCTTTCCCCTTGCCGCCCGCTTTCTAAGCTGCTTCTCGGTTTTGACAGAGAGGGAAGACTTCTTCAGGACCTTCGCCAAGGGAACATTATCATCAGAACCGGGTTTTACCTCCGGAACCGTTACGGTATCCATCATCGGTCATTCAAGTGAAGCCTCTGTTGGTAATGAGGCGCGAAGCCTTTCCTCCTCTTCAAAGGTTTTAAGCGAAGCAGCAATGGCTTCTTCTGTAGAGGCACCTGTTGAAACAACAAGCGTCAGTCAAAGCATGATAAAAGAAGAGTGAAATAAACAGCGGAGAGATAAGGGTAAAGTATACTTGACTGCGCAAGGGCGGCTAGTTCTTTTTCGAGGGTGGCCGACTGTTTGGAAGCTTCAATGGCAACCTCCAAATCGGTATCATCAAGCATCCCGAATAAACCCTCGTTGGTCCCATATTCTCTCAAGCCTTCGCTAGACGGAGCAGGGGGTGTCGAGCCTAATATGGTGTTCAAAGAAAGTACTTGCTTCTTTTTCTTCTGAGGACGGGCGCCGGTGGCCGATGACACGAGTTTGCGTTTAGTAGACACCTTTGGACGACGAGTCCCAATTTCTTTTCCTACGTCTGACTCGGGAGACGCGGCGGCCACCTCTTTTTTAGGCGTGCTAGATGGGGGCAACCCGCACGTAGGGCTTAGCACGTGTGGAGGCTCAACTACAGTGACCTCTCTCAGGGGAGGATGAACAATGTTCCGTTGCTTCAGAGGAACATTTCGATCACCAGCCGGCACTGCACCCTTACGATCGAGCAACAATCGTTTCTCCTCCCTGATGACGGCGCCCATTGAATGCTGATACCACGCCACGTACACATTAAGGGCCTTTGGGACGCAGCTCGGTTCGCTGATAAAGAAGTTGGACCCTGTGTTCAAGCGCATGAAATGATGCAGTGCGCCCCACATTCCCTCTTCGGTAGCCGCAGGTTCGGCCAAGAAAGCCTCAAGTGGGACGCCCCTGATTGTAACTCAGCTGCTGGGCGAAACGATGCGGGTTATATCTCATGAATAACGCCGCATCATTTTGCCTGAATACGAGAAATCCTGGCCGGATAGAGTACGGATGAAGAATCTCCCGAGCCTTCAAGACGGAGACCCCATCTTTAAATATGTCCTGCAGTGGCGGCACCGTCTTCCCCGACTCTTAGCCGACGGTCAAAACTTTATCAGTAAAAGACATGCTAGCCCCAACCGTGCGCGGGCGAAGAAGCAAGCCTCTAAGTTCCCGTTGCATCGGAGTTACGATAGAAGCGCCAACCAGTCGCATGATCTGAGGGAACCTGCACCTATCATAAAAACCCGGCCTCTTGTGGATGTCGAAGACGCCTAGCACGTGTAACTCGAGCCATGACGTGAAATAATGCATTTGGAAATTTACCGACTGCACCCCTGGCTCAGTGGTATCAGCTGCCAAGCTGAGGCCATGATACATATGGGCTAATCCAGCAATCCCCACAGCCACTTGTATCCCGGCAACCATTCGATGCGCAGGATAGATGACGGACAACCTCATACGGCGAGGGTGCATGGGAAGCGCGGACCAACTCTGCCACAATCCAAGGAACCCTAAAAAGAACGTTTCTTCGTCAATCCCAGGAGCCGCCAGTTCTGTAAAAGGGATGACCGAGGTATCAGGTAGAAAGAAGCTCTTCTGATCCGTCTCCGTCGCTGGCAGATTGCCTAAACCCAAGCCGAAGGGGTCGTCAAGACTGGCGAATTTGTCAACTTCTTCCTTCAATATTTTCGGGCAAAGAAAATCAGCGATAAAAACCGTAAAATTAACTCCACGACCTTCGAATGCGAGAGAGAGGTTTTCATACATATTCAACACCTTTATCAAGCTCGGAAACTGGTGTTGAATAGCATTCTCGGGAGTAAGACCCATTACCATGGATTTGGTTGCGAAAACATACTCATCCGGGGGAAGCAATTCCTCATAATGTTCCCCCCTAACGGGTAAACCCGAGACCTCTGCAAACTCCTCCAAAGAAATGGAGACTTCTCGATCTGATAAGAGGAAGGTATGGGTCGGAATGTTCCACTGTTCCAGAAATGCCCTGACCCACCATGTAGGGGGTGTGGAATATTGAAACAAAGAAGCATAAACGGCGGGATACAATCCGAGCTTCATCAACTGTGATTTCCTCGCCGATAAAATATACCGGGCCCACTGCAAATACCCGGCTGGGAGATGGGGAGTTAGTCCTACATTGTACGGCTGTCCCCAAGGACGCAACTCACCTTGACATATGCGTCGCCCTAGGATGTCCAAAGCTACCGGCGGCTGCACGGGTACTACGGCGATAGAAGGCCGAAGGAGACCTTCTGAAGTCCAGTTGACTTCCTCCACAGTGTAATTTATCGGAGGCGCATCTGCATAAGCAATCGCTGAAATAGGCTCCGAGGGTGTCGCACAGGAAAAACTCCGTCGGCCCATGATAATTTGGTCATACCATTTACCTCATAAATGAAGACTATTGTGCTCCGGGTCATGGTCTTTTATCAACGCAAAAACCTCACAGTCAACGGGTGCTTCAGGGAACCCGCCTTCTGAGCGAATGAACGGGAAGGAAGTGTCGAAAGACATAATGCCTGCGCGAAAAAGAGTGAATTTTCAGCCGCCCATGCTATAAATTAAATTCTATTACAAAGTACTATAAATCTGTACCGCACTGCAATGCAGTAAAAGGGACCAAAGGGGACCCACAAAATCTAGATGACAGTTCATCATTAATAAAACAGCCTCATCATTGGATGAGGCTGTCATTAAAAGAGGAAATCCTCAAGAGATTCTCATTAAATGAGAAATCCCTCAGGCAGAGGAGTAAAACTCTCATTGAGAGCAGCGCTCTTCACTAGACAGACATCTGTCAAAGTCTAATGATGAAGGACTAAAATTCCTCAAGAAGAGCCTTGTTGAGAAGATGATCCATCAAAAATAAAATTTCATTTTTGATCTTCAAGATCCATAAACAAACTCTTAAGAGTTCTTCTATATGATCTGAAAGGAGGAAAGCTCCATTAATGGATTAAGAAATCATAAGTAAAATCCTTTTAGAGAGCAAAGCTCTATTAATAAAACCCTAAAAGGGTTTTCTTTAGATCAAAAATCTATGAAGAGCAAGACTCTGTTAGTGGGTAAGACCCTAGTTTAATATAAGATTTTACCTAAAATTTTAACAGAGTTTTTACTCTTGAAAAGTTCTTGAATTGGAGAGCTATGCTCTGTAGAAGAATGAAATTCTTAGAAAACAAGAAGGAGATGAAAATCATCTAAGGAACCAAAGGTCCTATTTATAGGCATTGAAATGCCTCTTCAACTTCTGAGTTGATCCAAGGGCGCAGATGCTGCCACCGCTGCACTCACGTGTGGGCCACGTGAGCACAACGGTGGGGGGGTATTTGTTTCCCCCAATCAGAGCAAAGCTTTGTTTTGAAATTCAAAATTCAAAAATTGAAGCAACGCTTCAGATCCAGCGTTAGGCGCGCTGCGCGCCACGTGTCAAACACGGATGCGCTAGCGCCAGGTGCGCTGCGCTATAGGCAGCGTATCATGAGTGCGCTAGCGCTGGGCGCACTGTGCGCCACGTGTCAAACACGGGTGCGCTATCGCAGGCTGCGCTGCGCTCTGAGCAGCGCACCACGTGTCAAACATAGGTGCGCTAGCGCAAAGTGCGCTGCGCTCTGAGCAGCGCACCACGTGCAAAGCACGGGTGCACTAGCGCTGGAATTAAAAATTCCCCACCTTTAGATCAAAAGATCTAATAATAATAATAAATCATTAATTAATCAGAATTAAAATTCTGTTATGGAAAGATTTCTCAATCTTGTTAAAAAAAAACAAGAAGATTGCCTTCTGTAAAACAGAAACCCTAGGATCGAAGATCCAATGGTGGGGAAACATCCCCAAATCAATCAGAGAAAGATCTCTTTAACTGATTTAATAAATCAACTTGCCCTATATAAAAGCCCCAAGATTTCAATGCTGAGATAGAGAAACCCCTCTATAAACTTTGAGAAACTCAAAAAGAAAGAGAGTAAGCTCTTACAAGAAGATATTTCTTCAAGGTAAAGATGATGAATGATGAACACAGAGATGAAATCATCTCATAAAAAAGAAGAATTATCTTCTTAAAAGATCATAGATTTACAAAGACCAAGGTCTTTCATAAAAAAGATCAAAAGATCTCATCACATAATAAAAGAAGAACATATTCTTCACACAGATCATTGATCTATAAAGGCAAAGCTCTTTCAAAAATAAGAACTGTTGTTCTTGAATCTTGAGACAAAATCTCTTTTAAAAGAACATAAATTTGTTCACTAATCATAAAAATTGATCAAATGCGCTTTGCGCTATTGAAATGCGCCTTGCACTATTGAAATGTGCTTCTGCGCTCTCTGGACCGGCGCTCAGCGCCAAATGCGCAACGTGTGCGCCAATTAAACAACTTGTGCTTTGCGCTTCTGAACTAGCGCTCTGCGCTCATCATCTGGCGCAAAGCGCCAAACGCGACACGTGTCAACCGTGTGTGCGCTATTCGGCAGAAGCGCACTGCGCTCTTTAACTGGCGCAAAGTGCCTGGCGCGCCACGTGTCGTGTTGTCAGAACATAAATTGTTTTTTAGTAAAGTCCAGAACTCTGATGAATGCTCAACATTCAATACAAGACAAAAATATTGTCAGAAGGGCCAAGCCCAAATAAAGGCTCAATAGCCAGAATAAAAATGTTAAACATTTATTGGACTTAGCCCAATATTAGCCATAAGTCCTCAACTTATGTTAACTGAGCCCACCTGCTCATGAATATTTAACAGATCTTAGTCCTAAATTGGACTACAGATCTTTCAACCAACCCACACCGGTTCGAGGGTACATCTCTTTACTCCTCTGATATTTGTCGTTGTAATCCTTCAACGTCTTCAGAGAGGTGACGGGTCCCGACAACCATACATTTCATAGACTATTGACGTCTTTAAACCGGACTGTAAGGTCTTTAAACTCATGGACTACGATGTCCTTAACCTGGACTGTGGGGTCCTTAAGCCCATGGACTATGATGTCCTTAACCTTGGACTGTGGGGTCCTTAAACTTATGGACTATGATGTCCTTAACCTTGGACCACCATGTCCTTAAACTGGTAATCAACGCAAAGTCCCTAAACTAAAATAATAGAGTTCAAATGCTCTTTTGTTGGATCTAAATGATCCTGTTAAGTAGATCTTAGTCTAAAATTAGACTGACGTATCCTTAACAAACTGTTAAGTTGATCTTAGTCTAAAATTAGACTAACGTATCCTTAACAAAGGTTTAAGTTGATCTTAGTCTCAAATGAGACTAACGTATCCTTAAACCTATACCAAAACCCAAATCTAAGAAAATACGGATTTGGACTAATCCACGCCCTACGGGCGACAACATAAATTAGTCTCCGTATACAATTCACGGGCAACCAAAAACAAAACAAACACACACACGACACGAAGTGACCATCTGGAGAAGGAGAAAGTGGTTACCGCGACGCGGTAGCGTAATTAACTGCAGGGGCTTGCGCCTGCAGGGAAGAGCGTCCCCACAATCAAAAACCCCTCAAATGAGGGGGAATCTGACGAAGTCTGCTACATCGGCCGCATCCGTTTAAACCTTCAATACATGGTGCCATAAATCAACTTGGCATGTTCGGAGAGGTGGACGGATAGCACCAATTAGCATCTGCCTCGAAATTCAGGCAAGATGGACCTACGCGGTCACGTCTCCGTGTTTCAGAGGGGAACACCAACAATCTCCCACTTGCACTTAAGGCTAATTATTGCGATATCGCATACTCACAGCCCGTATGATACAGAACACCCAACTTCTCTACTAATCAGTCTCGCAAAGCCCGTTTGCGAAACTATTGCGTTCGAAATATAGCTTCAGTGAGTGGATCTGCTCCAATATTTCTATCTTTATCTCTCTATATCTCAACTTCGCGGAGAAAAACTATCTCCCGAAATGAGCGATACCTGTCTTAGAATTTGTCTGAGTATCTGACGGGACCCAGTTCACAAATGAACTCCAAATCCAACAAACTTCTTAGACTGTATCATCCACTGAATTTAATCAGTATCCTGCGCCATGCCTTCCAAAGTATCTGCTTGGACTACCTGTCCAACATACTGCCCCTCAAAAGAGGGAAAACTATAACTCTGACACCCACTCTGTCATCCAGGTCAACTTGGAAGCCAGAAATGACAACCGCCTCTTGGAGGAGGCTGTCGTTACCATATACCAAGAACATTCACTTATGTTCATAATTGCTTTCCAACGTTTCTTCAGGATTGGATTAATATATATATATATTAATATATATATATATATATATTGCAGCCAGTGCAAAATCAATATCTGGTGTGGTACTTTACATCTCATGATTGACTCAATTGCCTAAGCAAGAGATATTCCAATCATGCAAATCCCTCCCTTCATCAGTCTAGAAGACATCTCTTTAGAATGTGATTCCATTACCTGCGGGTACACCACCACGCCAGGAGTCGTCCATTCTAAAACACTTTAGAATAGTGTCAAGTACCCAAATTGGGACACTTCCCAAATCTAGATCTAAAACCATAGATCTAGTTACCAGAATTCCTGGTATTTTATCCAGATCTTATGTGGAGAAACACCTTGTGACAATCACAGTATACCCAATCGTAGTATAGGAAAATTACATCCTATAAAGAGCATGTCATCCAAATACCAGGACATTACTCCCTACTACCTTCTTACCAGGTCCATCTGTTGTTCTGATGAAGTCAAACTCTATGACTGTCATATCAAAACTAGACGATCTATCTCCGCTATATCTGCTTTAATCTATAAATAGACAAGCTACTTGCCCACTACGCTTCCGCTGCTCTCACTGACTACAACAACCTTCTGGCAGAGTCATATACACGTGCACTTCTTAAACTAATTTAGAACGACGTTATATTCATCCTCCTGCTAGATCTCATAGTCTAGAACAGCAGTAGTGGCAAGTTTGGGTAATCAAAATCCTCCCTGTCACCGTTTTTGAGGAGACCGAAGTACCTCTTGGGTGCCTGAGGTTACCCACCATCTCTGCGGAGTGGCTAATGGAATGTCGAATCCAATTGAATATTTAGGTTCTATTAAATTTTCATTAATCGTTTGTAGTTCTGGAATAACTTCCAGTTCTACCATACTCCCATTAATGTTTTCTGAAAAGAATCCATTTTACTAAAACTGTGGCGAGTCAAGAACAATATAACTATTGATCTATCAGATGGTAGAATGTTAACCCTCGTCAAAACCTAGGATAACCCACAAACTGCCATGACTGAAACGTGCCTAAAGTTTATCCGGATTCTGGTTTTAAGCATAAGCCGGACAGCTCCTTATACCTTAACATTGTTAAGATATGAATACATTCTATATATCCAATATAGAAACAAAGGCACTAATTTAATTGGAACCAGATTCAAAATACATACAGCCGTTTCCAGTGCATATCAACTAAATGGAAGGAGGCCAAGCAGCATTACTCATCAAAGAATGGACCCACGCATGAGTAACCTGAGGGAGAAGCAAGTTCTCAAAACTATTACTTACAACGGAATACTAAACACAAATATCTACATCTTCGATCACCTTGAAGAATCCTGATACTTGCAATATATTGTTCTCTACTTTATTCTTATAGCTATATCTTCTCAAAATTTGGACCTTGTATTTCAACGAAAAACTTGTCTAAAACTAGAGAAGTCATGAGTAAACAGAATATAGTACGGGTATCAACCCCTTTGTCCTAACGGACACCGGACAACATACAATTCTCTTTATAAGTCCACTGAGTTTAATAACTCATACCCTGTGCGTCGTAGGTTGAAAACTGTGTTATGGTTAAGAAGAATTACACCGCTGTTGAATGCACCTTACCTAACCATCAACTGATACAGGTAAATATCATAGACATAATTTCAAAAAGTTATATCCCACTTTATAAAATAAACGTACAGATATATCAGTTTGAAATTGGTGCATAACGACGGATATTCAAAACCAAATATTTGTCGTTAGGCGAAACCCAGGTGATTTCCTCAAATATCACCAATGATAAAGAATTCCGATATATAGAGGATCTAATCACCCAATTCCCAATATCTTATCCCCACCCACCACTTGTAACGCTATACAGATATGAGAATCAAGTCTGGTAAATACATACCCTGGAGTCAGAATCTAATTAGGAAAACAATTTTCAATTTAACACCGCACAGTGAAACTAAAACATGAAAATGTTTCGAAGAGATAGCCTGGTATTCCTAGTAATGCCCCTTCCACTATCCAGATTCATGACAGTAACCATATACTTTTTTACCCTCACTCCAATCCCTTTATATGTCTTTACTTATTACTTTCTGTACACCATACTTAGGCTAATTGATTTTCTTCCTTCCCTACCCTTCGGCACAAACCTAAGGTTTGGAAGAAGACTATCCAATAAGCGTAATAGGTGTACTCTTCTAATACCAGGAGCCCTCGCAACTTGAGAGAAGGTAAAGAGAAAAGACAACTGAATAATTCTATTCTATTTTTCTAGAACTAGAATCCATCCTCGAACTGGAACGAGTTCCTTCGAGTTTGTATGTAACTATACGATGGTATATCCAAGCAATATAGATGTTCGTATTGATACGAAGTGTTCTGGAGAAATCCAAAAGTGAAGTAGGAGTGGCAGGGGTATACGCGGTTTTGTCGTGAATGATAGCAGTCGCAACTTCCTTTGCCCTCACTCTAATCCTTTTATATGTCTTTACTTATTACCTTCTGTACACCACTCTCAGGCTAATTAGTTTTCTTCCTTTCCTACCTTTCGGCACCTGCCTATGGTTTGGAAGAAGACTATCCAATAAGCACAATCGGTATACTCTCCTAATACCAGGATCCCTCGCAACCTGAGAGATGGTAAAGAGAAAAGACAACTGAATAATCCTATTCAATTTTCCCAGAACCAGAATCCATCCTCGAACTGGAACAAGTTCTTTCAAGTTCGTATGTAACTATACGATGGAATATCCAAGAAAT
The DNA here is from genome assembly GCA_030015575.1 of Agapanthus africanus. Classification (NCBI taxonomy): domain Eukaryota; kingdom Viridiplantae; phylum Streptophyta; class Magnoliopsida; order Asparagales; family Amaryllidaceae; genus Agapanthus; species Agapanthus africanus. The sequence goes on from CM057348.1 coordinate 163,581,121, forward strand.
GTGGATCTTCGTAGTGATGCGGAGTATTATGGAGAAATGCAAAGGGGATGTAGGAGTGAAAATGATATATGTGACTAAATGACAATCCAAAATCCAAAGTGTTTAAAGAAGGTTCGGTTAAATTGGTTCATGAGTTTTAGTTTGAGGTCGGGTCATGGTTGCTGCCAAAGAGAGAGAGAGAAAAGAAACACTCAGCGTGCACTCTAACTTAGATCAGATTGGTTAATCATTTTATCTAATAAGGATGGCTCCCACTGTTTCCTCGAATTCTCCCTCAAACCATAAAAGGAGAATTAGTTGGGATCATCTAAAATCACCCGAGGAGTAACACCTACTCATCAGTGGGAATCGGGATCCAACTATCATCGCATGATAACTTGATAGAATCCACTCAAGTCACTACACTCCAGAAGGTATGCGCATGCCTGGCATGTTTCCTGTATGTTTGAAACTCTCGATGTGATTTTTTCCCAAGCGCTTATGACCTTAATTTTGGCCAACAAATCATAACACGCAAGTCAAGTTCTACCCATCATTATCCAGATTGATTTAGACTCACCCGCACACACCCTTGACTTTGGCCAACAAAGTGCTACGGCTGTCCTAAACCAATGCATTTACCAATGCTACGGATAAGCAACACACAGCTACCGTTCACGATGCCTTGACTTTGGCTAACAAACACCGCATGAATACTATGTGCTACTTATTCGAAACGACGGAGGGCTACGGCTGGTTTTTGGTGAAAAACCTTTAACGTAATGAACTTGATATCGTTGAAGGAACCCAAGCGGTTTTACAAATATATAGTGACGCAAACTTTTGCTAAAGAAGTCACTCCCTATGAAGGGATCTTGGCTCTTTTCTCATCGAATGAAGTGCGGGATATTCCTAAATGAATACCACGATGCAAAGCAAAAGAATCGACTATAGTGAAGTTATTACAATGACGCAAACTTTTGCCCAAGAGATCACTCCCTGTGAAGGGATCTCGGCTCTTGCCTCGTCGAATGAGGTGCTGCATATTCATAACCGAATACCACTGTGCAAAGCAAAAGAAAACGTCCTGTAATAACAGTTTTTAAAAATTGGTTCCAACAATATCATTTGGGTTTATTTTTCCTTACATTAATTAGAATCAATGCAGTCCTATCAATTAATCCATATCACACCAGAAAAAGGAACGAAAATACAATGTACGTATATGCCATCCGCATTCGCCACGGGGCCCCGTCATGCACCGTTAGGTTACTTAACTGACGGCAGAGTGGGGGCTGGACTAGCGCGGATGCAAAACATATGTGTGTGTGTGTATAACATTCGTCCCAGGCATGATATAAGCAACATTACAGAATCTCAACAAGTAACACAGAATGGTGGATAATCTTGGAGCCTCGGGTTTCCTTTGAGCAGCAAATGAAAACCCGACATTCCCGGTAGTGTGGATAGCCCGTGTAATGAAAATATGGATCCCTACGAGCACGGCAAGTTACCCGCCAATTCCAGAAGTAAGGCAACCCTAATCAACAAAGTGAATCGGCCACCCATCACTTCACAGAATCTGGTAACTTGAGCACTCCTCCATGGGTTGACCTATACCCTCTATAAGTGTGGCGAATAGCCTGCCAATTTTAGAGTAAGGCCCCCTCCGTCTCAACGCCATGAGATGTAGGCCCGTTATCCTCTAGAACCCGGCTATTCGTGCACTCCATCGCGGGGTAATCCTAGTACAGAAAAGAAAAATATATATACAATGGCGACATCGACCTCAACCTGGTCGTGCCCCAATAAAAGAATATACAATCTGGCAGAGACGGCTGGCCACATGTCGGACGCTCGCCCCGCAGCAACAAATATACAAATGAATATGAACTGTACTACTATTATTGCACCACTGGCTATCCACCACGACAATCCAACCACAATATCAGCACAATCACAGAACATCAACGTGAATATCACAATCACAAACCCGTCTAGTCGAACATATAGCAACTAGTCGGGTTGTACCGCTCAGATGATATTCACGGTCGTAGATATATCACTTGCACTAATAATCACACACTTAAAAATTCGATCGACTAAACTTTCCCTAACTGGCCCTAAATGCAAACCAGCACTCAAACAAATCTGTGCCAAAACCAAATATCACAAAAATCATATTTCCATATATAAGAGTGCCAAAAGAAATTTGGCCCACTTTGGCCACAAGACGACCGCAGAACCGCGGCCAATAGGTTAGTATTGTCGCGCTTCCACAGCCAACTTATTGGTTCAAGAGTCCAAATTTCTCGTGGTCCTCTACAAATGCCTGAACTCATTTTTAAGATGCTCTGAAAGATTTTTTAAACACATTTAAAAATCGACAGCAAACAAGTAAAAATGGAATTATGATTCGGAAAAAATTAGTTGATCGAGATTTTAACCTTGTGCAAACTTGCTAGTAAGGTTTATGGGGTGGCTCTGATACCATGTTGGGTTACGATAGCGCCCTGACCATCTACTGTAGCCGGTGCGGAATAAAAACCAGCGTTTAAAATTTTGGCGCTAATGTATCCGTCAAGATCGAACCATAAACCAATACTAGCAAACTATAAAAGATAAACTACAGGGTTAGAATGGTTATACCAAATGAACCAAGTCCTTCGGTTTTCTACCATCATCCCAAGCTCCTTGAGGCGTCCTCGACTGAACTTGGTCGCCGGTCTTCCTTCGTCGATGATGATCCACCTGAGAGATGTAGCTCATGGCTCTAGCTCCACATCAAAAGCAAGTTAAGCAACTAGGGATTCTAGATTGCTAATCTAGAATGTCTAGAATGTAGTGAGTGTTCTAAGTGTTTATCCATCTCATCTCCTCTCTTGATTCTCAACTCATGAGATTGTAGAGAGGAGGTTGAGGTTGAAGGTAGAAGAGTTCATGAGAAACTTAGAGAGGGGAGGAAATAAGATGGTGAGAGTGCAAGCTCAAGTGAGAAAATGAACCATCCAAAAATGAGCTAACCATGGAGAGAGAAAATGATGGTACAAGGTTTTGTATAAACATTTCTTCCATTTTAAAATAGAACCCATGCTTGAATAGTTTGCACAAATGAATTAATAATTCATTTGTGCACACTATGCAAGCATGGTTCCCACCATACTCCCCTCTCTCAATAATCCACCTCATTTCCATTTAAAATAAAATGGATAAAAAATAAATGAGGTGTCCACCTTCTAGAATGTTGTCGGTAAAAAATATGGATTACATTCTACTTTATATACATACCTGTATTCGTACCGAAATACGAATACCCGAAGAGATAGAATAACACAAAGAACATAATATTAGAATATACATATCGAAATACATATACGTAAATTATTAAATCAATACCCGATTTAATAATCCGGCTCAAACCCGAGCCGGCTAGTATTATCAACTGTCCGATTGAAAGTCTGGGTAACAAGTACGTGCATTCGATCGGAACCCTGCAAATATCAAATATGGCTACTACATCATTTCTCCAGAACCAGGGAAACCCTCTGTGTGAGACTTTAAAGACCCGTCAATACGCTGGCAGTGGGTTTAACCACAAGCACGTCAGCGGCATTAGCTGTATGTAACGGCTACCCAGGTATTGAGCGAAAGGAAGACTGACGAGCAAACTCATCCGAACCCCTGCTGAGCCTGTCAGTGACAATATCTGTACAGTCCGGTCTGTTCATCTAAGAGTGTCGCATATCGAGTCTAGTGGGTGGATAAAGTCAGATCCCTAATAACGCGATATTTCGTGTCGGTATGAAGCCCATCACCCACTGAGAAACTACCGATCCAAATCAGTAATTCTCGACTACCTTGGCCAAGGATTTCTGGTGATGGCCACCTGTGCACCGCGCGACATCAACCCCCAATACCGGGAGAGGCGAATTCCCGACGATCCACTCACTGCATCCATGTGGCTCTGGACTGAACCCAACTAAAACCTGTTTGCACGACTCGTTTGAGCCGTGGTAGGGTAGTAATCAAAGCACAGTGGGAACTCACACGTGACAAATGACGATCTCAGGTCGACAGACTAACCTGTACACATGTCACCTGGAAACTGTTATATGATAATAGGTATAATACCAACTAGCATGTTCCCGGTGAGTCCGTCCAATGTACTTATAACCCAATGAGCACCTGTATACTATCTTAGGTGACTGACTGACACCAATGGCTTGTAAGACCGGCCACCGTCCCTCATCGGGGTCTCGATAAGTATATACTAGTCTACTTCAGAGTATCGATGCCCAGTCTCGATACTCCCTCGACTAGGGACATTTAAGGATGTGCTTATTTACCACCCAGCTCCCACGTTATGATCGCCATCATAATACTGGTAGTCAAGCAAAAATCCTATGGGCTCTATCAACATGTAATAGTAATCTGTAATATAACATTATGCATGCACATGATGATAGAGACAAACCAGGTAGCATACTATCATCTCAAGTAAGACTGTTCTATCCGTATGGGTCCTCCCTCAATCATCACAATCGCATGCCTGCGATTACAATAATTGACTTGAGGGCACTATAGCCAACACCTCCATGTTTTGATCTCCACCTGTAGGTACATAAATGCTCTCTTAAGTTCCGTCCAACTTGACGAACTTCGATACCGCACCATCCTTAGCTTACTTTTCTTCTTTGTACAAGTGTTGCTTATCAAAGACAACTTTTCGGCTTCGTATTACCTTCTTACTTGTGTAATTCCACAGCTTACATTCAAACTCCTCTCCACCATAGCCGATGAAAGAACATTTCCTAAATTTGGAGTTAAGCTTACTCTTTTCTGTCTTATCTACCAAAGAATACGCAATGCAGCCAAATACTTTTAGATGCATGTAATTAACCGGTTTACCTGACCAAATTTCTTCCGGAACACCTCCATCAAGCGCATTTGCCGGACTTTTGTGAATTAAGTACACAACAGTATCGACCGCCGCTGCCCATAGGAATTTAAGCACATCGCATCCAAGGTCATTCTCTGCACTCGCTCTAGGATTGTTTTGTTCATCTTTTCAGCGATGTTATTCTGTTGTGGCGTCAAATGAATACCCTTCTGCGAGCAAAATGCCTCGAACTTATGTGTGCAGTATTCCCTTCCATTATCGGACTTAAGGCATTTTACCTTATCCCCTGTTTGGTTCTCAACCTGTGCAATCCATATTGGGGTCAAAAATTACACCTCGGTTGACCAAGTCAAAGTCAAAATCAATCCCAAGTCAAGTGGGCCCGAGCCCAAGTCAAGACCGAGTATAGAAGAGGCCGGCTCCATGCTAAAAATGAGGCAATAAATTAGCTTAAATGCAATTTTTAGAAATAAATATATGAAAAATGGGCAAAAAGCTAAGATTTTGTAAACTCCATGGCTTATGTGCAAAAAGAAATAAGCACATAAGGTATGGGGAGACACAAGTGCCATTTGGAAAAAGCCAAGAGGCTACATGTAAAGTGTGTAGCTTATAAAAGGCAAACATGATGAGAAAATTAAGCTGGAGGATAAACAAATGTCCGTCGCCACTATCCCGATCTTTGGGAGCGATATCGAGGAAGATGAAGAAATAGTCTACTCGGGGCAACCCTAGAAAGAAAAAAATAAGCCCGGACCTTCTACTCCTATTTTGGTCTTTGGCAGCGACTCAGAGGACGAGACCAACGCAGTGTTCTGCGTCCGCCCGTCAATGCAAACTTTTGCCGGAATAAATCAGAGTTTAAAAATTACAATGGCTCCACCTCGGCATTATAAAGAACTTGATGCGCTCCATACATACAGCGTACAATAACTGTAAACTTTCTACGTACCTTCTAAGCGAAGAGGTGAAAATGCGATCCTCTTCTACTAATCTACGGAAAATAAAGTAGAGAAAGAAGTCTGGCTTGGTGCCGATTTTGCACTCGACGGGCTTCAACCAATCCGTCTGCCAAGATACTACGCGGAGAGATTGAAAAGGCTGTTAAGATGTCAAGGTGTATCCCTCGAACAAACTGTTAGACAAACCCAATTCTACAAAACGATTTGGTATATTCCCGGGACTTAGCAAAAGATGCCTACCGGAAAGATGGAGACAACCGGGCTCGGATACGTTCGGTCCAAAAAACGAGAGTGGTTCCACAGTTGCCGCGTCATAAATAGCTCCAGTGAAGGGGAAAACGCTCTTCCAAGTAGTTGTGATATTGAAACAGAGCGAAATCCCGCTCTAAGAATCTTAAGTCCGTCGCTCGAAAAACAAATCGACAAGCTAATAAAAGAAGCTTGTCAAAAGAGCCGGGATAATCACAGCCACAAAATGACCATTTATGAAAAGGCCAGGACGTAGCGTCTCAGTCAGCAATCTGCGGAGAAGGAAGATTATAATGCTCATCATCCTCGGCCCACTGTATGTTCTCGTGAAAAGGGAAAATCCTGAAATGGAGACAAAAATATGGCAAAGAACACAAACAACGTTCGAAAACAATAAAATGGATCCAAGACGCCGTGCGATTGAGAAAAACTCGATTGCAGCCCATCCTTTATAAAGAAGATGGGTCGAGAATACTCTTTCCCTCAAGACAAGATAAGGAAAATATTCAACCTTGTCATGACGTATCAAATGATGACGCTTTCGGAGTCTCGGCACCCTAAACAAATAAACGAGGTCCATCATCCGGATTATTGCTCCTACAACCGAGCAATAGGTCATCCTCTTGAAGACTGCTTTACCTTCAAAAACTGGGTTGAATACCAGTATCAATAAGGCCGGTTTATGTTATCTGACAGCTGGAGGGTAACCCCGCCACAAAAGCACGGGCTGAAAAGGACCTATACCGTCAGGATAGGACCAGCTCAACATCAAAAAGGGAAGCGAACTCGTACTTGCCATATGATAACACTCTCAAAAGAGGGAGGGCACGAGACTATGAATGACCTCTACAGGTGCTTTGCAAATGAAAACGAGGACGAGATAATCATAGAGTTTTCACCAGCACCAAAAGAGTTGGAAGATGGGATACACACCACGGCGGACAACCTAAGAAAAATTGACTTAGGGACGGAAAATGATCCGAGCCCAACATTCGTCAGTGAACTGCTATCTAAAAAATAGGTAGCCATGTTAAAGGATGTTCTCATGCAGTATAAAGATTGCTTCGTCTGGAACTACTCTGAAATGCTGGGTTTAGATCCAAAAGTGGCAGTACATAAACTAGCCATATCACCGGACATAAAGCTAGTTAAGCAGGCGCCAGGAAGAATGCGATTCGAACTTGAGATGAGTATCAACGTTGAGGTCAAGAAACTAATTGACTCCGGCTTCATCCAAGAAGTTCAATATCCCAACTGGATCGTTAATATCATTCCGGTGATGAAGAAAAATGGGACAGGGACCTCAACAAAGCTTGCCCGAAAGATGACTTCCCAGTACCTGCTACCGAGCTGATGATCGATAACACGTCTGCCCATGATGTCTTCTCCTTCATAGATGGATCTTTAAGATACAACCAAATAAAAATGCATTCAGAAGACCAAAAGCATACCGCCTTCCGAACCCCATTGGGCATATTCTGCTATAAAGTAATACCCTTTGGTTTGAAGAACGCTGGTACTACCTACCAGAGGGCCATAACAAAGATCTTCGATCGTCTCATCCATGAGATTGTCGAATGCTACATCGACGACCTTGTGGTAAAGAGCAAATCTCACGAGGAACATTGGGAACATCTAAAAATAGTGTTCCGGCGTTTTCGGAAGTATAATCTGAAGATGAATCCTCTAAAATGCTCGTTTGGAGTCTCCTCAGGCAAATTTCTAGGATTCATCATACGTCACCGAGGTATCAAAATCGACCCCTCAAAGATCAAGGCGATTATGGAAATGCCCATGCCAAGAACTCTCAAACAACTGCGGTCTCTCTAAGGAAGCTCGCATATATCCGGCGGTTCATAACTAACCATTCCGGAAAATGTCGTCCATATAGTCATTTGATGAAGAACGGGACCCCGTTCGTCTGGGATCAAAAATGCCAAAACGCACTGGACGAAATCAAGCAATACCTGCAAAATCCGCCGGTATTGACCGCTCTGGTTAAGGGAAAACCCTTTATCCTATATTCAACTTCCCTCGAGGGTTCTCTAGGCGCACCATGGGCACAAGAGAACGATTAGGGAAAGGAGAGGGCTCTGTACTATTTGAGTCGAGTTCTACTAGGAGCAGAAAACAACTATTCCCCCATCGAAAAGCATTTCCTGGTACCGATCTTCGCAATAATGAAGCTCAAACATTACGCCTTGGCATATGAAGTCCACCTCATATTGAAGGTGGATCCTCTCAAATATATAATGTCAAGGGCCATACTAACAGGAAGGCTCGCCAAATGGGCCCTCCTCTTGATGGAGTTCTCGATAACGTATCGTCCCCTCAAAGCAGTGAAAGGACAGGCCATTGCCAACTTTCTTGTGGAGCATCCGATACCGGCTGACTCCCCCTTAAATTGCGAGTTGCCAGACAAACATGCGTTCGATACAACTAAATAAGAAAATGATTCCCAATAGAAACTCTACTTCAATGGGGCATCTTCCATGAAGCAGCGAAGGCAAAATACCCCCATAATCAAAGCCGGGATTGGCCTTATCTTTGTGACTCCGCAAGGAGGAATATTGCATTATGCCCTTTCCTTAACAGAGCCAAGGACTAATAACGAGGCTGAATACGAAGCTATAATAGCAGGTCTCGAGATCTCTATCAACATGGGAATCAAATACCTCCTCATATATGGAGACTCCTAGCTGATCGTCAGCCAAGTAAATGGCGACTATCAGACATGCAAGCCAGAACTGATAAAGTATGGTGCAAGAGTGAAGCAACTGCTAACACAAATCCCTTCCTATATCTTGGAGAATATACCGCGTGCGGAAAACGGCAAGGCCGACGCGTTGGCCAAAGTAGCTAAGGAACTGGCCGATGAAGACCTCGATGACGTAAGGATCATTGTGCAAAACCGCAGGGTTCTCGCGCCAACAGATATATCTTCAGAAGACTTAATAGAGCCATCTGAAAGACAAGAAACGATCGAACAAATAGCCCTTCAAATAGAGGATGGAGAAAAGGTCAAGGATTGGAGGGAAGTCTTCATAGACTACTTCAAATCCCAACGAACGCCCGAAAATGCATCGTCTAGACATCAGCTCATGAAACGAGCTTTGTCTTTCGCCTTCGTTAATGATACTCTATACAAGAGATCGTTTGATTATCTATAGCTAAGATGCCTGGGACTGGAGGAAGCAAAGAAAGTCGTCCAAGAAACTCACGACGGACACTGCGGTTCTCATCAAGCTAGACCAAAGATGAAGTTAAAGATAAAAAGAATGGGTTATTATTGGCCCACAATGATTTAGGACTGCCTTGAATATGCGAAGCAGTGTCACTCGTGCCAAATTCACGGGGACTTCATCCATCAACATCCAAATCCTCTACACCCGATAGTGGCCAGCTGGCCGTTCGAGATGTAGGGAACAGATATAATTGGCTCTGTTGAACCAGCGTCCTCCAAAGGACATCGGTTCATACTGGCAATGACCGACTACTTCTATAAGTGGGAAGAAGAAGTACCACCGAGGGAGGTGAAGACGGAGAATATCCTCCATTTTTTCAGAACTCATATCATCTATCGGTTCGGCACTCCGCGACGAATTATCTCGGATAATGGGCCAGCTTATAGAAGTCATAAAATCAGCCACTTCACACAACAACATAAAATAGATTGGAGATACTCTTCAATCTATAATCCTCGGGCCAATGGTCCAGTTGAAGCTTTCAACAAGACCTTGATAAAGATTATAAAGAAAACGGTGTCTAGAAACAAAAAAAGACTGGCACGAAAGGTTGCATGAAGCTCTTTGGGCGTACAGAACAACGTTCAAAACGTCCATGAATACAACACCATAAGCGTTGGTATTTGGCACGAAAGCAGTGCTCCCACTGGTGGTAGAACTCCCTTCTCTATGAGTAGCAGTTCGATACGAGCCGACAGATGAAGAAAACGCTCATCCGAGGCTTGAGAAGCTCAATGCCCTCGACGAAACTCGCCTTATAGCACAACAAAATCTAGAAGCTTATAAGGCAAGGATGACACGGTCATACGAAAAACTGACCAGGCCGAGAACATTCTGCCAAGGCGAACTCGTGCTAGTCGTCAAAAGACCAATGATCCCCAATCGTGCAAAACGGAGGAAGTTCGAGCCGAACTATGAAGGCCCGTACATCATAGACAAATTCTACCAAGGTGGAGCCTACCTGCTCATGGATATGCATGGCGAAAGACCATTCTGGCCGATAAACGACCGATTCATCAAAAAATACTACGCCTAACGAGTCACGACCTAGGTCAATAATAGATGACGACACTTGTGTCCGCTCGCTATCTTCCTGAGTCAGAATTTCGAGAGTAGTATCCAAAAAGCTCCGTCGCCTCAAACATGGCGATAATGGACCGAGATGTCCCTAAATTAATAACAGACTGAGATGTCCCTAACTAACAATGGACCGAGATGTCCTTAAACTAACAACGGACCGAGATGTCCTTAAACTAATAATGGACCAAGAAGTCTCTCAACTAATAATCCGCCTCAAATATGGCGATATTGGACCGAGAAGTCCCTAAACTAACAATCCACCTCAAATATGGCGAAATTGGATCGAGATGTCCTTAAACTAACAATCCGCCTCAAATATGGCGATAATGGACCAAGAAGTCCCTAAACTAACAATCCGCTTCAAACATGGCGATCTTGGACCGAAATGTCCCTAAACTAGAGCATCGCCTCAAACCTGGCGATAATAGACCGAAACGTTTCTAAACTAGTGCGTCACCTCAAACACGTCGTGTCGCCCCAAATACGGCGATAATGGACCGAAATGTTCCTAAACTAGAGCGTTGCACCAAACACGGCGATGTTGGACCGAAACGTCCCTAAACTAGCGCGTCGTCTCAAACACGGCACGTCGCCCCAAATACGGCGGTAATGGACCGAAATGTCCTTAAACTAAATTGCGTCCCAAAATGGGAATGTTGGACCGGAATGTCCCTAAACTAGCGTATCGCCCCAAATACGGCGATACGCTCCATTGAGATCTATATTGCAATCGAAGTCCTAACGGTGAAGCTTGCAACTCAAGTCCCACTGGCTACACAGTTACTCCAGCGATGAAGCCACCCCCAAATCCCACCGGCAAATAAATGGGTCACCTGTGACGAAGCTACTTTCGAGAGTTTCATGGTTCAAAAAAACGGCACGTCCACAAGTGAAATGGGCACGGATGAAAACCTGAAAGGGCGCTGTGAGTAAAAACAGCAGGACTACTGGTGAGCTTGTGAAAACCCAGAAGGCCACAAACTCGTTAAAAATAAAAATATAAAAAAACAACAAAAAAACAGTATGTCCACAAGCGAAATGGACATGGATGAAAATCGGAAAGGGCGCTGTGAGTAAAAACAGCAGGACTACCGGCGAGCTTGTGAAAACCCGGAAGGGCGCAATCCCGTAAAAAGAATAAAAAAATAAAATACACTTGCAGGGATCCTTACGATCTTTTGAGGAGAAAATACCCGCGTGAGATCCTTACGACTCACAAAAGAGCATCACACTTAGAAATCCACACGGTTTCTAAGGAGAAAATACACTTGCGAGATTATCACGACTCGTAAGGAGAATTCCCCCCTATGAGACCCTCACGGCCCGTAGGATTCAAAAGCTTTAGGTTACAGGGATCTAAATCTATTCTTAAGCCGTCATATTCCCCTAAGTTGCCCTACAGCGGTTCAATATTGACCCTTCTATACAATCCACGGGCATAAATAAATATTCTCTCACCTAGTTCCACCAATGGCGAGAAATGTCCACATATGGTGAGCGACACTTGTAAGTCCTCTCGACTTACAAGGAGAAAACACTCTTGTAAGATCCTTATGACTTACAAGAGAAAACACACTTAGGAATCCTCACGACTCCTAAGGAGAAAATACACCTACGAGATCCTTACGACTCATAAGGAGAAATACCTTAATGAGACCCTTACAGCTCATGAAGTCAAAAGACTTAGTTGACAGGATCCTAACCCTATCTACTAAGCCATCTTTGTTCAAATTGACAAAGGTAAATGATGATTCGCTCCTGGCAACATTTCAGTTGCAGCGATGCTGATACCTAAACATATGTCAAACTCCAAGTCCTCTCACGGTAAATGATAATTCGCTGCTGGCAATATTCCAGTTGTAGCTGTAGGGTGTTTTTCATCACTCCATTGAGATGGGAATATGCTGATCGCACGCTTTTGGCGTGTTGCATGTTCAAAGTTCTAAAGTTATAACCGCGATCAGGACGGTGTCTCTATGCAGCTAGCCGGTTGAGCACGGGTCGATCCACAGGGAGATGGTTGTATGTCCGTTCGAGTTTTAGACGAGTCAATGAAAAATTTGTATATGTTTGTTCAAATCTAACCTATGTGTTTTATATGCAAGTATAAAGTTGTTAAGAAAAAGATACGAAAGTGTAAGCTAAGAAAATCCGCACTCAAAACCTTTGAGCCGAGTCTTGACCAATTGAAGCTAGAGCAATCGGCAACAACGTGGATTGGGGATTTAAGCACGGTATTCGTGGAATCCGGCTTATTTACCCTTGTCCTTCCGTTCTTGTCTCTTGCTTTCGCCTCCGGCAAAACCGAACGCAACCGGTCGCGTTTAGGAATCACCGTTACCTTGGTAGGGTAGGGTGCCTAACGGAGTGCTTGCGTAATATTTGGGCGGAGTTCAAAGGAAAATAACGGGAAAAGAAAATGAGCAAAGAAACATTAACTTACAATATCATATTCATTCTTAACAACACATATTACAACCATTCACAAAACGAACCAAAAAGAGCAAAAGAAAAGATAAACAAAGAAAAGAAAAGATTACAAACAAGTAATTAAAAGTGCATGGAATATAAGTGCATGAAAGTAAAGCAAGGTAATAAAAAGCAAGAAAGAAATAAGCAAGAAAATAACAACACGAACCATAGAACCAAATACAAGACATGGGTTCAATAACCAAATCTTAAACTTGCAAGCTCACTTAAGAGGTTGCAAGATCAAGAAAAGGCAAAGAACTCATGGAGAATGAAGCACAAAAGAGAGAACAAAATGATACAACCCCTTGAGATCAATGACCAAAGCTTAAACTTGCAAGCTCACTTAAGAGGTTGCAAGATCAAGTTAAGGTAGAGAGCTCAAGGGGGAAGCTAAGCAAAAGAATGATACAAAAACCCTCATCTTCATTTAACATCCACTCAAAAGCTCTCACAACAATTTCATGGAGGAAAGAATGAAGAAGAAGAAGAAGTAAACTAAAACTAACAAAAAGTGGGCATGAAAAAGAACAGCCTTTGGCTTGGCAAGTTCTGGGATATTTATAGGCAGCGTTCTGAAACCCTAGGGCCAAATTATGACCCAATATGAAGTTCCCAAACTACCCTTGAAAAATAATCAATTGCGGGGCCCACATGGCCGCGGATCCGCGGCCTAAGCGCGCTTATGCCGCGGAACCACGGCTGTATTAGGGAGTTGGGCCATGTGATTTGGTGGGTTTTCCTGGTTTGTGGTCCTCTTCAGTGTGTTATAGTACTTTTCTCAGAAACTTTTCACAATTCTTCCAGAATTTCAGTAGATCAAAAGGTGATGTGATGTAGATCTTTTGCCATGATTTTCTCGAGCTCCGCGTAGATTTCTTGGATCTTGTGTTGACATTAAGCTTTGTGCATGAAAATGACATTGATTTGCCATTTTGTCCCTTAAACTGGTATGTGGCAACATACGGATAGAGAGCGGAGACCCGTGTTTTTTCTGTTGTTGGCAGTAATCCGAAATTTGTCGTACTTTTCTATGATATTCACTGTTTAGAGCTGAGACCAGTATCTTGCAATTATGTAGCAAACACTGATTAAAAGCACCTGCCTATAAACAAACGAGCGTAAGAATGGACGGTATAAAATGCAATATTCTGGTATGAACAAATACCCCCAAACTTAACTTTTGCTCGTCCCGAGCAAAACCAATTATTCACAAAAAAGTCCTAACCGCAATTTCGCAGGGAACGCGATTGCACTGAGCTCGTGCAACAAGCCGTTAAACCTCTAGGTGTCCCTAGTAGGAGGAGTGTTGTCTCCTAGGGGTTTTCAGCGGATACTATCCACAAAATCCGGTCAAGCTAGTTTTGCAGAATAACTATGATTCAAACCCTAAAGTTTTGTTTCAGAAAATAACAAGTCTATTATCCTAAGTCTAGATTATCGAACCTTTATTTTTCACACCTCGCTTCTTATTTAACTAAAGATTTTATATGTCTTTACGTGCAGTGCAAATAGTGTCGTTAAGTTCCAGAAGGATCGATTAAAGTCATCATGTCACACAATAAAGCCCACATAAAATTTTTAAAAGGATCACATAAGTTTTATAAAGAGTTAAGCATTTTTCAAGTTTCGTTTTCCAGTAAAGTTTCAACTTTAGAATTTCTATCTTCCCTAACAGGAAACTAGGTCTTATTTTTCACTCCACCTTTTTCTTGTTTTCATTTCATACACACCTCTGTGAACGTGCAATAGTCTTTATCATAGAATAAAACCTTCATATCTCTGCTAGAAATATTTTTTTATAAAAACCTGTCTTTTGTCAAGATTATTCTCACACAAAGAACCGTTAGGAATTTTAACTCGGAGAGAACACTTGCTTGACTTTGTTTTAATTTGGACTTTCTAGGCTTCTTAACGAGCTTTGGCCCAATACACCCAAACCAGTTGGCTTTAGGGTATTAGGTGTAGAGACACCCCAGCAGACTTAATTACTCAAGTTACCTAGGCCCAAAAACAAAAGACAATTTAGCGTGAAAATCATGATGATTCAATGCGAACGGAGATATAACCGGCAGTTTAGTTATTTTTTGGATAAAAGACGTGTTTTAGTGGGTTAGGTGTGTAATCATTCCAATCAAGTTTCAGATGGGTTATTTTTCAGAATTAGTTCCAATTAAGGCATCTATAACATTCCTTCATTTTCGCTTCACTTCATAAACTATTCTTGATATTACTTATTTCAGAACAAACCTATTTGATCCTCAGAAAATAATTTATCCATTTAAAAGTTTTTAGACACAAAAAACTTGTTATCTAATTTCCAAAACTCACGACACGTGTAGTGTGATGTAAAGACGTATATAGCTATAGTTAACTTCAAAGGAGAGTTATCTTTCAGGTTTTCAAAATCTGAAAATAAGATTTAGTTATTCTTATCTTATCAACCAAAACTGTCGAAATGTTGAATCAGAGTTCTCCCATTAGCTAACTTGACAGAAAAGATTTTATGGTTTTGGAAAATTTTCTGATTTTTATGGATTTATGGATTTTAGAATGCAGATGCAAAATATACATATGAATGCGAAGGTTAGAAATGCGTACCGAGCGTACCCCCAAACTTAAACTGGACAGTGCCCTCACTGTCAGGCTATACCAAGAGGGTCAAAATTGTCGGCGCTCTCCCTAAAACAAATTATATACAAAACAAAAATATATACACAAAAAGGGTCCCCCCCCCAAACTTAAGTGAAACCGTGTTTCCACTGTTAAGCGTTGAAGTTCAGGATTAGGGGGGAAAGAGAATAGTATCAATTTCTACAAGGCCTTACACAGACCAAAAGTTAACACCAACCATTCAAAGATTTTATCGTTATAAAGCGACGGTTGGTGAAAGAATGGAGTGTAGAGAAAAGAAATACGGAACACGCGAGACCGTGTGGGGATAGAAGTGGCGTCCGGCCTCGGTGGAAGAGAAGAATGGCAGATGGGAGAAAGAAGTGGAATACGAACTTGAGGGTGGAAATAGAGCGAATAAATTAGCACAATTTGTGATGACCGATATGTAAAAAGCGATTGTGCTAATCTATTAACCCGTCGAGAAATGGGGTCAAATCCCTCAAGATTCGTGAGAAACCATGGGTATGCCGAACTTGGTAAACCAGACACTGGAAGTGAAAATGATATGGTTTCTTGCAATGTTGGAACGATGGAAAGGATGGAGGTAGGTGATTGAGGAAGGTTATCGGTTAAAGGTTCAGGAGGGTGTACACAGTCAATGAAAGGAACATGATGAATTGGAAAATCCGACTCATCAATTAAAACTGGTTCATCCTCAAAAATATCCTCAATAGTCTCCTCAAAGTTAAGCACATCCATGCGTTTATCCTCAAAATCCAGACGCATATGGGGTTCGGGAAAAACATTTAATGACTCGGGATGATGAATTGGAGAGAAAAACTCAGCTAAATCTACGGGTTCATCATCCAAAATATTCTCAGCGTCAATATCCTCAATCAAGTGAAAATCTATATTCTCAGACACCTCAACAAAAGCATGGATATCAATCAATTCAGGTTCTAAGATGGAGGTGTAGAGGTTAAAAGGGTTGGGTGCGGTTTCACTCGAAAGGGACCCTTCATAATCGGGCAAATCAAACACTACAAGGTTACCCAACTCATTATCTGTTCTATCTTCAATTGATAAATCATTTGGGACACTCGATAGACTTTCAAAACAGGAGTTGTTGGATTCAAGTTGAAACGGGTAGGTTTGATTTGGAAGGGTATATGGCTCACTCTCTCCGCTCAAATTCTCAACCTGCCCTACCGCCTCTTTATACATTGGAAAATTTGGAGCTAGTTGAAAACTAGCTATCGGGTCACTAGGTTGTATGAGGACAGCCATGGAAGCATTCAAATCCATCATCTGTTGGTACGACGCTACCCTAAAGTCTTCCAATGACTGTTCCAGACTAGACATGGGTTGTGAAGGGGTTTCAGTAAAAGATTCAAAGTTGTTTTGGTACTGGAAACTCCCAAATGACGGTTCAGAAGCAATATCTAGGGAAGGTGTAAAAGTCGGGTAGGACTGGTAGGAATTGAATGGCTGGACAGGGGTAGGATCAACATTTGGATATGAAGGTGAATGGAATTGTTGATCCCAAGAATTTGAAGTGGTGAAAGGAGTGAAAGATCGGCTATGAGATTGTTCAATACGTTCAGCGATGGACAAAGGACGACTTGCAAAAGGGGTATCAACATAAGCGGGTGCGAGAGGTTGAAAAGGTTGATACAAAGTGGATTGCGGAGGGCAAGTGTTTGTCCTAGACGCGTCTATGCGATCTTTCAATGACATTTTGGGTATGGAGGGGTCGTTCGATGTTCGGCTAAAGCAAGAACCGTAAGAAGTAATGTCTGGTTGTGGGTACCAAAGTTCGGCAAGAGTTTTGCGAGGTGGGGTACCCATGATATGAAGATAGAAAAAAAGAAAGGCAGAGAAAAGGAGGGGAAAAAAGAATGTGATTTTATTTTAATTTTTTTTTGTTTTTAATTTTTTTTAGTTAGCTATTAACAAAAGATTGAAATATACACACAAAAAGAATTTGGACCAAAAACAATCACGACACAAAAATACCACACACCTAATCGTTCTAAGGTTCACCTAAGTCAACTAGACCTGCTCCAGAACTTGACTGTCGAAGTAAAACTGTGTCGAGAAACGGGCTCAAGATACACTGATCACGAGGCCAGGTAAGTGCCGAGATAAGGGAAGGTTTTCCGACGCTTTCGTGAAGGTCCTTAATTAAATAACCCTTTCTCTTTTGGCGGTTTCGCCGTTAACACTTTCCTAGACACCCCGTAAACAATGTACCGTTAAGCGAGGTTCTAAACACAGTTAAGTTCTCCTAGTGAGCGCGAAGTCCTTAAGGCTTAAAGTCTAGTTTGTTATAAAGTTTGTGCGGGTAAACGTTATGCTCAAGTTCGTGATTTGTGGGCCACGGAAAATGTGATGAAATCCTTTACCGTATGTTGTGGGGTTCACTTGCCCTTAAGTCCGTATTAATGTATGCAATGTGCAATTCAATAAAAATTCTACAAAGAATCAAACAATCGTTTTTTTTAGTTTAAGCGCGGCACTGCAACAAATACGGGTTAGTCAATTTTTAGCGTTTGTTAGCGAACTTGCAAAGAATCCTGCAAAGAATAGTATATTGGATGCGTCGGATTTGAGAAGAAGGTGTTTAAGAAATACGTACCGTTAAGTTTTTGGGTTAGGAAACCCCCGTTGAATCAATTCCGGTAAGCTTGAAAAAGTTCGCTTGCGCGGGTCAAACTACCCGGATATTTGGCACTGTACTTCGTAATCACCTTAACCTTGAACGTACACTTTGCTCCCCACAATTGCAGTTTGCAAATCTGCAAAAATCTGCACACTTGCACACAAAAATGATCAAAAATAACAAAAAGATTTTATTTATTTATTTATAAATATATACAAAAAGAATATTAACCCGAATAACAAGAAAGAAAATACGCTACCGTCTCCCCCGGCAGCGGCGCCATTTGATCGAAGGCTTTTGGCGTGTCGGATGTTCAAAGTTCTAAAATTATAACCGCGATCAGGACGGTGTCGCTATGCAGCTAGCCGGTTGAGCACGGGTCGATCCACAGGGAGATGGTTGTATGTCCGTTCGAGTTTTAGACGAGTCAATGAAAAATTTGTATATGTTTGTTCAAATCTAACCTATGTGTTTTATATGCAAGTATAAAGTTGTTAAGAAAAAGATACGAAAGTGTAAGCTAAGAAAATCCGCACTCAAAACCTTTGAGCCGAGTCTTGACCAATTGAAGCTAGAGCAATCGACAACAACGTGGATTGGGGATTTAAGCACTGAATTCGTGGAATCCGGCTTATTTACCCTTGTCCTTCCGTTCTTGTCTCTTGCTTTCGCCTCCGGCCAAACCGAACGCAACCGGTCGCGTTTAGAAATCACCGTTACCTTGGTAGGGTAGGGTGCCTAACGGAGCGCTTGCGTAATGTTTGGGCGGAGTTCAAAGGAAAATAACGGGAAAAGGAAATGAGCAAAGAAACATTAACTTACAATATCGTATTCATTCTTAACAACACATATTACAACCATTCACAAAACGAACCAAAAAGAGCAAAAGAAAAGATAAACAAAGAAAAGAAAAGATTACAAACAAGTAATTAAAAGTGCATGGAATTTAAGTGCATGAAAGTAAAGCAAGATAATAAAAAACAAGAAAGAAATAAGCAAGAAAATAACAACACGAACCATAGAACCAAATACAAGACATGGGTTCAATAACCAAATCTTAAACTTACAAGCTCACTTAAGAGGTTGCAAGATCAAGAAAAGGCAAAGAACTCATGGAGAATGAAGCACAAAAGAGAGAACAAAATGATACAACCCCTTGAGATCAATGACCAAAGCTTAAACTTGCAAGCTCACTTAAGAGGTTGCAAGATTAAGTTAAGGTAGAGAGCTTAAGGGGGAAGCTAAGCAAAAGAATGATAAAAATACCCTCATCTTCATTTAACATCCACTCAAAAGCTCTCAAAACAATTTCATGGAGGAAAAAATGAAGAAGAAGAAGTAAACTAAAACTAACAAAAAGTGGGCATGAAAAAGAATACCCTTTGGCTTGGCAAGTTCTGGGATATTTATAGGCAGCGTTCTGAAACCCTAGGGCCAAATTATGACCCAATATGAAGTTCCAAAACTACCCTTGAAAAATAATCAATTGCGGGGCCCACATGGCCGCGGATCCGCGGCCTAAGCGCGCTTATGCCGCAGAACCACGGCCGTATTAGGGAGTTGGGCCATGCGATTTGGTGGGTTTTCCTGGTTTGTGGTCCTCTTCAGTGTGGTATAGTACTTTTCTCAGAAGCTCTTCACAATTCTTCCAGAATTTCAGTAGATCAAAAGGTGATGTGATGTGAATCTTTTGCCATGATTTCCTCGAGCTCCGCGTAGATTTCTTGGATCTTGTGTTGACATTGAGCTTTGTGCATGAAAATGACATTGATTTGCCATTTTGTCCCTCAAACTGGTGTGTGGCAACATATGGATAGAGAGCGGAGACCCGTGTTTTATCTATTATTTGCAGTAATCCGGAATTTGTCGTACTTTTCCATGATATTCACTGTTTAGAGCTGAGACCAGTATCCTGTAATTATGTAGCAAACACTGATTAAAAGCACCTGCCTATAAACAAACGAGCGTAAGAATGGGCGGTATAAAATGCAATATTCTGGTATGAACATATGCATTGCTTGTCAAGCATACTATAGATTCCCCCTTGCCCAGGGTAGGCGGGGGTTTATTGATTGTGGGGATCCGAATCTCCCCGCGGACTAAGCAGTCGTTAATTACCCTTTGCCTTTGAAGCGAGGGAACGAACTTCCGATTGACGGGTCAACTAGTCATGCGAACTCAATATGCAGTGTGCATGTGTTGTGTTTTGGAAGGGTTTTGGATATATCGGGGGGCCCATAGAGTTTACGGGGGTTCCGCTATCCGGATAGCGGGCTGGGAGTCAAGAGGGCTAGTAGCCCCCTTACGGGACAGCGCCCCGTTAGAAATTTTTTCTAACGGGGGAAATATGTTTAGTGTGGAGTGTATATATGAGGGGGGAAGAGCGTCTTAAAGACGCGTGCATGGAATGTGGGCGCTGGGCGTCCGCGGGTTACGTTCCTGGCGCATGAGCGCTTGGCGCCCACGGGTCACGTGCCTGGCACGTAGGCACCGGGCACCAGCGAGTCACGTATGCAGCACGCGACCGCTGGGCGCCAGCGGGTCACGTGCGCTGCACGCGACCGCTGGCCCTGAGCGCTTGCGGGTCGCATGAGGCACGTGCGCACTTAGCGCCCGCGGGTCACGTGTGCTGCACGCGACCGCTGGGCGCTGAGCGCCTGCGGGTCGCATGAGGCGCACGTGCGCACTTAGCGCCCGCGGGTCACGTGCCTTGCACGCGACCGCTGGGTGCCCGCGGGTCACGTGCCCTGCACACGACCGTTGGGCACCCGCGGGTCACGTGCGCGGCATGCGACCGCTTGGAACACTAGCAGAAAAGGGGCTTTGCCCATGGGTTAGGAGTTAAACTCCCAAGGGGTTTGGAGTTGAACTCCTAACAGGGATTATGTATAGAATTGGAGTCAAACTCCTAAAAAGGGGTTTGATTTATGGAGTAGAACTCCCACATATCTTAAATGGAGTTAAACTCCTAGAGATCTTTGGATTTTCTTTTGAGCATTGGATCCTCCCGGAATGGGATTTTTGGAGATGGGTCTTCTTCTTCCTTCTCTTCGTTGGCTGGCTCTTGAAGGAAAAAAGGGGTGAGATTCAAAAAAAAAACCTTTAGAAATCTGATGGGAGATCTGAGCTCCTTTTTGTGGGTTTTATGGTGAAAAACTATTTTTTTTTTTGAAAAAGGAAGAGTTAAACACTTGATTTAATTCCAAAGGGGAAGAAAGTTTTAGAACCTTGAGGAAGGAGGCACAGACCCTAAATTTTGAGGGGAATGAAAATTCTTCTCTTTTTTTAATTATCATGTTGCCTTTTGTAGGCTTACAAATTTACACATAGCCCATTGGGCTCTACAAAATGGCATTTTGCCCATCCCATACCTCATGTGGTCATTTATTTTGCACATAGGCCATGGACTTTACAAAAATTCGGCTTTATGCCTATTTTTCTTACATTCATGCATAAAAAATTATATCGAAATTATTTATTACATGATTTCATTTTGGCATGGGGGAGGCCAGCCGCTTCGTATTCGGGCTCGACTCGGGCATGAGCCCACTTGATCTAGGCTTGAGCTCACTTGGCTTGGGGTTGACTTTGACTTGGTCAACCGGGGTGTAATTTTTGACCCCAACAAAGTGCCCCCCATCAATAAATGCACCCCACACATGTGGGTCATGTGCATGAAATTGATGGATCTTCTTTCACGTGGAGGCGACTTGATTTGGTTCCCACTTTTTGGGAAGATGGCACTGCCTTTTTTATGACATGGACGGTCGATGCTTGACGTGTCCCCGAGATGGAGTGTCGGTGTATGACGTATCCCCGGCCGCACGGAGTGTCGTTGGTCGACGTTTGCCCGGCATGGAGTTTCTGGTTGACTTGATTCCAAGGCATAGCATAATTCCGACGAGGAGGTCGTTGCTGCCCTTTTAGCGACTTGGACGGTCGGTGTTGCCCTTTTTGCGACTTGGAAGGTCGGTGCTGCCCTTTTAGCGACGTGGACAGTCGTTCTGCTCTTTTAATGACTTGGACGGTCGGTGCTGCCCTTTTAGCGACGTGGACGGTCGGTTCTGCCCATTTTGCGACTTGGACGGTCGGTGCTGCCCTTTTTCCGATTTGGACGATCGGTTCTGCCCTTTTTGCGACTTGGACGGTCGGTTTTCCCCTTTTTGCGACTTGGACGGTCGGTGCTCCCCTTTTTGCGACTTGGACGGTCGGTGCTGCCCTTTTTGGGACTTGGACGGTCGGTTCTGCCCTTTTTGCGACTTGGACGGTCGGTGCTGCCCTTTTTGCGACTTGGACTGTCGGTTCTGCCCTTTTTGTGACTTGGAGGGTCGGTGCTGCCCTTTTTGCGACTTGGACGGTCGGTGCTGCCTTTTTGCGACTTGGACGATCGGTTCTGCCCTTTTTGCGACTTAGATGGTCGATGACTTGCTCCGCTTCTTACAGTGTCGGGATTTGATTTGACTTGCTCCGCCTTCCGCGGTGTCGGGGTTTGATTTGACTTGCTCCGCTCTCTGCGGTGTCAGGATTGAAGTTGACTTGCTCCGCTTCTTGCGGTGTCGGGATTGAATTTGACTTGCTTCCAAGGTGGAGCTTGATTCCGCCAAGGAGGTCGTTGGTTGTCTTACTGACTTGATATGATTTGGGTTGACATCAGCATTGCTGCACTGGAATAATACCAGGAGCAACTCATCATTTGCCCCGAGTGGATCTGGGGATTTTGGTTTTGGTTTGGCATTAGCATCGCTACACTGGAATATAGTACCAGGAGCGAATCATCATCTGCCATGAGAGGGTTTGGGGATTTTGGTTTTGGTTTGGCATCAGCATCACTACACTAGAATATGGTACCAGGAGTGAATCATCATTTGCCTTTTCCTGTTGGGGAGCGATGGCTTAGGAGACAGGTTTAGGTCCCTATCACCTAAGGCTTTTCAATTTTATAAGCCGTAAGGGTCCCATAAAAGCATTTTCTCCCTACGAGTCGAAAGGATCTCGTATGTGTATTTTCTCCTTAGGAGTCGTGGGGACTCCTAAGTGTGTTGCTCCTTTGTGAGTCATAAGGATCTCACGCGGGAATTTTCTCCTCACAAAATTGAGAGGACTTTCCGAGTGTATTTCATCTCTTTTTCACAAGTTTGCGCCCTTTCGGGTTTTCACAAACTCGCCGGCAGTCCTGCTGTTTTTACTCACGGAGCCCTTTCGGGTTTTCATTTGTGCCCGTTTTGCTTGTGGACATACCCTTTTTTTTGGGAATCTTCATCGCTGGTGGGACTTTGAATGTAGTCTCGCCAATAGGACTTGAGAGAGATTGTGATCGTTTTACGCCCGTGGATTGTATACGGTTTTACGGTTTTAAAGGATGTATGATCCAGACCGTAGGGCCGGGAAAATTTTGGGACTTTGTTGACGTCTGCATCACTGCACTGGAATATGGTACCAGGAGTGACTCATCATTCGCCGTTGGGATATGGGATTTGGAATTTGATTGGCGTTTGCATCGCTGCATTAGAATATGGTACCAGGAGCGACTCATCATTCGCCCTTTGAGAATTTTGGATTTTTGTTGGCGTCTGCATCGCTGCACTGGAATATGGTACCAGGAGCGACTCATCATTCGCCCTTTGAGATATGAGATTTAGAATTTGGTTGGCGTCTGCATCGCTGCACTAGAATATGGTACCAGGAGAGACCCATCATTCGCCCTTTGAGAATTTTGGATTTTGGTTCGCGTCTGCATCGCTGCACTGGAATATGGTACCAGGAGCGACCCATCATTCGCCCTTTGAGATATAGGATTTGGAATTTGGTTGGCGTCTACATCGCTGCACTGGAATATGGTACCAGGAGCGACTCATCATTCTCCCTTTGAGAATTTTGGATTTTGGTTAGCGTCTGCATCACTGCGCTGGAATATGCTACCAGGAGCGACTCATCATTCGTCATTGGGTTTTCTTTAACCGCGATTGCTCTATCATTTCAGTTTTTCTTATCGCGAAGATTGCGATTGCCCTATCATTTCGGCTATTTATTCGCGGTTGCCCCACCATTTCGGCTTTATTTTCATTTTTATTTTACTCGCTGGTTTTTATTGCGAGTTGCCCCATCATTTCGGCTTTTCTTTTTTTCTTTTATTTACACGTTTTATTTTATTTACACACATTTTTACATCCCCAGTTTAACGATTTAAAGGTCGATTGTTCCCAGTTTAACGATGTGGTGGTCCTCTCTTTTTGGAGAAAGGCAGATGTCTGAAAGAATCAGGTTCCCGAAGGACTTCGGTCTCCATCTGTATGAAATTGGCGATCGCAGCTTGATTGTTTGTTAACACGTCTTTAGGCAGTTCTATCTCTCCTGCCTTGTATTGTTTTTTGACCCAATCTTTGAAGACGAAGCAGTCCTCAATGGCACGACTTACCACTCTATGATAGGGGCAATATTTAGGGTCGTCGGTCATATTTGCTTCTTGCGGTCTCTTTGATTCTGGAAATTGTAGACCGTTTCTCAGGGCGTCCTTGAATATTTTATGGACTTTGTCCCTTCTGAAGGAATAGACCTTATCCAGCTTCTCTTTCAATGGAGATTCTCCTCCCCCTCCAAACACTGGCTTCCGAGACTGGTTGGCATTAGGCCCGCTCATCCCTTGTTTATTTCGGTTATCCGAAGCGTTAAAAGACTCAGTATCTTCGGAATTTCCACCTTTGCGATTATCGTCCTTTCGGTTTCTCCAGGACCTATTGTTATTTTGGGAATCAGAGGACTCCTCCTGCTTTGAGCGCTTCAACATCTGGACTTTCCTGGTCAAATCTTGAAATGTTTTGAGACTCGCGGTGCATAGAAACGGGGCCATCCAATTGTTGAGATTTCCGACGAGGAGGCTGATAGATTGGTCCTGCTATATCGGCAGTTCACATTTGACGGAGAGATTACGCCATCGGGTTACAAAATCCGTGCTGCTTTCGTTGTTCTTTGGCTTGGTCCTTACGAGGTCGGCAATGGTGATCTTATCGCTGACACTCATGAACCTTTGTTGGAACAGAGATTCCATTTGGACGAAAGTAGTAACGGAGCCATCCGGTATGCTTGCGTACCAGTCGAAAGCGACATCGGTCGGGTTATTAATGAACTGGTGGAGGAGAAGCGCATCATTGCCCCCAGTATTCCCTCATGAGGCTTTAAAATGGACGATGTGCTGATTCGCATTTCCCGTCCCATCAAATCTTTCGAATTTGGGGATGACATAACCGCTAGGAAATTCTACCAGATCATACTGAGCAGGATATGGTCTCCCACTACTGCTGATATCTTTTTGCGCTTTGGCTACCAATGTTTTGACTTTGTTGGCAACCAAATCCATGATTTGATCTTGAGTTAGCGGCTACTGTCATCGGTAGCCAAGACATTTCCCGAGATAGGATGCAACTGACTTTCATGCGGTCCGCCTACCTTTGGATTTGAGGGAATAGGCGTCGGCTGTCTTAGGACACCGTTTCCTGGTTCATGAGTAAAACCCTATGCTTGATTGGACGGCTAAGAGGCAACTTGGACCATGAGCTGCATCACGACATTCGTCAAGTCGTCAATTTTGGAATAAAGTTTGGCCATCTCCTTGTCTTACTTCTGAGCTATTTTTGAACCTCTTGGAGAAGTTTCCGCTCTACGGTCTTGGGATGAAAGATTGGCTCATCTTCGCTTTCCGGCCCCGACTCCTCATGAAACGAGGGATCTCTCTGCTTATCAGCCTCACTGGAAGGGTTTTCATTACCTCTCAGAGAATGCTGGTCTTAGAAAGTGGCAGCCACATTCACACCAGATTGGATCTGAGATGTGGTGGCCCCGTCCTTGCTCTTGCTGTGCGTGCCCACCATGTAGACAGTGTGGACCACATGTCCAGCCATCTCTTTATCTTTGGTGGGGTAACCCTGTTCTTGGAACCTCATGATGTTCAAATTAGCAGAAGCCTTAGCCCTTTTGTTGGCTCTGTATCTGAGCCTTTTCTGTCTTAGCTTCTCGATTTTGAGGGCTTGACGGGCATCCGTCATCCAAAGCCATCATGAGTCGATTGGCGGGGAGTTTAGAGAAGGCACTCGATTGAGCAGCTGTCAGGGGCACCGCTGGCGCTTGTCCGAGATGCCCTGTTACTTTGTTAGTGTTGATGGCCTTGCCCCCAGCTGGGTCCAAAGAAAGTCGTTCAAACATCGACTTGCGTTTAGGTAGTGGTACCTCCGAGAACACCACATTTGGCCTTCTGCCTTTCGAGGCTGGTCTGTCTGTTACTGGAGCTTGAGAAGCTGGGATGGTGCTAGATGGCATGAACAGAATAGAGCTAAACGGTAGCGGCGACTCCTCCCACTGTCGCCTGAGACTGGCCGGGAGGACCGTCCTGGCGTCCATCATCATCGTGTAGGAGATAGGAGTTGTGCTGATAGCTGAGATTCTCCTCGGAGACATTTTGTTGCGTCCGAAGATTGCAGTTGAAAGGCGTTAGCCTGCAAATAGAAGCATGATTTTAGTACAGGCAATCAATATGTATATTGATTGAGTTCGCATGAACATTTAATCCGAAATATGGGAGTAGAGATTGGGTCCCACCGGGCGTTCCAAAATCTGTAGGGTATTTTTTGTCACCCCATTGAGATGGAAATACGCGTCGCTTGTCAAGCATACTACAGATTCCCCCTTGCCTAGGATAGGCGTGGGTTTATTGATTGTGGGGATCCGAATCTCCGGCAGTCGCGGACTAAGCTGCCTTTAATTACCCTTCGCCTTTGAAGCGAGGGAACCTCCGATTGACGGGTAAACTAGTCATGTGAACTCAATATGCAGTGTGCATGTGTTGTGTTTTGGATATATCGGGGGCCCTACAGAGTTTACGGGGGTCCCGCTATCCGGATAGCGGGCTAGGGGTCAAGGGGGGCAAGCAGCCCCCTTGCGGGGCAGCACCCCGTTAGAAATTTTTTCTAATGGGGGAAATATGTTTAGTATGGAGTACATATAAAATGAGGGGGAAGAGCGTCTTAAAGACATGTGCATGGCACGTGGGCGCAGGCGCCCGCGGGTCACGTGCCTGGTGCATGAGCGCTTGGCGCCCATGGGTCATATTCCTGGCACGTGGGCGTTGGGTGTTAGTGGGTCACATGCGCAGCACGCGATCGCTGAGCGCCAGCGGGTCACGTGTGCTGCACGCTACCACTGGGCGCTGGGCGCCTGCGGGTCATATGCCTTGCACGCGACCGCCGGGCGCCCGTGGGTCACGTGCGCTGCACGCGACCGCTGGGCCGTGAGCGTCCGCGGGTGGCATGAGGCGCACGTGGGCGCTTTAGATCCCAAGGGTCACATGGCATACCCGCGACCGCTGGGCGCCCACAGGTCACGTGCCCTACACGCGACCGCTGGGCACCCATGAGTCACGTGTGCGGCATGTGACCGCTGGGAACACCAGCGGAATAGGGGCTTAGCCCCTGGGTTAGGAGTTAAACACCCAAGGGGCTTTGGAGTTGAATTCCTAACAGGGATTATGTATAGAATTGGAGTCAAACTCCTAAAAAGGGGTTTAATTTATGGAGTTGAACTCCCACAGATCTTAAATGGAGTTAAATACCTAGAGATCTTTGGATTTTCTTTTGAGCCTTGGATCCTTCCAGAATGGGATTTTTGGAGATGGGTCTCCTTCTTCCTCCTCTTCGTTGGTTGGCTCTTGAAGGAAAAAGGGGGGTGAGATTCAAAACCCCCCTTTTAGAGATATGATGGGAGATCCGAGCTCCCCTTTG
The DNA here is from genome assembly GCA_030015575.1 of Agapanthus africanus. Taxonomy (NCBI): domain Eukaryota; kingdom Viridiplantae; phylum Streptophyta; class Magnoliopsida; order Asparagales; family Amaryllidaceae; genus Agapanthus; species Agapanthus africanus. The sequence goes on from CM057348.1 coordinate 163,609,050, forward strand.
TGGCTTTTATGGTGAAAAACTATTTCTTTTTGAAAAAGGAAGAGTTAAACTCTTGATTTAATTCCAAAGGGGAAGAAGGTTTTAGAATCTTGAGGAAGGAGGCACAAACCCTAAATTTTGAGGGGAATGAAAATTCTTCTCTTTTTTTATTATCATGTTGCCTTTTATAAGCTTACAAATTTACACATAGCCCCTTGGGCTCTACAAAATGGTATTTTGCCTATCCCATGCCTCATGTGCTCATTTATTTTGCACATGGGCCATGAACTTTACAAAAATTCGGCTTTATGCATATTTTTCTCACATTCATGCATAAAAAATTACATCGAAATTATTTATTATATGATTTCATTTTGGCATGGGGGAGGCCGGCCGCTTCGTGTTCGGGCACGACTCGGGCATGAGCCCACTTGATCTGGGCTTGGGCCCACTTGGCTTGGGGTTGACTTTGACTTTGACTTGGTCAACCGGGATGTAATTTTTGGACCCCAACAGTCACGATACTGATGCCACAATGGATATCAGGACCAAGTCTCCAATTCGTGATAAAAATCAGCGAGCAAGAAATATGCATATAAAAACAGCCGAAATGTTTAGGCAACTTGTAATAAAAGCAGCGAGTAAAAATTAAAAAAAAAAATAGCTGAAATGATTGGTCACCGTGATAAATGGTCGAAATGATTGGGCAATCGAGACTTTCGCGACATAAAAGCTAAAAAGATAGAGCATCGTGAAAATAAATAAAAAAAATGAAATAAAAAAATGATGATGAAATGAAAACGAAACTTTTCTTCCCTAGAAGTACGTCCATATTGACTCTTGTATACAATCCGGGGGCACAAATGAAAGAAAGGGAACCATATTTTCCCACCATGGTTCGTCAAAAAGAGAACCAATTCTTGACAGTTCATATACAACCTAGAGACTATCCAGACGTTCCTTCTCATTCCGGCAGAATGTAGACGCAACGTCACCATTAAGCAAGAAAGACCCAAGGGTCGAAACAAAAATGGAGTAATGGCAAAATCCTAGCTCCAAGTCTTGACGGTTTATATACAACCTAGAGACCATCCCAGCGTTTCTTCTCATTCCAGCAGGATGCAGACGCAACGTCATCATAAAAAAAGAAAGACCTAAGGGTCAAAGCAAAAAAGGAGTAATGGAAAAATCCTAGCTCCAAGTCTTGACGGTACATATACAACTTAAAGACTATCCCGGCGTTTCCCCCTCATTTCAGCAGGATGCGGACGCAACTATCAAATGAAATTCGAGCAATAGCATATTCCTAGTTCCGAACTTCAATTGCAATACATACAGCATAGAGGTCCTACAGATATCTACAATATTTCAGCAAAGAATTGGCTCGACATCGTAAAAGCAAAAAACGAAGTGACAACATATTCCCAGCTTCGGGCCTTGACGGCAACTCATATAAAGCCTAAAAGACCATTGGAGATCATCTCACCCCAGAAGGGTGCGGTTATGGCTCATCGGGGCTCCAAATTGAGCCCAACCTCAGGTAAAAAGCGTCATGGCAAATTCCTAACGCTTGCTCTTCCGACGACAATATGACCTAAGGAGGTTACTTAAAGACGTCTTGTCCAGCCCCCGAAGGGATCAGAGACACGACAGTCACGGGGCTACTCGAACAGCGTCTTAAAGACCGCATATCGAGAGATACATCAGCCAACGCGACGGTACCACGGACTAAAACCCTAGTACCACAAACCTAACGGACCTCTGTCGTAAAAAGAATGGGGATTATCTAGATACAACATTAGGACAAGTTTGCCTATAAACCCAAGGGAGGTAAACCAAAGAGGCTCCAAAACGAGTGAATAAACTACAAACTCCGAAATGAGTACATAAACTAGAGACTCCAAAATGAGTGAATAAACTACAAACTCCGAAACGAGTGAATAAACTACAAACTCCGAAATGAGTACATAAACTAGAGACTCTGAAACGGATGAATAAACTACAAACTCCAAAATGAGTACATAAACTAGAGACTCCGAAATGAGTGAATAAACTACACACTCCGAAATGAGTGAACAAACTACAAACTCCGAAATGTGTACATAAACTAGAGACTTCGAAACGAGTGAATAAACTACAAACTCCGAAATGAGTGAATAAACTAGAGACTTCGAAACGAGGGAATAAACTACAAACTCCAAAATGAGTATATAAACTAAAGACTCCGAACAAGAAACAGAAAGGTGCAACTCATAGGTCTCAGGGCTTAGAACTACACTTCTTAAGAATTGAGATCTGAGTTAATGATAGATGACGACGCTTGTGTCCGCTCGCTATCTTCTCAAATAAAAAAAATTTAAAAAAATTATGACATACCAGCCCGAAACCAGACGTATGCTATGTAAGCCAGTGAGGACAACATTTGATTCTCACTCGTTTAAGCGCTCACTTACAAACACATTCGTACTTGAATGAAGATAACATTGGAAGCATGCCGATTTATATACGCGTGTGGAGGGTCAGTGCATGACACGAGCACATCAGTGACGTTAGCACTTTAAAAAAACCCTAAGGGTAAAAGTACATGCGCAGATACAAGATGCACACATAAATATGTGCTGGGGATAAAACATTCAACAGTCAATAATAAAGAAACACATTTAAATAAATATTTTATTCTACAGGAAACAGATCACCGAACACGGGATCAAAAGTACAAAGGTTTACAAAACTATGAATAAGGTTTTCTAAAGCCCTCTCAGTCTTCTCCACCATGTCGAAGCGGTGATCTTCGTGAGGAGTTGCTCCCCAGCGGCCAGTATCGTGCCCATCAATGAAGGTAGACATGATGGCCTGCTGAGCCCGTATCTTGTTTAGCAACTGAACAAAGCGATCCTTCAGAGGCTGGGTAATCAAATCTGCCTCATGAAAGCACTCGATTTTGTCCTCAACTACGTCGAGCATTGTCAAAGTCATCTCCGCCGGATGAGGAAGAATGTCAGCAAGCGCAGACAGGAAGATCATCCGGAGCCAAATGGAGCCAATAGGAAGAGGAGAGACTATACGAGTCAGATTCTCGTACATTATCGTGTCACATTGGTCATCTGTGAGAACGAGATCCACCAACCGCGCAGTAAAACGAAGAACAATTCCCTCGATAAGCACCTCCCATGGTTGCCGACGAGCATGAGGACGATTGCAAGCCATAACTCTTGATCTGTTAAAAACAATGGTTCTTTCCTTATGAAGAAGAAGAAAAAGATTATTGCTTCAGAATATAAAGAGAAGCATTTAAATTTAGGCATAGAAAATGTTGTGCATGGTGGAACTATTTCCAAGGCCTGAAAAAAAGGGCATGGGAAAAGAAAGAGTTGACTCATGAAAATCAGAGCAACAAGGTGAAACGATTCCCTCAACAACGCCTCACGTGCATGACATGTGAGCGCCAGCGCTAGTTCTTTCAGGATTAAATCCTATAGTAGCGCCTCATGCGCATGACACGTAAGCGCCGGCGCTAGTTTTTTTTATATATAACAACACCTCACGTGAGGCACATACGAGCATTGGCGTAAAGAAAAGGGGGAGCTTTGTCATTCATGCTTCGAAAAAATTTATATATTGGTGATAAGGATGATAAAAAAAACGAAACAAATATCATCAAAATGTTTACAATGGAAGAACGCAAAACTCTGGACATGGATTATCAAACTTAAAAGCAAGCTTGAGCAATGCACGTTCAGCCTCATCAACCATTTTCTTGTGCATCTTCTCTCGGATGCAAGCGTCAGGGTCACCACTGATTTCCTCCACCTTCTGATATGTTGATACTATCTCTTTCTGTTGAAAGATGCAGTGTAAGATGGCGACGAGATTATCTTTCCGTTTCTTTGAGATCAACCCCATCAAGTACACTGAATGTACCTTATCCTCAGCGTCATCGAGTGCTTGGTGTGGCATAACTTCAAGACGCCCGGGTATAGATTCCCAGATCAACCCAACAACGATCTTTAAAAGAGTAGAATAGCGGGGGAGCAATCGACCGTTGTGATCGTCGAAGCGACGCATCACCTCAGCGCATTGGGCATCGGTAAACTCTTGGCCTTGACAGCGACCTTGGATGTGAATCTCCTCATAAAAGTAATCTCTTCAAGATCATACAAATTAGAAGCTATAATACCTAAAAGAAAAACCAGTGGAGGGTTAGCAATCAAAATAATAAAATCATTATAGTTTAAAGGAAAATCAATGGCCCCCCACAAAATCAAGAGTTTAACTCTAATCAGAGAAACTTCTGTGGGCAGAGATCTAAGCTCTGAGATGAGAATTAAATTCTCAAAGAAAAAAGAAACTTCAAGAAGATGATGAAACAACAGTCATCTCAAGGGCCAAAGACCTTATTTATAAGATGTGAAGGGACAGTTCAACTCCTTAGAAGATCAAACGGTAGAAAAAGTCATACCGTTGCACTCACGTGTGAGCCACGTGAGAAAACGGTGGGGGGCATCCCCCCCCCAAATTTAAACATAATAAAAAGAGCTAAGCTCTGAGGTAGCGCCTCACGTGCTCCTCATGAGGGCGCCAGCGCCAACCCCTTAGAATTAAATCCTATGGTGGCGCCGCACGTGAAGCTCACGTGGGCGTCAATGTGCAAAGTATAGGAGCGCCTATCATAAATAAGAATTAAATTCTTAAGTGGCGCCCACGTGCACAACAAGTGAGCGCCGGTGTCCAAGTTTATATCAGTAGAGTTAAATTCTACACAAGGATATTTCCTTAACAAAAAGTTGGGATACTCTCTGTTAAACAGAGCCGTCGGATCAAAAATCCAACGGTGATGATAAATCATCAAATAATAGAATTAAATTCTATTCTGAGAAATATTTGTCCTCAATCTTTACAAACAAAAAAGATTGTTCTATGTGAAACAGAGTGCCCTTGGATCAAAAATCCAATAGTGATTAAAAATCACCGTTTGACAGAATAAATTTTGTATATGGGAAAATATTTTCCCAATCTGGTTAAAAATAAGAAAACATATTTTGTAAAACAGAAGTCCTTAGATCAAAAATCCAATGGTGGGGTAAAATTTCCCAAATCAATTTTGAGACCAATTAAATCAATTGAAATATCTCAATAAGAGATTTTCTCAAAACTAATTAATAATTTGCCTCCACTATATAAAGGACACGAGACTTCAAGTCTCATATATAGAAAACCCCCCACAAGCTTCTGAAAAATACAGAAAGCTTTCAAAACAACAGAGAATTTAATTCTTAATAAAAGAAGAAGACTTGCCTCCCCAAAACCCTGGGTAAAGAAAACACAAAGATCAAAATATCACTTTTTACCTATCTAAGGGTTTAACCCTTCTCAAAGAACTTAGTTCTTTCTCTGAATTAGAGATTCACAAGACAAATCTCGCACAAGTTGAGAATTTAATTCTCATCGGGAAGATCTTGTTTTTGAGAATCAAAAATTCAGAAAAGAACTAGATTAAAAAGAAAGAAAAAAAAGAACATGTGTTCTGAGAATTTAATTTCTCCAAAATTAGGGTTTAACCCTACATAAAAAACTTAGTTCTTATAAAAAGAAAAAAAGAACTTAGTTCTCCAATGAAGAAAAAACGATCCAAGGTTTTCGAAATAGAGATTTTGATGATCATTAATGGTCAAAATGGTATTAACAGAGATTTAATCTCTAAAAAAGAAAAGAGACTAGCACCTCATGTGTTTCCCACGTGGGTGCCCTCCCAATAGCGCCCGGCGCTTTACGTGAAAAACACGCGGGCGCCCAAAGCAGAAGGCCAGCGCCGTGAAATACATGTGGGCGCTGAATCAAAGTGCTTAGCACTTCATATACAGCCAAAATGGCTGAGTGCTTAGCACTGATTGGGCAGCGCCCAACGCCTCACGTGTTCCTCACGTGGGCGCCATATAAAAAGTGTTTAGCACTTCATATACAGCCAAAACGGTTGAGTGCTTATCACTGATTGGGCAATGCCCAACGCCTCATGTGCACCTCACGTGGGCGCCATACAAAAAGTGCTTAGAACTTCATACATAACCAAAACGGCTAAGTTCTTAGCACTGATTGGGCAGTGCCCAGTGCCGCACGTGCTCTTCACGTGAATGCCACATAAAAAGTGTTTAACACTAAATATATAACTGAGTGCTTAGCACTGCTTGGGCAGTTGTAACAACCCTAAACTTTCTGTACAATTTTCTGTATAATTTTTTTCAAAAATACAGAAATGGGTACTTTTGCCTGAGCATAAGTTATAAGTTTATTTTGCTTTTTAATAGCATGAAGGAGCTTGTAGCTTATTGGTAAGATTTTTCACTGCTGAACAAAAGCACCAGAGTTCAAATTCCATCACCCACATTATTTTTTTAATATTGTTTTTTTTTAATTTTTTAGAATTTCAAGAGTCTACACGTGCTAAACCCGTAAAACCAAAAGTCACATATAAAACAAACTACCCCACTGTGCAAACCAACCGACGAGCGACCCACGGCGACGAACCCCGGCCCGACTCGCCGTGACTCGGCCGGCGGCACGGCTGACTCGGCTGCCCAGGCCGGGTTGACTCGGTCAAATCCGAGTTGACCCTTCATGACTTCTCTGCCTTTTTATCTTCTGGTAACTCCTGCATAGTTTAATTCCTCTGCACATTAACAGAGAGAGTAAAAACCCTATTAAATCATGTTTTTAATACAATTTTTAATACATTTTCAATACAACTTTTCATTTACTCTAAACTCTAGAATACCCTATAAATATCACCCCTAAACACACCCTCCTCACTTCCAAGTTTTGTCCAAAACTCTCAAGAAAACTCTCTAGAATTTTGTGTATAGGTGAAGTTAGCAAAGGGCGAAGCTCTGGCAATTTTCCGACGACGACCCGAGGAGTTTCCGGCGACGAAACGACGCACCGGCGATTCCTCTCTCTACCTCTATCTTCCCCCTTTCTTGTTACCTTGTAAGTCCCACCTCCCTCTTCTCTATTCCATTCTAAAAATTTGTAAAACTAAAACCCGACGGAAGCGGGGTTAATCCGACTTCCGATTCAGTTTTCTTTAAAAAGATCAACTTTCCTCAAATACAACCATACTAAACTCTTACATCTTGACTATTAATCATTAACAAAATATGTTGAATAAGTTTCATAGCAAAATATTTTATATTGCAATTTTTATCGTACTTTTTCACTAAAATACCATGTGGTTTAGTTTCGACTTTAAAACATTAGTAATCTTGTTATACCTTTAGATAGATCATGAGGTAATGACCTACCTACTCACAACACTCATATACAATATAGCACGATACCTTTTGGGTAACATAGATTCGGAAAAATACCGTTTTACACAAAACTACCTCTAACTTATAAAAACCATTTTCACAAGATTATATATTTTAAATAAGTCTTTGCAAAGCGCCGCTACAACCCATTTTGGGAAACCCGACTGGGATGGTGCAGATTATCGCATATCTCTAAGCTTAGTAGTGTGAGATTCAGACCTCCGCAAGGAGCCTTCGGTCTCGAAGGATTTAAAAATACAAATATCTTAAGAAAAATGTAATTTCTAGAAAAATAATAAATTAAAATTATTTTATATAAATAAATATATATATATGTATCATCAAAATATCGATTTTTGATATAATATGAATATTCCAACTTTTCTATATCAAAAGAATCACTTTACATGAAAATACCATGAAATTTCATACAAGTTCAATACTTTATAATTAAATACCATGTATTATGAAAAATATGTTTATCTCACTAGAAATGTCACATATATAAAATCTACATCTATGAAAACTCTAAAAACGATAATAAAATACTTAAGGTGTATTTTGAAAATTATACAAAATTATTTTTACATAAAACCCCCTCAAGTTTTATAAATTACATTAAAGACCCTAGTAAATATAGGTTTAAGCGGGACCAGTCTCTTGAGCCTCAGGAAGCCGGAGATATGGGTGCTTGCCTATTTAAGATAGACAACTTAACAAACGGTGTTATTAACACGGTAATCGTCTTTGAAAATAACACAAATCCTGCCGCACATGTGCAGCGGTTACCGATAACATCAAAACCTAATTCAGGACTTCAATTTCTTTTCTAATTGTTCTGTCTCAGAATAGTCTCATTATAAATTGTAATACCCCAGAGCAGTGCGGTCTTAAGACATCACGGTGATCTGCTTTGTCCACACTCAGTGCGGTCTGTTGCGGACATCTTGGTGATCTGAGTGAGGGAGCTATTTCAGAACAATGGGATCGGGTCTTAAAGCACATTCCGAAAGAGGACCGAACTGCATTATAAATATAATAATACCACCCTCGATTACAGAGGTGCTTTTTAAGTGAACCGGAACTACATGAGCTTGAGAACTCCGTAGTTAAGCGTGCTCGGGCCAGGGAAGTCTTGGGATGGGTGATCTCCTGAGAAGTGGCCCCTGGTCGGGTCCGGTTCGCTCTAAAGGGAAAAACCGTGCGGTTTCGGCCAGAGCAGAAAATACCATCTGTACTGGGACGTGGGGCGTTATATTTATGGTGGCCCATGCAGGTCCCTCAATAGTAGGTCTGTGGTTCGAGAACGAACCATTGTTCTTAGATGGGGGGAATGTGATACCCCAGAGCAGTGCGCTCTTAAGACATCATGGTGATCTGCTTTGTCCACACTCAGTGCGGTCTATTGCGGATATCTTGGTGATCTGAGTGAGGGAGTCATTTCAGAACAATGGGACCGGGTCCTTAAAGCACATTCCGAAAGAGAACCGAACTGCATTATAAATATAATGATACCACCCTCGATTACAGAGGCGCCTTTTAAGCGAACCGGAACTACAGGAGCTTAAGAACTCCGTAGTTAAACGTGTTCAGGCCAGGGAAGTCTTGGGATGGGTGACCTCCTGGGAAGTGGCCCGTGGTCGGGTCCGGGTCGCTCTAAAGGGCAAAACCGTGCGGTTTCGGCCAGAGCGGACAATACTATCTGTACTGGAACGTGGTGCGTTATATAAATAATCTGACTTGAATATAATTCAAGTACAATCTAGAATAATACAATTCAATATGAATCCATGAATCTATATAATCAATCTGTTCAATCTATATTGACCGAACCGAACCATGGATATACTTCCATTTACATGATTCTCCAGTTACATCCATAATTCTCCAGTTACATCCATTTACTGATATCATGGTTTCGGCAAGTCATCCATCTGTACAATCTATAATACAAGACATTACAATTTTAATAATACAAACAATACAATCAAGATATCACGGGGTTTAAGGGGTAGATTGGTACAGAAGGTGTTAGAAGTGGCACGAGACTGCAAAATTTAAGACACCTAACCTGAATTCAATCGCCATTGTTCCGGGCATTCTAACGGAGTCTTGTACTCTATATTCCGTTGCCTTAGTCTCTGGCGTACCGAGATTCCTCTCGTATACACTGGCATCCTTTTGTACCAAGCTACAAACAACAGCGTTAACCATATAATACAACTTTAAAAGCTACTCTCTCTCTCTCTAAGTCTATTCTACTTCTCCCTTTTCTTTGGGACTTACCGAGCGATCGTTCGCTGATGACATTCCTTCTCTTTCTTCTTCGGAATGTTGTCAGGTGATTCGGACTTTCCAGAGATCGAGCCCAGCGCCGAAGACTTGGACCAGTTTATTGAAGATCCCGAGCTGTAGTTACACTTATACATTTCCTTTACATTCTGTATTTTCCATTTCTGTTATGCCGCTGTTTAGGCATTTCTTTCATTCAGGTGTATTTACTTTCCATGCATTGTACAAAAGAATATTAATAAATAAAGTTGATGTTCATTACATTTGTCTCTTGTGTATATTTCTTTTATATTTCTTAGATACGCTTAGCGTATTTACTTCAGAGTAAATACATAGCGGCCTCGTCGCGTTCTCTGCCCGTACACCGGGAAGCGGGGCGTGACAGGTTTTGTTGGTGGCCCATGCAGGTCAGAGCTGTATGGAACCCTACCATGCAGTTCTGTTCTGCGTGAACAACCTAAGCAATATAACACAAGAACCTCAACTAAAACATTCTTTACAATTCATATTCCTTGAATCTTACAATTTTATATTCTTTGAATCATATATTTTGAATCAGTCCTAACCTAAATTCTTCATTCAAGATTATGGATTCCCCGAACAACACCAGCACCAATATCAACAACACGCCTCCACCACTACCACTCACACCTGCCGTCCCTGCTCCGATTAACGAGCAGACGATTCTTCTTGAAGCAATCCGCAACCTCCTAGAAGGATAGCAGCAGTAGACTGCTTTTTTAATGAACCGTCCTGAGGCCAAAACACTTGGGGTGAAGCAATTCAGAGTCTTACACCCCAAACAATTCTCAGGAAAAGAGAGCTATCTGGAATTGGAGGAATGGGCTCAGAGAATTGAAGATGACCTGGCAGCAGCACAAGTGCCAGAGATTGCTTGGGTTCGAGTTGCAAAGCTGCAGCTCACGGACAATGCACGGGTCTGGTGGAAGACGGAAGAAAGCCGTTTTGATCAACCCATCGAATGGAAGACTTTCCGCGACATGTTCGACGCAAAGTACTTCCCGGAGACTGTCAGGTTCGACATGGAACAGCAGTTCATCCATCTACAACAAGGTTCAATGTGGATAAAATCAGTAGATGAGTATGACGCTGAGTTTACCTTGCTCAGTCGATTTGCGGCACACCTGATACCGACAGATGAAATCAGAGCCCGTCGATTTCAATAAGGTTTGGATTCGAAGATCCATGCTGCACTGGCCACAGGAGATTTTCCGACTCATGAATCAGCTCTGAAAGCTGCCCGTCGTTATGAGGCAGTGGTAAAGATGAGAAGCAGATCTCAAGCTGCTGGAGTTAAGCGCCTGCCAGTCAGATGGTAGGTGGAGCCTCTTCAAGGCCAACTGTTGAACCCAGGAGACCAGAAGAAACCAATAACCAGCCAAGTCCAGACTTTTGCTACTACTGCAGGAGAAAGGGATACTTGTGGAAGGACTGTAGGCGCGCAAAAGGTCTGTGTCTAATTTGTGGCGCATCCAATCACGGAATTGGAAACTGTCCTTATAATAGCAATCCAGCTCACACACCCACCAACTACCCGCAGCGGCCAACTATCCAGGCTCCTGCATCTCGTCTTGCACTCCCTGCTCCACCACCTGCACCGCTTACTCACCAATTCCAACAGGCACTGAGGAACATGCCTCGAAGACAGAGGAATGTGCCCCCAGCTAGAAGGAACGTACCCCGGCGACAAGCTTACACCTTAGCAGCCGTAGAAGCTGAGACAGTTGACCAAGATAACACTAATAAGTCTCTTTCACATTTTTAAAACCCTTGTATCACTTTGTTATTTTTCATACACTATCAGTACTTCAGCCACCAAACTTTCCTTGAACATGTTTCACTTTCCTTTTACAAATTTCGAGGACGAAATTTTTCATAAGAAGGGTAGAATGTAACAACCCTAAACTTTCTGTACAACATTTTTTACAATTTTTTTCAAAAATACAGAAAGGGGTACTTTTGCCTGAGCACAAGTTATAAGTTTGTTTTACTTTTTAATAGCAAGAAAGAGCTTGTAACTTACTGGTAAGACCTTGCACTGCTGAACCAAAGCAGCAGAGTTCAAATCTCATCACTCACATTATTTTTTTAATATTGTTTTCTTTTAAATTTTTTTAGAATTTCAAGAGTCTACACGTGCTAAACCCGTAAAACCAAAAGTCATATATAAAACAAAATACCCCACTGTGCAAACCAACCGACGAGCGACCCACGGCGACGAACCCCAACCCGACTCGCCGTGACTCGGCCGGCGGCACGGCTGACTCGGCCGCCCAGGCCGGGTTGACTCGGTCAAATCTGAGTTGACCCTTCATGACTTCTCTGCCTTTTTATCTTCTGGTAACTCCTGCATAGTTTAATTCCTCTGCACATTAACAGAGAGAGTAAAACCCCCATTAAACCATATTTTTAATACAATTTTTAATACATTTTCAATACAACTTTTCATCTACCCTAAACCCTAGATTACCTTATAAATATCACCCCTAAACACACCCTCCTCACTTCCAAGTTCTGTCCAAAACTCTCAAGAAAACTCTCTAGAATTTTGTGTACAAGTGAAGTTAGCGAAGGGCGAAGCTCCGGCAATTTTCCGACGACGACCCGAGGAGTTTCCGGTAACGAAATGACGCACCGGTGATTCCCCTCTCTACCTCTATCTTCCCCCTTTCTTGTTACCTTGTAAGTCCCGCCTCCCTCTTCTCTATTCCATTCTAAAAATTTGTAAAACTAAAATCCGACGGAAGTGGAGTTAATCCGACTTCCGATTCGGTTTTCTTTAAAAAGATCAACTTTCCTCAAATACAACCATACTAAACTCTTACATCTTGACTATTAATAATTAACAAAATATGTTGAACAAGTTTCATAGCAAAATATTTCATACTGCAATTTTTATCGTACTTTTTCACTAAAATACCATGTAGTTTAGTTTCGACTTTAAAACATCAGTAATCTTGCTATACCTTTAGATAAATCACGAGATAATGACCTACCTCCTCACAACACTCATATGCAACATAGCACGATACTTTTTGGGTAACATAGATTCGGGAAAATACCGTTTTACACAAAACTACCTCTAACGTATAAAAAACATTTTCACAAGGTTATGTATTTTAAACAAGTCTTTACAAAGCGCCGCTATAACCCATTTTGGGGAACCCGACTGGGATGGTGCGGATTATCGCATATCTCTGGGCTTAGTAGTGCGAGATTCAGACCTCCGCAAGGAGCATTCGGTCTCGAAGGATTTAAAAATACAAATATCTTAAGAAAAATGTAATTTCTAGAAAAATAATAAATTAAAATTATTTTATATATATATATATATATATATATATATATATATGTATCATCAAAATATCTATTTTTGATATAATATGAATATTCCAACTTTTCTATATCGAAAGAATCACTTTACATGAAAATACCATGAAATTCCATACAAGTTCAATACTTTACAATTAAATACCATGTATTATGAAAAATATATTTATCTCACTAGAAATGTCACATATATAAAATCTACATCTATGCAAACTCTAAAGACGATAATAAAATACTTGAGGTGTATTTTGAAAATTATACAAAAATATTTTTACATAAAACCCCCTCAAGTTTTATAAATTACAATAAGGACCCCGGTAAATATAGGTTTAAGCGGGACCAGTCTCTTGAGCCTCAAGGAGCCGGAGATATGGGTTCTTTCCTATTTAAGGTAGACAACTTAACAAACGGTGTTATCAACGGGGTAATCGTCTTTGAAAAAGACACAAATCCTGCCGCCCATATGTAGCGGTTACCGATAACATCAAAACCTAATTCAGGACTTCAATTTCTTTTCTAATTGTTCTGACTCAGACTAGTCTCATTATAAATAATCTGACTTGAATATGATTCAAGTACAATCTACAATACTACAATTCAATATGAATCCATGAATCCATATAATCAATATGTTCAAGCTATTCAATCTATATTGACTGAACCGAACCATGGATATATTTCCATTTACATGATTCTCCAGTTACATCCATGATTCTCCAGTTACATCCATTTACTGATATCATGGTTTCGGCAATTCATCCATCTATACAATCTATAATACAAGACATTACAATTTCAATAATACAAACAATACAATCAAGACATCGCGGGGTTTAAGAGTTAGATTGGTACGGAAGGTGTTAGAAGTGGCACGAGACTACAAGATTTAAGACACCCAACCTGAATTCAATCGCCGTTGTTCCGGGCATTATAACGGAGCCTTGTACTCTATATTCCGTTGCCTTAGTCTCTGGCATACTGAGACTCCTCTCGTATACACTGGCATCCTTCTGTACCAAGCTACAAACAACAACATTAACCATATAATACAACTTTAAAAGCTACTCTCTCTCTCAGTCTATTCTACTTCTCCCTTTTCTTTGGGACTTACCGAGCGATCGTTCACTGACGACATTCCTTCTCTTTTTTCTTTGGAATGTTGTCAGGTGATTCGGATCTTTCAGAGATCGAGCCCAGTGCCAAAAACTTGGACCAGTTTATTGAAAATCCCGAGCTGTAGTTACACTTGTACATTGCCTTTTGTAACAACCGAGTTCATTTATACCAATTCCAGTTCCCGTATTTATCATATCTGTAGTATTTTATTGATTTATCATATTTGGGTGCGAATGGTATTTTACCTTCTACATTGCATTCGACCCGACCCGCTTGCTTGAACTTGTTTGATTCATATTTATAGCTTACCTTGACTTGTTACATAGACACGTGCATCTAGTGTATACTGCATATTGACTTTTCATCTGACATCGCACATTTTATCTTATAACATTTTAGGTCATATAAAATAAATTAAAATTGCATTTCATAGTCTGCATGATACCCCTAACCCCGTGGTAGCATCCGCGCATCGTGTTCTTGTCCCGTTCAGTGAAACAGACGTGTTTGGATGGCTATGCGCACGTACGTGCATCCGTTCTTGGGGGTATGCGTTTTCGTTACCTGAGCATCCATTTTGAATTTTGAAAGTCGCATATATTTTTCGTATTTTAAATCTGAAATTTTGGACCCGACCCGGGCTTGTTTTGGAGTAAGTTTGTATTTGCCAAAATCTCAAAACGGACTAATATTATATTCTTTATATATTTATAAACTATTAATATGCTTTTAACTAAAATATATTATTACATCCTTTAACAGTTATAATTTTATATATATTATATTTTTAAACTAAATAAATCCTAACTATTGCCGATCTCTCTCTCTCATGCTGGTCTCTCTCTCTCCAATCCCACGCATCTCTCTCTCTCTCTTTCCTTTCTTTCTCTCTTTCTCTCTCCACTACTAACAACCAATTTTATATCTCCTTACTGTTCCCCTTCTCTCTCTCTCTCTCTCTCCTCTCGATCTCGCCATCTCTCTATCTATCTCCTCTCGCATTCTCTCTCTCTCTCTCTCTCTTTCTTTTCTTTCTTTCTCTCTTCTATTTATTTCTTTAAACCTAATAATTTTAATAAACCACAGCCCCCCTCTCTCTCTTCCTCATCTTCTCAAAATTTTCTCTTTCCCGCCTCCCGCGCTCGTGAACCCGTGCCCATCGCCTTGCCTGCACACCTCACCCCATCGCCGGCGCCCACGGTCGTCGTCGCCTCACCCTCTTCCACCTCACCACCTCTCCTTCCCCGACCAACCCCGAGCCTGCACACCCTCGAACGACCCCAAGAAGCCATGGTCTGCGAACCTCTACCGCCGACCTTGTCACCGTTCCCATCGCCCAACCTCTCCCCGGCCTTATCACCTTCCTCATCCCTCTCTCTCGACCTCCTAACACCACCACCAACCCCTCTGCAAGCCTAACGACCCATCCCGATCTCAACCCCCTACACCCTAGTCTCGCTTGCACAACTTGCCTCGCCGCCGATCCTCACCTTGGACCTCACCCGTCGCCACCACCCTCTCTGTCTCTCTATCCTCCCTCTTACTTCCCAGAACTGTAACACCCGAGTTCACTTATACCAATTCCAGTTCCGTATTTAATTATCCGTGGTCCTTCTTGATTTATCGTGTTTGGGGTGCGAATGGTAGGTTACATTTTACATTGCATTCGATCCGACCCGCTTGCTTGAACTTGATTGATCTATATTTATAGGTTGCCCTGGTTTGTTGCTTTGACACGTGCATCTAGTATACACTACATATTGGCATTTCATCTGACATCGCATGTTTTATCATATAACTTTTAAGTCACGGAAAATAAATTAAAATTGCATTTCATAGCTTGCATGGTACCCCTAACCCCGTGGTAGCATCCGCGCAACTTGTTCTCGTCCCGTTTAGTGAAACGGACGTGTTTGGATGGCTACGCGCATGTGCGTGCATCCGTTCTTGGGGGTATGCTTTTTCTTTAACTGAGCATTCATTTTGTAATTTGGAAGCTGCATATAATTTTCAGATTTTAAATCTGAATTTTTGGACCCGACCCGGGTGTGTTTTGGAGTAAATTTGTGTTCGCCAAAATCTCTAAACGGACTGATAAAATAATATTATTCTAATCTATATAACTGTATATATATCTAAATCTAACCAAATATATATATATTCCTATATATCCTGTACAATCTCTCTCTCTCTCTCTCTTCTACTAATATTTTTCCTTTAAATCTTTTTCAACAACCATACCTCACAACCACGTACCCTTCTCTTTCCTCGCTCATCTTCTTCTTCCTTTCCCACGCGAAGCGTGAACCGATCTCCCGAGCACCAAGAACCCTCATCTCGCCGGAAAACTTCACCTTTCCCATCACCCCGCCATCGCCTTCTCCCCGACCTCGACCTCCTCCCTCATCTTCCCTTCTCCTCTCGCGCAACCCATCGACGCGTCGCCTGCACCCTGTCGCCGCGTGCCGGCGTTGCCGTCTCCTCGACCGCGCCTCCACCTTTGACATCTGCCCTCCTCCTCACCCTCGTACTCACCCCCGCGCATCCCCCTCCTCTCCCGAGCATGCACGCCCACCTGCAAACCCTAACTCCGCCGACCGACCATCTCGTCGGCCTTTCCTCATCGACTTCGTCTCCCTTCGTTCATCTCTCTCTTCCTCTTCCCTTTTCTCCAACCTCGAACCCACAGCACGCTGCACCCACGGTTTCTGAAGCACCGGCGCCATCTCAGCATGCCACTCAGACCGGTGGGGGCCAGTCCACGTGGAAACCTCCAGATCGGGCAGTAGAGCCTCGGCCCGGGGTTTACTATCTCGATGTGCTGAAGGATGGAGAAGTCTTTGATCGCATTAATTTGGAAAAGCGAAAACATATTTGGGAGGCAGGTTCCTGTTTGTGATTTTGTGCTGGATCATCAGTCTGTCTCTCGCCAGCATGCAGCAGTAGTTCCCCACAAGAATGGAAGTGTATTTGTAATCGATCTAGGCTCTGTCCACGGCACATTTGTTGCAAATGAGAGGCTAACAAAGGACAATCCAGTCGAGCTCGAAGTTGGACAATCGCTAAGACTTGCTGCCTCAACCAGAACTTACATCTTGAGAAAGAACTCATCCGCCCTTTTTCCATCTTTGTCACTTCCTGCACAACTCGATCTTTCTTCTCCCCAAGATCCTATTGATGAAGATTCGGTTATGGCCTATAACACAATACTAATTCGCTATGGAATCTCAGATGGTGTAGATGTTGAGACCGAACTGTAGGGTTCCTAGGCACACACTAGAGGTCTCATAAGGCATCAACCATGCCAAATTCTAATTTTACAAGTGCCGAGAAAGCCTAATATGGATCGTTAACTAGAATTTTAGGCGAAAACGATAACTAGTAAACAACTTTACTAAGTGAACGGAAATACAACCTTTGTAGATCCGGTTCTCCACCTCCATAGCTCCATGATGAAGTCTCCTTGCCGTCCAAATCGAATCCCAGGCTCTAGCGTCGGCTTCATCGGGGAAATGGGCGGGCTAGGTCATCGACTACGATGCCGAAGATGATCTACGTCGAGGCAACACTAGATCAAGCTCCAACTTCACCAAGTCAAGAAACTTGTGAAGAAAACACCCTATACTACTTGGCAAGAGGTAGAGGATGAAAAAATAGGAAGTGGGTTCACTTTAGAATTGGATTTCTCACTCTTTTCATCAAATCACCATTGATGGAATCAAGCTTCTTCATCTTGTAGAAGAAGAAGAAGAAGAAGATGAATATTATGATAAGAATTTTAAAATAGAAAAGAAAATGAATTCTTATCATATGCAAACCATGGTTAGATGTAGAGAATGAACTAGGGTTAGTGAATGGTTAGGTTTATGACATGAAGACAAAATGGTCACTTTAGTCAAACCTTCATGAAGCTTCAACAAGCTTCATCTTTGAAAGCAACCATTTTCCCTTTTTCTTTTGTCAAAACAAAATAAATAAATGCATAAATAAATCAAATGAAACCCTAACCATTAACTAACCATGGTTTAATCATACACTTAACCAAGTTAGCATGTATCATCAAACATGATACAAAAGAGTGCACAAAAGTATATCACATATACAACTTGTGAACTTCAAGTGAGAAAATCCATTTAAAGTGAACCAATACTAGTTAATGCAAAGTAATATATCAAATATATAATTATACATTAAATCATTAAATCAACACTTGATTTAACGATCCGGTCATATCGCATATGACCGACTAATATCCAATGTATCGGCTTATTGAATCAATCCTTGATTTGATAACTAGGTTATATCGCATACAACCAATCGATACATTCATCGCGAGAATAAAATACGGTATCACATACACGCATTATTCTCGGTCCCGCACATATCTCATATGCGCTCCTATTTCATTTTGCTTGAGCCAGGAAACCTCTGTGTAGGACTCTAAAGACTCGTCAATACGCCGGCAGCAGGCGATGATCATATCAAACACCCACAAGCCGCAAGCGGTCTGCCAAACGTAACGGCCACCCGGGTATTGAGCGATCAGAAGATCGACGAGCAAGCCCGCTCACACTCCTGTGAATCCAACCAGTAACACTTACCGTACAGTCCGGTCTCGTCGTCTGATATGTCGCATACTCGCCTAGGGGTGGTAAACGTCAGACCCCAACAGCTCGATAAGTCGTGTCGATATGAGGTCTATAACAGTTCGAGAAACTACTAGTAACACTTACCAGTAAATCTCAGCAACCCTGGCCAGGGATTTCCGGTTATAGCCAATCGAACACGGCGCAACATCAACTCCCTATACCGGGAGAGACGAATCCCCTTCTATCGCTCATTGCCTCCATGTGATTCAGGACTGTACCCAAAAACCACCGTTTTGCACGCTCTCTTGGACGTGGTAAGGTGGAAATCAAAGCACAGTGGGAACCACACAAGACTCTATGACGATCTCGGGTCAACAGACTACTCTGTACCAGTGTCACCAGAGAACTGCCATCTGACGTAAGGTATAATACCATCTGGGAGTTCTCGGCGAGTCCGTCCAGTGTACCCAGTCTCCACTGAGCACCCGTATATCATCTCTGATGTCAAACACCAATGGATATGGGATCATCCATCGCCCATCTGTATGGGTCGAGAAGGTATACGCTAGTCTACTCTGGTATATCGATGCCCCGTCTCGATACACCCACGACTAGGGACTTTGAAGGATGTACTTATGGACTACCATGTCCCCACTAGTATGATCCGCATCATAGTCCAGGTAGTCAAGTACACATCCTAAGGGCTTTACCAACATGCAACAGAGAGACAATCAGTGTATACGTTAAGGTAAAGATCAACCAGATAGCATACTATCATGTCGAGCTAGAAGGTCCTCCCTATATATGTCCAAGCATCCACTACAATATACATCCTATGTATAGTAATGGCCTCTAGGGCATACATATAACTAACAATCTCCCACTTGCACTAGGGACATCTGACAGCAGTGGTTGTAGTATCTCATACTCAACCATCCCATAAAAGTCTCTCTCTAGGAAAAGGCCTTTGTGAGTGGATCCGCCGTGTTGTCCTCTGCGTCTACTCTCCTAACCTCGATCCCTTGGAGATCAAACATCTCCATGATCAGGTGATACTGCCTTAGAATATGTCTGGATCACTGATGGGACGGACGTTCCTTGGCATAAGCCACAACTCCATTGTCACACAATGGGAGGAACTAAGTTCATCTCATAAACAAATATACACCCAGACAGCCTCTTTGGTAGCATCTTAAGTAGCGATGTATCGAGCCTTTATCGTCTAGTATGCCACGGTATCTAGCTTGGAACCCTTCCAACATACCGTCCCTTTACTGAGGGTAAAGACAATGCCTGTGACTGACTTTCAGTCGTCCTTATCACCCTGGAACCCTTCCAGTGATTCTCCCCAGGATCGGTTGATACCATCTCACTACAACTAGTGAGAATCCTAACATCCATTTAGATCTATCTCATAGATCCAAAACCCAGGATTTAGGAGGTATCATTTTGATCCTATATGGAGAATCATTGTGATAAGCGGAGATTGACCGAGCGTAGTATAGGAAACTCCTTCCCTATCAAGAGCATGTCATCCACGTACTCTACAAGGATCGGCACTATACTCCCTACTACCTTTTTGTTTATACAAGGTTCATCTACCATTTTGATGATGTCAAACTCTTTGACTAACACATCAAAACAGATGTTCCAACTCCGCGATACCTGCTTTATCCTATAAAACATCTTGTACACGTTTCCGCTGCTCCCACTGTCTACGAAGCCCCTCTGGCTGTGTACTTATAGACGTTCTCTTCTAAAACATCATTTAGAAAAGCAGTCATGGCACCCAACCGCCAGATATCGTAGTCATGTTATGTAGCCGTGGCAAGTAGGATCTGGATGGACTTAAGCATAGCCACTTGAAAAGGTTTCATCATTATCCACGCCTGGTCGATGACGAAAAGCTTTAACAAGTCTAGCTTTGAAAGTCTCAACTTTTCCATCTACACCAAGTAATCTTCTCAAGATATACTTGCTCCTGATGGGGATTTAACCCTTCAGATATAGCAACCAAAGTCCATACTTTGTTGGTGTATAAGGATTCCATCTCAGATCGCTAAGCATCCAGCCATTCTTACAGAGTCCCTACTCTCGATGGCCTGCTCGAAACTAGTTGGGTCATCATCTCATGATGCAATCCTCGCTCCCACTGTCATAGAGAAACAGAAGTATCTCTCAGGTGGGTGAGAAAACCCTACTAGATCGGCGGAGAGGCCGAGGTTCGTTGGTAACTATTGAATCCTTTGGTTTTATCAAATCATCAGCTGCAGTTTGTATAGCTGGAACATTTCCAGTTCTACATAACAGATCTTGCCTCGAGCTTGTCCGGATTTTTCTTTTAGACATAGCCCGGACAACCACAAATCTTAACCAACTTAAGATATGGGCTCTTCCCTTATCATATCACATATGAAATGGTAGGCAATTGATTTGATTTGAACCCTATTCAATAGGTATGCAGCTTCTCAAGTGCATAACTCCCAAAAGGAAATAGGTAACTCAGTAGTACTCATCATAGAGCACACCTTATCATATAGGGTGTGATTGCTCCACCCCGATATACCATCGTGCTATGGTGTATACGGAGGAGTAATGCTGAGAGAGAATCTCATTCTCCTTTAGAAAAGTCCAAGAATTCCGTGGACAAGTATTCTCCTCCCTGATCTCATCATAGGACATAATACTTATACCCGCTTTGGTTCTCTACTTCTAACTTATATTCTGTGAATATCTCAAAAAGTTCGGACTTGTGTTTCAACAGGAACATATGTCCGAATCTTGAGAGATTATCAGAGAATGTAACGAAGTACAAAGAACCAGTCCTGGCATATGTAGACTGGGGACTTTACATACATCAACATGTATCATCCCAAGAGTTTACTAACTCTTTCTCTGTTTCCAGTAAACATAGATATGGTCATCGTATCTTTGTGACATGACTGGCAAGTTTCATAAGATGTAAATTCAAACAGATTTAAATATGCATCTAAATGTAACTTTAGCTAGTCAGGTCGCATTGATATGACCTAGTCTACAATACCTCAAGAAAAATTCGTTCATTTCTGAACTCATCCTCTTGTGTGTGTTCTGTATACTAAGAACTGTAGTTTGATTTAGAACATCAACGCTTTTAGATAACGTGCCTGATCCGATCAACTTTTGATATAGGAAATGTTCAAAACATTATCCATCAATACAAAATTTTATCATTTCTTTACTAATAAAGAGACTGATATGATTTTGTATATCGGATTCGGTATCTAATAGTATTTGTTCAGAATCAATGTATTTGTAATACAAGGTGACAGTGACCAACAGACTTGGCTGCAACACTTGCCCCGTTTTCTGCCTCATGAAACTTATCACCCGTTCTCAGTTCTCTACCTTTCTGTAGCCCTATGTAACAGATTACATATCTGGGATCCTGATCTGGTATCACATACTCAGGACGTAAAGGATACTGAGAAACAGTTCTTTGTAATGAACACACCCGAAGATGATGCATCATCATGCAATCTCTTCGTCTGGGTGGCACGGGAATTCTGGTAATCCCCAATTTCCTGCTCTGTCTTATAACAATTATAAGTTGGAGCGGGACCAACGTTCCCCAGCTCAGTATAACAAGCGGGTTCGGTCAATATTCCGTATTATTATCTTGATTAAGGCGTGATATGGTTGCTACCTGGAGAGAGAGAGAAGAAAACACTCAGCGTGCGCTCTTGCAAGAATAGATTGGTTATTCTTTTATCTAATCAGGATGGCTCCCACTGTTTTTATCAAATCTTCCTTCAAACCCTAAAAGGAAAGACTAGCCGGGATTAATTACACACTATAAGTTCACCTATCTTTCAGCCAGGCCAGTGTCGGTACTTTGAGGGAGGTCCCTCGTGCTTTCGCACGAACCTAATTAATGTAAACCTCTTTTTCCCAGAGGCGTAACCCCGTTAACACCTTTCTAGACACCTACTTGATCGGCTAATTGTAATGTGTAAAACTCTCCCAGGAGTAACTCTTACTCGCAGCGGGTATCGGGATCCGACTATCTCATAGAAGGTATGCAATCTCATTGCAAATTTCAACACTTGAAATTCCCGATAATATTTTGCCCCGAACGATCTATGACCTTGACAAGGTCAACAAACCATAGACCGCAAGTCAAGTTCAACCCGTCATTTCTTGATTGAATCAAACCCACCCGCACGACCCTTGACAAGGTCAACAAGGCCGCACGACTACCCTAACCCAATCTGCATCATATGCATAAGCAGATAAATACTGGTTAGCTACCGCACACTGCGCCTTGACAAGGTCAACAAACGCAGCACGAATACTAAACAGGACTTATCTGAAATGACGGAGGGCTATGTCAGGTTTTTCTGAAAACCTATTGCGTAATGAACTTGATATCGTTGTAGAATCAAATGATTTTAAAAATGGAGTGCTTTTGAGGCTTTTCTAGTTTTGCTAAAGGAGTCACTCCCGGTGAAGGGATCGTCGGTCCTTTCCTCGTCGAATGAGGTGCGGGATATATCATATATATCACTGTGCAAAGCAGAAACTATAGAAGCAATCAAAAGACAAACCGAGAGTTGTAGCATCTGCCAGTTATTGCTAAACGAGTCACTCTCGGTGAAGGGATCTCGGTCCTTTCCTTATCGAATAAGGTGAAGGATATATCATATATACCGCTGTGCAAAGCAAGAACTGTAGCTACCTGTTTTAATTTTTAGAAATTCGATTCTACAACATCTTTAGGTTTCTTTTATTTCATTAATCACATTAATGAAGTCCCATCATTTAAAACACATAAACATCACAGATAAATACGACGTACACTTATGCCATCCGCATTCGCCTCGATGTCCTCTCGTGCACCGTTAGGTTAGGTGACTAACGGCAGAGCGGGGCAGGGCTAGCGCGGGTGTAAAACATAAGTAACGCCTATATAATATATCATATATACTATATACAGTATCCATCACAGAACATATCACATGATCACATCACAGATATCGCAGCAGAAGAATCATATGAAATATTGGATATACTAGGACGTCCGTGTTTTCAATACGAGCCAGTATAAAACACGGATTCCACGGTCGTGATGAATAGCCAATCCCACACCCCTAGACCCCTACGAGAGCGGCAAGCAACCCTACCAATTCTAGGGTTAGGAGACCCGGACTCGACTCCTCGAGTTGGTCTCCCACTGGACCCTAGAACCCGGTTACTTGTGCTCCCCTCCTTGGGTCTATCCTAGTGCGGAAAAGTAAACAATATACAAAAGGTGACATCTTCCGCAACCTGGAAGTGCCCCAATAAAAGAATATTACATACAAGTTTTTACATGAATGAAAATGAAAAACACTCATCTCACATAAAAACCCCCGGCTATTCAAACACGACGATCCAATATAACATATCCAGCAACACATAACATCACATGTCATCAACGTAAGTAAATATGCGCATCCCAATTGTCGTTGGCATATAGCAACGAAACCGGCGATATCACATATTACACTTACGGTCACAGAAAAGAAAGTGTAAAACTACAACAGTTGGAATCTGCAACCTGCATAGACATCGCATGCCTAATCAAATGAACTCCTTAGACATCGCATGCCTAACAATTATAAACCCCGCATTTTAGTCTCAAAATCGAAAACAATTTTCAATATCAAGTCGGGCAATTCAACAGGATTCCCGACATTCTGATCGAATGCTCGTCGCAAACTTTAGTAGGCGGCCGCACCCCCGATACCGTCGACGAAGTGCACCAAGGCGGAACACCGCTACCGCGAGCACCCGAACGGATGCTTTCGGCGACGGGGTTCTCCTACAGTCACTTGGTCGGGGCTATGGAGCGAGGCTGTCTATTAAGTTTACCCGGCGAGTATCCGCGTACGCTACGTGATTGCGACGGACTTTTGATCACATCAAAATTCCGTGGCAACCGATCAAGTGAGACTAAAGTGCTATGTTTATAACATTCAAATCAGTTATCTCATAACTGCTTGTGAATTCCAATTATTGTATTCCATTCCAGATAAATAGAAAATGTTAAACTTTCCGATCGAACAATCGAACACCCAAGTTTTCCCAAAGCAAATCAACACATGAAACAAGTTTAAAAACATCCAGTTCATGCCTCAGTACCAACGGTCCAGCCGTAGAAGGGTCAAGCCAACGCCTCACATGTGGCACGCCGTACTGCCCCAAACCCGAAGGTTCAAAGGGCAGTTCAAGACGGTCACATAATTGAGTTAAGGTTTGTTGTCTTCTAGAGGGACCATCGCGTTACTTGCACTACTCAGAACGTCTTTAAACCACAGAAAAATCCAACACTTGGAAATTTTCCCGCAGGGGAAAAGTTGGGTATTTATATCCGGTCGAACTTTTTAACATATTCTAAAATTATCCGGAAAACACATAGACAAGATTAGACAATCCGATCGAATCTACGAACTCCCAATACAACCCAGAAATTTCAACTCTTTAATAAATATTAAAAATTCCCAGGAAAACCAGCACTGCAAAGTAGGAGTTACTGTGCAAAATTCAATGCATGATAAGACAAATTGACCGCGGAACCGCCGCACGAGCCATGCTAGTGCCGCGGAACCGCGGCGGCTTGAAGGAATTAGGGCATCGAATTTTACAGTAACTCTTAGATATTCCTGCTGATTTTTCTGTATATTTTTAATTCTCAAAAATCCACAATTTTCAAAAATGTACAGAGAGCAATTTTTGGGTTAGGGTTTCGGTTCGATCGGACTTCTAACTCCGTCTACGCATCGCCTAAGGCTCTAGCTAGGCTCTGATACCACTGTAGGGTTCCTAGACACACACTAGAGGTCTCACAAGGCATCAACTTTGCTAAATTCTAATTTTACAAGTGCCGAGAAACCCTAATACGGATCGTTAACTAGAATTTTAGGCGAAAACGATAACTAGTAAACAATTTTACTAAGTGAACGGAAATACAACCTTTGTAGATCCGGTTCTCCACCTCCATAGCTCCATGATGAAGTCTCCTTGCTGTCCAAATCGAATCCCGGGCTCTAGCGTCGGCTTCATCGGGGAAATAGGCAGGCTAGGTCATCGACTACGATGCCGAAGATGATCTACGTCGAGGCAACACTAGATCAAGCTCCAACTTCACCAAGTCAAGAAACTTGTGAAGAAAACACCCTATACTACTTGGCAAGAGGTAGAGGATGAAGAAATAGGAAGTGGGTTCACTTTAGAATTGGATTTCTCACTCTTTTCATCAAATCACCATTGATGGAATCAAGCTTCTTCATCTTGTAGAAGAAGAAGAAGAAGATGAATATTATGATAAGAATTCTAAAATAGAAAAGAAAATGAATTCTTATCATATGCAAACCATGGTTAGGTGTAGAGAATGAACTAGGGTTAGTGAATGGTTAGGTTTATGACATGAAGACAAAATGGTCACTTTAGTCAAACATTCATGAAGCTTCAACAAGCTTCATCTTTGAAAGCAACCATTTTCCCTTTTTCTTTTGTCAAAACAAAATAAATAAATGCATAAATAAATCAAATGAAACCCTAACCATTAACTAACCATGGTTTAATCATACACTTAACCAAGTTAGCATGTATCATCAAACATGATACAAAAGAGTGCACAAAAGTATATCACATATACAACTTGTGAACTTCAAGTGAGAAAATCCATTTAAAGTGAACCAATACTAGTTAATGCAAAGTAATATATCAAATATATAATTATACATTAAATCATTAAATCAACACTTGATTTAACGATCCGGTCATATCGCATATGACCGACTAATATCCAATGTATCGGCTTATCGAATCAATCCTTGATTTGATAACTAGGTTATATCGCATACAACCAATCGATACATTCATCGCGAGAATAAAATACGGTATCACATACACGCATTATTCTCGGTCCCGCACATACCTCATATGCGCTCCTATTTCGTTTTGCTTGAGCCAGGAAACCTCTGTGTAGGACTCTAAAGACTCGTCAATACGCCGGCAGCAGGCGATGATCATATCAAACACCCACAAGCCGCAAGCGGTCTGCCAAACGTAACGGCCACCCGAGTATTGAGCGATCAGAAGATCGACGAGCAAGCCCGCTCACACTCCTGTGAATCCAACCAGTAACACTTACCGTACAGTCCGGTCTCGTCGTCTGATATGTCGCATATCTCGCCTAGGGGTGGTAAACGTCAGACCCCAACAGCCCGATAAGTCGTGTCGATATGAGGTCTATAACAGTTCGAGAAACTACTGGTAACACTTACCAGTAAATCTCAGCAACCCTGGCCAGGGATTTCCGGTTATAGCCAATCGAACACGGCGCAACATCAACTCCCTATACCGGGAGAGACGAATCCCCTTCTATCGCTCATTGCCTCCATGTGATTCGGGACTGTACCCAAAAACCACCGTTTTGCATGCCCTCTTGGATGTGGTAAGGTGGAAATCAAAGCACAGTGGGAACCACACAAGACTCTATGACGATCTCGGGTCAACAGACTACTCTGTACCAGTATCACCAGAGAACTGCCATCTGACGTAAGGTATAATACCATCTGGGAGTTCTCGGCGAGTCCGTCCAGTGTACCCAGTCTCCACTGAGCACCCGTATATCATCTCTGATGTCAAACACCAATGGATATGGGATTATCCATCGCCCATCTGTATGGGTCGAGAAGTTATACGCTAGTCTACTCTGGTATATCGATGCCCCGTCTCGATACACCCACGACTAGGGACTTTGAAGGATGTACTTATAGACTACCATGTCCCCACTAGTATGATCCGCATCATAGTCCAGGTAGTCAAGTACACATCCTAAGGGCTTTACCAACATGCAACAGAGAGACAATCAGTGTATACGTTAAGGTAAAGATCAACCAGATAGCATACTATCATGTCGAGCTAGAAAGTCCTCCCTATATATGTCCAAGCATCCACTACAATATACATCCTATATATAGTAATGGTCTCTAGGGCATACATATAACTAACAACCGAACCGGGTCCTTTGGGTGTTAAAGAAGGAATCCTTGTGGGAAAATACGAGTCTCTCGTACAAACTACAGTTTTACCGAAGGGGAAGGAGAAAGTATTTTTAAAAGAAGATAAAGTTTCTCCCAAGGGCGTGACCGATAAGCTTCAAGAGGTTTTGAACAAAGTTAAAGTACTCCTAAAGGTGGGATTTATGATGATCTTTATGGCGATTCTGTTCACGTTAAAGTTGGTTCTTCTTGGGCATATAAATTGAATGGGGAATCTGCGGTTAAGGTGAAGGATCTTAATTCAGATGGAGAAATTCTTGATGCTAGTTATGTGGATGACAGCGATGACCTTTTTGGTTGATGATCTTCTTTGGGGCCACACTCTGTGAATTTGCGGATTTTATACGTGATACGGTATGGCTGCGTTTTGTGGAGATCTTCGAGTAGTTTGCCGGAATCCGATCGTGCCGACGACGATCCCGACGACCCTGCGAGCGTACCTGACCCGTGTGATCACTTTGTGCGTTGTTGGATTCGTTCCATGTACCGTGCGCGTCGCGACTTTTTCCGCCGACGCGTGACGTTCCGTATACCCGTTTCTTGATCCGATCAAGGCAAGTACCCCTTGCTACATGCAAAATAATATTTACATACACATTGATGACACCCTAAACCTATAAATTTAACTTTAGTACGGTTATTTCTTATTTTCATGTTCAATATTGATATATATCATTTTATCTTTCAAACTTGGAACCTACCTGTTGCAATTACTGTTTTGAACCTAATAACCATATTTACATGTTTAATTTCACTTACACTAATGACGTAGCCTATGGTACTTAATCTATCGTTTTACTTCATTCGGACACTCGTGTACATTTAACCTGCATAAACTGTGATTTCATGCATGGAACTTATAGATATATATCATTGCATCCATGAAGTCTTAAACTTGTTAACATGATTAAATGGCTATAATTGCCTTACTGCATTCTTATAATGTTGAAATCACCTCTGTGACACAACTGATAACTGTACTGCTAATTGAATGAATCTACCTATTGCTTAATTCATTACTTATATCATGTGTTGATAACCATGCTTGATTATATAACTGATTGTGAGCACACCTATGTTATCGTGTACATCTTGACCTGACTTGCTGCATACATATTGATTGACCCGACATGGTACCGTATACTGCTTGACGTGACCTGATGTACCATGACCTGATGTACCATGACCTGACCTGATGTACCATGACCTGACCCGTTACCTGATCTTGTGTCTAATGCCAACAAACCTGACATGTAGTCCTCACGGACCATTCCTGTTGTCTATCCAGACAAACCTGCTTTTACCTGATCCTGTGTTGGCATTAGTTCGTGATTACTGAATACCTGACTTGACATACATAACTTGGGGGTATGGGGAAATCAAAGGTGAAACCTGACTTGTAACTCAACAGTTCGATACCTGTTCTGATCAGTCTTACGGGCTAGGCCAGCCCCGGAGTGATGATGCTGACATCACTCGCCCATCCTGCTACCTGTTACTGCCTAGCGGCACGTCTCGGTTTCAGCCCGAGAGTCCTTGACCGTGGTCCCGGGCATGCACGGGATACTATTGAGTTACATCGACGATTCTTCAATTTGATTTCAAAGACTTTAGAATAGATACCTAATGGAACAGTTTAGTTTACTCACTGCATACTACCCTTCACTGCCCTGATTTACATTACTGGTACACCGGCTTTTTCATTCATGATTATATTTGTATTGCATGTTACCCTGTTTGTATTTTTTTTACTTGATGACATGACGCGCTAACGTCTGGGTTTTGCATGGCCCAGATCCTCTACCTTTGTTGCAGACTGATCCGGAGTATTGCCGCTGTTAGACCGAGCGGTGAAGTTCCCGTCGGTATGTAATCTTACTTTCCAGGTTTCATTATTGTACCTTTTTTTGGCTTCCGCACATTGTTATTTCTTGACTCTTTTACTCTGGCTTATGGACATGTACTAGATAGTTGGTTTACTTTCCTGTTCTTGATATCTCTACAGCCGTAATGTGACTGTGGAGGGATTTTTCCTATCCACAGGTAGCATGGCTGGCTATGTCATGTGCCCATCTTAGCGTACTCTGGGAAGCGGGGCGTGACATGGTTCTTTTGGTATCAGAGACATAGGATATAGCTTAATCGGGTTTGATTCTTTTGTAGTTGGGTATTGGACCCAATACACGAATCAGAATACTCGTGATTAGGAACATGTCCTGCCACCTTGATTATCGTGATTATTGAATCATATCCTTCTCTTGATCCTTTGTTTGGGCGATATGCAAACCACGTTGCATTTCGACCTGAAATCTTTTGTTTCTCTATTGTTTATCCCCGTTTCTTGATTCTGATACTAGGATTTGGGCGACTTGGGTGGATTTATGTAATTGTGCCCATGAACTGCAGCATGGTTACAATGCGGTACTCTATTTAAGTAACTTGGAGTCCTGGTCTTGATTCACTTTCGTATTCCATGATTGTTATATTACCCTGCTTCTCCCGGTTCCATTGCTTACCAGTTATTGTCTTATCGCCAGCTTGAATCATGTTTACCAAGGTTAACCCTCTTCGGTATCTTGAGTTCGGACGAAATCATCTTGGTATCTTACTCGTTCTTGTTTTCCCCGCGTTAGGACTATCCAATCCTGGTGCATTTTTTCCTTGTTGTTGTTGTCTTGGGAATGGGATTTCGCGGCACTTTTCACGCTTATATTGATTGTAAGGAATGGAAGGTGATTCTCCAGTTTCCGGAACATTCAGAAGTTGTTTTGCTGGAGGAAGAAGTTCTGTCGGCCAGTCGAGTTAGGGCTAGGCCAACAAACAAGGTTCTTTCGTCAATGGCAGTGGATAAGGAAGAAGCGCCGGCTATATTGGAGAGTTTCATGGAAGTGTGAAGACATATCAGGTTTACTGCCGAGACGAGACGTGGAGTTTGCGATTAAACTTGTTCCTGGTGCAGCGCCAATCTCAAAGGCGTATTACCCGATGGCATCAGTGGAGTTAGAAGAAAGTCAGGAAGCAGCTTGCTGAATTACTTGAGAAGGATTGGCTTCGCCGCAGCAACTTAACTGGGGAAGCTCCAGTTCTGCTAGTAAAGAAGAAATATGACACAAGGGAGAAGTGCGTGGATTATCGAGATTTGAACCGGGTGACTATTATGAACAAGTACCTGATCCCTCGCATTGGAAAAGTGTTTGAGCAATTTAGTGGCGCGAGGGTATTCTCGAAGCTGGATTTGCGGTTCGGATATCATCAGGACCGAGTTTAACCAAAAGATATTTGCAAGACCGCGTTCCGGACTCAGTATGGACATTACGAGTATGAGTGATGCCTTTCGGAGCGACGATTACACCGGCAATATTTATGGACTTGATGAACGGAATCTTTTCACCATTCTTGGACCAGTTTTAGTATTGGTCATGGGAGATATTCTGGTCTACTCGAGGAGAATTGAAGAGCATGCAGAACACTGGGAGATCGCACTGCAGATATAGAGGGGAGAAAGATTTTATGCAAAGATGAGCAAGTGCGAGTTTTGGCTTGAAGAAGTAAAGTTTTGGGGCATATCGTAGCTGGAGATGGAATCGCCGGTTATCCAGGGAAGATTGCGACAGTTCAAGACTGGCTAATTCCGAAGAACGTTATAGAAATCAGAAGTTTTCTTAGACTTGCAGGATACTATAGGAGGTTCGTGAAGAATTTTGCTCGTTTGGGTTGAGCCTCTGACCAAGCTTACGCGCAAGAAAGGACCATTTATGTGGACGAATAAGTGTGCGTCAGCCTTTGAGGCGCTGGAGCAAGGTTTGTTAACCGCTTGTGATTTGACCGTACCAGACGGTTCCGGAAGATTGGTGATTCACAGCGACACATCTGGAAAAGGATTGGGATGTGTATTGATACAACATGAGAAGATTGTAGCTTACGCGCTCAGACAGTTGAAGATCCATGAGAAGAATTACTCAACTCATGACTTGGAGCTTGTGGTTGGGATTTTTCGCTTTGGAGATTTGGAGACACTACTTTTGGGCGAAAGAGATCGAAGTATTCACCGTTCACAAAAGCCTAAAGTACGTGTTCGCTCAGAGGGAGCTATTCTTGAGACAGCGAAGATGGTTGAAACTGATGGCTGACTATGATCTTGATCTTAAGTACCATCCAGGAAAAGTTAGCGTTGTACCGGATACTCAGTCGGATACCGGGAATTTAGATGTTGATTACGCAGAAGGAACTCGTTGAAGACTTTCGAAGGTTTGATTTGGAGGTTGTGCTACCGCATTCTTCAGGACAGTGATGCAGCTGCAAGTACATTCGTCATTGATCGAGAGTAATAAGGCAGCGCAGTCGAAGGACCCAAGATTGCAAAAGTTTCGAGAACAGGTTGAAGCTAGACTTCAAACGGACTTATTGATTTAGGAAGATGGTTCGTTACGATATGGTAGTCGTTGTGTGTGCCAAAAGGATACATCCGCGAAGAAGTTATGAAAGAAGGCGCACAGTTCCGCATGTTCCGTATATCCAGGAGGCACGAAGATGAACCGAGACCTACGACAGCATTTCTGGTGGGAAGGCATGAAACGGGAAGTTGCCCGCTTTATGGCAAAGTGCTTGGTATGTCAGCAAGTTAAGGCTGAACATCAAAGGGGTTGCTGGTTTTTTGCACCTACTTCCGATTCCTCAATCGAAGTGGGAACCTAAGACCATGGATTCCGTGACGGCTTCATCGCAGAGTCAAAAGGGCAACAGTGCAGCACGGGACCGACAAAGAGTTGGGCAGTTACATCGAGAAGACCTCTAGAGTTCACTGTTGGTGATTTGGTATTCTTGAAGATATCACCGACTAGAGGGGTGATCCGTTTCGGAAGTCGAGGAAAGCTTAGTCCTCGATTCTTTAGACCTTTTGAGTTTTTGAAGCGTATTGGAGAAGTAGCGTATCGTTTGGCGTTACTGCAGTCCTTGGCGTTTGTGCACGATGTGTTTCACGTATCTCAACTCCGTAGGTATGTTCGAGATGAGACGCACGTATTGGATCATTCGGAGCTAACAGTACGAGAAAACTTGACTTTTGAGGAGCGACCGATTGAAATCGTGGATCGAAGGGAAAAGGTGCTTAAGAACAAGGTGATCCCTCTTGTGCTTGTTTCTTGGGGTAATCGCTCGCATGGAGAGTCCACTTGGGAATGAGAAGATGAAATCCGACAGAAGTTTCCACATCTATTCTTGAAAATTCTTGTTTGTTTATCCTATCTTGTTCTTGGAATTTCGAGGACGAAATTCTTTTGTAGTTGGGTATAATGTAACACCCGAGTTCACTTATACCAATTCCAGTTCCGTATTTAATTATCCGTGGTCCTTCTTGATTTATCGTGTTTGGGGTGCGAATGGTAGGTTACATTTTACATTGCATTCGACCCGACCCGCTTGCTTGAACTTGCTTGATCTATATTTATAGGTTGCCCTGGTTTGTTGCTTTGACACGTGCATCTAGTATACACTACATATTGGCATTTCATCTGACATCGCATGTTTTATCATATAACTTTTAAGTCACGGAAAATAAATTAAAATTGCATTTCATAGCCTGCATGGTACCCCTAACCCCGTGGTAGCGTCCGCCCAACTTGTTCTCGTCCCGTTTAGTGAAACGGACGTGTTTGGATGGCTACGCGCATGTGCGTGCATCCGTTCTTGGGGGTATGCTTTTTCTTTAACTGAGTATTCATTTTGTAATTTGGAAGCTGCATATAATTTTCAGATTTTAAACCTGAATTTTTGGACCCGACCCGGGCGTGTTTTGGAGTAAATTTGTGTTCGCCAAAATCTCTAAACGGACTGATAAAATAATATTATTCTAATCTATATAACTGTATATATATCTAAATCTAACCAAATATATATATTCCTATATACAATCTCTCTCTCTCTCTCTCTCTCTCTTCTACCAATATTTTTCCATTAAATCTTTTTCAACAACCATACCTCACAACCACGTACCCTTCTCTCTCCTCGCTCATCTTCTTCCTCTTTTCCCACGCGAAGCGTGAACCGATCTCCCGAGCACCAAGAACCCTCATCTCGCCGGAAAACTTCACCTTTCCCATCACCCCGCCATCGCCTTCTCCCCGACCTCGACCACCTCCCTCATCTTCCCTTCTCCTCTCGCGCAACCCATCGACGCGTCGCCTGCACCCTGTCGCCGCGCGCCGACGTTGCCGTCTCCTCAACCGCGCCTCCACCTTTGACATCTGCCCTCCTCCTCACCTTCGTACTCACCCCCGCGCATCCCCTCCTCTCCCGAGCATGCACGCCCACCTGCAAACCCTAACTCCGCCGACCGACCATCTCGTCGGCCTTTCCTCGTCGACTTCGTCTCCCTTCGTTCATCTCTCTCTTCCTCTTCCCTTTTCTCCAACCTCGAACCCACAGCACGCTGCACCCACGGTTTCTGAAGCACCGGCGCCATCTCAGCATGCCACTCAGACCGGTGGGGGCCAGTCCACGTGGAAACCTCCAGATCGGGCAGTAGAGCCTCGGCCCGGGGTTTACTATCTCGATGTGCTGAAGGATGGAGAAGTCTTTGATCGCATTAATTTGGAAAAGCGAAAACATATTTGGGAGGCAGGTTCCTGTTTGTGATTTTGTGCTGGATCATCAGTCTGTCTCTCGCCAGCATGCAGCAGTAGTTCCCCACAAGAATGGAAGTGTATTTGTAATCGATCTAGGCTCTGTCCACGGCACATTTGTTGCAAATGAGAGGCTAACAAAGGACAATCCAGTCAAGCTCGAAGTTGGACAATGGCTAAGACTTGCTACCTCAACCAGAACTTACATCTTGAGAAAGAACTCATCCGCCCTTTTCCCATCTTTGTCACTTCCTGCACAACTCGATCTTTCTTCTCCCCAAGATCCTATTGATGAAGATTCTGTTATGGCCTATAACACAATACTAATTCGCTATGGAATCTCAGATGGTGTAGATGTTGAGACCGAACCGGGTCCTTTGGGTGTTAAAGAAGGAATCCTTGTGGGAAAATACGAGTCTCTCGTACAAACTACAGTTTTACCGAAGGGGAAGGTGCAAGTATTTTTAAGAGAAGATAAAGTATCTCCCAAGGGCGTGACCGATAAGCTTCAAGAGGTTTTGAACAAAGTTAAAGTACTCCTAAAGGTGGGATTTATGATGATCTTTATGGCGATTCTGTTCACGTTAAAGTTGGTTCTTCTTGGGCATATAAATTGAATGGGGAATCTGCGGTTAAGGTGAAGGATCTTAATTCAGATGGAGAAATTCTTGATGCTAGTTATGTGGATGACAGCGATGACCTTTTTGGTTGATGATCTTCTTTGGGGCCACACTCTGTGAATTTGCGGATTTTATACGTGATACGGTATGGCTGCGTTTTGTGGAGATCTTCGAGTAGTTTTCCGGAATCCGATCGTGCCGACGACGATCCCGACGACCCTGCGAGCGTACCTGACCCGTGTGATCACTTTGTGCGTCGTTGGATTCGTTCCGTGTACCGTGCGCGCGTCGCGACTTTTTCCGCCGACGCGTGACGTTCCGTATACCCGTTTCTTGATCCGATCAAGGCAAGTACCCCTTGCTACATGCAAAATAATATTTACATACACATTGATGACACCCTAAACCTATAAATTTAACTTTAGTACGGTTATTTCTCATTTTCATGTTCAATATTGATATATATCATTTTATCTTTCAAACTTGGAACATACCTGTTGCAATTACTGTTTTGAACCTAATAACCATATTTACATGTTTAATTTCACTTACACTAATGACGTAGCCTATGGTACTTAATCTATCGTTTTACTTCATTCGGACACTCGTGTACATTTAACCTGCATAAACTGTGATTTCATGCATGGAATTTATAGATATATATCATTGCATCCATGAAGTCTTAAACTTGTTAACATGATTAAATGGCTATAATTGCCTTACTGCATTCTTATAATGTTGAAATCACCTCTGTGACACAACTGATAACTGTACTGCTAATTGAATGAATCTGCCTATTGCTTAATTCATTACTTATATCATGTGTTGATAACCATGCTTGATTATATAACTGATTGTGAGCACACCTATGTTATCGTGTACATCTTGACCTGACTTGCTGCATACATATTGATTGACCCGACATGGTACCGTATACTGCTTGACTTGACCTGATGTACCATGACCTGACCCGTTACCTGATCTTGTGTCTAATGCCAACAAACCTGACATGTAGTCCTCACGGACCGTTCCTGTTGTCTATCCAGACAAACCTGCTTTTACCTGATCCTGTGTTGGCATTAGTTCGTGATTACTGAATACCTGACTTGATATACATAACTTGGGGGTATGGGGAAATCAAAGGTGAAACCTGACTTGTAACTCAACAGTTCGATACCTGTTCTGATCAGTCTTACGGGCTAGGCCAGCCCCGGAGTGATGATGCTGACATCACTCGCCCATCCTGCTACCTGTTACTGCCTAGCGGCACGTCTCGGTTTCAGCCCGAGAGTCCTTGACCATGGTCCCGGGCATGCACGGGATACTATTGAGTTACATCGACGATTCATCAATTTGATTTCAAAGACTTTAGAATAGATACCTAATGGAACAGTTTAGTTTACTCACTGCACACTACCCTTCACTGCCCTGATTTACATTACTGGTACACCGGCTTTTTCATTCATGATTATATTTGTATTGCATGTTACCCTGTTTTATTTTTTTTTACTTGATGACATGACGCGCTGACGTCTGGGTTTTGCATGGCCCAGATCCTCTACCTTTGTTGCAGACTGATCAGGAGTATTGTCGCTGTTAGACCGAGCGGTGAAGTTCCTGTCGGTATGTAGTCTTACTTTCCAGGTTTCATTATTGTACCTTTTTTTGGCTTCCGCACATTGTTATTTCTTGACTCTTTTACTCTGTCTTATGGACATGTACTAGATAGTTGGTTTACTTTCCTGTTCTTGATATCTCTACAGCCGTAATGTGACTGTGGAGGGATTTTTCCTATCCACAGGTAGCATGGTTGGCTATGTCACGTGCCCATCTTAGCGTACTCTGGGAAGCGAGGCGTGACAAGAACCCAAAGCCTTTTCCCCTGCGCAAGAACCCACTGCCTTTGCCTAACCCCACTGCCTTTTACCTCGCCGAAAAACCCTTGCCTGCACTTCGCCGTCGATGACCTATCGTCGTCATCCCCTCGCCCTTGTCTCTGACCTCAGAGCAAAACCTGAACACCAGCCCCTATCCTTCTTCTTCTTCTTCTTCTTATTTCTTCTTCTTTTCTTTCTTGTTCTCGATCTTTCTTTTTCTGGTCATTGCCGGAGCCGTACCGTCGCTGACGATCCGGGCGACCCAGAAGACGTTCTCGTGCAGTGTGGTCACTTCTTGCATTGGCTGGTTCCGTTCCTGGCACGCGTGTGTGCATCGCAGCTTTTACCGACATTGGACGTTGTAGCGCGTATCCGTATCGCGATCAATCAGGCAAGTTTATCTTGCTACATGCTACATTATATTTTATGCATCTATTTTAATGAATATAATATTTGAATTTCAAACCGTGCATCTAAAGTACTTATTTCACAGTGTTACAATGACCGTATGCATCCATTCTTATCATTTCATATCTAACATATGCAAACCTATCTTGTCACATATCATACTATAGTATACTGCATCAGATTGAATATAACCATTCATATTGTTTAATTGAACATCGTGCATTAACTAGTTTATCATTTAAAGGTTATATGATATCTATCCGCATCCATATCGAATAGAATACATATAGCTGCATTTACAGATCTTATTAATAACCCAATATTGTTGTTTTAATACCCCATGTTTAATAAAGTGTAATCTAATTAGTTTTAGAACTATTAAATGTAATCCTAATCGATAACGTGCATCCATGTCGTTGTCTTTCTATCTATGTGCATACCATTCATGCTAGTTCATTTCATTAGTACTCGATACTTTTTCTGTGTACCCTTGCTTATTATAGTTTGATTATGAACACCCACGTGACATTTGTGCACCCCCGACATGATTTGATACACTACTACTTGATACGACTTGATACCGTGCACTTCTTGACATGATTGGATTTATATACACTACTTGACCTGACCTGATGTACAATAGCTTGACCTGTTACCTGATCTTGTTACTAATGCCAACAAACTTGACATGTTGTCCCTACGGACATTTTCTGTTGTCTATCCAGACAAACCTGTACCTGCTTGATCCTGTGTTGGCATTAACTCCAGATTTATTAATACCTGACTTGAACATTCATAACTTGGGAGTATGGGGAAATCAATGATGAAACCTGACTTGTAACTCGACAGTTCGATACCTTTACTGATCAGTCTTACGGGCTAGGCCAACCCCGGGGTGATGCTACCGACATCACTCGTCATTACCTACTATCTTTTACTGCCTTGCGGCACGTCTCGGATTCATCCGAGAGTCTTAGACCGTGATCCCGGGCATGCACGGGATACTATTCACCCTTTACTGCCTTGCGGCACGTCTCGAATTCAACCCGAGAGTCTTTGACCGTGGTCCCGGGCACGCACGGGATACTATTAAGTTACATTGATGATTCATCAAATTGATTTCAAAGACTTGAGAGTAGTTAACCCAGTAGACCAGTTTAGAATACTCACTGCACATCACCTGTGCCTTACCCTTCACTGTCACTTTTATATTACTGTTATACCTGTTTTACTGTTCCTACACATACTTGTATGTCTTGCTACCCCAGTTTATAGTATTGCTTGATATTATGACGCACTGACGTCTGGGTTTTGCATGGCCCAGATCCTCTACCTTTGTTGCAAACTGATCAGGAGTACTACCGCTGTTAGACCGAGCGGTGAGGACCCTGTTGGTATCCAGATTTACTATTCCAGGTGTTTTATTTATTGGATCTTTTGCTTCCGCATATTATATTATTTCTTGACTCATTTACTCTGGCTTATGGACATGTACTAGATAGTTTAGTTTACTTTCCTGTTCTTGATATCTCTACAGCCGTAATGTAACTGTGGAAGGATTTTTCCTATCCACAGGTAGCATGGTTGGCTATGTCACGTGCCTATCTTAGCGTACTCTGGGAAGCGGGGTGTGACATGGTTTGTTTGGTATCAGAGCCATAGGATATAGGTTAATCGAGTTTGATTCTTTTGTAGTTGGGTATTGGACCCAATACATGAATCAGAATACTCATGATTAGGAACATGTCCTGCCATCTTGTTATCGTGGTTCTTGAATCATATCTTTCTCTTATCTTTTGCCTTGACGATATGCAAACCACTTTGCATCTCGACTTGAAACCTTTTTGGTTCTCTATTGTTTCTCCATGTTTCTTGATTCTGATACTAGGATTTGGGCGACTTGAGTAGAGTTATGTGATTGTAACTATGAACTGCAGCATAGTTACAATGCGGTACTCTATTTAAGTAACTTGGAGTCCTGGTCTTGATTCACTTCCTTGTTTCATGTCGATATATTACTTTGATTCTCTTGCTTTCCAGTTCATGTTTATCGCAAGCTTGAATCCGGTTTACCGTACTTATCTTCTTCAGTGTTTGGCTTCAGGTGAAATCGTTTCAGGTATCCTACTTGATCATGTCTTTCCCGCATTAGAATTATTCAATTCTGGTGCATTCCTTTGTTTGTTGTTGTCTTGGGAATGGATTTTCTCGGCACTATCCACGCTCACATTGATTGTAGGACAAAGGAAGTGATTTTCCAGATTCCCAGACATCCAGAGTTTATCTTTGCTAGAGGAAGCAATTCTGTCGGGCCAGTCGAGTTTAGGGCTAGGCCGACAAATAATATTCTTTCGTCGATGGAAGTGGATAAGGAAGAAGTGCCGGCTATATTTCGAGAGTTCATGGACGTGTTCGAGGACATCTCGGGTTTACCGTAAAACGAGATGTGGAGTTCGTGATTGATCTTGTTCCTGGTGCAGCGCCAATCTCAAAGGCGTATTATCCAATGGCACCAGTGGAGTTGGAAGAAGTCAAGAAGCAGGTTGTTGAATTACTTGAAAAGGGTTGGATTCATAGCAGTAGCTCACCTTGGGGAGCTCCAGTCCTTCTAGTAAAGAAGAAGATGTCACAAGGAGGATGTGCATCGATTTTCGAGATTTAAACCGGGTGACTATTAAGAACAAGTACCCGATCCCTCGCATTGGCGAATTGTTCGAGCAGCTTAGTGGCGCGAGGGTATTCTCGAAACTGGATTTGCGATCCGGATATCATCAGGTCTGAGTTAAAACCGAATATATTTGCAAGACGGCGTTCCGAACTCGGTATGGGCATTACGAGTATTTAGTGATGCCCTTCGGAGCAACGAATGCACCGGCGATATTTATGGACTTAATGAACCGAATCTTTTCACCATTTTGGACTTATAATGATGTTCATTGATGATATTCTGGTCTACTCAAAGAGTATTGGAGAGCATGCAGAACACTTGAAGATCGCACTGCAAACATTGAAAAATTATATGCAAAGATGAGCAAGTGCGAGTTTTGGTTTGAAGAAGTGAAGTTTTGGGGACATGTCGTAGCTGGAGATGGAATCGCCGTTTATCCAGGGAAGATTGCAGCAGTTCAAGATTGGCCGATTCTGAAAAACGTTGCAGAGATCAGAAGTTTTCTTGGACTTGCAGGATACTACAGAAGGTACATGGAGAATTTTGCTCGTTTGGCTGAGCCTTTGACCAAGCTTACGCGCAAGGAAGTACCATTTGTGTGGACGGATAAGTGTGCGTCAGCTTTTGAGGTATTGAAGCAGAGATTGATAACTGCTCCTATTTTGACCGTGCCAGACAGTTCCGGAGGATTGGTGATTCATAGCGACGCATCTGGGAAAGGATTGGGATGTGTTTTGATGCAGGATGGGAAGGTTATAGCTTACGCATCGAGACAGTTGAAGACCCATGAGAAGAATTACCCAACTTATGACTTGGAGCTAGCAGCTGTGATTTTCGCTTTGAAGATTTGGAGACACTACTTATTGGGCAAAAGGGTCGAAGTATTCACCAATCACAATTGCTTGAAGTATGTGTTCACGCAGAAAAAGCTTAATATGAGGCAGCGTAGATGGTTGGAGCTGATGGCTGACTACGATCTTGATCTTAAGTACCATCCGGGGAAAGTTAATGTTGTGCCGGATGCGCTTAGTCGGTTGCCAGCAATTCAGATGTTGACTGCACAGAAGGGACTTATTGAAGACTTTCGAAGATTCGATTTGGAGGTTGTGCTACCGCATTCTTCGGGACAGTTGATGCAGCTGCAAGTACAATCGTCGTTGATTGAGAGTATTAAAGCAGCGCAGTTACAGGACCCTAGATTGCAAAAGTTTCGAGAACAGGTTGGAGCTGGATTTCGAACGGACTTGTTAATTCATGAAGATGGTTCGTTGCGATATGGTAGTTGTTTGTGTGTGCCAAAAGGATATATTCGCGAAGAAGTTTTGAAAGAAGCGCACAATTCTGCATATTCCGTACATCCAGGAGGCACGAAGGTGTACCAAGATCTACGACAGCAATTCTGGTAGGAAGGCATGAAACGGGAAATTGCCGCTTCGTAGCGAAGTTCTCGGTGTGTCAGTAAGTTAAGGCTGAACATCAAAGGGTTGCTGGGTTATTGCAACCACTTCCGATTCCTCAATGGAAGTGGGAACATATAACCATGGATTTCGTGACGGCTTTACCGCGGAGTCCAAAGGGCAACAATGCAGTTTGGGTGATTGTTGATCGATTGACCAAGGCAGCTCATTTCATACCATTTCGAGTTGGTCAATCAACAGAAACTTTGGCAGAACGGTACATGCAAGAGATTGTAAGATTGCATGGAGTACCGGTGAGTATCGTGTCTGACCGTGACGCTCGTTTCTTATCACACTTTTGGAGGAGCTTACAGGAAAGTTTGGGGACTCGCTTGAAGTTTAGCACAGCTTATCATCCTCAGACAGATGGCTAGTCGGAGAGAACAATCCAAACTCTTGAAGACACGTTGAGAGCTTGCACGTTAAACTTCAAGGGTTCATGGGAGGATCATCTACATTTGGTGGAGTTTTCGTACAAACAACAGTTTCCAGGCGACTATTCAGATGACTCCATTCGAAGCATTATATGGTTGCAAGTGTCGTTCACCTATTTGTTGGGACGATGTTGGAGAACGAAGATTGTTGGGACCGGATTTGATCATGCAGACAGTAGAGAAAGTTAACACTATCCGGAAACATATGAAGGCAGAGCAAGACCAACAAAAGAGTTAGGCAAATATATCGAGAAGACCTCTAGAGTTCGCCGTGGGTGATTTGGTATTCTTGAAGATATCACCGACTAGAGAGGCGATTCGTTTCGGAAGTCGAGGAAAGCTTAGTCCTCGATTCGTTGGACCTTTTGAGATTTTGGAGTGTGTTGGAGAAGTGGCGTATCGATTGGCATTACCGCAATCTTTGGCGAATGTTCATGACGTGTTTCATGTATCTCAACTCCGTAGGTATGTTCGAGATGAAACACACGTGCTGGATCATTCGGAGTTGACTGTACGAGAAGATTTAACCTTTAAGGAGCGACCGATGTCGATTGTGGATCGAAGAGAAAAGGTTCTTAAGAACAAGGTTATCCCTCTTGTACTTGTTTCTTAGGGAAATCGCTCATATGGAGAATCAACTTGGGAACGAGAAGATGAAATCCGGCAGAAATTTCCACATCTATTCTTGTAATTCTTGATTGTTTATCCTTTCTTATTCT
Source organism: Agapanthus africanus (assembly GCA_030015575.1). NCBI lineage: Eukaryota > Viridiplantae > Streptophyta > Magnoliopsida > Asparagales > Amaryllidaceae > Agapanthus > Agapanthus africanus. The sequence goes on from CM057348.1 coordinate 163,651,573, forward strand.
TGGAATTTCGAGGATGAAATTCTTTTTGTAGTTGGGTATAATGTAACAACCGAGTTCATTTATACCAATTCCAGTTCCCGTATTTATCATATCTGTGGTATTTTATTGATTTATCATGTTTGGGTGCGAATGGTATTTTACCTTCTACATTGCATTCGACCCGACCCGCTTGCTTGAACTTGTTTGATTCATATTATAGCTTACCTTGACTTGTTACATAGACGCGTGCATCTAGTGTATACTGCATATTGACTTGTCATCTGACATCGCACATTTTATCATATAACATTTTAGGTCATATAAAATAAATTAAAATTGCATTTCATAGCCTGCATGATACCCCTAAGCCCGTGGTAGCGTCCGCGCATCGTGTTCTTGTCCCGTTCAGTGAAACGGACGTGTTTGGATAGCTACGCGCACGTATGTGCATCCGTTCTTGGGGGTATACTTTTTCGTTACCTGAGAATCCATTTTGAATTTTGAAAGTCGCATATATTTTTCGTATTTTAAATCTGAAATTTTGGACCCGACCTGGACGTGTTTTGAAGTAAGTTTGTATTTGTCAAAATCTCAAAACGGACTAATATTATATTCTTTATATATTTATAAACTATTAATATACTTTTAACTAAAATATATTATTATATCCTTTAACAGTTATAATTTTATATATATTATATTTTTAAACTAAATAAATCCTAACTAATGTTGATCTCTCTCTCTCTCGTGCTGGTCTCTCTCTCTCCAATCCCACGCATCTCTCTCTCTCTTTCTTTTCTTTCTCTCTTTCTCTCTCCACTACTAACAGCCAATTTTATATCTCCTTACTGTTCCCCTTCTCTCTCTCTCCTCTCTCGATCTCGCCATCTCTCTATCTCTCTCCTCTCGCATTCTCTCTCTCTTTCTTTCTTTTCTTTCTCTCTCTCTTCTATTTATTTTTTTAAACCTAATAATTTTAATAAACCACAGCCCCTCTCTCTCTTCCTCATCTTCTCAAAATTTTCTCTTTCCCGCCTCCCGCGCTCGTGAACCCGCGCCTATCGCCTCGCCTGCACACCTCACCCTATCGCCGGCGACCACGCTCGTCGTCGCCTCACCCTCTTCCACCTCACCACTTCTCCTTCCCCGACCAACCCCGAGCCTGCACACCCTCGAACGACCCCAAGAACCCATGGTCTGTGAACCTCCACCGCCGACCTCGTCACCGTTCCCATCGCCCCACCTCTCCCCGGCCTTTTCACCTTCCTCATCCCTCTCTCTCGACCTCCTAACACCACCACCAACCCCTCTGCAAGCCTAACAACCCATCCCAATCTCAACCCCCTACACCCTAGTCTCGCTTACACACCTTGCCTCGCCGCCGATCCTCACCTTGGACCTCACCAGTCGCCACCACCCTCTCTGTCTCTCTCTCCTCCCTCTTACTTCCCAGAACCCAAAGCCTTTTCCCCTGCGCAAGAAACCACTGCCTTTGCCTAACCCCACTGCCTTTTACCTCGCCGTCGATGACCCATCGTCATCATCCCCTCGCCCTTGTCTCTGACCCCAGAGCAAAACCTGAACACCAACCCCTATCCTTCTTCTTCTTCTTCTTCTTATTTCTTCTTCTTTTCTTTCTTGTTCTCGATCTTGCTTTTTCTGGTCATTGCCGGAGCCGTACCGTCGCCGACGATCCGGGCGACCCAGAAGACGTTCTCGTGCAGTGTGGTCACTTCTTGCATTGGCTGGTTCCGTTCCGGGCACGCGTGTGTGCATCGCAGCTTTTACCGACATTGGACGTTGCAGCGGGTATCCGTATCACGATCCATCAGGCAAGTTTATCTTGCTACATGCTACATTATATTTTATGCATCTATTTTAATGAATATAATATTTGAATTTCAAACCGTGCATCTAAAGTACTTGTTTCACAGTGTTACAATGACCGTATGCATCCATTCTTTTCATTTCATATCTAACATGTGCAAACCTATCTTGTCACATATCATACTATAATATACTGCATCAGATTGAATATAACCATTCACATTGTTTAGTTGAACATCATGCATTAACTAGTTTATCATTTAAAAGTTATATGATATCCATCCGCATCCATATCGAATAGAATACATATAGCTGTATTTACAGATCTTATTAATAACCCAATATTGTTGTTTTAATACCCCATGTTTAATAAAGTGTAATCTAATTAGTTTTAGAACTATTAAATGTAATCCTAATCGATAACGTGCATCCATGTTGTTGTCTTTCTATCTATGTGCATACCATTCATGCTAGTTCATTTCATTAGTACTCGATACTTGTTTCTGTGTACCCATGCTTATTATAGTTTGATTATGAGCACCCACGTGACATTTGTGCACCCCCGACATGATTTGATATACTACTACTTGATACGACTTGATACCGTGCACTTCTTGACATGATTGGATTTATATACACTACTTGACCTGACCTGATGTACCATAGCTTGACCTGTTACCTGATCTTGTTACTAATGCCAACAAACTTGACATGTTGTCCCTACGGACATTTCCTGTTGTCTATCCAGACAAACCTATACCTGCTTGATCCTGCGTTGGCATTAACTCCAGATTTATTAATACCTGACTTGAACATTCATAACTTGGGGGTATGGGAAAATCAATGATGAAAGCTGACTTGTAACTCGACAGTTCGATACCTTTACTGATCAGTCTTACGGGCTAGGCCAGCCCCGGGGTGATACTGCTGACATCACTCGTCATTACCTACTACCCTTTACTGCCTTGCGGCACATCTCGGATTCATCCGAGAGTCTTAGACCGTGATCCCGGGCACGCACGGGATACTATCCACCCTTTACTGCCTTGCGGCACGTCTCGGATTCAGCCCAAGAGTCTTTGACCGTGGTCCCGGGCACGCACGGGATACTATTAAGTTACATCGATAATTCATCAAATTGATTTCAAAGACTTGAGAGTAGTTAACCCAGTAGACCGGTTTAGAATACTCACTGCACATCACCTGTGCCTTACCCTTCACTGTCACTTTTATATTACTGTTATACATGTTTTACTGTTCATACACATACCTGTATGTCTTGCTACCCCTGTTTATAGTATTGCTTGATATTATGACGCACTGACGTCTGGGTTTTGCATGGCCCAGATCCTCTACCTTTGTTGCAGACTGATCAGGAGTACTGCCGCTGTTAGACCGAGCGGTGAGGACCCTGTTGGTATCCAGATTTACTATTCCAGGTGTTTTATTTATTGGATCTTTTGCTTCCGCATATTATATTATTTCTTGACTCATTTACTCTGGCTTATGGACATATACTAGATAGTTTAGTTTACTTTCCTGTTCTTGATATCTCTACAGCCGTAATGTGACTATGGAAGGATTTTTCCTATCCACAGATAGCATGGTTGGCTATGTCACGTGCCTATCTTAGCGTACTCTGGGAAGCGGGGCGTGACACCTTTACATTCTGTATTTTTCATTTCTGTTATGCCATTGTTTAGGCATTGCTTTCATTCAAATCTATTTACTTTCCATGCATTGTACAAAAGAATGTTAAAAAATAAAGTTACTGTTCATTACATTTGTCTCTTGTGTATATTTATTTTATATTGCTTAGATACGCTTAGCGTATTTACTTCAGAGTAAATACGTAGCGGTCTCGTCGCGTCCTCTTCCCGTACACCGGGAAGCGGGGCGTGACAGGTTTTATTGGTGGCCCATGCAGGTCAGAGCTGTATGGAACCTTACCATGCAGTTCTATTCTGCGTGAACAACCTAAGCAATATAACACAAGAACCAGCAACTAAAATATTATTTACAATTCATATTTTTTGAATCTTACAATTTCATATTCTTTGAATTATATACTTTGAATCTGTCCTAACCTAAATTTTTCATTCAAGGTTATGGATTCCCCGAATAACTCCAGCACCGATGTCAACAACACACCTCCACCACTACCACTCACACCTGCCGTCTCTGCTGCGATCAACGAGCAGACGGTTCTGCTTGAGGCAATCCGCAGCCTCCTTGAAGGATAGCAGCAGTAGACTGCTCTTTTAATGAACCGTCCCGAGGCGGAAGCACCTGGGGTGAAGCAATTCAGAGCCTTACACCCCAAACAATTCTCAGGAAAAGAGAGCCCTTTGGAAGCGGAGTAATGGGCTCAGAGCATTGAAGATGACCTGGCAGCCGCACAAGTGTCATAGATTGCTTGGATTTGAGTTGCAAAGCTGCAGCTCACGGACAATGCACGGATCTGGCGGAAGGCAGAAGAAAGCCATCTTGATCAACTCATCGAATGGAAGACTTTTCGCGACATGTTCGATGCAAAGTACTTCCCTGAGACTGCCAGGTTCGACATGGAACAGCAGTTCATCCATCTACAACAAGGTTCAATGTAGACCAAATCAGTAGATGAGTATGACGCTGAGTTCACCATGCTCAGTCGATTTGCGGCACACCTGATATCGACGGATGAAATTAGAGCCCGTCGATTTCAACAAGGTTTGGATTCGGAGATCCATGCTGCACTGGCCACATGAGATTTTCCGACTCATGAATCGGCTCTGAATGCTAACCGCCGTTATGAGGCAGTGGTAAAGATGAGAAGCAGATCTCAAGCTGCTGGAGTTAAGCGCCCTGCCAGTCAAATGGTAGGAGGAGCCTCTTCAAGGCCAACTGTTGAACCCAGGAGACCAGAAGAAACCAATAACCAGCCCAGTCCAGACTTCTGCTACTACTGCAGGAGAAAGGGACACTTGTGGAAGGACTGTAGGCGCGCAAAAGGCCTGTGCCTAATTTGTGGCGTATCCAATCACGGAATTGGAAACTGTCATTATAATAGAAACCCAGCTCACACACCCACCAACTACCCGCAGCAGCCAACTATCCAGGCTCCTGCATCTCGTCTTGCACTCCCTGCTCCACCACCTGCACTACCTACTCGCCAATTCCAACAGGCACTGAGGAACATGCCTCGAGGACAGAGGAATGTGCCCCCAGCTCGGATTGATCCGAAACTTCTTGGAAGGCCCCGACATAAAATTAATGTCGACCCGGAGGGCACCTAAGGGTGTACCCACCCCCTAGGCCATCCTAAGGTGGCCATAAGGGGTAGGCAGACCCGAGCCTGCCTAATAAGGCAGGGCTTAGGTCCCCACCCCCAAGGCCACTTTAGGGTGGTCTCGGGGGTGGGTGGGCCCTCCTTAGGTCCCTTCAGGGCATCCTCGGGGTCCCCGCGCACCTCCCCGCAGATTTTCGTTTCAAATCGAGACCTTGCGGGGAGTCTAAACATCAATATAGCATGAATTTTTTCACTAGTTTTTCGGCGGTTTTTGCGGGGCAAAAACCGGCAGGATTCGGGAGTCATATCTATCTAGTTTTGGCTGTCTGGACGGTTTTGATACCATGAAAAGTTCCTAGTACCCCCACCGAAAACCCGCGGCCGATGCAGAATACAAAAAACGAAAATTTTGATGGCATTAGAAACATAACCCAAGAATCTTAACCAAGCACTTTAAACTAGAAACACAAAGAGAAGGATTGCACTACTCGGTTAGGGTTACAACCTTTGTAGTCATGTCCTTCGTCTTCAATAGCTTCTCGAGGCTCCATGATCACGATTGCAAGCCGGTCCTCCTCCGCTGAAGATGTTTCGCCCGAGGGAATCAAGTTCAAACTTCAACTTCATCAATGAAGTAACTAAGGATCTTAGGATGCTAATTTAAGATGCTTAGTGACGTGTGTGAGTATTCATGCATTTTTCTTTCTCTTTTTATCTTTATAATTCTCAACTTATGATAGGGTAGAAGATAATGAAGAAGAAGGAGGAGCCATGGAAGAGAAAAGAGAAGCTAAAATGGTTGAATGAAAATCCCATCACAAATTCAAGCATGTAATTTTACTTTCGTTAAAAGAATTTTACCATTTTAAAATTGCAGCCATTCTTAAATAGTATAAGCAAATAAATTAATAATTCATTTGCCCATACCCTCCACCATTTCTCTCCTCCACCTCATTTCATGATTTCTTTAAAAAAATTCTAGAAATGAGGTGTCCTCCTTCTAGAAGTATTCTTGTATGGATACAAGAATACGTCTCCGCAAATACATGCCTGTATTCGTATCAAAATATTACCCAAGAGATAGAAAAATACAATGAACATAATACTAGAAAATACATATCGAAATATATATATATATATATATATATATATATTATTAAATCATAACTTGATTTAATAATCCGACTTAATCCTAAACTGGCTAGTATTATCATCCGCTCGATTAAAGTCAGTGTAGCTAGTACACATACTTAATCGGAACCCTGCATGTATCAATATACGGCCACTACATCATTTTTCCTGAACTAAAAAAATTCTCTATGTGGGATTCTAAAGACTTGTCAATACGCTGCAAGTGGGTTTAACCACAAGCACGTCAGCGGCACCAGCTGTACGTAATGGCTACTCAGGTATTGAACGAAAGGAAGGCCGACGAGTAAACTCATCCATACCCCTACTGAGCATGTTTGAGCCAATCTCCATATAGTCCGGTCTGTTCGTCTAAGAGTTTCGCATATCGGGTCTAGGGGGTGGATAAAATCAGACCTTTAATAACGCGATAAGTCGTGTCAGTGTGAAGCTCATCACCCACTGAGAAACTACCGATCCAAATCAGTAAATCTCGTCCACCTTGACCGAGGATTTCCGGTGATGGCCACCCGTGCATAGTGTGACATCTACCCCAACACCAGAAGAGACGAATCCCTGACGATCCGCTCACTGTCTCCATGTAGATCGGGACTGTACCCATCTAAAACTTGTTTGCATGACTCCTTTGAGTCATGGTAGGATAGTAATCAAAGTACAGTAGGAACTCACACGAGACAAATGACGATCTCAGGTCGACAGACTAACATGTACTCATGTCACCTGAGAACTGCTATCTGACAATAGGTAAAATACCAACCAGTATGTTCCCGGCGAGTCCGTCCAGTGTAACTCATAACCCAATAAGCACATGTATACTATCTTTGGTGACTAACTGACACCTATGGCCGTGGGACCGACCACTGCCCCTCATCAGGGTCAAGAAACGTATACACTAGTCTACTCTGGAATATCGATACCCAGTCTCAATATTCCCACGAGTATGGACATTTAAGAATTTGCTTATAGACTACCCAATTCTCACAAGTGTGATCGCCACAATAACCCTGATATTCAAGCAAGAATCCTATGGGCTCTATCAATATGTAACAGTGATCTGTAATACCACATTATACATGTACATGATGATAGAGAGGAACCATATAACATACTATCATCTCAAGTAAGCCTATTCTACCCGTATAGGTTCTCCCTCAATCATTAAAATTGTCTGCCTGCGATTACAATAATTGCCTTGAGGGCACTATAACCAACAATAGAAGCGTGGGCCCGAAACTACTCTCTCACCCTCTGTCTGGATGTATTACACCCAGCACACCGAATAATTCCTCCCTGTATTAGAAAAAAAAATTCCATGTGCCGACCGTATACATCCAGACAAGAGAGAAGAAATAGAAGTGTAGGCTTCACACGCTGTCCAAGACTGTATGAAACTCCCCTTTCTCACCCTCTACCCGGGTGTATTACACCCGGCACACCGAATAATTCCTCCCTGTTTTAGAAATTTTTTTTCCATGTACCAGCCGTATACACCCGGGCAAGAGAGAAGAGAAATAGAAGTGTAGGTCTCACACGCTACCCAAGGTTGTCCGAAATTCCCCGTCTTTCACTCCTGCCGGGGTGTATTATACCAGGCACACCGAATAATTTCTCTCTGTTTTAGAAAATTATTTCCATATGCCGGCCGTATACACCCGGACAAGAGAGAAAAGAAATAGAAGTGTGAGCTCCACACGCTGAACAAGGTTGCCCGAAACTGTCCTTTCTCACCTCCTACCCGGGGTGTATTACACCCGGCACACCGAATAATTCCTCCATGTTTTAAGAAATTTTTTTCCATGTGCTGATCGTATACATCCGAGGAAGAGAGAGAAGAAATAGAAGTGTAGGCTCCACACGCTTCCCAAGGCTGCCCGAACCCCCACTCTCATCCCCTGCTCGGGTGTATTACACCAGGCACACTGAATAATTCCTCCTTGTTTTAGAATTTTTTTTCTATAAGCCGGCTGTATACATCCGGGCAAGAGAGAGCAAATAAAAGTGTGGGCGTCACACGCTGCCTAAGACTGTCTGAAACCGCCCTCTCACCCCCCTCCCGCCCGGATTTATTACACCGACACACCGAATAATTCCTCCCCGTTTTAGAAATTTTTTTCTTGTGCCGACCGTATATATCGAGACAAGAAAGAGAAGGAATAGAAGTGTGGGTTCCACACGCTGCCCGAAACTCTCCCCTCTCTCACTTCCTGCCCAGGTGTATTACACTAGGCTCACCAAATAATTCCTCCCAGTTTTGGAATTTTTTTTCCATGTGTCGGTCGTATACATCCGAATAAGAGAGAGAAGAAATAGAAATGTGGGCCACACACGCTGGCCAAGAGTCTGAAACTTCCTTTCTCTCACCTCCTGTCCGGATGTATTACACCCAGCATACCGAATAATTCCTCTATGTTTTATACAAGATATCACCCTTGAAGTTAATTTCATAAATAATGGCATGCATTATAGTTAAATTTGGATTATTAAGTTGATTCTTAAGTGAAACGTCATTCGAGGTTTCAATTTCAAATAACTTGGTATAAATTATATGCTGGCTGATAACAGTTTATTTAAAGCTTAATTACTAGGACAAAGATTAAGTAAAAACTAAAATTAATGACAATGATAACGTGTCGTTCACCTAAAGTAATCTGCCCCCACTTGTAAATTAAACTAATTCTAATTAATTTGTGATGACGCTCATGTCTAATACCAAACGTGTGCGACGCGGCTCCTCATATTAATTAATTTAGGCGTTAATTACCATCAATCTTTAATCCCATTTATTGAATTAATTAAGAATGCCAATTGAGACGTGCCTTAATCATCAATCTAAGTGACGAATGCGACATTTAGTCCTTACGGACCTTGGACCCAGTTAGCCCACATTAACCGCATTTCTGACATGTAGGCAACATAATAATGCTGTGATTACTGTGTGCTGCAGAGGAATGATTGATTGGGTAAATTGTCAAAAAGTCCCCGGACCGTTTCAAATGTATGTAAAAACCTCTGGACCTTTTACTCTGGTTAAAACTGTAAGTCTACGGTAGCGCCCCAACCGTCTAACAGACGCCAAATGCGGAACAAAAACTTTTACAACTGGCCCTATCGTGTACTATAACCCGAATCTGCCATTAAAACTAAACTAACAAACTACAAAGTGGGTAGAAATGTTATACCGAACGATCCGAGTCCTTCGGTCTTCAACCATCATCTCACGCTTTGTTGCGGCTCCTCCGATTTCCTAAATCTCCAGTCTCGTCGTCCAGGTGACACCACATCGACGGATCTTTAAACGGGCTCCCGCATCTGAACCGAGACAACTCCGTCGTCAAGTTTGCTAAAAGAGACGACCAAGATGAGGTAGAGAATGAGTAGAACACTTTGTCTCGTTACGTCCAAGGCTATGGACGAACGGTTAATGAAGTTGCCTTTTGGATCGGGTGAAATGAGAAATGAGGCTATCTAATTTCCGTGAATCCAAATCTATCATAATCTTTTTTCAATCAAGTGAGTGAGAGAGGAGAGGAGGGCCGGCCATATATGTAGAGGAGGGGAGGGCCGGCCATATATATAGAGTGAGAGAGGAGGGGAGGTGAGTGTAGGAGGGGGAAGGTGACCACAAAAGAAAAGATCAACAACAAATATCCTTCATGCAAACAAAACCCCATTAATGCAAATGGTGATTCATTAACCTAGTCACCCTTGCATTAAAAGAACCATTAAAGTACTAATGACTCACATGCCACCTCACCATCCTAGTCATCATCTAGAAGCTTCCACACTCATCTCAAGAAAAGATAAATCCGTTTTTAACCGAATGTTAAAAGACGGGCGATAGAAAACTGGAAACTGGCAACTTCCAAAAGTGATCCTGAAACAGATTTCAGGATAACCCCGTATCAGTATAAACATACCCGCATTTGTATTACGACCAAATACAAATGCATCTGAGACAAAGATATTATATCTACACAGTATAATACTCGGATCCAGTTTAAACCAAAACCGACAAGTATTATCTGCCCGAAAAATGACACGTGCGAGAACGCACGTGCATTTTCCGAACCTTGCCATAAAACCATACGGGCTCTACAACGTTTCGCCCGAACTTGAGAAAATGTCTGTGGGGGACTCTAATGACTCATCAACACACTGGCACTGGGTATAACCACTAGCACGTCAGAGGTACAAGCTGTACGTAACGGTTTGCCTATGTATAGATTGGAAGGGAATCTGACGAGCGAACTCATCCATAAACCCTACTGAGCCTAACAGTGACAATATACATACAGTCCGATCCGTTCGTCTATGAGTATCGCATATCTGCCTAGGGGGCTTGTAACGTCAGACCCCCAATAGCGGTATAAGTCGTGTCAGAGAGTGGCCCAGAACACCCTGAGATACTACTGGAGTACCTACCAGTAAATCTCCTGTCTCGGCCGAGAGCTTTGTGTAATAGCTCTCCCAGACACAGCGCGATCTCACCCCCAATACCGGGAGAGACGAATCCCCTGCCGATCCGCTCACTTGCCTCCATGTGGCTCGGGACTGTACCCAAAAAAGACCTGTTTGCACGACTCCTTTGAGCCGTGGTAGGGTAGAAATCAAAGCACAGTGGGAACTCACACGAGACAAATGACGACCTCAGGTCGATGAACTAACCTGTACACATGTCACCAGGGAATTACTATCTGACGCTAGGTATAATACCAACTAGCAGATTCCCGGCGAGTCCTGTCCGGTGTACTCATAACCTAATGAGCACCTGTATACATCTTAGGTGAACCAACTAACACCAATGGCTTATGAGACCGGCCATCGCCCCTCGTCGGGGTCTCGACTGTATACACTAGTCTACTCTGGAGTATCGATGCCCTGTCTCGAAACTCCCACGACTAGGGACACTTTAAGGATGTGCTTACAGACCCCAGCTCCCACGTATATGATCGCCATCATACTGCTGGTAGTCAAGCAAGAATTCTATGAGCTCTATCATCATGCAATAGTGAACTAAAGCATGTATACGATGCTAAAGACAAACCAGATAGCATACTATCATCTCGAGCAAGACTGTTATATCGGTATAGGTCCTGCCTCAATCATTGTAATCACGTACCTGCGATCCAATAATTGACTTTGAGGGTACTATCTCCAACAATCTCCCATTTGCACTTAAGGCTAATTATTGCGATGTCGCATACTCACAGCCAGTGTGATACCGAACATCCAACTTCTCTACTAATCAGTTTCACAAAGCTAGTTTGTAAAACTCTTGTGTTCGAGAAATAGCCTCAGTGAGTGAATCCGCCCTGATGTTTCTTTCTATATCTCTCTAAATCTCAAGTTCGCGGAGAAAGCCATCTCCCGAATCGAGTAATACCTGTCTTAGAATATGTCTGGATATCTGATGGGACCTAGTTCATAAATGAACTCCAAATCCAAACTTCTTAGACTGTATTGATAACTGAACCTAATCAGTATTCAGTACCATGCCTCCCACAGTATCCTCTTGGACCACCTGTCCATAATACTGTCCCTCGTCAGAGGGAAAACTATAACTCTGACAATCACTCTGTCATCCATGTTACCTTTGAAGCCTGGAATGATAACCATCTCCCGAAGGAGGCTGCCGTCATCAAATCCGTAGAACATGCACTTATGTTCTAAAACTGCTTCCTTATGTTTCTCCAGGATTGGATTAATATAAACTTATCGCATCTGGTGCAAAAACAACATTTGGTGTGGTACTTGACATCTCATGATTGACTCAATTGCCTAAGCAAGTGATCTGCCAATCATGCACATCCCTCTCTCCTTTAGTCTCTGAGACACCTTTAGAGAGGGTGACTCCATCACCTGCAGGTACACCACCATGCCAAGAGTCATCTATTCTAAAATACTATTAGAATACCGTCAAAGTACCCACATTGGGAAACTATCCAAATCTTGATCTAAAACCATAGATCTAGAAACCAGAATGTCTGATATTATATCCATATCCTTTGTGGAGAAACAACTGTGTGACGACCAAAGTACAACCGATCGTAGTATAGGAATTTTACTTCCTACTCTGTGTATGTCATCCAAATACCAGGACATCACACCCTACTATCTTTTTAACAGATCCATCCCCTATTCTGATGAAGTCAAAGCCATGACTGTTACATCCAAAATTAGATGATCTATCTCCGCTATATTTGCTTTAGTCTATAAATAGACATAAGCTACTTGCCCACTATGCTTCCGCTGCTCCCACTGACCACAACAACCCTCTGGCAGAATAATATATACGTGCACTTCTAAAACTAGTTTAGAACGACGCTATACTTATCCTCTTACCGGGTCTCATAGTCTGGAACAACAGTAGTGTCAAGTCTGGGTAATCAAGAACCTCCCTGTCACCGTCCTTGAGGCTACCGGAGTACCTCTCGGGTGTCTGAGATTACCCACCATATCTGCGGAGTGGCTATTGGAATGTCAAACCTGATTGAATATATAGGTCCTATTAAATTTTCCGTAATCGTTTGCGGTTCTGGAATCACTTCCAGTTCTACCATACTCCCACTACTGTTTTCTGGAAAAAAAATCCATTTTACTAAAACTGTGGCGAGTTAAGAACAATATCACTATTGATCTTCCAAATGGTAGAAAAATCAACCCTCGACATAGCCCGGGTCAACCCACAAACTGCCATTATAGAAACGTGCTTTGAGTTATCCAGTGTCTGGTTTTAAGCATAAGCTGGACAACTCCCCTTACCTTAACATCGTTAAGATATGAACCATTCTATATCCAATATAGAAACAGATGCACTAATTTAATTGGAACCAGATTCAAAATATGCAGCTGTCTCCAGTGCATATCTACTTAATGGAGAGAGGTTAATCAGCATTACTCAACTTAGGAATCCATCTAATTATGAGTAACCCGAAAGAGAAACAAGTTTCTCAAAACCATTACTATCATCTGAATACCAATCACAAAAATCTATATCTTCGATCTTTTTGAAGAATCCCGATACTTGCGATACCTGGTTCTCTACTTTATTCTTATACCCACAACTTCTCAAAACTTAGACATTGTATTTCTACGAAACACTTGTCTAAAACCTAGAGAAGTTACAAGTAAACAGAACATAGTACGAGGACCTGCCCCTTTGTCCTGACGGACACTGGACAACATACAATACTCTGTATAAGTCCGCTGAGTTGAATAACTCAAAACCTGTGTATCGTAGGTTGAAAACTGTACTCAGGCGATTTCCTCAAATATCACCAATTACAACTAATTCCGATATAATGAGGATGATCACCTAATTCCCAATAACTTACTCCCACTCATTATCTGTAAAAACCATACAGATATGAGAATGAAACCTGGTAAATACATACCCTGGAGTAAGTATCTAATCGGGAAAACAGTTTTCTTTTAACAATGCACAGTGAAACTGAAACATTAAAATGTCTCGTAGGGGTATCCTGGTATTCCTAGTAATGCCTCTTTCATAAACCAATTCATGACTATAACCGTATATTTCTTTGCCATCTGTCCAAATCCCTTTATTTGTCTTTAGTCGTTACCTTCTGTACACCTTCGTTAGGCTAAATGGTTTTCTTCCTTCCCTACCGTTCGGCACCAGCCTATGGTTTGGAAGAAGACTATCCAGTAAGCATAATAGGTGTACCCTCCTAATCCTAGGAGTACTCGTAACTTGAGAGAAGGTGATGATAAAAGATAACTGAATAATACCTTATTCTATTTCTCCCGAACTGGGAAAACAGCAAAGGTGAAATAGGAGTGGCGATGAAGTACGCGGTTTGGTCGTGAATGATAACAGTCGCAATTTACTTTGCCCTCTTTCCAATCCCTTTATTTTGTCTTTAGTTATTACCTTCTGTACACCCTACTTAGGTTAATTGGTTTTCTTCATTCCCTACCTTTCGGCACCGGCCTATGGTTTGGAATAAGACTATCCAATAAGCGTAATAGGTGTACTCTCCTAAACTAAGGAGCCATCGCAACCTGAGAGAAGGTGATAATAAAAGACAACTGAATAAACCAATTCTATTTCTCCTGAACCTGGATCCATCCTCGAAGAAGTCTCTCCGAGTTTGTATATAACCATACGATGGATCTATCCAATGGAAGTGGATATCCGTAATAATACGGGGTGTTCTGAGAAATACAAAGGGTAAAAGAAGGAGCGGCAATGACTTATGCAACTCTGACAATCCAAAAGCCATTATTGTAATAAGGTTCGGTCAACTTGGTCACTGAGTCATAATCAAGGGTCGGTCAAAGGTCGCTGCCAAAGAGAGAGAGAGAGAAAAGAAACACTCTGCGTGCACTCTAACCTAGATCAGAATGGTTATCACTTTATCTAATCAGTAAACCTCCCACTGTAATCTCAAATTCTCCTCCAAACCTGAAAGAAGAATTAGTCGGGATCACCCGAAGAGTAAACCAACTCATCAGTGGGAATCGGGATCCAACTATCATCTATGATAACTTGATGGAAGCCACTCAAGTTATCACACTCCAGAAGGTATGCGCATGCCTGGCAAGTTTGCTGTATGTCTGAAACTCCCGATGTAATTTTTTGCCCCATGCTCTTATGATCGTGACTTTGGCCAACCTATCATAAGTCACATGCCAAGTTCTACCCGTCATAATCCAGGTTAATTTGAACCCATCCGTATATACTCTTGACTTTGGCCAACAAGGTAATACGACTGTCCCAAACCAACACATCTATCTACGCAACAGATGAATACCCAGCAACTACCAAACACTATGCCTTGACTTTGGCCAAACAAACATAGCTTGAATACTACTGACTATCCATAAGACATGACGGAGGGCTACGACTGATTTTTGGCGAAAAACCTTTAACGTAATGAACTTGATCTCGTTGAAGGAACCTGATAGCTTTTTATAAAAATATAGTGACGAAAACGTTTTGCTAAAGAGGTCACTCCCGGTGAAGGGATCTCGGCTCTTTCCTCGTGGAATGAGGTGCAGGATATTCTAACTGAATACCACGATGCAAAGCAACTTGTAATCGACTATATTGAAGTTATTACCCTGACGTAAACTTCTGCCCAAGGGGTCACTCCCGGTGAAGGGATATCTGCCCCCGCCTCGTCGAATGAGGTGCAGGATATTCCAACTGAATACCGCTATGCAAAACAAAAGGAAACATCTTTGTAATAACACTTTTTAAAATTTGTTCCAACAACATCAAATATAAGTTTGTTTAATCCTTGCATTGATAAGAATCAATGCAGTCCCATCAATCAATCACATCAGAAAAGAACGAAAATAAAATGTACGTATATGCCATCCGCATTCGCCACTGGGTCCCGTCATCACCCGTTAGGTTACTTAACTAACGACAGAGCGGGGGCTGGACTAGCGCGGATGTAAAACATATACAACATCTAATAGTATATATACCAATATACAATAATCGCTCTAGGCATGATAATATGCAACATTACAGAAAAGTAATAAGCATCACAGAACAATACAGATAATCTGGGATCCCCGGGTTTCACAGAACCGCTATTGAAACCCGACGTTCCCCTGGTCGTGTGGATAGCCTGTGCAATGAAACCTAGACCCCTACTCGTGCGGCAAGTTACCCGCCAAAACCTGAAGCGAGGTAGTCCCCACAGCATAGTGAATGGAACACCTGGCACTTCATGGAATCCGGTAAATTGAGCACCCCTCCTTGGGTCAACCTGTACCCCCTACGAGTGCGGTGAATAGTCTGCCAATTCTATAGTGAGGTCCCTCTGCCTCTTAAAGCCATGAGATACGGACCCGTTGCCCTCCAGAACCCGGCTATCCGTGCACTCCTTCGCGGGATTAACCTAGTACAGAAATAAAAATATGTACAACGGGTACATCGACCTCAACCCGGTCGTGCCCTAATAGAATATTATACAAATAGGCAGTGACGGCAGTCCACATGTTGGACGCTCGCCCCGCAATATCAAATGTACAAATAAATCCAAACAGCACCATCATTGCACCCTGCTATCCACCACGAAATATCTGCAACATCACAGCACAACACAGAACATCAACGCGAATGTCACGTTCGCAAACCCGTCTAAAAGAACTATAGCAATCAGACACGGTTTACCGATCAAATGACATTCCCGGTCGGAGATATAATGTAAATACTGCATACTAACAAATTTAAAATTTCGATCGACCAAATTTCCCGAAGTGGGCCCCACGTACATCTGCTGTAGAGTAACAAAAACTGGGCCCAAAAGAATAGTACCAAAAAACCACAATTTCCTTTTAGAAGCTCTCTGGAAAAATTGGAGCACTGATCCCACAGAGTCGCTGCGGTTCCGCGGTCAAACCCTAGGTTTGACCGCGGATCCGCGGTGTTAAAGTGGGATCTGTTAGTTATATGTATGCCCTAGAGGCCATTACTGTACATACGATGTATATTGTAGTGGATGCTAGGACATATATATAGGGAGGACTTTCTTGCTCGACATGATAGTATGCTATCTGGTTGTACTTTATCTTAACATGTACTCTGATTGTCTCTATATTACATGTTGATAAAGCCCTTAGGATATGTACTCGACTACTGGGAGTATGATGAGATCATACTAGTGGGGCCACGGTAGTCGACGAGTACATTCTATAACTGTTCCTAGTCGAGGGTGTATCGAGACAGGGCATCGATGCACCAGAGTAGACTAGCGTATACGCATCTTAACCCATATGATGGGCGATGGATGATCCCATATCCATCGGTGTTTGACATCAAGGATGGTGTACGGGTGCTCAGTGGAGACTGGGTACACTGGACGGACTCGCCGAGAACTCCCAGATGGTATTATACCATACGTCAGATGGCAGTTCTCCGGTGACACTGGTACAGAGTAGTCTGTCGATCCGAGATCGTCATAGAGTCTTGTGTGATTCCCACTGTGCTTTGATTTCCATCATACCACGTCCAAGAGGGCGTGCAAAAAGGTGGCTTTTGGGTACAGTCCCGAATCACATGGAGGCAATGAGCGATAGGAAGGGATTCGTCTCTCCCGGTATAGGGAGTTGATGTTGTGCTGTGTTCGATTGGCTATAACCGGAAATCCCTGGCCAGGGTTGCTGAGATTTACTGGTAAGTGTTATCAGTAGTTTCTCGAACTGTTATAGACCTCATATCGACACGACTTATCGAGCTACTGGGGTCTGACGTTTACCACCCCTAGGCGAGATATGCGACATATCAGACGACGAGACCGGACTGTACGGGAGTGTTACTGTTTGGATTCACAGAAGAATGTACAGGCTTGCTTGTTGATCTTCTGAGCGCTCAATACCTGGGTAGCTGTTACGTTTAGCTGACCGCTTGCAGCTTGTGGGTGTTTGATATGATCATCACCTACTGCCGGCGTATTGACGATTCTTTAGAGTCCTACACAGAGGTTTCTTGGCTCAGGCAAAACGGAGTAGGAGCACATATGTGATATGTGCGGGACCGAGGATAATACGATATGAGATACCGTATTCTATTCTCGCGATATTTGATATCAACCGGGTCATCGGATCAAGTGTTGATTCGATGAATCGGTACGGATAAATATTAGTCGGTTATATGCGATATAGCCGGATTGTCGGATCAAGTGTTGATTCGATAATTTAATGAATAATAATATGTATGATATATTAAATTACATTAACTAATATTAGCTCACTAAAAGATTCTTTTTCTCACCGGTTTAATACATTGATATATATGCGATATATGTTAATTGTATTATTTTCTTTTGTTACGATAAATATTATATATGTGATATATAATATTGTAACATGATATGATAACTAATGCAACTTGTTTAGTAGAGATTAAACATGGTTAGGGTTTGATTAGGGTTAAGGTTTTCTAGAAGTTTCTAGAAACTTTCTTTCTTTGTCTTTGTTAAGATATTATGCTAGATATTTCCTTAACCTAACCAAACCTTTAACCTTAGTCAAATCTCTACAAGGGTTAGTTTGACCATGGTTACATTATTCATCATATCATTTCTTTTCCTATTCATCACAAAAGGATTCTAATATTGTTCATCATCTTCTTCCTTCTTCTTCTTTGCTTGAAATGGTTTCTTGCTTTGATCTTTTGTGATGGATAAATATGAGAAAAAGATAAATAAAGAGAGCAAAAATCCTACTTCATCATCCTCATCTTCCCTTGCCATTTAGATGAGGGTGTTCACATCATTTCATGAGTGTTAGCTTGTGTTAAAGAAACTTCAAGGTAGATCATCTTAGTATCGAAGATCGGAAGCAAAGGTTGCGTCTTTCTCTTCGTGGAACCTCTCGAGAGTCCGGATCCCGATGATCGCAGCGAAGGGACCACAACACGGAGCATATGAAGTGAAGGGCCGGATCTACAAAGGTTGTAATCCCTCACACTTAGATAAAAAGTTATCTTCTTGCATGTTAAACCCTAATAATCTAGCATAGATCCCGGCTTTGGGTTGTTCGGCACGTCTAAATTTTTATCCGGGCATGTTTGATGCCTTATGAACCTTCACAAGAGTGCCTAGGAACCCTACAGTGGTATCAGAGCCAAGCTAGAGCTTTAGGCGAAGTCTAGACGAAATTTAAAGTCCGATCGAACCCGGAAAACCCGATATAACCCCATTCTCTGGAAATTTTCTGAAACTTTGGATTTTTGTGAATTAAAAATTGCCAAAAAATTCAGCAGGGAATTCTATGAGTTACTGTGAAGCACGTGATGCTAACTCAACAAAGGAGGCGCGGAACCGCGGCCCAACCCTGGGTTTCGCGGCGGTTCCGCGGCCACTTTGGTGAGTTACACCACGTGGCTTGCACAGTAATTCTTGTCTTCAAGTGCTGAGTCTTCTGGAAATTTTTATTTTTTTTTATTCAACTGTTGAATTATCTGGGTTGTATTGGGGACATAAAGATTCGATCGGATATTTTAACTTTGTTTAGTCCGGATAATTTTTAGAAACTGTTAAAAAGTTCGAACGGATATCAATAACTCACTTTTTCCCCTGTAGGAAAATTTTTCAAAAGTTGGATTTTTCCTCGTGTTTAAGAACGTTCTAAGTCGTGCAAGTAACTCGGTGGACCCTCTAGAAGACAACAAACCTTAACTCGATTATGTGACCGTCTTGAACTGCCCTTTGAACCTTAGGGTTTGGGGCAGTACGGCGTGCCACATGTGAGGCGTTGGCTTGACCCTTCTACGGCTGGACCATTGGTACTGTGGCATGTGATGGATGTTTTTAAACTGTTTTCAAGTGTTGAGATATACTGGGGAAATCTTGGGTGTTTGATGATTCGATCGGAAAGTTTAACTTTTTCTATTTATCTGGAATGTGATACAATATTTGGAATCCACAGGTAGTTATGAGATAACTGATTTGAATATTATAAACATAGCAGTTTAGTCTCAGATGATCGGTTGCCACGGAATTTTGATGTGATCAAAAGTCCGTCGCAATCACGTAGCGTACGCGGATACTCGCCGGGTAAACTTAATAGACAGCTACGCCCCATAGCCCCGACCAAGTGACTGTAGGAGAACCCCGTCGCCGAAAGCATCCGTTCGGGTGCTCGCGGTAGCGGTGTTCCGCCTTGGTGCACTTCGTCGACGGTATCGGGGGTGCGGCCGTCTACTAAAGTTTGCGACGAGCATTCGATCAGTTTTTCGGGAATCTTGTTGAATTGCCCGACTTGATATTGAAAAGTGTTTTCGATAATGAGACTAAAATGCGGGGTTTATAATTGTTAGGCATGCGATGTCTAAGGAATTCATTTGATTAGGCATGCGATGTCTAGGGAAGTTGCGGATTCCAACTGTTGTAGTTTTACACTTTCTTTTCTGTGACCGTAAGCGTAGTATGTGGTGTATCGCCGGCTTCGTTGCTATACATCAACGACAATCGGGATACGCATACTTGTTTACGTTGATGATATGAGATATTATGTGTTGCTGTGATATGTTATATTGGATCGTCGCGTTTTGAATAGCCGGGGGTTTTATGTGAGATGAGAGTTTTTTCTTTTTCATTCATGTAAAATTCATTTGTATGTAATATTCTTTTATTGGGGCACTTCCAGGTAGCGGAAGATGTCACCGTTGTTGTATATTATTTACTTTTCCGCATTAGGTAGACCCAAGGCGGGGAGCACAAGTAACCGGGTTCTAGGGTCCAGTGGGAGACCATCTCGAGGAGTCGAGACCGGGTCTCCTAACCCTAGAATTGGCAGTGTTACTTGCCGCTCTCGTAGGGGTCTAGGGATGTGGGTTTGGCTATTCATCGCGACCGTGGAATCCGTGTTTTATACAGGCTCGTATTAAAAACACGGACGTCCTAGTATATCCAATATTTCATATATGTTCTTCTGCTGCAAAGTTCTGTGATGAGATCATATTACTGCCTGAGATGAATGTTTATATTATATATATGAGATATATGTTATATTGCAGATTTCGTTTCAAATGTGATGCTTACGAAGCATAATAAAATGGGACTTCATTAATGAGATTAATGAAACTAAAAGAAACCTAAGATGTTGTAGAAACTTGTTTATAAAAACTGGTAGCTACAGTTCTTGCTTTGCATAGCGGTATTTCTTGTAGAACATCCAGCACCTTATTCGATAAGGAAAGGACCGAGATCCCTTCACCGGGAGTGACTCCTTTAGCAATAACTGGCAGATGCTACAAACTCGGTTTGTCTTTTGATTGCTTCTATAGTTCTTGCTTTGCATAGTGATATTTGTGAAATATCCTGCACCTTATTCGATGAGGAAAGGGCCGACGATCCCTTCACCGGGAGTGACCCCTTTAGCAAAACTAGAAAAGCCTCCAAAACATTCCATTTAAAATCACTCGATTCTACAACGATATCATGTTCATTACGCAAAGGGTTTTCATAAAAACCTGTCGTAGCCCTCCGTCATTTCAGATAAGTAGTAGTTAGTATTCGTGCTACGTTTGTTGGCCTGCGTCAAGGCGTAGTGTGCGGTAGCTAACTAGTATTTATCTGCTTATGCATATGATGCAGATTGAGTTAGGGTAGTCGTGCGACTTTGTTGGCCTGCGTCAAGGGTCGTGCGGGTGGGTTTAATTCAATCAAGAAATGACGGGTTGAACTTGACTAGCGCACTGTGGTTTGTTGGCCTGCGTCAAGGTCATGGGACGCTAGGGGTAAAATATTATTGGGAATTTCAAGTGTTGAAATTTGCAATGAGATTGCATACCTTCTATAAGATAGTTGGATCCCGATACCCGCTGCGAGTAAGAGTTACTCCTGGGAGAGTTTTACACATTACAATTAGCCGATCAAGTAGGTGTCTAGGAAGGTGTTAAC
This sequence comes from Agapanthus africanus, assembly GCA_030015575.1. Lineage (NCBI taxonomy): Eukaryota > Viridiplantae > Streptophyta > Magnoliopsida > Asparagales > Amaryllidaceae > Agapanthus > Agapanthus africanus. The sequence continues at coordinate 163,673,182 of CM057348.1, forward strand.
GGGGTTACGCCCCTGGGAAAACGAGGTTTACTTTAATTAGGTTCGTGCGAGAGCACGGGGGACCTCCCTCAAAGTACCGACACTGGCCTGGCTGAAAGATTGGCGAACTTGTAGCGTGTAATTAATCCCGGCTAGTCTTTCCTTTTAGGGTTTGAAGGAAGATTTGATTAAAACAGTGGGAGACATCCTGATTAGATATATTAGATAACCAATCTAATCTTGCAAGAGCATACGCTGAGTGTTTTCTTCTCTCTCTCTCAAGGTAGCGACCATATCACGCCTTAATCAAGATAATAAAATGGATATATTGACCGAACCCGCTTGTTATACTAAGCTGGGGAACGTTGGTCCCGCTCCAACTTATAATTGTTATAAGACAGAACAGGAAATTGGGGATTACCAGATTTCCCGTGCCGCCCAAACGAAGAAAGTGCATGTTGATGCATCATCTTCGGGTGTGTTCATTACACAGAACTGTTTCTCAGTATCCTTTACGTCCTGGGTATGTGATACCGGATCAGGATCCCGTATATGTAATCTGTTACATGGGCTACAGATAGGTAGAGAACTGAGAACGGGTGATAAGTTTCATGAGACAGAAAACGGTGCAAGTGTTGCAGCCAAGTCTGTTGGTCACTATCACCCTGTATTACCAGAATACATTGATTCTGAACAAATGTTATTAGATAACGAACCTGATATACAAAATCATATCAGTCTCTTTATTAATAAAGAAAGGATATAATTTTGTATTGTTGGATAATGTTTTGAACATTTCCTATATCAAGAGTTGATCGGTTCAGGCACGTCATCTAAAAGCATTGTCGTTCTAAATCAAACTACAGTTCTTAGTATACGGAACACACACAAGAGGAAGAGTTCAGAAATGAACGAATCCTTCTTGAGGTATTGTAGACTAGGTCATATCAATGCGACCCGACTAGCTAAGTTACATATAGATGCATATTTAAATTAGTTTGAATTTACATCTTATGAAACTTGCCGGTCATGTCACAATGATAAGATGACCACAGCTCTGTTTATTGGAAATAGAGAAAGAGTTAGTGAACTCTTGGGATTGATACATGCTGATGTATGAATGTCCTCTGTCTACACATGCCAAGACCGGTTCTTTCTACTTCATTACATTTTCTGATAATCTCTCAAGATTCAGACATATGTTTCTGTTGAAACACAGGTCCGAAGCTTTTGAGATATTCACAGAATATAAGTTACAAGTAAAGAACCAAAATACGGGTAAAAGTATTATGTCCTATGATGTGATCAAGGAGGAGAATACTTAAGCACGGAATTCCTGGACTATTCTAAAAGAGAATGAAATTTTCTCTCAGCATTACTCCTCCGTATACACCATAGCACGTCGGTGTATCGGGGTGGAGCCATAGCACCCTATGTGATATGGTGTGCTCTATGATGAGTACTACTGAGTTTCCTATTTCCTTTAGGGAGTTATGCACTTGTGAAGTTGCATACCTATTGAATAGGGTTCAAATCAAATCAGTTGCCTACCACTTCATATATGATATGGAAAGGGAAGAGTCCATATCTTAAGCTTGTTAAGATTTGGGGTTGTCCGGCCTATGTCTAAAAGCAAAATCCGGACAAGCTCGAGGCAAGGTCTGTTATGTACAACTGGAAAGGTTCCAGCTATACAAAAACAGCTGATGATTTGGTAGAACCAAAGGATTCAATAGTTTCCAACGAACCTTAGCCACTCCGCCGATCTAGTAGGGTTCCTCACCCACCTGAGAGATACTTCGGTTTCTCTATGACAGTGGGAGCGAGGATTGCATCATGAGATGATGACCCAACTAGTTTCGAGCTGGCCATCAGGAGTGGGACTCTGTGAGAATGACTGGATGCTTATCGATCTGAGATGGAATCCTTATACACCAACAAAGTATGGACTTTGGTTGCTTTATCTGAAGGGTTAAAACCCCATCAGGAGCGAGTATATCTTGAGAAGGTTACTTGGTGTACATGGAAAAGTTGAGACTTTCAAAGCTATGCTTAAGTCCATCCAGATCCTACTTGCCACGGCTACATACCATGACTACGATATCTGGTGGTTGGGTGTCATGACTACTTTTCTAAGTGATGTTTTAGAAGAGAACGTCTACAAGTACACAGCCAGAGGACTTCGTAGACAGTGGGAGCAGCGGAAACGTGTGCAAGATGTTTTATATGATAAAACAGGCATCGCGGAGTTGGAACATCTGTTTTGATGTGGTAGTCAAAGAGTTTGACTTCATCAAAATGGTAGATGAACCTTGTATATACGAAAAGGTAGTAGAGAGTCTGGTGGTGATCCTCGTAGAGTACGTGGATGACATACTCTTGATAGGGAAGGAGTTTCCTATGCTACGCTCGGTCAATCTCCGCTTATCACAAGGATTCTCCATATAGGATCAAAGTGATACCTCCTAAATCCTGGGTTTTGGATCTATGAGATAGATCTAATTGGATGTTAGGATACTCTCTAGTTGTAGTGAGTTGGTATCAATCGATCCTGAGGAGAATCACTGGAAAGGTTCCAGGGTGATAAGGACGACTGAATGTCAGTCGTAGGCATTGTCTTTACCCTCAGTAGAGGGACGGTATGTTGGAAGAGTTCCAAGCTAGATACCGTGACATACTAGATGATTAAAGGCAAGATACATCGTTACCAAGGATGCTACCAAAAGAGGCAGTCTGGATATTTATAATTTCATAAGATGAACTTCGTTCCTACCATTGTGTGACAATGGAGTTGTGGCTTCAGCCAAGGAACTACCGTCCCATCAGAAATCCAGATATAATTCTTAGGCAGTATCACCTGATCATGGAGATGGTTGATCTCCAGGGAGATTGAGGTTAGGAGAGTAGACACAGAGGACAATAGCGCGGATCCACTCACAAAGGCCTTTTTCCCAGTAGAGACTTTTATGGGATGGTTGAGTATGAGATACTTCAACCGCAGCTAATTATTGGGTATGCGATACCATAACAGATGGCCCTAGTGCAAGTGGGAGATTGTTAGTTATATGTATGCCCTAGAGGCCATTACTGTACATACGATGTATATTGTAGTGGATGCTAGGACATATATATAGGGAGGACTTTCTTGCTCGACATGATAGTATGCTATCTGGTTGTACTTTATCTTAACATGTACTCTGATTGTCTCTATATTACATGTTGATAAAGCCCTTAGGATATGTACTCGACTACTGGGACTATGATGAGATCATACTAGTGGGGCCACGGTAGTCGACGAGTACATCCTATAACTGTTCCTAGTCGAGGGTGTATCGAGACAGGGCATCGATGCACCAGAGTAGACTAGCGTATACGCATCTTGACCCATATGATGGGCGATGGATGATCCCATATCCATCGGTGTTTGACATCAAGGATGGTGTACGGGTGCTCAGTGGAGACTGGGTACACTGGACGGACTCGCCGAGAACTCCCAGATGGTATTATACCATACGTCAGATGGCAGTTCTCCGGTGACACTGGTACAGAGTAGTCTGTCGACCCGAGATCGTCATAGAGTCTTGTGTGATTCCCACTGTGCTTTGATTTCCATCATACCACGTCCAAGAGGGCGTGCAAAAAGGTGGCTTTTGGGTACAGTCCCGAATCACATGGAGGCAATGAGCGATAGGAAGGGATTCGTCTCTCCCGGTATAGGGAGTTGATGTTGTGCCGTGTTCGATTGGCTATAACCGGAAATCCCTGGCCAGGGTTGCTGAGATTTACTGGTAAGTGTTATCAGTAGTTTCTCGAACTGTTATAGACCTCATATCGACACGACTTATCGAGCTACTGGGGTCTGACGTTTACCACCCCTAGGCGAGATATGCGACATATCAGACGACGAGACCGGACTGTACGGGAGTGTTACTGTTTGGATTCACAGAAGAATGTATAGGCTTGCTTGTTGATCTTCTGAGCGCTCAATACCTGGGTAGCTGTTACGTTTAGCTGACCGCTTGCAGCTTGTGGGTGTTTGATATGATCATCACCTACTGCCGGCGTATTGACGATTCTTTAGAGTCCTACACAGAGGTTTCTTGGCTCAGGCAAAACGGAGTAGGAGCACATATGTGATATGTGCGGGACCGAGGATAATACGATATGAGATACCGTATTCTATTCTCGCGATATTTGATATCAACCGGGTCATCGGATCAAGTGTTGATTCGATGAATCGGTACGGATAAATATTAGTCGGTTATATGCGATATAGCCGGATTGTCGGATCAAGTGTTGATTCGATAATTTAATGAATAATAATATATATGATATATTAAATTACATTAACTAATATTAGCTCACTAAAAGATTCTTTTTCTCACCGGTTTAATACATTGATATATATGCGATATATGTTAATTGTATTATTTTCTTTTGTTACGATAAATATTATATATGTGATATATAATATTGTAACATGATATGATAACTAATGCAACTTGTTTAGTAGAGATTAAGCATGGTTAGGGTTTGATTAGGGTTAAGGTTTTCTAGAAGTTTCTAGAAGCTTTCTTTCTTTGTCTTTGTTAAGATATTATGCTAGATATTTCCTTAACCTAACCAAACCTTTAACCTTAGTCAAATCTCTACAAGGGTTAGTTTGACCATGGTTACATTATTCATCATATCATTTCTTTTCATATTCATCACAAAAGGATTCTAATATTTTTCATCATCTTCTTTCTTCTTCTTCTTTGCTTGAAATGGTTTCTTGCTTTGATCTTTTGTGATGGATAAATATGAGAAAAAGATAAATAAAGAGAGCAAAAATCCTACATCATCATCCTCATCTTCCCTTGCCATTTAGATGAGGGTGTTCACATCATTTCATGAGTGTTAGCTTGTGTTAAAGAAACTTCAAGGTAGATCATCTTAGTATCGAAGATCGGAAGCAAAGGTTGCGTCTTTCTTTTCGTGGAACCTCTCGAGAGTTCGGATCCCGATGATCGCAGCGAAGGGACCACAACACGGAGCATATGAAGTGAAGGACCGGATCTACAAAGGTTGTAATCCCTCACACTTAGATAAAAAGTTATCTTCTTGCATGTTAAACCCTAATAATCTAGCATAGATCCCGGTTTTGGGTTGTTCGGCACGTCTAAATTTTTATCCGGGCATGTTTGATGCCTTATGAACCTTCACAAGAGTGCCTAGGAACCCTACATGATCACGTGCCCAAATTTTCCCATAATTCTTATAAAACCCTGCATGCTTTTCTGTGATATGCAAAATTATTTTTAGGCCCTTTGAAAAATCGACAGAAACTCAGTGTGCATAAAATTGCGATTTCGGAAATTTCGTTCGATCGATCTTTTAAACGTGTTAGCACAAGTTAGTATAGCTTAATGGTGAGGCTCTGATACCACTGTAAGTCCACGGTAGCGTCTCGGCCGTCTAACAGACGCCAAATGCGGAACAAAAATTTTACAACTGACGCTATCGCGTACTATAACCCGGATCTGCCATTAAAGCTAAACTAACAAACTACAAAGTGGGTAGAAATGTTATACCGAACGATCCGAGTTCTTCGATCTTCAGCCATCATCCCACGCTTTGTTGCGGCTGCTCCGATCTCCTGAATCTCCAGTCTCATCGTCCAGGTGGCACCACGTCGACGAATCTTTAAACGGGCTCCCGCCTCTGAACCGAGGCAACTCCGTCGTCAAGTTTGCTAAAAGAGACGACCAAGATGAAGTAGAGAATGAGTAGAATACTTTATCTCGTTACGTCCAAGGCTGTGAATGAATGGTTAATGAAGTTGCCTTTTGGATCGGGTGAAATGAGAAATGAGGCTATCTAATTTCTGTGAATCCAAATCTATCATTATCTTTTTTCAATCAAGTGAGTGAGTGAGAGAGGAGGGGAGGGCCGTCCATATATGTAGAGGGAGGGAGGTGAGTGTAGGAGGGGGAAGGTGACCACAAAAGAAAAAATCAACAACAAATATCCTTCATGCAAACAAAACCCCATTAATGCAAATGGTGATTCATTAACCTAGTCACCCTTGCATTAAAAGAACCATTAAAGCACTAATGACTCACATGCCACCTCACCATCCTAGTCATCATGTAAAAGTTTCCACACTCATCTCAAGAAAAGATAAATCCGTCTTTAACCGAATGTTAAAAAACGGGCGATAGAAAACTGGAAACTGGCAAATTCCAAAAGTGACCCTGAAACAGATTTCAGGATAACCCCGTATCAGTATAAACATACCCGCATTTGTATTACGACCGAATACAAATGCATCTGAGACAAAGATATTATATCTACACAGTATAATACTCGGATCCGGCTTAAACCAAAGCCGACCAGTATTATCTGCCCGAAAAATGACACGTGCGAAAACGCACGTGCATTTTCCGAACCTTGCCATAAAACCATACGGCTTCTACAACGTTTCGCCCGAACTTGGGAAAGTGTCTGTGGGGGACTCTAATGACTCATCAACACACTGGCACTGGATATAACCACTAGCACGTCAGAGGTACAAGCTGTACGTAACGGTTTGCCTATGTGTTGATTGGAAGGGAATCTGACGAGCGAATTCATCCATAAACCTTACTGAGCCTAACAGTGACAATATACATACAGTCCGGTCTGTTCGTCTATGAGTATCGCATATCTGCCTAGGGGGCTAGTAACGTCAGACCCCCAATAGCGGTATAAGTCGTGTCAGAGAGTGGCCCAGAACACCCTGAGATACTACTGGAGTACCTACCAGTAAATCTCCTGTCTCGGCCGAGGGCTTTGTGTAATGGCTCTCCCAGACATAGCGCGATCTCACCCCCAATACCGGGAGAGACGAATCCCCTTCCGATCCGCTCACTTGCCTCCATGTGGCTCGGGACTGTACCCCCAAAAGACCTGTTTGCACGACTCCTTTGAGCCGTGGTAGGGTAGAAATCAAAGCACAGTGGGAACTCACACGAGACAAATGACGACCTCAGGTCGATGAACTAACCTGTACACATGTCACCAGGGAATTGCTATCTGACGCTAGGTATAATACCAACTAGCAGATTCCCGGCGAGTCCTGTCCGGTGTACTCATAACCCAATGAGCACCTGTATACATCTTAGGTGAACCAACTAATACCAATGGCTTGTGAGACCGGGCATCGCCCCTCGTCGGGGTCTCGACTATATACACTAGTCTACTCTGGAGTATCGATGTCCTGTCTCGAAACTCCCACGATTAGGGACACTTTAAGGACGTGCTTACAGACCCCAGCTCCCACGTATATGATCGCCATCATACTGCTGGTAGTCAAGCAAGAATCCTATGGGCTCTATCATCATGCAATAGTGAACTAAAGTATGTATACGATGATAAAGACAAACCAGATAGCATACTATCATCTCGAGCAAGACTGTCATATCGGTATAGGTCCTGCCTCAATTATTGCAACCATGTATCTGCGATCCAATAATTGACTTTGAGGGCACTATCTCCAACAAAAACAACCCTTGGGTCCAATTAAAACTCCCTTTATACTGGTTGCATGTAATATCTAAGCATTTGGAAAGAATAAAGACCTAAATGAAATGCAGCCCAGGGGATTTTCCATAAAAATTTTGAACAGCAAATCCTTCTCAACAATTTCGATAAATATCAGGAGTGTTTAGACAACTCCTGAACGGGCAGGAAGCTTTTTGGCAATTTATCCTAATTAATTTTCGAATGCACTATAGGTACATTAACAAATAATTGCTGATCCTATGGAATAATTTTCTAATGACCCAGTTAATGTAACATATTAGTATAGCAAAAAACACACTTAATTTTGGGCTAGGTTTTTTATCCCTTCTTTTTTAAAATTTGCTTGAATGTGAAGCAGCGAGACCGTGCTCAATATATCGGGAAGTAATAATATGTACAAAGAACCAACAACTGTCGATGTGGATCGTCACTGAGAATCTTAAAAAGAGTCTTCCTACCATACCAAAATGCTTATGTTATAGTGCACGTCAAGATACGCCAGAAGCAAGACGAGGAAGCGAAGCAAGCAAGACGAGCGCTCGTTCCCGACTTTCGAGCACGTGGACGGTGTCTCAGTCTTTTTCCTGCTTTTTCTGAACTAGAAATTATGCATGTAGTCTATTGTTCTCCGTCATCTGGATTATTTAATCCATGGGAGAATCAATTGGTTTCACTCATAATTTGACGGTTTCCTTCCGAAAATAAAGTGTATACTTCACTTGGGAAATGTAGATCTCTTTCTGGGAGGGAGCTATTTCAATCCCCATGAAGTACTTAAACCGTCCAAGATCTTTGATATCAAAGACCGGTTTGGTTGGACAACCAAATTATAAAGCTTAGTTTGTCATTTCTCCAATGACACAAACTAGATTTAATGGGAGAGCTGACCAATGTCAGGCATACAATAAGAAACTATTTACAAAGATCATGAACAAATCTAACTAAGCAACACAAACAGCATCAAAGAAGCAAGTTTTTTTATAAAAAAAATACCTTTTGCACCGGACGTCTCATATTGGAACCAAGTTCAACCGTTGTTGGACCCCTATTGTATCTGGCTCGGAGACCAGTTATTTTCCCAATATACAAGTGTTGGTAGGGAAAGTATTATTTTTTCAATTATCACAAAAATACCCCTATTGTACCTTCGAATTCTGGCCGAGATTAGAATTACATATTTCTTTATGGCACTTGCTTATATCTACTTGTTCAGATAATATTTATAGATATATAATATTATGTGTGTTCCTTCTATTTTTCAGGTATATGTATAAATAGATAAAAGAGAGATCTACAAGTCTTCTAGAGTTCATGTTGAATTCCTTTTAAAACCAAAAAATAAAAATAAAAATAAAAAATCATGCAACCATGAATAGAGAGAGAGAGAGAGAGCGCTCATTAGTTTGAACCCTATGAAAGGGCACCCTTCATGTTCATATCCAGTCCGGAATTTTTATTCTGAATGTACATTTTGTTTTATTCTGAAAAAACTCGAATTGCGTAAATGAGCTTCAATATGGTTTTTCTATGGATCTCGGATCTTTTTATTGGTTTTTTTAGCAAAGAATATATATATATATATATATATATATATATATATATATATAAATAAATAAAGAGAATAACGGATTTTTGAGAAATTTGTGTTCCGCCCTCCAACTTTGCCCAGATTGAGAGATTCCGTGGAAATTTAAACCAGCCCCTGGTTTTCATGAAAATTTGCAATTGGCCCCTTTTAGACTTTTTTAGACTTGGAGGAAAGTTTAACCCGCCCCCTTAATATCAGCAAACTTTGCATTGGCCCCACGCATGTGCACGGAACACTTTGCAAGTTGCACCGAATAGAGATATCGTTTATCTGACCGGTGCGCATAAAATAGATAGCTAGTCGAAGCCAAATGTTGGATTTTTCATTGGCTAGGGGCTAGATGAAGTGAAAGGTTTGCATCCTGCACCTGGCTCAAGATGCAATAGGAATTTGAACTTTCACTACCGAAGTCTTTCTTCTACCGACATCTCACCAAGATAAATGCTCATAGGATACCATCAATTAGAAACCTCATATGTTAGACCCTTTGTAGGATTGTAGGATGCTGACAGGGACAGATCGAGATAGGAAAAGTTGAACTTTAGAGATTTTGCTCTTGGAGCCTAAGAACTAGGATTGCATTAGGATCCATATAATATCTGGATTTGGATATTTTCCGAATACAAATACGAATTTTCAGATCCGGAGGGATATGGATATAGTTACATATTAAAATATTTTAAGTCATCTAAAATAATTATTCAATAAATGCACCGCATTTATATTTGTTTTATTTTCAATCTTTATTATAATCGTATTTGATTCATATTCGTTTCCATCTCTTTAATATTCGTTGTGTTCGTGTCCTATTTTGTCAAACATGGATACGATTTTTCATACCGGACTACATCCGTATTGTATCCGTATTCATCATTGAAACAAATACGTATATGATAATGCTCATACCCGTCCGTATATGATCCAGATGCAACCCAACCAGGAACTCACATGAAACCATCATATTTGTGCAAATTTGTTAGGCCGACTTAAGAATTCCTATAAGCATCTTGGGTCTAAGGCTATTCACGTAATGAAGCCCATAGACAACTGGGCCAGGCCACATAAAATTTGCTTTTAAACTAACGGACAAACTGCCATGAGATTTTCGCAGGATTTTTTTTCCATTTTTCCTGGGAACTGAACCGCTTCCAAGCACACACAACACCCGCACACACAAACACACAACACGCACGAACACGCATCCAGAAGACCCACGAATTTACCCCGAAAACGTCCCTTCTGGGGTTCGAATCTCGCACTCTCCCCAAAATGAAATTGTCTCATCAACTAAGTTATTGAAATGTTGGTTTCTTATTTTTATTTTCTTCTCTTTTAGACACCAATTTGGAGACCTATATTAGCTGAATAAAAAGTTTCTCTATCATGTTTTCACCTTTCCAAAAGTTCACTCTCTATCATATCGTTTCAGTTTCTCTCACGATTTCTCTATACATTGATCTTAAAATTTTTAAAAACATCAGAGTCAACGCATTTTTTCAAACTTAAGAGTAAATTTTATGAAGTGCCGCCAACTTTCAGGGTTTAATACCATTAAACTATATTAACCCCATGAAACTTTTTGAATCTGATGCTGTTATATAAAATAGCTGGTGGTTTTATTAATTATTTTAAGGCGCTAATGGAATCATGTACGATAATCGAATGGTCCTTAAATAAGCATTCTTCAAAGAAAATTCTGATAATTTTAAACAATGGTATTGTCTCAAAAATCTTGATAATTGGATGGTGATATATAAAATTTTCCCTAAAATTAATACAGTTTATTGAGGAGGGCTGAGGACTCAAAAATTCTTAGCATCTCTACTATTATAACCACAAAACTTGAGTGTCTCCAAATTGATTTGAATTTGATGGTCTAACATACCTCAAATAGTGCAACATTAGCACTAAAAAAATTAAGGTTATTTTTTTTATATGGCCCCTTCAAAAATCGTATATTTTGAGAAATTCCACTCACATTTCACTATCTTTAAATAACCCACTCCCGTAACTTTTTGTTAAGTTAACCTTTGGCGGCCATGGTTAGTTAGTTAGAGGGATAAAAATACCAAAATACCCCTCCTCTTCTCTTTCCCCTCTCCTCTCTCTTCTCTCCATTTCCCCTTCTTTTCCGCCTTCGGCGCATCTGCAGCCACCGGAGCCTTCGCCTTCTTCTTCTCGGGCTTGAACAGCTCCCTGGGCCCCAAGACCTCATCGATGGTGTAAACCGCGAGCAAGTCCTCATCTACCAGTGTCCCCGTGATGCTCGCCGTCGTCACCCTCGTCTTCAGCATCATCAATTTCATCATCATGATCATCGCCCCCCCTTCATCACCATCATCATCATGATCATCGCCCCCTTCATCACCATCATCATCTCATCATCGTCTTTGTGATTGATGATGAGCCGGCGGATGAGACTCTAGGGGTTAGGGTTTTGGTGGATGATGGAGCTCCTTTTCGGGACTCCGTCAGATGTTGTCTTCCGTTGATCTCGAGGTGAACTGGGTTGATTGTCCTTCGTTGCGTGTGGGTCTCAATGGGTTTTGAGAGGACAAAGTGGGATGAGGAGGCTGCCGCCGTGTACCTGCAAAGAAGTACCGGGGTGGTTTGGTACCACCAAGGACCCTCCGACGCTCAAGTCAGTGACAAGATCCGAGCAGAGTAACGGCGTAAGTGTAAAGAATGACTTACTTGACCCCTCTGTGATAGGGGCTTATATAGTGGCGGCAGAACGCAGCAGCAGACGCGAGAATCTCGCCGGCAGTTACGCTCCCGACGTCACGCCTGCGTAATGAGCGGATCGCCCGTTAATGGGGATCGTGATGGCGTGGAACGTGGGATGTTGCCGGCGGAGAATCCGCGCATGGCGAGATTTGCGGAGCGGCGGTTACGCCTGTGAGTGGTGGAGTTGGTCGGTCAGAGGGACAGAGGAAAATGGCCTCGGCGGGAGAGCTCGGGAACGAGCGGGAGAGCCGAGGCATTTTGGTCCTGTGGTAGTTCGGGGGAGAGCTGAGAAGCCGAGGAGGCTAATTTGCAGGGGGCCTCGAGGAGGGCCAGCTTGTGCTTGTAGGTCGGGTGTAGGGTGGCCTGGTCGGACTCTGCGGGCCCTTTCTTCTCAGTCTTGGGACACGTCATCTGCCACGTGTCCTGATCTTGGAGGTCGTCAATATTGAGTATCATCATTAGCCCCCCACTCTTGCCCCGACCAGTTAGCGGGTCGGGTCAGGAGTGGACTGCCGGGCCCCTCGAGGTGAGCCCCTCCTCAGGGTTGTGTCGGGATGAGTCCTTGAGCCGTCGGTTGTCTTTTCCACTAGTGAATCGAGGCGAGATCTTTGCATTTAAGGAGGGTGCGCCGGTTCGTGCACTCTGCAGTGGAAGCGACGGTCCACGTGTCGAGCGTCAACCGGCTGACGTGACGTGCGCAGGTCTGTGGCGTCTGATGGGATGCGGCCAATCTCTGAGCTGCCACATGGAGCGATCAGGGCCGCTGGGCGCAAGGGGCCGTTTCGGCGGGAGACGATAGGCGCCATTGGATGAGGCCGTATGCGGTAATAAATGCGGGTGGGGCCCGCCCTAGGGCCCTTACTCTCTCATATTCCTCATTCTCAAGCCCCAGCTGCTCGGCGCTCGTCTCCCCTCTCTCGTTCCCAACCTTTGAAGAGTTTCCCTCCCAGGTTAGATGTCTTCCTCTGTAGAATCAGTACACGTCGTAGGAGTAGATGTTAGGATTCCTTTAGATGTGTCCGAGTCCCCTCGGGGACCAGAGGCTGGGCTCTCTCTCCGAGGTTGTGAGGCGGGGGCCGCCTCTAGGGAGAAGGCGGTAGATGTAGCCCCCAGCACCCCGTGCTGGGTGAGGCACGAGGACGAGCTCGCCAATGCTCGAGCTCACTTCCACATTCCCCCGTGCTACACGCTTCGTCTGGCCAAGGAAGGAGAGAGGGCAGACCAGGTACGGGGCAGGGAGATTGCCCTCTATTCGGAAGCATTTTGGGGCGGAATGCGCTTTTCCTTCTCTCCTGAGGTCGTCGCCTCTCTGAATTTCTTCGGCTTGGCTCCCGGCCAGTTAGTGCCGAACGCGTGGAGGATCCTCCTTGGGTTCCTGATCCGCCTGAAGCTGCAGGCGGTTCCCTTCAGCCTTTCCCTTCTCGATTCCTCCCTTGCTTCTAAGAGTCACCCCGGCGGTCGAGCTGGCGACCCGAGGTGGGTTTATTTTACTTTTAGGAAGCGGCCCGGGGTCGCTGCCGGGACTGGGGTCGTGGTCTTGCCCTCCTCCATTCATGACTGGAAGAAGAAGTTTTTCTTCGTCTCCCCTCCTGAGGGCGAGGCTGGCCGGTGCCCACCAAGTGGTCGAGGGAGAAGAGTCTGCCGGGGAACCTGTCCGACGACCCCGCCGCGGTGAGAGTGGCGTCGTGGGAACCCATCCCTCGATACGACGTGTTGCTGTCCGAGAGGGTTCTGAGCTGGGCCGGGCTTAGCCCCGTCGAGTTCGTTGGTAAGTGAGGCTTGCTCTCTGGGTTTATGTTTACTCGCGTTGCTGATAAGTGGGGTGTTTGTTTTGTGCAGGATCCATGGACTTCGGCGTTCTCCGAAACGCTATGCGCCAACCGAGGCAGCCTGCTAGGACTGGGGGCGCCAGCTCTTCCCGGGCACAGGCTGCCCCCGCTCCCACCGCCCCAGTGGCGGTGCCCCAAGGACGCTCGGCAGTGGATCCCGCCCCGGGCCCCAGCAGAGTGTCCAGCCGGAAGCGGGCCCTGATTGTGGAGGACACGGCCTTGGAAGAGGAGATCGGCTCCCCCTCGGAGCCGCTCAAGAGGAGTTCCCGGAGACCTTCCCGGGGCCAGTCTTCGCCGACTGTGGTGGAGGAAGGGGGGCTCCGGTTCACGGTGCCATCCGGGTTGTCGGTCGCGGACAGCCTCCTCCACGAGATAGAGACCTCGGCCGGGGGTCGGGTTCCCGGGGGAACCTTCAAGGCTCAGCCGGCGTCGATCGCCCAGGAAGCCGTACAAGTAAGCCCCCGGTGTGTGGTGAGATTTAGTGTTTTCTTTCACATTTCTGATCCTTCTCCTTTTTATGTCTTCCCAGACTCTCCAGCACGTGGCCCTCGCCCTTCGCATGGAGACCGAGGTGGTAGCACCGGCCGTGGAGGCCGCGGGCCAGCTCGCCGCGTTGCAAGAGAGCTCCAGACGGGAGCAGGAGGCGATGTCGGCGAGGATCGCCGCCCTGGAGGGAGAGGTGAATGCCGGGAAAAAGGAGGTCGCCCGGCATCGCGAGGCCGCCGCAATCGCCGAGGGCAAGTTTGAGGACTCCCAGGTGCTCGCCGGCAACCTCAAGAAGACGGTGAAGACCCTCCGGAAGGAGCTGGGGGCGGCGGCCGAGGCCTATAAGTTGGTAGAATCGAGGGCCGTGGCGAGCTACAAGGGGTCGCGAGACTTTTAAGATGACCTGGCCGTGGCCACGACTCGCATTTGGTATGACGCCCTCGATGCCGTTAAGTCTCGGATGCCAGAGTTCGACGACGCGGATCTCCGGGCTGAGTTCCTGTTAGTTGTATGTATGCCCTAGAGGCCAGTATTGTACAGATGATGTATATTATATTGGATGCTTGGACATATATAGAGATGATTTTCTTGCTCGATATGATAGTATGCTATCTGGTTGCTCTTTATCTTAACATGTATACTAGTCTCTTTAAACTGTCTTATAGTTACATGTTGGTAAAGCCCTTAGGATGTGTACTTGACTACCTGGACTATGATGCAGATCATATTAGTGAGGACATGGTAGTCTATAGGTACATCCTTCAAGGTCCCTAGTCGTGGGTGTATCGAGACGGGGCATCGATATACCAGTGTAGACTAGCGTATACGCTTCTCGACCCATGAGATGGGCGATGGATGATCCCATATCCATTGATGTTTGACTTCAGAGATGGTATACGGGTGCTCAGTGGAGACTGGGTACACCGGACGGACTCACCGAGAACTCCCAGATGGTATTATACCTCACGTCAGATGGCAGTTCTCAGGTGACACTTGTGCAGGTTAGTCTGTAGACCCGAGATCGTCATAGAGTCTTGTGTGATTCCCACTGTGCTTTGATCTCCACCTTACCACGTCCATGAGGGCGTGCAAAATGGTGGTTTTTGGGTACAGTCCCGAGTCACATGGAGGCAATGAACGATAGGAGGGGTTTCGTCTCTCCCGGTATTGGGGGGTTGATGTTGCGCTGTGCTCGATTGGCCGTAACAGGGAAGTCCCTGGCCAGGGCTGATCAGAGATTTGCTGGTAAGTGTTACCAGTAGTTTCTCGACCCGTTATGAGCCTCACATCGGCACGACTTATCGGTTATTGGGGTCTGACGTTTACCACCCCTAGACTTGATATGCGACATATCAGACGAACAGATCGGACTGTACGGTAAGTGTTACTGGTTGGATTCACAAGAGTGTGAGCGGGCTTGCTCGTCGATCTTCTGATCGCTCAATACCCGGGTGGCCGTTACGTTTGGCAGACCGCTTGCGGCTTGTGGGTGCTTGATATGATCATCACCTGCTGCCGGCGTATTGACGAGTCTTTAGAGTCCTACACAGAGGTTTCCTGGCTCAAGAGAAATGAAATAGGAGCGCATATGAGATATGTGCGGGACCGAGAATAATGCGTGTATGTGATACCGTATTTCATTCTCGCGATGAATGTTTCGATTGGTTGTATGCGATATAACCTAGTTATCGAATCGAAAATTGATTCGATAAGTCGATACATTGGATACTAGTCGGTTATGTACGACATGACCGGATCATTGAATCAAGTGATTGATTTAATGATTTAATGTATAATTATATATTTGATATATTACTTTGCATTAACTAGTATTGGTTCACTTTAAAAGGATTTTCTCACTTGATGTGCACATTGTATATGTGATATATTTTGTGTGTGCACTTGATTGTATCATGTTTGATGATACATGCTAACTTGAGTTTGTGTAAAGATTAAACCATGGTTATATGAATGGTTAGGGTTTTGTTTACTTATTCATTTATTAATTTTGATTATTTATTTTGGAAAAGAAAATGGAAATGGTGGCTTTCTTTGTTTCTTTCATGAAGCTTCATGAAGGGTTGAAAGCTTGACCATTTTTGTTTTATTCTCTTAACCTAACCATTCACCTAACCCTAGTTTACTCTCTACACTTGACCATGGTTAGTATATGATAAGTATTCATATTATTTTCATTAGAAAAGAGAGACTTATCATAATCTATCTTCATCTTCTTCTTCTTCTTCAAGAAGAGAGCTTGCCACCATTAATGGCATCTTGAGAAAAAGAGTGAGAAATCCAATTCTAAAGTGAACCCACCTCCTATTTCTTCATCCTCTACCTCTTACCAAATAGTATAGGGTGTTTTCTTCACAAGTTTCACGACTTGGTGAAGTTGGAGCTTGATCTTTTGTTGCCTCGACGTAGATCATCTTCGGCATCAAAATCGACGACCTAACCCGCCCATTTCTCCGATGAAGCCGATGCTAGAGTCCAGGATTCGATATGGACAGCGAGGGGATGTCCACGTGGAGCTAAGGAAGTGGAGAACCGGATCTACAAAGGTTGTAGCCTCTTTCTTTTAGTTAAGTTGTTAACTAGTTTCACTTTTCGCCTAAACTCTAGTCAACGAATCCGTATTAGGGTTTCTCGGCACTTGTAAAATTTGAAATAGGCATGGTTGATGCCTTGTAAGACCTCATTAGCGTGTCTAGGAACCCTACAGTGGTATCAGAGACTAGCTAGAGCCTTAGGCGGTGTGTAGACAACGTTTGAAATCCGAACGAACATCGAAACCATAATCTAAAATGCTCTCTGGACATTTTTTTAAAACTGGGTTTTTTCCAGATTAAAAATTCTTAAAAAATTCAGCAGGAAGTTCTAAGAATTACGGTGCAAAAATTACCAAAAGATACGTCTAAAGCGCCGCGGAACCGCGGCAGAAGCCTGGCTTCTGCGGCGGTTCCGCGGCCATCTGATGACGTCAGCCTTCCAATTTTGCACAGTAATTTGTTTCTTGAAGTGCTGAGTTTTCTGGGATTTTTTTTATCTGAACTCAAGAGTTGAGTTTTCTGGGGTGTTTTGGAGCTTCGAAGATTCGATCGGATTATCAAATTTTGTCTATGTGTTTTTCCGGATAATTTTAGAATATGTTAAAAAGTTCGACTGGATGTAAATACCCAATATTTCCCCTGCCGGGAAATTTCCAATTGTTGGACTTTTCCGTAGTTTAATAACGTTCTAAGTAGTGCAAGTAACGCGATGGTCCCTCTAGAAGACAACAAACCTTAACTCGATTATGTGACCGTCTTGAACTGCCCTTTGAACCTTAGGGTTTGGGGCAGTACGGCGTGCCACATGTGAGGCGTTGGCTTGACCCTTCTACGGCTGGACCGTTGCTACTGAGGCATGAAGTGAATGTCTTTGAACTTATTTCATGTGTTGAACGGTTTTGGGAAAACTTGGGTGTTCGAATGTTCGATCGGAAAGTTTAATATTTTCTATTTATCTGGAATGGGATACAATAATTGGAATTCACAAACAGTTATGAGATAACTGAATGAATGTTATAAATCTAGCGGTTTAGTCTCACTTGATATTGAAAAGAGTTTTCGATAATGAGACTAAAATGCGGGGTTCATATTTGTTAGGCATGTGATGTCTAAGTATTTCATTTGATTAGGCATACGATGTCTAAAGAGGTTGCGGATTCCAACTGTTGTAGTTTTACACTTTCTTTTCTGTGACCGTAAGTGTAATATGTGATATCGCCGGTTTCGTTGCTATATGTCAACGACAATTGGGATGCGCATATTTACTTACGTTGATGACATATGATGTTATGTGTTGCTGGATATGTTATATTGGATCGTCGTGTTTGAGTAGCCGGGTTTTTTTTAATGTGAGATGAGTGTTTTTCATTTTCATTCATGTAAAAACTTGTATGTAATATTCTTTTATTGGGGCACTTCCAGGTTGCGGAAGATGTCCCCGTTGATGTATATTATTTACTTTTCCGCATTAGGATAGACCCAAGGAGGGGAGCACAAGTAACCGGGTTCTAGGGTCCAGTGGGAGACCATCTCGAGGAGTCGAGTCCGGGTCTCCTAACCCTAGAATTGGTAGGGTTGCTTGCCGCTCTCGTAGGGGTCTAGGGGTGTGGGATAGGCTATTCATCACGACCGTGGAATCCGTGTTTTATACTGGCTCGTATTAAAAACACGGACGTCCTAGTATATCCAATATTTCATATGATATTTTCTGCTGCGATATCTGTGATGTGATCATTTGATATGTTCTGATGGGTACAGAATATAGTATATATGATATATTATATATACGTTGATTATGTTTTGCACCCGCACTAGCCCTGCCCTGCTCTGTCGTTAGTTACCTAACCTAACGGTGCACGAGGGGACATCGAGGCGAATGCGGATGGCATAAGTGTACGTCGTATTTATCTGTGATGTTTAGGTAACTTAAATGCTGGGACTTCATTAATGTGATTAATGAAAGAAAAGAAACCTAAAAGATGTTGTAGAATCAAATTTTTAATAAAAAGGGTAGTTACAGTTTTGCTTTGCATAGCGGTATATGCGATATACCTTGCACCTTATTCGATGAGGAAAGGGCCGAGATCCCTTCACCGGGAGTGACCCCTTTAGCAATAACTGGCAGATGCTACACACTCGGTTTGGTTTTTGATTGCTTCTATAGTTTATGCTTTGCACAGTGATATATATGATATATCCTGCACCTCATTCGACGAGGAAAGGGCCGACGATCCCTTCACCGGGAGTGACTCCTTTAGCAAAACTAGAAAAGCCTCAAAAACACTCCATTTAAAAATCATTTGATTCTACAACGATATCAAGTTCATTACGCAATAAGTTTTCAGATAAACCTGTCGTAACCCTCCATCATTTCAGATAAATTCTACTTAGTATTCGTGCTACGTTTGTTGGCCTGCGTCAAGGCGTAGTGTGCGGTAGCTAACTAGTATTTATCTGTTAATGCATGTGATGCAGATTGGATTAGGGTAGTCGTGTGACTTTGTTGGCCTGCGTCAAGGGTCGTACGGGTGGGTTTAATTCAATCGAGAAATGACGGGTTGAACTTGACTAGCGCACTATGGTTTGTTGGCCTGCGTCAAAGTCATAGCACGCTAGGGGCAAAATATTATCGGGAATTTCAAGTGTTGAAATTTGCAATGAGATTGCATACCTTCTATGAGATAGTTGGATCCCGATACCCACTGCGAGTAAGTGTTACTCCTGGGAGTGTTTTACACATTACAATTAGCCGATCAAGTAGGTGTCTAGAAAGGTGTCAACGGGGTTATGCCTCTGGGAAAACGAGGTTTACTTTAATTAGGTCTGTGCGAAAGCACGGGGAACCTCCCTCAAAGTACCGACACTGGCCTGGCTGAAAGATTGGCGAAGTTGTAGGGTGTAATTAATCCCGGCTAGTCTTTCCTTTTAGGGTTTGAAGGAAGATTTGATATAAACCAGTGAGAGCCATCCTGATTAGATAAGATAATAACCAATCTGATCTTGCAAGAGCATACGCTAAAGTGTTTTCTTCTCTCTCTCTCCAGGTAGCGACCATGTCATGCCCTAATAAAGATAATAATATGGATGTATTGACTGAACCCGCATGTTATACTGTGCTGGGGAACGTTGGTTCCGTTCTTTCTTATAAGAGTTATGGGAATGAACAGGACATAGGGGAATACCAAGATTCCCAAGCCACCCGAATGAAGAAAGTACATGTTGATGCATTTTCTTCGGGTGTGTTCGTTACAGAGAACTGTTTCTCCATCTGCCCTACGTCCTGGGTATTAGATACCGGGTCAGGATCCCATATATGTAATCAGTTACATGGGCTTAGGAAAGGTAGAGAACTTGGAGAAGGTGATAAAGACATTAGAGTTGGAAATGGTGCAATTGTTGCAGCTAAGACTGTCGGGGAATATCACCTTGCATTACCAACTGGTAATACATTGGTTCTGAACGAATGCTATTACATGCCGAACCTGATATGCAACATTATATCGGTTTCTTTGTTGAGTAAAGAGGGATATAATTTTGTATTACAGGATAATATTATGAAAATTTTCCGTAACCAAAAGTTGGTTGGATCAGGCACGTTGTGGAATGGAATTTATGTTCTAAATCAATCAACAGTTCTGAGCATAACAAACACACACAAGAGGAAGAGTTCTGAACTGAACGAATCCTTCTTGTGGTATTGTAGACTGGGTCACATCAATGCGACACGATTGGCTAAGTTACATAAGGATGGATATTTGAAACCGTTCGAATTTTCATCTTATGACACTTGCCAGTCATGTCTCAAAGGCAAGATGACCAAAACTCCGTTTACGGGACACGGAGAAAGAGTTACCGAACTCTTGGGACTAGTACATAGTGATGTATGTGGTCCAATGTCTACACATGCCAGGGATGGTTCTTCGTACTTCATTACATTCACTGACGATCTCTCTAGATTCGGACATGTGTTCCTGATGAAACACAAATCAGAAGCTTTTGAGAAATTTAGAGAATATAAACAAGAAGTCGAGAACCAAACCGGAAAAAGTATTAAAATCCTTCGATCTGATCGAGGAGGTGAATACTTGAGCAGTGAATTCCTGGACTTCCTAAAAGAGAATGGGATTCTCTCTCAGATGACTCCTCCATATACACCACAGCACAACGGTGTATCAGAACAGAGGAACCGCACCCTATTAGATATGGTGCGCTCTGTGATGGGCACAGCTGAGTTACCTATTTCCTTTTGGGGATATGCACTGGAAACAGCTGCAGACCTATTGAATATGGTTCCCACCAAATCCGTGCCAACCACTCCATATGAGATATGGAAAGGAAAGAGACCATGTCTTAATTATGTTAAGATATGGGGTTGTCCGGCATATGTAAAAACGCAAAATCCGGACAAACTCGCGGCAAGGTCCATTCTGTGTAAGTTTATTGGATATCCCAAACATTCGCGCGGGTATATCTTCTACCACACCGAGGAACAAAAGGTGTTTGTTTCTCGACATGCCACCTTTTTAGAAAAGGAATTTCTTGACAAAGAGATTAATGGCAAGGAGGTAGAACTGGAAGAGATTCCAGTAATACAGACTACGACAGAAGACTTGGTTGAACCAGAGGATTCAGTAGTTCCTGATGAACCTCAGCCTCTTCGCCGATCTAGTAGGGTTCCTCGCCAACCTGTGAGATACTACGGTTTTTTCATGGATGGTGGCAGCGAGGATTGCATCATGGAGGATGATGACCCAACTAGCTTCGAGTAGGCCATCACGAGTAGGGACTCGGTGAGATGACTGGATGCAATGCGGTCCGAGATGGAATCCATGTACACCAACAAAGTATGGACTTTGGAAGTTGCTCCTGAAGGGGTAAAACCCATTGGGAGCAAGTGGATCTTCAAGAAAAAACTTGGTGTAGATGGGAAAGTGGAGACTTTCAAAGCTAGACTTGTTGCAAAGGGATTTCGTCAAAGACCAGGTGTGGACTATGACGAAACCTTTTCTCCAGTGGCTATGCTTAAATCCATCCGGATCATGCTTGCCATCGCTGCATATCATGATTACGAAATCTGGCAAATGGATGTTAAGACCGCCTTTCTAAACGGTGATTTAGAAGAGTGCGTGTACATGACTCAGCCAGAGGGCTTCGTAGATAGTGGGAGCAGCGGGAAGGTGTGCAAGCTGCTTAAATTCATTTATGGATTAAAGCAAGTATCGCGGAGTTGGAACATCTGCTTTGACGTCGTTATCAAAGAGTTTGATTTCGTCAAAAACCCAGATGAACCTTGTATTTACAAGAAGGTGGCAGAGAGTAAGATTGTCTTCCTCGTATTATACGTGGACGACATACTCTTGATAGGAAATGATATTCCTATGCTGCAATCAGTCAAGCTCTTCTTATCACAAAGATTCTCAAAGAAAGATCTTGGTGATGCCTCCTGCATATTGGGAATCAGGATCTATAGAGATAGATCCAAACGGATATTGGGATTGTCCCAATCCAGGTACATTGACACCATACTAAAGAGGTTTAGTATGGAAGAATCCAAGCGTGGGAACTTGCCCACGATCTCTGGAGTCACTCTCTCCAAAGAGATGTCTCCCAAGACTGATTTGGAGAGAGCTCGCATGCAAGGGATACCCTATGCTTCGGCTGTAGGCTCTATCATGTACGCGATGCTATGTACCAGACCTGATGTAGCATACTCACTAAGTGTAGTGAGCAGGTATCAAGCTGATCTCGGAGAGAGTCACTGGACAGCTGTGAAGAGCATTCTCAAGTACTTGCGAAGGACTAAAGAGATGCTCTTGGTGTATGGTAACGGAGAACTCCAAGTGGAGTCCTTTACCGATTCGAGCTTCCAGAGTGATAAGGACGACTCTAAGCCGCAGTCAGGATTTGTCTTTACCCTTTACGGAGGGGCGGTTAGCTGGAAGAGTTCCAAGCAGGAAACCGTGGCAGACTCGACGATGGAGGCTGAATACATTGCTGCCAACGATACTGCTAAAGAGGCTGTCTGGATCAAGAAGTTCATTACTGAACTTGGTGTGGTTCCATCCATTGAGCATCCAATACCTTTGTATTGCGATAACAATGGAGCGGTGGCTTTGGCCAAGGAACCCAGGTCCCATCATCGATCCAGGCATATTCTGAGGCGGTATCAACTGATCCGGGAGATAGTTGATCGCCGGGAGATCGAGGTCAGGAGGGTTGACACGAAGAACAACACAGCGGATCCACTCACGAAGACCATTCCCCAGATACAGTTTGAGAGACTCTTCGGGATGCTCGGTATGCGATACTACAGCAGCTGGCCCTAGTGCAAGTGGGAGATTGTTAGTTGTATGTATGCCCTAGAGGCCAGTATTGTACAGATGATGTATATTATATTGGATGCTTGGACATATATAGAGATGACTTTCTTGCTCGATATGATAGTATGCTATCTGGTTGCTCTTTATCTTAACATGTATACTAGTCTCTTTAAACTGTCTTATAGTTACATGTTGGTAAAGCCCTTAGGATGTGTACTTGACTACCTGGACTATGATGCAGATCATACTAGTGAGGACATGGTAGTCTATAGGTACATCCTTCAAGGTCCGTGGGTGTATCGAGACGGGGCATCGATATACCAGTGTAGACTAGCGTATACGCTTCTCGACCCATGAGATGGGCGATGGATGATCCCATATCCATTGATGTTTGACTTCAGAGATGGTATACGGGTGCTCAGTGGAGACTGGGTACACCGGACGGACTCGCCGAGAACTCCCAGATGGTATTATACCTCACGTCAGATGGCAGTTCTCAGGTGACACTTGTGCAGGTTAGTCTGTAGACCCGAGATCGTCATAGAGTCTTGTGTGATTCCCACTGTGCTTTGATCTCCACCTTACCACGTCTATGAGGGCGTGCAAAACGGTGGTTTTTGGGTACAGCCCCGAGTCACATGGAGGCAATGAGCGATAGGAGGGGTTTCGTCTCTCCCGGTATTGGGGGGTTGATGTTGCGCTGTGCTCGATTGGCCGTAACAGGGAAGTCCCTGGCCAGGGCTGATAATAGATTTGCTGGTAAGTGTTACCAGTAGTTTCTCGACCCGTTATGAGCCTCACATCGGCACGACTTATCGGTTATTGGGGTCTGACGTTTACCACCCCTAGACTTGATATGCGACATATCAGACGAACAAACCGGACTGTACGGTAAGTGTTACTGGTTGGATTCACAGGAGTGTGAGCGGGCTTGCTCGTCGATCTTCTGATCGCTCAATACCCGGGTGGCCGTTACGTTTGGCAGACCGCTTGCGGCTTGTGGGTGCTTGATATGATCATCACCTGCTGCCGGCGTATTGACGAGTCTTTAGAGTCCTACACAGAGCTTTCCTGGGTCAAGCGAAACGAAATAGGAGCGCATATGAGATATGTGCGGGACCAAGAATAATGCGTGTATGTGATACCGTATTTCATTCTCGCGATGAATGTTTCGATTGATTGTATGCGATATAACCTAGTTATCGAATCGAAGATTGATTCGATAAGTCGATACATTGGATACTAGTCGGTTATGTGCGACATGACCGGATCATTGAATCAAGTGATTGATTTAATGATTTAATGTATAATTATATATTTGATATATTACTTTGCATTAACTAGTATTGGTTCACTTTAAAAGGATTTTCTCACTTGATGTGCACATTGTATATGTGATATATTTTTTGTGTGCACTTAATTGTATCATGTTTGATGATACATGCTAACTTGAGTTTGTGTAAAGATTAAACCATGGTTATATGAATGGTTAGGGTTTTGTTTACTTATTCATTTATTAATTTTGATTATTTATTTTGGAAAAGAAAATGGAAATGGTGTCTTTCTTTGTTTCTTTCATGAAGCTTCATGAAGGGTTGAAAGCTTGACCATTTTTGTTTTATTCCCTTAACCTAACCATTCACCTAACCCTAGTTTACTCTCTACACTTGACCATGGTTAGTATATGATAAGTATTCATATTATTTTCATTAGAAAAGAGAGACTTATCATAATCTATCTTCATCTTCTTCTTCTTCTTCTTCAAGAAGAGAGCTTGCCACCATTAATGGCATCTTGAGAAAAAGAGTGAGAAATCCAATTCTAAAGTGAACCCACCTCCTATTTCTTCATCCTCTACCTCTTGCCAAGTAATATAGGATGTTTTCTTCACAAGTTTCACGACTTGGTGAAGTTGGAGCTTGATCTTTTGTTGCCTCGACGTAGATCATCTTCGGCATCGAAATCGACGACCTAACCCGCCCATTTCTCCGATGAAGCCGATGCTAGAGTACGGGATTCGATATGGACAGCGAGGGGACGTCCATGTGGAACTAAGGAAGTGCAGAACCGGATCTACAAAGATTGTAGCCTCTTTCTTTTAGTTAAGTTGTTAACTAGTTTCACTTTTCGCCTAAACTCTAGTCAACGAATCCGTATTAGGGTTTCTCGGCACTTGTAAAATTTAAAATAGGCATGGTTGATGCCTTGTAAGACCTCATTAGCGTGCCTAGGAACCCTACAGTTCCCCCTCGTGGGTGCCGACGAGCAAGGGGGAGAAGTCCCCGGCGAAGAGATGGCCGAGGACCCAGCGCCCCAGGTGGTGGAGGTCGAGGACCTCGAGGTTGCGCCTGGCCCTGAGGTGTAGAGCCCCCGTTCTTCTATCTTCATTTTGTTTTCCTTTGAATTTCATAAGGCCGGGGAGCCCAAAATACCCTTGTAAAAACTTTTGTCTTTGCCAATAGTGATAAAGTTTTTCTTCAGCTCCAATGTTCTGCCTGCCATCTGTTTGTGAAGAATGTTCGTGGAATATATTTTTCTTGCTTGTACCGTTGTGCTTTAATGTCAGGTTGGCCCTCTGTCTACCGATCGACCGTCGAGTTGACTGCAATCGCTTGCCGACGAGCGTTTCCGAGGAGGTACTCGCTGGGCCCTGGAGTCGAGGGGAGACCGTTTAGACTTGGGTAGACCCGATGCCTCTTGTGGGGCTTTGGATCTGCTACATGTGATGGGCAGGAGGATGCCCGCTGGGATGCGCCGAGCAGGAAGGAACTCGGCGGTCTCGCGGTGAGGGCTTCAGACCATCAGCGTCTGCTGGGCAGGAAGATGCCCGCTGGGATGCGCCGAGCAGGGAGGAATTCGACGGCCTCGCGATGAGAGCTTCAGACCATCAGCGTCTGATGGGAAGGAGGATGCCCACTGGGAATGCGCCGAGCAGGAAGGAACTCGGCGGCCTCGCGATGAGGGCTTCAGACCATCAGCGTCTGATGGGCAGGAGGATGCCCGCTGGGGATGCGCCGAGCAGAAGGAACCCGGCGGCCTCGCTGTGAGGGCTTCGGATCCTCAGCGTCTGATGGGCAGGAGGATGCCCGCTGGGATGCATCGAGCAGAAGGAACTCGGCGGCCTCGCGATGAGGGCTTCAGACTATCAGCGTCTGATGGGCAGGAGGATGCCCGCTGGGGATGCGCTGATCAGAAGGAACTCGGCGGCCTCGCGGTGAGGGCTTCGGATCAGCGTCTGATGGGAAGGAGGATGCCCGCTGGGGATGCGCCGAGCAGGAAGGAACCTGGCGGCCTCACGATGAGGGCTTTGGCCCTTGACGCCGGAGAGGCCGTGAGAGGCCTGCGAAGGATGGGCGAGTAGGGTAGCTGCTCGGTGCCTCTTGGCGAGGGCTTTGATCCTTGACGCTGGAGGGGCCTTGAGGGGCCCGCGAAGGATGGCCGAGCAGGGTAGCTGCTTGGTGCCTCTTGGCGAGGGCTTTGATCCTTGACGCTGGAGGGGCCGTGAGAGGCCTGCGAAGGATGGCCGAGCAGGGTAGCTGCTCGGTGCCTCTTGGTGAGGGCTTTGATTCTTGACGCTGGAGGGGCCCTGAGGGGCCCGTGAAGGATGGCCGAGCGGGGTAGCCGCTTGGTGCCTCTTGGCGAGGGCTTTGATCCTTGACGCTGGAGGGTCCCTGAAAGGCCTGCGAAGGATGGCCGAGCAGGGTAGTTGCTCGGTGCCTCTTGGCGAGGGCTTTCTGATCCCCGGCGTTGCGGTAGGGAAGCTACCCGCCGGGGATAGCCGAGCGAGGGATCCTCGGGCTCGACTGTCTCTGGGAGGACTTTCTGATACTTCAGGACGGGGACCGAGCGGGGTTACCGCCCAGTGCCTCTTGGCGAGGACTTTGATCCCTGTCGGTTGTGGTAGGAAGCTACCAGCCGGGGATAGCCGGGCAAGGACCCGACTGCCTCTGGGAGGACTTTGGTCCTTGGCGCAAGAAAAAGCTATCGGGCTGTAAGAAGCCTACCAAGGACCCTTGGCTGGGTAGGGTTACTGCCCGGTGCCTCTTGGCGAGGGATTTTGTCCTGAAGGATAGCCGAGTGAGGGAACCTCGGGCCTCGACTGGCTCTGGGAAGGCTTTTTGATCCCCGGCGTTGTGGCAGGGAAGCTGCCCGCCGGGGATAGCCGAGCGAGGGAATCTCGGGCTTGACTTCCTCTAAGAGGGCTTTTTGATCCGCAGCGTTGTGGCAGGGAACCTGCCCGCTGGGGATAGCCGAGCGAGGGAAGCTCGGGCTCGACTGCCTCTGGGAGGACTTTTTGATCCTCGGCGTTATGGCGGGGGAGCTGCCCACTGGGGTCGATCGAGCAGGGTAGCTGCTGGGTTGAATCTTTGACGAGGTGCAGCCCGCCCGTCCAGCTGGCCCCCCTTTTTTTGATCCCCGGTGTTGCGGCAGGGAAGCTGCCCGCTGGAGATAGCCAAGTGAGGGATCCTCGGGTCCGACTGCTTCTAGGAGGGCTTTTTGGTCCTTGGCGTTGCAGTAGGGAAGCTACACTCCACTGTTGTATTTTCCTCCTTTTTGCATGTATGGCCGAGGAACTGAGTAGCCAACTTCGTCGAAGACCGAGATCGAGCGGGGCTCGAGCCCCCGGAACCAGTCCCGACATGCACGGATGAGAGTGGCCGGGAAGGCCCTGCACTGGGTGGCGTCAGAGTGGTCCTGGAAGCTCATCCCTGCGGTGAAAGCTTCCAAATGGTTGGCGAGCAGCTCCTCGGTAAATTGCTTCGTGAGCGAGCCGGAGGCGTACTTAGCCCCGTCGCTCGAGAGGTGAGGTTCTCGGCGCATGCCCTCGATTCTCTTCTCGAGGGCGTTGAGCCGGCCGTGGTACTCCGAGGAATCGGCGCCTTGGGATCCTTGGCCTCCGCTGCGGGTGACCTGCGTCTGGGAGCGGCCCCGGTTCCTCTCAATGAGGTGCCTCGGGTCCCGGGGCGAGGCAGCTCTTGAGTCGCCGGGGCGGACCTCTTCTGTGCGGCCCCGCCGATGGTGGTGGGGTCAACCACGCCCATGGATGGGTGAGGTGACTGACATCTCCTCAGAGGGATAAGGGTCGCGAGGAGGCCCAAGGCGAGACGTTCTGACGGCGGATCTTGGCATGGAGTCCTGGGGCGCTCAGCGGGCCTCAGGGAGCACTGGCTTGAGAGAATGGCGGCCAAGGGACGCAGCCCGTTGGTGGTTAGCCGTCTAGACATGGGCAGTGCCTTCCGGAGGCGGTGGAGCGACGATCTGGGGCCCGGGCACGGTTGCTTGGACGCGGACGAGGGCCTCGACGAGGGACTACAGTCGATCTATCCAGCCTGCGAGAGCGTTGATGACGGTCATGGGAGGAGGTTCATCCCCGCCTTCGGTGAGTGGGAGGCGGCGGCTGGTACCGGGATCACTAGGATGGTGGTCCGCCATGAGGGTGGAGATAGGAAGGCCAACTTTGTATTTTATGGAATCTTTTCCCACAGACGGCGCCAATTGATGGAGCTCCTTTTCGGGCCTCTGTCAGATGTTGTCTTCCGTTGATCTCGAGGTGAACTGGGTTGATTGTCCTTCGTTGCGTGTGGGTCTTAATGGGTTTTGAGAGGACAAAGTGGGATGAGGAGGCTGCCGCCGTGTATCTGCAAAGAAGTCCCGGGGTGGTTTGGTACCACCAAGGACCCTCCGACGCTCAAGTCAGTGACAAGATCCGAGCAGAGTAACGGCGTAAGTGTAAAGAATGGCTTACTTGACCCCTCTGTGATAGGGGCTTATATAGCGGCGGCAGCACGCAGCAGCAGGCGCGAGAATCTCGCCGGCAGTTACGCTCCCGACGTCACGCCCGCGTAATGAGCGGATCGCCCGTTAATGGGGATCGTGATGGCGTGGAACGTGGGATGTTGCCGGTGGAGAATCCGCGCATGGCGAGATTTGCGGAGCGGCGGTTACGCCTGTGAGTGGTGGAGTTAGTCGATCGGAGGGACCGAGGAAAATGGCCTCGGCGGGAGAGCTCCGGAACGAGCGGGAGAGCCGAGGCATCTTGGTTGGTAGCTCGGGGGCGAGCTAAGAAGCGGAGGAGGCTAATTTGCACGGGGCCTCGAGGAGGACCAGCTTGTGCTTGCAGGTCGGGTGTAGGGTGGCCTGGTCGGCCTCTGCGGGCCCTTTCTTCTCAGTCTTGGGACACGTCATCTGCCACGTATCCTGATCTTGGAGGTCGTCAATATTGAGTATCATCAGTGGAGAAAGGCATGGTGGTGGCAACAGCGGTGGCGGCTTTGTTGGTGCTGGCTTGATTTAGAATTTTTGTTTTCTGTTTTGTTTTGTATGCTGTAATTTTAATTTACTTTTCTTGGCAGTGTGTTAGAAATTGAATATGCTGGAAATAAGAGGGCGACCAATTTCCTTATTGGTTAATTTAAATTGTTAGAGGCTCAGGGTTTGTGAGATGGTTTTGCTTAGAGTTGATTATTTTGGAAAAGGACTGCGGTGGTGGGTTAGAAGGAGGAGGAGAGGAAGGTGATGGAATGTGATAGTGGTAGTGATAGGCGATGCTGATGGTAGTGATGGATGGTGTTTGTGCTGGATGTTGGTGGTGTTGGGTTAAAGTGATGATGGCAGTGGAGAAGAGGATGGAGGTGAGAGGAGACTGATGGAGGAGGCGGCGGCTGATAAGAATGCGAGAGAAGCGTCGTCGAGGAGGGAGACAGGGAGGCTGACGGAGAAGAGAAGGCTGATGGCGGCGGCGGTCGATGATGATGATGCAAGAGGAGGCAGTGGAAAAGATGGGTATTTTAGTCTTTTTATCCTCTCTAACAGCAGTTTCAGACGGTAAAATAACATTTGACCCATTCAAAATGAACCGCAGTGAGGTATTTAGTTAGGTAAAACTTTTTGAGCGGGTTATTTAAAATTAGGCAAATGTGAGTGGGGTTTATCAAAATTTTCAATTTTCGAGGGGCAATATAAAAAAAAACCCAAAAATTAAATGTAGAATTTTTTTAACAAATATTTAATAAATACAAATATCCACCGAATCATACTATACAATCATCTCTATTGATCTTAAATGACTACGGGAATCATTATGACTCATTTTGAAAACAAATTAACCACTTTCACGTTTCAATAAGTTTTTTTGAATTCAAATTAGAGAAGTTAAACATAATTTTTATTTGAAGGCACCTGCAAGACACTAGTTCATAATTAAGTATACAAATTATGTACCAACTCTTCTCTTTTAAAAAAGAAAAAGAAAAATAAAGAATAAGAAACAGACAATATTAGCCAACTTAAGAAAACTAAAATGATTGCAAAAGTTTCAGGAAGCTATAATATAAAATTAATCAAAGTCATTAAATTAAGAACCTATGGCCAAACCCAGAACGAAAACAATGGTATTTAAGAGGCCACGTTTATTGTCATGCGGTGACATTCACGTCTTAATTATTTAACTAATTTTAAATTAGAATTAGGAGATAATAAAGAATAACAAGTGGATGATGAAATTGACTGTGAATATTTTTTACGCTTGGCCCTTAAACCCTAATCTACAGCACACCAACCACACGCATCCATACATCCAATCCATGGATTTGGTCCGAAAACGTTAATTTATGGCGGATCCGCACTTTCCCGCAAGAGAGTGCTCATACCAAGTGAGAGCAACCGGTGGTTGGTAATTGACTGGGATTTTGATTCATCATTAGGGGGCATCCTAATATATGTAGCCTTTATAGGAGGTGATGTATGGGCTTTCGGCCTTTTCCCATCTTTATTGAGAGAGATTGATAGATTTTCTTCCATTTTGTGCTATACTGCGCCCACTGTGGTGGGGCCCATTAGGTTTGGGTATCTACACATAAGGGTGGGTGTCAAACGGGTCGGGTAATAATCGGGTTAGGTCATGTTTGACCCGGCCAAGGTCGCAGACCGTTTAATAATCGGGTTAGTTTTTTAAAGACCCATACTCAACTCACTTAATATTCACATCTGTTCAACCCGACCGGTTTAATATTCGGATTGGATCATAATTGGTCATCCGACCCTACCTAAGTTAATTCATTGCTATTTTTTTTGTTTTCTGTATGTACAATACAATTAGCTATTACAGATTTGATGTTTATGAATAAATTTTCAGATATTCAAAAAATACCAGAGAATAAGAAACAAGAAAAGGAACAAACAATTTGGGGATAATGTATTCGGATCAAACGGGTCAAAGCGGGTCATAACACATGACCCATTCCCGACCCGTTTATTAAACCGGTCGGGTCGGTTTAACCCAAATAAAAACTTAGATGGTTCGGATCGGGTAATTGGGTTGTGGTATTTTTTATTGAGGTAATAGTGTTATATATTCAGATAATAAATAAATAACAAAAAAAACAAAAAAAATTACAAAAGCACAAATAAATAATAAAACAAAAAAGTTACAAAAACAGGAAACACATAAACAAAAACAGCAAGGCCTAAGTTTGCGAAAAGGTTTATGAAGCTATGGTATTGATTAAGTTAAACCTAAACCATAGTTTGCATGCGTACAGACCGTGGTTTTGCAAAATTGAAGGTTCGCAAGCCTGAGGGTTGTTTGGCAACCCAACTTATAAAATCAAGGTTTCCTTTAGTTAACTTTAATTGCAAGATAGAAAATAATAAAGAGAGAAGACTTGAAACTTACCGAAATTTCATTCTATTTTGGAGTTTAAAAAATGAGGTTCCGGCCCCTGAAACTTTTTGAAACTATGGTTTGGAAAACTCTATTTTTGTTGTTGAATGTGCCAAAGTTGATAGTAATTTTTATGAGACGTGGATAGTAATTATCCATTACATTGATAGGTAGGGATGTAAACCGATATGTATAATATTGGCCAACTCTTCATTCGTATCCGATTTTTATCAACAATTGATAGTAATTTTCCATTGGGATGGCTATTTAAATTCGTATCTGCATCAGCAAATAGCTATTATGTACCGGTGTAGGGTGTTTTTCTTCATCCTATTGAGATAAGAATGCACGTGCTTGTCAGGCATGTATAGATTCCTCCTGTCTGGGGCATGCCAGGGTTTATTGATTGTGGGGATCCGAATCTCCGGCAGTCGCGGACTAAATTGCCGTTAATTACCTCTCGCTTTTGAAGTGAGCGAATCTCCGATTGATGGGTCAAACTGGTCATGCGAACTCAATATACCGTGTGTGTGTGTTGTGTTTTGAAGGGTATTTGGACGTATCGAGGGCCTCGCAGAGTTTACGGGGGTCCCGCTACCTGGATAGCGGGCTGGGGGTCAAGGGGGCTAGCAGCTCCCTTGTGGGGTGCGGGGCAGCACCCCATTAGAAATTTTTTTTCTAACGAGAGAGGTATTTTTAGTGGGAAGTGTATGGAAAAAAAGAGGGGTGAATAGCGTTCTAAGGACGCGTGGGCGCCAGTGCCTCATGCGCCCGGCACGTGAGTGCTAGGTGCCCGCGGGCCACGTGCAAGACGTATGGGCACTGGGCGCCAGCGCCTTACGCGCCCGGCACATGGGCACTGGACGCCTGCAGAAAAAGGGGCTTAGTCCCGGGATCTGGAGTTAAACTCCCAAAAGATTTTTTTGTGGAGTACAACTCCAAAAGAATTTTTATTATGTAGTTAAACTCTAAAAGGTTTTATTTATGGAGTTAGACTCCAAAAGATTTTGAATGGAGTTAAACTCCAAAAGAATCCAAAAGATCTTGATAAATAAAGTTGAACTCCCAAAAATCTTCGGAGATGATCAAAGGGGACCCCTTTCTTCTCCCCTTTAGTCCTGGATCTTCTTTTGAGTCTTGGATCTTCCCAAAGTGGGATTTTTGGAGATGGATCTCTTTCTTCATCCTCTTTGTTGGCTGAATCTTGGAGAAAAAGGGGCGAGACTTAAAATTCTCTCCTTTTGGAGATTTAATGGAAGATCCGAGTTTCCCTTCAAAGGTTTTATGGTGAAAAACTATTTCTTTTTGGAAAAGAAAGAGTTAAACTCTTGATTTAATTCAGAAAACAGAAGAAGATTTAGAACCTTGAGGAAGGAGAAGGAGGCACAAAAGCCTAAATTTTGGAGAGAATGAAAAAGTTGTTGATTTTTTCATCATGTTTGCCTTTATAGGTTACACATTTTACATATAGCCTCTTGGACTTTACCAAATGACATTTGTGCCACCCATGCCTTATGTGCTTATTTATTTTTGCACATAAGCCATGAGGTTTAAATAATTTTGGCTTTCGCCCATTTTCCATACATTTATTTCGAAAAAATTGCATTGAACTAATTTATTGCTTCATTCTTGGTATGGAGCCGGCCCATTCCATTCTTAGTCTTGACTTGGGTTTGGGCCCACTTCGCTTGAGTTTGGGCCCGCTTGGTTGGGAATTGACTGACTTTGACTTGGTCAACCGGGATGTAATTTTTGACCCCAACAAAATGCTCCCCATCAATAAATGCACACCACATATATTGGTCGTGTGCATGAAATTGATGGATCTTCTTTCGCGTGGAGGTTGACTTGATTTGGTTCCCGTTTTGACGACGTGGAGGTCGATACTACCCTTTTCGTGACGTGGACGGTCGGTGCTGCCCTTTTAGCAACGTGGACGGTCGGTGCTGCCATTTTAGCGACGTGGATGGTCGGTGTTGCCCTTTTTGCGACTTGGACGGTCGGTGTTGCCCTTTTTGCGACTTGGACGGTCGGTGCTGCCTTTTTTGCGACTTGGACGGTCGGTGCTGCCCTTTTTACGATGTGGACGGTCGGTACTTGATTTGACTTGCTCCGCTTCTTACGGTGTCGGGATTGATGTTTACTTGCTCTGCTTTTTTCGGTGTCAAGATTGATTTGTTTCCGAGATGGAGCTTGATTCCACCGATGAGGTGATTGGTTGACTTGTTTGATTGATTTGTTTTGGGAGTTCTCTACCCGCCTAGCGGGACTTTTGAGCTTAGAAGTGCTGCCAGGTGAGATGTTTATTTGATCTGTTTGATTTCTGCCTTATTTGGCGGGGCTTTTGAATTTGAGAGGAATTTGGAATTTGGAATTTGTTTAGCATCAACATTGCTGTCCTGAAATAATGCCAGGAGTAACTCATCATTTGCCCTGGGAGGACTTGGGATTTGGTTTTAGGTCGGCATCAGCACCACTAACACTGAAGCGTAGTGCCAGGAGCGACTCATCATTTGCCGTTGGGAAAACTTAGGATTTGGGTTTTGGGTCGGCATCACACCACTAACATTAAAGCGTAATGCCAGGAGCGACTCATCATTTGCCATTGCCCGTTGGGGAACGATGGCTTAAGAGACAGGTTTAGATTCCTATCACCTAAGGTTTTTCAATTTTATGAGCCATAAGGTTCTCATAAAAGAATTTTCTCCTCATAAGTTGAGAGGATCTTGCAGGTGTATTTTCTCCCTATGAATCATGGGTATTCCTAAGTGTGTTGCTCCTTTGTGAGTCGTAAGGATCTCACGCGGAGATTTTCTCCTCACAAGGCCGAGGGACTTTGCGAGTGTATTTCATCTCTTTTCACGAGTTTGCGCTCTTTCGGGTTTTCACAAACTCGCCGGCAGTCCTGCTGTTTTTTACTCACGGAGCCTTTCCAGGTTTTCATCCGTGCCCGTTTTGCTTGTGGATATACCTTTTTTTTCTCTTTTTTTTTACATTGGTGGAGCTTCATCGCCGGTGGGACTTTAAATGTAGTCTCGCCAGTAGGACTTGGGAGAGATAGGGGTCGTTTATACCCGTAGATTGTATATGGTTTTATAAGATGTATGATTCAGACCGTAGGGCCGGTGTGCTCAACTCGTCCACGACTTGGAGCATTCATGCGTAGTATTTCTTGAGATATCGGCTATTGATGGGTAGCATATGCCTTTCTCCCTCGGCACTTATTAGTTGGTAGGATTCTCCGTCGAATACTTTCTCGATGACGTATGACCCTTCCAAATTTGGCTTAAATTTTCCCTTGGCACGTTGATTGGGAATGATCGGTCTTTTGAAAACTAACACCAATTCGCCCTTCTTGAAAGCACGTAAACGGGTCATCTTGTCATAGGCCCGTGACATTTGGGCTCGGTACAGCTCCAGATTTTTCTGTACCGCGAGCCTTCTGTCTTCGAGGGCGTCAAGTTCTTCAAGTCGAAGGAGAACGTTTTCTTCCTCCGTCAAATTATGCTGGACGACCATCCTGAGGCTTGGAACTTCGACTTCGAGGGAGAGGATCGCCTCCACTCCGAAGAGTAATGAATATGGAGTGTATTGAGTTGGAGTGCGGTGCGTGGTATGATATGCCCACAATGCCTCGTGAAGTTTGAGATTCCAGTCTCTCATGTTGGCTGAAGCATTTTTTCTCAGGAGCTTGCACAGAGTTTTATTGAAGGATTCGGCTAGCTCATTGGCCCTTAGATTATAGATGGAGGAATATCTCCAGTCTATCTTGTGCTGAGTAGCGAACCTTGAGACTTTGAAGCTTTTGAAAGAAGGCCCGTTGTCAGAAATGATTCTTCTACGTGTACCGAAGTGGTATAGAATATTATGCCGGAAGAACGTCAGAATATCTTCTGTCATGACTTCTTTTAGCGGGACAGCTTCAGCCCATCTATAGAAGTAGCCAGTTGCGGCCAATATGAATCGGTGGCCTTTGAATGACGGAGGATCAATTGGACCAACTATGTCAGTGCCCCAAACTTCAAAGGGCTATGACGCCACCGTAGGATGAAACGGATTGGGGTGCTTGTGAATGAAGTCACCGTTAATTTGCCAGAAATGACATTTCTTCGCAATCCCTTATCATGGTAGGCCAGTAATACCCAAGCCATTTGATTTGAAGCCGCATTTTGGGGCCAGATTGGTGAGCTCCGCAGACGCCTGCGTGAACTTCTTTCATGATTTTTGGGTTTCGACCGATGACAGACACTCGAGCCAGAGTTGGTCATATGATCTGCGGTATAGCGTATTATTTATAAATACATATTGGAGGGCTCTTTTCTTCAACTGAACCGTCGTAGATTTTTCTTTGGGCAGCTTGTTGTATCGGAGGTACTTTATGAAGGGTTCTCTCTAATCGGGCTCATCTTGAATGATCAGAGCTTTTTCGGTAGGATTGCTCTTTTGTTCTGCGCTTTCTACTTCTCGTAAAGAGACTGGTGGCAGAATTTGCCGGCTCCTAACCATGATAAGAATTTCATCCATTTCGGGATCAGCCAGCTCTTTGGCTAGGCGAGCGAGTACGTCGGCTTTTCCGTTCAACGCCTTAGGGACTCTCATTAGTTCAATGTGAGTGAACTGTTTTGTGAGTTCCACCACCCGGCTTCTGTATCGAGCTAATTCGAGCTTATATATCTTGTAGTCGCCGTTCACCTGGTTGACGACAAGCTATGAGTCACCGTAAACCCGTAGCCGAAGGATTTTCATTTCTATGGCGAGCTCCAGACCAGCTATCAGAGCTTCGTACTCAGCCTTGTTGTTTGTGCGAGGCTCGGTAAGAGTAAAGAAACGTCTTAGGGTTCCTCCTGATGGCGTGATGAACACCAATCCTATTCCTGCTTTTATCTTCGGGACACTTGATTTGCTGGAGGTCCTTATTGACGAGGCTCCATCGAAGTAGAGCTCCCAACATGGCTCGTCATTCTCGAGGTGCAGCACTTGTTCGTCGGGTAACTCGCAATTGAGCGGTGACCCTTCAGGTATGGAATGAGCAGCAAGGAAGTCGGCAATGGCTCGCCCTTTTACTGCTTTCTGAGGAATATAGATTATGTCAAATTCAAGCTGCATGACAGCCCATCTTGCCATTCTACTGGCTAGGCTTGCTTTGGTCATTAAGTGTTTGAGCCGGTCGACTTTGGAGATCAGCATAACCCGATGAGCGAGCAGATAGTGCCTCAGCTTCTTCACAGCGAATATCAGAGCCATGCATTGATTTTCGATTGGGGAATAGTTGTGTTCCGCCCCGACTAAAGTTCGACTAAGGTAGTAGAGGGCATTTTCTTTTCCCTCCTTGTTGTTCTGCGTAAGGAGCGCACGGGTGACTCATCTAGCGCGGCACTATAGAGAATCAACGGTTTATTTGGAATAGGAGCAGTAAGCACCAGAGGGTGCAACAGGTACTGTGTGATACTTTCGAACGCTTCGACATCCCAGACAAAGGGAGCTCCCTTCTTCATGAGCTTTGAGAAAGGCCGACATCTCCCTGATAGGTTCGAGATGAACCTTCGCATGTAAGTGAGTTTGCCTTGAAAGGATCTTAGCTGCGTCTGATTCTTCGGAGGAGGCATCTCCATGATGGTCTTTATCTTTGATGGATCAACTTCGATCCCCCGATGTCGGACTTGAAGCCCAAGAATTTTCCCGACGACACGCCAAAAGTGCACTTCAGAGAATTCATCTTCAGATCGTTTTCTCTCAGTCGGGTGAAAATGGTCTTAAGATCTCGGAAGTGATCGGCCTTGGTTTTTGTCTTGACGACCAAATCATTAACATAACATTCGATGACCTTATGGAAATATTTTGTTCATTGCCCTTTGATATGTGGCGCCCGCATTCTTCAGTCCGAATGACAACACCTTGTAGCAGTATATCCCGATCGGGGTTCAAAACGCTGTGTGTTTCTCATCCTCGGGCAACATCTTGATCTGATTATATCCAGACGAGCCATCCATGAAGGTGAACAGCTCGTAATTTGAGGTATCGTCGACCATCATTTTCATGACCGGTAGCGGGAAATTATCTTTAGGGCATGCCTTGTTAAGGTCTCTGAAATCGATGCAGACTCGGATCTGCCCATTGTTCTTTTTCACTGGGACGATGCATGCGATCCGGTCCGTATATTTCTCTTCTCTGATGAAACCGGCATCGATGAGTTTCTTGGTTTCTTCGATGACCTTTTCTTCCAGTTCTCTTCTCATTCTTCGAGTAGCTTGTTTGACTGGCTTGGCATCAGGAGATATAGCTAGCTTATGCACGGCCACTTCAGGGGAGAGGCCAGGCATTTCTTTGTACGTTCATGTGAAGCAGTCGGCGAACTCATGCAGCAGGGCGATTATCTGCTCTTTCATTTCCTCTGACAAAAGTGAGCTGATGTAGGTCGACCTTAGATTATCAGACGTTCCCAAATCAACCTCGGTTAGCTCGTCGAAGGTTACTTGTCCGCCATCTTCGAATTCTTGAGGGGATTCTTCTGGCTCAGCTAGCTCATCTTCATCATTTAACTCTTCACTGGATTCACCAATATGGATCATGTATCATGCCTTGACGTCAGGTTGAATGAAACCTATGCCCTGTTCGTCCATCGATGAGTGCTCGGACCTGAGGCGGGTGCCACAGTCCCTCATAAAACCTCGCTTCGGAGTCCGTTTGATATAACCGACATCCACACCTTTTTAAATTTTCCCGCATCTCGGTCGCATAATATCCGGGGTTTAGGACGGCTCTTATGCCTCTTTCATAGGGAAGGCACATGACAGACAAATCGTTCGGATGCACGACAGGATTTGACCCATAAAACAGGATGCCCTTCTGTCCACTCATTCTTCTGAAAACGTAGAAGGTCTTCAGTTTGTCCACGGTGGAGACTGACAATGCATCGAGCTCTTTGCACATCTGCTCCGGAACCTTTGTGATGGCTAGGGACTCTTCCGTAACTTCGAAGGTCTCTCTTAGCTTCGATTTTTGCACGAGAGCCCGATTTGCACAGCTGTTGCAAGATGGATCCTCTTCTTCTGATTCTTTAGTGTCACTGTCTAAACGAGGGCGAATTTTGCTGCCGGATGAGCCTTCAATATCAGACTTGTCCATATCGCTACAAAAATGATGGCGAGTTTTACGGAAGGACGGACTTCTAGCGTTGGACTCATCAGTGTCACTGCTGAAACGCGGACGCACATGGGATTTTTTGCTTTTTAAAGTGACAACCGGCTCAGATTTGCTTTTGAGTTTCGGAGCCGTTCTGTCTTTGGTTAGTTATGGCTCAGCACTGTAGGGTGTTTTTCGTCACCCCATTGGGATGGGAATACGCGCGCGCTTGTCAGGCGCATTACAGATTCACCCTGCCTAAGGTAGGCTGGGGTTTATTGATTGTGGGGATCCGAATCTCAGGCAGCCGCGGACTAAGCTGCCGTTAATTACCCCTTGCCTTTGAAGCGAGGGAACCTCCGATTGACGGGTTAAACTGGTCTTGCGAACTCAACGTGCAGTGTTGTGTTTTGAAAGGGTTTTGGATATATCGGGGGCCCCGCAGAGTTTTTACGGGGGTCCTGCTACTCGGATAGCGGGCTGGGGGTCAAGAGGGCTAGCAGCCCCCTTGCGGGGTGCGGAGCAGCGCCCCATCCCAAAATTTTTTGAGAGGGATGGTATTGTAGAGTATGTGTGTGTGTGTATATATATATATAATAAAAAAAGGGAAAGGGCATCCAAAGGATGCGTGGGAAAAAGCGCAAGAGCGCTAGCGTTTTGAGCGCTAGCGCCCCACGTGTCAGCACGTGGGCACTCGGGAGCTAGCGCTTTGGGCGCTAGCGCTCTGAGCGCAAGAACGCTAGCGCTTTGAGCGCTAGCGCCCCGCGTGTAGCGCTTTGAGCATAAGGACGCTAGTGCCCTACGTGTCGGCACATGGACGCTCGGGCGCTAGCGTTTTGGGCGCTAGCGCTTTGAGCGCTAGCGCCCCACGTGTCAACACGTGGACGCTCGGGCGCTAGCGCCCCACGTGCAAAGCGCTAGCGCCCCACGTGTCAATACGTGGGCGCTCGGGCGCTAGCGCTTTGAGCGCTAGCGCCCCACGTGTCAACACGTGGACGCTCGGGCGCTAGCGCCCCACGTGTCAACACGTGGGCGCTCGGGCGCTAGCGCTTTGGGCGCTAGCGCTCTGAGCGCAAGGGCGCTAGCGCTCTGAGCGCTAGCGCTTTGAGCGCTAGCGCCCCATGTGTCAACACGTGGGCGCTCGGGCGCTAGCGCTTTGGGCGCTAGCGCTCTGAGCGCAAGGGCGCTAGCGCTTTGAGCGCTAGCGCCCCACGTGTCAGCACGTGGGCATCCGGGGAGGGGCAAAAGGGACTTGGTCCCTGCAATGAGAATTGTACTCTCAGAAAGGAGCACTTGTTATTTTTTTATGTGTCTGTGTGTGTGTGTGTGTATATATATATATATATATATATATATATATATATATATATATGAGGAGTTAAACTCCTAGGATGTTTTGAAGTTGATGAAGGGCTTCTCCCCTTGAGCCCTAGTTTTTCCCCAAAGTGGGGTTTCTGTAGATGGGTCTCCTTCTTCTTCCTTTGTTGGCCGGATCTTGAAGATCACGAAATATGAGATTTTAAAAATTCTCTCCTTTCTGAGATCTGACGGAAGATCTGAGTTCCTCTTTGTGGGTTTCATGGTGAAAAACTATTTTGTTTTGGAAAAAGAAGAGTAAAACTCTTGATTTAATTCAAAAGAAAGAAGAGGGTTTAGAACCTTTTAATTCAAAAGAAAGAAAGGGGAAAGAGGCACACACCCTAGATTTTTAGGAGAATGAAAAGTGTATTTTTTATTCATCATCATGTTGCCTTTTATAGGCTTACATATTTACATATAGTCCCTTCGGCTTTACAAAATGGCATTTTGCCCATCCTATGGCTCATGTGGCATTTCTTTTTGCACATAAACCATGGGCTTCCAAAAAATTTGGCTTCGTGCCCATTTTGTTTACATTCATGCATAAAAAATTACCTAAAAATTATTTAGTACATGATATCATTTTGGTATGGGGGAGGGCCGGCCGCTTCATGTTCGGACTCGACCTGGGCATGGGCCCACTTGGCTTGGGGTTGACTTTGATTTTGACTTGGTCAACCGGGGTGCAATTTTCGACTTCAACAAAGTGCCCCCCATCAATAAATGCACACCACATATGTGAGTCGTGTGCATGAAATTGATGGATCTTCTTTCACGTGGAGGCGGCTTGCCTTGGTTCCCACTTTTTGGGATGCACTGCCCTTTTCACGATATGGACGGTCGACGCTTGACGTGTCTCCGAGACAGAGTGCCTGTGGTAGATGTTTCCCTGGCCCGGAGCGATCTGGTTCCTTCTTTGTAGGAAGCCTGCACTACCCATTTTGCGATATGGACGGTCGACGCTCTGATCCGGAGCGATTTGGTTCCCAATTTGTGGGAAGTCTGCACCGCCCTTTTTGCGACATGGACAGTCGACGCTCTGACCCGGAGCGATTTGGTTCCCGATTTGTGGAAAGCCTGCACTGCCCTTTTTGCGACATGGACGGTCGACGCTTGACGCGTCTCCGAGACGAGGTGTCCGTGGTAGACTTTTCCCTGGCCTGGAGTGTCGCTAATTTTCGACTTGTCCCTGGCACGGAGTGTCGCTGATGTTCGACTTGTCCCCGGCACGGAGTGTCGCTGGTAGTTCGACTTGTCCCCGGTACGGAGTGTCGCTGGTCGACTTGTCCCCCGGCACGGAGGGTCGCTGATCGACTTGTCCCCGGTACGGAGTGTCGCTGGTCGACTTGTCCCCGGCACGGAGTGTCGCTGATCGACTTGTCCCCGGCACGGAGTGTCGCTGATCGACTTTTCCCCGGCGCGGAGTGTCGCTGATCGACTTGTCCTCGGCGTGGAGTGTCGCTGGTTGTTCGACTTGTCCCCGGCACGGAGTGTCGCTGATCGACTTTTCCCCGGCGCGGAGTGTCGCTGGTTGTTCGACTTGTCCCCGGCACGGAGTGTCGCTGTTCGACTTGTCCCCGGCATGGAGTGTCGCTGATGTTCGACTTGTCTCCGGCACGGAGTGTCGCTGATCGACTTTTCCCCGGCACGGAGTGTCGCTGGTCGACTTTTCCCCGGCATGGAGTGTCGCTGGTCGACTTGTCCCCGGCACGGAGTGTCGCTGGTCGACTTGTCCCCGTCATGGAGTGTCACTGGTAGTTTGACTTGTCCCCGGCACGGAGTGTCGCTGGTCGACTTGTCCCCGGCACAGAGTGTCGCTGATCGACTTGTCCCCGGCACGGAGTGTCGCTGGTCGACTTGTCCCCGACGCGGAGTGTCGCTGATCGACTTGTCCCCGGCACGGAGTGTCGCTGATCGACTTGTCCCCGGCGCGGAGTGTCGCTGATCGACTTTTCCCCGGCACGGAGTGTCGCTGGTCGACTTGTTCCCAGCGCGGAGTGTCGCTGATCGACTTGTCCCCGGCACGGAGTGTCGCTGATCGACTTATCCCCGACGCAGAGTGTCGCTGGTTGTTCGACTTGTTCCCGGCACGGAGTGTCGCTGATCGACTTTTCCCCAGCACGGAGTGTCGCTGGTTGTTCGACTTGTCCCCGGCACGGAGTGTCGCTGTTCGACTTGTCCCCGGCATGGAGTGTCGCTGATCGACTTGTCCCCGGCACGGAGTGTCGCTGATCGACTTGTCCCCGACACGGAGTGTCGCTGGTCGACTTGTCCCAGGCACGGAGTGTCGCTGGTTGTTCGACTTGTCCCCGGCATGGAGTGTCGCTGATCGACTTTTCCCCGGCGCGGAGTGTCGCTGGTTGTTCGACTTGTCCCCGGCACGGAGTGTCGCTGTTCGACTTGTCCCCGGCACGGAGTGTCGCTGATATTCGACTTGTCACCGGCACGGAGTGTCGCTGATCGACTCTTCCCCGGCGCGGAGTGTCGCTGGTTGATTCCGAGCCGAAGCATAACTCTGACAGGGAAGGTAGATATCCTGAGGCGAAGTATGATTTCGACACGGGGTAAATTCTGGGATGAAGCATGATTCCGCCGTAGAGGTTGTTGGTTTGATTTGATCTGGGTTGACATCAACATCGCTATACTGGAATATGGTACCAGAAGCGAATCATCATTTGCCATGAGAGGATTTGGGTATTGGTTTTGGTTTGGCATCTGCATTGCTGCACTGGAATAATGCCAGGAGCAACTCATCATTTGCCCCGAAAGGATTTGGGAATTGGTGGCTTAGGAGACAGGTTTAGATCCCTATCACCTAAGGCTTTTCAACTTTATGGGCCGTAAGGGTCCCATAAAAGCATTTTCTCCCTACGAGTCGAAAGGATCTCGTAGGTGTATTTTCTCCTTAGGAGTCATGTGGACTCCTAAGTGTGTTGCTCCTTTGTGAGTCGTAAGGATCTCACGCGGGAATTTTCTCCTCACAAAGTCGAGAGGACTTTGCGAGTGCATTTCATCTCTTTTTTACGAGTTTGCGCCCTTTCGGGTTTTCACAAACTTGCTGGCAGTCCTGCTGTTTTTACTCACGGAGCCCTTTCGGGTTTTCATCCGTGCCCATTTTGCTTGTGGACATACCATTTTTTTTTCATTTTTTTTCATTTTTTTCATTTTTTATTTTTATTTTTGGTGGGACTTTGAATGTGGTCTCACCGGTAGGACTTGGGAGAGATTGGGATTGTTTTACGCCCATGGATTGTATACGGTTTTGCAGGATGTATGATCCAGACCGTAGGGCCGGAAAAATTTTGGGACTTTGTCGGCGTCTGCATCGCTGCACTGGAATATGGTACCAGGAGCGACTCATCATTCGCCGTTGGTGTATGGGATTTGGAATTTGGTTGGCGTCTGCATCGCTGCACTGGAATATGGTACCAGGAGCGACTCATCATTCGCCATTAGGATTTGCGTTTGGAATTTGGTTGGCGTCTGTATCGCTACACTGGAATATGGTACCAGGAGCGACTCATCATTCGCCATTGCCTGTTGAGGAGCGAAGGCTTAGGAGACAGGTTTAGGTCCCTATCACCTAAGGCTTTTCAATTTTATGGGCCGTAAGGGTCCCATAAAAGCAGTTTCTCCCTACGGGTCGTAAGGATACTGTAGGTGTATTTTCTCCTTATGAGTCATGAGGACCCCCAAGTGTGTTTTTCCTTTGTGAGTCGTAAGGATCCCACGAAGGTTTGTTCTCCTCATGCATCGTGAGGACACATGAGTGGGTCTTCCCAATGGACCATAATTCCAAGGGTGGAGACCGGCCGTGTAACTGGTGATTATGGTGGGGCATGGGTATGATGAGAATTATTTGAGCCCATGAATTGTATACGGTAGTCAATTTGGGGACTGGCCGTAGGGCTGAGGGAATTTTGGAATATTGGATTTTGGTCGGCGTCTGCATCGCTGCACTGGAATATGGTACCAGGAGCGACTCATCATTCGCCGTTTTTTTTACCACGATTGCTCTATCATTTCAGCTTTTCTTATCGCGAAAGTCGCGATTGCCCTATCATTTCGGCTTTTTATTCGCGGTTGCCCTATCATTTCGGCTTTATTTTCATTTTTATTTTTACCTGCTGATTTTTATTGCGAGTTTCCCCATCATTTCGTCTTTTTATTATTTGTTTTTATTTACACACTTTTTTTTATTTACATATTTTTACATTTCCAGTTTAACGACTTAGAGGTCGATTGTTCCCAGTTTAACGACGTGGTGGTCGTTTATTCCCAGTTTAAAGACTTGGTGGTCCGTCGTTCCCAGTTTAACGATGTGGTGG
The DNA here is from genome assembly GCA_030015575.1 of Agapanthus africanus. Taxonomy (NCBI): domain Eukaryota; kingdom Viridiplantae; phylum Streptophyta; class Magnoliopsida; order Asparagales; family Amaryllidaceae; genus Agapanthus; species Agapanthus africanus. The sequence continues at coordinate 163,717,679 of CM057348.1, forward strand.
TCAGTGGTTCCCAGTTTAAAGACTTAGAAGTCTATCATTCCCAGTTTAACGACGTGATGGTCAGTGGTTCCCAGTTTAAAGACTTAGAGGTCTATCATTCCCAGTTTAACGACGTGGTGGTCAGCTTGCTTATCCCAGCTCCTTGAACTTTGATCTTGGCAGAGTTGTGTTGATGACCGTAGCTCTGTGGCTTGTCGGTACATCTGACGACTGTGGGGCTTTCCTAAGTTTGTATTGGTTCTCCATCCAATCTTTGAAAATATAGCAATCTTCGATGATATGACTCACCATTCTATGATATGGGCAGTATATGGGACTGCCGGTCATGTTCATTTCATGTGGCCTCTTTGGAACAGGCAGTGGCAAACCGTTGTTCAAGGCGTCCACGAATATTTTGCGGACTTCATCCCTCCTGAATGAGTATACCTTCTTCTTTCTGTCCATTGGAGTAAGTGCCTTTACTGATGCTGGTCCTTGAGGCCGATCAGTCTTTGGTTCGCCCTTTTCAGACAATGGCACATGCCTGAGAGAATCAGGTTCCCGAAGGGCTCCGATCTCCATTTGTATGAAATCGGCGGTCGTAGCTTGACTGTTTGTTAATATGCCTTTAAACAGTTCTATCTCTCCCGTCTTGTATTGCTTTTCGATCCAATCTTTGAAGACGAAGCAGTCCTCAATGGCATGACCTATCACTCTGTGATAGGGGCAATATTTTGGGTCGTCGGTCATATTCGCTTCTTGCGGTCTCTTTGATTCTGGCAGTTGTAGACCGTTTCTTAGGGCGTCCTTGAATATCTTGTGGACTTTGTCCCTTCTGAAGGAATAGACCTTATCTAGCGTCTCTTTCAGAGGCGATTCCCCTTCGGTGTATGTATCGGAGGGACTGGAGGCTGATCGCGGCCGTTTTTTGCGAAGGCGCTCCGCTCTTAGGTTGAAGGGGGTATCGGTTGGCTGCCTCCGGGTATCAATCCCTGTCTCATGAACCAAAATTTGTGTCACGACCCAAAGTTCGGCCCGTGACCGGCACTTAACCACGTAACGTCTACAGGCGTAACGCGACTAAGTAAGCCGAAACCCAGAAATCAAAACTATTTAAAATATAGAGTGTTAAAACATTTTAGTAGAAGCATTTGTAAAATATTTAGAAAACCTTAAGTAATTTAGTAGAAATCCTTTTTAGTTCAAGAGTTATATTTTAATAATTTTGGCAACATTTCTTTTATAAAAATTTGTCCCGGGAATCGGGTAAAAGGCAAGGTGTAGTAGAAGTAACATGTGAAATGAATAGAGCATCACAATGAGAGAATCGCGCCCAACGGCAGAACAATCACCACAATATGATATACGACGCCGTAGCGAAGAATGAGCAGTAAAGCAAAGATAAATATCATAAAAGATAAGACTGCATAAATAAAGTCGGCTCACAGCGAGCTCGACACCAGAGTACAAAATAACATACATCGCCCTCACAACTGTCTCTAAGTCAATACATGAAGGTAGATGGAGAATACTAGATACATTAATGTACAACTGAAAAGTAAACAGATACCGCACAAAACCCACCTAATAGCAAAAGGGCTAGCACGCCTCCGCAGTGGTATCTGTGTCAAAAGATGCGATGAACAGCCAGCCGCGACTACTCCAAAGGGCAACCTGCAAGCACTGTGGCACAACGGGGTGAGTTGCCAACTCGTGAATAGGAGATAACATATAAAGGTAATCGCGAGTATGCACGTGCTGCGATACTCTAACCTATGCCAACAGATAATATCTATATGATGAACTGGATGCTCAATATCATGCAACAAGTGCGATCTAATGACATCTCCATGTGATGAGCAAGATATGTGATAATCAGGTATGGCAATGCAATCTAACAGCCCTATATAGAATAAGCAGGGTATGCAATGAGCGTACAAGCATGTGTACTATATCAGTATAATAGATATAGGATGAGATATCATATACTAATGCTGAGCATGGGAAAATATAACATCTACACGGAATGTCATCGTGGAAAATATAATCGGTGCCCATCAATGCACCCAATCCCAATACAACTCAGGCGCTGTCATCCTCCGGCCCTCAAATCCTGTAAATCCCATGAAATCGTGAGTGCCCAACATCGGCACTCAAAATATCAAGAAATACTCGTGTCTAGCATCGACACGCAAATCCTCATATATCGGGCATCCGTCAGTCCGGTTCAGCCCACGGGCTCCATCTGCAGTATTGGCCCTCGGCCCCGGCAGTACGAGTCGTCCCGTATTCATCCATCGACTCTGGTCAGTATCCTCCGGATAACCGCCAGGTCCAACCAATCACGGGTAGGTAGTGGTCCCACTGCCAGGCTCACCGTCTAGCTACACAGCAAATCCGTTCTCGCCCCAGGGTACCATACCGGGTCCACCATGTACCCGCAATCGGTCTCGTCCGCTCCTTGAATCGGGTTACATACATCACTCTAGCACCGAGAAAACACATGGTAGACGCACTGAAATATCATGTCAAGGGAAACCGGGTTTTTAAACAGTGGGTATTTTCTTAAAATAGTTCTCCGGTTCCCAAATCCAGAAATCATATAAATCAAATCTAATGCGTAAAATCCATGCAATGCGTCGTATGACACTAAGAGCAAAAGAAAGGGAAAACCGCTCTTTTAAAAGATCCAGTTTTGAAATATCACTTGCGGTCCCTTAGTTTTAAATCAAGTCAATATCATCCATATATGTAACATATGAATATGGGTATAGCTATGGATGTGCGAATGGATAAGTACGCAAAGTGAATATAGCAATGTACATGTGCACTAATGTAGACATATGATGTATATGTGCCCAAGTATGAATATATGTGATGTATGTGGCATAAGTATAGATATGTGATGTATATGTGCCCAAGTATGAATATATGTGATGTATGGTATGAATATTCATATGATAGTATGCGGCAAATCATGACAACGTCAAATAAGCAGAATCAATATGATATGCGGTTTATAGCAATCCTATAATGTGAGTGTCATGGCAATCACTAACGGTATGAGTGTAGCATATAAATTGTGCTCGTGCAACTTGGACCGTTAGTGACAGTGCAGTGTTCTATACTACCAGTATATCTATATGGACACACTCTTGACTACAAATCCTATTACGCCCTGACGCTTGACGCCATACGGGCGATTTCCCCGTAGATGTTAAATCTACTCACCTGGTCGCGTGCTAAGTATAGCCGACCACCTGCTTCCTTTTCCTGGCGGCGTCTGACGTACCTGCCTGCGAACCTCACTTGACCCTACGAGGCTGGGTCAGGGGAAGAAGAGAAGAAGAAGAAGCTGCTACTGCTGTTGCTGCTCCAGATGCTGTTGCTGTTGCTGTTGCTACTGCTACTGCTGATGCTGCTGCTTGTTGCTGTTGATGATGTTGCTGATGCTGTGCTGAAGCTGTTGGGCTGAAGCTGATGCTGCTGGGGCTGCTGCTACGTGTGCTGATGCTGTTGCTACATGGAGCTGCTGCTACTGGATGTTGCTGCTGCTGGCAACTGCTGCTGAGGCTGAAGCTGGAACTGCTGATGTTGTTGTTGCTGCAGCTGCTGCTTGTTCTGCTGGGGCTGAGTGTGTGTGTGTGTGTGAGAGAGTGAGAAATGAGAGGGTGTGATGCAACAAAGAAATGATAATACAAAAAGTCAAGCCCCCATTTCTCTCTCTCTCTTGCCACATTAAATGCAAGCATGGGCTTGCCATGATGCATTCCCTCTCTCCCTTATTTAATGCAAGCATGGCTTAGCTATGATGCACTCTCTCAAGTCAACCAAATAAATTTTAAATCCCTTTTCATTTTCAAAAAAAAATATACCCTTAATTAAAATCATTTAACTCAATAATAGTGGGGTTAATCTACCATGGTTGTTAAACATGGTTTAACCCAATAACCCTAGTTTACATGCACAAGTTTGTGCAAGATTAGAAAAATTCCAGAAAAATATTTATAATTCTTGATAAAATATTTGAAAACTAATTTGGTAAAATTTTTATTAAAAATCATTTATTAACATATAATTAGCCACTAAACACATCCTAAGGTGTTACAATCTTCCCCCCTTAAAGAAATTCGTCCCCGAATTTAAAAAATATAATGCTTCGCATACCTTCAAAGAGATGAGGGAACTTCTTTCGCATCTCTCCCTCGGCCTCCCAAGTGACCTCTTCACCATTGGGGCTGCGCCAAAGCACCTTCACTGATGGTAAGACCCTCGATCTAAGTTTCTTCACCTGCCGGTCCACTATCATGACTGGCTGCTCGGTGAAAGTAAGATCGCGCTCGAGTTGAACGGTCTGATGCTGAATCATGTGCGAAGGGTCATGTAGGTATCTGCGAAGCATCGACACATGGAATACGGGGTGAACATATGGGAAGTCGGGTGGAAGAGCCAAACGATAAGCTACTGAGCCCACACGCTCGAGGATCTTGAAGGGACCTATGAACCTGGGGCTAAGCTTCCCCTTCCGTCCAAACCTCATCACTCCCTTCATCGGAGAGGACCTCAGAAAAACGTGATCGCCAACTGCGAACTCTAATCTGCGGCGGCGCCTGTCAGCATACGATCTCTGCCTGCTTTGAGCTGTCCTCATCCTGTCTCGAATCAGCTGTATCTTCTCGGTCGTCTCCTGTACAATCTGTGGCCTCAAAATACTGCTCTCACTGAGCTCTGTCCAACAGACGGGCGATCTACATCTCCTCCCATATAAAGCCTCAAAAGGTGCCATCTGAATAGTATCCTGGAAACTATTGTTGTAGGAGAACTCCACCAAGGGTAAATGATGATCCCAGCTACCACCAAAGTCTAAAACGCACGCTCGGAGCATGTCCTCGAGAGTCTGAATAGTCCGCTCTGACTGGCCGTCGGTCTGAGGATGAAATGCGGTGCTGAAACTCAAGCGCGTGCCCAAAGCCTCCTGAAGCCTCTGCCATAGTCGGCTGGTAAACTGGGTGCCTCTGTCGGACACAATACACGTCGGGACTCCATGCAGTCGTACAATCTCGTCGATGTAAATCTGGGCATACTGAGCAAATCCGAAAGTCGTCTTCACTGGCAGGAAATGAGCCGCTTTCGTCAGACGATCCACGATCACCCAAATAGAGTCATACCCTCGCCTAGTCCTGGGTAGGCCTCCAACGAAATCCATCGAACTCTGCTCCCATTTCTACTCCGGAATGGGTAACGGCTGTAGCTCTCCCGCCGGCCTCTGGTGCTCGGCCTTGACTTGCTGACAAGTCAGGCATCTAGACACGAAATCTGCAATGCCCCTCTTCATTCCGTCCCACCAGTAAACATCTCTCATATCATGGTACATCTTGGTGGAACCGGGATGGACGCTGTACACCGATCGATGTGTGTAACACCTTAGAATGTGTTTTGTAGCTAAGTATATTTTAATGTGTGGTTTTTAATAAAAAGTTTACCAAATTAAGTTTTAAATATTTTATCCTATTTATTGAGTATTTTATTAGAATTTTGTTAGGCACACACACACTTGTGCATGATAACTAGGGTTTAGAGATGGGGTTAGACCATGTTTAGCAAGCATGATAGATTAACCCATTCTCTTTAAGTTAATATTTATTGTTTAAGTGTTATGGTTGTTCTTTTTAAAAAATGAAAAAGGATTTTTAAAAGGGTTTTAAATTGGCTTCATGGTTGACTTTGAGAGAGAGAGGGCATGGGGCATTATGGCTCAAGCCATGCCTCATTAAATGAAGTGAGAGAGAGTGAGAAGGGGGGGTTTGTTTGTGTTCTCTCATTTCACTCTTTACTCTCATTCTCTCACTCTCATTCTCACACACACACACACACACTCACCTGAACCCAGCAGCAGCAGCTTCGGCTCCAGCAGCAGAAGGCAACAGCAGCTGCAGCAGCCATCAGCATCATTATCATCATCTTCAGCAGCAGCATTAGTAGCAGCAGACAGCAACAGCATCAGCAGCTGTAGCAGCAGCAGCCCCAGCACTTGCAGAAGCTCCTCTCACTTCTTCTCCTGCTTCTTGAGATCCTTTTGGGTATATTTCTAAACCCTTTTCCCTAGTTGCTTAGCTGGTGTGTTTATTAGCGTCGGTTTGTGTTAAATTGTGAGTTTAGTGCTAGTTATGGTGTTTTATGTGGAATTTTGGTTGGAATGTGTTGGAGTTGGTTAACCTAGCTCATTCTAGTGTTGTTAGGTCACCCCAACTGAGATTTAACCCAGATTACACTAAAATACCATAAGGTTTCTAAATTGTGCAATTTGGTGCTTTTAAAGTGATATATGGACATTCTGTGATCTGCTTTTGACCCAGACACTTCAGGATAAAATTGAGCAAACTGGAGCATGTACACTAGGTCTAGATACTACCACCAGAACTCGAACCCACCATTCCCAAGGTAGGCCGCCGATTTAATGCTTTTGGCCGCAAATTGCGGCCAAGTTGGGGACTGGGGTGTTGGGGTCCTGGCTAGGGTTGTCTGTAGGGTTGTGTAGTGTTTTGGCATGTCTAGTTTTGTAAGTTTTGATCTGTAGGAAAATCTGGGATCAAATACCGTTTTTCATGTCCGTTGTGTTTGCGCGATACGCGCGATACGTGAGTGGGTTCTGTGATCCAGTGTATCGTGGCATGTCGCGATAGTTTTAGACGCGTACACACACGTTTCAGCGTATCGTGCACACGCGCGTTTAGTTCGCGACGCGAGTTTCTCGTTTTGGTTCGATATCGCGTTTCGCGGAATATATAGCTTATATGTGATTTCCATGTCTTATTTGCAGGTTTGCAGACAGGGACTACGGACACTGCTGCAGGGGGGAGCAGCTGGTAGGATTCACCTAGCGTGGAGTGTAGGTGAGTAGATTTAACATCTACAGGGGAATCGCCCGCATGGCGTTATGCGTCTGGGCTAGGATTCAAATACCTATCGCACATTCTACGTCATTGTTAGAATTGCGCCTTTACTTTATTTCCTTAATATAGTTATACTGTGACTAGCAGCCGTAGGACACTGCACACATTATTGACGGTTCATGTTGCACGAGCACGGATTGTATGCTACACACACACCGTCAATAATTGCCATGTCACACACAACCCCTTATAAATTCTATTGCCTATCACAGATGACATTACCATACCTATATACCTATAGAGTATCGTACTATTAGTGATAGGTACACTTACCCTTTACGATACATCTACAGGTATACCTTACTCATATTTTCTTATACCCGGGGGGGGGTATACGACATCGGTTCTTATAGGTAGATACCTATACATTGCTACACCTGTATGTTACACACATATTCAGTTGCAGTTACATATTTACCTTTACTGATGATTACTTAGCTGTACCTTATTGGTTTTGCATACATCTGGTTTCAGCTACATATTCTCATTTATATGCTCGCATTTCAGATATATCGCATATGTTTATTCCTGGATTGCGCATTATTAATTGGATTTTAGATGATGTTTTCTGGATTTGGGAACCGCGGGAGTTCATGAAATTATGCATACATTGAAAAACTCGGTTTCCTTGATATGATATTTGCGCATCCACCATGAGCTTTATCGGTGCTGATTATATATTGTTAGTTATGTATATGCCCTAGAGGCCATTGTTGTACATATGATGTATATTATAATGGATGCTTGGTTATATATAGAGATGACTTTCTTGCTCGTCATGATAGTATGCTATTTGGTTTCACTTTATCTTAACATGTTGACTTGTATTGGTTTACTGTTTTACTCTCACATGTTGATAAAGCCCTTAGGATCTGTACTCGACTACTGGGACTATGATGAGATCATACTAGTGGGGCCGCGGTAGTCGATGAGTACATCCTATAACTGTTCCTAGTCGAGGGTATATCGAGACAGGGCATCGATACACCAGAGTAGACTAGCGTATACGCATCTTGACCCATATGATGGGCGATGGATGATCCCATATCCATCGGTGTTGGACATCAAGGATGGTATACGGGTGCTCAGTAAAGACTGGGTACACTGGACGGACTCGCCGAGAACTCCCAGATGGTGATATACCACACGTCAGATGGCAGTTCTCCGGTGACACTGGTACAGGGTAGTCTGTAGACCCGAGATCGTCATGGAGTCTTGTGTGATTCCCACTGTGCTTTGATTTCCACCTTACCACGTCCAAGAGGGCGTGCAAAACGGTGGCTTTTGGGTACAGTCCCGAATCACATGGAGGCAATGAGCGATAGGAGGGGATTCGTCTCTCCCGGTATAGGGAGTTGATGTTGTGCTGTGTTCGATTGGCTATAACTGGAAGTCCCTGGCCAGGGCTGATATGGAGATTTACTGGTAAGTGTTACTAGTAGTTTCTCGACCCGTTATGAGCCATACATCGAGACGACTTATCGGTTACTGGGGTCTGACGTATACCACCCCTAGACTTGATATGCGACATATCAGACGAACAGACCGGACTGTACGGGAGTGTTACTGGTTGGATTCACAGGAGAACGCATAGGCTAGCTTGTTGATCTTCTGATCGCTCAATACCTGGGTGGCTGTTACGTTTAGCTGACCGCTTGCAGCTTGTGGGTGTTTGATATGATCATCACCTGCTACCGGCGTATTGACGATTCTATAGAGTCCTACACAGAGGTTTCTTGGCTCAGGCGAAACGGAGTAGTGGCGCATATGTGATATGCGCAGGAGCGTGAATAATGCGATATGGGATACCGTATTATATTCTCGCGATATATGGATATGAACCGGGTCATCGGATCAAGTGTTGATTCGATGAATCGGTACATGATATATTAGTCGGTAATATTCGATATAGCCGGATCATCGATTCAAGTGTTGATTCGATGATTTAATGTATAATAATATATATGATATATTGTATTACATTATCTAATATTGGCTCGCTTTATTATTTCATTTTCTCAGTGGATGATACATTGATATATATGCGATATATGTTAATTGTATTATTTTCTTTTGTTGCAAATATATAATATATATGTGATATATATTATTGTGACATGATATGATTAATTGTTGAACATGTTTAAGGATGATTAATTGAGGTTAAGGTTTGATTAGGGTTGGATGCTTCAAGTTCCTTCTAGAAGCATTTTATTTTGTCATGGTTAAGATATTTTGTGATGACACATTTCTAAACCTAACCAAACCCTAACTCTAGTTTATTCTCTACTCATTTTTAGCCACTCATCCTTGACCATGGTTAATGATTCAATCATATGGTTTATATTCTATTCATCACAAAAGGATTTATCTAAGGATTATATTTTCCATTAGCTTCTTCTTCTCTCTTGATAAGCTCTCTTGAAAATCCTAAAGTGATGAAAAAATATGAGAAAATGATTTAAAAAGAAAGCAAAATTACTACTCTCTCATCCTCATCTCATCTAGCCCATGGGATTAGTGTGTTCTACTCTTTTGAGTGAGAAAGCTTGAGTCGAAGAAACTTCAAGGTAGATCATCGGAGATTTGGAATACTTCGAGCTAGCATGGATCGTTCGAGTCGTGGAGCCTCTCATGAGTCCGGGAGATCGTGGATCGCGGCAAAGGGACTTCTACTAGGAGCTTGTGAAGTGAAGCAGCGGACTACAAAGGTTGTAATCCCTCACACTTAGATAAAAGTTATCATCTTGCATGTTAAACCCTAATAATCTAGCAAAGATCCCGGCTTTGGGTTGTTCGGCACGTCTAAAATTTAATCCGGGCATGTTTGATGCCTTTTGAACCTTCACAAGAGTGCCTAGGAACCCTACAGTGGTATCAGAGCCAAGCTAGAGCATTAGGCGATGTGTTTACGAAGTTAAAACTTCGATCGAACCCGGAACGACGAAACTTGACCCCTCTCTGGAAATTTTTTAAATTTTGGGATTTTTTAGAATTAAAAATATGTAAAAAAATCAGCAGGGAATTCTAAGAATTACCATGAAACACGTGCCCGCAATTCCACCAACCGAGCGCGGAAACGCGGCAAGAACAAGGATATCGCGGCGGTTCCGCGGCCTGACTGTAGGATTGGGACACGTGGCTTCATGGTATTGACCGTAGGTACTTGCTGACTATTCTGGCTATTTTTAATCTGTTCCAGGTGTTTAAAATTCTGGGGTTTGTTTTGTAATAGTAGACTCGATCGGAAATTTTAAATTCGTATTTTTTCCCGGATATTTAGAAACTGTTAAACTATTTGAACGGATATCATTAACTTACTGTTTCCCGGTACGGCAAATTTTCAAGTGTTGAAATTTATTCGGGTTTAAATCTTTCGGAAAATTGTACAAGTTAAGCGGTGGACCCTCTAGAAGACAACAAACCTTAACTCGATTATGTGACCGTCTTGAACTGCCTTTTGAACCTTCGGGTTTGGGGCAGTACGGCGTGCCATATGTGAGGCGTTGGCTTGACCCTTCTACGGCTGGATCACCGGTACTGTGACATATTCTGGGATTATTTGAACCCCGCTCAAGAGTTGAGCAGTTTAGGAAATTTTGGGTGTTTGATTATCCGTTCGAAAAGTTTAATACTGTTTATTTATCTGGAATGTGATACAATATGTGGAATTCATAGAGTTAGGCATGAAATACGGAGTATGTGATATTTCGGATTTACGATGTCTAAAGTGATTGTGGATTCCAAATATTGTAGTTTTACACTTTCTTTTCTGTGACCGTAAGTGTAATATGTGATATCGCCGGTTTCGTTGCTATATGATTCAACGACAATTGGGATGCGCATATTTACTTACGATGATGATATGTGATATTATGTGTTGCTGTGATATGTTATATTGGATCGTCGCGTTCTGAATAGCCGGGGGTTTTATGTGAGATGAGGGTTTTTATTTTCATTCATGTAAAATTCATTTTTAATGTAATATTCTTTTATTTGGGGCACATCCAGGTTGCGGTTGCTGTCACCAGTGTATATTATTTACTTTTCCGCATTAGGTAGACCCAAGGAGGGGAGCACAAGTAACCCGGTTCTAGGGTCCAGTGGGAGGCCATCTCGAGGAGTCGAGACCGGGTCTCCTAACCCTAGAATTGGCAGTGTTACTTGCCGCTCTCGTAGGGGTCTTGGGATGTGGGTTTGGCTATTCGTCGCGACCGTGGAATCCGTGTTTTATACAGGCTCGTATTGAAAACACGGACGTCCTAGTATATCCAATATTTCATATATGTTCTTCTGCTGCAATGTTCTGTGATGAGATCATATTACTGCCTGAGACGAATGCTTATACTATATATATATGCTGATATATAAATATTACTGCTTTCGTTTCTTCTGTGATGCTTAGGAAGCATAAGCTGATGGGATTTTTATTAATGAGATTAATAAAAGAAAAGAAACCTAAAGATGTTGTAGAATCAAAACTTTATAAAAGGGGTAGCTACAGTTTTGCTTTGCACAGTGATATATACGATATATCCTGCACCTTATTCGATGAGGAAAGGACCGAGATCCCTTCACCGGGAGTGACTCCTTTAGCAAAACTGGCAGATGCTACAAAACTCGGTTTGTCTTTTGATTGCTTTTAGTGTTTTGCTTTGCACAGCGGTATATATGATATATCCTGCACCTTATTCGATGAGGAAAGGGCCGACGATCCCTTCACCGGGAGTGACCCCTTTAGCGAAACTAAGAAAAGCCTCAAAAACACTCCTTTTTCAAAAACTACTCGATTCTACGACGATATCAAGTTCATTACGCTCAGGGTTTTCTGAAAAACCTGCGTAGCCCTCCGTCATTTCAGATAAAGACTATTTAGTATTCGTGCTGCGTTTGTTGGCCTTTGTCAAGGCGTAGTGTGCGGTAGCTAACTGGTACTTATCTGTTTAAACATATAATGTGATTGGATTAGGGTATTCGTACGACCTTGTTGGCCTTTGTCAAGGGTCGTGCGGGTGGGTTTAATTTCAATCAAGAAATGACGGGTTGAACTTGACTAGCTTCCTATGGTTTGTTGGCCTTTGTCAAGGTCATAGGGGTTAGGGGCAAAAGCATTATCGGGAATTTCAAGTGTTGAAATTTGCAATGAGATTGCATACCTCCTATGAGATAGTTGGATCCCGATACCCACTGCGAGTAAGTGTTACTCCTGGGAGAGTTTTACACAGGACAATTAGTCATTCAAGTAGGTGTCTAGAAAAGTGTTAACGAGGTTACGCCTCTGGGAAAACGAGGTTTACATTAATTAGGTCCGTGCGAGAGCACGGGGAACCTCCCTCAAAGTACCGACACTGATCTGGCTGAAGGATTGACGAAATTGTAAGGTGTAATTAATCCCGGCTAATCTTACCTTTTAGGGTTTTAAGGTAGATTTGATAAAAACAGTGGGAGACATCCTGATTAGATAAGATAATAACCAATCTAATCTTGCAAGAGCATACGCTAAAGTGTTTTCTTCTCTCTCTCTCCAGGTAGCGACCATTTCAGGCCATAATCAAGATAATAATATAGATGTATTGACTAAACCTAATTATTGTACTGAGCTAGGGAATGTTGGACCCGTTCTTTCTTATAAGAGTTATAAGACTGAACAGGAAACAGGAGAATATCTGGATTCTCACGCCGCCCAAAAGAACATGCATGTTGATGCATCTTCTTCGGGTGTGTTAGTTATTGAGAACTGTTTCTCAGTTCACCCTACGTCCTGGGTATTAGATACCGGATCAGGATCCCACATATGTAAACAGTTACATGGGCTACGTAAAGGTAGAGAACTGGGAAAAGGTGATCATTCCGTTCAAGTAGGGAACGGTACGAGTATTGTAGCCAAAGCTGTTGGCGAATATCACCTAGTATTACCAAGTCGTAATACACTGATTCTAAATGAGTGCTATTATATACCGAACATGATGTGCAACATTATATCAGTTTCTTTATTGAGTAAAGAGGGATATAATTTTGTAGTACAGGATAATGTTATGAACATATTCCTAAATCAAAAGTTGATTGCATCAGGCTCGTTACATAATGGCATATTCATTCTAAATCAGAATACAGTTCTGAATATACAAAACACACACAAGAGGAAAAGTTCAGATATGAACGAATCCTACTTGTGGCATTGTAGACTTGGTCATATCAATGCGACACGACTGGCTAAGTTACATAAAGATGGTTATTTGAATTCGTTCGAATTATCATCTTATGATACTTGCCATTCATGTCTCAAAGGAAAAATGACCAAAGCTCCGTTTAGTGGACACGGAGAAAGAGTTACCGAACTCTTAGGACTGGTACATAGTGATGTATGCGGTCCCATGTCTACGCATGCCAGGAACGGTTCTTCCTACTTCATTACATTCACTGACGATCTCTCAAGATTCGGATATGTGTTCCTGATGAAACACAAGTCTGAAGCTTTTGAGAAATTCAGAGAATATAAGCACGAAGTAGAGAATCAAACGGGCAAGAGTATTAAGATTCTTCGATCTGATCGAGGAGGTGAATACTTAAGCAGTGAGTTCCTAGATTATCTAAAAGAGAATGGGATTCTCTCTCAGCTTACTCCTCCTTATACACCACAGCACAACGGTGTATCGGAACGAAGGAATCGCACCGTATTAGATATGGTGCGCTCTATGATGAGTACAGCTGAGTTACCTATTTCCTTCTGGGGGCATGCACTGGAGACAACAGCATACCTATTGAATCAAGTTCCAACTAAATCTGTACCTACCACACCATATGAGATATGGAGTGGGAAGAGACCATGTCTTAAACGAGTTAAGATATGGGGTTGTCCGGCCTATGTCAAAAGGCAAAATCCAGACAAACTCGAGGCACGGTCAGTTCTATGCAAGTTTGTGGGATATCCCAAACATTCACATGGATATCTTTTCTACCATCGCGAGGAACAAAAGGTGTTTGTTTCTCGACATGCCACCTTTTTAGAAAAGGAATTTCTTACAAAAGAAATTAGTGGCGAAGAGGTAGAACTGGAAGAAGTTCCAGCAACACAAACTGCAACTGAAGATTTAGTAGAACCAGAGGATTCAGTAGTACCCGACGAACCCCAGCCTCTCCGCCGATCTAGTAGGGTTTCTCGTCCACCTGAGAGATACTACGGCTTTCTCATTGATAGTGGAAGCGAGGACTGCATCATGGATGATGATGACCCGACTAGTTTCGAGCAGGCCATCACGAGTGGTGACTCTGTGAAATGGCTGGATGCAATGCGATCTGAGATGGAATCCATGTACACCAACAAAGTATGGACTTTGGAAAATGCTCCTGAAGGGGTAAAACCCATTGGGAGCAAGTGGATCTTTAAAAAGAAATTTGGTGTAGATGGAAAAGTTGAGACTTTCAAAGCTAGACTTGTAGCAAAGGGTTTTCGTCAACGTCCAGGTGTGGACTATGACGAAACCTTTTCTCCAGTGGCTATGCTTAAGTCCATCCGGATCTTACTTGCCATTGCTGCATACCATGACTATGAAATCTGGCAAATGGATGTTAAGACCGCCTTTCTAAACGGTGATTTAGAAGAGTGCGTGTACATGACTCAGCCAGAGGGCTTCGTAGATAGTGGGAGCAGCGGAAAGGTGTGCAAGCTGCTTAAATCCATTTATGGGTTAAAACAAGCATCGCGGAGTTGGAACATCTGCTTTGATGTTGTAGTCAAAGAGTTTGACTTCATCAAAAATATAGATGAACCTTGTATCTATAAGAAGGTGGCAGAGGGTAAGGTTGTCTTCCTCGTATTGTACGTGGATGACATACTCTTGATAGGAAATGATATTCCTATGCTGCAATCAGTCAAGCTCTTCTTATCACAAAGATTCTCAATGAAAGATCTAGGTGATGCCTCCTGCATATTGGGAATCATGATCTATAGAGATAGATCTAAACGGATACTGGGATTGTCCCAATCCAGGTACATTGACACCATACTAAAGAGGTTTAGTATGGAAGAATCCAAAAGTGGGAATCCGCCCACGATCTCTGGACTCACTCTCTCCAAAGAGATGTCTCCCAAGACTGATTTGGAGAGAGCTCGCATGCAAGGGATACCCTATGCTTCGGCAGTAGGCTCTATCATGTATGCGATGCTGTGTACCAGACCCGATGTAGCATACTCACTAAGTGTAGTGAGTCGGTATCAAGCAGATCCTGGAGAGAGTCACTGGACAGCTGTGAAGAACATTCTCAAGTACTTGCGAAGGACTAAGGAGATGTTCTTGGTGTATGGTAACGGAGAACTCCAGGTGGAGTCCTTTACCGATTCCAGCTTCCAAAGTGATAAGGACGACTCTAAGTCGCATTCGGGTTTTGTCTTTACCCTCAATGGAGGGGCGGTATGTTGGAAGAGTTCCAAACAGGATACCGTTGCAGACTCAACGATGGAGGCTGAATACATCGCTGCCAACGATGCTGCCAAAGAGGCTGTCTGGATCAAGAAGTTCATTACTGAAATTGGAGTGGTTCCATCCATTGAGCATCCAATACCTCTGTATTGCGATAACAATGGAGCTGTGGCATTGGCCAAGGAACCCAGATCCCATCAAAAGTCCAGACATATTCTGAGGCGGTATCACCTGACCAGGGAGATAGTTGATCGCCGGGAGATCGAGGTCAGGAGAGTAGATACGAAGGACAACACTGCGGATCCATTCACGAAGGCTATTCCCCAGATACAGTTTGAGAGATTATTCGGGATGCTAGGTATGAGATACTACAGCAGCTGGCCTTAGTGCAAGTGGGAGATTGTTAGTTATGTATATGCCCTAGAGGCCATTGTTGTACATATGATGTATATTATAATGGATGCTTGGTTATATATAGAGATGACTTTCTTGCTCGTCATGATAGTATGCTATTTGGTTTCACTTTATCTTAACATGTTGACTTGTATTGGTTTACTGTTTTACTCTCACATGTTGATAAAGCCCTTAGGATCTGTACTCGACTACTGGGACTATGATGAGATCATACTAGTGGGGCCGCGGTAGTCGATGAGTACATCCTATAACTGTTCCTAGTCGAGGGTATATCGAGACAGGGCATCGATACACCAGAGTAGACTAGCGTATACGCATCTTGACCCATATGATGGGCGATGGATGATCCCATATCCATCGGTGTTGGACATCAAGGATGGTATACGGGTGCTCAGTAAAGACTGGGTACACTGGACGGACTCGCCGAGAACTCCCAGATGGTGATATACCACACGTCAGATGGCAGTTCTCCGGTGACACTGGTACAGGGTAGTCTGTAGACCCGAGATCGTCATGGAGTCTTGTGTGATTCCCACTGTGCTTTGATTTCCACCTTACCACGTCCAAGAGGGCGTGCAAAATGGTGGCTTTTGGGTACAGTCCCGAATCACATGGAGGCAATGAGCGATAGGAGGGGATTCGTCTCTCCCGGTATAGGGAGTTGATGTTGTGCTGTGTTCGATTGGCTATAACTGGAAGTCCCTGGCCAGGGCTGATATGGAGATTTACTGGTAAGTGTTACTAGTAGTTTCTCGACCCGTTATGAGCCATACATCGACACGACTTATCGGTTACTGGGGTCTGACGTATACCACCCCTAGACTTGATATGCGACATATCAGACGAACAGACCGGACTGTACGGGAGTGTTACTGGTTGGATTCACAGGAGAACGCACAGGCTAGCTTGTTGATCTTCTGATCGCTCAATACCTGGGTGGCTGTTACGTTTAGCTGACCGCTTGCAGCTTGTGGGTGTTTGATATGATCATCACCTGCTACCGGCGTATTGACGATTCTTTAGAGTCCTACACAGAGGTTTCTTGGCTCAGGCGAAACGGAGTAGTGGCACATATGTGATATGCGCAGGAGCGTGAATAATGCGATATGGGATACCGTATTATATTCTCGCGATATATGGATATGAACCGGGTCATCGGATCAAGTGTTGATTCGATGAATCGGTACATGATATATTAGTCGGTAATATTCGATATAGCCGGATCATCGATTCAAGTGTTGATTCGATGATTTAATGTATAATAATATATATGATATACTGTATTACATTATCTAATATTGGCTCGCTTTATTATTTCATTTTCTCAGTGGATGATACATTGATATATGCGCGATATATGTTAATTGTATTATTTTCTTTTGTTGCAAATATATAATATATATGTGATATATATTATTGTGACATGATATGATTAATTGTTGAACATGTTTAAGGATGATTAATTGAGGTTAAGGTTTGATTAGGGTTGGATGCTTCAAGTTCCTTCTAGAAGCATTTTATTTTGTCATGGTTAAGATATTTTGTGATGACACATTTCTAAACCTAACCAAACCCTAACTCTAGTTTATTCTCTACTCATTTTTAGCCACTCATCCTTGACCATGGTTAATGATTCAATCATATGGTTTATATTCTATTCATCACAAAAGGATTTATCTAAGGATTATATTTTCCATTAGCTTCTTCTTCTCTCTTGATAAGCTCTCTTGAAAATCCTAAAGTGATGAAAAAATATGAGAAAATGATTTAAAAAGAAAGCAAAATTACTACTCTCTCATCCTCATCTCATCTAGCCCATGGGATTAGTGTGTTCTACTCTTTTGAGTGAGAAAGCTTGAGTCGAAGAAACTTCAAGGTAGATCATCGGAGATTTGGAATACTTCGAGCTAGCATGGATCGTTCGAGTAGTGGAGCCTCTCATGAGTCCGGGAGATCGAGGATCGCGGCAAAGGGACTTCTACTCGGAGCTTGTGAAGTGAAGGAGCGGACTACAAAGGTTGTAATCCCTCACACTTAGATAAAAGTTATCATCTTGCATGTTAAACCCTAATAATCTAGCAAAGATCCCGGCTTTGGGTTGTTCGGCACGTCTAAAATTTAATCCGGGCATGTTTGATGCCTTTTGAACCTTCACAAGAGTGCCTAGGAACCCTACATATATACCCCTACGTGAGGCGTCGAGGCCGTAGAGGGTACATGGTGGGGCCCGGTATGGTTCCCCTCGGCAAGAAGATCGATGGATTTTGCCGATTGAGCCTGGAGGCGGGCTAGTACCTACCGGTGACAGTACTGATGGCTCGGCGGTGGTCATGGAGACACCGTTGGGAGTCATGCACGTATGCATACGTCGAAAGGCGAGGGTCAGAGCTAGGCACTCGTGCTTTCGGGACAGCGTATGATACGTACCTATCAGGATTTCTGTGTCGATGCTTGGCACATTGTTTTCATGATATTTCTCTTAAACACCTTTTGTATATATAACAGGGGATTTAGCCGTTGTTATATATACCCTTACACCAATATTAGTGGAATGGGATGCTAATATATGTGTATTGCCCCCATCATATTTATTTCTGCAAATATATATATACCTTTAGGATGTTAGAAACTTACTTGAGATTCGACTTGGGATATAGGTGATTCATTGAGATTGGATATTGGATATGAAAGAGATTGTGGATTTGTACATTCGAGATATAGAAGAGCTACTCGATATCGTACATTGAGATGATGTGAGACCTATGTGATGTGAGAGCCCAGTTGGGGGGGCTGATTTGAGGATTTGGGATTTGAGTGTCTTGATGGATTGTGATCCTACCACGATGTCAGGTTTCCGTGGAAATGACATATTCCACCCTATACCTCACACTTATTTAGTTTATGCACAGATTCACATATTGGTAGTACCTGTTAGCGTACCCTTATGATAGTTGCATATTTACATTCTCATATCCCTATTGCATGGTCATTGCATATTATTGTTATGTTACTGTTGCTTCACATAGTGATTGTACCTGCTAGTGTACTTCCCTTTATTTAGCATTTGCATGACATGTTATTACTGTAATCGCATATCTTAGATTCATGCTGTACGTACATTCCTGCGATTACCTGCATATGTTATCTACTATTCACAAGTTGGCAACTCACCCCCGTTGTGCCACAGGTGTTTCAGGTTGATCCCCAGAGTAGTCGAGGCAGGCTATTCCTCTATCCAGCTATTCCGCTTTCAGCTATCATCTTTTGCTACAGATACCGCATCAGCTCACAGTACTATTTTGCTTAGGTGGGTTTTGGTGGTTATCTGTATTTTGTATTGTACATTCGTTGTATCTTGTACTCTCCATCTACTATTGTATTGTTGACTTAGAGACTTGGTGAGGACGTTACTGTGTATTATTGTGAATTTGATGTCTTTTATATACAGTTTCCTTTCTACTGTCTCTTATTTCTTCGCTACGGCGTCGTATACTTGTGATGAGATTGTTTTCCGCCTTTGGGCCACTTTTTACAAAAAAGGGGGTGTTCTTAAAATTTTAAAAGAAAGAAAGTAAGACTTTTTAAAGAATTTGGGTTGTGCTTTCAAATGTTTTAAAAACTTATATTATCTTTTCCGTATTTTCTTGGTTTAGATTTCTGGGTTTTCGGCTTTCTTTTACCGCGTTACGTGTTTAGGCGTTGCGTAGTATTAGGGCCGTCACGGGCCAATTTTGGGTCGTGACAAAGTTGGTATCAGAGCGCTAGGTTTTACCTTTCGGAGTATAGGATGACCTTAGTATGATGGAGTAGGTAGATTAAGTAGAGTAACGTAGTGTGTGTATGTCTGCAGCATACCCACGATGCGGTACCTTGCATTAAGTGACCTAAGTACAATTTGCTTGAAATCCTTCCTTGATGATTCATATCCTTAAGATTCGATTCCTTATTCTCATCGAATCTTATATCTATTTATAGCCTTGCCGCCGATGACTATGGGGACTCAGAGTGATGCAGCGAGGGCCGAGGTCAGAGTTGGCTCGGGTGAGACGAGTACTGACCAGGATGGCACTCTAGTTGCACCGGTGCAGACGGATCAGCCTACTACTTATACCATCGATAGACTTTTGGCAGAGATGCAGGACTTCCGCCAGACGATGAGATCATTGGTTGATGTCGTTCGGGAGCTACGACAGGAGGTTGTCATCCCTGTCACTCAGTTGTCACTTACGATCAGCATGCAGTAGTCCGTCACCTACATAGCACCAGTGGTTGCAGCTCCAGTTGACGAGGCACATATTCCAGGACAGTGGAGGACTCGTACCAGCGTCCAGCCCAGAGGCAGAGATTTGGTCGTCGAGACAGATTTCGTGGCCGTCGCGGGAGTAGCCGAGGCTTAGGACGAGGACAGTCGTTCAGCTCTTATCCCCAGGATGGTCAGCAATCAGCGCGTGGATGTTTTCGATGCGGAAGCCTTCAGCACTTCGTCAGGGATTGTTCCTCAGCACGGCGTCAGTATCGTATTCAGAGAGGCCGTGGACGTGGAAGATTTTCTCAGAGGGCTCAGTCCACCAAGGGAGTTCAGCCAGTTGCGGGTAGAGGGCAGACACAGGAGTTTGCTTCTACTCATCAGGACGCGCAGACGTCCAATGTGGAGTTTTCAGGTATCTTTTATTTATATGTTCTTTTGACGTATTCGTATGTTTTCTTTCTTGTACCGTGGTTGGGTAGATTAGTCGGAGGGGTGTTAACTTCTGTCAGCGATTCTTTTGTTGCGCGACACGTATTTCAGTTGTGTGCCAATCGGTTAGGAGATAAAGATTCGTCCGTCGTTTTGGTCCTTCTAGAGATGTTGGATTTGACGTTCTCCTGGGCACGGACTGGTTAACTACGTGCTAGGCTTCCGTGGACTACCGTGAGGAAACAGTCAAGTTTGTTTTCCCGGCAGGTCAGTTCTTATTGTGCAGGTGGATAGTTGTGCCGCCTCTCACAGCTTGAATTCATCCTTTTTCGCTAGTCGGCTACTGAGGAGATGTCGTGGATTCTTGGCGCTCATTCGTGATACCACAGCCACAGAAGGTTGTTGGACCGGTGTTCCTTTCGTGCGAGAGTTTTTCCGACGTTGTTCCGGATGAGCCGGCGAAGCTTGGGGAGCTTCAGGATCAGCTGCAGAGTTGTTTGTTGGGAAGTTTTGTGCGTCTGAGTGTTTCGCATTTGGAAGCTCCTATTCCTGTTCGTCAAGGAGAAAGACGGCAGCTTAGGGTTGCGTATCGACGGATCGTTAATTGAACCGGCTTACGGTGCAGATGGGTATCCTTTACCTCGCCGTGACGATTTCTTCGATCAGCTCCAGAATGCGAGACATTTTCTAAGTTCGTTTGGGATCAGGTCATCATTACTGCGGGTTCGGAGTGATGGCATTCCGAAAACTGCCTTATGCGTGCAACGGGCTTTGTGTGTTTTGGTGTGTCACTGGACTCACCAGTTCCCTAGCAGTATTCGTAGATGTGATGAACCAGATTTCCTCAGGCCGTTCCTCGACCAGTTTTTGTTGTGTTATTTACGACATTCTGGTCTATCTAATGTATCTTGAGGAACAGGAGCAGCACTTGAGGATTTGTTATGCAGATACTGGGAGAGCACCAGCAGTTGCTAAATTCTCGGAGTATTTCTTCAGGCTTGTTTTGTGTTGACTCCTAGGTCTTATAGTCGCGGGAGACGGTTTCGTATGGTTCCGAGGGAAGATCTTGGCCGTACAGCTTAGGCCCAGACTTGTGTGCAGGACGGAGATCCGCAGATTGTTGGGCTTAGCAGGTTTTTACCGCCGTTACGTGCAGGATTGCTAGGGTAGTACTGCACCGTCGACTGAATAGACCGGAAGGGAGGTTTCTTTTCTGTGGACTGAGGCATGTGTACAGAGTTTTCGGCAGTTGGAGATTCGGTTAACAACTGCATCAGTTCTTTCTTTGCTTTTCGGTTCGGGCGATTTTGTTGTTTAACTGTAATGTTTCTTGAGTGGGCTCGAGTGTGTACTGAGGTGACATTACAGAGTCATCGCTTTTGCTTCCCTACATTTGGAGGAAGTACGAAAAGGATATTCCACTCATGATCTGGAGATGGCCGCGGTGGTTTTGCGTTGGAGATTTAGGGACACTACTTGTTTGAGAGTTGTGTCAGATTTTCCACGGATCACTAGAGCTTAATGAACATCTTCCTGCAGCGGATTTTGATTGTTGTGATAGTCTTCTGCAGATTTACAGTTCTTATGTGATCGTTGAGTACAGCTTTAGTTCGTCTCTACGGAGGGGACAGCTTGCTCATGTCCGCGCCCGACCACTTTCCTCGTTTTCGTGAGACACTGCCCGCCTATGCTCGTTCGTCAGTGATACTTGAGCATGCTCGGCTGGGTAATGATTCGGAGACCTTGATTTGTGACAATGACGTGCTACGTTAGGGACACGTTTGTGTACCTGACCTCATCGGGTAGAGACGTGTAATCCTAGAAAATGCACACCAGTCAACTCTCTGCATACATTCAAGTTCCACCAACATTTAGCGTGACTTGTGAGATAGTTACGGGTGGATAGGGATGTAAAGAGAAGTTTCAGGTTTTGTTTCAAGGTGTCTGTCTTGTTGTGTGCTTGGGTCAAGCATCTGAGGCCGGCTGGAGAGTTGCAACCTTTTACCGTTCCGAAGTAGGAGTGGGAGCAGATCTCCATGAATTTCGTTATGGTTTCTACCCAAGTTTGGTCAGGGTGTGACTCCATTCGAATTCTTGTCGTCCGGTTATACTCAGTTTGCTCAGTTGTTTCTTGTTAAGTTGTGTGTTTGTATTGATTGTTGTCAGCAGTTGGGGATCGTCACTCGCCATCGTTCGGGTTCTCCTTCGATCGCTGTTATCAGAAGACACTCCAATTGGCCACCCTTAGGCTTAGGGGTTAAGTCGTGTCGATCACCTGTCTGTTGTTTTTCTGACTCTGCGTAAGTAGGACTTTGGACCCCAGCTATGTCTAGAGACTTCGGAGATAGTCCAGTTGTGTTAAGTCAGGATGAGAATTATCCATTGCAAACTGAGGTCTTATGCCTACTGTGTTAGCCATAGACTCGAGTTCGCAGGGACAGATCATGTATTCCTATGGACTTCCGATGAATGATGTGTTGGATTTTGGGAAGCTTGTCCCAGGATTTAGGTCCTTTTAAGATCCTATAAGCGAGTTAGCTTCGTTGCCTTAAATTGGCACTTCCGCCCAGATTATTAGATTTTCACCCCGTATTCCTTGTGATGATACTCTACGATTACCTTCTTGACCTTTATCACATGATTTAGCACCAGACCATTTAGCTTGACGCGATCTTTCGTGCACCAGCAGCCAATTGTGTTAATGGCTCAGCGGGTGGAGGAACATCGGTCAAGGGTCTTGCTATCTGTGGAGGGTTTTCCTTGGACGTAGCCGTATAGTGAGGTAATCACTTGGGAGGCTGCGAGCGAGATTTGAGGATTTTAATCTTCTCTTTGAAGGTACGCGTATCGGTATATTTTTAAATTCGGGGACGAATTTCTTTTAAGGGGGGAGATTGTAACACCTTAGAATGTATTTTGTAGCTAAGTATATTTTAATGTGTGGTTTTTAATAAAAAGTTTACCAAATTAAGTTTTAAATATTTTATTCTATTTATTGAGTATTTTATTAGAATTTTGTTAGGCACACACACACTTGTGCATGATAACTAGGGTTTAGAGATGGGGTTAGACCATGTTTAGCAAGCATGATAGATTAACCCATTCTCTTTAAGTTAATATTTATTGTTTAAGTGTTATGGTTGTTCTTTTTAAAAAATGAAAAAGGATTTTTAAAAGGGTTTTAAATTGGCTTCATGGTTGACTTTGAGAGAGAGAGGGCATGGGGCATTATGGCTCAAGCCATGCCTCATTAAATGAAGTGAGAGAGAGTGAGAAGGGGGGGTTTGTTTGTGTTCTCTCATTTCACTCTTTACTCTCATTCTCTCACTCTCATTCACACACATACACACACACTCACCTGAACCCAGCAGCAGCAGCTTCGGCTCCAGCAGCAGAAGGCAACAGCAGCAGCAGCCGCCATCAGCATCATCATCATCATCTTCAGCAGCAGCATTAGTAGCAGCAGACAGAAACAGCATCAGCAGCTGTAGCAGCAGCAGCCCCAGCACTTGTAGCAGCTCCTCTCACTTCTTCTCCTGCTTCTTGAGATCCTTTTGGGTATATTTCTAAACCCTTTTCCCTAGTTGCTTAGCTGGTGTGTTTATTAGCATCGGTTTGTGTTAAATTGTGAGTTTAGTGCTAGTTATGGTGTTTTATGTGGAATTTTGGTTGGAATGTGTTGGAATTGGTTAATCTAGCTCATTCTAGTGTTGTTAGGTCACCCTAACTGAGATTTAACCCAGATTACACTAAAATACCATAAGATTTCTAAATTGTGCAATTTGGTGCTTTTAAAGTGATATATGGACATTCTGTGATCTGCTTTTGACCCAGACACTTCAGGATAAAATTGAGCAAACTGGAGCATGTACACTAGGTCTAGATACTACCACCAGAACTTGAACCCACCATTCCCAAGGTAGGCCGCCGATTTAATGCTTTTGGCCGCAAATTGCGGCCAAGTTGGGGACTGGGGTGTTGGGGTCCTGGCTAGGGTTGTCTGTAGGGTTGTGTAGTGTTTTGGCATATCTAGTTTTGTAAGTTTTGACCTGTAGGAAAATCTGTGATCAAATACCATTTTTCATGTCCGTTGTGTTTACGCGATACGCGCGATACGTGAGTGGGTTTTGTGATCCAGCGTATCGCGGCGTGTCGCGATAGTTTTAAACGCGTACACACACGTTTCAGCGTATCGTGCACACGCGCATTTAGTTCGCGACGCGAGTTTCTCGTTTTGGTTCGATATCGCGTTTCGCGGAATATATAGCTTATATGTGATTTCCATGTCTTATTTGCAGGTTTGCAGACAGGGACTACGGACACTGCTGCAGGGGGGAGCAGCTGGTAGGATTCACCAAGCGTGGAGTGTAGGTGAGTAGATTTAACATCTACAGGGGAATCGCCCGCATGGCGTTATGCGTCTGGGCTAGGATTCAAATACCTATCGCACATTCTACGTCATTGTTAGAATTGCGCCTTTACTTTATTTCCTTGATATAGTTATACTGTGACTAGCAGCCGTAGGACACTGCACACATTATTGACGGTTCATGTTGCATGAGCACGGATTGTATGCTACACACACACCGTCAATAATTGCCATGTCACACACAACTCCTTATAAATTCTATTGCCTATCACAGATGACATTACCATACCTATATACCTATAGAGTATCGTACCATTAGTGATAGGTACACTTACCCTTTACGATACATCTACAGTATACCTTACTCATATTTTCTTATACCCGGGGGGGGGGGTATACGACATCGGTTCTTATAGGTAGATACCTATACATTGCTACACCTGTATGTTACACACATATTCAGTTGCAGTTACATATTTACCTTTACTGATGATTACTTAGCTGTACCTTATTGGTTTTGCATACATCTGGTTTCAGCTACATATTCTCATTTATATGCTCGCATTTCAGATATATCGCAAATGTTTATTCCTGGATTGCGCATTATTAATTGGATTTTAGATGATGTTTTCTGGATTTGGGAACCGCGGGAGTTCATGGAATTATGCATACATTGAAAAACCCGGTTTCCTTGATATGATATTTGTGCATCCACCATGAGCTTTATCGGTGCTGATTATATATACCCCTACGAGGAGGCGTCGAGGCCGTAGAGGGTACATGGTGGGGCCCGGTATGGTTCCCCTCGGCAAGAAGATCGATGGATTTTGCCGATTGAGCCTGGAGGCGGGCTAGTACCTACCGGTGACAGTACTGATGGCTCGGCGGGGGTCATGGAGACACCGTTGGGAGTCATGCACGTATGCATACGTCGAAAGGCGAGGGTCAGAGCTAGGCACTCGTGCTTTCGGGACAGCGTATGATACGTACCTATCAGGATTTCTGTGTCGATGCTTGGCACATTGTTTTCATGATATTTCTCTTAAACACCTTTTGTATATATAACAGGGGATTTAGCCGTTGTTATATATACCCTTACACCAATATTAGTGGAATGGGATGCTAATATATGTGTATTGCCCCCATCATATTTATTTCTGCAAATATATATATACCTTTAGGATGTTAGAAACTTACTTGAGATTCGACTTGGGATATAGGTGATTCATTGAGATTGGATATTGGATATGAAAGAGATTATGGATTTGTACATTCGAGATATAGAAGAGCTACTCGATATCGTACATTGAGATGATGTGAGACCTATGTGATGTGAGAGCCCAGTTGGGGGGGCTGATTTGAGGATTTGGGATTTGAGTGTCTTGATGGATTGTGATCCTACCACGATGTCAGGTTTCCGTGGAAATGACATATTCCACCCTATACCTCACACTTATTTAGTTTATGCACAGATTCACATATTGGTAGTACCTGTTAGCGTACCCTTATGATAGTTGCATATTTACATTCTCATATCCCTATTGCATGGTCATTGCATATTATTGTTATGTTACTGTTGCTTCATATAGTGATTGTACCTGCTAGTGTACTTCCCTTTATTTAGCATTTGCATGACATGTTATTACTGTAATCGCATATCTTAGATTCATGCTGTACGTACATTCCTGCGATTACCTGCATATGTTATCTACTATTCACAAGTTGGCAACTCACCCCCGTTGTGCCACAGGTGTTTCAGGTTGATCCCCAGAGTAGTCGAGGCAGGCTATTCCTCTATCCAGCTATTCCGCTTTCAGCTATCATCTTTTGCTACAGATACCGCATCAGCTCACAGTACTATTTTGCTTAGGTGGGTTTTGGTGGTTATCTGTATTTTGTATTGTACATTCGTTGTATCTTGTACTCTCCATCTACTATTGTATTGTTGACTTAGAGACTTGGTGAGGACGTTACTGTGTATTATTGTGAATTTGATGTCTTTTATATACAGTTTCCTTTCTACTGTCTCTTATTTCTTCGCTACGGCGTCGTATACTTGTGATGAGATTGTTTTCCGCCTTTGGGCCACTTTTTACAAAAAAGGGGGTGTTCTTAAAATTTTAAAAGAAAGAAAGTAAGACTTTTTAAAGAATTTGGGTTGTGCTTTCAAATGTTTCAAAATCTTATATTATCTTTTCCGTATTTTCTTGGTTTAGATTTCTGGGTTTTCGGCTTTCTTTTACCGCGTTACGTCTTTAGGCGTTGCGTAGTATTAGGGCCGTCACGGGCCAATTTTGGGTCGTGACAATGTGCCTCCTCAAGAATCTCACGCCGCAGTCCCTCAGCATCTGGTACGCACAGTCTAGTCCCAAATCGCAGTATCCTCTGATCATCGATCACGAACTCGGAAAATCTGCCCTCTCCAATCTGTGTCATGATCTCTGAATATCGGTCATCACTGTGCTGTGCCACATATATATGGTCAAGCAACTGTGGGCGTGCACGAACATACGCAAGCTGTCCCCCGATCGGCGTGAACTCGAACTGCACTCGGCTGTCGCATAATATCTGGCAATCTGCCGACGACTGCCTCTGCACTGGGCTCAAACAGAATAGACTACCCCCGGGCCTCCTGCTCAAAGCATCTGCCACTACATTAGCCTTGTCCGGGTGATACAAGATCTCGCAATCGTAGTCCTTCACTAACTCCATCCATCGGCGCTGTCGGAGATTCAGGCCCCGCTGCTGAAATATATAGTTTAAGCTCTTGTGATTAGTGAATATCTGGCACGACTCGCCATAGAGGTAATGTCGCCGGATCTTAAGTGCAAAGACCACTGCGGCTATCTCTAAATCGTGAGTAGGGTAGTTCTGTTCATGTCTCTTCAACTGCCGCGAAGCATACGCGATCACCCTGTCATGCTGCATCAATACGCACCCTAGCCCCACTTGTGAAGCGTCACAATAGACTGCAAATCCGCCTGATCCTGAAGGCAATGATAACACTGGCGCTGTAGTCAAACAAGTCCGTAGCTGCTGGAAACTGTGCTCGCACTCCTCTGTCCAATCGAAAGGAACTCCCTTCCGGGTCAATCCGGTCAAGGGTGAAGCAATGCGGGAGAAATCCTGTACAAATCGCATGTAGTAGCCGGCCAATCCGAGAAAACTGCGTATCTCAGTAACGGATGTAGGCCTGGGCCAACTCTGAATGGCCTCGATCTTCCTCGGGTCTATACATATACCATCCCGTGTAATCACGTGACCCAAGAAGTCTACACTGTCTAGCCAGAACGCGCACTTGGAGAATTTTGCATAAAGCTGGTGCTCCCTCAAAGTCTGCAGTGTGATCCGCAGGTGCTGCTCGTGCTCCTCTCTGCT
The DNA here is from genome assembly GCA_030015575.1 of Agapanthus africanus. NCBI lineage: Eukaryota > Viridiplantae > Streptophyta > Magnoliopsida > Asparagales > Amaryllidaceae > Agapanthus > Agapanthus africanus. The sequence goes on from CM057348.1 coordinate 163,745,870, forward strand.
CCGGGAATACACCAATATATCGTCAATGAATACGATGATGAACAAGTCAAGGTACGACCTAAATATACGGTTCATCAAGTCCATGAATGCTGCTGGGGCGTTGGTGAGTCCGAACGACATAACCAAAAACTCATAATGGCTGTAGCGCGTGCGGAAAGCTGTCCTCGGTACATCCTCCTGTCGAACCCGCAGCTGATGGTATCCTGATCGCAAATTGATCCTCGAAAAATATCCTGCCCCCTGAAGCTGGTCGAACAAACCGTCGATGCGTGGCAACGGATATCTGTTCCGCACGGTCACCCTGTTCAGCTGCCGTTAATCGATACACAAACGTAAGCTTCCGTCTTTCTTCTTAACAAACAGGACCGGAGCACCCCAAGGAGAAACACTGGGTCGAATAAGCCCCTTATCTAGAAAATCCTGCAACTGACTCTTCAACTCACAAAGCTCTGCCGGGGCCATCCGATAAGGCGGTATAGAAATAGGCCCCATGCCGGGAATCAGATCAATACAGAAGGCAATATCGCGCTCAGGCGGTAGCCCAGGAAGCTCGTCAGGGAACACATCAGGGAACTCACATACAATCGGAACCTGGTCCAATGGAACATCCGTAGCTCTAGTGTCACAAACATAGGCTAGGAATCCCTGACATCCCTTCCTCAATAGCTGTCCAGCACTGAGAGAAGAAATCAGAATGTGAGGGGTGGCACCACGGTCCCCCTGCACAACAAAAGCCGACTCGCCGGGAAAACAAAATCTCACTGTTTTCTCGCGGCAGTCCACAGACACATAGCACGTGGCTAACCAATCCATGCCTAAAAGAACGTCGAAGTCCAACATCTCAAGAAGGATCAAGTCGACAGGCAGCTCTCTCTCGCCAATACGGACAACACAGGATCGGAACACGTGCCTAGCAACAAACGACTCTCCCACGGGAGTGGTCACAACAAGCGGCTGATCAAGCAGACCAGACTCTCTACCCAAACTCGGCACGAAGTGTGCGGAAACGTACGAGTGCGTGGATCCGGGATCGAACAATACGTGTGCATCAAAAGAACATACTGATAAGGTACCTAAGACCACCGCATTGGACGCCTGCGCATCCTGATGCATCAACATGAAAACCCATGCCTGTCCTCCACCTGCAACTGGCGGTCCCCTACTAGCAACTGGCTGCACTCTGCCGGTAGCTGACTGTCCTTTGCCTCGACCACCTCTCCCTCTAGGAACAAACCCTCCGCGACCACGGCCTCTCTGTGCATGGGTCTGACGCGGAGCAACTGTGGGTACAATAGGCAACGCCCTCTGGGGTGGTGAAGGTGGTAGTGTGACATGCGGTACGGCTGCCTTCCTCCGGGGTATCTCAGGACAATCTCTAACACGATGATAAGAACTCCCACAGCGGTAACATCCCGATGATGACCGCTGACCCTCCTGGGGATAGGAACTGAACAACCGGCCTCGCCCTGAATCTCTGCCACCTGCAAGACGTCTATCACGGCGCCGGAAAGGCTGTCTCTGTGCTGATGCATCCGCACGAACTCTCTTCGGCTCTGGAACTACCGAAGTCTCAGCAAGGCGCTCCTCAACCAATAAGGCTGCATCTACAGCTGCAGCATAGATCTCGTAATGCTGTGCGCTGATCGCAAGAAATAATGGGGTAAGCAAGTCTCGAACGAACCTCTTGACTCGCATCTCCTCAGTAGCCACTAAATACGAGGCATAGATAGATAGCTCTGTGAACAACACGTCATACTCTGCCACTGTCATCTCCGGAGTCTGACGTAAGGACTCGAACCTGCGTGCTCTAGCATCTCTGACACTCAGTGGGAGGAAGCAGGCAAGGAATATCGTCATAAACTCTGTCCAGGTCATAGGAGGAAGACCTGCTGCTCTACCTTCTCGACTGATTCACACCATTTCTGCGCGAGACCTTCCAGGCGAAAGCTCGCGAACTCTACCCATCTCGCATCTGCGCATCTGAGGGAACGGCATATCCGGGCCATCCTATCAATGAAAGACTGTGGGTCCTCGGCTGCATCGGTTCCTGTGAAGACCGGAGGCTTCAGCCTCATGAATTCTGCCAACGACACTGTAATCACCTCCGTGGCTGCAGGGGTAGCGGGCTGTACGGTAGGTACCATCACGGTCCCTGTGACTGGTGGAGCTACCTCTGGTCGCTGCGCTCGAAGCGTCTCAACTAGCGATCCTATCATCTGACGCATCTCCTGTATGCTGGATCCCACCGTCTGGCGCATCTCCTGCATACCAGCCCCTAGCGTGGCGATCTGATCTGTCACAGGAGGAACAGTCTGCTCGGGTACAACGGGTGCACTGCCCGGATCAGTCCTCGTCTCGGACGAGTCAACACGAATCTCGGCCCTCGCGGCCGCTTTCTGCGTCCTCGTAGTCTTTGGCGGCATAGTGGCTGAAACGGAAAATAGGATTCGATAAGGATACGGAAATCGAATCGCAAGAATGTATACAATCATGAAGGAATTTCAATCAATAAGTCCTAAGGTCGCTTAGGCGGAGTACCGTGTCGTGAGTATGCCGCGGAACATACACATGCTACGCTACCCTGCTGCAGCTACCTACTCCATCATACCAGGGTTATCCTACACTCCGAAGGTAAAACCTACGCTCTGATACTAACTTTTTCATGACCCAAAGTTCGGCCCGTGACCGGCACTTAACCACGTAACGTCTACAGGCGTAACGCGACTAAGTAAGCCGAAACCCAGAAATCAAAACCATTTAAAATATAGAGTGTTAAAACATTTTAGTAGAAGCATTTGTAAAATATTTAGAAAACCTTAAGTAATTTAGTAGAAATCCTTTTTAGTTCAAGAGTTATATTTTAATAATTTTGGCAACATTTCCTTTATAAAAATTTGTCCCGGGAATCGGGTAAAAGGCAAGGTGTAGTAGAAGTAACATGTGAAATGAATAGAGCATCATAATGGGAGAATCGCGCCCAACGGCGGAACAATCACCACAATATAATATACGACGCCGTAGCGAAGAATGAGCAGTAAAGCAAAGACAAATATCATAAAAGATAAGACTGCATAAATAAAGTCGGCTCACAGCGAGCTCGACACCAGAGTACAAAATAACATACATCGCCCTCACAACTGTCTCTAAGTCAATACATGAAGGTAGATGGAGAATACTAGATACATCAATGTACAACTGAAAAGTAAACAGATACCGCACAAAACCCACCTAATAGCAAAAGGGCTAGCACGCCTCCGCAGTGGTATCTGTGTCAAAAGATGCGATGAACAGCCAGCCGCGACTACTCCAAAGGGCAACCTGCAAGCACTGTGGCACAACGGGGTGAGTTGCCAACTCGTGAATAGGAGATAACATATAAAGGTAATCGCGAGTATGCACGTGCTGCGATACTCTAACCTATGCCAACAGATAACATCTATATGATGAACTGGATGCTCAATATCATGCAACAAGTGCGATCTAATGACATCTCCATATGATGAGCAAGATATGTGATAATCAGGTATGGCAATGCAATCTAACAGCCCTATATAGAATAAGCAGGGTATGCAATGAGCGTACAAGCATGTGTACTATATCAGTATAATAGATACAGGATGAGATATCATATACTAATGCTGAGCATGGGAAAATATAACATCTACACGGAATGTCATCGTGGAAAATATAATTGGTGCCCATCAATGCACCCAATCCCAATACAACTCAGGCGCCGTCATCCTCCGGCCCTTAAATCCTGTAAATCCCAAGAAATCGTGAGTGCCCAACATCGGCACTCAAAATATCAAGAAATACTCGTGTCCAGCATCGACACACAAATCCTCATATATCGGGCATCCGTCAGTCCGGGTCAGCCCACGGGCTCCGTCTGCGGTATTGGCCCTCGGCCCCGGCAGTACGAGTCGTCCCGTATTCATCCATCGACTCTGGTCAGTATCCTCCGGATAACCGCCAGGTCCAACCAATCACCGGTAGGTAGTGGTCCCACTGCCAGGCTCACCGTCTAGCTACACAGCAGATCCGTTCTCGTCCCGGGGTACCATACCGGGTCCACCATGTACCCGCAATCGGTCTCGTCCGCTCCTCGAATCGGGTTACATACATCACTCTAGCACCGAGAAAACACATGGTGGAAGCACTGAAATATCATGTCAAGGGAAACCGGGTTTTTAAACAGTGCGTATTTTCTTAAAATAGTACTCCGGTTCCCAAATCCAGAAATCACATAAATCAAATCTAATGCATAAAATCCATGCAATGCGTCGTATGACACTAAGAGTAAAAGAAAGGGAAAACCGCTCTTTTAAAAGATCCAGTTTTGAAATATTACTTGCGGTCCCTTAGTTTTAAATCAAGTCAATATCATCCATGTATGTAACATATGAATATGGGTATAGCTATGGATGTGCGAATGGATAAGTACGCAAAGTGAATATAGCAATGTACATGTGCACTAATGTAGACATATGATGTATATGTGCCCAAGTATGAATATATGTGATGTATGTGGTACAAGTATGGATATGTGATGTATATGTGCCCAAGTATGAATATATGTGATGTATGGTATGAATATACATATGATAGTATGCGGCAAATCATGACAACGTCAAATAAGCAGAATCAATATGATATGCGGTTTATAGCAATCCTATAATGTGAGTTTCATGGCAATCACTAACGGTATGAGTGTAGCATATAAATTGTGCTCATGCAACTTGGACCGTTAGTGACAGTGCAGTGTTCTATATTACCAGTATATCTATATGGACACACACATGACTACAAATCCTATTATACCCTGACGCTTAACGCCATACGGGCTATTTCCCCGTAGATGTTAAATCTACTCACCTGGTCGCGTGCTAAGTATAGCCGACCACCTGCTTCCCTTTCCTGGCGGCGTCTGACATACCCGCCTGCGAACCTCACTTGACCCTACGAGGCTGGGTCAGGGGAAGAAGAGAAGAAGAAGAAGCTGCTACTGCTGTTGCTGCTCCAGATGCTGTTGCTGTTGCTGTTGTTACTGCTACTGCTGATGCTGCTGCTTGTTGCTGTTGATGATGTTGCTGATGCTGTGCTGAAGCTGTTGGGCTGAAGCTGATGCTGCTGGGGCTGCTGCTACGTGTGCTGCTGCTGCTGCTACATGGAGCTGCTGCTACTGGATGTTGCTGCTGCTGGCAACTGCTGCTGAGGCTGAAGCTGGAACTGCTGATGTTGTTGTTGCTGCAGCTGCTGCTTGTTCTGCTGGGGCTGAGTGTGTGTGTGTGTGTGAGAGAGTGAGAAATGAGAGGGTGTGATGCAACAAAGAAATGATAATACAAAAAGTCAAGCCCCCATTTCTCTCTCTCTTGCCACATTAAATGCAAGCATGGGCTTGCCATGATGCACTCCCTCTCTCCCTCATTTAATGCAAGCATGGCTTAGCCATGATGCACTCTCTCAAGTCAACCAAATAAATTTTAAATCCCTTTTCATTTTCAAAAAAAAATATACCCTTAATTAAAATCATTTAACTCAATAATGGTGGGGTTAATCTACTATGGTTGTTAAACATGGTTTAACCCAATAACCCTAGTTTACATGCACAAGTTTGTGCAAGCTTAGGAAAATTCTAGAAAAATATTTATAATTCTTGATAAAATATTTGAAAACTAATTTGGTAAACTTTTTATTAAAAATCATTTATTAACATATAATTAGCCACTAAACACATCCTAAGGTGTTACAATTTGATTCTGCTGTAATTGCAATCGGGCGACCTCGGTCACGAGATCTGCCGCGACGTTTGCCAATTCGTCGACCTTAGACTGTACCTTGGCCAACTTCTCATCCCTGTCCTGAACCTGCCTTTGAAGCCATCGGAATAATGCTTGTTCTGTAGTTCCGGTTATAACAACCGGGTCATCCTTATTGCCTGAGCTCAGTTCCGCAGGAACCCCATGGTCTTTTGGCTTATCGGCCTGAGCGAGCTCTTCGTCATTTAGACCGAGTTGATGTTGGGTAGCGCCCACCGTATTTTATCACCCTGGCTGTGAAGCATAGGAGGGTTCGTTTCTTCATGTCCGACCATGTAGACAGTGTGGACCGCATATCCAGCCATCTCTTTATGTTTGGCGGGGTGACCCCATTCCTCGAACCTCATGAAGTTCAGCCTAGTAGGAGCCCTAGCCCTTTTGTTGGCTCTATACCTGAGCCTTTTCTGCCTCAGCTTCTCGATTTTGAAGGCTTGGCGGGCATCCGTTATCCGGGAAGTCATTGTGAGTCGATTAGCAGGGAGCTTAGAGAAGACACCCGATCGAGTAGTTGTTAGGGGCACCGCCGGAGCTTGCTCGAGACACGTTGTAGCTCTGTTGGTGTTGAAGGCCTTGCCCCCAGCTGGGGCCAAGGAAAGTCGTTCAAACACCGACTTGCGTTTGAGTTGGGGCGCCTTCGAGACCACCACATTTGGCCTCTTGCCTTTCGAGGCCGGTTTGTCTGTCACCGGGGCTTGAGGAGCTGGGATGGCGTTAGCCGACACGAACAGGATAGAGCCGAATGGTAGCGGTGGCTCTTCCCATTGTCGCCCGAGACTGGCCGGGAGGACCGTCCTGGCGTCCATCTTCATCGTGTAGGAGATGGGAGCCGTGCTGAGAGCTGAGCTCATCTTTGGAGACACCGTTGAGAAGTGATTGCTTGAAAACCTGCATGAAAGGGCATTATTTTAGTATAAATATCGATATGTATATTGATTGAATTCTCATGAATGCTTAACCCAAAATATGGGAGGAGAGATAAGTCCCACCGGGCGTGCCAGAATCTGTAGGGTGTTTTTCGTCACCCCATTGAGATGGGAATACGCGCGCGCTTGTCAGGCGCATTACAGATTCACCCTGCCTAAGGTTGGCTGGGGTTTATTGATTGTGGGGATCTGAATCTCCGGTAGCCGCGGACTAAGCTGCCGTTAATTACCCCTCGCCTTTGAAGCAAGAGAATCTCCGATTGACGGGTTAAACTGGTTATGCGAACTCAACGTGCAGTGTTGTGTTTTGAAGGGGTTTTGGATATATCGGGGGGCCTCGCAGAGTTTTTACGGGGGTCCCGCTACCCGGATAGCGGGCTGGGGGTCAAGGGGGCTAGCAGCCTCTTTGCGGGGAGCGGGGCAGCATCCCGGCCCAAATTTTTTTGAGAGGGATGGTGTTGAAGAGTATGTGTGTGTGTATACACACACATATATATATAATAAAAAAAGGGAAAGGGAATCCAAAGGATGCGTGGGAAAAAGCGCAAGAGTGCTAGCGCCCCACGTGTCAGCACGTGGGCGCTCGGACGCTAGTGCTCTGAGCGCAAGAGCGCTAGTGCTTTGAGCGCTAGCGCCCCATGTGTCAGCACGTGGGCGCTTGGGCGCTAGCGCTTTGGGCGCTAGCGCTCTGAGCTCTAGCGCTCTGAGCTCTAGCGCCCCACGTGTCGGCACGTGGGCGCTCGGGCGCTAGCGCTTTGGGTGCTAGCGCTCTGAGCGCAAGGGCGCTAACGCTTTGAGCGCTAGCGCCCCACGTGTCGGCACGTGGGCGCTCGGGCGCTAGCGCTTTGGGTGCTAGCGCTCTGAGCGCAAGGGCGCTAGCGCTTTGAGCGCTAGCGCCCCACGTGTTGGCACGTGGGCGCTCGGGTGCTAGCGCTTTGGACGCTAGCGTTCTGAGCGCAAGGGCTTTAGCGCTAGCGCCCCACGTGTCAACACGTGGGCGCTCGGGCGCTAGCCCTTTGGACGCTAGCGCTCCGAGCGCTAGCGCCCTACGTGTCAACACATGGGCGCTCAGGCGCTAGCGCTTTGGGTGCTAGTGCTCTGAGCGCAAGGGCGCTAGCGCTTTGTGCGCAAGGGCGCTAGCGCTTTGTGCGCTAGCGTCCCACGTGTTAGCACGTGGGCATCCGGGGGAGGGGCAAAAGGGACTTGGTCCCTGCAATGGGAGTTGTACTCCCAGAAAGGAGCACTTGTTATTTTGTGTGTGTGTGTGTGTGTGTATGATGAGTTAAACTCCTAGGATGTTTTGAAACTGATGAAGGGCTCTTGTAGGGTTCCTAGGCACACTAAGGAGGTTCTACAAGGCATCAACCATGCCAAATTCAAAAATTTCCGGTGCCGAGAAACCTTAATGCGATCGTTGACTAGAGTTTAAGGCGAAACTACAACTAGTTAACAACTTAACTGCAAAGTGAAAGGGGCTACAACCTTTGTAGATCCGGTCCTCCACTTCCTTAGCTCCATGATGATGTCCCTCCGCTGCGATCATCGGATCCCGGACTCTAGCGATGGTTTCGTCGAAGAAATGATCGGGCTAGGTCGTCGACTTCGATGCCGAAGATGATCTACGTCGAGGCAACTCAAGATCAAGCTCCACCTTCACCAAGTCATGAAACTTGTGAAGAAAACACCCTATACTACATGGCAAGTGGTAGAGGATGAAGAAATAGGAAGTGGGTTCATTTTCGTTTTGGATTTCTCACTTGATTTCAACACTTGATATTTTTCAAGCAAAGCTTTTCTTTTTCTCTTGAAGAAGAAGAAGAAAAAGAATGAAAAAGAATAATGAATTAAAACAAAATCAAGTGATGGTTATCATTTTGTAACCATGGGTGAGTGTAGAAAATAAACTAGGGTTAAGTTGAATGGTTAGGTTAAAGGAAAGAAACAAAATGGTTACTTCTTCAAAGCTTCATGTGTAGGGTTCCTAGGCACACCCATGAGGTTCTACAAGTGATCAAACATGGCCAATTCAAAAAAATTTTATATGCCAAGTGACCCTAAGCATGATCGTAACTAGAAGTATAGGCGAAACAATATATGTTAACAACTTAACTAAGAGTAAACGGAAAATTCAACCTTTGTAGATCCGGTCCTCCACTTCCTTAGCTCTGTGATGATGTCCCTCCGCTGCGATCATCGGATCCCTGACTCTAGCGATGGTTTCGTCGAAGAAATGATCGGGCTAGGTCGTCGACTTCGATGCCGAAGATGATCTACGTCGAGGCAACTCAAGATCAAGCTCCAACTTCACCAAGTCATGAAACTTGTGAATAAAACACCCTATACTACATGGCAAGTGGTAGAGGATGAAGAAATAGGAAGTGGGTTCACTTTTGATTTGGATTTCTCACTTGGAATCATCACTTAGAAATTTCAAGCAAAGGTTTTTCTTTTTCTCTTCATGAAGAAGATGAAGAAGAAGAATGAAAAAAGAATTATCAATAATAGAAAAACAAGTGATGGTTATCATAATGCAACCATGGTTAAGTGTAGAGAATAAACTAGGGTTAGGTGAATGGTTAGGTTAAGCAAAAGAAACAAAAATGGTTGAACTTTTCAAAGCTTCATGAAGCTTTAAAGTAAATCCAAAAGAAGCAACCATTTCTTTTCTTGCTATAAAGAATAAATAAAAAAGTAAATCAAACCCTAACCATTAACTTAATCATGGTTTAATCATACACACCTAAGTTTGCATGTATCATCAAACATGATACAATTTAGTGCACAAAACTATATCATACATACAATGTGCACATCAAGTGAGAAAATCCATCTTAAGTGAAACAATACTAGTTAATGTAAAGTAATATATCAAATATATAATTATACATTAAATCATTAAATCAACACTTGATTTAATGATCCGGTCATACTGCATATAACCGACTAATATCAAGTGTATCAATGTATCGAATCAACACTTGATTCGGTAACCCGGTTATATCTCATATAACCGTCCAATGATACAAATCGCGAGAATAGAATACAGTATCACATACTGTTATTATTCTCGGTCCCGCACATATCTCATATGCGCTCCTATTTCGTTTCGCTTGAGCCAGGAAACCTCTGTGTAGGACTCTAAAGACTCGTCAATACGCCGGCAGCAGGTGATGATCATATCAAACACCTACAAGCCGCAAGCGGTCTGCTAAATGTAACGGCCATCCGGGTATTGAGCGATCAAAAGATCGACGAGCAAGCCCACTCACACTCCTGTGAATCCAACCAGTAACACTTACCGTACAGTCCGGTCTGTTCGTCTGATATGTCGCATATCTCGCCTAGGGGTGGTAAACGTCAGACCCCAGCAGCTCGATAAGTCGTGTCGATATGAGGTCTATAACAGTTCGAGAAACTACTGATAACACTTACCAGTAAATCTGTAACGTTTTAAAAATCGTTTCGGTGAAATTTCGAAAAAATCGGTAAAATAAGGGGGTTTTCTGTAAAAAAGTCAAAATGCAAATATCTTTATTATAAAATTAAATATACATATTCTAACTATATAATTGCTAGTATTTGGTGTTTATTGAGCCACTGGTGAAATTTTAAATTTTCTAAATTTTTTTCCGAAATTAATTATTTTAATATTATTTTAAGCCGTCACTAATACATTTAATTAGGGAAAATTACAAATTGGAATGAGTTGAAATAAATTTTGTGCATCATAAAACATTAAATAAAATTTTATCATGTGGTTTTTTAAACGAAATCGTTTGCCAAAACGGTTTAGAAATTATTGAAGAAAAAAGGCTTTTTTTAGTGTAAATGAATGTTTGGGGTATTATATTTATCATTTTTCATCACCCCACACCCATACCCACACTCACACACCCCCATTTATTTCCTCCCTTGGCTGAATTCAGCAGCCCCATCAATTTTCCCCACTTGAATTTCAAAGAAAAGAAAAGAAAAGAAAGAAAAGAAAAGAAAAGAAAAGAAAAGAAATGAGAATGGATAAAAGTGTTAGTTGAATGTTGACTTGGACTTTTCCTTTACCCATACCTCACACCACACTCCCTCTCTCCTCTCCCCCAGCTGCAATAGCCGAGCCCCCCCTCCATTTCAGCCCCTTCATTCTTCATCTCTTTCTCTTTAAAAAAGTTCATCAAAAATGCTTGAAAAATTCACAAAAAATCAAGCAAAAATCCAAATCAAAATCCACCTCCTACCCATTTTCGCTTGGCTACCATAGTATGGATCTAGAGATTTAGATTTCAATTTGGGAGGCTAAGTGTGCTTGTGGGATCTTCAAATTTATTTGGGTATAATTCTAACCTTTTTGTTAAATTGTTGTTAATTGCTTTAAGTTAGCTTAATTTGATGTTTAATTGGGTTTTATTGCAACTTTAGGAAATTCAAGACTAGGGTTTGAATTTAATTAGGGTTTCTATCATTAGTTTATGGTTGTAATGAGGAGATTAACATGTAATTGTATACAAAATCTAAGTTGGTTGCTACTTGCTAATTTGTTAAATTAAAATGGTGATAACTTTGCTAAATTGCTAACTAGGTTTTAAAAAAATAGTTTAAATATTGGGTTTAAAAATGTGATTAGGTTTTTCATGACTTCATTAACATTATAAAATATAGTTTAATACTTTAGTTCATGAAAATCCAAGCTAGATTGTAGTTTGTGCATTTTTGCTATAAAATTGTTAAAATTGGTTAATATTGCAAACTAGGTTTTTGAAATCGAATTAAATTGTGGGTTTAAAATTTACGTAATGGTTTTTATGGCATAATTAAGATATTAAGTTATCATCTTGGTCACTAGAATTGTTAAAACATCATGTTTTGTACAAAAACGGCGAATTGTGCTTGCTAGATTTTCCGAAAAATGACTTTTTAAGTGAAATTGGGGTTTTTTTTCCAGTTTTAACCTATTTTATATTAAAAATTAGTGTTCGTGAATGTGCAAATGAGTGTATTTGGGTTTTTCTCGATGGTTTGGCGTTTGTACGCCGACGTCGAGGGTTTTTGGGTTGATTTGTGAAAGCAACCATAGGTTTTGACCTATGTGGGATTCATGTGTCGTTTTGGTCATGAGTCGGATTTTAATGCGATACGATGCGTTGTGATATGTAGGTACCCCCATATGGATTTCGAGACGACAAGCAAGCACGTGGCGACGTCGGCTCCGGCGAGCGAGGACCAGGTGAGTAGATTTATATCTACGGGGAGAAGTCGTGTGGATGGCGTATAGCACCCCCGCAGTCCGTAGTGTAGCTCATAAATATATGTTTATATAGGTGTTTTATGATACGAGAATGTTCATTCATGTTATGTTTATGTGTTCATGGAGTACCTTTGGGTTAGTTGCAAAACCCTAGAGTAGTTGTTATACCCACATACGCACACACAGACTTGCATACTTTACCTTCTTGTGCGTAGATTGGGATGTGTATATATGTATATATGCGTGGGTATGGGACTATGCATATGTACATTCATATACGCATGCGTGGATAATGAGGATAGTACTTGGGATTTATGATGAGTTGATGAGATTTGATTTGAGGCCGTGAGATCGGTGATATAGCAGGGTTCGTATTTGAGATACGACATGACGTTGTAGCGGGTCCTTGACGTAGTGTTTCACACACGTGCATGCATACTTAGGCGGTATCAGTATTGTACTAGACTTAGATCAGTACCCCGATCATGATATTTGATAAAGAGGATACCAGATGAATAGTATGATGAATGTGATATTGACCCGTACCCAGATTTGGGATGCCGTACGATGGATTTACGTACGAGCTATATTTTGATGATTGATCCGCACTCTTGACTTGGGATGTCTGATTATAGATATGGTATCGGATATGATATTATTGAGGCGGGATCACCGACTAATATATATACAGGTATGTATATGTATCGACTCAGATGTTAGGCGGTTTCCTTACCTGTAGTCCAGCTTGTTAGCTTAGCCCTTTAGTTTAGTTTAGTTGTTAGATTAGATTCGATTCTTACCTATTTCAAAAAGTAACGAATCGTGGGTATTTTAAAAGACAGCCCAAGGGATCCTACGGATATTTCAAAAGACGTATCTTTTCATAAAAACACCGTAGCCCCTATTTTCAACACCCCATGATTCGTGTTATTTCAAAAGGCACCATTTGTAGGACTTATATTAGATTAATGCAGATTAGTTATAGTTGCGTCTAGTATTCAGCTCCCGCTCATTATTGTGGTTCGCTTCGCATCGCATGCTTATATTATGTTTCATACTCCATTATTGATATCATGCTGTTAGGACACCAGCACCATTACAGATGATGCATATGTACCACGTACACTTACTTGCCGGCTCACACACATCTTCATCGGTAATTGCCATGTCACGTACACCTTAGAAATTATTATTGCTTGACATAGCCTGTTAGCTAATAGTTTAGACATGATATTAGTGTACTTGTCTTATATGTTAGTTTAGACATTGTAGTTATTACCTGCTACTTCATGCATACTGTTATTCATTGTTATGCCGCATTCATGGATTCTCATGCATATATTCACTATTTTACGTATTATTGAGGTTTTGGATTCGGATTTCCATGAGATTTTCTGGATTTGGAGGAAAACCGCAAAGACATAAATAAACCTTTTCTCTCTTTTAAAATAAAAAGTGCGGTTTTCCCATGATGTATGAGTCGTCCACCATGAGTTTGCTGATGGATTTCGAGACCCGATTCGAGGAGTGGAGGAATCGTTTCGGGTACATGGTGGGCCCGGTGCGGTACCCCGGGGCAAGAGGATCGTGTTGTTGACGTTGAGCCTGGCAGGGGAGCACTACCGACCGGTGATATTACCCGACGCGTCGGATATCCGGAGGATACCGTCGTGGTCTTGAGATGGATGGTAGGGGCCGGTCTGGACTGACGGCGCCCTAGATATTGTGATTGAGACATTGAGATTTCGAGATATTGAGGTACAGAGACTGTGATACAGAGATATCGAGATATTGGGATTACGTTTTGTGCCGATGCTAGGCACTGTTTTATGCTGATTTCATTATGATACCTCATTTTAAAAATACAAAGGAAATCTCACTAAATTATGAAAATTGTTTCTTCATTTACATGTATTCTGTTTTCAGGCATTCATACCTCATTCATATGATATATCGCTACCTGAGGCACGGACACGGGCACATGAGATTACACTTGGGTTAGATATTTACCCTACCTTTGTTATAGGCTGCATGTTATATACATATTTGAGGATATATATTGATCGTATGACCTAGGATTGTGTCATGCATGCGATTCCTGTTCGTAGATGTATTCTATTCACGAGTTGGCAACTCACCCCCGTTGTGCCCAGTTTCTTGCAGGTTTTGCCGTACAGGTTCATTACGGCTTTGCTGGCACTGCTTCTTTCGGGTGATTTGCTAGTAGGTGGGTTTATTGTATCATACCCATCAGTATACATTGTATATTATTATTCAGTTGTATCTAAAATTCCATCAACCAAACATGTATTTATTTTGAGATAGAGACCTGTGATGTTATTCTTTCGACCTTAGAGTCGCGCGTTGTATTTCTGTGGATTTCTTGTTGTTTTGCGTTTCCTTTTGAGTTTTGATCCTCGCCCTTGGCGTTGTATATTATATTGCTTGTGTGGTTGTGACCGTCGATTGACGAAGAGCTAGCTCCCGCTTGGGGATGCCTTTTTATTGATTTCGTATACTATTCATGTTGTATCCCGTTTGGGGGCCAGTATTTACAAAGGAGACTCTGCCGAAATTTTCAGGAAATATTTGATGTTTTTAAAAAGGCATAATTCGGCTTATGCTATTAAAACTACTTGATTTAAATTGGTTTTTCCTTCACTCTACTACTTTTCTTGGTTTGGATTTCTGGGTTTTTGGCTCACTTAGATTACGTACGCCTCGAGACGTTCGTAGTTTAAGTGCCGGTCATGTTCCGTACTTTCGGGGCGTGACAAAGTTGGTATCAGAGCGTTAGGTTTTACCTTCGGAGCGTAGGATGACCCTTGGTTGATGGAATAGGTGACTAAAGTAGAGTGACGTACCGTAGGTATGTTCCGCGGCATATTTACGATACGCTACTCCACTTAAGAAGCCTTAGGATGTACATTTCTTTGCTCAGTATTATATTCATTCCGATCTAGCCTCATCAGTACCAGTTATGGTTTTGCTGCCACGATTACGGGCAGGGAGAGCTACAGCTAGAGTTGCGGTCAGCACGAGCTCGTCACGAACGAGGACTGACCAGGGCGAAATTCCGGCGACACACGATTGCGGAGATGTGTCTTTTTACTGTGTTTCTGCGCCACGAGCGTTTGGCGGATCGCCTTTATGAGGTTACTCGGATGTGCTGATCGACACTAGAGGATTGAGCCAATGATAGAGGCCAGCCAGATTTTGATGACCGTTAGTGTATTGCTTACTCATGATGATTGAGGCACTGTTCAGCGTGCAGACGAGTGAGCCAGTTGTTGCTGCGAGCGATGAGATATCGCCCCATATGTTGGAGCTATTGCAGTACATGTTGTACTAAGAGATGATAGAAGGTCGCTAGTCACCCGAGGACGAATGACTAGGACATGTGGTTCGTTCGCCTACCCGATGAGAGGTCATCAGATAGATTGATTCCAGCTAGAGACGACTTCACACGGAGACGTTGGGAGTCGACAGAGACGATCGAATGTCAGAAGCCTATTATTCCAAGTTTAAAGTATTCGGAAGGGCATGCAGGCAATTCTATGGACCCTCTAGAAGAATGAAACCCTAACTCGACTTAATGACCGTGTGAAAGCCTTTGAACCTTTGGGTTTGCGGCAATTCTACGGCGCCATTAGTGAGGCTTGGGTTTGCCCTTCTACGGCTGGACCACCGATGCTGTGGTATGTACTCGATACTATTAAACTGTGCCTAAGATGTTGAGCTCTTGGGGGATTATGAGGTTTTGATGACTCGATCGGATGGCTTGACTTAATTCTGATGCTAGGTGGTAAGATGCATTCTTGGGAGACTCCAGATACGAGGATAGCCGTTGGAGCTCAGTCCATACAGCCGCGACGAGACGAGTCCAAAGTAGACGACATTAGAGAAAAGTGAAGTAAGAGGTTCGTACCAGATCTAGATGAGATGACGTTCCACTCCGCCGACATCAGAGATGCGATGCGCATGCCGAGGCATGGTACTTGGATTTACCTTCCAGAAAGGGTCGCGATGAGTATGCAGTCGTTCCAGAGCAAGATGCAGATATAGGAAAGGACGATGAATTCCGGACAGTTGGCAGAGACGAAAAATGGAAGAGACCGTGAGCAGGATTCCTTCCAGGACACTGCTGCAATGATACTTGCACCCAGGATCAGATGTGTCACATACATTCAGAGAGCCAGAGGCCGACGCCAGTGATATGCTATCTTACGAGTGGTCGCGATGATTGACCGAGAGATGACCAGAGAAGTGCCAGAACGGAATCATGCCCGGTAGCATACCTGACAGGGCCGATGAGCCGATGGACCGAGAGATTGGTAATTCACAGTGAAGATCTTGACCCAGGAGTGGTCATTGTTACGCACACCAGCAGGCCAGAGTTCATGATCATCGACGATACGTCCCTCTAGTGACCGCGACAGTTGGCCCGAGATTCTTAGAGGATGCACTTGAGCGGTACTATTCCGCCATTATTGATTTCGATGTTCTGGGTGATTTATTCGCATGATTTGATTTTGATGATTGATGATTTACGATCTTTTCACAGTGTTGCACTTGATATCGTTTTCGTGCTTTGGTTTCACGTGGTTGTGATTTTACAGTTTTAGACATTTGAGTTGATTTTGTGCATATGCACGCACACGATTTGGTTCCTGCACTCTGTATAGTTTATATATGCTTGCAGTGCAGTGATACGCCTTTTGTGCACTTAGA
Source organism: Agapanthus africanus (assembly GCA_030015575.1). Lineage (NCBI taxonomy): Eukaryota > Viridiplantae > Streptophyta > Magnoliopsida > Asparagales > Amaryllidaceae > Agapanthus > Agapanthus africanus. Next base: position 163,762,582 of record CM057348.1, read on the forward strand.
TGCACTGGACTTCGATTTCGATTGTGATACTCGATATTTGTTTTGTGCACCTTGTGCACCTGATTTGATTTTGCGCATGTTCGGTGCTTGATATTGGATTTCATGATTTCGTGCATGATGGATGCCCCTGGTTTTGGGTTTTCGCGCATGTTGAGCGCATGTCTTGAGATGCGATTTTGGTGCACACCAGATGCACTAAATCGAGATTTTTTCGTGCATGTCAGATGCACCTGATTTTGCTGTCGGGCACACACGTTGCCTACGACAGATGCTTTGTGCACACCACTTAGATCTTGTTTCTGTGCACTTGTATGACACGTATATGGATTTTGATTGTCGTGCGCACCAGACGCACGTAGTATTCATACGCGTATTTTGGGATTGATTTCTTATAGAGCAGAACGTTTTTTTTTATGATAATTGCGATGTGTTTTCGTACTAAGCAGGACTAGTCAGAGGACAGTACCTGAATGTATTTTGCATGCATTGATAGCTATTGAAGGGAATTCCAAAAAGCGAGTTATAGTCTCAGTATTTACCTACGTGTCTGATATGACGCGAAACGTTTAAAATAAGGAAAACCCTTCTAAATTGTTTCCCAAAATGGCGGAACATACATTTCAAACAAAGGTATATATGTATATAGTTATTTTCTTATGATAGACGTCTGCCACTGTGCAGTGTTATGTGCATTGCACGGCAATTTAAAGGATTTGGCATGCATTTCCTCATGATATTTGCATGTATAGTTCCGATTTATAGCATATCGGCCTTGCTTGAGATTTGGCATTCGTGTCTTCACCTTGACTCCAATGATTGCGGGATGCTTGACGGAGTTTTGATTTCGAGTTATCTACTCATTACTCATGCGCATGCATTGCGCTATGATGCGTTTTATGTACTTATGATTTCGGAGCCCCGACGACTTGATGGTTTTGCTTAGATGTTTTTGTATTAGGGGGGAGTTTGAATTTAAATTCGGAGACCGAATTTCTTTAAGGGGGGAAGATTGTAACGTTTTGAAAATCGTTTCGGTGAAATTTCGAAAAAATCGGTAAAATAAGGTGGTTTTCTGTAAAAAAGTCAAAATGCAAATATTTTTATTATAAAATTAAATATACATATTCTAGCTATGTAATTGCTAGTATTTGGTGTTTATTGAGCCACTGGTGAAATTTTAAATTTTCTGAAAATTTTTCCGAAATTAATTATTTTAATATTATTTTAAGCCGTCACTAATAGATTTAATTAGGGAAAATTACAAATTGGAATGAGTTGAAACAAATTTTGTGCATCATAAAACTTTAAATAAAATTTTATCATGTGGTTTTTGAAACGAAATCGTTTGCCAAAACGGTTTAGAAATTATTGAAGAAAAAAGGCTTTTTTTAGTGTAAATGGATGTTTGGGGTATTGTATTTATCATTTTTCATCACCCCACACCCATACCCACACTCACACACCCCCATTTATTTCCTCCCTTGGCTGAATTCAGCAGCCCCATCAATTTTCCCCACTTGAATTTCAAAGAAAAGAAAAGAAAAGAAAGAAAAGAAAAGAAAAGAAAAGAAAAGAAATGAGAATGGATAAAAGTGTTAGTTGAATGTTGACTTGGAATTTTCCTTTACCCATACCTCACACCACACTCCCTCTCTCCTCTCCCCCAGCTGCAATAGCCGAGCCCCCCCTCCATTTCAGCCCCTTCATTCTTCATCTCTTTCTCTTTAAAAAAGTTCATCAAAAATGCTTGAAAAATTCACAAAAAATCAAGCAAAAATCCAAATCAAAATTCACCTCCTACCCATTTTCCCTTGGCTACCATAGTATGGATCTAGAGATTTAGATTTCAATTTGGGAGGCTAAGTGTGCTTGTGGGATCTTCAAATTTATTTGGGTATAATTCTAACCTTTTTGTTAAATTGTTGTTAATTGCTTTAAGTTAGCTTAATTTGATGTTTAATTGGGTTTTATTGCAACTTTAGAAAATTCAAGACTAGGGTTTGAATTTAATTAGGGTTTTTATCATTAGTTTATGGTTGTAATGAGGAGATTAACATGTAATTGTATACAAAATCTAAGTTGGTTGCTACTTGCTAATTTGTTAAATTAAAATGGTGATAACTTTGCTAAATTGCTAACTAGGTTTTAAAAAAATAGTTTAAATATTGGGTTTAAAAATGTGATTAGGTTTTTCATGACTTCATTAACATTATAAAATATAGTTTAATACTTTAGTTCATGAAAATCCAAGCTAGATTGTAGTTTGTGCATTTTTGCTATAAAATTGTTAAAATTGGTTAATATTGCAAACTAGGTTTTTGAAATCGAATTAAATTGTGGGTTTAAAATTTACGTAATGGTTTTTATGGCATAATTAAGATGTTAAGTTATCATCTTGGTCACTAGAATTGTTAAAACATCATGTTTTGTACAAAAACGGCGAATTGTGCTTGCTAGATTTTCGGAAAAATGACTTTTTAAGTGAAATTGGGGTTTTTGTGAGTTTTAACCTATTTTATATTAAAAATTAGTGTTCGTGAATGTGCAAATGAGTGTATTTGGGTTTTTCTCGATGGTTTGGCGTTTGTACGCCGACGTCGAGGGTTTTTGGGTTGATTTGTGAAAGCAACCATAGGTTTTGACCTATGTGGGATTCGTGTGTCGTTTTGGTCATGAGTCGGATTTTAATGCGATACGATGCGTTGTGATATGTAGGTACCCCCATGTGGACTTCGAGACGACAAGCAAGCGCGTGGCGACGTCGGCTCCGGCGAGCGAGGACCAGGTGAGTAGATTTATATCTACGGGGAGAAGTCGGGTGGATGGCGTATAGCACCCCCGCAGTCCGTAGTGTAGCTCATATATATATGTTTATATAGGTGTTTTATGATACGAGAATGTTCATTCATGTTATGTTTATGTGTTCATGGAGTACCTTTGGGTTAGTTGCGAAACCCTAGACTAGTTGTTATACCCACATACGCACACACAGACTTGCATACTTTACCTTCTTGTGCGTAGATTGGGATGTGTATATATGTATATATGCGTGGGTATGGGACTATGCATATGTACATTCATATACGCATGCATGGATAATGAGGATAGTACTTGGGATTTATGATGAGTCGATGAGATTTGATTCGAGACCGTGAGATCGGTGATATAGCATGGTTGGTATTTGAGATACGACATGACGTTGTAGCGGGTCCTTGACATAGTGTTTCACACAAGTGCATGCATACTTAGGCGGTATCAGTATTGTACTAGACGTAGATCAGTACCCCGATCATGATATTTGATAAAGAGGATACCAGATGAATAGTATGATGAATGTGATATTGACCCGTACCCAGATTTGGGATGCCGTACGACGGATTTACGTACGAGCTATATTTTGATGATTGATCCGCACTCTTGACTTGGGATGTCTGATTATAGATATGGTATCGGATATGATATTATTGAGGCGGGATCACCGACTAATATATATACAGGTATGTATATGTATCGACTCAGATGTTAGGCGGTTTCCTTACCTGTAGTCCAGCTTGTTAGCTTAGCCATTTAGTTTAGTTTAGTTGTTAGATTAGATTCGATTCTTACCTATTTCAAAAACTAACGAATCGTGTGTATTTTAAAAGACAGCCCAAGGGATCCTACGGATATTTCAAAAGACGTATCTTTTCATAAAAACACCGTAGCCCCTATTTTCAACACCCCATGATTCGTGTTATTTCAAAAGGCACCATTTGTAGGACTTATATTAGATTAATGCAGATTAGTTATAGTTACGTCTAGTATTCAGCTCCCGCTCATTATTGTGGTTCGCTTCGCATCGCATGCTTATATTATGTTTCATACTCCATTATTGATATCATGCTGTTAGGACACCAGCACCATTACCGATGATGCGTATGTACCACGTACACTTACTTTCCGGCTCACACACATCTTCATCGGTAATTGCCATGTCACGTACACCTTAGAAAATATTATTGCTTGACATAGCCTGTTAGCTAATAGTTTAGACATGATATTAGTGTACTTGCCTTATATATTAGTTTAGACATTGTAGTTATTACCTGCTACTTCATGCATACTGTTATTCATTGTTATGCCTCATTCATGGATTCTCATGCATATATTCACTATTTTACGTGTTATTGAGGTTTTGGATTCGGATTTCCATGAGATTTTCTGGATTTGGAGGAAAACCGCAAAGACATAAATAAACCTTTTCTCTCTTTTAAAATAAAAAGTGCGGTTTTCCCATGATGTATGAGTCGTCCACCATGAGTTTGCTGATGGATTTTGAGACCCGATTCGAGGAGTGGACGAACCGTTTCGGGTACATGGTGGGCCCGGTGCGGTACCCCGGGGCAAGAGGATCGTGTTGTTGACGTTGAGCCTGGCAGGGAAGCACTACCGACCGGTGATATTACCCGACGCGTCGGATATCCGGAGGATACCGTCGTGGTCTTGAGATGGATGGTAGGGGCCGGTCTGGACTGACGGCGCCCTAGATATTGTGATTGAGACATTGAGATTTCGAGATATTGAGGTACAGAGACCGTGATACAGAGATATCGAGATATTGGGATTACGTTTTGTGCCGATGCTAGGCACTGTTTTATGCTGATTTCATTATGATAGCTCATTTTAAAAATACAAAGGAAATCTCACTAAATTATGAAAACAGTTTCTTCATTTACATGTATTCTGTTTTCATGTATTCATACCTCATTCATATGATATATCGCTACCTGAGGCACGGACACGGGCACATGAGATTACACTCGGGTTAGATATTTACCCTACCTTTGTTATAGGCTGCATGTTATATACATATTTGAGGATATATATTGATCGTATGACCTAGGATTGTGTCATGCATGCGATTCCTGTTCGTAGATGTATTCTATTCACGAGTTGGCAACTCACCCCCGTTGTGCCCAGTTTCTTGCAGGTTTTGCCGTACAGGTTCATTACGGCTTTGCTGGCACTGCTTCTTTCGGGTGATTTGCTAGTAGGTGGGTTTATTGTATCATACCCATCAGTATACATTGTATATTATTATTCAGTTGTATCTAGAAGTTCCATCAACTAAACATGTATTTATTTTGAGATAGAGACCAGTGATGTTATTCTTTCGACCTTAGAGTCGCGCGTTGTATTTCTGTGGATTTCTTGTAGTTTTGCATTTCCTTTTGAGTTTTGATCCTCGCCCTTGGCGTTGTATATTATATTGCTTGTGTGGTTGTGACCGTCGATTGACGAAGAGCTAGCTCCCGCTTGAGGATGCCTTTTTATTGATTTCGTATACTATTCATGTTGTATCCCGTTTGGGGGCCAGTATTTACAAAGGAGACTCTGCCGAAATTTTTAGGAAATATTTGATGTTTTTAAAAAGGCATAATTCGGCTTATGCTATTAAAACTACTTGATATAAATTGGTTTTTCCTTCACTCTACTACTTTTCTTGGTTTGGATTTCTGGGTTTTCGGCTCACTTAGATTACGTACGCCTCGAGACGTTCGTAGTTTAAGTGCCGGTCATGTTCCGTACTTTCGGGGCGTGACAAAATCTCAGCAACCCTGGCCAGGGATTTCCGGTTTTAGCCAATCGAACACAGCGCAACATCAACTCCCTATACCGGGAGAGACGAATCCCCTCCTATCGCTCATTGCCTCCATGTGATTCGGGACTGTACCCAAAAACCACCGTTTTGCACGCCCTCTTGGACGTGGTAAGGTGGAAATCAAAGCACAGTGGGAATCACACAAGACTCTATGACGATCTCGGGTCAACAGACTACTCTGTACCGGTGTCATCAGAGAACTGCCATATGACGTGAGGTATAATACCATCTGGGAGTTCTCGGCGAGTCCGTCCAGTGTACCCAGTCTCCACTGAGCACCCGTATATCATCTCTGATGTCAAACACCAATGGATATGGGATCATCCATTGCCCATCTGTATGGGTCGAGAAGGTACACGCTAGTCTACTCTGGTATATCGATGCCCCGTCTCGATACACCCACGACTAGGGACTTTGAAGGATGTACTTATGGACTACCATGTCCCCACTAGTATGATCCGCATCATAGTCTAGGTAGTCAAGTACACATCGTAAGGGCTTTACCAACATGTAACAGAGAGACAATCAATGTACACGTTATGGTAAAGAGTAACCAGATAGCATACTATCATATCGAGCAAGAAAGTCATCCCTATATATGTCCAAGCATCCACTACAATATACATCCAATGTACAGTAATGGCCTCTAGGGCATACATATAACTAACAATCTCCCACTTGCACTAGGGCCATCTGATAGCAGTGGTTGTAGTATCTCATACTCAACCATCCCATAAAAGTCTCTCTCTGGGAAAAGGCCTTTGTGAGTGGATCCGCCGTGTTGTCCTCTTGGTCTACTCTCCTAACCTCGATCCGCTGGAGATCGACCATCTCCATGATCAGGTGATACTGCCTTAGAATATGTCTGGATCACTGATGGGACGGACGTTCCTTGGCATAAGCCACAACTCCATTGTCACACAATGGGAGGAACTAAGTTCATCTCATGAACCATTATACACCCAGACTGCCTCTTTGGTAGCATCTTAAGTAGCGATGTATCCAGCCTTTATCGTCTAGTATGTCATGATATCTAGCTTGGAACTCTTCCAACATACCTTCCCTCCATAGAGGGTAAAGACAATGCCTGTGACTGACATTCAGTCGTCTTTATCACCCTAAAACACTTCCAGTGATTCTCCCCAGGATCGATTGATTCCATCTCACTACAACTAGTGAGAATCCTAACATCCAATTACTTCTATCTCATAGATCAAAACTCAGGATTTAGGAGGTATCATTTTGATCCTATATGGAGAATCCTTATGATAAGCGGAGATTGACCGAGCGCAGCATAGGAAACTCCTTCCCTATCAAGAGTTTTTCATCCACGTACTCTACGAGGATCACTACCATACTCCCTACGACCTTTTTGTATATACAAGGTTCATCTACCATTTTGATGAAGTCAAACTCTTTGACTACCACATCAAAACAGACGTTCCAACTCCGCGATGCCTGCTTTATCCTATAAAGCAGCTTGTACACGTTTCCGCTGCTCCCACTGTCTACGAAACCCTCTGGCTGTGTACTTATAGACGCCCTCTTCTAAAACATCATTTAGAAAAGCTGTCATGACACCCAACCACCAGATATCGTAGTCATGGTATGTAGCCGTGGCAAGTAGGATCTGGATGGACTTAAGCATAGGCCCCAGAAAAGGTTTCATTATTAGCCACAACTGGTCTACGATGCAAACCTTTAAAAAGTCTAGCTTTGAAAGTCTCAACCTTTCCATGTACACCAAGTAATCTTCTCAAGATATACTTGCTCCTGATGGGGATTTAACCCTTCAGATATAGCAACCAAAGTCCATACTTTGTTGGTGTACATGGATTCCATCTCAGATCGCTAAGCATCCAGCCATTCTTACAGAGTCTCACTCCTGATGGCCAGCTCGAAACTAGTTGGGTCATCATCTTATGATGCAATCCTCGCTCCCACTGTCATAGAGAAACCGAAGTAACTCTCAGGTGGGTGAGAAACCCTACTAGATCGGCGGAGAGGCTGAGGTTCGTTGGAATCTACTGAATCCTTTGGTTCTACCAAATCATCTGCTGTAGTTTGTATAGCTGGAACCTTTCCAGTTCTACAAAACAGACCTTGTCTCGAGCTTGTCCGGATTTTGCTTTTAGATATAGGCCGATCAACCCCAAATCTTAACTAGCTTAAGACATGGGCTCTTCCCATACCATATCTCATATGGAGTGGTAGGCTGTGATCTGATTCGAACCCTATTCAATAGGTATGCAGCTTCTCAAGCGTATAACTCCCAAAAGGAAATAGGTAACTCAGTAGTACTCATCATAGAGTGCACCATATCGAATAGGGTGCAATTGCTCCGCCCCGGTATACCATCGTGCTGTGGTGTATACGGAGGAGTAATGCTGAGAGAGAATCTCATTCTCCTTTAGAATAGTCCAGGAATTTCATGCTCAAGTATTCTCCTCCCTGATCGCATCAAAGGACATAATACTTATACCCTCATTTTGGTTCTCTACTTCTAACTTATATTCCGTGAATATCTCAGAAGGTTCGGACTTGTGTTTCAACAGGAATATATGTCTGAATCTTGAGAGATCATCAGAGAATGTAATGAAGTACAAAGAACTGGTCTTGGCATGTCTAGACAGGGGACCTTTATACATCAACATGTATCATCCCAAGAGTTCACTAGCTCTTTCTCTGTTTCCAATAAACAGAGCTGGTTTCATTATATCTTTGTGACATGACTGGCAAGTTTCACAAGATGTAAATTCAAACTGATTTAAATATGCATCTATATGTAACTTCAGCTAGTCGGGTCGCATTGATATGACCTAGTCTACAATGCCTCAAGAAGGATTCGTTCATTTCTGAACTCTTCCTCTTATGTGTGTTCTGTATACTAAAAACTGTAGTTTGATTTAGAACATCAATGCTTTTAGATAACGTGCCTGAACCGATCAACTTTTGATATAGGAAATGTTCAAAACATTATCCAACAATACAAAATTTTATCATTTCTTTACTAATAAAGAGAGTGATATGATTTTGTATATCAGGTTCGGTATCTAATAACATTCGTTCAGAATCAATGTATTGGTAATACAGGGTGACAGTGACCAACAGACTTGGCTGCAACACTTGCCCCGTTTGCTGTCTCATGAAACTTATCACCCGTTCTGAGTTCTTTACCTATCTGTAGCCCATGTAACAAATTACATATGCGGGATCCTGATCCGGTATCTCATATCCAGGACGTAAAGAATACTGAGAAACAATTCTGTATAATGAACACACCCGAAGATGATGCATCAGTATGCACTTTCTTCGTTTGGGCGGCACGGGAATTCTGGTAATCCCTAATTTCCTGCTCTGTCTTATAACAATTATAAGTTGGAGCGGGACCAACGTTCCCTAGCTCAGTATAACAAGCGGGTTCGGTCAATACATCCATATTATTATCTTGATTAAGGCGTGATATGGTCGCTACCTGGAGAGAGAGAGAGAAGAAAACACTCTGCGTGCGCTCTTGTAAGATTAGATTGGTTATTTATTTTATCTAATCAGGATGGCTCCCACTGTTTTTATCAAATCTTCCTTCAAACCCTAAAAGGAAAGACTAGCCGGGATTAATTACACGCTACAAGTTCGCCAATCTTTCAGCCAGGCCAGTGTCGGTACTTTGAGGGAGGTTCCCCGTGCTTTCGCACGGACCTAATTACAGTAAACCTCGTTTTCCCAGAGGCGTAACCCCGTTGACACCTTTCTAGACACCTACTAGATCGGCTAATTGTAATGTGTAAAACTCTCCCAGGAGTAACAATTACTCGCAGCGGGTATCGGGATCCAACTATCTCATAGAAGGTATGCAATCTCATTGCAAATTTCAACACTTGAAATTCCCGATAATATTTTGCCCCAAGCGATCTATGACCTTGACTGAGTCAACAAACCATAGACCGCAAGTAAAGTTCAACCCGTCATTTCCCGATTGAATTAAACCCACCCGCACGACCCTTGACTGAGTCAACAAGGTCGCACGACTACCCTAATCCAATCGCATCATATGCTTTGCAGATAAGCAGTAATCAGCTACCGCACACTACGCCTTGACTGAGTCAACAAATGCAACACGAATACTAACTATTACTTATCTGAAATGACGGAGGGCTACGACAGGTTTTTAAGAAAACCCTTTGCGTAATGAACTTTATATCGTTGTAGAATCAAATGATTTTAAAATGGAGTGCTTTTGAGGCTTTTCTAGTTTTGCTAAAGGGGTCACTCCTGGTGAAGGGATTGTCGGCCCTTTCCTCATAGAATAAGGTGCAGGATATATTATATATACCGCTGTGCAAAGCAAAAACTATAGAAGCAATCAAAAGACAAACCGAGGGTTGTAGCATCTGCCAGTTATTGCTAAAGGAGTCACTCCCGGTGAAGGGATCTCGGTCCTTTCCTTATCGAATAAGGCGCAGGATGTTTCATATATATCACTGTGCAAAGCAAGAACTATAGCTACCTGTTTTAATTTTGAAATTCGATTCCATAACATCTTAGGTTTCTTTTCTTTCATTAATCATATTAATGAATTCCCATCATTTAAGTCACCTAAACATCACAGATAAATACGACGTACACTTATGCCATCCGTGTTCGCCTCGATGTCCCCTCGTGCACCGTTAGGTTAGGTGACTAATGGCAGAGCGGGGCAGGGCTAGCGCGGATGTAAAACATAAGTAACGTCTATATAATATATCATATATACTATATATAGTATTTATCACAGAATATCAAATGATCACATCACAGATATCGCAGCAGAAGAATCATATGAAACATTGGATATTCTAGGACGTCCGTGTTTTCAATACGAGCCAGTATAAAACACGGATTCCATGGTTGCGATGAATAGCCAAACCCACACCCCTAGACCCCTATGAGAGTGGCAAGCAACCCTACTAATTCTAGAGTTAGGAGACCCGGACTCGACTCCTCGAGTTGGTCTCCCACTGGACTCCAGAACCCGGTTACTTGTTCCCTCCTCTTTGGGTCTATCCTAGTGTGGAAAAGTAAATAATATACAAAGGGTGACATCTTCCGCAACTTGGAAGTTCCCCAATAAAAGAATATTATATACAAGTTTTTACATGAATGAAAATGAAAAACACCCATCTCACATAAAAAACCCCCCGGCTATTCAAACACGATGATCCAATATAACATATCCAGCAACACATAACATCACATGTCATCAACGTAAGTAAACATGCGTATCCCAATTGTCGTTGACATATAGCAACGAAACCGGCGATATCACATATTACACTTACGGTCGCAGAAAAAAAAGTGTAAAACTACAACAGTTGGAATCCGCAAACTCTTTAGACATCGCATGCCTAATCAAATGAAATACTTAGACATCGCATGCCTAACAATTATAAACCCCGCATTTTAGTCTCATTATCGAAAACTCTTTTCAATATCAAGTCGGGCAATTCAACAAGATTCCCGACATCCTGATCGAATGCTCGTCGCAAACTTTAGTAGGCGGCCGCACCCCGACGCCGTCGACGAAGTGCATCAAGGCGGAACACCGCTGCTGCGAGCACCCGAACGGATGCTTTCGGCGACGGGGTTCTCCTACAGTCACTTGGTCGGGGCTATGGGGCGAGGCTGTCTATTAAGTTTACCCGGTGAGTATCCGTGTACGCTACGTGATTGCGACGGACTTTTGATCACATCAAAATTCCGTGGCAACCAATCAAGTGAGACTAAACTGCTATGTTTACAACATTCATTCAGTTATCTCATAACTACTTGTGAATTCCAAATATTGTATCACAATCCGGATAAATAGAAAATGTTAAACTTTCCGATCGAACAATCGAACACCCAAGTTTTCCCGAAACAGCTCAACATATGAAATAAGTTTAAAAAAACATTCACTTCGTGCCTCAGTACCAACGGTCCAGCCGTAGAAGGGTCAAGCCAACGCCTCACATGTGGCACGCCGTACTGCCCCAAACCCTAAGGTTCAAAGGGCAGTTCAAGACGGTCACATAATCGAGTTAAGGTTTGTTGTCTTCTAGAGGGACCATCGCGTTACTTGCACTACTCAGAACGTCCTTAAACTACAGAAAAATCCAACAATTGGAAATTTCCCGGTAGGGGAAAAAGTGGGTATTTATATCCGGTCGAACTTTTTAACATATTCTAAAATTACCCGGAAAAACACATAGACAAAATCAGGCAATCCGATCGAATCTACGAAGTCCCAATACAACCCAGAAAACTCAATTCTTGAGTGCAGATTAAAAATTCCCAGAAAACTCAGCACAACAATATAGGAATTACTGTGCAAAAATAATGACAAGATGCCCCTTTATTGCCGCGGAACCGCCGCACATGCCATGCTCGTGCCGCGGATCCGCGGCCACTTGGTCGATTCATGCTCACGTGCTTCACAGTAATTCTTACAAAAGCCTGCTTAATTTTCTGCATATTTTTAATTCATAAAAATCCACAATTTTCAAAAATGTACAGAGAGTGGATTTTGTATTAGGGTTTCGGTTCGATCGGACTTCTAACTCCGTCTACACATCGCCTAAGGCTCTAGCTAGGCTCTGATATCACTGTAGGGTTCCTAGGCACACCCATGAGGTTCTACAAGTGATCAAACATGGCCAATTCAAAAATTTTCTATGTGCCAAGTGACCCTAAGCAAGATCGTAACTAGAAGTATAGGCGAAACAATATATGTTAACAACTTAACTAAGAGTAAACGGAAAATACAACCTTTGTAGATCCGGTCCTCCACTTCCTTAGCTCCGTGATGATGTCCCTCCGCTGCGATCATCGGATCCCTGACTCTAGCGATGGTTTCATCGAAGAAATGATCGGGCTAGGTCGTCGACTTCGATGCCGAAGATGATCTATGTCGAGGCAACTCAAGATCAAGCTCCAACTTCACCAAGTCATGAAACTTGTGAAGAAAACACCCTATACTACATGGCAAGTGGTAGAGGATGAAGAAATAGGAAGTGGGTTCACTTTTGATTTGGATTTCTCACTTGGAATCATCACTTAGAAATTTCAAGCAAAGGTTTTTCTTTTTCTCTTCATGAAGAAGATGAAGAAGAAGAATGAAAAAAGAATTATCAATAATAGAAAAACAAGTGATGGTTATCATAATGCAACCATGGTTAAGTGTAGAGAATAAACTAGGGTTAGGTGAATGGTTAGGTTAAGCAAAAGAAACAAAAATGGTTGAACTTTACAAAGCTTCATGAAGCTTCAAAGTAAATCCAAAAGAAGCAACCATTTCTTTTCTTGCTATAAAGAATAAATAAAAAAGTAAATCAAACCCTAACCATTAACTTAATCATGGTTTAATTATACACACCCAAGTTTGCATGTATCATCAAACATGATACAATTTAGCGCACAAAACTATATCATACATACAATGTGCACATCAAGTGAGAAAATCCATCTTAAGTGAACCAATACTAGTTAATGTAAAGTAATATATCAAATATATAATTATACATTAAATCATTAAATCAACACTTGATTTAATGATCCGGTCATACTGCATATAACCGACTAATATCAAGTGTATCAATGTATCGAATCAACACTTGATTCGGTAACCCGGTTATATCTCATATAACCGTCCAATGATACAAATCGCGAGAATTAAACACAGTATCACATACTGTTATTATTCTCGGTCCCGCACATATCTCATATACGCTCCTATTTCGTTTCGCTTGAGCCAGGAAACCTCTGTGTAGGACTCTAAAGACTCGTCAATACGCCGGCAGCAGGTGATGATCATATCAAACACCCACAAGCCGCAAGCGGTCTGCTAAACGTAACGGCCATCCGGGTATTGATCGATCAGAAGATCGACGAGCAAGCCCGCTCACACTCCTGTGAATCCAACCAGTAACACTTACCGTACAGTCCGGTCTGTTCGTCTAATATGCCGCATATCTCGCCTAGGGGTGGTAAACGTCAGACCCCAGCAACTTGATAAGTCGTGTCGATATGAGGTCTATAACAGTTTGAGAAACTACTGATAACACTTACCAGTAAATCTCAGCAACCCTGGCCAGGGATTTCCGGTTATAGCCAATCGAACACAGCGCAACATCAACTCCCTATACCGGGAGAGACGAATCCCTTCCTATCGCTCATTACCTCCATGTGATTCGGGACTGTACACAAAAACCACCGTTTTGCACGCCCTCTTGGACGTGGTAAGGTGGAAATCAAAGCACAGTGGGAATCACACAAAACTCTATGACGATCTCGGGTCAACAGACTACTCTGTACCAGTGTCACTAGAGAACTGCCATCTGACGTGAGGTATAATACCATCTGAGAGTTCTCGGCGAGTCCGTCCAGTGTACCCAGTCTCCACTGAGCACCCGTATATCATCTCTGATGTCAAACACCAATGGATATGGGATCATCCATCGCCCATCTGTATGGGTCGAGAAGGTACATGCTAGTCTACTCTGGTATATCAATGCCCCGTCTCGATACACCCACGACTAGGGACTTTGAAGGATGTACTTATGGACTACCATGTCCCCACTAGTATGATCCGCATCATAGTCCAGGTAGTCAAGTACACATCCTAAGGGCTTTACCAACATGTAACAGAGAGACAATCAGCGTACACGTTAAGGTAAAGAGTAACCAGATAGCATACTATCATATCGAGCAAGAAAGTCATCCCTATATATGTCCAAGCATCCACTACAATATACATCCAATGTACAGTAATGGCCTCTAGGGCATACATATAACTAACATCATGAAGCTTCAACAAAAGACAAAGCAAGTCACCATTTCATTTTCCTTTTCCGAAATGAATAAAGAGAATAAATAAATAAGTAAATCAAAACCCTAACCATTAACATAACCATGGTTTAATCATTCACACCCAAGTTTACATGTATCATCAAACATGATACAAACTAGTGCACAAAACTATATCATATATACAATGTGCACATCAAGTGAGAAAATCTACCTTAAGTGAACCAATACTAGTTAATGTAAAGTAATATATCAAATATATAATTATACATTAAATCATTAAATCAATACTTGATTTAACGATCCGGTCATATCGTATATGACCGACTAATATCCAATGTAACGACTTATCGAATCAATCCTCGATTCGATAACTAGGTTATATCGCATACAACCATTCGATACATTCATCGCGAGAATAGAATACAGTATCATATACTGGTATTATTCTCGGTCCCGCACATATCTCATATGCGCTCCTATTTCGTTTTGCTTGAGCCAGGAAACCTCTGTGTAGGACTCTAAAGACTCGTCAATAAGCCGGTAGCAGGTGATGATCATATCAAACACCCACAAGCCGCAAGCGGTCTGCTAAACGTAACGGCCACCCGGGTAATGAGTGATCAGAAGATCGACGAGCAAGCCCGCTCACACTCCTGTGAATCCAACCAGTAACACTTACCGTACAGTCCGGTCTCGTCGTCTGATATGTCGCATATCTTGCCTAGGGGTGGTAAACGTCAACCCCATTAGCTCGATAAGTCGTGTCGATATGAGGTCTATAACAGTTCGAGAAACTACTGGTAACACTTACCAGTAAATCTCAGCAACCCTGGTCAGGGATTTCCGGTTATAGCCAATCGAACACAGCGCAACATCAACTCCCTATACCGGGAGAGACGAATCCCCTCCTATCGCTCATTGCCTCCATGTGATTCGGCACTGTACCCAAAAACCACCGTTTTGCATGCCCTCTTAGACGTGGTAAGGTGGAAATCAAAGCACAGTGGGAATCATACAAGACTCTATGACGATCTCGGGTCTACAGACTAACCTGTACCAGTGTCACCAGAGAACTGCCATCTGACGTAAGGTATAATACCATCTGGGAGTTCTCGGCGAGTCCGTCCAGTGTACCCAGTCTTCTCTGAGCACCCATATATCATCTCTGATGTCAAACACCAATGGATATGGGATCATCCATCGCCCATCTGTATGGGTCGAGAAGGTATACGCTAGTCTACTCTGGTATATCGATGCCCCGTCTCGATACACCTATTACTAGGGACCTTGAAGGATGTACTTATGGATTACCATGTCCCCACTAGTATGATCCGCATCATAGTCCAGGTAATCAAGTACACATCCTAAGGTCTTTACCAACATGTAACAGAGAGACAATCAGTGTACACGTTAAGGTAAAGAGCAACCAGATAGCATACTATCATGTCGAGCAAGAAAGTCCTCCCTATATATGTCCAAGCATCCACTACAATATACATCCTATGTATAGTAATGGCCTCTAGGGCATACATATAACCAACAATCTCCCACTTGCACTAGGGCCATCTGATAGCAGTGGTTGTAGTATCTCATACTCAACCATCCCATAAAAGTCTCTCTCTGGGAAAAGGCCTTTGTGAGTGGATCCGCCGTGTTGTCCTCCGAGTCTGCTCTCCTAACCTCGATCTCCTTGGAGATCAACCATCTCCATGATCAGGTGATTCTGCCTTAGAATATGTCTGGATCACTGATGGGATGGACGTTCCTTGGTATAAGCCACAACTCCATTGTCACACAATGGGAGGAACCGAGTTCATCTCATGAACTAAGATACACCCAGACAGCCTCTTTGGTAGCATCTTAAGTAGCGATGTATCCAGCCTTAATCGTATAGTATGCCACGGTATCTAGCTTGGAACTCTTCCAATATACCGTCGCTTTACTGAAAGACAATGCCTGTGACTGACATTCAGTCGTCTTTATCACCCTGGAACCCTTCCAGTGATTCTCCCCAGGATCGATTGATACCATCTCAATACATCTAGTGAGTATCCTAACATCCAATTACATCTATCTCATAAATGAAAACTCAGGATTTAGGAGGTATCATTTTGATCCTATATGGAGAATCCTTGTGATAAGCGGAGATTGACCGAGCGTAGCATAGGAAACTCCTTCCCTATCAAGAGTATGTCATCCACGTACTCTACGAGGATCACTACCATACTCCCTACTACCTTTTTGTATATACAAGGTTCATCTACCATTTTGATGAAGTCAAACTCTTTGACTACCACATCAAAACAGATGTTCCAACTCCGCGATGCCTGCTTTATCCTATAAAGCATCTTGCACACGTTTCCGCTGCTCCCACTGTCTACGAAGCGCTCTGGCTGTGTACTTATAGACGCTCTCTTTCAAAACATCATTTAGAAAAGCAGTCATGACACCCAACCACCAGATATCGTAGTCATGGTATGTAGCCGTGGCAAGTAGGATCTGGATGGACTTAAGCATAGATCTTTAGAAAAGGTTTCATCATAATCCATACCTGGTCAATGATGCAAACCTTTAACAAGTCTAGCTTTGAAAGTCTCAACTTTTCCATGCACACCAAATAATCTTCTCAAGATATACTTGCTCCTGATGGGGATTTAACCCTTCAGATATAGCAACCAAAGTCCATACTTTGTTGGTGTATAAGGATTCCATCTCAGATCACTAAACATCCAGCCATTCTTACAGAGTCCCACTCCTGATGGCTAGCTCGAAACTAGTTGGGTCATCATCTCATGATGCAATCCTCACTCCCACTGTCATAGAGAAACCGAAGTATCTCTCGGGTGGGTGAGGAATCCTGCTAGATCGGCGGAGAGGCTGAGGTTCGTCGGTTACTATTGAACCCTTTGGTTCTATCAAATCATCAGCTGCAGTTCGTATAGCTGGAACCTTTCCAGTTCTACAGAACAGACATTGCCTTGTGTAGGATTCTTAGGCACACTAATGAGGTCTTACAAGGCATCAACCATGCCATATTCAAATTTTTCCGGTGCCGAGAAACCCTAATACGGATCGTTAACTAGAGAATAGGCGAAACAAGCAACTAGTTAACAACTTAACTAAATGAACGGAAATACAACCTTTGTAGATCCGGTCCTCCACCTCCATAGCTCCGCGATGAAGTCCCCTCGCTGCGATGATCGGATCCCGGGCTCTAGCGTCGGCTTAATCGGAGAAATGGGCGGGCTAGGTCGTCGATTTCGATGCCGAAGATGATCTACGTCGTGGCAACACAAGATCAAGCTCCAACTTCACCAAGTCATGAAACTTGTGAAGAAAACACCCTATACTACTTGGCAAGTGGTAGAGGATGAAGAAATAGGAAGTGGGTTCACTTTAGAATTGGATTTCTCACTCTTTTTCTCAAGTTGCTATTGTTGGTAGCAAGCTTTCTTCTTTGTTTAAGAAGAAGAAGAAGAAGAAAGAATATGATAAGTTTTTTTTATTTAAAAAGAAAATAATATGATACTTATCATATTTACAACCATGGTTAAGTGTAGAGAATTAACTAGGGTTTAGTTGAATGGTTAGGGTTAAGTAAACAAAAAAAATGGTCAAGCTTTCAACACTTCATGAAGCTTCATGAAAGAAACAAAATAAGCCACCATTCTATTTATCTTGCAAAAATGAATAAATAAATAAATGAATAGATAAGTAAATCAAAACCCTAACCATTAACATAACCATGGTTTAATTCTTTACACAAACCCAAGTTTGCATGTATCATCAAACATGATACAAACAAGTGCACAAAAGTATATCACATATACAACTTGTGTACATCAAGTGAGAAAATCCAATTTAAGTGAACCAATACTAGTTAATGCAAAGTAATATATCAAATATATAATTATGCATTAAATCATTAAATCAATACTTGATTTAACGATCCGGTCATATCGCATATAACCGACTAATATCCAATGTATCGGCTTATCGAATCAATCCTCGATTCGATAACTAGGTTATATCGCATACAACCAATCGATACATTCATCACGAGAATGGAATACGGTATCACATACACGCAATATTCTCGGTCCCGCACATATCTCATATGCGCTCCTATTTCGTTTCGCTTGAGCCAGGAAACCTCTGTGGAGGACTCTAAAGACTCGTCAATACGCCGGCAGCAGGTGATGATCATATCAAACACCCACAAGCCGCAAGCGGTCTGGTAAACGTAACGGCCACCCGGGTATTGAGCGATCAGAAGATCGACGAGCAAGCCCGCTCACACTCCTGTGAATCCAACCAGTAACACTTACCGTACAGTCCGGTCTGTTCGTCTGATATGTCGCATATCTCGCCTAGGGGTGGTAAACGTCAGATCCCAATAGCTCGATATGTCATGTTGATATGAGGTCTATAACAGTTTGAGAAACTACTGGTAACACTTACCAGTAAATCTCAGCAACCCTGGCCAGGGATTTCCGATTATAGCCAATCGAACACAGCGCAACATCAACTCCCTATACCGGGAGAGACGAATCCCCTCCTATCGCTCATTGCTCCATGTGACTCGGGACTGTACCCAAAAACCACCGTTTTGCACGCCCTCTTGGACGTGGTAAGGTGGAAATCAAAGCACAGTGGGAATCACATAAGACTCTATGACAATCTCGGGTCAATAGACTACTCTGTACCAGTGTCACCAGAGAACTGCCATCTGACGTGAGGTATAATACCATCTGGGAGTTCTCGGCGAGTCCGTCCAGTGTACCCAGTCTCCACTGAGCACCCGTATATCATCTCTGATGTCAAACACCAATGGATATGGGATCATCCATCGCTCATCTGTATGGGTCGAGAAGGTATACGCTAGTCTACTCTGGTATATCGATGCCCTGTCTCGATACACCCACGACTAGGGATCTTGAAGGATGTACTTATGGACTACCATGTCCCCACTAGTATGATCCGCATCATGTCCAGGTAGTCAAGTACACATCCTAAGGGCTTTACCAACATGTAACAGAGGGACAATCAGTGTACACGTTAAGGTAAAGATCAACCAGATAGCATACTATCATGTCGAGCAAGAAAGTCCTCCCTATATATAGCCAAGCATCCACTACAATATACATCCTATGTATAGTAATGGCCTCTAGGGCATACATATAACTAACAATTTCCCACTTGCACTAGGGCCATTTGATAGCAGTGGTTGTAGTATCTCATACTCAACCATCCCATAAAAGTCTCTCTCTGGGAAAAGGCCTTTGTGAGTGGATCCGCCGTGTTGTCCTCTGAGTCTACTCTCCTAACCTCGATCCCTTGGAGATCAACCATCTCCATGATCAGGTGACACTGCCTCAGAATATGTCTGGATCACTGATAGGACGGACGTTCCTTGGCATAAGCCACAACTCCATTGTCTCACAATGGCAGGAATGATGTTCATCTCATGAACTAATATACACCCAGACTGCCTCTTTGGTAGCATCTTAAGTAGCGATGTATCTTGCCTTTAATCGTCTAGTAAGCCACGGTATTTAGCTTGGAACTCTTCCAACATACCGTCCCTTTACTGATGGTAAAGACAATGCCTGTGACTGACATTCAGTCGTTCTCATCACCCTGGAACACTTCCAGAGATTCTCCCCAGGATCGATTGATACCATCTCACTACATCTAGTGAGAGTCCTAACATCCATTTAGATCTATCTTATAGATCCAAAATCCAGGATTTAGGAGGTATCACTTTGATCCTATATGGAGAATCATTGTGATAAGCGGAGATTGATCGAGTGTAGCATAGGAAACTCCTTCCCTATCAAGAGTATGTCATCCATGTACTCTACGAGGATCACCACCATACTCCCTACTACCCTTTTGTATATACAAGGTTCATCTACCTTTTTGATGAAGTCAAACTATTCGACTACCACATCAAAACATATGTTCCAACTCCGCGATGCCTGCTTTATCCTATAAAGCATCTTGTACACGTTTCCGCTGCTCCCACTGTTTACGAAGCCCTCTGACTGTGTACTTATAGACTCTCTCTTCTAAAACATCATTTAGAAAAGCAGTCATGACACCCAACCGCCAGATATCATAGTCATGGTATGTAGCCATGGCAAGTAGGATCTGGATGGACTTAAGCATAGCTACTTAGAAAAGGTTTCATCATAATCCATACCTGGTCAATGATGCAGACCTTTAACAAGTCTAGCTTTGAAAGTCTCAACTCTTCCATGTACACCAAGTAATCTTCTCAAGATATACTTGCTCCTGATGGGGATTTAACCCTTCAGATAAAGCATCCAAAGTCCATACTTTGTTGGTGTATAAGGATTCCATCTCAGATCGCTAAGCATCCAGCCATTCTGACAGAGTCTTACTCCTGATGGCCAGCTCGAAACTAGTTGGGTCATCATCTCATGATGCAATCCTCGTTCCCACTGTCATAGAGAAACCGAAGTATCTCTCAGGTGGGTGAGGAACCCTACTAGATCGGCGGAGAGGCTGAGGTTCGTTGGAATCTACTGAATCCTTTGGTTCTACCAAATCATCTGCTGTATTTTGTATAGCTGGAACTTTTCCAGTTCTACATTACAGACCTTGCCTCGACTTTGTCCGGATTTTGCTTTTAGACATAGGCCGGACAACCCCAAATCTTAACTAGTTTAAGACATGGGCTCTTCCCATACCATATCTCATATGGAGTGGTAGGCTGTGATCTGATTCGAACCCTATTCAATAGTTATGCAGCTTCTCAAGCACATAACTCCTAAAAGGAAACAGGTAACTCAGTAGTACTCATCATAGAGCGCACCATATCGAATAGGGTGCAATTGCTCCGCCCCGATATACCATCGTGCTACGGTGTATACGGAGGAGTAATGCTGAGAGAGAATCTCATTCTCCTTTAGAATAGTCCAGGAATTCCGTGCACAAGTATTCTCCTCCTTGATCGCATAAAAGGACATAATACTTATACCCTCATTTTGGTTCTCTACTTCTAACTTATATTCTGTGAATATCTCAAAAGTTTCGGACTTGTGTTTCAACGGGAACATATGTCTGAATCTAAAGAGATCATCAGAGAATGTAATGAAGTACAAAGAGCCGGTCTTGGCATGTGTAGACAGGGGACCTTTATACATCAACATGTATCAATCCTAAGAGTTCACTAACTCTTTCTCTGTTTCCAGTAAACGGAGCTATGGTCATCTTATCTTTTTGACATGACTGGCAAGTTTCACAAGATGTAAATTCAAACTGATTTAAATATGCATCTTTATGTAACTTCAGCTAGTCGGGTCGCATTGATATGACCTAGTCTACAATACCTCAAGAAGAATTCGTTCATTTCTGAACTCTTCCTCTTGTGTGTGTTCTGTATACTAAGAACTGTAGTTTGATTTAGAACATTAATGCTTTTAGATAACGTGCCTGAACCGATCAACTTTTGATATAGGAAATGTTCAAAACATTATCCAACAATACAAAATTATATCCTTTCTTTACTAATAAAGAGACTGATATGATTTTGTATATTAGGTTCGGTATCTAATAGCATTTGTTCAGAATCAATGTATTTGGAATACAGGGTGACAGTGACCAACAGACTTGGCTGCAACACTTGCCCCGTTTTCTGCCTCATGAAACTTATCACCCGTTCTCAGTTCTGTACCTTTCTGTAGCCCTATGTAACAAATTACATATCTGGGATCCTGATCCGGTATCAAATACCCAGGACGTAGAGGACACAGAGAAACAGTTCTTTGTAATGAACACACCCGAAGATGATGCATCAGCATGCAATTTCTTCGTTTGGGCGGCACGGGAAATCTGGTATTCCCCTATTTCCTGCTCGGTCTTATAACAATTATAAGTGGGAGCGGGACCAACGTTCCCTAGCTCAGTATAACAAGCGGGTTCGGTCAATATTCCGTATTATTATCTTGATTAAGGCGTGATATGGTCGCTACCTGGAGAGAGAGAAGAAAACACTCAGCGTGCGCTCTTGCAAGAATAGATTGGTTATTATTTTATCTAATCAGGATGGCTCCCACTGTTTTTTATCAAATCTTCCTTCAAACCCTAAAAGAAAAGACTAGCCGGGATTAATTACACACTACAAGTTCGCCAATCTTTCAGCCAGGCCAGTGTCGGTACTTTGAGGGAGGTCCCCCGTGCTTTCGCACGAACCTAATTAATGTAAACCTCGTTTTCCCAGAGGCGTAACCTCGTTAACACCTTTCTAAACACCTACTTGATCGGCTAATTATAATGTATAAAACTCTCCCAGGAGTAACTCTTACTCACAGTGGGTATCGGGATCCAACTATCTCATAGAAGGTATGCAATCTCATTGCAAATTTCAACACTTGAAATTCCCGATAATATTTTGCCCCTAGCGTCCTATGCCTTGACGCAGGCCAACAAACCATAGTGCGCTAGTCAAGTTCAACCCGTCATTTCCTGATGGAATTAAACCCACCTGCACGACCCTTGACACAGGCCAACAAAGTCGCACGACTACCCTAATCCAATCTGCATCATATGCATAAACAGATAAATACTAGTTAGCTACCGCACACTACGCCTTGAAACAGGCCAACAAACGTAGCACGAATACTAACTACCACTTATCTGAAATGACGGAGGGCTACGACAGGTTTTTCTGAAAACCTATTGCGTAATGAACTTGATATCATTGTAGAATCAAATGATTTTAAAATGGAGTGCTTTTGAGGCTTTTCTAGTTTTGCTAAACGAGTCACTCCCGGAGAAGGGATCGTCGGTCCTTTCCTTGTCGAATGAGGTGCGGGATATATCATATATATCACTGTGCAAAGCAAAAACTATAGAAGCAATCAAAAGAAAAACCGAGGGGTGTAGCATCTGCCAGTTATTGCTAAAGGAGTCACTCCCGGTGAAGGGATCTCGGTCCTTTCCTTATCGAATAAGGTGCAGGATATATCATATATACCGCTGTGCAAAGCAAGAACTGTAGCTACCTGTTTTATTTTTGAAATTCGATTCTACAACATCTTAGGTTTCTTTTATTTCATTAATCTCATTAATGAAGTCCCATCATTTACGTTACCTAAACATCACAGATAAATACGACGTACACTTATGCCATCCGTGTTCGCCTCGATGTCCCCTCGTGCACCGTTAGGTTAGGTGACTAACGGCAGAGCGGGGCAGGGCTAGCGCGGGTGTAAAACATAAGTAACGTTTATATAATATATCATATATACTATATATAGTATTTATCACAGAACATATCACATGATCACATCACAGATATCGCAACAGAAGAAACATATGAAATATTGGATATACTAGGACGTCCGTGTTTTCAATACGAGCCAGTATAAAACACGGATTCCACGGTCGCGATGAATAGCCAAACCCACACCCCTAGACCCTTACGAGAGCGGCAAGTAACCCTACCAATTCTAGAGTTAGGAGACCCGGACTCGACTCCTCGAGTTGGTCTCCCACTGGACTCCAGAACCCGGTTACTTATGCTCTCCTCCTTGGGTCTATCCTAGTGCGGAAAAGTAAATAATATACAAAAGGTGACATCTTCCGCAACCTGGAAGTGCCCCAATAAAAGAATATTACATACAAGTTTTTTACATGAATAAAAATGAAAAACACTCATCTCACATAAAACCCCCCCGGCTATTCAAACACGACGATCCAATATAACATATCCAGCAATACATAATATCACATGTCATCAACGTAAGTAAACATGCGTATCCCAATTGTCGTTGACATATAGCAACGAAACTGGCGATATCACATATTACACTTACGGTCACAGAAAAGAAAGTGTAAAACTACAACAGTTGGAATCCACAACCTGCATAGACATCACATGCCTAATCAAATGAATTTCTTAGACATCGCATGCCTAACAATTATAAACCCCGCATTTCAGTCTCATTATCGAAAACACTTTTCAATATCAAGTCGGGTAATTCAACAAGATTCCCGACATCCTGATCGAATACTCGCCGCAAACATTAGTAGACGGCCGCACCCCCGATACCGTCGACGAAGTGCACCAAGGCGGAACACCGCTACCGTGAGCACCCGAACGGATGCTTTCGGCCACGGGGTTCTCCTACAGTCACTTGGTCGGGGCTAAGGGGTGTAGCTGTCTATTAAGTTTATCCGGCGAGTATCCGCGTACGCTACATGATTGCGACGGACTTTTGATCGCATCAAAATTCCGTGGCAACCGATCAAGTGAGACTAAAGTGCTATGTTTATAACATTCATATCAGTTATCACATAACTACTTGTGGATTCCAAATATTGTATCACATTCCGGGTAAATAGAAAATTTTAAACTTTCCGATCGAACAATCAAACACCCAAGTTTTCCCGAAACAGCTCAACACATGAAATAGGTTTAAAAAACATCCAGTTCATGCCTCAGTACCAACGGTCCAGCCGTAGAAGGGTCAAGCCAACGCCTCACATGTGGCACGCCGTACTGCCCCAAACCCTAAGGTTCAAAGGGCAGTTCAAGACGGTCACATAATCGAGTTAAGGTTTGTTTTCTTCTAGAGGGTCCATCGCGTTACTTGCACTACTTAGAATGTCTTTAAACCACGGAAAAATCCAACACTTGGAAATTTCCCGGCAGGGGAAAAAGTGGGTATTTCTATCCGGTCAAACTTTTTAACATGTTCTAAAATTTACCCGGAAAAAAATAACGAATTTAAAATTCCCGATCGAACCAACGATTACAAAACAAACCCCAGAATGCACAACACTTTTGTCAGATTAAAAATACCCATAAAATAGTAAACACAGATAAAGGAATTAATGTGCAAAGAACTGCCCCTAATACGCTTAGATTGCCGCGGAACCGCCGCTAATGGTGGGTCAACGCCGCGGTTCCGTGGCCATATGAAGGAATTGGGGGTTCGTTTTTCACCAGAATTCTTATCTTTCCCTGCTGAATTTTTCAGGTATTTTTAATTCTGGAAAAACCTAGATTTTAAAAAATGACAAGAGAGGGGTGTATTTTGTCGTATTTGAGTTCGATCGGGGTTTTAACTTCGTTAACGCATCGCCTAATGCTCTAGCTAGGATCTGATACCAATGTAGGGTTCCTAGGCACACTAATGAGGTCTCACAAGGCATCAACCATGCCATATTCAAATTTTTCCGGTGCCGAGAAACCCTAATACGGATCGTTAACTAGAGAATAGGCGAAACAAGCAACTAGTTAACAACTTAACTAAATGAACGGAAATACAACCTTTGTAGATCCGGTCCTCCACCTCCATAGCTCCACGATGAAGTCCCCTCGCTGCGATGATCGGATCCCGGGCTCAAGCGTCGGCTTCATCGGAGAAATGGGCAGGCTAGGTCGTCAACTTCGATGCCGAAGATGATCTACGTCGAGGCAACACAAGATCAAGCTCCAACTTCACCAAGTCATGAAACTTGTGAAGAAAACACCCTATACTACTTGGCAAGTGGTAGAGGATGAAGAAATAGGAAGTGGGTTCACTTTAGAATTGGATTTCTCACTCTTTTTCTCAAGTTGCCATTGTTGGTAGCAAACTTTCTTCTTTGTTCAAGAAGAAGAAGAAGAAGAAAGTGTTGGAGATAGTGCCCTCAGAGTCAATTATTAGGTCACAGGTACGTGATTGCAATGATTGATGGAGGACCTATCCCGGTAGGACAGTCTTACTCGAGATGATAGTATGCTATCTGGTTTACCTTTATCATCGTGTACTGCTTTAAGTGACCTGACAAGTCGCTATTACACGTTGGTAGAGCCCCTAGGATTCTTGCTTGACCACCAGCAGTATGAGGGCGATCATATAAGTGGGAGCTGGGGTCTATAAGCATATCCTTAAATGGTCCCTAGTCGTGTGAGTTTCGAGACAGGGCATCGATACTCCAGAGTAGACTAGTGTATACAGTCGAGACCCCGACGAGGGGCGGTGGCCGGTCTCACAAGCCACTGGTGTCAGTAAGATCACCTAAGATGTATACAGGTGCTCATTGGGTTATGAGTACACCGGACAGGACTCGCCGGGAACATGCCAGTTGGTCATATACCAGACGTCAGATGGCAGTTCCCAGGTGACATGTGTACAGGTTAGTTCATCGACCTGGGGATCGTCATTTGTCTTGTGTGAGTTCCCACTGTACTTTGATTACTACCCTACCACGGCTCAAAAGAGTCGTGCAAACAGGTTTTAGTTGGGTACAGTCCCGAGCCACATGGAGGCAGTGAGCGCATCTTCATGGGTTCGTCTCTCCCGGTATTGGGGGTGAGGTCGCGCTGTGTCTAGGAGAGCCATTACACGAAGCCCTCGGCCGAGGCAAGGAGATTTACTGGTAGGTATTCCAGTAGTATCTCAGGGTGTTCTGGGCTACACTCCGACACGACTTGTACCGCTTTTGGGGGTCTGACTTTTACCAACCCCCTAGGCCCGCCATGCGATACTCATAGACGAACGGAACGGACTGTACGGATATTTTCACTGACAGGCTCAGTAGGGTTGTCTGGCTGAGTTCGCTCACAGACGTCCCTTTTTAGTCAATACCTGGTAGCCCGTTACGTATTGTCTTATACCTCTGACGTGCTAGTGGTTAAATCCACAACCAAGGTGTTGACGAGTCTTTAGAGTCCCCCACATTCAGTTACTCAGCTTTCGGGCGAAAAGTTGTAGAGGCCGTATGGAGATATGGCAAGGTCCGATCGGATACGTGCGGTATTGCACGGATCAGGATCGGACAGTTTGTACTACAGGCCGTATGGGTATATGGCAGGGTTCGATCAGATACGTGCGGTATTGCACGGATCAGGATCGAACGGATATTACTAGCCGGCTTTGGTTTAAGCCGGATCCTAGTATAGTACAGTGTAGATTTTGTCTCATTGGATTTGTATTTCGGTCGGAATACAAATGCGGGTGTGTATGCACAGTATCGGGGTTTTCCTGTAATTTATTACGGGACCAGTTTTCTGGAGTTGCCAGTTTGCTTTCCGTTTCGGCCGATTTCCTTTGTATCGTTCATTGGCCGAAGTTTGGTGGAGGAGGGCTTATTTGCATTGTTACAAATAAGCATTTGTGGAGGGGGTCTTTGCATATTCTTGTGTCATGATGGTTGCACCATTCCTTGACCTTGACTTCTTGACTTCTCCATCATGGCTTGACTTTCATATGACATGGTTTTCATGATGGTTGTGGTGGAGTGAGGTTCTCTTTTGGTGATCATTTCTTTGCATGATTTAGTTGTTGAGTGTTGGTGTTTCTTTGTGATCATTTTTCCATATGATAACCATTCCTCTCTCTCTCTCTCTTGCATTATTCTTTTGGTCACCTCCCCCTTGATTTTTTTCCCTCTCTCATTCCATACATGGGCCGGCCATTCCTTGGGAGGGATGGGATTCATTTTTGATGTGGGATTTTTTGGTTCTCATGGTGCTAAGAAAAGCTCTCTAGTTCATCTCAAAAATCCATTCCTCCACCATCTCAAAAGGCAATTCCTACAACCCTAAAATGAGACTTGTACACTACATTCTACAGCAAATCTTGGGCACGTCGACTAGCCAGCTTCGTGCCCGAGTTGCCTCGGCATTGAGGTGGGAGCCCGTAAAAGAAGTAGGCGATGTGGTGCACTTCCGGCGACGAGGTGGAGACCGGAGCTTCCGCAGGAGATCGGGACGACGACGAGAAGACCGGAGGACTTGGATCAGTCGGTATATCTCTCTTCCCCATCTTGTAGTTAGCTAGGACTAGTTAATGGTTCGATCCGGGTATTAGTGCGCGGCGGTTTGCCAGTTCAAGAAAAATTTAAAGTTTATCACCGCTTCCGCATTTGGCCGTCGGATTGACGGCCGGGGCGCCGCCGTGCACTTACAGTGGTATCAGAGCCTCGCCATTAACTTAGTCTAGCTTTGTTTAATGTGTTTTATAATTCCGATCGAACAAAAATCCCAAAACCGCATTTTTGCTTGCATCAGTTTTCTGTTGAAAATTTTTGGTGTCGAAAATATTTTCAGGTTGCAGAAACGTGATCTACTAGAAAAAATAAGAGTTTTGTAAAAATTCGATGCAACAACTCCACAGCAGGAGCGCGGAACCGCGGCCAAACACCCCTTTGGGCCGCGGTTCCGCCGCACACTGTTGGGTTCCCTGCACCAAATTTCTACAGTATCTTTCTAGGGTTAAAATTGGGGTTTTGGAATAATAACATTGGGCCTAGAATTTCTTGATGTGCTACAGTAGTACTTGGGGGCCCACTTGGTAAATTTGATCGATCGGATATTTTAAACACATTGGCTCACAGTATTTACATTATATCTGCGACCGTGAATGTCACTTGATCGGTAAATCCTGTCTAACTGCTATAGCCCGGTTAGACGGATTTGCGAACGTGACCTTCACGTTGATGTTCTGTGTATTGCTGTGATGTTGCGGATCGGTCATGGGGGATAGCCTGGATGCAATGCTAGTACAGTTCTGTTGTATTATGTACATTTGATATTGCGGGACGAGCGTCCGACATGTGGACTGTCGTCACTGCCTGTTTGTATTATTATTTTGGGGCACGGCCAGGTTGCGGTCGATGCACCCGTTGTATGTATATTTTTTACTTTCTGTACTAGGATTACCCCGCGGAGGGGTGCACGGATAGCCGGATTCTAGAAGGCAACAAGCCCGCATCTCATGGCATTGAGACGGAGGGGGCTTCACTCTAGGATCGGCGGGCTATTCGTCGCACTCGTAGGGGGTACAGGTTGACCCAGGAGGGGTGCCCAAGTTACCGGATTCCATGAAGTGCTGGGTGGTCCATTCACGTTGCTGAAGGGGGCTGCCTCGCTTCAGGTTTTGGCGGGTGACTTGCCGCGCCCGTAGGGGTCTAGGATTACATTGCACAGGCTATCCACACGACCAGGGGAACGTCAGGTTTCAGTAGTGGCTCTGTGAAACCCGGGGATCCCAGATATCTGTATTGTTTCTGTGATGCTGTACATTTCTGTGATGTTGCATTTTATCACGCCTTGAGCGAATATAATATATTGGTATATATATTAGTAGATGTTGTATATGTTTTGCATCCGCGCTAGTCCAGTCCCCGCTCTGTCGTTAGTTAGCTAACCTAACGGGTAATGACGGGACCCAGTGGCGAATGCGGATGGCATATACGTACGTCATATTATTTTCGTTCTTTGTGGTGTGATCAATTGATGGGACTGCGTTGATTCGGATCAATGCAAGTTAAAAACAAACCTAATCTGATGTTGTTGGAACACTTTTCAAAAAGCTGTTATTGCAAGGACGTTCACTTTTGTTTTGCATCGTGGTATTCAGTTGGAATATCCTGCTCCTCAGTCGACGAGGCAAGGGCCGAGATCCCTTCACCGGGAGTGACCCCTTGGACAAAAAGTTTGCATTAGGGCAATAACTTCACTATAGCCGATTACTTTTGCTTTGCATCGTGGTATTCAGTTGGAATATCCTGCACCTCATTCTACGAGGAAAGAGCCGAGATCCCTTCACCGGGAGTGACCTCTTTAGCAAAGGTTTTCGTCACTATATTTTTATAAAAGCTATCCGTTCCTTCAACGATATCAAGTTCACTACGTTAAAGGTTTTCGCCAGAAACCATTCGTAGCCCTCCGTCGTTTCATATGGATGGTCAATAGTATTCAAGCTGTGTATGTTGGCCAAAGTCAAGGCACAGTGATTGGTAGCTATTGGGGTATTCATATGCAGCATAGATAGATGCGTTGGTTTGGGACAGTCGTACTGCCATTTTGGCCAATGTCAAGGGTATGTACGGGTGGATTCAAATTAACCTGGAGAATGACGGGTAGAACTTGACATGTGACTTATGATATGTTGGCCAAAGTCAAGGTCATAAGAGCATGGGGCAAAAAAAAAAAAAATCTCATCGGGAGTTTCAAAAGAACTGAAACTTGCCAGATATGCGCATACCTTCTGGAGTGTGATGACGTGAGCGGATTCCGTCACGTTATCATGCGGTGATAGTTGGATCCCGATTCCCACTGATGAGTTGGTTTACTCCTCGGGTGATCCCGACTAATTCTTCTTTCAGGTTTGGAGGAGAATTTGACGGTACAGTGGGAGGTTTCCAGATTAGATAAATTGGTAACCATTCTGATCTTGGATAGAGTGCACGCTGAGTGTTTCTTTTCTCTCTCTCTTTGGCAGCGACCATTGACCCGACCCTAAGACTATGACTCAGTGACCAAGTTAACCGAACCTTCTTAAACACTGGCTTTTGGATTGTCAGAGTTGCGAACCTCATTGCCACTCCTACTTTTACCCTTTTCTCCAGGACACCCCGTATTACTACGAACGTCCACTTCCATTGGACAAAACCATCGTATGGTTAGATACGAACTCGGAAGAATTTATTCGAGGATGGTTTCAGGTTCTGGAGAAAACGGATAGGACTATTCAGTTGTCTTTTCCTTTTACCTTCTCTCAGGTTGCGAGTACTCCTTGGTTTAGGAGATAGTACACCTATTACGCAAATTGGATAGTCTTCTTCCAAACCATAGGCAGGTGCCGACCGGTAGGGAATGAAGAAAACCAATTAGCCTAACGATGGTGTACAGAAGGTATTAAGTTAAGACAAAGCAAGGGATTAGTAAGAGGGCAAAGTAAATTGCGACTGCTATTCACGACCAAACCAAGTATTCCTTCGCCAATCCTAAATCACCTTTGTATTTCTCCAGGACACTCCGTATCACTACGAAGATCCACAGTTTATTGGATACTCCATCGTATGGTTATATACGAACTCGAAAGGAACTTGTTCCAGTTCCGGGATGGATTCTGGTCCAGGAGAAATAAGAATAAGGTTTATTCGGTTGTCTTTTATCTTCACCTTCTCTCGCTTTGCGAGTGCTCCTGGGATTAGGACAGTACACCCATTATGCTTATTGGATAGTCTTCTTCCAAACCATAGGCTGGTGCCGAACGGTAGGGAAGGAAGAAAACTAATTGGCCTAAAGGGGTGTGCAGAAGGTAAAGACTAAAGACATATGAAGGGATTTGGAGAGGTGGCAAAGAACTATACGGTTACAGTCGTGAATCTGGAAGAGGCATTACTAGGAATACCGGGATACCCCATCGAAACATTTCAATGTTTCAGCTTCACTGTGTACTGTTAAAGGAAAACCGATTTCCCGATTAGATACTTACTCCAGGGTATGTATTTACCAGGTATGATTCTCACATCTGTATGGTTTTACAGATGATGAGTGGGAGTAGCTTATTGGGAATTGGGTGATCATCCTCATTATATCGGGATTCGTTGTAATCGGTGATATTTGAGGAAGTCACCTGGGTTGGTTGCCGGACGGCAAATATTTGGTTTTGAATATCCTCTGTTATGCACCAATTTCAAATTAATATATCTGTACGTCTATTTTCATAGAGTGAGATATACCTTTCTGAAATTATGTCTACGACATTTACCTATATCAGTGGATGGTTAGGTAAGGAGCATTAAACAGCGGTGTAATTCTTCTTAA
Source organism: Agapanthus africanus (assembly GCA_030015575.1). Taxonomy (NCBI): domain Eukaryota; kingdom Viridiplantae; phylum Streptophyta; class Magnoliopsida; order Asparagales; family Amaryllidaceae; genus Agapanthus; species Agapanthus africanus. The sequence goes on from CM057348.1 coordinate 163,794,624, forward strand.
CCATAAGTACAGTTTTCAACCTACGACACACAGTGAATGAGTTATCAGACTCAAGGGACTTATACAGAGTATTGTATGTTGTCCAGGGTCCATCAGGACAGAGGGGTTGGTCCTCGTACTATATTCGGTTTACTTATGACTTCTCTAGTTTTTAGACAGGTGTTTCGTGGAAACACAGGGTCCGAATTTTGAGAAGTTATAGGTATTTGAATAAAGTAGAGAATCAGGTATTGCAAGTATCGGGATTCTTCAAAGTGATCGAAGATGTAGATACTTGAGTATGGTATTCAGTTGATAGTAATGATTAAGAGATCTTGCTTCTCTTTCAGGTTACTCATAATTGGAAGCATTCCTAAGTTGAGTAACGTTGATCGGCCTCCTTCCATTTAGTTGACATGCACTGGAGACAGTTGCATGATTTGAATCTGGTTTAATTAAATCAGTGCCTCTGTTTCTGTATTGGATATAGAACAGTTCATATCTTAACGATGTTAAGGTACGGGGAGTTGTCCGGCTTATGATTAAAACCAGACTCTGGATAACTCAAGGCACGTTTCTGTAATGGCTGTTTGTGGGTTGACCCAGGCTATGACGAGGGTTGACTTTCTATCATCTGGATGAACAATAGCAATATTGTTCTAGACTCGCCACAGTTTTATTAAAAATGGATTTTTTCAGAAAACAGTAGTGGGAGTATGGTAGAACTGGAAGTGATTCCAGAACCACAAACGATTACTGAATATTTGATAGGAACCTAAAGATTCAATCTGGTTTGACATTCCATTGGCCACTCCGCAGATAAGGTGGGTAACTTCAGGCACCCGAGAGGTACTACGGTAGCCTCAAGGACGGTGACAGGGAAGTTCTTGTTTACCCACAATTACCATTGCTGTTGTTCCAGGCTGCGAGACCCGGCGGGAGGATGAGTATAGCGTCGTTCTAAACTAGTTTTAGAAGTGTACGTCTATATGACTCTGCCAGAGGGTTGTCATAGTCAGTGGGAGCAGCAGAAGCATTGGTGGACAAGTAGCTTATGTCTATTTATAGACTAAAGCAGATGTATCGGAGATAGATCATCTATTTCTGACGTGACAGTCATGGGTTTGACTTCATCAGAATAGGGGATGGATCTGTTGAGAAGGTAGTAGGGTGTAATGTCATGGTTTTAGGATGACATACACAGAATAGGAAAAGAAACTCCTATACTACGATCGGTTATACTTTAGTCGTCACACAGTGGTTTCTCCACATGGGACTTGGATATTATATCAGACATACTGGTTACTAGATCTATGGTTTTAGATCTAGATTTGGGTGGTTTCCCAATCAGGGTACTTAGACAGCATTCTGAGAGTATTTAGAATGGACGACTCCTGGCACGGTAGTGTACCTGCAGGTAATAGAGTCACCCTCTCTAAAGGTGTCTTACAGACTAAAGGGGAGAGGGATGTGCATGATTGGCAGATCACTTGCTTAGGCAATTGAGTCAATCATGAGATGTCAAGTACCACACCAGATGTTGTTCTTGCACTAGATGCAATAAGTTGACATTGATCCAATCCTAGAGAAACAGTCGGAAGCAGTTTTAGAACATAAGTGGATGTTCTAGGGATATGATAACGACAGCCTCATTCGGGAGACAGTTATCATTCCAGGCTTCCAAGGTGACCTGGACGACAAGGAGGTTGTCAGAGTTATAGTTTTCCCTCTGACGAGGGGCAGTATTTTAGACAGGTGGTCCAAGGCAATACTGAGGGTGGCATGGCGCAGGATACTGATTAAGTTCAGTTGACGATACAGTCTAAGAAGTCTGGATTTGGAGTTCATTTATGAGCTAGGTCCCATCAGACATCCAGACGCATTCTAAGACAGGTATTGCTCATTTCGGGAGATGGCATTCTCCGCGAACTTGAGATTATAGAGAGACATAGAAAGAAACTACAAAGCGGATCCACTCACTAAGGCTATTCCTCGAACGCAATAGTTTCGCAAACGAGCTTTGTGAGACTGACTAGTAGAGGAGTTGGGTGTTCGGTATCACACGGGCTGTGAGTATGCGACATCGCAATAATTATCCTTGAGTGCAAGTGGGAGATTGTTGGAGATAGTGCCCTCAGAGTCAATTATTAGGTCACAGGTACGTGATTGCAATGATTGATGGAGGACCTATCCCGGTAGGACAGTTTTACTCGAGATGATAGTATGCTATCTGGTTTACCTTTATCATCGTGTACTGCTTTAAGTGACCTGACAAGTCGCTATTACACGTTGGTAGAGCCCCTAGGATTCTTGCTTGACCACCAGCAGTATGAGGGCGATCATATAAGTGGGAGCTGGGGTCTATAAGCATATCCTTAAATGGTCCCTAGTCATGTGAGTTTCGAGACAGGGCATCGATACTCCAGAGTAGACTAGTGTATACAGTCGAGACCCCGACGAGGGGCGGTGGCCGGTCTCACAAGCCACTGGTGTCAGTAAGATCACCTAAGATGTATACAGGTGCTCATTGGGTTATAAGTACACCGGACAGGACTCGCCGGGAACATGCCAGTTGGTCATATACCAGACGTCAGATGGCAGTTCCCAGGTGACATGTGTACAGGTTAGTTCATCGACCTGGGGATCGTCATTTGTCTTGTGTGAGTTCCCACTGTACTTTGATTACTACCCTACCATGGCTCAAAGGAGTCGTGCAAACAGGTTTTAGTTGGGTACAGTCCCGAGCCACATGGAGGCAGTGAGCGCATCTTCAGGGGTTCGTCTCTCCCGGTATTGGGGGTGAGGTCACGCTGTGTCTAGGAGAGCCATTACACGAAGCCCTTGGCCGAGGCAAGGAGATTTACTGGTAGGTATTCCAGTAGTATCTCAGGGTGTTCTGGGCTACACTCCGACACGACTTGTACCGCTTTTGGGGGTCTGACTTTTACCAACCCCCTAGGCCCGCCATGCGATACTCATAGACGAACGGACCGGACTGTACGGATATTGTCACTGACAGGCTCAGTAGGGTTGTCAGGCTGAGTTCGCTCACAGACGTCCCTTTTTAGTCAATACCTGGTAGCCCGTTACGTATTGGCTTATACCTTTGACGTGCTAGTGGTTAAATCCACAACCAAGGTGTTGACGAGTCTTTAGAGTCCCCCACATTCAGTTACTCAGCTTTCGGGCGAAAAGTTGTAGAGGCCGTGTGGAGATATGGCAAGGTCCGATCGGATACGTGCGGTATTGCACGGATCAGGATCGGACAGTTTGTACTACAGGCCGTATGGGTATATGGCAGGGTTCGATCAGATACGTGCGGTATTGCACGGATCAGGATCGAACGGATATTACTAGCCGGCTTTGGTTTAAGCCGGATCCTAGTATAGTACAGTGTAGATTTTGTCTCATTGGATTTGTATTTCGGTCGGAATACAAATGCGGGTGTGTATGCACAGTATCGGGGTTTTCCTGTAATTTATTACGGGACCAGTTTTCTGGAGTTGCCAGTTTGCTTTCCGTTTCGGCCGATTTCCTTTGTATCGTTCATTGGCCGAAGTTTGGTGGAGGAGGGCTTATTTGCATTGTTGCAAATAAGCATTTGTGGAGGGGGTCTTTGCATATTCTTGTGTCATGATGGTTGCACCATTCCTTGACCTTGACTTCTTGACTTCTCCATCATGGCTTGACTTTCATATGACATGGTTTTCATGATGGTTGTGGTGGAGTGAGGTTCTCTTTTGGTGATCATTTCTTTGCATGATTTGGTTGTTGAGTGTTGGTGTTTCTTTGTGATCATTTTTCCATATGATAACCATTCCTCTCTCTCTCTCTCTTGCATTATTCTTTTGGTCACCTCCCCCTTGATTTTTTTCCCTCTCTCATTCCATACATGGGCCGGCCATTCCTTGGGAGGGATGGGATTCATTTTTGATGTGGGATTTTTTGGTTCTCATGGTGCTAAGAAAAGCTCTCTAGTTCATCTCAAAAATCCATTCCTCCACCATCTCAAAAGGCAATTCCTACAACCCCAAAATGAGACTTGTACACTACATTCTACAGCAAATCTTGGGCACGTCGACTAGCCAGCTTCGTGCCCGAGTTGCCTCGGCATTGAGGTGGGAGCCCGTAAAAGAAGTAGGCGATGTGGTGCACTTCCGGCGACGAGGTGGAGACCGGAGCTTCCGCAGGAGATCGGGACGACGACGAGAAGACCGGAGGACTTGGATCAGTCGGTATATCTCTCTTCCCCATCTTGTAGTTAGCTAGGACTAGTTAATGGTTCGATCCGGGTATTAGTGCGCGGCGGTTTGCCAGTTCAAGAAAAATTTAAAGTTTATCACCGCTTCCGCATTTGGCCGTCGGATTGACGGCCGGGGCGCCGCCGTGCACTTACAGAAAGAATATGATAAGTTTTTTTATTCAAAAAGAAAATAATATGATACTTATCATATTTACAACCATGGTTAAGTGTAGAGAATTAACTAGGGTTTAGTTGAATGGTTAGGGTTAAGTAAACAAACAAAATGGTCAAGCTTTCAACACTTCATGAAGCTTCATGAAAGAAACAAAATAAGCCACCATTCTATTTATCTTATAAAAATGAATAAATAAATAAATGAAAAGATAAGTAAATCAAAACCCTAACCATTAACATAACCATGGTTTAATTCTTTACACAAACCCAAGTTTACATGTATCATCAAAGATGATACAAACAAGTGCACAAAAGTATATCACATATACAACTTGTGTACATCAAGTGAGAAAATCCAATTTAAGTGAACCAATACTAGTTAATGCAAAGTAATATATCAAATATATAATTATGCATTAAATCATTAAATCAATACTTGATTTAACGATCCGGTCATATCGCATATAACCGACTAATATCCAATGTATCGGCTTATCGAATCAATCCTCGATTCGATTACTAGGTTATATCGCATACAACCAATCGATACATTCATCGTGAGAATGGAATATGGTATCACATACATGCATTATTCTCGGTCCCGCACATATCTCATATGCGCTCCTATTTCGTTTCGCTTGAGCCAGGAAACCTCTGTGTAGGACTCTAAAGACTCGTCAATACGCCGGCAGCAGGTGATGATCATATCAAACACCCACAAGCCGCAAGCGGTCTGCTAAACGTAACGGCCATCCGGGTATTGAGCGATTAGAAGATCGACGAGAAAGCCCGCTCACACTCCTGTGAATCCAATCAGTAACACTTACCGTACAGTCCGGTCTGTTCGTCTGATATGTCGCAAATCTCGCCTAGGGGTGGTAAACGTCAGACCCTAATAGCTCGATAAGTCATGTCGATATGAGGTCTATAACAGTTTGAGAAACTACTGGTAACACTTACTAGTAAATCTCAGCAACCCTGGCCAGGGATTTCCAGTTATAGCCAATCGAACACAGCGCAACATCAACTCCCTATACCGGGAGAGACGAATCCCCTCCTATCGCTCATTGCCTCCATGTGACTCGGGACTGTACCCAAAAACCACCATTTTGCACGCCCTCTTAGACGTGGTAAGGTGGAAATCAAAGCACAGTGGGAATCACACAAGACTCTATGACGATCTCCGGTCAACAGACTACTCTGTACCAGTGTCACCAGAGAACTGCCATCTGACGTAAGGTATAATACCATCTGGGAGTTCTCGGCGAGTCCGTCCAGTGTACCCAGTCTCCACTGAGCACCCGTATATCATCTCTGATGTCAATCACCAATAGATATGGGATCATCCATCGCCCATCTGTATGGGTCGAGAAGGTATACGCTAGTCTACTTTGGTATATCGATGCCCTGTCTCGATACACCCACGACTAGGAACCTTGAAGGATGTACTTATGGACTACCATGTCCCCACTAGTATGATCCGCATCATAGTCCAGGTAGTCAAGTACACATCCTAAGGGCTTTACCAACATGTAACAGAGAGACAATCAGTATACACGTTAAGGTAAAGATCAACCAGATAGCATACTATCATGTCGAGCAAGAAATTCCTCCCTATATATGTCCAAGCATCCACTACAATATACATCCTATGTATAGTAATGGTCTCTAGGGCATACATATAACTAACACCTTGATCTTGTCCGGATTTTGCTTTTAGACATAGGCCGGACAACCCCAAATCTTAACTAACCTAAAAAAATGGGCTCTTCCCTTTCCATATCACATATGAAGTGGTAGGCAACTGATTTGATTTGAACCTTATTCAATAGGTATGCAACTTCTCAAGTGCATAACTCTCAAAAGGAAATAGGACACTCAGTAGTACTCATCATAGAGCATACGATATCAAATAAAGTGTAATTGCTCCGCCCCGATACACCATCGTGCTATGGTGTATGCGGAGGAATAATGCTGAGAAAGAATCTTATTCTCCTTTAGAATAGTCCAGGAATTCCGTGCTCAAGTATTCTCCTCCTTGATCTCATCAAAGGACATAATACTTATACCCGTATTTTGGTTCTCTACTTCTAACTTATATTCTGTGAATATCTCAAAAGGTTCGGATTTATGTTTCAACATGAACATATGTCTGAATCTTGAGAGATTATCAGAGAATGTAATGAAATACAAAGAACCAGTCTTGGCATATGTAGACAGGGGACCTACATACATCAACATGTATCATCCCAAGAGTTCACTAACTCTGTTTCCAGTAAACAGAGCTATGGTCATCTTATCTCTATGACATGACTGGCAAGTTTCACAAGATGTAAATTCAAACTGATTTAAATATGCATCTACAATGTAACTTAAGCTAGTCGGGTCACATTGATATGACCTAGTCTACAATACCTCAAGAAGGAATCGTTCATTTCTGAACTCTTCCTCTTGTGTGTGTTCTTTATACTAAGAACTGTAGTTTGATTTAGAACATCAATGCTTTTAGATAACGTGCCTGAACCGATCAACTTTTGATATAGGAAATGTTCAAAACATTATCCAACAATACAAAATTATATCCTTCTTTATCTAAATAAAGAGGCTGATATGATTTTGTATATCAGGTTCGGTATCTAATAACATTCATTCAGAATCAATGTATTTGGAATACTGGGTAACAGTGACCAACAGACTTGGCTGCAACACTTGCACCGTTTTCTGCTTCATGAAACTTATCTCCCGTTCTCAGTTCTCTACCTTTCTGTAGCCCATGTAATATATTACATATGTGGGATCCTGATCCGGTATCATATACCCAGGACGAAAAGGACATTTGAGAAACAGTTCTCTGTAATGAACACACCCGAAGATGATGCATCAACATGCACTCTCTTCGTTTTGGCGGCACGGGAATTCTGGAAATCCCCTAATTCCTGCTCTGTCTTATAACTTTTATAAGTTGGAGCGGAACCAACGTTCCCCAGCTCAGTAAAACAAGCGGGTTCGGTCAATATATCCATTTTATTATCTTGATTAAGGCGTGACATGGTCGCTACCTGGAGAGAGAGAAGAAAACACTCAGCGTGCGCTTTTGCAAGAATAGATTGGTTATTATTTTATCTAATCAGGATGGCTCCCACTGTTTTTTATCAAATCTTCCTTCAAACCCTAAAAGGAAAGACTAGCCAGGATTAATTACATACTACAAGTTCGCCAATCTTTCAGCCAGGCCAGTGTCGGTATTTTGAGGGAGGTCCCCCGTGCTTTCGCACGAACTTAATTAATGTAAACCTCGTTTTCCCAGAGGCGTAACCCCGTTGACACCTTTCTAGACACCTACTTGATCGGCTAATTGTAATGTGTAAAACTCTTCCAGGAGTAACTCTTACTCGCAGCGGGTATCGGGATCCAACTATTTCATAGAAGGTATGCAATCTCATTGCAAATTTCAACACTTGAAATTCCCGATAATATTTTGCCCCTAGCGTCCTATGACCTTGACGCAGGCCAACAAATCATAGTCCGCCAGTCAAGTTCAACCCGTCATTTCTTGATTGAATTAAACCCACCCGCACGAACCTTGACGCAGGCCAACAAAGTCGCACGACTACCCTAATCCAATATGCATCATATGCATAAACAGATAAATACTAGTTAGCTACCGCACACTACGCCTTGACGCAGGCCAACAAACGTAGCACGAATACTAAGTAGGACTTATCTGAAATGACGGAGGGCTACGACAGGTTTTTCTGAAAACCTATTGCGTAATGAACTTGATATCATTGTAGAATCAAATGATTTTGAAATGGAGTGTTTTTGAGGTTTTTCTAGTTTTGCTAAAGGGGTCACTCCCGGTGAAGGGATCGTCGGCCCTTTCCTCGTCGAATGAGGTGCGGGATATATCATATATATCACTGTGCAAAGCAGAAACTATAGAAGCAATCAAAAGACAAACCAAGTGTGTAGCATCTGCCAGTTATTGCTAAAGGGGTCACTCCCGGTGAAGGGATCATCGGCCCTTTCCTCATCGAATAAGGTGCAGGATATATCATATATACCGCTGTGCAAAGCAAGAACTGTAGCTACCTGTTTTATTTTTGAAATTCGATTCCACAACATCTTTAGGTTTCTTTTACTTTCATTAATCATATTAATGAAGTCCCATCATTTAAGTTACCTAAACATCACAGATAAATACGACGTACACTTATGCCATCCGCATTCGCCTCGATGTCCCCTCGTGCACTGTTAGGTTAGGTAACTAACAGCAGAGCGGGGTAGGGCTAGCGCGGGTGTAAAACATAAGTAACGTCTATATAATATATCATATATACTATATACAGTATCCATCACAGAACACATCACATGATCACATCACAGATATCGCAGCAGAAGAAACATATGAAATATTGGATATACTAGGACGTCCGTGTTTTAGTACGAGCCAGTATAAAACACGGATTCCACGGTCGTGATGAATAGCCAAACCCACACCCCTAGACCCCTATGAGAGCGGCAAGCAACCCTACTAATTCTAGAGTTAGGAGACCCGGACTCGACTCCTCGAGTTGGTCTCCCACTGGACTCCAGAACCCGGTTACTTGTGCCCTCCTCCTTGGGTCTATCCTAGTGCGGAAAAGTAAATAATATACAAAAGGTGACATCTTCCGCAACCTGGAAGTGCCCCAATAAAAGAATATTACATATAAGTTTTTACATGAATGAAAATGAAAAACACTCATCTCACATAAAAACCCCCGGCTATTCAAACACGACGATCCAATATAACATATCCAGCAACACATAACATCACATGTCATCAACGTAAGTAAATATGCCCATCCCAATTTTCGTTGACATATAGCAACGAAACCGGCGATATCACATATTACACTTACGGTCACAGAAAAGAAAGTGTAAAACTACAACAGTTGGAATCTGCAACCTCCTTAGACATCGCATGCCTAATCAAATGAATTCCTTAGACATCACATGCCTAACAATTATAAACCCCGCATTTTAGTCTCAATATCGAAAACTCTTTTCAATATCTAGTCGGGCAATTCAACAAGATTCCCGGCATCTTGACCGAATGCTCGTCGCAAACTTTAGTAGGCGGCCGCACCCCCGACGCCGTCGACGAAGTGCACCAAGGTGGAACACTGCTGCCGCGAGCACCCGAACGGATGCTTTCGGCGACGGGGTTCTCCTACAGTCACTTGGTCGGAACTATGGGGTGAGGCTGTCTATTAAGTTTACCCGGCGAGTATCCGCGTACGCTACGTGATTGCGACGGACTTTTGATCACATCAAAATTCCGTAGCAATCGATCAAGTGAGACTAAACTGCTATGTTTATAACATTCATTCAGTTATCTCATAACTACTTGTGAATTCCAATTATTGTATCACATTCCAGATAAATAGAAAATGTTAAACTTTCCGATCGAACATTCAAACACCCAAGTTTTCCCGAAACAGCTCAACACATGAAATAAGTTTAAGAACATTCACTTCGTGCCACAGTACCAACGGTCCAGCCGTAGAAGGGTCAAGTCAACGCCTCATATGTGGCACGCCGTACTGCCCCAAACCCTAAGGTTCAAAGGGCAGTTCAAGACAGTCATATAATCGAGTTAAGGTTTGTTGTCTTCTAGAGGGTCCATCGCGTTACTTGCACTACTAAGAACCTTCTCAAACTACGGAAAAATCCAACATTTGGAAATTTCCCGACTGGGGAAAAAGTGGGTATTTATATCCGGTCGAACTTTTCAACATTTTCTAAAATTATCCGGAAAAACACAGACGAAGTTAAACTTCCCGATCGAAACACCGAGTCCCCAATACAACCCAGAAAACTCAACTCTTGAGTAGAAGTTAAAAATTCCCAGAAAATACAGCACTAGAAGATAAGAATTACTGTGCAAAATTCAAAAGCTGATGTGACTACTTGGCCGCGGAACCGCCGCACGAGCCATGCTTGTGCCGCGGTTCCGCCGCACTTTAGTCGAATCATGATCACGTGCTACACAGTAATCCTTGAAAAAGCCTGCTGAATTTTCTGCATATTTTTAATTTTGAAAAAACCCAGTTTTGAAAAAATGTACAGAGAAGGGGTATGGATTAGGGTTACGGGTTCGATCGGGTTTCTAACTTCGTCTACGCATCGCCTAAGGCTCTACCCTGGCTCTGATACCACTGTAGGGTTCCTAGGCACACTAAGGAGGTTCCACAAGGCATCGACCATGCCAAATTCAAAAATTTCCGGTGCCGAGAAACCCTAATGCGATCGTTGACTAGAGTTTAAGGCGAAACTACAACTAGTTAACAACTTAACTGCAAAGTGAAAGGGGCTACAACCTTTGTAGATCCGGTCCTCTACTTCCTTAGCTCCATGATGATGTCCTTCCGCTGCGATCATCGGATCCCGGACTCTAGCGATGGTTTCGTCGAAGAAATGATCGGGCTAGGTCGTCGACTTCGATGCCGAAGATGATCTACGTCGAGGCAACTCAAGATCAAGATCCACCTTCACCAAGTCATGAAACTTGTGAAGAAAACACCCTATACTACATGGCAAGTGCTAGAGGATGAAGAAATAGGAAGTGGGTTCACTTTGGTTTTGGATTTCTCACTTGATTTCAACACTTGATATTTTTCAAGCAAAGCTTTTCTTTTTCTCTTGAAGAAGAAGAAGAAAAAGAATGAAAAAGAATAATGAATTAAAACAAAATCAAGTGATGGTTATCATTTTGTAACCATGGGTGAGTGTAGAGAATAAACTAGGGTTAAGTTGAATGGTTAGGTTAAAGGAAAGAAACAAAATGGTTACTTCTTCAAAGCTTCATGAAGCTTCAACAAAAGACAAAGCAAGTCACCATTTCATTTTCCTTTTCCAAAATGAATAAAGAGAATAAATAAATAAGCAAATCAAAAACCTAACCATTAACATAACCATGGTTTAATCATACACACCTAAGTTTACATGTATCATCAAACATGATACAAACTAGTGCACAAAACTATATTATATATACAATGTGCACATCAAGTGAGAAAATCTATCTTAAGTGAACCAATACTAGTTAATGTAAAGTAATATATCAAATATATAATTATACATTAAATCATTAAATCAACACTTGATTTAACGATCCAGTCATATCGTATATGACCGACTAATTCCAATGTATCGACTTATCGAATCAATCCTCGATTCGATAACTAGGTTATATCGCATACAACCATTCGATACATTCATCGCGAGAATAGAATACAGTATCATATACTGGTATTATTCTTGGTCCCGCACATATCTCATATGCGCTCCTATTTCGTTTTCTTGAGCCAGGAAACCTCTGTGTAGGACTCTAAAGACTCGTCAATACACCGGCAGCAGGTGATGATCATATCAAACACCCACAAGCCGCAAGCGGTCTGCTAAACGTAACGGCCACCCGGGTATTGAGCGATCAGAAGATCGATGAGCAAGCCCGCTCACACTCCTGTGAATCCAAACAATAACACTTACTATACAGTCCGGTCTAGTCGTCTGATATGTCGCATATCTTGCCTAGGGGTGGTAAACGTCAGACCCCAATAGCTCGATAAGTCGTGTTGATATAAGGTCTATAACAGTTCGAGAAACTACTGGTAACACTTACCAGTAAATCTCAGCAACCCTGGCCAGGGATTTCCGGTTATAGCCAATCGAACACAGCGCAACATCAACTCCCTATACCGGGAGAGACGAATCCTCTCCTATCGCTCATTGCCTCCATGTGATTCGTGACTGTACCCAAAAACCACCGTTTTGTACGCCCTCTCGAACGTGGTAAGGTGGAAATCAAAGCACAGTGGGAATCACAAAAGACTCTATGACGATCTTGGGTCTACAGACTAACCTGTACCAGTGTCACCAGAGAACTGCCATTTGACGTATGGTATAATACCATCTGGGAGTTCTCGGCGATTCCGTACAGTGTACCCAGTCTCCACTGAGCACCCGTATATCATCTCTGATGTCAAACACCAATGGATATGGGATCATCCATCGCCCATCTGTATGGGTCGAGAAGGTATACGCTAGTCTACTCTGGTATATCGATGCCCCGTCTCGATACACCTACGACTAGGGACCTTGAAGGATGTACTTATGGACTACCATGTCCCCACAATATGATCCGCATCATAGTCCAGGTAATCAAGTACACATCCTAAGGGCTTTACCAACATGTAACAGAGAGACAATCAGTGTACACGTTAAAGTAAAGAGCAACCAGATAGCATACTATCATGTCGAGCAAGAAAGTCCTCCCTATATATGTCCAAGAATCCACTACAATATACATCCTATGTATAGTAATGGCCTCTAGGGCATACATATAACTAACACTTCTCCCCTTGAGTCCTAGTTCTTCCCCAAAGTGGGGTTTCTGGAGATGGGTCTCCTTCTTCTTCCTTTGTTGGCCGGATCTTGAAGATCAAGAAATATGAGATTTTAAAAATCTCACCTTTCTGAGATCTGACGGAAGATCTGAGTTCCCCTTTGTGGGTTTCATGGTGAAAAACTATTTTGTTTTGGAAAAGGAAGAGTAAAACTCTTGATTTAATTCAAAAGAAAGAAGAGGGTTTAGAACCTTCAGAAAGGGGAAAGAGGCACAAAACCTAGATTTTTAAGAGAATAAAAAGTGTATTTTTTATTCATCATCATGTTGCCTTTTATAAACTTACATATTTACATATAACCCCTTGGGCTTTACAAAATGGCATTTTGCCCATCCTATGGATTATGTGGCATTTCGTTTTGCCTATAAGCCATGGGCGTACAAAAAATTTGGCTTCATGCCCATTTTGTTTGCATTCATGCATAAAAAATTACCTAAAAATTATTTATTACATGATATCATTTTGGCATGGGGGAAGGCCGGCCGCTTCATGTTCAGACCCGACCTGGGCATGGGCCCACTTGGCTTGGGGTTGACTTTGATTTTGACTTGGTCAACCGGGGTGCAATTTTCGACTTTAACAAGCACTTTAGAGGTTCATAAAGTACCGAGAATCTTCGTATCGGACTTCATGCACACCGAACGGCTATATGTCCCCGTCAATGCGTCTTTCTTCGCCATTTTTGGTATACTTCATGAACTGATGGAGAGTTGACGGAATGATGCCATAATCGTGAAGCCACGGTCTTCCCAGGAGGATCTTATAGGACGTGTAGGCGTCGATCACATATATCTTAGCTTCGGTTTCCAGGTCCTCAAATCTGATCGGTAAAGCTATGGATCCCAGAATTTGCTGCCAGTTTTGATTGAAGCCCTGGATGACAATCATCTCTCTTAACAGGTGTCGGACGTCCATTGCCACGCCCTGCTTCCCAGTATACGGAAACGGTGATGTGGCAGGCCGCAATGTATTTACTAAGAAATAAATACGTTAAATGTCATTAAGCAATATATAAAATGAACAAGAATGACAAGAGTAATAAAATAAACAACAACTTTATTTACATTCATATTTATATACAACTGTTTGAAAATAAAAAATACAATGAGTAAAGCAGTACCTAAACAATGGCATACAGGAAAGTAAGTGCAACAGAACTAGAAGTAAGGCTGGGCGGTAAGCTGGTCCAAGTCCTCCTAGCTTGGCTCGATCTCCTCAAAGTCTGGTCCTCCTGACGAACATTCCAAAGAAAGTAATAGAAAAGAATGTCTTCAGCGAACTGGCAATCGGTAAGTCCCAAAAGAAGAAAAAGAAGATAGTATATAAAATGAGAATGAACAGGTAAAGTATATGACGGATTACTGGTATATGATAGTTATTATACCGTGGTTGTTTGTAGTTTGGTAAAAAAGGTATTCATGTATACGAGAGGAGTCCATCTTACCTCGTGGACTATGGTAACATGTAGTACAAGGCCCCGTCATAACCCACGGGACAACGGCTGTTAGTGTATATGCCCTAGAGGCCATTACTGTATCATACTAGTATGTATATTACTTGATGGAAGCTTGGGATATTCACAGTTGTACAGACAATCTTGCTCAATATAGTAGTATGCTACTTGGTTTGTCTCTGCTTTAATGTGTACTTGTGTGTTTATTTATTATATCACCTATACGCATTAGTAGAGCCCTTTGGATCTTTGCTTGATTACCGGCGTTGTGATGGCGATCACACTCGTGGGGGCTGGGTAATCTACAAGCACATCCTTATACACGTCCCTAGTCGTGGGAGTATCGAGATAGGGCATCGATACTCCGGAGTAGACTAGCGTATGCGCTTCTCATCCCAGCACGGGAGACGGTCTGTCCCACAGCCGTCGGTACGTCGTACTTGAGATAGTATGCGGGTGCTCGTTAGGTTACGAGTACACTGGACAGGACTCGTCGGGAACTGATGGTTGGTATTATACCTATCGTCAGTTATCAGTTCCCAGGTGACATGAGTACAGCTTAGTCCGCTGACTTGACACTGTCACTCCGCCTCGAGTGTGTTCCCACTGTTCTTTGATTACTACCCTACCACGGCTCTTCTGAGTCGTGCAAACAGGTAGTAGTTGGGAGCAGTCCCGAAGTACTTGGAGGCAGTGACGGTTAGACAGGATTCGTCTCTCCCAGTATTGGGGGTTGACATCGCGCTGTGTCTAGGAGATCCATTACACAAGTAGTCCCTGGCCAGGGCAAGCGAGATATACTGGTAGGTTCCAGTGCTATCTCAGGGTGTTCTGGGTTTCACTCCGACACGACTTGTACCGCTATTAGGGGTCTGACGCTTGCCGCCCTCCTAGGCCCGACATGCGATGTATCAGACGAACAGACCGGACTGTACGGAGAATGTCACATTCAGACTCAGTAGGAGTTCAGATGGGTTTTACCTCGTCAGTCTTCTTATCGGCATCTACCTGGGGACCGTTACGCACAGCTAGTGCCGCTTGCGGTCTGTGGTTAAACCCACTGCCAGCGTAGTGTCGAGTCTTTAGAGTCCCACACAGAGGGCTATTCGCCTCTGGGCAAAACAGGGTAGAGGTCGCATGGTTTTGCGACAGGGTTCGTTCTCATCCGCGTACTTGTGCACGTTTGGAGTCCGGACGGATATTACTGGCTGGCTCTGGTTTGAGTCAGATACTGGTATATGTTTTGGGGTTGCTTTTATCTCTCAGTATTCTTGTTCCTCGGAACGAGAATGCAGGTGTGTATGCACAGTTGTTTGAGGCGGAGGAAGAGGTTTTTCATTAGGGTTTCGGAACGGGTGCGTATGCACAGTTGACAGTCGTCTTTTTCCAAACCCTAATGGATTTATGAAATATCAATTAATAATAGTAATTAAATGAAATTGTGTCATGGTTGATTTTGTTGACTTGTTGACCATGGTTGACTTGTTGACCATGGTTGAATGTTTGACTATCATCATTGCTTTGCAAGGATACTCCTTGATTCTAGCTTACATTCATTTAATGAAGTGATGATAATGGTCATTCCAAATACAACCATCAACTATTTCATTTGAATTATTATTATTAATTAGATAATTCTTTTTCTTTTGTTATGGTTGCAAAAGGAAAAGATAGCTCATTCTATCATATTCATTCTCTCTCCTCACTTCATCTTCTTCTTCCTCAAGCTCAAGGAGAATCCTTCTCATGTGTTGAGAATCCCTCTCCTTGAAAAGAAAACACCCCTTAGACACTCTCTACTCACTCTAGGATCAAAGGTTTAGCAAGCCGAAGATTCTAGTTCTCTCAAAGTTCGAGAAAGAGCCCGAAGGTTGAACCCTCAGGTGGATCCATCTTTGACGGAAGAAGGCTACGAGGAAAGAACCATCAACCTCTACTAGGTTTCAAGAAGAAGGAGTTCAAGTTAGGTATAACCCCTAACCGAGTAGATACATCTCAAGTTAGGATGCTAGTGTATGGTTTAGCAAAGATCTGGCTTTTACGGTCCATGTTACAAAGTTTAGAAATTTTTTTTTTACCGTTTCCGCATCCCCGAAAGTACCGGGAGAGGTAACGTGGACATAAAAGTGGTATCAGAGCCTAACTAAACTTAAACTAGCATGGTAGCGAAGTGTATGGAAGTTCGAAACGGAAAAATCACAAAAACCGGAAATCAAAACCCTAAGTTTCTGTTGAAATTTTTTGTGCTCTAAAAGTAAAAAGTTTTACTCCTAAAATCGGCTCAGGGTTTTGTGAGAACACCTACCAAAAACGATCCCATGAATCCTTCAAACCGCCGCGGATCCGCGGCCTCAGCTATTCTCTTCGCCGCGGATCCGCCGCCGTTTGGGCTCTTCATGTGATCGTGTTTTGTGCAGTGTTCTTCTGGTAGGGTTTTGGGATTTTTCAAATATGTTATATGTGCCCAGATTTTCCAGAAAAGAAATTTACTTTTGGGGTCCTATAAATCCGTATTTTTTTCGAACTTCGCTACACTTTGGCTATATTGGTTATATCTGTGATGTTTGTATGTATTGAACGTTGGCTAATCGCTATAAGTCGATTAGTCGGGGTTATACATCTCTGTGATCTGTGTTTGATATTGGAATGTGTATATGAATGTGTTGGACTGTCGCGGGTGAATAACCGGGGTGGATGTGAGATGAGCTTTTGTTTTTCTTTCATTCATTTGTAAATGTAAATTGATGTAATAATATTATTTGTATGGCCGCACAACCGGGTCGGGGTTGTAGCCGTCATTGTATAATTCTTTTTACTGTTTATGCTCCTAGGATAGACCCATGGAGGGGTGCACAAACTACCGGGTACTTGGCGGGTAGTTTGCCGCACCCGTAGGGGTCTTGGGTGGGGTTTTGGCTATTCACCGCGACCGTGTAATCCGCTTTTCGTTGCAGGCTCGAACGGATTGCGGATTCCTAGTATATCCAATGTATTCATCTGTGATCTGTAATGTCTATCATTGCTTTATATTTAGGCGTTGCTTATGTTTTACAGCCGCGCTAGCCCAGCCCCCGCTCTGTCGTTAGTTAAGTAACCTAACGGGTGATGACGGGACCCCGTGGCGAATGCGAATGGCATAAGCGTACGTCATATTTTGGTTGTTTTCTGCAATGGTAGGATTTAAATGATGGGACGCATTAAAAGAACTAATGCAAGAAAATAAACCTAAAAGACGTTGTTGGAACATTTTTTCAAAAAGTTGTTATTGCAAGGACGTTCATTTTTGTTTTGCATCGCGGTATTCGGTTGTGAATGCCCAGCACCTCAGTCGACGAGGCAAGGGCCGAGATCCCTTCATCGGGAGTGACCCCTTGGACAAAAGTTTGCGTCAGTGTAATAACTTCACTATAGTCGATTATTCTTGCTTTGCATCGAGGTATTCAGTTTGGAATATCCTGCACCCCATTCGACGAGGAAAGAGCCGAGATCCCTTCACAGGGAGTGACCTCTTTAGCAAAAGTTTTCGCCACTGTATTTTCAAAAAGGTGCAATCAGGTTCCTTCAACGATATCAAGTTCATTACGTTAACGGGTTTTTCGCCAAAAACCCAGCCGTAGCCCTCCGTCGTTTCGGATTAATATTATTCAGTATTCGTGCTGCGTTTGTTGACCTAGTCAAGGCGTAGTGAACGGTAGCTAAATAATATTTTTCTGTGGATTGCAAATGTGATTGGTTAGGACAGTCGTGCGGCCTTGTTGACCTAGTCAAGGGCACGTACGGGTGGGTCTAATGCAATCAGGATTATGACGGGTAGAACTTGTCTAACAGTTTGTGGCTTGTTGACCTAGTCAAGGTCATGAACAGTTAGGGGCAAAAACCACATCGGGAGTTTCAAAAGAACTGAAACTTGCAGATTTAGCATACCTTCTGGAGTGTGGTGACTAGAGTGGATTCCGTCTAGGTTATCACACAATGACAGTTGGATCCCGATCCCACTGATGAGTTGGATTACTCTCGGGAGATTATTTCACTTAACGATCAATGCTATAAACCTAGTAGGTGTCTAGAAAGGTGTCAGCGGGGCTACGCCTCCAGGGAAAAGAGGTTCTTGAATTAAGGAACTTCGCGAAAGCGCTGGAAAACCTCCCTCGAAGTACCGACACTAGCCTGGCTGAAAGGTTAAGCAAGTATTGTGACGTGAATTAAAACCCGGCTAGTTCTTCTTTTAAAAAGGTTTTAAGAAGAATTTGAGTAAACAGTGGGAGACATCCTGGTTAGATAAATTAATAAACCAATCTAATCTTGCAAGAGCATACGCTGAGTGTTTCTTTTCTCTCTCCAGGCAGCAACCTTTTCACGCCCTAATCAAGATAATAAAATGTATCGCTTGACCGATCCGAATTCTTATTCGGGACTGGGGAAAGTTGGTTCAGCTCTAACTTGTGACAACAGTCAAGAGTATGAGAATGGGAAAGGGGATTGTATGGATTTCCACGATACCCAGTCGAAGAAGAAGCATGGTTTTGCATATACTTCAGGTGTTCTTGTAATTGAGAACTGTTTTACGGTCAGCCCTACCTCCTGGGTACTTGATACCGGATCAGGATCTCATATCTGTAATTTATTGCAGGGACTGAGAAAAAGTAGGAAAGTTGCACCGGGTGATATGTCGCTCAGAGTAGCGAACGGAGCACAAGTTAATGCGGCAGCCGTCGGTGAATATCACCTAGTATTGCCAAATGGCAAGACTATGATTTTGAACGATTGCTACTATGTACCCTCCATGGTTTGCAACATCATATCCGTTTCTTTACTCGATAAAGATGGATATAACTTTGTTCTTGAAAAGAATATCATGAACATTTACCTTCATAAGGTACTGGTTGCAGAGGGTACACTGTGTAATGGTATCTACGTTCTAAATCAGAATACAGTTCTCAATATACAAAACACACGCAAGAGGAAGAATTCAGATACGAATGAATCCTACTTGTGGCATTGTAGACTTGGTCATATCGGAGAGAAAAGACTGAGTAAGTTGCATAAAGATGGACTCTTGAATGCGTTCGAGTTTTCATCTTATGGAACTTGTCAGTCTTGTCTCAAAGGGAAGATGACCAAATCTCCGTTCACCGGACATGGAGAAAGAGCAACCGAGCTCTTGGGACTCGTACATAGTGATGTATGCGGTCCGATGTCTATACATGCAAGGGGTGGGTTCTCGTACTTCATCACATTCACTGACGATCTCTCTAGGTTCGGATATGTGTATCTGATGAAACACAAATCTGAAGCTTTTGAGAAATTCAAGGAATTAAGAAACGAAGTAGAGAACCAGACAGGCAAAAGTATCAAGATCCTCCGGTCTGACAGGGGAGGGGAGTACTTAAGCACGGAATTCCTGGATTACTTAAAAGAGAATGGTATTCTCTCTCAGCTTACTCCTCCTTATACACCACAGCACAACGGTGTTTCGGAGTGGAGGAATCGTACCCTACTGGATATGGTTCGCTCCATGATGAGTAATGCCGAGTTGCCTCTTTCATTTTGGGGACATGCGCTATTGACAGCAGCATACCTATTGAATGATGTTCCGTCTAAATCAGTGCCTAAGACTCCGTTCGAGATATGGAATGGAAATAGGCCATATCTTAAAAGATCTAAGATATGGGGTTGTTCGGCTTATGTTAAAACGCATAAACCAGATAAACTAGAGGCACGGTCAGTTTTATGTAAGTTTGTGGGATATCCAAAGAATGGTTATGGATATTTATTCTACCACACCGAGAAACAGAAGGTGTTTGTTGCTCAGCATGCCGTTTTCTTGGAAACGGAGTTTCTTGCAAAAGAAATTAGTGGGAGCACGGTAGAATTGGAAGAAATTCAGCGACCACAAACTGAAACTGAAAATTTGACAGAACCTCAGGATTCAATAACCCCAGACGAACCTCAGCCACTCCGCAGATCTGGTAGGATTTCTCATCCGCCCGAGAGATACTACGGTTTTCTCATTGACGGAGATCGGGAGGATTGCATCTTGGAAGAAGATGACCCTACCAGTTTCAGGCAGGCCATTATCAGTAGGGACTCTGATAAGTGGCAGGAAGCAATGCAATCCGAAATGGAGTCCATGTACGCCAATAAAGTGTGGACCTTGGATATTGCTCCACCAGGGGTAAAACCCGTTGGATGCAAATGGATCTACAAAAGGAAACTTGGTGTAGATGGGCAGGTAGAAACCTATAAAGCTAGACTCGTTGCAAAAGGATTTCGTCAAAGACCTGGTTTGGACTATGACGAGACTTTTTCTCCGGTGGCTATGCTCAAATCCATTCGGATCTTACTTGCCATTGCTGCCTTCCATGACTATGAAATCTGGCAGATGGATGTTAAGACGGCTTTCCTAAACGGTTGTTTGGAAGAGTGCGTTTACATGGATCAACCAGAAGGTTTCGTAGATAGTGGGAGCAGCGGAAGGGTGTGCAAGTTGCTTAAATCCATTTATGGATTAAAGCAGGCATCGTGGAGCTGGAACATCTGTTTTGATGAGGCAATCAAGGAATTTGATTTCATCAAGAACGAAGATGAATCCTGTGTATATAAGAAGATTGTAGGACGAACTGTCGTATTCCTAGTTTTGTACGTGGACGACATTCTTTTGATAGGAAATGATATTCCTATGCTACAATCGGTCAAGCTATTTTTGTCACAAAGGTTCTCCATGAAGGACCTGGGTGATGCCTCGTACATTCTGGGGATCAAGATCTATAGAGATAGATCCAAGAGACTATTGGGACTTTCGCAGTCCAGGTACATAGAGACCGTACTAAAGAGATTTAGTATGGAGGGTTCCAAGCGCGGTAGCATACCCGCATTGCACGGAATTACCCTCTCCAAGAAGATGTCTCCTAAGACTGACGAGGAGAGGGTTCGCATGAGCACTATACCCTACGCTTCGGCGGTAGGATCTATAATGTATACGATGCTATGTACAAGACCAGATGTAGCTTACGCGTTAAGCGCGGTAAGCCGGTATCAGTCAGACCCAGGGGAGGACCACTGGATAGCAGTGAAGAACATTCTCAAGTACCTGAGAAGGACTAAGGAGATGTTCCTGGTTTACGGTAATGGAGACCTCAGGGTCGAGTCCTTTACCGATTCAAGCTTCCAGAGTGACAAAGATGACAGCAAGTCTGTCTCGGGTTTTGTGTTTACCCTCAACGGAGGGGCGGTATGTTGGAGGAGTTCCAAGCAGGATACCGTCGCAGACTCGACGATGGAGGCTGAATACATTGCTGCAAGCGATGCCGCAAAAGAGGCGGTCTGGATGAAGAAGTTCATTAGTGAACTTCAGGTGGTTCCGTCCATTGTTGACCCAATACCTTTGTATTGCGATAACAATGGGGCTATAGCTTTAGCGAAGGAACCAAGGTCCCATCAGAAATCCAGGCACATCTTAAGGCGGTATCACCTGATCAGGGAGATCATTGATCGCCAGGAGATCGAGGTGCGGAGAGTGGACACAAAGGACAACACTGCGGACCCATTCACAAAGGCTTTACCCCAGACTCAGTTCGAGCGGCTGATCGAGATGATAGGTCTTCGATACGCCAGTACATGGCCTTAGTGCAAGTGGGAGATTGTTAGTGTATATGCCCTAGAGGCCATTACTGTATCATACTAGTATGTATATTACTTGATGGAAGCTTGGGATATTCACAGTTGTACAGACAATCTTGCTCAATATAGTAGTATGCTACTTGGTTTGTCTCTGCTTTAATGTGTACTTGTGTGTTTATTTATTATATCACATATACGCATTAGTAGAGCCCTTTGGATCTTTGCTTGATTACCGGCGTTGTGATGGCGATCACACTCGTGGGGGCTGGGTAATCTACAAGCACATCCTTATACACGTCCCTAGTCGTAGGAGTATCGAGATAGGGCATCGATACTCCGGAGTAGACTAGCGTATGCGCTTCTCATCCCAGCACGGGAGACGGTCTGTCCCACAGCCGTCGGTACGTCGTACTTGAGATAGTATGCGGGTGCTCGTTAGGTTACGAGTACACTGGACATGACTCGTCGGGAACTGATGGTTGGTATTATACCTATCGTCAGTTATCAGTTCCCAGGTGACATGAGTACAGCTTAGTCCGCTGACTTGACACTGTCACTCCGCCTTGAGTGTGTTCCCACTGTTCTTTGATTACTACCCTACCACGGCTCTTCTGAGTCGTGCAAACAGGTAGTAGTTGGGAGCAGTCCCGAAGCACTTGGAGGCAGTGACGGTTAGACAGGATTCGTCTCTCCCGGTATTGGGGGTTGACATCGCGCTGTGTCTAGGAGAGCCATTACACAAGTAGTCCCTGGCCAGGGCAAGCGAGATATACTGGTAGGTTCCAGTGCTATCTCAGGGTGTTCTGGGCTTCACTCCGACACGACTTGTACCGCTATTAGGGGTCTGACGCTTGCCGCCCCCCTAGGCCCGACATGCGATGTATCAGACGAACAGACCGGACTGTACGGAGAATGTCACATTCAGACTCAGTAGGAGTTCAGATGGGTTTTACCTCATCAGTCTTCTTATCGGCATCTACCTGGGGACCGTTACGCACAGCTAGTGCCGCTTGCGGTCTGTGGTTAAACCCACTGCCAGCGTAGTGTCGAGTCTTTAGAGTCCCACACAGAGGGCTATTCGCCTCTGGGCAAAACAGGGTAGAGGTCGCATGGTTTTGCGACAGGGTTCGTTCTCATCCGCGCACTTGTGCACGTTTGGAGTCCGGACGGATATTACTGGCTGGCTCTGGTTTGAGTCAGATACTGGTATATGTTTTGGGGTTGCTTTTATCTCTCAGTATTCTTGTTCCTCGGAACGAGAATGCAGGTGTGTATGCATAGTTGTTTGAGGCGGAGGAAGAGGTTTTTCATTAGGGTTTCGGAACGGGTGCGTATGCACAGTTGACAGTCGTCTTTTTCCAAACCCTAATGGATTTATGAAATATCAATTAATAATAGTAATTAAATGAAATTGTGTCATGGTTGATTTTGTTGACTTGTTGACCATGGTTGACTTGTTGACCATGGTTGAATGTTTGACCATCATCATTGCTTTGCAAGGATACTCCTTGATTCTAGCTTACATTCATTTAATGAAGTGATGATAATGGTCATTCCAAATACAACCATCAACTATTTCATTTGAATTATTATTATTAATTAGATAATTCTTTTTCTTTTGTTATGGTTGCAAAAGGAAAAGATAGCTCATTCTATCATATTCATTCTCTCTCCTCACTTCATCTTCTTCTTCCTCAAGCTCAAGGAGAATCCTTCTCATGTGTTGAGAATCCCTCTCCTTGAAAAGAAAACACCCCTTAGACACTCTCTACTCACTCTAGGATCAAAGGTTTAGCAAGCCGAAGATTCTAGTTCTCTCAAAGTTCGAGAAAGAGCCCGAAGGTTGAACCCTCAGGTGGATCCATCTTTGACGGAAGAAGGCTACGAGGAAAGAACCATCAACCTCTACTAGGTTTCAAGAAGAAGGAGTTCAAGTTAGGTATAACCCCTAACCGAGTAGATACATCTCAAGTTAGGATGCTAGTGTATGGTTTAGCAAAGATCCGGCTTTTACGGTCCATGTTACAAAGTTTAGAAAAATTTTTGTTTTACCGTTTCCGCATCCCCGAAAGTACCGGGAGAGGTAACGTGGACATAACAACGGCATGAGAATTCATGTAGGTGTCTTTTAAGTGACCTCTCGTGCCACGATATGCGTTCCGTACCAATCTACCCCTTTATCCCCGCGTAATGTATTATACAGATTATGTTTACAAGTCTTGCCAAAACCATGGATACAAAATGTTCAGGTATTCATGTTCAGAATGTAATCATGTATTCAAGTAGTCAGGTCAGGTTATAACCATGGTTCGGTCAAGTCAAGTCAAGTATACAGGTTTGATATTGATGTTTGAATTCAAGTGTTCATGTTCATGATCAAGTATCCATGTTTGAGTGTGGATTCAGGTTTGAGTTTGGACTCAGACTGAGTTAGATACTTGTACTGATTTAACTCTGGAAATCTTAGGTTCAGGAATTATCGGCAACTGCTGCACATGGATGGCAGGATTTGTGTTTGTTGGGGTCAAAAATTACACCCCGGTTGACTAAGTCAAAGTCAAAGTCAACCCCAAGTAAGCGGGCCCAAGCTCAGGTCAAGTGGGCCCATGCCGAAGTCAAGCCCCGCGGCCGGCCTCTCCCATGCCAAAATGGAAATCATGTAATAAATAATTTTGATATAATTTTTATGAATAAATGTAAGAAAAATGGGTATAAAGCCAAATTTTTGTAAAGCCCGTGGCTCATGTGCAAAAGAAATAAGCACATGAGGCATGGGATGAGCAAAATGCTAATTTGTAAAGCCCAAGGGGCTATGTGTAAATTTGTAAGCCTATAAAAGGCAACATGATAATAAAATAAATAATAAGAATTCATTCCCCTAAAAATCTAGGGTTTCTGTGCTTCTTTCCCCTTCCTCAAGGTTCTAAACATTCTTTCCCTTTTTTGAATTAAATTAAGAGTTTAACTCTTCTTTTTCCAAAAAATTTTTTTTTACCATAAAACCCTTGAAAGGGAACTCAGATCTCTCATCAAATCTATAAAAGAGAAGATTTTTAAGTCTCATCCTTTTTTCTCAAAGATCCAGCCAACAGAGAGGAGGAAGAAAAAGACCCATCTCCAAAAATCTCACTTTGGGGAAGATCCGAGGCTTAGGAGAGAATACATGGCTCAGGGGAGAAGAAAGGGGCCCCCTTTGATCATCTTCAAATATTTCTGGGAGTTCAACTCTATTTTTTAAAATGTTTGGGAGTTTAACTCCATAAATAAAATTCTTTTAGGGGTTTAACTCCATTTAAAATCTTTTGGAGTTTAACTCCACAAATCAAACTCTTTTGGGAGTTTAACTCCCCTCAAGATCCTTTCAAGAGTTTAACTCTTAATCCCGGGGTTAAGCCCTTTTTCTGCAGGAGTTTAACTCCTGATCACTGTTCATCGCCGGAAGACGGACTAGGACGTCGGGACGTCTGGCCTGAATTCTGGGGGCAGATGCTATTTGGATTTGTCCGTCCAGCTCTCCGAAGATACCAAGTTGATTTATGGCACCATATATCGGAGGTTTGGACGGATGCGGCCATTGTAGCGTGACTTCATCAGATTCCCCCTCATTTGTGGGGGTTTTTGATTGTGGGGACGCTCTTCCCTGCAGGCGCAAGCCCCTGTAGTTAATTACATTACCGCATCGCGATAACCACTTTCTTCTGCTCCGGAAGTTCACTTCGTATCGTGTGTGTGTTTTTGTTTGTTTTGGTTGCCCGTGGATTGTATACGGAGACCAGTTTATGTCGTCTCCCGTAGGGCGTGAATTAGTTTAAATCCGTATATTTTTAGATTTGGGTTTGGATTGATTTAAGAATCGTTAATCTGGTTTGAGATTAAGATCGACTCAAAACGTATCAGTGTTCGGGCTCAATTATTTTAGTTTAAGGATATCGCGGTCCATTATATCCATGTTTGAGGCGAGGTGTTAGTTTATGGACGTTTCGGTCCTTTATCGCCGTATTTGGGGGTGAATATTAGTTTAAGAACATTTCGGTCCATTATCCATCTTGCGCGCACGTATATTTGTTACGTGACGAAGTGAACAATGGTGATATGGAATGTGCCCAATTTGGGGCACGATCCGATTTGAGACGCGCCCGTCAATTTGGAAGCGTATCAATGAAAGAAGTTGTTGGTCGTCGGGACCCGCCATCTCTCTGAAGATGTTGAGGAATTACAACGACATGTATCAGCTATGTGAAGAGATGTACCTTTAACTAAATACCGTATTTAAGGAAAATGGGTTGTTGTGGATTTAAGAATTTTTGGTCATATTTAAGACCTTGGAAATCAATAGCATATGGGCTCGATTGATTTAAAAACAAAGAGGTTTGACCTCATTAAACTTAGCCAATTGATTGATTTGAAAAAGTGTTTGTAGTAAGTAAAGTTAACCGTAATCAATAATGGTGTCGCGTGTAGCTAGCCGCGATGAGTATGGGTCGTCCTCAGGGAAATGTCGAACTTTTAATCTTACTTTAGACGAGTTGATTAAAAGAAGGGGTGATTGGTTGTAGATCTACGATATACGGATGTAGAATTTATAAAGAAGAGGTTTGTAGGGTTCATTGAATTTGGTAGTAATGGATGATTAATTAAAAATGACTCCTTTTATCTTTTAATAGATTTAAAACTAGATCGATTGTGATGAATATGGATTAGGGTTCTTTTGGAAGAAACTAGGGTTTCCCACTCTTAACCCTTGTCCTTGCATTGATCTCTATTCATGTCTAGCCTTTACCAAAACAATTGTTAATCTAATCTCAAATCGCGGTCGAGACTATCAATAAATTGGTAGCGCGCCCGATAAGGATGTTAACAATTACTTTACTAAAGTTTATAAATTTTATAAGATGTAAAAAAAGTTAAGAGATTTTATCATCCATTGATCTATCCTAATCCTACGAATCCTAGCAAGCTAGGAATTACTCACGCATGGTTTGAGAAGAAGAAGAAAGGATAGAGAAGAAAATCATAATGTAGAAGTTAAATGCATAAAGTAAATGTGAAATAATTAAGCAAATGATCTACCTTTATTAATCAACATTACAAGTACAAATCCTTCGAATTTAGATTACAAGAAGAAGTTGCTCTCGATCTCTGCCTCGTAGGAAGTAGATGTTCCGTCGATATTCACATCGCTCTAACACGTCGAATCGCGGACCTGTCATAGATCTTTTGTTCTTTGACGGTAATTTGCTTCGTGTTAAAGGTGATGATTTCTAATTTTTGCCCTTGGTCCTTTATATAGCCCTTAAATCAGAAACCCTAGATCTCGTAGGTTAAGATATGCAATCACGATCTAAATCCCAAATTTTCAGATCCTACGACCATTAAATGGCCGCGGATCTGCCGCGAAATGTAGGGTTTGGCCGCTAAACCGCGGCTATTTGGGGAAGTTAGGGTTTCAAAATTCAGGCGCCCTTTTATGTTGAAACGTGGAGATTTTTTCAATGCCTGGATTCTTCAAATATTTCCCGAGTCTCTGTCGTTATTGATTTTACGATTTTATCGACAGATCTTGGTCCTAACATCTCGAATATCTCGATCTCCGGACGTGAGCTAAATCTGCACAATATCTCCATGAATAATATTAGTAATATTTGTTAAATTAGAGATAGTATCTTAATCTTTTTATATGGTAATAAATCTTTAAGAAATTTGATTAAGATTATTTGATATGATATGCATAATAAAAATATTATATAATTATTATATGCATATATTTTCCTTCATAATGTTAATTATAATATATAAACATATGATAAAGAGTAAATTTGCAGATAAACCCATATATGTTCTATATTTATAATAAACACTTTTAAATATTTAAGAAAATTAAGGAAAATGTTATATCTAATGTGCAATATTTTCGACTGAACAAATACCCCCAAACTTAATTTTGATTGTCCCGAGCAAACTAGTTATTCAAGAGAGGGAGAAAAAAAGAAAAAGAAAAACCTAGCACACTTTCGTAGGCAATCACGATTGCACTGAGTACGTGCAACAAGCCTTTAAACCTCTAAGTGTCCCTAGTAGGAGGAGTGTTGTTTCCTGAGGGTTTTTAGTGGATTACACCCACAAAATCCCATAATAAAAGAAAGAAGATGAAAGTTGCATACAAAGATAAAAACTATAAAAGATAGAACTTGAAAATAAGAGTTTCTAACTACACTAGCTTTTCAGTTTCCATGAGCCCCATCTTAATGGTCATGAAAATGTCAGAAATCATATCATCCCTCAATAATACAACGCGCGACTCTAAGGTCGAAAGAATATACAACTGGTCTTCTAAGGTTAAAATAATACAAGTCTGGTTGATGGAGTTTACTAGATACAACAATGTAAATAAAATGCAAGGGTGGTCACGATGCGAGTGAACCCACCTACCAAAGCAATCACCCGGAATGAAGTAGTGTGCTAGTAAAACCGCCAAGGAAACCTGTACGGCAAACCTGCAAGAAACTGTGGCACAACGGGGGCGAGTTGCCAACTCGTGAGTAGAAAACATCACAGAGCAGAAATCGTGTGTATGACTCAATCCTAGGTTATACGATCATAATATATCCTCAAAATGATAAAGCCTGAAGCATCTAAAATAATGGCATGGGTAAACATCTATATATAAGTGTAATACCAAGTGCTCGTGGCAGTGCCTCAGGTAGCAACATATCATAAATATGAGGTATGAATGAAATATAATGAAAACAGAATACATCATGAATGAGAAAACTGTTTTCTTAATTTAGTAAGATTTCTGTATATTTAAATCGAGGTATCATCAATGAAATCAACATAGAATCAGTGTCAAGCATCGATACAAAATATAAATCCAAATATCTCAATATCTCAGGCTCCGACAATCTGGACTGGCATGTATCCTCGAATCTCAATATCTAGGGCTCCGGCTATCCGGACTGGCCCATATCATAAAATATCAATATCTAGGGCTCCGGCTATCCGTACTGGCCTATACTCCGATCGGTATCCTCCGGATATCCGTCGAGTCATAATACAATCACCGGTCGGTAGTGCTCCCCTGCTAGGCTTAACGCCATCATCTGCGACCATCTTGTCCCGGGGTACCGCACCGGGTCCACCATGCACCCACAGACGGTTCCTCCTCCTCCTCGAATCGGGTGTATGATATCGCTCAAGAGCCGAGAAAACTCATGATGGACATATCTCATATCATATCATGAGAAAACCGCATTTTTTCTATCTTTTAAAAAGATGATAAGTTTATAAAATCTTTGCGGTTTCTCTAAATCCAGAAATCTCATGGAAATCCGAAATCATAAATCACGATCTAAATAAATAATGAATACTGGTCTCCGGCAATCCGGACTGGCCCATACTATCGCATGGAAATTGAATATATGAATATACATGCATGAGATAACACAGTAAATAAATGCAATATCTAATCTAGCACCATAATAATATATCGAAACTATCAGCTAACAAGCGATATCAATGAATTAATATTCTCTAAAGTGTACGTGACATGGCAATTACCGATGATGATGTGTGTGAGCCGGTAAGTAAGTGTTCGTAGACATACGCATCATTGGTAATGGTGCCGGTGTCCTGATCACATGAGTTTAATATAACAATACACATATAAGCATGCAATGCGATGAGAATAATAAGAAAATGCAGAAAATGAATGGTAAACGCAGCAATAAAGAATATACATTTATATGATCGAGTCATACTGTCTTGCCATTTGAAATAACACGAATCGTGGTGTTCAGAAAATAAGGGCTACGGTGTTTCTTAGAAAAGGTACGTCCTTTGAAATATTCGTAGAATCTCTTGGCCTGTCTTTAAAATACCCACGATTCGTTAGTTTTGAAATAGGTATGACTCGAGTCTATTCTAACATCTACAAGTAAACTATAGGACTAAACTAATAGGCTAATCGAAAAGGTAAGGAAACCACCTAAATCTGAGTCGATATATATAAATATAATAGTCGGTGATCTCGCCTCAATAGTATCACATACGATACAATATATAATATGACATTCTCGAGTCAAGAGTGCGGATCTATCATCAATATATAGCTCGTATGGTAAATCCATCGTACGACATCCCAATCTGGGTACAGGTCGAATATCACATTTATCTCATCATTTATCTGGTATCCTTATCATCATATCATGAACTGGGGTACTGATATAAAGTCAAGTACCTACTGATACCATCTACATATATATATGCGTGTATATAAAAACACATCGTCTAAGGAACCGCTATAATATCATGTCGTATTTCATAATACGAACCAAAACATACCACCGATCTCATGGCATCATGCCCAATCTCATCTACTCATCTCCAAATATCATGTACTATCCTCATCATCCATGTATATGTATACATACATACATACATATATACATACACACACACACACACATAATCACAAACATACATCTATATATATATATATACATAATCACAAACATACATGTATATATATATATAAATCTCCCCATATACGCACAAGAAAAACATATGTATGCGTGTGTGCGCGCGTGAGTGTAAACCTTATTCTAGGGTTCGCAACTAAGAAACTAACTACGACACTATCAACCAACTACTAAAATTTAAACTTATGATCATCTAAGATCTTACTTGCTAATTATCCAAGTTTCACAAAACACATATATAAATATATAACATATCATATGCTACACTACGAACTGCGGGGGTGCTATACGCCATCCACCCGACTTCCCCCGTAGATATATATCTACTCACCTTGATCCTCGCTTGCTGGAGTCGATGACGCCACGCTCTCCTCATCATCTCGAAATCCACGTGGGGTACCTACATGTCATAACATATCGTGTCGTATTAAAATCCAATTCAAAACCAAAACGACACGCTAAAAGCCTATAGGTTAGAACCTATGGACTACGCATGCAAGAAAGGCCAAACAAATTCTCGATGTCGATGTACAAACATCAAACCATCGAGATAAAAACCCAAATACCAAAACCAAAGTTAAAACAAAGTCTTAAAATAATGCAGCAACTCAAGAAAATGGTCCCAGATTTTACCCTAGGTGAAATTAGCCAATTTTGCACAAGTGGAGGGTCTAATTTACTGGAGATAAAGCCCTGGACCAAGCACGAGCCCAAAATTCCCTGCTATGGCTGCAATTTGCGGCCAGAAAGATTAAATCTGCGGCCAGATAAGAGGGGTAGGGTCTTGGGCCTTGGGGTTATCATCTTGGTTGCCTGTACATCTCTCAGTCTTCGCTATAAAATTTTCAGGTGCCCCGGGTCATAGCAGATGTCAATATACCATCACCAAAGTCTACAAAATACAATATCGGGGTTTCTAAGTTTGTGAATTGGGGGTTTAATCTCAGGTTTAGTCCAATACATATTCACTACAGGGGTTGCATGGCCTCTACTAACCTCAATTACACTTCACTACTCAAGATTTCATCAAAACCCTAACTTGGAATTTTCAAAGTTCACTAAACAACACTTAATCGGTTCTAAACATGTATGGATGCTAAAGTAAATGCAATACTACTCTAATGGTGCAAGAATTACCTCATTTGGCAACTCAAGAATTTTCTTGAGTTGCCCCAAGTGCTCAAAATCCGATTTTTCTTGGTCCAAAATGTTTGTAGGGAGCTTGTGAATGTTTTTAATGAAGCGGAGGTGAACTTTTGATGTGATTTTGGGTGTGTTTTGAGGAGGTAGAGGAAGGAGGGAGAGAGGGCTGCCATGGTGAGGGAAGAAGTGAGAATGATGAAGAAAACAATAAGGGAACACAATGGGAGAATGGTCAAGGACCCCTCACCTCTCTCTCTCTCTTGCCCATGCCTAATTCTTTATTCTTTGCCTTTCTTTTTCTTTTCTAATTCCTTTTTCTTTTCTTCTCTTCTCACTTAAAATAAAGCCATGCAAGGAAATAAAGAAAAGACCATGGTAGAAAATGAAAAAGTGTAATATGACATGGTGCATGTCATGTGCACAAATCAAGCTTAATGCGCGATTAGTGATATTTAATCGCGATTAGCGAAAAAATGGAATATAATTATATAGAATCTATGAATGCTCCATTCTTATAATTTCTTTCAAATTCAATAATTAACATAATTTCCAAATATTTCCCAATTTATCGGTATATAAATATACCACATTATTAAAATATTCTTATTTTTTATTATTTAATTAAAAAAATTCCCAAAAATAATATTTTATTTTTCTGAAATGTTACAGTCTTCCCCCCTTAAAAAAATTCGGTCCCCAAATTTAAATTTAAACCCCTCAAATATTAAAACATTTCAGTGAAAATGTCAAGTCTTCGGGGCTCCAAAATCATAAATACATAAATCACATCATAGCGCAATGCATGCGCATGGAAACGAGTATATAAACCAAAATCAAAACTCCGTCAAGCATCCCGCAATAATCGGAGTTATGGTGAAGACACCAATGTCAAAATCTAATACGAAAACCAACATGATATACATCAAAACTATACATGTAAACATCGTTAAAACATCTGAAAGAAATGCATGCCAAACCTTTTCAAGTCGCTGTGCGATGCGCGTATCACTGCACAGTGGCAGACGTCTATTATAAGAAAATACTATATATATACACCCTTTGTTTAACATACACGTCCCGCCGTTTTGAAAAATAATTTAGAAGGGTTTCCTTGTTAAATGTCTTGTGTCATCTCGGACACGTAGGTAAATACTGAGACTATAGCTCCTTTTTGGAAATCCCTTCGATAACTATTAATGCATGCAAAGATATATTCAGGTACTGTCCTCGGACTAGTCCTGTTCAGCTACTATACCAAATAGTAAATATCATAAAACAATACTGCTCCAAAAGAAATCAATCCCAAAATGTGCATATGAATGCCACGTGCGTCTGGTGCGCACGGAAATCGAAATCCATGAATGTGCCATACATGTGCACAGAAACAAAATCTAAGTGCAACGGGTGTGCACAAAACACCTGTCAAAGGCAACGGTGTGTGCCTGACAACAATATCAGGTGTATCTGATATGCACGAAGAATATCGATTTAGTGCATCTGGCGTACACCAAAATCGCATCAAGCGCCCAAGTATGCACAAGAATCCAAGTCAAGTGCACAAGGTGCACGAAAACAAATAGCGATTATCACAATCGAAATCGACGGTATACAGCACATCTCAATCCAAATCAGGTATATCGTGGTATACAATCTCACAACCATGTGCATCAGTGTGCACAAAATCGAATCAAATATAAAAAGTGTATAAAAACTATGCCGAAGCACAAGTCAGATCACATGCATGCCATAGGCATGAAATCAAAATCAACATCTCGAATGGCATCAAATCGAAGTCAAGTGCAACTGTGGTGCATAAAATCCCAATCATGCAAATAAATCGCCCAAAATACTGAAATCAAAGATGGCGGAAACAGTCCCGCTCTAACATATCCTCTAAAGATCTCTGGCCAACTGTCATGGTCACTCTTAACATGTCACGTCGACGATGCCGAATTCTAGCCTACTGGGTGTGCGCAAATGACCGCTCCTGGGTCCAAGTCTTCTCGTATAGTATTCCGGAAAGGTTCTGTCGAAGTCTCCCCCAAATCTCGTTTCTGCCGAACTGCCCGAAAGTTATCACCCTTTACTAAATCTATTTCTTGTTCCAGAACGGCTGCATACTCATCACGACTCCTTCTGGAAGGTATATCCATATACAATGCCTCTGCATGCGTATCACACTTCTGATGTCAGCGGAGTGGAACGTCATCTCATCAAGATCTGGCACGAACCTGTTACTCCACTTTTCTCTAATGTCGACTGATTTGGACTCGTTTCTTCGTGGCTGTATGAACTGCGCTCTAACGGCTATACTCGTATATGGAGTCTCCCAAGCAATGTATCCCATCACATGATTTCCGAACGACGTCGAACTTTTCGATCGATTTGTCAAGGTTCCATAATCCCCCAAGAGCTCAACATCTTGAGTACAGTTTAATAGTATTCCAGTACATATCACAGTACCTATGGACCAGCTGTAGAAGGGCAAACCCAAGCCTCATTAATGGCACCGCGGAACTGCTGTAAACCCTAAGGTTTTCAAAGCGTTCTCATGGTCATTATATAGAGTTAGGGTTTCATTCTTCTAGAGGGTCTACGGAATTACTTGCATGTTTTTCCAAATACTTTAAAATTGGAAAAATGGGTTCCTGACATTTGACCGTCTTCTATCGACTCTCAACGTACCTGTGTGAAGTCTCCTCAAGCTGGAATCAATCAATCTGATGACCTCGCATCGGGGTAGGCAACGAATTACATGTCCTAGTCATTCCTCCTTGGGCGACTAGCGATCTTCTATCATATCTCTAAGTATAACTCGTGCGGCATTCGCTTCAACATCTGGGGCGATATCTTGTTGTTCGCAGCAACAACTGACTCATTTGTCCGCACGCTGAACAGTGCCTCAATCATCAAATAATCGGTGCATTGACGGTCATCACATTCTGGCTGGCCTCTAGCAGTAGCCCAATCCTCTGGTGCTGATCTGCACGTCCGAGAAATCTCGTAAAAGCGATCCATCAAAATCTCATGGCGTTAAAACACAATAGGATGATACATCTATGCAATCGTGTGTCCCTGGAATCATGCCCTGGTCAGTCCTCGTCCGTGACGAGCTCATGCTGACGCAACTCTAGCCGTAGCTCTCTCTGCCCGTGCAATCATGGCAGCAAAAACCATAAACCGATAATGATGAGGATAGATCATAGGAATGAATATAATACTGTGCAAGGAAATGTACATCCTAAGGCTTCTTAAGAGGAGTAGCGTATCGTAAGTATGCCGCTGAACATACACATGGTACGTCACTCTCCTTAAGTCACCTACTCCATCAACCAATGTCAACCTATGCGATGAAAGTTCGGGTCTAATACCCTCTCGACTAAGTCTAAGTTCCATAAGGTCAAGCCTTGGTTCCGAATATATACAAATGCCATAGGCTCCGCATAGTTAAACATAGACTCGAACCAAGGTTAATCTAGCACTCTGATACCAACTTTGTCACGACCCGAAATAACACGTGACTGGAACTTGAATCATATGAAGTCTATAGGACACCATCTAATTCAAGTAAGCCAAAAATCCCAGAAATCTAAACAATTTTAAGGAAGAAGTGTAGAAAACTGGTTTTAAAAAAAGTGGTTTTAATAACATAAGCCAAAGTATTGCATTTTAAAATCTCACGTCTTTTCTGAAAATTTCGGCAGAGTTTCCTTTGTAAATACTGGCCCCAAACGGGTACAAACATACATAATATGAATAAAGGCATCCCCAAGAGGGAGCTAGCTCTTCGCCAAAAGGCGGTCACAACCATGCAAGCAATATAATATACAACGCCGAAGGGCGAGGATCAAAACTCAAAAGGAAACTCAAAATCATCAAGGAAACCATAATAATACAACGTGCGACTCTAAGATCGAAAGAATATACAACTGGTCTTCTAAGGTTAAAATAATACAAGTCTGGTTGATGGAGTTTACTAGATACAACAATGTAAATAAAATGCAAGGGTGGTCACGATGCGAATGAACCTACATACCAAAGCAATCACTCGGAATGAAGTAGTGTGTCAGCAAAACCACCAAGGAAACCTGTACGGCAAACCTGCAAGAAACTGTGGTACAACGGGGGCGAGTTGCTAACTCGTGAGTAGAAAATATCACAGAGCAGAAATCGTGTGTATGACTCAATCCTAGGTCATACGATCATAATATATCCTCAAAATGATAAAGCCTGAAGCATCTAAAATAGTGGCATGGGGAAACATCTATACATAAGTGTAATAGTGCTCGTGTCAGTGCCTCAGGTAGCAACATATCATAAATATGAGGTATGAATGCAATATAATGAAAACAGAATTTATCATGAATGAGAAAACTGTTTTCTTAATTTAGTGAGATTTCTGTATATGTAAATCGAGGTATCATCAATGAAATCAACATAGAATCAGTGTCAAGCATCGATACAAAACATAAATCCAAATATCTCAATATCTCAGACTCCGGCAATGCGGACTGGCCTGTATCCTCGAATCTTAATATCTAGGGCTCCGGCTATTCGGACTGACCCATATCATCAAATATCAATATCTAGGGCTCCGGCTATCCGTACTGGCCCATACTCCGATCGGTATCCTCCGGATATCCGTCGAGTCATAATACAATCATCGGTCGGTAGTGCTCCCCTGCCAGGCTCAACGCCATCATCTGCGACCATCTTGCCGCGGGGTACCGCACCGGGTCCACCATGCACCGACAGACGGTTCCTTCTCCTCCTCGAATTGGGTGTATGATATCGCTCAAGAGCCGAGAAAACTCATGGTGGACATATCTCATATCATATCATGAGAAAACCGCATTTTTTCTATCTTTTAAAAAGATGATAAGTTTATAAAATCTTTGCAGTTTCTCTAAATCCAGAAATCTCATGGAAATCTGAAATCATAAATCACGATGTAAATAAATAATGAATACCGGGCTCCGGCAATCCAGACTGGCCCATACTATCGCATGGCAATTGAATATATGAATATACATGCATGAGATAACACAGTAAATAAATGCAATATCTAATCTAGCACCATAATAATATATCGAAACTATCAGCTAACAAGCGATATTAATGAATTAATATTCTCTAAAGTGTACGTGACATGGCAATTACCGATGATGATGTGTGTGAGCCGGCAAGTAAGTGTTCGTAGACATACGCATCATCGGTAATGGTGCGGGTGTCCTGATCACATGGGTTTAATATAACAATACACAAATAAGCATGCAATGCGATGCGAATAATAAGAATATGCGGAAAATGAATGGTAAATGCAGCAATAAAGAATATACATTTATATGATCGAGTCATACTGTCTTGCTATTTGAAAGAACACGAATCGTGATGTTTAGAAAATAAGGGCTACAGTGTTTTTAAGAAAAGGTACGTCCTTTGAAATATCCGTAGAATCCCTTGGCCTGTCTTTAAAATACTCACGATTCGTTTGTTTTGAAATAGGTATGACTCGAGTCTTGTCTAATATCTACAAGTAAACTACATGACTAAACTAATAGGCAAATCGAAAAGGGTAAGGAAACCACCTAAATCTGAGTCGATATATATATAAATATAATAGTCGGTGATCCCGCCTCAATAGTATCACATACGATACAATATATAATATGACATTCTCGAGTCAAGAGTGCGGATCTATCATCAATATATAGCTCGTACGGTAAATCCATCGTACGACATCCCAATCTGGGTACGGGTCGAATATCACATTTATCTCATCATTTATCTGGAATCCTTATTATCATATCATGAACTGCGGTACTGATATAAAGACTAGTACCTACTGATACCATATATATATATATGCGTGTGTATGAAAACACATCGCCTAAGAACCCGCTATAATATCATGTCGTATTTCATAATACGAACCAAAACATACCACCGATCTCATGGCATCATGCCCAATCTCATCGACTCATCTCCAAATATCATGTACTATCCTCATCATCCATGTATATACATACATACATACATACATACATACATACATATATATATATATATATATATATACATAATCACAAACATACATGTGTATATATATCTATATCCCCATATACGCACATGAAAAACATATGTATGCGTGTGTGTGTGCGTGAGTGTAAACTTTATTCTAGGGTTCGCAACTAAGAAACTAACTACGACACTATCAACCAACTACTAAAATTTAAACTTATGATCTTCTAATATCTTACTTGCTAATTATCCAAGTTTCACAAAACACATATATAAATATATAACATATTATATGCTACACTAAGAACTGCGGGGGTGCTATACGCCATCCACCCTACTTCCCCCGTAGACATATATCTACTCACCTTGATCCTCGCTTGCTGGAGTTGATGACGCCACGCTCTCCTCGTCGTCTCGAAATCTACATGGGGTACCTACATGTCATAATATATCGTGTCGCATTAAAATCCAATTCAAAACCAAAACGGCACGCTAAAAGCCTATAGGTTAGAACCTACGGACTACGCATGCAAGAAAGGCCAAACAAATTCTCGATGTCGATATACAAACATCAAACCATTGAGTTAAAAACCTAAATACCAAAACCAAAGTTAAAACGAAATCGTAAAATAATGCACCAACTCAAGAAAATGGTCCCAGATTTTACCCTAGGTGAAATTAGCAATTTTGCACATGTGGAGGGTCTAATTTACTGGAGATAAAGCCCTGGACCAAGCACGAGCCCAAAATTCCCTGCTCTGGCCGCAATTTGCGGCCAGAATGATTAAATCTGCGGCCAGATAAGAGGGGTAGGGTCTCGGGTCTTGGGGTTATCATCTAGGTTGCCTGCACATCTCTCAGTCTTCGCTATAAAATTTTCAGGTGCCCCGGGTCATAGCAGATGTCAATATACCATCACCAAAGTCTACAAAATATGATATCGGGGTTTCTAAGTTTGTGAGTTGGGGGTTTACTCTCAGGTTTAGTCCAATATACATTCACTACAGGGGTTGCATGGCCTCTACTAACCTCAATTACACTTCACTACTCAAGATTTCATCAAAACCCTAACTTGGAATTTTCAAAGTTCACTAAACAACACTTAATCGGTTCTAAACATGTATGGATGCTAAAATAAATGCAATACTACTCTAATGGTGCAAGAATTATCTTATTTGGCAACTCAAGAATTTTCTTGAGTTGCCCCATGTGCTCAAAATCCGATTTTTCTTGGTCCAAAGTGTTTGTAGGGAGCTTGTGAATGTTTTTAATGAAGTTGAGGTGAACTTTTGATGTGTTTTTGGGTGTGTTTTGAGGAGGTAGAGGAGGGAGGGAGAGAGGGCTGCCATGGTGAGGGAAGAAGTGAGAATGATGAAGAAAACAATGAAGGAACACAATGGGAGAATGGTCAATGACCCCTCACCTCTCTCTCTCTCTCTCATGCCCATGCCTAATTCTTTATTCTTTTCCTTTCTTTTTCTTTTCCTTTTCTAATTCCTTTTTCTTTTCTTCTCTTCTCACTCAAAATAAAGCTATGCAAGGATATAAAGAAAAGACCATGGTAGAAAATGAAAGTGTAATATGACATGGTGCATGTCATGTGCACAAATCAAGCTTAATGCACGATTAGTGATATTTAATCGCGATTAGCGAAAAAATGGAATATAATTAATTATATAGAATCTATGAATGCTCCATTCTTATAATTTCTTTCAAATTCAATAATTAACATAATTTCCAAATATTTCCCAATTTATCGGTATATAAATATACCGCATTATTAAAATATTCTTAATATTTATTATTTAATTACAAAAATTCAAAAAATAATATTTTTTTTTTCTGAAAAGTTACAGATAGTGAAATCCTCCCCCAAACTTATTTTTGGCTCACAATTTTGTAAAAATTTATTTTTTTTCAAGAGCCAAAATATTTTCTCCCCCCAAACTTGAGTGAAACCGTATTAAGCATTTAAAATTATAAAGAGGGGGGTAAAGTTATTGGTCAATATAAAGTTTTACAAAGACCAAAAGTCAACACCAACCATTTAAATATTTTATCGATGTAACGCACTGGTTGGTAGAAGATCATGTCACCTATAGACGTGAAGAAATAAGGAGGAGATAAGAAGTGTAATAGAACGGGTTTACGTCTCGGTTTGTGGAGATGAGACAATGATGATGGATTACTCGCATTCTCGTTCTTGATAAGAAGAAGAGGTTGCGGTTCAATTTCTTTGGGTTGGGGTTGATTCATCACAACTCCTATGTCTTCTAAGAATGCGAGTTTTTCGGCGAAAATGTCTTCAAAGCTTTCATCAATATTCCGAATGATAATCTCATCGGAAAAAAGGTATGATCCTGGGACTCCATAAAATGTTCACATTTAGCGTTATATGTTGACCCGGACAACTCGACTAACTTATTCGACAAGTCAAAGGATTCGGACTTGGGTGTGGACTTGTCGATAGAAGGGTCCTCATGTGTATAATAAATAGCAGGATTAAACTACAACACACTAATGGAGTCAAGATAAGTATCGTGAAGCTTTTGAAGTTCGCTGCTGTCGGAATCTATCGTTTCGACAGAACATACATGAGCATAGGGTTCGGAGGGTTCACTTCCCAACTTGTAAATGATAAGCTCAATTGACATCTTCCCGAAGGATAGGGTCATAGAACCGTTTCGACAATTGATTATTGCATTGGAAGTCGGTAGAAAAGGCTAACCTAGAATCACCGGGATTTGGTTTCGGGGGTTTGCTACAGGCTGTGTATCAATAACTATGAAGTCCACAGGGAATATAAATTCCCCGACTTTGATTAAAACGTCCTCTAGCTCACCCCTAGGTTGGGTGATAGATCGATCGGCCATCCGAAGAGTGTAGTGCGTTGGTTTTAACTCTCCGATGCCTAATTGCTCATAGACAGAATACGGAAGTAAGTTAACACTAGCACCTAAATCGAGTAGAGTATGATTGATATTTTTACCCCCAATAGAAATAGTTATTGTAGGACTCCCGGGGTCCTTTCGTTTCTTGGGTATTTGTTGGGTAAAAGCAGTGCTCACATTATTCGCTTGGAAAACTTTTTTAGGCACTTGAATTTTCCTTTTCCTAGTGCACAAATCCTTTAGAATTTTCGCATAGGACGGAACTTGTTGGATATCATCTAGGAGAGGAATGTTTATGTTAACTTGCTTAAAAATTTCCACAATCTTCTCCATTTGTGGACTTGGTCTGTTGCCTCTTAACCTATGTGGATAAGGAGCTTTATCAATAAGGGTTTGGTCCAACATTTATGGAGAAGTTTGTGGAGATGGAATAGGTCCCAGAATTGGAGTTAGGATCGTTTGAGGTTGACTCGAGGAAGTGGGCTACGGATTTGAGCCTAGTGGAAAACAGAGAATAGGTTCGGAAGAAGTTGTTGGACGAAAAATGATTAGAAGTAGAAGCCGGCGTATCATCAATATCATCAACATCAACATGTTCACCCACTTGGTTATTCAGCACTCTTCCTGATCTCAATGTGGTTATGGCACATACATTATGACTTTGTGAGTGGCCAGGATTCGGTAGAGCTTGAGATGGAAGTTTCCCTTTCTCTTTCTCACTCATCACGACATTTAACTGTGCAAGTTGTGCTTCTATCGATTTTATGCTTTCACCGTAGGAAGTGGTGTGCTGCAATAACGTTTGGATAGAAGATGTTAAATTAGCCGTCGTTTGTTTAGATTGGTTAATGAACGTTTCTAAGTTACGTTCGAGTGCAGAGGTTTTATTGGTACATGCCGTTTTGAAAGAATTATTATAAGGTGCAGAATTGTTGGCTGGATTTTGAAAAGTTTGCGGTTGAAAGGGGTGCTGATTTTGTTATGGTGGTTGCTGTTGCTGTGGAGGAGGTCTTTGATAATTGCTTGGGAACTGGTTTTGATTTTGAGTTTGGTTTTGGTTCCAAGCAAAATTAGGATGATTCCTCCATCTCTAATTGTATGTGGAAGAATAAAGATCGTTTCTAGGTCGTTGCTGAAAAGTAGCATTAATTTTTTCTTGACTTTGAAACGGTGGACTCAAAGGTCATTCTTCCATCAAATGTGATGGGTCGGAACAGCAACCACACATGGTTTTGGGAAGCGTAACTTGGTTTAGGGAGGCAGATGAGAATTTGTTTTCGATAGCATCGAGTTTCTTTTGTATTGTGGCCATTTCGTCTTTCACTGCGATGGAAATGTCGAGCTGATGGATACACCTCCCTTAGACGATGTCGGTCTAACACTTTCTCACTGCAAAGTTTGTTCAACGAGATCTTCCAGAAATTGCCATACTTCACCATCGTCTTTAGACATGAAATGGCATTGACAAATGGTTTCAAGCATCTGTTTTGTCGCAGGATTAATACCCTCATATATAATTCGGCAAAGTTGCCATTTATCAATTCCGTGATGGGGGCATTGTAAAAAAAGATCCTTGAACTGTTCAAAGCATTTCCAGAATGGTTTGTTGGGAAGTTGGGTAAACTGGATAATCTTGCTTCGAACACGGGCAGTCTTGTGATTGGGATAAAATTTCTTAAGGAATGCTATAACGAATTCTTCCCATTTGGCGATAAAATGTGCGGCAGTGCTATAAAACCTTTTTCTGTTAGGTTGCACAAGGTAAAAGGGAGAAGACGTAATCTCATAGCATCCATAGAAAGTTGTGTAGTGCCCATCATTGCGCATACGTTTTCGAATTTGGTTATAAAAACGTATGCGTCTTCAGACTCAAGCCCATGAAATTTGGGCAACAGGTTGATGAAGTGGGGTTTAATTTCAAAATTATCCCCATTGGCTGGTGGAATAGATAGAAAAGAAGGAAGGGGTCCGCGTATAGGGTAGCATCTTTCTTGGAGAGAGATGCGCGGTGTATTCTGCGCATCTATGGGTGGTGGCAGAGGTGTTGTGGTAAAATCTGATGGAGAACCATCCATCTCAGTCGATGTGGTAGGTGGAGGGGAAAAAGAAAATGAAGAAGTACCGACTTCGGAGTCGATAGCAGAAACGCGGACAAGACGGGCACTAGAATCCCGTGTCCAGCCGATCATGCACTAAGCGGGTTTAACGCACGTGGCAGCGTGTGTGAGAACTATTTAAAAAGGTTTTTTTTTTAAAAGTGTCGGACGTGAGGCAAATCACAAAAAATGCACAATCAACCCTAGAACTAAGGTCACCTAGGTCAAGCACTAGACCGCTCCTAGACTTCCAAAGGACAAGTCGCAGGATCAATCCTCTACCACCTCTTTATCACTCTTATGGCCAGGTAAGTGCCAGGTAAATGGAAGGTATCCGCTATACGAATCACTATAAATAGTGGGCCTAATTAAGTAACCACTTGCCTTAGTCACACTTACCTAGACACCACAAGAGAGATGCGGATAAGCGATAGATTACCCACAACCATCCTCCGTCCTAAATGAGCGTGACGGTCCTTAGAGTCTTGGTCTAGATATTTTTTAATCAATGTAGGGTTATGTAGATACTTGTTTTGTGATTTGTGGGGCCTAGGAAGGGTGATGAAATCCCTACCTAATCTGAATTTTGGTCTTGCCCCTTAAAGTCCGGTAAAAAATATGCAAAAACAAACCAATTACAAAACACGCAAAAGATTTTTGAACGGCGATATTTTGCAAAGAATCCTGCAGAAAATCAAATTATTGGATTTCTAGGGGAGAGAGAAAGAATCAGAGAAGATACCTGAAGATTTTTGGCGACCTAACTCACCCACAGAGCCGCGGTTTCGCTGCCAATAGCTTTCTATTGTCGCGGTTCCGCGGTTGAAGTTAGGGTTCTTCTGCTAATTTTTTCATCAGTCGCCTCCTTTGCTCCTCTGGGCTTTGCTTGATGTCTCTGAAT
Organism: Agapanthus africanus; assembly: GCA_030015575.1. Classification (NCBI taxonomy): domain Eukaryota; kingdom Viridiplantae; phylum Streptophyta; class Magnoliopsida; order Asparagales; family Amaryllidaceae; genus Agapanthus; species Agapanthus africanus. Next base: position 163,838,075 of record CM057348.1, read on the forward strand.
CCTCGTTTCGTCGTTTCAGTGACTCCAGATCCCTCGCAAAAATTCGCACAATAATTGTTAAATATTCAAGATGCGATTTTGTTTATTTTTTCATGATATGGATCAGATAAGAATTCAATCCGAATAGCAAGAAAAAAATTACGCATGTATCCCTGGCAACGGCGCCATTTGATTGATTTGAAAAAGTGTTTGCAGTAAGTAAAGTTAACCGCAATCAATAACGGTGTCGCGTGTAGCTAGCCGCAATGAGTACGGGTCGCCCTCAGGGAATCGTCGAACTTTTAATCTTTCTTTAGATGAGTTGATTGAAAGATGGGGTGATTGGTAGTAGATCTACAATATATGGATGTAAAATCTATAAAGAAGAGGCTTGTAGGGTTCATAGAATTTAGCAGTAATGGATGATTAATTAAAGATGACTCATTTGATCTTTTAATAGATTTAAAACTAGATCGATAGTGATGAATGTGGATTAGGGTTCTTTTAGAAGAAACTAGGGTTTCCACTCTTAACCCTTATCCTTGCATTGATCTCTATTCATGTCTAGCCATTACCAAAATAATTGTTAATCTAATCTCAAATCGCGATCAAGACTATCAATAAATTGGTAGCGCGCCCGTTAAGGATGTTAACAATTACTTTGCTAAAGTTTATAAACTTTATAAGATATAAAAGAATTTAAGAGATTTTATCATCCATTGATCTATCCTAATCCTACGAACCCTAGCAAGCTAGGAATTACTCACACATGGTTTGAGAAGAAGAAGAAAGGATAGAGAAGGAAATCATAATGCAGAATTTAAATGCAGAAAGTAAATGCGAAATAATTAAGCAAATGATCTACCTTTATTAATCAACATTACAAGTACAAATCCTTCGAATTTAAATTATAAGAAGAAGTTGCTCTCGATCTCTACCTCGTAAGAAGTAGATGTTCCGTCGATATTCACGTCGCTCTATCATGTCGAATCGTGGACCTGTCGTGGATCTCTTGTTTTTTGACGGTGATTTGCTTCGTGTTAATGATGATGATTTCTAACTTTTGACCTCGGTCCTTTATATAGCCCTTAAATCAAAAACCCGAGATCTCATAGGTTAAGATATGCAATCACGATCCAACTCCCAAATTTTCAGATCCTACGGCCATTAAATGGCCGTGGATCTGCCGCGAAATGTAGGGTTTGGCCGCTAAACCGCGGTTATTTGAGGAAGTTAGGGTTCCAAAATTCAGGTGCCTTCTCATATAGACATGTAGAGATTTTTTCAATGCCTGGATTCTTCAAATATTTCCTGAGTCTCTGTCGTTATTGATTTTATGATTTTATCGACAGATCTTGCTCCTGACATCTCGAATATCTCGATCTCCGAACCTGAGCTAAATTTGCACAATATCTCCATGAATTATATTAGTAATATTTGTTAAATTAGAGATATTATATTAATCTTTTTATATGGTAATAAATCTTTAAGAAATTTGATTATGATTATTTGATATAATATGCATAATAAAATTATTATATAATTATTATATGCATATATTTTCCTTCATAATGTTAATTATAATATATAAATATATGATAAAGAGTAAATTTGCAGATAAACCCACATATGTTCTATATTTATAATAAACACCTTTAAATATTTAAGAAAAATAAGGAAAATGTTATATCAAATGTGCAATATTGTAGACTGAACACCAATTTTGGGCTGAGATTGAGTTTTCATAATTACCTAACAGCGCTGAGCACTGGGACATACAGCGCTCAAGTGTGAAACACGTGGGGTGCTGGATTAGTGCTAAGCACTAGAGTCCTGTGGTACTCACGTATGAAACACGTGAGGTGTTCAGATGTGAGCGTTTTTAGTCATTTTTGACTAATTATGGAGTGCTGAGCACTCTGCATGATACTCATGTGGGAAGCACGTGAGTTCTGGGCTTTGGGCTTTATTTGTTCGTTTCCCTCTTTTTACAGAAGTGCTCAGCACTTGGATAGAGCTCACGTGCATTTCACGTGAATGCTTACTTTTGGGGTGGCTGCCTAATTGACAAAAAAGTTTTTCTTTGCTCTTTAAACACCCATGTGAGAAGCACGTGAGGCAGTTTTGGCTGTTCTTTTATTTGTTTTTTTAAGCGCTTCTCGTGGGAAACACGTGAGGTTTCAAAATAGTGCTACGCACTAATCGAGTCACCAAGTTGTTCTTTTGTTTTCTTAGAGATATTGATCTCTGTTAATGACATTTTTTTAGTCATTGATGATCATCAAGATTTCAGTTTTGAAGATCTTGGACCATCATTATCGTTTGTATTGAAGAACTAAGTTCTTTTTCACGTTTCTAAGAACCAAGTTTTTTATGTAGGGTTAAACCCTAATTTTTGGAGGAATTAAATTCCCATATGTTCATGTTCTTTCTTTTTTAACTTAGTTCTTTTCCTATAAGTTTTGAATTTGCAGAACAGAATCTCCCCGATGAGAATTAAATTCTCAAATTATGGGGAGATCTGCTTCTGCAAATCTCAACCAGAGAAAGAACTGAGTTCTTATATGAAGAGTTAAACCTTTAGAGAGGCAAAGGAGAGATAATATGATCTCTGTGTTTCTTTACCTAGGGTTTCAACGAGGCAAGTCTTTTTTGAGAATCAGATTCTCTTTTCAATCAATGGCTCACTGTATTCTTTAAGAGCTTGTGGGAAGTTCTCTTTCTATATTCTCTCTCTCTTCTCTCCGTCTGTCTCCCCTTCTTTCTTATCTATCTATTTATAGGAGAAGAGAAGAGATCGACTTGTTAAGAAAATCTCCGATTGAGAGATCATGATTGATTTCATAATCAATCCAAAATGATCTCTTAGATCACTTGGTGAATTTTATTCACCATTGGATTTTTAATCCAAAGGCTCTCTACTTAACAGAGAAGTTTTCTTGTTTATTTAACAAGATTAGGAAATATTTTTTCTAAGATAGAATTTTATTCTATCAGATGATCGGTGGGTGATTTTATAATCACCGTTGGATTTTTGATCCAAGGGTCCTCTGTTTAACACAGAAGATTTTTCTAGTTTGAGAAAGATCATGAAAATATTTCCCACATAGAATTTTAATTCTATCACACAGAATCAGATGTGAGTATTTTAAGATTGGGGTGCTCACATGCTTTGCATGTGAGCGCTGCCAAAGAATGTGGCAGGAGAACTCATGTGTTTAACACGAGATCCTTAGCATGGGTTTTGGCCAGTTTATTTTCAGCGCTCATATGGTTTGCATATGAGCGCTCACGTGTTTAACACGTGAGGCCCGTTTGGCCTTTAGTTTATTTTATTCAGCGCCCATATGCTTTGCATATAAGCGCTTACGTGTTTAACACGTGAGGGTTATTTAGCCTATCAATTGTTTGATTGCAGCGCCTATATGCTTTGCATAGAGGCGCTCACGTGTTTAACAAGTGATGTTCATTTAGTATATTAGGTGTTTTGATTGCAGCGCCTATATGCTTTGCATATAGGCGCTCACGTGTTTAGCACGTGAGGCTTATTTAGCCCATGAGTCGTTTTAACTACAACACCTATATGCTTTGCATATAGGCGCTCACGTGTTTAACACGTGAGACTTGAGTAGTGGTGAATTTTCTCCCATTTTCTCTCTTTTTATGAGGGAACAAATGCCCCCCAGCTTTGCTCTCACATGGCTTGCACGTGAGTGCAACGCTGTCCATCCTTACAACCATTGGATTGCCTAGGGGAACGGGAAGATGAACCGCTTCCCATCAAGTCTTATAAATGGGGCCTTTGGCCTCTGAGATGACCACTGCTTCTTCATCTTCCTCTCTAATTCTTTCCTTGAGAATTTAATTTTCCTTCAAGAGCTTAGTTCGCTGTCCTAGCATTTCAGAGTTAAACTCTGCAAACACTTCTTTTGGGTAAGAATCATGAACGACATTCATCTCTTAGAAAACCCTTTTCGTTCTTGCTTTGTATTTTAAATCCATCAACAGAGCTCTGCTCTTTTCTTGAACTGATCTCTTAGAGATCTAAAAACTTTTTATTTTAAGTAGACTTTGGGGTCTTGAAGATTGTTAGTTCTCCTCTTAGGGTTTTTCCTATCACCGATCTTTGAGGATCCTTGGAATTTAATTCCTTTTTTTTTGTTTCCCCACCATGGGGGTTTCTGGGATTTAATTCCATTATTAAAGGAATTTAATTCCATCTTACAGAGCTTAGCTCTGAGAGACCCAGAGACTTTTGGGAATTTTATTCCCCTTCTGTTCTTGGGCATTTTTTCTTTTTAGGGTTTTAATACCCTTTTCATAGATTTGAATCTGTTGTGGAACACATTTTCTGAGGGTATTGGGAGTATAACTCCACAGTTTAATGTGATTCTTCATTAAATGAGAAACTTTTTGGATTCTTACAATGAGTGATTTCCTCATCATTTTGATTGCTAACCCCTTACTGATTTTTCTTTTCAGATATTATGGCTTCTCGTCTTTACGATCTCGAAGTGATTATCTCTTACAAGGACATTCATATCCAGGGCCGTTGTCAAGGCCAAGAATTTACCGACGCTCAATGTGCTGAGGTGATGCGTCGTTTTGACGACTACAACAGTCGGTTACTCCCCTGCCGTTCTGCTCTCTTGAACATTATCGTTGGGTCGATCTGGGCAGCAATTCTTGGGCTTGACGAGGCTACGCCACTCGAGGCGCTTGATGATGCCGAAGACAAGCTGCATTCAGTATATCTGATGAGCCTGATCTCAAAGAAGCGAAGAGATGATCTTGTCGATATTTTGCGTCAGAATGCAAGGATCCTGACGCTTGCATTCGCGAGAAAATGCATAAGAAAATGGCCAAAGAAGCCAGAAGCACTTTACTCAAACTTGTTTCCAAGTTCCTGAATTCGTGTCCGGGATTCAGTGTTTTTCTGTTGTAAACACTTTGATGATGTTTTTTATTGTTGTTGTCTTCTTCTTTTTTTCTTTTATCATCAATGTATAAATTTCTTCGAAGTATGAATGACAAAATTCTCTTTTCTCTTTATGCCAATGCTCATATGTGTCTCACATGAAGTGTTGTTATACATATATAAAAACTATTGCTGGTGCCCATGTGTCATGCGCGTGAGGCGCTACTGAGGATTTTAATCCTGAGCTAACGCCGGCGCTCACATGTTATGCACGTGAGGCGCCGCTCTAGTCCCGAAAAGAATCAATGCGGGCGTTTATGTATCGTGCACGTGAGGCGCTGCTAATGGAGTCGTTTCACCTCCTTGCTCTGATTCCCATGAGTTAACTCTTTCTTTTCCCATGGCTTTTTTGCCGGGCCTTCGGAATAGCTCCACCATGCACCACACTTTCTGTGCCTAGACTTAAATGCTCCTCTTTATAATCTGAAGCTCTGCTTCCCCCTTCTTTCATAAGGAAAGAACCACTTTTTTAACAAACCAAGAGTTATGGCTTGCAATCGTCCGCATGCTCGTCGGCAACCATGGAAGGTACCTATCGAGGGAATTGTCCCTAGTTTTGCTGTGCGTTTAGCAGATCCCATTCTCACTGATGACCAATGTGACATGGTGATGTACGAGCTTCTGGCTCGTAGGGGCTCTCCTCTTCCTGTCGGCTCCATTTGGCTTCGGACGATACTCTCGTCTGTACTTGCTGACATCCCTCCTGATCCAACGGAGATGACTCTAGCGATGCTTGACGCGGCGGAGGACAAGATCGAGTGCTTTCACGAGGCTTGTTTGATTACCCAGCCTCTGAGGGATTGTTTGGTTCGTCTGTTAAGCCATAGATGGGCTCAGCGGGCCATCATGTCTGCCTTCGCTGATGAGCATGGCGTTGACCGATGGGGAGCGACTCCTTGCGAAGATTACCGCTTCGACATGGTGGAGAAGGCATAGAGGGAATTAGAGAATCTTGTATATTATTTTGTTAATCCATGTATCTTTGATCCCATAAATAAAAATAATGTCGACCACTGAACGTTTCATCCCCAGCGCATATTCATATGGGCATCTTGCCTATGTACACATATTTTGTATTTTAATATTTAGAAGTTTCTGATGCATGCATCTAGACATAGGTGAACATTGGACTGAAGTGATGCATAGCATTTGGCCGGTTTCTAGCTGCATACACGACTTTTATTAGAATTTTGATCTGAGAATATAGCGAGCGGATTCAAGCGTCTTCTCATATCTCGATCCTTAAGAAATGTAGTTTTGACCGAGGCCCATAAGTTGCGCCTTTCTGTTTCTTGATGTCTTGACTTGGCGTAAAGTAGTTTATGTACTCATTCGGAGTTTGTAGTTTATTCACTCATTTCGGAGTCTCTAGTTTATGTACTCATTTCGGAGTTTGTAGTTTATTCACTCGTTTCGGAGTCTCTAGTTTATGTACTCATTTCGGAGTTTATTTAGTTTACCTCCCTTTGGTTACAGGCAAACTTGTCCTGACGTTGTATATAGATAGCCTCCATTCTTTATGACAAAGGTCCGTTAGCTTTATGGTACTAGGGTTTTAAGTCCGTGGTACTATCGCGTTGGCTGATGTATTCCTTGATATACAGTCTTTAAGCTGGTTTTCGAGTAACCCCGCGACTGTCATGTATCTAATCCCTTCGAGGGCTAGACAAGACATCTTCAAGTAATCTCCTTAGGTTATATTACCGTCGGAAGAGCAAGCGTTAGGAATTTGCCATGTCGCTTTTTACTTGAGGTTAGGCTCAGTTTGGAGCTTCGATGAGTCATAACCACTCCGCACTGGTGTGGGATGATCCTTGACAGTCTTTTAAGCTTTATATGAGTTGCCGGCGAGACCCGAAGTTGGGAATATGCCGTTGCTTCATTTTTGTTTAGACGATGTCGTGCTATTTCTTTGTTGAAGTAGAGTAGACATCTGTAGGACCTCTATACAGTATATATCGCAGTTGAAGCCCAGAGCTAGGAATATGCCATTGCTCCCGTTTTATTTGATAGTCGCGTCTGCGTCCTGCTGAAATAAGGAGGGGAACGCCGAGATAGCCTCCAGGTTGTATATGCGCTGTCGAGACTTGGAGTTAGGATTTTACCGTGACTCCATTTTTGATTTAACCCTTGGGACTTTGTTGACGTCCTGTCTGCATCCTGTCAGAATGAGAAGGAACGTCGGGGTAGTCATTAGGTTGTGTATGGACCGTCAAGACTTGGAGCTAGGGTTTTGCCGTGACTCCACTTTTGATTTAACCCTTGGGTCTTTGTTTACGTCGTGTCTTCATCCTGTCGGAATGAGAAGGTACGTCGGGATAGTCTTTAGGTTGTGTATGGACCGTCAAGACCTGGATCTAGAGTTTTGCCATGACTCCACTTTTGATTTGACCCTTGGGTCTTTTTGGACGTCGTGTCTGCATCCTGATCAGTCGAAAATAATGTATTTTTAACACGTCAATTTTCCTATCTTTTGCATTCATCTAGAGGTGTTAGGTATTCATATTACACATATTAGCAAAACACCTGTAAATTACTGAATTACCTGTACTGTATGCTAAAACCGGCATTTTTAGGAAAATTGACTGTTTTTCATGGCATCGCATCATCCTTGTATTGCGCAACACTTGTTTCGAAGTCTGTGCAGGAAATTTTAGGAGAAATGCCACAATTGTCAAATGGCTGATAAAAAAATATGCCAACTCAATGACTTGAGATCTGGAAATAACCTAAAGGGTATTACAAGATTCAGAACATCAGAAAATAACCCTAAAGTCTACTGAAGAATTACCAGAGAATTCAAAGCAAAGTGGACATCAAAGGACCGCGGATTCGCGGCCCAAACCCACTTGGCGCCGCGGATCCGCGGTAGTATTGACACGTCAGCAGCAGTTCTTCAGCTCGCTCTCTTATCTCAAGTCAAGTACCCCTTTAAGCTACTGCAATTTCCAGAACACTCCAGAACATTCTGCCAGATCAGAAAGGGTTCCTTGTACAAGCTAATGATGTCCTAGCTTCCAAAGCAAGCTTCACCTTAACTACCTTAAAAGCCTAGAACCTTCTCCCTAACCTCCTAGCTTAAGGTGGAAGCTAAACCCTAACTAACTAGTTCTAGAGGTTTCTACCTAACTAACTAGCTTACAAGGGAAGCTAACCTAATCCAAGCTTCTTAAGGAAGCTAATCATTCTCAAGCCTATAAAAAGGACCCTAGGCTTCACTTGAAAAAGTTGTTGATTGTTGTTGAAAATTGTTCCACTCAATCAACCCAACACTTTCCATCTCCAAACCCTAACCCTAATCCAATCAAGAAGCCAAAGTTCAAGATTCTTTGAGTTCAAGCAAAGCAAGCCTTCATCCATCCTTTAGAAGCGAAGCCGGACTTCATCGGAGCATGTGATCCAAGCCGATCCGCGACTCAAGGAGCCGAAGCAACGCTAGATTCGACGATCTCGTTCCCTTCTCAATTTCTTGTAGTTCTTGAGCAAAGTGTAACAAATTGTTGAATAAATAAAGGTGATGATTCTTTTAACTTGCTTATCTTTCAATTCAAGCATTATGATTCAATTTCGATTCTTGAATGTATTCTTTATGATGATGCTTGAGTAAAACTTCGCTCGTGGAGGAGTCGAGACGATCGGTAGAATGATGATGTTGACGAATCTTTAAACATTTTCTTAAGTCCTATAACGATTGTAAATTCTTGAAAATTGAATGATCGATGATCTAGTTTCGATGCGAAATGCGTTCTTGATTATTTTCGCACGGAACTAGAGATCAACGATCGATCATTCGATTTCCTAGAAGCTATCTTATGAATGAGATTTATCGAAAGGCCAAAGGATAAGATGAGGAAACCCTAATTCTTCGCAAGATCTTTAATCCTCGATAAATCGTCATCGATCTAGCATCAATTCGTTAATGGATAAGAAAAGGTAATTGCTAATCTTCTTCACATCTATGATCTAATCGATTCCTACGAGCTACATTTCATTTCTTGAAACTTAAATCGATTAGAATTCTATCAATTCTTGTTCTTGATTTTTTAATGCTTTCTTGATTTTTGATTAGATTTAGATGATTCATGAAATTCATTGATATAAATCCTATAATCAAGTTTTCTTTTCTCTTCTCATTAATTTTCAATTCAAACAAAATAAATACGAACAAATTGCACAATCCCTGTGGACGATCCGCACTTACTAACGCGCTACAATTCGACACCGTTATTGATTGCGGTCAAATAATTCTTTGATTGTGATTTCTATTCATTTTCTAAACCGACACACAAAGAAACGATCAATCAAATGGCGCCGTTGCCGGGGATCGTGCGTTAATTCGTTCTTTATTGAAATTTGAGTTGAAAAGATTTATTCCATTATAATTTTGAAATCAAAATTCGCGCAAACTCTAAACGTGTTGTTGTGATTTGTTGCGAGGAAATCTGGAAGCTGTGGAGAAAGTGAAATTTTTTTCAGAAATTTCCAGGGAGCTCAAGGAGTGAACAATAGCTTTCTGTGAAATTTGTGTGCAGTGAACATTGAAAACCGCCGCTGATCCGCGGTTTAAGCCACTCATTGCCGCGCAACTGCGGCCAGTCTAGGGTTTCTCTGTACAAAAATTTCTCAGGTGAATTCTTACTTTCTTATCTCCTTCCTCTGTCTGCTCCAATTAACAATTTTCTGCAGGCTTCTTTGCAAAAATCGCAGCGCCGCAAAAAACAATAAAAATTGTGCGTGTTTTTGGTTTTTGGTTGTTTGCATATTAATACGGAATTTAAGGGGCACGGCCAAATTCAGATTAGGTGGGGAGTTCATTACCCTTCCTAAGCCCCAAAAATCACAAACTTGCATCCGCATTTACCCTCATTAACTAAAAAAGATCTAGAGATGACTATAAGGACCGTCGCGCTCACTTAGGATAAGAGAAGGCCGTGGGTAATTCATTGCTCATCCGCGTTTCTTTTGTGGTGTCTAAGGCAAGTGTGTCTAAGGCTAGTGGTTATTAATTAGGCCCACTACTTACGTAGTGGAGTACCTTCCCACTTACCTGGCACTTACCTGGCCACAGGGGAGATAAAGAGGCAGTGGAGGATTTATCCTGCGACTTGTCTTTTGGCAGTTAGGAGCGGTCTAGAGCTTTGACCTAGGCGACCAATAGAATTAGGGTTTTGCTTGTTGCATTTGTTGTGCTCGCATCATTTTTTCAAAAAATCCGTCCATTTTTCAAAACAAACACCGCATTCATCATTTCCCCTAATTATAAGTCACGCTGCCACTTGTACTAACCCTTTTTGGTACAAGATAGGCTGGACACGGGATTCTAGTGCCCGTTTAGTCCGTGTCCCCCCGATCGACTCCGATGTCGGTATTTCTACATTTACTTCTCCTTTACCCACCACCACACCCACATCGATGGATCTGTCTCCATCGAATTTCTTTACCACTAATCTGCCGCCGTCCGTTGGTGCGCAGAATCCACCCGCATCTCTCTCCAAGAGAGGTGCTATCCTATGCGAGGTCCTCTTTCGACCTGCTTATCCACACCATCAGCCAACGGGAATAATTTTGAGATTAAACCCCAATACATCAATCTTCTACCCAAATTCCATGGTCTCGAGTCTGAGGACGCATACGTGTTTATCACGAAATTTAAAAATGTATGCGCAATGATGGGTACGTCACAACTTTCAGTGGATGCTATGCGTCTACGTCTTCTTCTATTTACTTTGTACGATATAGCCGAGAAGTGGCTATATAACATTACCGCACATTCCATTACGAATTGGGAAGAATTCGTTGCGGCATTCCTCAAGAAATTCTACCCTATACAAAAGACAGCTCGAGTCCGTAGTGAACTCAATCAATTCACCCAGCTTCCGAATGAACCGTTCTTGAAGTGCTTTGAACGCTTCAAGGATCTTTTGGTTCAATGTCCTCATCACGGCATCCCGAGATGGGATCTGTGCCGAATCATTTATGAGGGCATTAACCCAAACACTAAACAGAACCTTGAAGCTATGTGTCAAGGCAATTTTATGACCAAGGATGATGGGGAAGCTTGGAAATTTTTAGAAGAGTTCGCTGAAAAGTCTTTACAGTGGGAGAGTGGAAACATGTCATCGTCTAGGGGTGGCGTACACAAAATTGATGTGTCCATAGGTGTTCGAGCTGAGATGGCAGCAATGCAAAAGAAGCTCGAGGCTATGGAACATAAATTTTTAGCAGCCTCCCTAAACCCAATGTCGCTCCCCAAAACTGTATGTGGGTGCTGTTCTGATCTTTCTCATTTAACGGAAGAATGTTCATTAAATTCTTCGTTTCAAGGTCACGAGCATACCAATGCCGCATTTCAAAGACCTAGAAACGATCCATATTCTTCCACGTACAATCAGGGTTGGAGGAATCACCCGAACTTTGCTTGGAACCAATCCCAATCTCAAAACACGGTTCTAAATCTGAATCAATTCCAAAGGGTCCCTCCACCACAACAGCAACCACTTCAACTCACTCAGCACCCCTCCTAGTCACAAAAATTTCAAAACCAGGTCAACACTCCTGCACCGCCTAATCCTATGTAGTTGACCTGTACTGACGAGTTTTCTCAATTCACACAAACCATGAATTCACTCTTGGCAAATTTCATGGAAGTGTCAGCTGAGTTTAAGTCTTCCGTCAGTGAGATAAAGAAAAACTCAGCGTCCCAAGCTGAGAGTATCAGATCGATGGAAACAGAAATTGCACGATTTAAAGCCGAAATGAGTGCGAGAGAAAAAAAGGAAACTTCCTTCTCAACCCCTACCGAATCTTGGGCATTACAATGTAAATGCCATCACAACGTTGAGATCAGGAAGAGTGCTTAATAACCATGTTGGGGAAGAAATTGATGATATTGAAAATCCTATCAATAACACCCCGGCTGAGACCTTTCCTCACACACACACTTCTACTTCTGATCCTTGTTCTTCTACCCCACCGCCTTCTCACGAGCTATTCTCCGTTTCCCTCTAGGCTCGACACCTCAGCAACCCACTTCTAGTTCTCCACAGACGATCCCCACTCCTGTTTTGGGATCACGTCTACACCTCTCACCTTCTCCTATGATGGACCCAGCGCTTATTGCTAAAGCACCTTACCCGAATCGGTTAAAGGGTAACAAATCGAGTCCACATATGGCGAAAATTATGGAAATGTTCAAACAGGTTAACATCAACATCCCCCTCCTAGATGCTATTCAACAAGTCCCTGCTTATGCGAAAATTCTTAAAGACTTGTGCACTAGGAAGAGGAAGACTCAAGTGACAAAGAAGGTCTTCATGTTTAATAATATTAGCACTGCTTTTATCCCACAGCTACCAAAGAAACGTAAGGACCCGGGATGTCCTACGATATCGATTTCTATTGGGGGTAAAAACATCAACCGTGCTCTTTTAGACATTGGCGCAAGTGTTAACCTACTTCCATATTCTGTCTATGAGCAGCTAGGGATTGGAGAGTTGAAACCAGCTCACTGCACTCTCCAAATGGCAGACCGTTCGATCACCAAACCTAGGGGTGAACTAGAGAATGTGTTGATAAAGGTCGGGGAATTTTTATTCCCTGTGGACTTCATTGTTCTCGATACACAACCTGTAGCAAACCCACGGAGTCAAATTCCGGTGATTTTGGATCGACCATTCCTTGCCACTTCCAATACTGTCATTAACTGTAGAAACGGTTCAATGAACTTATCCTTTGGAAATATGACCATTGAACTGAACATCTACAAAATTGGAAGTCAGCCATCAGAACCCTCTGCTCATATTCTTGATGTGTGCTCTGTCCACGAGATTGCTCCCGAAAGTTGCGGAGTTGACGAACTTTGCTTTACAGATCTCGACGACACTACCACATCACTGTTTGATCTTGCACATGATCTTAGTGAGGACACCTTTTCCACGCTTGAGTCCGACACTTCTGACTCATCACCACCCGAGTCTGTATCTTTCACAGGCTATGAGCTTCTTCTTGACTCCGAAAATCACTCAATGATCCCACCTTCTATTATTTCTCCGCCAGCATTAGATCTCAAAATTTTACCTTCTCATCTTAAATATGTATATTTAGGTGAGAATGAGTCTTTACCGGTTATCATATCCGCTTCTCCAGCATCAGAGCAAGAGAATGCACTTTTGTCGGTATTGAGATCTAATAGGGAGGCGTTTGGTTGGACCATGGCGGACATCAAAGGGATTAGTCCCTTGATTGTAGAACATCATATACATGTGATGGATGATGCCAGACCAACCCGAGAACCACAGAGACGGTTGAACCCCGTCATGAAGGAAGCGGTGATGAAAGAGATCGTCAAATGCCTTGATAATGGTATTATATACCCAATCTCCGATAGCCAATGGGTGAGTCCAATACATGCCGTCCCTAAGAAATCTGGCATCACCGTTATTACCAATGAGGCAAATGAGTTGATTCATACACGCGCCCAAACTGGGTGGCGTGTATGTATTGATTACATAAAACTCAATGCCGTTACGAGGAAAGACCACTTTCCTCTACCTTTCATTGATCAGATGCTGGAACGCTTAGCTGGACGTGAGTATTATTGCTTTATGGACGGATACTCTGGCTATAATCAGGTCCCCATTGCCAAAAAGGATCAAGATAAAACCATATTTACTTGTCCTTTTGGTACCTTTGCTTATAGACGCATGCCTTTTGGGTTATGCAAGGCTCCCGCTACCTTTCAGCGGTGTATGATGGGGATATTCTCTGACATGGTCGAGAATTTTTGAAGATTTTTATGGACAATTTCTCGATTTTCGGAGACTCTTTTTCTGACTGCCTATCGAATCTTGACGCGGTTCTTACTCGTTGCAAAGAGAAGAACTTAACCTTGAATTGGGAAAAATGCCATTTCATGGTCCAAGAGGGAATTGTGCTTGGACATGTTATTTCACGAAAAGGCATTGAGGTTGACAGAGCTAAGATAGATGTTATTCAAAACCTTCCTCATCCCAAAAGCGTCAAGGATATCCGATCATTTCTTGGCCACGCGGGCTTTTATAGGAGATTCATTAAGGATTTTAGCAAAATTGCTAGACCTTTAACTTTTCTCTTGGCCAAGGATACGACCTTCCACTTTGACTCGGATTGTGAGGCAGCATTCGACTCACTTAAACACTTTCTCACTACAGCCCCCGTTCTATCGTCTCCAGATTGGGACTACCCCTTTGAGCTTATGTGTGATGCATCAGATTTTGCAGTTGGTGCAGTCTTAGGACATCACATTGAAAAGATGCCATACGTGATCTATTATGCAAGTAAGACCCTGAACGATGCTCAAATTAACTATACAACTACCGAAAAAGAACTTTTGGCAGTTGTATTTGCATTAGAAAAATTCAGGCCTTACTTGATTGGCTCACCAATAGTTGTGTACACTGACCATTCCGCCTTGAAACATCTTTTGGCGAAGAAAGATGCAAAAGGTAGGCTAATACGTTGGATCCTTCTATTACAAGAATTTGATCTTGTTATCAAAGATAAGAAAGGATGTGAAAATGTTGTAGCCGACCATCTTTCACGCATCTCTTCTTCCCCTGTGACCCTGCCGATCAATGATTCTTTCCCAGACGAACAACTCTTGAACGTATCCGAGGAACCTTGGTTCAGGGATATTGTGAACTATCTTGCCACGGGACTGATACCCAACGATTGGTCAAAACAGGACAAATATCGTTTTCTATCCCAAGTAAAATACTTTTACTGGGATGAACCCTATCTGTGTAAGTATTGTCCTGACCAGATCATTCGCCGGTGTGTCCCGAATGAGGAGTTCAAGAGTGTTCTATCTTTTAGTCATGATCAGGCATGTGGGGGTCACTTCGATCCTAAAAAGACGACGGAGAAGGTTTTGCAATGCGGTTTTTATTGGCCGACCTTGTTCAAAGACGCTTTTGAGCATTGCAAAACTTGTACACAATGTCAATACACGGATAGGATTTCCCGGAGAAATGAAATGCCACAACAACCCATCTTAGTGGTTGAAATTTTTGATGTTTGGGGCATTGACTTTATGGGTCCCTTTCCCAACTCCTTTTGGAATTTGTACATACTGCTTGCGGTTGATTACGTCTCAAAGTGGGTTGAAGCCATTCCATGTCGCACTAATGACAAGAAGATTGTCATTAATTTCTTAAAAGAAAACATCTTTTCGCAATTTGGACACCCACGCGCTATCATTAGCGATAACGGGACACATTTCTGCAACAGGTCTTTCGAGACTTTGATGCGGAAATACGCAATCAACCACAGACTTTCTACACCCTATCATCCCCAAACGAGCGGACAGGCTGAGATTTTGAATAGACAGATCAAACAAATCCTGGAGAAAACTGTTGCGAAGAATAGAAAAGATTGGTCGACCAAACTGACGGATGCTCTTTCGGCATTCCGAACTGCATTTAAAACCGATCTAGGGATGTCTCCATATAGGTTAGTGTTTGGGAAGGCATGCCACTTTCCAGTCGAGATTGAGCATAAAGCATTGTGGGCTATTAAGGAAATCAACTTTGACTTAAACCAAGCCTGCAACTTTCAGAAGCTGCAATTAAATGAGCTAAGCGAACTCCGCGATGAAGCTTATGATAACGCTGTAATTGTAAAGAATAGGACTAAGGTTTTTCATGATAAAAACATTTTGAGGAAAACATTTACACCTGGTCAACAAGTCCTTCTTTATGATTCACGACTACACCTTCACGCGGGTAAGCTTCGATCTCGGTGGAAGGGACCTTTGATTGTGCGGTCTGTATACCCGCACGGGGCAGTAGAGGTAGAAAATGTTAAAAACGGCACATTTTTCAAAGTGAATGGACATAGATTAAAGCCGTATTTTTCCACTGACCCTACGGAGGAGCTCCTGTTCTTACAGGAGCCATTTTATTTGGATTAAAATTCCTCCGTCTCACCTCCATGTCCTGTAAATTACTGCATCATCTTTTGAATGGAGGTGAGTGAAAAGAATAAGTTTGGGGGAGGATCTTCACTTATATATTTTGCCCCCACTAATAAATTCCTCCCAAGCTTACAGGTTTTTGTAGATATAGCAGTTGGCAACAGTGAGGACACGGTTGAAAACAAGTTTGGGGGAGGTTTGTGCTTATTTTTGCATCATTTACATATCATTTGCATAAGCACAAAACATTTCTTTAAAAACCTATAAAAATTTACAATTTTTTGAAAACCTATAAAAATTTAAAAATTTTCAAAATATAAAAATATTTAATATTTAAAATATTTTTGTACATAAATAAGATAATAAAAGATTAGATAGTGAAAAATTACATCCATGAGATTAGAAAAATTTAAGAAAACCAAGAAAATTAGAAGTTTTCTTATACGAACTAGTAATAAGTAGTTATGAGCCGTTGTCCCAAGGGTTAGTAAGATGAAGGAAGTCACTAATCTGAGAATAAAAATAAGTCTGAAAAATAGTTCCTATTCTGGAAGCCAAACATTTTGAACGTTGATACCCTACTATTCGCACTTACACACGTCTTGAAGCCCGGGATAGTAGAGGATACCTTGAAATGCTCTTGTCTAAAAGCCGATGTATGAAGGAAATAAAAGAATAAAATGAATAAAATATAAAAATGGTGAGAAAAATGAACTCTGGTTTTGTTATCGCCAAGGCAGCAAAAAAAATATAGCGAGGGTGCCTCTTCACCTAGTACCCTAAGGCCAACTGGTCTGGGAGTCACTGCTAAGCCTTAGGTGGTGCAAGACGAGGAAAATGCACCAAATAAGCAAGCACATGAGTAGTCGGTCGGTTAGTACCTCAAGAAGTATTAACGGTCGCATGAAAGTGTGTGGGCAATCTCATCTAAATATTCATTAATTAAAAAGTACTGAGGCAGATAGGCAAGAGTATGATAGCTTGAATTGAATTTTCTTGGTGTAGGGATGTTCTTTACACACACGTAGGGGTATATGATCGATGTTTGGAAGAAAGATAGGAATGAAAAATAAGACGATGTTTTATTAAGGGGTTATGTGATTTCTAACATCTTTTCATGACTATTAAGATAGGGCTCATGACAACCGAAAAGCCAGCTTAGTTGGAAACCCTAATTTTCAAGGCTTTTCTTTTACAATTCTTTTCTTTTAATATTCACGGTCTTCCTTTTATTATTGGATTTTGTGGGTGCAATCCGCTGAAAACCCTCAGGAGACAACACTCCTCCTATTAGGGACACCTAGAGGCTTAAAGGCTTGTTGCACGTGCTCAGTGCAATCGTGTTGCCTACGAAAGTGTGCTAGTTAGTTTTTCTCTTTCTTTATTTTCTCCTTCTCTTTTTAATAAAACAGTTCGCTCGAGACGACCGAAAATAAGTTTGGGGGAATTTGATCAGTCGAAAATAATGTATTTTTAACACGTCAATTTCCCTATCTTTTGCATTCATCTAGAGGTGTTCGGTATTCATATTACACATATTAGCAAAACACCTGTAAATTACTGAATTACCTGTGCTGTATGCTAAAACCGACATTTTTAGGGAAATTGACTGTTTTTCATAGCATCGCATCATCCTTGTATTGCGCAACACTTGTTTCGAAGTCTGTGCAGGAAATTTCAGGAGAAAGGCCATAATTGTCAAATGGCTGATAAAAAAATACGCCAACTCAATGACTTGAGATCTGGAAATAAACTAAAGGGTATTACAAGATTTAGAACATCAGAAAATAACCCTAAAGTCCACTGAAGAATTACCAGAGAATTCAAAGCAAAGTGGACATCAAAAGACCGCGGATCCACGGCCCAAACCTACTTGGTGCCGCGGATCCGCGGTAGTATTGACACGTCAGCAGCAGTTCTTCAGCTCAGCTCTCTTATCTCAAGTCAAGTACCCCTTTAAGCTACTGCAATTTCCAGAACACTCCAGAACATTCTGCCAGATCAGAAAGGGTTCCTTGTACAAGCTAATGATGTCCTAGCTTCCAAAGCAAGCTTCACCTTAACTACCTTAAAAGCCTAGAACCTTCTCCCTAACCTCCTAGCTTAAGGTGGAAGCTAAACCCTAAGTAACTAGTTCTAAAGGCTTCTACCTAACTAACCAGCTTACAAGGGAAGCTAACCTAATCCAAGCTTCTTAAGGAAGGTAATCATTCTCAAGCCTATAAAAAAGACCCTAGGCTTCACTTGAAAAAGTTATTGATTGTTGTTGAAAGTTGTTCCACTCTATCAACCCAACACTTTCCATCTCCAAACCCTAACCCTAATCTACTCAAGAAGCCAAAGTTCAAGATTCTTTGAGTTCAAGCAAAGCAAGCCTTCATCCATCCTTTAGAAGCGAAGCCGGACTTCATCGGAGCATGTGATCCAAGCCGATCCGCGACTCAAGGAGCCGAAACAACGCTAGATTCGACAATCTTGTTCCCTTCTCAATTTCTTGTAGTTCTTGAGCAAAGTGTAACAAATTGTTGAATAAATAAAGGTGACGATTCTTTTAACTTGCTTATCTTTCAATTCAAGCATTATGATTCAATTTCGATTCTTGAATGTATTCTTTGTGATGATGCTTGAGTAAAACTCTGCTCGTGGAGGAGTCGAGACGATCGGTAGAATGATGATGTTGACGAATCTTTAAACATTTTCTTAAGTCCTATAACGATTGTAAATTCTTGAAAATTGAATGATCGATGATCTAGTTTCGATGCAAAATGCGTTCTTGATTATTTTCGCATGGAACTAGAGATCAACGATCGATCATTCGATTTCCTAGAAGCTATCTTATGAATGAGATTTATCGAAATGACAAAGGATAAGATGAGGAAACTCTAATTCTTCGCAAGAACCTTAATCCTCGATAAATCGTCATCGATCTAGCATCAAGTCGTTAATGGATAAGAAAAGGTAATTGCTAATCTTCTTCACATCTATGATCTAATCGATTCCTACGAGCTACATTTCATTTCTTAAAACTTAAATCGATTGGAATTCTATCAATTCTTGTTCTTGATTTTTTAATGCTTTCTTGATTTTTGATTAGATTTAGATGATTCTTGAAATTCATTGATATAAATCCTATAATCAAGTTTTCTTTTCTCTTCTCATTAATTTTCAATTCAAACAAAAAAAAAATACAAACGAATCGCACAATCCCTGTGGACGATCCGCACTTACTAACGCGCTACAATTCGACACTGTTATTGATTGCGGTCAAATAATTCTTTGATTGTGATTTCTATTCATTTTCTAAACCGACACACAAAGAAACGATCAATCACATCCTGTCAGAATGAGAAGAACGTCGAGTTGATATCTAGGCTGTAGATATTGCCGTCCAGATCTGGCTCTCCCTTTGACGGAGCCTGGTGGGAAAATACGGTTGTAACGTTTCGGAATATTTTAGATAATTAATTATTTTATTTTATTTATTTAAAAAAATGTAATTTTAAATTTTTTTTTCTAAAAAGACTTTTTATATGTGGCTAGGGTATTTAAGTAAAGAGAATAGATTGTTTAGGTAACTTTAGTTGTCATGAGGGGTTTTTGTGGAAAGTGTTAATTCTTTGTGAGATATGGAGTTGTGTGGGGGTTTATGTGCTATTGTGTTGATCTATGGTTAAGGCTAAAGTGAACCTCATCCACACCACACCAAGGGAGGCACCTCAAGCCACCACCTCATCCTTGTGCATATGCACATCACCTCTTCATGGTGACACCTCCTCCTCCCTCTATCTATTCGTATTTCCCTTAATTTTTCAGTTGTCATACAATATAACTCTTGTAAAAACTCTTAGCATAGAAAAGCTCTCCACCCTCCATTAGGAAAAAGAAAAGAAAAGCTAAGTTCCTTGTGTTTCTTGATTCAATCCCTCAAGCTAGACTTCTCAAATCTTTGTGCACCTCTTGGAGAGATTAGCTATGTGGAATCTTTCCTATTTGGTATATACCTCAACCTTCTATATCTTAAGTTTTTAGTTCTGTAAGTATAGTGTTTATGATATCGGAAAAATTGTGTTTTGGTTAAAATTTAGCTCTGTTAGTATCTGATGTGTTATTGCGAATCCATAACTAAATCTAATAGTATGGTAGCTTTATAATTTGGCCTAGAGTGTACCCTAGAAACCCAGACTTTTTCTTTCACAAGTCGACCGGCGAAGACGTCATTTTTCCCGGCGCCGCCGGCTGTTTGGGTGAGTTGGGTGTTGATTCTTTGTGGGTAGCTCTCTGTAGGTCATGTAAGGTATTCGGTATACTTTGATTTTCTTATATAGTCTGTATATAAAATCAGGAAGCTAATTGCCTTACTTTTGGTTATATTTTAAAGTACGATACGGATATTTCGTATCACGTTTCATGTTTTCATAAAAAACGAACCATATGGGGGTAGCTCAGGTTAGCCTAGGTTTTATATAACTCACGATATTTTCACGTATAACGTTATGTATTTAAGTTCTTTTAGCTTTCACGTTTTTTCCGTATTGGATTTTGGCCGCTTTTATACGAAAGTTCTTTTCAATGTTAGGTTTAACCGTGGGGACTTCAGAGGCAGCAAGGAAGGGAAAGGGATTGATAAAATCCGAATAGATTATGACTTGTCCCGGTGAGTAGACTAAACATCTACCGGGGACATTGTAAAGATGGCGTACAACGCCCGTAACTAGAAGTTATGTTACAATTATTTTCCATTCATATTGTTTATATAATTAAACCTAGCATTGCATATTGTGCATCCATACTTATTAATTGTTGTTGCTTAACACTTGTTAGGACATTTGCACTATTATCGATGAGTTATGTTGCACTTGTACATACCTACATGTTACACCACACCTCATCGGTAATTAACATGTCATGTACACACTTAGAACTTGCTATGTCACATATGCTCTATAGCACACTGCTAGTATTATTAAGAATTAGTGTTACGCACTATTGTTATTGTTTTGACACATATCATATCTCACTTTCATTGCTACTACTTGTATCATCATACATGTTCGATTATGAGATTTCTTGTTTTGAGTTTTTATGCACTATTGGCAATATTCGACATTATTTTGGATTGATGTGATATGTCCACCACGAGTTGTTTTTATGATTTGGATTTATTCCGAACCGAGTGGGGGGGCTATACGGTTACAGATTTTTACATTATCCAGACTGAGTGGGGGGATATACAGTCGGATACATGGTGGACCCAGTCGAGACCGAGGGGCAGGAAAGCCGCATTAGAGGCGGGGAGCCTAGCAAGGACACTCGATACCGGAGATAGTTTGAGAAACATGGCGGATATCTGGAGGATACCGACCGATATTGCTGATTGACAGGATCGTTCGGGGAACGAAGCCTGCTAAAAACACTGAAGATTTGTGTTGGTGTTGGACACGGAAAAACAATGGATCGTTTATAGAAATGATTGAGATTTGAAATACTTGAAGAGATTTCTGTGTTGTTTTATACAGTTATTATAGTTACATATTCATGTTTCCATATGCTTTCATATATCATACCTACCCGCTGTTCACTTTTATCACTATTTCTTCATGCTTACAATTTCAACTGTTGGATGTTAGTTTATTCACTGAGTTGGCAACTCACCCCCGTTGTGCCTTAGTTCCTTACAGGAGACGCGTTGACGCATAGCGGCAGTGCGGAAACATTTATCAGCTTTTATCGCTTATCTTGCTAGGTGGGTTACATATTTAGTAACCGCCTATTTTTGGTATAGGTATTTTGGATCTAATATCACTCCATCAGACCCTGTATATTTTGACTTAGAATGAGGCATATTTGTATATGTTTTGATTCGATTGAGTGAGATCGACTAGTTATGTTAGCTTATGCTTTCTTTACTTTATGCATGTGCTTCTTCGCTTTGAGCGTCGTATTGTTATTGCGTAGGTTGTTTCCCCCGATTGGCGTTGATTTTGCTCCCAATTAGGGATGCCACTTTATTAAATGTTTACGTAACTGTTTTTATTAAAAATTAAAAGGGAGGTGTTGTCGAAATTTTAAATACTAAAACCAGTTAATTAGATTTCATTTTAAAAACCATTCGATATGGGACATCATCCTTTTTGCTTTTAAAAATGTACTTTCTTATTTTCGCAAACAGGGTTTTGATCTTGTTTTCTGGCTTACTCGGATTGTGTCGGCATCTTTAGATGTCATACAATCTAAATGCCGGTCACGCGCCAAATTTGGGTCATGACAAAGTTGGTATCAGAGCTTAGGATTAACCTTACGGAACTTTAAAGTGACTTTGGAGTTTTTAGGCATAAAATTTCGTTATTTAGATTGACCATTTGTTTGATGGAGTAGGCAACTTAGGATGAGTAATGTACCGTACATATGTTCCGCGGTATATTTACGATACGGTAGCCTGCCTAAGTGACCTTATGATGTATATCTTGATTAATCCTTCCTTTGATTATCTATTATTGCTGTTCCTATTCATATACCTTATCAACTCTCGTTTCTTGTTCCAGTTGCCATGACCGTGCGTGCTAGGCGAGCCACAGCCAGGGATGCAGCTCGGAAAGATCCGCCAGTTACGGCGACTGACCCACAGGACATCCCGACGGCACAAGGACATGTTGATCCTCCTCTTCCCGCTAGACTGACTAGACTAGAGGAGGGCATGTTGGGCTTACAGCAGATGATGGGGCAAGTTGGCTGAGGCCACCCGTATTCAGAGACAGGATCAGGCATCGACGATTGTAGAGCATGTTGTACAGCCCATGCAGACAGTTGCACCTGTAGTCTCGAGGTTTATGGAGGTTTCACTCTCGGAGTTCGTGAGGTTGAGGCCTCCGGTGTTTACAGGGACAGACACGGCAGAGGATCCCCAGTCATTTCTTGATAGGATGGCTAGGATGGGTAGGTCCTTGAGATGTTTGGATACGAGGTGGAGCTGACCAGTTTTCAGTTGGAGGGACTTGCCCAGACATGGTGTGAGTCGATGGAGAGAGGGCGAGCAGCAGATCTTCCTTCGATGTTATGGGCAGAGTTTTCTGAGGTTTTCTTTGCTAGATTCCTTCCGCAGAGCATGAGAGACGCCAGAGCCAGCAGTTTTGAGGCATTGCAGAAATCTGCAGATATGTCTGTGGCAGATTGTGATTTGCATTTTACCCAGTTGTCACGCTATGCTCTATACTTAGTTCCCACGGAGGAACTCAGGGTGAAGAGATTTGTGAGGAGCCTGGA
Source organism: Agapanthus africanus (assembly GCA_030015575.1). Lineage (NCBI taxonomy): Eukaryota > Viridiplantae > Streptophyta > Magnoliopsida > Asparagales > Amaryllidaceae > Agapanthus > Agapanthus africanus. The sequence continues at coordinate 163,861,243 of CM057348.1, forward strand.
TACACAGTTGTTCCTTGATATGGGCTCCCAGCACTTCGATACTTATGCACAGGCTATGGATGCAGCGATTCGAGTGGAGGAGTGTCTGAACGAAATGACGATTGTTCCAGAATCGAAGAGGGCCAGACTTATTGGGTTAGTTACCAGACAGTTTGGCCGAGGTCGTGGCAGGTTTGTTTCGGGACACAGTAGTGGTCGAGGTTGGGCTCAGGGCCGGATGTATGGCTCGTACCCTAAGGAGCAGAGGCCACCGTCTACATGTTTCAGTTGCGGGCATCCAGGGCATTGGGCTAAAGAATGTAGACATCATGGAGGGACTGTCGTTCTGCAGGCTGCTTTACCCCTCCACCTTTTACTTCGATGGCATTACTTTCTCCACCAGCTGCTACCATATGCCAGACAGTCGCACCGCAAGGCCATAGTTTTGCCGGACGTACTCAGAGGGGACGAGGAGATCGAGGGAGAGGACGTCAGGATATTGGTAGGGGTCAGGCTCGGGTTTTCGCTTTGACTCCCCAGGATGCCCAGGAATCCAATGCAGTTGTGACAGGTACTCTTTCCGTATGTTCCTTAGATGCGCATATTTTATTTGATCCTGGTTCTACGCACTCATATGTGTCTGCACACTTTGCACTTTCTTTGGAGAGAGATTCGTCGTTATTAGAGATACCGCTTGTTGTGATTACTCCAGTGGGAGATTCTTTTGTAGCCCGATGCGTATTCAGGTCATGGTCCATACGTATTGGTGATAGAGATTCGTTAGTCGACTTGATTCTTCTCGATATGCAAGATTTTTATGTACTTCCCGGTATGGATTGGCTGGCCGCTTGTCATGCTTACGTTGATTGCCGAGGGAAAGCGGTTGGATTTTGTTTTCCTGGTGAGCCGATTTTTGTTGTGCAGGGAGACTACAGCGTTACTCCTGCCAACCTGATTTATGCCCTTAGTGCTAGACGGCTCTTGAGGAAGGGGTGTCATGGTTTCTTAGCGTTTGTTCAGGATATGGGAGCCGCTGAGGTCCCGTTGGACCAGGTTCCGATCATACGAGAATTTCCTGATGTGTTTCCTGCTGAGTTACCAGGGTTACCGCTAGAGCACGATATTGAGTTTTGTATTGACTTGATTCCTAGTGCGGGGCTTATTTCTATACCGCCCTATCGGATGGCCCTGACGGAGCTAAAGGAGCTCAAGAGTCAGTTGCAGGAATTTCTTGATAGGGGACCCGTTCGTCCGAGTGTATCGCCGTGGGGAGCTCCGGTCCTATTCGTTAAGAAGAAGGACGGCAGCATAAGATTGTGTATCGACTATAGGTAGATGAATCGAGTAATGGTTCGAAATCGGTATCCATTACCTCATATTGACGACTTGTTCGATCAGCTGTAGGGAGTCGACTATTTCTCGAAGATTGATTTGCGGTCCGGGTATCATCGATTGAGAGTCCGGAATGATGACATTCCGAAGACTGCCTTTCGGACGTGCTATGGGCATTACGAGTTCCTGGTGATGTCTTTCGGACTCACCAATGCACCGGCAGTGTTCATGGATTTGATGAACCAGATCTTCAAGCCGTTCCTCGATCAGTTTATCATTGTTTTCATAGATGATATTTTGATCTATTCTAGGAGTCGAGAGGAACACGAGCAGCACTTGAGGGTTGCAATACAGACTTTGAAAGAGCATCAGTTGTGCGCCAAATTCTCGAAGTGCGCTTTCTGGCTTGACAGGGTGGAATTCTTGGGTCATATTTTTACGAAAGATGGGATGCAAGTTGATCCGAAGAAGATTGAGGCGGTACAACATTGGCCCAGACCCATGTCAGTGACTGAGATTCGTAGCTCTTTGGGTTTGGTAGGCTATTATCGTCGCTTTGTAGAGGACTTCTCTCGTATTGCAACACTTATGACCAGCTTGACCCGAAAGGGAGTTCCGTTTCTTTGGACTGAGGGATGCAAGCAGAGTTTTCAGCAGTTGAAAACTCGTCTGACGACTGCGGCCATTCTATCTTTACCGTCAGGCTTAGGCGAATTTGCGGTTTATTGTGATGCGTCTCGTGTTGGCTTAGGTTGCGTGTTGATGCAGCACGATAGAGTTATCGTCTATGTTTCTCGGCAGTTGAAGAAAGATGAGCAGAACTATCCTGCCTACGATTTGGAGATGGTCCCGGTGGTCTTTGCACTGAAGATTTAGAGACACTATTTATATGGAGAATCGTGCTAGATCTTTACAGACCACAAAAGTCTGAAGTACATATTCCAGCAGCGGGATTTGAATTTGAGACAGCGTTGCTGGATGGAGCCGGTCAAAGATTATGATTGTGAGATTCTTTATCATCCAGGCAAGGCAAATGTAGTAGCTGACGCGTTGAGTAGGAGACCTGGGGAAAACCGCATTAGAGGCGGGGAGCCTAGTGAGGACACCCGATACTGGAGATAGTTTGAGAAACACATCGGATATCTGGAGGATACCGACCGATATTGCTGATTGACAGTGTAGGGTGTTTTTCGTCACCCCAGTGAGATGGGAATACGCGCACGCTTGTCAGGCGTACTACAGATTCCCCCTGCCTAGGGTAGGCGGGGGTTTAATGATTGTGGGGATCCGAATCTCCGGCAGCCGCGGACTAAGCTGCCGTTAATTACCCCTCGCCTTTGGGGCGAGGGAACCTCCGATTAACGGGTTAAACAGGGCATGCGAACTCGATGTGCAATGTACGTGTGTTTTGTTTGAAAAGGGGGTTTGGATATATCGGGAGCCATGCAGAGTTTTTACGGGGGTCCCGCTACCCGGATAGCGGGCTGGGGGTCAAGGGGGCTAGCAGCCTCCTTGCGGGGTTCGGGGCAGCGCCCCGGCCCGAAATTTTTTTTGGAGGGGGAGAATGTTGCGGAGTATGTATATGTGTGAGTTTGTATACATATATATATATATGTATATGTATGTACATAAAAAGAGGGGGGAAAGGCATCCAAGGGATGCGTGGGGCCAGCTCCTTGAGCGCTGTGCGCTCAGGCGCAAGCGCGCCACGTGTCGGCACGTGGGCGCTTTGCGCAAGAGCGCTGCGCGCAGGTGCGTAAGCGCGCGCGCGCCACGTGTCGGCACGTGGGCGCTTTGCGCAAGAGCGCTGCGTGCAGGTGCGCAAGCGCGCGCGCGCCACGTGTCGGCACGCGGGCGCTTTGCGCAAGAGCGCAAGCGCGCAGGTGCGCAAGCGCGCGCGCCACGTGTCGGCACGCGGGCGCTTTGCGCACTTGCGCTGCGCGCTGGAGCGCAAGCGCGCGCGCCACGTGTCGGCACGCGGGCGCTTTGCGCATGAGCGCTGCGCGCCGGCGAGGATAAGAGGCTTTTAGCCTCAAAAAAGATTTCTCAAAAGAGAAATCAGAGAGGAGTTGGACTCCTGAATGTGTTTTGGGGTTAATGGAAGGGATTCTTCTTCTTCCTCCTGTTGTTTGCTGGATCTTGAAGATCAAGGGATGTGAAATATCAAAATCTCTCTTTTTTTGAGATCTGATGGCAGATCTGAGTTCCCCTTAATGGGTTTTGTGGTGAAAAACTATTTAGTTTTTGAAAAAGGAAGAGTAAAACTCTTGATTTAATTCAAGAAAAAAGAAGGTTTTGGAACCTTGAAGAAGGAAGAAAGATCTCAGATCTGAAACTTTTTTTTGGAGAGAGAAAAAGTTGTTAGATATTTTCATTATCTTTGCATTTATAGGCCATACATTTTACACATAGCCCCTTGGGCTTCACAAAATGGCATTTTGCCATCCCATGGCTCATGTGCCATTTCATTTTTGCACATAAGCCATGGGCTTACAAAATATTGGCTTTATGCCCATTTTGTTTACATTCATGCATAAAAAATTACATAAAAATTATTTATGACATGATTTATATTTTAGCATGGGGAGGGTCGGCCGCTTCATGTTTCGGACTCGACCTGGGCATGGGCCCACTTGACCCGGGCTTGGGCCCACCTGGCTCGGGGTTGGCCTTGACTTTGACTCGGTCAACCGGGATGTAAATTTTTACCCCAACAAAGTGCCCCCCATCAATAAATGCACACCGCACATTTGAGTCGTGTGCATGAAATTGATGGATCTTGAAGCTGAACTTCGAGGTGGAACATCATTCCAGAGGCGAAGCATCATCCCGGGGAGCATGATTCCCGGGGATCGGAGCATCATTTCGACGAGCGGAGCATGATTCCAGGGTTCGGAGCATCATTCCGAAAGGCAGAGCATAATTCCAGAGATCAGAGCATCTTTCCGAAGAGCGGAGCATAATTCCAGAGATCGGAGCATCGTTCCGATGGGCGGAGCATGATTCCAGGGTTCGGAGCATCATTCCGAAAGGCAGAGCATAATTCCAGAGATCGGAGCATCTTTCCGAAGAGCGGAGCATAATTCCAGAGATCGGAGCATCGTTCCGATGGGCGGAGCATGATTCCAGGGTTCGGAGCATCATTCCGAAAGGCAGAGCATAATTCCAGAGATCGGAGCATCTTTCCGAAGAGCGGAGCATAATTCCAGAGATCGGAGCATCGTTCCGATGGGCGGAGCATGATTCCAGGGTTCGGAGCATCATTCCGAAAGGCAGAGCATAATTCCAGAGATCGGAGCATCTTTCTGAAGAGCGGAGCATAATTCCGATGAGGAGGTCGTTGGTTGATTCCGAGCCGAAGCATAATTCCGACAGGGAAGGAAGATACACCGAGGCGAACCATCATTTCGACACGGGGTGCACATTCTGAGACGAAGCATGATTCCGACGCAGAGCTTGTTGGTTGATTTGATTTGGGTTGACATCAGTATCGCTACACTGGAATATGGTACCAAGAGCGAATCATCATTTGTCATGAGAGGATTTGGGAATTGGTTTTTGTTTGGCATCAGCATTGCTGCACTGGAATGATGCCAGGAGCAACTCATCATTTGCCCCGGGAGGACTTGGGAGAGATTGGGATTGTTTTACACCCGTGGATTGTATACGGTTTTGCAGGATGCATGATCCAGACCGTAGGGCCAGAAACATTTCAGGACTTTGTTGGCGTCTGCATCGCTGCACTGGAATATGGTACCGGGAGCGACTCATCATTCGCCATTGGGGTATGGGATTTGGAATTTGGTTGGCGTCTGCATCGCTGCACTGGAATATGGTACCAGCAGCGACTCATCATTCGCCACTTGGGGATTAGGGAGCGATGGCTTAGGAGACAGGTTTGGATCCCTATCACCTAAGACTTTTCAATTTTATGGGCCGTGAGGGTCCCATAAAAGCATTTTCTCCCTACGAGTCGTAAGGATCCCGCAGGTGTATTTTCTCCTTAAGAGTCGTGAGGACTCCTAAGTGTGTTTTTCCTTGGTGAGTCGTAAGGATCTCACGAAGGTTTGTTCTCCTCATGCATCGTGAGGACACATGAGTGGGTCTTTCCAATGAAGCATAATTCCAAAGGCGGAGACCAGCCGCGTAACTGGTGGTCGCGGTGGGGCATGGGTATGCTGAGAATTATTTGAGCCCGTGGATTGTATACGGTAGTCAATTTGGGGACTGGCCGTAGGGCTGAAAGAATTTTGGGAAATTGGATTTTGTTTGGCGTCTGCATTGCTGCACTGGAATAATGCCAGGAGCAACTCATCATCCGCCCTTGTTTTTTTTTTTTTTTTTTATTTTACCGCGATTGCTCTATCATTTCAGCTTTTCTTATCGCGAAGGTCGCGATCGCCCTATCATTTCGGCTATTTATTCGCGGTTGCCCCATCATTTCGGCTTTATTTTCATTTTCATTTTTACTCGCTGATTTTTATTGCGAGTTGCCCCATCATTTCGGCTTTATTTTCATTTTCATTTTTACTCGCTGATTTTTATTGCGAGTTGCCCCATCATTTCGGCTTTTCTTTATTTTTCTTTTATTTACACATTTTTTTTTATTTACATTTTTTTTTACATTCCCAGTTTAACGACTTAGAGGTCAATTGTTCCCAGTTTAATGACGTGGTGGTCGATTGTTTTCAGAGAAAGGCAGATGCCTGAGAGAATCGGTTTCACGAAGAACTTCGGTCTCCGTTTGTATGAAATTGGCGGTTGCAGCTTGACTGTTTGTTAACACGCCTTTGGACAGTTCTATCTCTCCTGCCTTGTATTGCTTTTCGACCCAATCTTTGAAGACGAAGCAGTCCTCAATGGCATGGCCTATCACTCTGTGATAGGGGCAGTATTTGGGGTCGTCGGTCCTATTCGCTTCCTGCGGTCTTTTTAACTCTGGCAGCTGTAGACCGTTCTTCAGGGCGTCTTTGAATATTTTACGGATTTTGTCCCTTCTGAAGGAATAGACCTTATCCAGCTTCTCTTTCAGTGGAGATTCTCCCCCCTCTCCGTGTTGGAGATAGTGCCCTCAGAGTCAATTATTAGGTCACAGGTACGTGATTGTAATGATTGAGGGAGGACCTATCCCGGTAGGACAGTCTTACTCGAGATGATAGTATGCTATCTGGTTTACCTTTATCATCGTGTACTGTTTTAGGTGACCTGACATGTCGCTATTACACGTTGATAGAGCCCCTAGGATTCTTGCTTGACCACCAGCAGTATGAGGGCGATCATATAAGTGGGAGCTGGGGTCTACAAGCATATCCTTAAAAGGTCCCTAGTCGTGGGAGTTTCGAGACCGGGCATCGATACTCCATTAGTAGACTAGTGTATACAGTCGAGACCCCGACGAGGGGCGGTGGCCGGTCTCACAAGCCACTGGTGTCAGTTGGATCACCTAAGATGTATACAGGTGCTCATTGGGTTATGAGTACACCGGACAGGACTCGCCGGGAACATGCTAGTTGGTCATATACCAGACGTCAGATGGCAGTTCCCTGGTGACATGTGTGCAGGTTAGTTCATCGACCTGGGGATCGTCATTTGTCTCGTGTGAGTTCCCACTGTACTTTGATTACTACCCTACCACGGCTCAAAGGAGTCGTGCAAACAGGTTTTAGTTGGGTACAGTCCCGAGCCACATGGAGGCAGTGAGCGTATCTTCAGGGGTTCGTCTCTCCCGGTATTGGGGGTGAGGTCGTGCTGTGTCTAGGAGAGCCATTACACAAAGTCCTTGGCCAAGGCAAGGAGATTTACTGGTAGGTATTCCAGTAGTATCTCAGGGTGTTCTGGGCTACACTCCGACACGACTTGTACCGCTTTTGGGGGTCTGACTTTTACCAACCCCCTAGGCCCGCCATGCGATACTCATAGACGAACGGACCGGACTGCACGGATATTGTCACTGACAGGCTCAGTAGGGTGTCAGGATGAGTTCGCTCATCGACGTCCCTTTTGGTCAATAGCTGGTGGCCCGTTACGTATTGGCTTATACCTCTGACGGGCTAGTGGTTAAATCCACAGCCATTGTATTGACGAGTCTTTAGAGTCCCCCACACTTTCAGTTACTCAGCTTTCGGGCGAAACGCTGTAGAGGCCGTATGGAGATATGGCAGGGTCCGATCAGATACGTGCGGTATTGCACGGATCAGGATCGGACGGTTTGTACTAGTAGCCGTATAGGAATATGGCAGGGTTCGATCAGATACGTGCGGTATTGCACGGATCAGGATCGAACGGATTTTACTAGCCGGCTTTGGTTTAAGCCGGTCCTAGTTTAGTACAGTGTAGATTTTGTCTCATTGCATTTGTATCCGGACGGAATACAGATGCGGGTGTGTATGCACAGTATCGGGGTTTTCCTGTAATTTATTACGGGACCAGTTTTCTGGAGTTGCCAGTTTGCATTCCGTTCCGGCCGGTTTTCCTTTGTTCTTTCCCGGCCGGACTTTTTCGATGGAGGGGGTTATTTGCAGTTTTGCAAATAATAATTTGTAGGGGGGTTTCTTGCAATTGTATTGATTATGATGGCTTTCATATCTTGCACCATTGACTTGCTTTTTATTGTGATTGAAAGGGTATGGGTTGAATAGTAGTTTAAGCATGGTGTATGTTTCTTTGACCATGGATATGGTCACCTTTCTTATGCTCCTACACTCACCTCCCTTTGCATTATGTGTTGATTCCTCCACCATTCTCATTCTCACTAGAAGAGAGTTTTATTCATGGTTGAGAAAAAGAAAGAGTGAAAGAAAAGAGAAGAAGAGGGTTTCATCTTCATCCTTGAGAGTGTTTCATTTTCTTGATCTCATTTCATGATAAGAAAAATGCAAGCACCATTTTTCTTGTCTTGTATCCTCCATCATCCTCAAATGGCAACAAACCCCAAAAGAGACACTACACTAGATAACCTACAGCATATCTTGAGCATGTCGAGTTGCCGGCTTCATGCTCGAGTTGCCTCGGTATTGAGGCGGGAGCCCGTAAAAGACGAAGGCGATGTGGTGCCCTTTCCGGCGAGGAGGCGACGAGGAGGAGAAGGACGGAGATCCCGTGAGGAGATAGGAGTGGAGATGAAGACCGGAGGACTTGGATCGTCGGTATACATCTCTTCCCTTTCTTTTTAGTAGCGTAGACTAGTTAATGGTTCGATCCGGAGTTTAGTGCGCGGTGGTGCCGGTTTGCAAAGTCCGCAAAAATTTAAGTTTATCACCGTTTCCGCATTCCGGCGTCGGATTGACGGCCGGGGCGCCGCCGTGCACTTACAGTGGTATCAGAGCCTAGCCATTAACTTCGTCTAGCTTCGTTTGATGTGTTTTTCAATTCCGATCGACCAAAATTCCAAAAACCGTATTTTTCCTTCACATCAGTTTCTGTTGAAATTTTTTGAAGTCTAAAAATTTTTCATGTTGTAAAATATTGATGTACTGGAAAATCTAAGAGCTCTGTAAAAATTCGATGAAGTGACTCCACAGTTGGAGCGCGGAACCGCCGCGAAAACCCCATTTGTGCGGCCCTTCCGCCGCGCACTATTCACATCACTTCACCAATTTTTTACAGAGGCCTTCTGGGCTTAAAATATGGGTTTTGGAATATTAAAATTGGGCCCAGGATTTCTGTGAGTGCTACAGTTTTGATTGGGGGCCCACTTGTTAATTGTTTGATCAATCGGAAAATTTTAAACACATTTTTCACAGTATTTACATTATATCTGCGACCGTGAATGTCACTCGATCGGTAAATCCGGTCTAACTGCTATAGCCCGGTTAGACGGATTTGCGAACGTGACTTTCACGTTGATGTTCTATGTATTTGCTGTGATGTTGCGGATCGGTCGTGGGGGATAGCCTGGATGCAATGCTAGTACAGTTTTGTTGTAATTTGTACATTTGATATTGCGGGGCGAGCGTCCGACATGTGGACTGCCGTCACTGCCTGTTTGTATTATTATTTTGGGGCACGACCTGGTTGCGGTCGATGTACCCGGTGTATGTATATTTTACTTTCTGTACTAGGGTTACCCCGCGGAGGGGTGCACGGATAGCCGGGTTCTGGAGGGTAACAAGCCCGCATCTCATGGCATTGGGACGGAGGGGGCTTCACTCTAGGATTGGCGGGCTATTCGCCGCACTCGTAGGGGGTACAGGTTGACCCAGGAGGGGTGCCCAAGTTACCGGATTCCGTGAAGTGCTGGGTGGTCCATTCACGGCGCTGAAGGGGGCTGCCTCGCTTCAGGTTTTGGCGGGTAACTTGCCGCGCCCGTAGGGGTCTAGGATTTCATTGCACAGGCTATCCACACGACCAGGGGAACGTCGGGTTTCAGTAGTGGCTCTGTGAAACCCGGGGATCCCAGATATCTGTATTGTTTCTGTGATGCTGTTCATTCTCTGTGATGTTGCATTTTATTCACGCCTTGAGCGAATATAATATATTGGTATATATATTAGTAGATGTTGTATATGTTTTGCATCCGCGCTAGTCCAGTCCCCGCTCTGTCGTTAGTTAGCTAACCTAACGGGTAATGACGGGACCCAGTGGCGAATGCGGATGGCATATATGTACGTCAGTATATTTTCGTTCTTTGTGGTGTGATCAATTGATGGGACTGCGTTGATTCGGATCAATGCAAGTTAAAACAAACCTAATCTGATGTTGTTGGAACACTTTTCAAAAAGCTGTTATTGCAAGGACGTTCACTTTTGTTTTGCATCGCGGTATTCATTTGGAATATCCTGCTCCTCAGTCGACGAGGCAAGGGCCGAGATCCCTTCACCGGGAGTGACCCCTTGGACAGAAGTTTGCGTCAGGGAATTAACTTCACTATAGCCGATTACTTTTGCTTTGCACCGTGGTATTCAGTTGGAATATCCTGCACCTCATTCTACGGGGAAAGAGCCGAGATCCCTTCACCGGGAGTGACCTCTTTAGTAAAGGTTTTCGTCACTATATTTTCTAAAAAGCTATCCGTTCCTTCAACGATATCAAGTTCATTACGTTAAAGGTTTTCGCCAGAAACCATTCGTAGCCCTCCGTCGTTTCATATGGGTAGTCAATAGTATTCAAGCTGTGTTTGTTGGCCAAAGTCAAGGCACAGTGTTTGGTAGCTGTTGGTTATTCATATGCAGCATAGATAGATGCGTTGGTTTGGAACAGTCGTACTGCCTTGTTGGCCAAAGTCAAGGGTATGTACGGGTGGATTCAAATTAACCTGGAGAATGACGGGCAGAACTTGACATGTGACTTATGATTTGTTGGCCAAAGTCAAGGTCATAAGAGCATGGGGCAGAAATCACATCGGGAGTTTCAAAAGTACTGAAACTTGCCAGATATGCGCATACCTTCTGGAGTGTGATACCGTGAGCGGATTCCGTCACGTTGTCATGCGATGAGAGTTGGATCCCGATTCCCACTGATGAGTTAGTTTACTCCTCGGGTAACCCCGACTAATTCTTCTTTCAGGTTTGGAGGAGAATTTGAGGTACAGTGGGAGGATTCCAGATTAGATAAATTGGTAACCATTCTGATCTAGGTTAGAGTGCACGCTGAGTGTTTCTTTTCTCTCTCTCTTGGCAGCGACCATTGACCCAACCCTAAGACTATGACTCAGAGACCAAGTTAACCGAACCTTCTTTAACACCGACCTTTGGATTGTCAGAGTTGCAAACCTCATTGCCACTCCTACTTTTACCCTTTTCTCCAGGACACCCCGTTTTACTACGAACGTCCACTTCCATTGGACAAAACCATCGTATGGTTAGATACGAACTCGAAGGGATTCGAGGATGGTTTCCGGTTCTGGAGAAAACGGATAGGATTATTCAGTTGTCTTTTCTTTTTACCCTCTCTCAGGTTACGAGTACTCCTTGGTTTAGGGGTAGTACACCTATTACGCAAATTGGATTGTCTTCTTCCAAACCTTAGGCTGGTGCCGACCGGTAGGGAATGAAGAAAACCAATTAGCATAACAATGGTGTGCAGAAGGTATTAAGTTCAGACAAAGCAAGGGATTAGTTAGAGGGCAAAGTAAATTGCAACAGATATTCACGACCAAACCAAATATTTCGTTACCACTCCCACATCACCTTTGTATTTCTCCAGGACACTCCGTATCACTACGAAGATCCACAGTTTATTTGGATACACCATCGTATGGTTATATACGAACTCGAATGGAACTTGTTCCAGTTCGGGGATGGATTCTGGTCCAGGAGAAATAGGAATAAAGTACATTCAGGTGTCTTTTATCTTCACCTTCTCTCGCATTGCGAGTGCTCCTAGGATTAGGACAGTACACCCATTATGCTTATTGGATAGTCTTCTTCCAAACCATAGGCTGGTGCCGAACGGTAGGGAAGGAAGAAAACCATTTGGCCTAAGGGGTGTGCAGAAGGTAATGACTAAAGACATATAAAGGGATTTGGAGAGGTGGCAAAGAATTATGCGGTTATAGTTGTGAATTTGGATAATGGTAGAGGCATTACTAGGAATACCAGGATACCCCATCGAAACATTTCAATGTTTCAGTTTCACTGTGTACTGTTAAAAGAAAACTGATTTTCCGATTAGACACTTGCTCCAGGGTATGTATTTACCAGTTCTGATTCTCACATCTGTATAGTTTTACAGATGATGAGTGGGAGTAAGTTATTGGGAATTGGGTGATCATCCTCATTATATCGGGATTCATTGTAATCGGTGATATTTGAGGAAATCACCTGGGTTGTTTGCCGGTCGGCAAATATTTGGTTTTGAATATCCACTGTTATGCACCAATTTCAAATTGATATATCTGTACGTCTATTTTCATAGAGTGAGATATACCTTTCTGAAATTATGTCTACGACATTTACCTATATCAGTGGATGGTTAGGTAAGGAGCATTAAACAGCGGTGTAATTATTCTTGACCATAAGTACAGTTTTCAACCTACGACACACAGTGAATGAGTAATCAGACTCAAGGGACTTTTACAGAGTATTGTATGTTGTCCAGGGTCCATCAGGACAGAGGGGATGGTCCTCGTACTATATTCGGTTTACTTATGACTCCTCTATTTTTTAGACAGGTGTTTCGTGGAAACACAGGGTCCGAATTTGGAGAAGTTTTATGTATTTGAATAGAGTAGAGAACCAGGTATGGCGAGTATCGGGATTCTTCAAAGAGATCGAAGATGTAGATACTTGTGGTATTCAGTTGAAAGTAATGATTAAGAGAACTTGCTTCTCTTTCAGATTACTCATAATTGGAAGCATTCCTAAGTTGAGTAACGCTGATCCGCCTCCTTCCATTTAGTTGACATGCGCTGGGGACAGCTGCATGATTTGAATCTGGTTCAATTAAATCAGTGCCTCTGTTTTTATATTGGATATAGAACAGTTCATATCTTAACGATGTTAAGGTACGGGGAGTTGTCCGGTTTATGATTAAAACCAGACACTGAACAACTCAAGGCACGTTTCTGTAATGGCTGTTTGTGGGTTGACCCAGGCTATGACGAGGGTTGATTTTCTACCATCTGGATGAACAATAGCGATATTGTTCTAGACTCGCCACAGTTTTATTAAAAATGGATTTTTCAGAAAAACAGTAGTGGGAGTATGGTAGAACTGGAAGCGATTCCAGAACCGCAAACGATTACTGAAGATTTGATAAGGAACCTAAAGATTCAATCTGATTTGACATTCCATTGGCCACTCCGCAGATAAGGTGGGTAACTTCAGGCACCCGAGAGGCACTACGGTGGCCTCAAGGACGGTGACAGGGAAGTTCTTGTTTACCCACAATTGCCATTGCTGTTGTTCCAGGTTACGAGACCCGGCGGGAGGATGAGTATAGCGTCGTTCTAAAACTAGTTTTAGAAGTGTACGTATATATGACTCTGCCAGAGGGTTGTCGTAGTCAGTGGGAGCAGCGGAAGCATTGGTGGACAGGTAGCTTATGTCTATTCATAGACTAAAGCAGATATAGCGGAGATAGATCATCTGTTTCTGATGTGACAGTCATAGGTTTGACGTCATCAGAATAGGGGATGGATCTGTTGAGAAGGTAGTAGGAAGTGATTTTCCTATACTACGATCGGTTATACTTTGGTCGTCACACAGTGTTTTCTCCACATGGAACTTGGACTTAATATCAAACATACTGGTTACTAGATCTAAGGTTTTAGGTCTAGATTTGGGTGGTTTCCCAATCTGGGTACTTAGACAGCATTCTAAGAGTATTTAGAATGGACGACTCCTGGCATGGTGGTGTACCTGCAGGTAATGGAGTCACCCTCTCTAAAGGTGTCTTACAGACTAAAGGGGAGAGGGATGTGCATGATTGGCAGATCACTTGCTTTGGCAATTGAGTCAATCATGTGATGTCAAGTACCACACCAGATGTTGTTCTTGCAGTAGGTGCAATAAGTTGATATTGATCCAATCCTGGAGAAACAGTCGGAAGCAGTTCTAGAACATAAGTCGATGTTCTAGGGAGATGATAACGACAGCCTCATTCAGGAGACAGTTATCATTCCAGGCTTCCAAGGTGACATGGACGACAAGGAGGTTGTCAGAGTTATATTTTTCCTTCTGATGAGGGGCAGTATTTTGGACAGGTGGTCCAAGGCAATACTGAGGGAGGCATGGCGCGCAGGATACTGATTAAGTTCAGTTGACGATACAGTCTAAGAAGTTTGGATTTGGAGTTCATTTATGAGCTATGTCCCATCAGACATCCAGACACATTCTAAGACAGGTATTGCTCTTTTCGGGAGATGGGTTTCTCCGCGAACTTGAGATATAGAGAGACATAGAAAGAAACAACTAAGCGGATCCACTCACTGAGGCTATTCCTCGAACGCAATAGTTCCGCAAACGAGCTTTGTGAGACTGACTAGTAGAGGAGTTGGATGTTCGGTATCACACGGGCTGTGAGTATGCGACATCGCAATAATTAGCCTTGAGTGCAAGTGGGAGATTGTTGGAGATAGTGCCCTCAGAGTCAATTATTAGGTCACAGGTACGTGATTGTAATGATTGAGGGAGGACCTATCCCGGTAGGACAGTCTTACTCGAGATGATAGTATGCTATCTGGTTTACCTTTATCATCGTGTACTGTTTTAGGTGACCTGACATGTCGCTATTACACGTTGATAGAGCCCCTAGGATTCTTGCTTGACCACCAGCAGTATGAGGGCGATCATATAAGTGGGAGCTGGGGTCTACAAGCATATCCTTAAAAGGTCCCTAGTCGTGGGAGTTTCGAGACCGGGCATCGATACTCCATTAGTAGACTAGTGTATACAGTCGAGACCCCGACGAGGGGCGGTGGCCGGTCTCACAAGCCACTGGTGTCAGTTGGATCACCTAAGATGTATACAGGTGCTCATTGGGTTATGAGTACACCGGACAGGACTCGCCGGGAACATGCTAGTTGGTCATATACCAGACGTCAGATGGCAGTTCCCTGGTGACATGTGTGCAGGTTAGTTCATCGACCTGGGGATCGTCATTTGTCTCGTGTGAGTTCCCACTGTACTTTGATTACTACCCTACCACGGCTCAAAGGAGTCGTGCAAACAGGTTTTAGTTGGGTACAGTCCCGAGCCACATGGAGGCAGTGAGCGTATCTTCAGGGGTTCGTCTCTCCCGGTATTGGGGGTGAGGTCGTGCTGTGTCTAGGAGAGCCATTACACAAAGTCCTTGGCCAAGGCAAGGAGATTTACTGGTAGGTATTCCAGTAGTATCTCAGGGTGTTCTGGGCTACACTCCGACACGACTTGTACCGCTTTTGGGGGTCTGACTTTTACCAACCCCCTAGGCCCGCCATGCGATACTCATAGACGAACGGACCGGACTGCACGGATATTGTCACTGACAGGCTCAGTAGGGTGTCAGGATGAGTTCGCTCATCGACGTCCCTTTTGGTCAATAGCTGGTGGCCCGTTACGTATTGGCTTATACCTCTGACGGGCTAGTGGTTAAATCCACAGCCATTGTATTGACGAGTCTTTAGAGTCCCCCACACTTTCAGTTACTCAGCTTTCGGGCGAAACGCTGTAGAGGCCGTATGGAGATATGGCAGGGTCCGATCAGATACGTGCGGTATTGCACGGATCAGGATCGGACGGTTTGTACTAGTAGCCGTATAGGAATATGGCAGGGTTCGATCAGATACGTGCGGTATTGCACGGATCAGGATCGAACGGATTTTACTAGCCGGCTTTGGTTTAAGCCGGTCCTAGTTTAGTACAGTGTAGATTTTGTCTCATTGCATTTGTATCCGGACGGAATACAGATGCGGGTGTGTATGCACAGTATCGGGGTTTTCCTGTAATTTATTACGGGACCAGTTTTCTGGAGTTGCCAGTTTGCATTCCGTTCCGGCCGGTTTTCCTTTGTTCTTTCCCGGCCGGACTTTTTCGATGGAGGGGGTTATTTGCAGTTTTGCAAATAACAATTTGTGGGGGGGTTTCTTGCAATTGTATTGATTATGATGGCTTTCATATCTTGCACCATTGACTTGCTTTTTATTGTGATTGAAAGGGTATGGGTTGAATAGTAGTTTAAGCATGGTGTATGTTTCTTTGACCATGGATATGGTCACCTTTCTTATGCTCCTACACTCACCTCCCTTTGCATTATGTGTTGATTCCTCCACCATTCTCATTCTCACTAGAAGAGAGTTTTATTCATGGTTGAGAAAAAGAAAGAGTGAAAGAAAAGAGAAGAAGAGGGTTTCATCTTCATCCTTGAGAGTGTTTCATTTTCTTGATCTCATTTCATGATAAGAAAAATGCAAGCACCATTTTTCTTGTCTTGTATCCTCCATCATCCTCAAATGGCAACAAACCCCAAAAGAGACACTACACTAGATAACCTACAGCATATCTTGAGCATGTCGAGTTGCCGGCTTCATGCTCGAGTTGCCTCGGTATTGAGGCGGGAGCCCGTAAAAGACGAAGGCGATGTGGTGCCCTTTCCGGCGAGGAGGCGACGAGGAGGAGAAGGACGGAGATCCCGCGAGGAGATAGGAGTGGAGATGAAGACCGGAGGACTTGGATCGTCGGTATACATCTCTTCCCTTTCTTTTTAGTAGCGTAGACTAGTTAATGGTTCGATCCGGAGTTTAGTGCGCGGTGGTGCCGGTTTGCAAAGTCCGCAAAAATTTAAGTTTATCACCGTTTCCGCATTCCGGCGTCGGATTGACGGCCGGGGCGCCGCCGTGCACTTACACTCCGAACATTGGCTTCCGAAGCTGGTTGGCATTAGGCCCGCTCAACCCTTGCTTATTTCGGTTAGCCGAAGCATTGAAAGATTCAGAATCGTCGGGATCTCCGCCTTTGCGATTATCGTCCTTTCGGTTTCTCCATGACCTATTGTTATTTTGGGAATCCGAGGAGGACTCCTACTTTGAGCGCTCCAGCATCTGAACTTTCCTGGTCAGCTCTTAGAATGTTTTGAGACCCGCGGTGCATAGAAACGGGGCCATCCAATTGTTGAGATTTCCGACGAGGAGACTGACAGATTGGTCCTGCTCTATCGGCGGTTCACATTTGACGGAGAGATTGCGCCATCGGGTTATAAAATCCGTGTTGCTTTCGTTGTTCTTGGGCTTGGTCCTTACGAGCTCGGCAATGGTGATCTTATCGCTGACGCTCATGAACCTTTGTCGAAACAAAGATTCCATTTGGACGAAAGTAGTAACGGAGCCATCTGGTATGCTCGCGTACCAGTCGAAAGCAACATCGGTCAGGCTATTAACGAACTGGCGGAGGAGAAGCGCATCATTGCCCCCAATATTCCCGCAAGATGCTTTGAAGTGGGCGATGTGTTGATTCGCATTTCCCGTCCCATCGAATCTTCCGAATTTAGGGATGACATAGCCGCTAGGAAATTCCACCAGATCATACTGAGCAGGATATGGTCTCCCACTACTGCTGATATCTTTTTGTGCTTCGGCTTCGGCCACCAATGTTTTGACTTTGCTGGCAACCAAATCCATGATTTGATCTTGAGTTAGCGGGCTACTGTCATCGGTAGCCAAGACATTTCCTGAGATAGGATGCGATTGACTTTCATGAGGTCCGCCCACTTTTGGATTTGAGGGAATAGGCGTCGGTTGCTTTGGGACACCGTTTCCCGGTTCATGAGCTGAGCCCTCCGCTTGATTGGGCGGTTGAGAGGCAAGTCTGGCCGTGAGCTGTAGGATGACATTTGTCAAGTCGTCGATCTTTGAGTAGAGCTTGGCCATCTCCTTATCTTTGCTTCTGAGCTGTTTTCGGAGCTCTTGGAGAAGTTGCTGCTCTGTGGTCTTAGGACGGAAAGTTGGCTCATCTTCGCTTTCCGAGCCTGACTCCTCATGAATTGAGGGCTCTCTCTGCCTATCAGCCTCATCTAGAGGGTTTTCATCATCCAGCGGAGGCGGCTGTTCTTGGGAAGTGGCAACCACATTAAAGCCAGATTGGATTTGAGATGTGGTAGCCCCATCCTTGCTCTTGCTGCGCATGCCCACCACGTAGACAGTGTGGATAACACATTCAGCCATCCCCTCATCTTTGGCGGGGTAACCCTGTTCTTCGAACCTCATGAGGTTTAGCCTGGCAGTAGCCCTAGCCCTTTTGTTGGCTCTATATCTGAGCCTTTTCTCCCTCAGCTTCTCGATTTTGAAGGCTTGGCCGGCATCTGCTACCCGGGAAGCCATTGTGAGTTGATCAGAGGGGAGCTTAGAGAAGACACCCGATCGAGCAGTGGTCAAGGGCACCGCTGGAGCTTGCTCAGGACGCGTTGTAGCTTTATTGGTGTTGATGGCCTTGCCCCCAGCTGGGGCCAAGGAAAATCGTTCAGACACCGACTTGCGTTTGGGTTGGGGCGCCCTTGAGATCACCACATTTGGTCTCCTGCCTTTCGAGACCGGTTTGTCTGCCACCGGGGCTTGAGGAGCTGGGATGGCGCCAACTGGCATGAACAGAATAGAGCCGAATGGTAGCAGCGGCTCCTCCCATTGTCGCCCGAGACTGGCCGGGAGGACCGTCCTGGAGTCTATCTTCATTGTGTAGGAGACGGGAGCTGAGTTCATCTTCGGAGACATTGTTGAAAGGTTGATTGCTGCACGAAAAAATAACATCATTTCAGTAGAAGCAATCGATATGTATATTGATTGAGTTCGCATGAACGTTTAACCCGAAATATGGGAGGAGAGATTGGTCCCACCGGACGTGCCAGAATCTGCAGGGTGTTTTTCGTCACCCCAGTGAGATGGGAATACGCGCACGCTTGTCAGGCGTACTACAGATTCCCCCTGCCTAGGATAGGCGGGGGTTTAATGATTGTGGGGATCCGAATCTCCGGCAGCCGCGGACTAAGCTGCCGTTAATTACCCCTCGCCTTTGGGGCGAGGGAACCTCCGATTAATGGGTTAAACAGGGCATGCGAACTCGATGTGCAGTGTACGTGTGTTTTGTTTGAAAAGGGGGTTTGGATATATCGGGAGCCACGCAGAGTTTTTACGGGGGTCCCGCTACCCGGATAGCAGGCTGGGGGTCAAGGGGGCTAGCAGCCCCCTTGCGGGGTTCGGGGCAGCGCCCCGGCCCGAAATTTTTTTTTGAGGGGGAGAATGTTGCGGAGTATGTATATGTGTGAGTTTGTACACATATATATATGTATATGTATGTACATAAAAAGAGGGGGAAAAGGCATCCAAGGGATGCGTGGGGCCAGCGCCTTGAGCGCTGTGCGCTTAGGTGCTGTGCGCTCAGGCGCAAGCGCGCCACGTGTCGGCACTCGGGCGCTTTGCGCACTTGCGCAAGCGCGCAGGTGCGCAAGCGCGCGCTCCACGTGTCGGCACGCGGGCGCTTTGCGCACTTGCGCTGCGCGCTGGAGCGCAAGCGCGCGCGCCACGTGTCGGCACGTGGGCGCTTTGCGCATGAGCGCTGCGCGCCGGCGAGGATAAGAGGCTTTTAGCCTCAAAAAAGATTTCTCAAAAGAGAAATCAGAGAGGAGTTGGACTCCTGAATGTGTTTTGGGGTTAATGGAAGGGGTTCTTCTTCTTTCTCCTGTTGTTTGCTGGATCTTGAAGATCAAGGGATGTGAAATATCAAAATCTCTCTTTTTTTGAGATCTGATGGCAGATCTGAGTTCCCCTTAATGGGTTTTGTGGTGGAAAACTATTTAGTTTTTGAAAAAGGAAGAGTAAAACTCTTGATTTAATTCAAGAAAAAAGAAGGTTTTGGAACCTTGAAGAAGGAAGAAAGATCTCAGATCTGAAACTTTTTTTTGGAGAGAGAAAAAGTTGTTAGATATTTTCATTATCTTTGCCTTTATAGGCCATACATTTTACACATAGCCCCTTGGGCTTCACAAAATGGCATTTTGCCATCCCATGGCTCATGTGCCATTTCATTTTTGCACATAAGCCATGGGCTTACAAAATATTGGCTTTATGCCCATTTTGTTTACATTCATGCATAAAAAATTACATAAAAATTATTTATGACATGATTTATATTTTAGCGTGGGGAGGGTCGGCCGCTTCATGTTTCGGACTCGACCTGGGCATGGGCCCACTTGACCCGGGCTTGGGCCCACCTGGCTCGGGGTTGACCTTGACTTTGACTCGGTCAACCGAGGTGTAAATTTTTACCCTAACAGACAGGAGCGTTCGGGGAATGATACCTGCTAAAAAAACTGAAGATTTGTGTCGGTGTTGGACACGGAAAAACAGTGGATCGTTTATGGAAATGATTGAGATTTGAAATACTTGAAGAGATTTCTGTGTTGTTTTATACAGTTATTATAGTTATATATTCATGTTTCCATATGATATTATATATCATTCCTACCTGTTGTTTACTTTTATCACTATTTCGTCATGCTTACAATTTCAACTGTTGGATATTAGTTTATTCACTGAGTTGGCAACTCACCCTCGTTGTGCCTTAGTTCCTTACAGTAGACGCGTGGACGCATAGCGACAGTGCGAACACCTTTATCATCTTTTATAGCTTATCTTGCTAGGTGGGTTACATATTTAGTAATCGCCTATTTTTGGTATATGTATTTTGGATCTAGTATCACTCCATCAGACTCTGTATATTTTGACTTAGAATGAGACATATTTGTATATGTTTTGATTCGATTGAGTGAGATCGACTACTTATGTTAGCTTTTGCTTTCTTTACTTTATGCATGTGCTTCTGCGCTTTGAGCGTCGTATTGTTATTGCATGGGTTATTTCCGCCGATTGGCATTGATTTTACTCCCAATTAGGGATGCCACTTTATTAAATGTTTATGTAACTGCTTTTATTAAAAATTAAAAAGAAGGTGCTTTCGAAATTTTAAATACTAAAACCAGTTAATTAGATTTCATTTTAAAAACCATTCGATATGCGACCTCACCCTTTTTACTTTTAAAAATGTACTTTCTTATTTCCGCAAACAGTTTTTTGATCTTTGTTTCTGGCTTACTCAGATTGTGTCGGCATCTTTAGATGTCATATAATCTAAGTGCCGGTCACGCGCCAAATTCGGGTCGTGACAACGGTTCCCTTTCTTTCATTTGTGCCCATGGATCGTATACAAGAGTCAATATGGACATTTCTGCAGGGCAGAGGAAATTTTATTTTATTTTATTTTTTATTGCCGCGATGCTCTATCTTTTCAGATTTTCATATCGCGAAAGTCGCGATTGCCCAATCATTTTGGCTATATTTTTTTTATTTTTACTCGCTTTTTTTATTGCAAGTTGCCCAAACATTTTGGCTGTATTTATATGCATATTTTTTTTCTACTCGCAGCTGTTTTTTTTATTGCGAGTTTGGAATCTGATACCAACCTTGGCATCAGCATCGCTGCGACTGGAATATAGCCAGGAGCGAATCATCATTTGCCGTGAAAGGACTTGGAGTTTGACACCTGTTTAGGCATGAGCATCGCTACAACTGGGATATTGCCAGGAGCGAATTATCATTTGCCTTGAAAGGACTTGGAGTTTGACACCTATTTAGACATCAGTATTGCTACAACTGAGATATTGCCAGGAGCGAATCATCATTTGCATTTGTTGATTTAAACAAAGGTGTCTTAGCAAACAGAGTTAGGATCCTGTCGACTAAGGCTTTTTAACT
Source organism: Agapanthus africanus (assembly GCA_030015575.1). Lineage (NCBI taxonomy): Eukaryota > Viridiplantae > Streptophyta > Magnoliopsida > Asparagales > Amaryllidaceae > Agapanthus > Agapanthus africanus. The sequence continues at coordinate 163,882,709 of CM057348.1, forward strand.
TTATGAGCCGTAAAGGTCTCATAAAAGTATTTCTCCCTACGAGTCGTGAGGATTTCATAGGTGTATTTTCTACTTAGGAATCGTGGGGATTCCTAAGTGATATTCTCTCTCATAAGTCATAAGGATCTTATAAGAGTGTTTTCTCCTTATAAGCCGAGAGGACTTACAAGTGTCGTTCACCATATGCGGACATTTCTTGCCATTGGTAGAACTTGGTGGAGGAAATGTTTATTTATGCCCATGGATTGTATATAAGAGTCGATATGGACATACTTGTAGGGTAACTTTGGGGAATGTGACGGCTTAAGAACAGGTTCAGATCCCTGTAGCTTAAGGCATTTGAATCTTGTGAGCCGTGAGGGTCTCATAAGGGGAATTCTCCTTACGAGTCGTAAGGATCTCGCAAGTATAATTTCTCTTTAGGAATCATGAGGATTCTTAAGTGTGTTGCTCCTATGTGAGTCGTAAGGATCTCACGCGGGTATTTTCTCCTACGAGGTCGAGAGGACTTTGCAAGTGCATATGAATTTTTTATTTTACGAGTTTGCGCCCTTACCAGGTTTTCACAAACTCGCCGGCAGTCCTGCTGTTTTTACTCACGGCACCCTTTCGGGTTTTCAGCCGTGCTCATTTTGCTTGTGGACATACCGTTTTTTTAATGAGATCGCGCCCTTCCGGGTTTTCACAAACTCGCCGGTAGCCCTGCTGTTTTTACTCACGGCGCCCTTTCAGGTTTTCATCCGTGCCCATTTTTCTTGTGGACATGCCGGTTTTTTTAACGAACGATGGAACTCTCGAAAGTAGTTTCACCGTGGGTGACCCATCTATTTACTGGTGGGATTTGGGGGTGGCTTCATCGCTAAAGTAGCTGCGTAGCCAGTGGGACTTGAGTTGCAACTTCTGCCATTGAGACTTCGATTGCAATATAGATCTCAAGAAAGCATAACCGTTTTGAAGGCGACATGCTAGTTTAGGGACATCTCGGTCCGTTATCGCCATGTTTGAGGCAAATTTTTAGTTTTAAGGACTTCTCGGTCTATTCCGCCATGTTTGAGGCAAATAATTAGTTTAAGAACTTCTCGGTCCGTTATCGCCTTGTTTGAGGCGAATAATTAGTTTAAGGATTTCTCGGTCCGATATCGCCGTTTTTGAGACGAAGTTTTAGTTTAAGGACATTTCGGTCCGATATCGCCATATTTGAGGCGAGGTTCTAGTTTAAGGACATCTCGGTCCGTAATCACCATGTTTGAGGAAAATTTTTAGTTTAAGGACATCTCGGTCCGTTATCTCCATGCTGGAAGCAGATAATTTCTAGTTTAAGGACTTCTCGGTCCAATGTCGCCATATTTGAGATGGGGTTTTAGTTTAAGGACATCTCGGTCCGTTATCGCCATGTTTGAGGCGAATTTTTAGTTTAAGGACATCTCGGTCCGTTATCGCCATTTTTGAGGTGACGGGGGTTCTTTGCATACTACTCTCAGAGTTTTTCACTCAGGAAGATAGCGAGTGGACACGAGTGTCATCATCTATTATTGACTTAGGTCACGACTCATCTAGCGTAGTATTTTTTGTGGAACCGGCCGTTTATTGGCCGGAAGGGTCTTTCGCCATGCATATCCATGAGCAAGTAGGTTCCATCTTGGTAGACTTTGTATATGATGTACGGGCCTTCATAGTTCGGCTCGAATTTCCCCCGTTTTGCATGATTGGGGATCATTGGTCTTTTGACGACTAGTACGAATTCGCCTTGGCGGAATGTTCTCGGTCTGGCCAGTCTTTCATATGACCGTGTCATCCTTGCCTTATAAGCCTCCAGGTTTTGCTGCGCTATAAGGAGGGTTTCATCGAGGGCATCGAGCTTCTCGAGCCGAAGATGAGCATTTTTTTCATCTGTCAGCTCATATCGAACCGCTACTCATAGAGAAAGGAGTTCTATTTCCAGGGGAAGCACTGCTTCCGTGCCGAATATCAACATGTATGGTGTTGTATTCGTAGCTGTTTTGAACGTTGTGCGGTATGCCTAGAGAGCTTCATGCAGCATTTCGTGCCAGTCTCTTTTGTTTCTGGACACCGTTTTTGTAAGTCTATGTCGCACACCCCGCAAGTTCGCGGGGAGGCGGAATACATCAAAAACGATTTTTTCTTTGTCAAAAGATCAAGCTTGCTTTGCAACATAGACTTTATCAACTTAGGATCTTGATTAAACCTTAACTAGCTAAGATATACTACAAGAAGGTTCTAACTACTCGGTTAGAGCGTTATACCTTCGTGTCAAGTCCTTCGGGTCTTCTCTTGGTTCTTGGCTCCTTGGATCAAGCTTCAACCATCTTCTCCTTTCTTTGGCTCCTAGGTAGCTAGAATTGAACTCGGTTTCCGGTCTTCTTTATGTCGAAGAAGATCCACCCGAGGGACTATGGTCAAGCTTCAACCTCAAGTGAGGTAACTTAGTGGCCTAATTTGCTAAAAGAGACTACTAAGTAGATATAGAGAATGATCAATGGACTAATATGTCTCAAGAGCTCTATGAATCACAACACATGTGAAGGGTTAGAGCTTGAGGGAGGATGAGAGGAAATTAGGAGAGAGAGTGAGGAAGTGAAAAATGAAAATGAGATAAAATATAATGGTTAAGAGAATGTCTAAGTCTCTACACAATAATTCAAGCATGGATTATTTAACTCACAAAATAATCACCCAAACTTGAATAGTAACCACAAACGAATAAACAAATACCAAGCCATGCTTTCAACCATTCCTCAAGTGTCTCCCAAAATTCCACCTCATTAATCCTTTTAAATCAAGTAATGGGGTGTCTCGTTCTAGAAGCTCATTCTTGTGAAATTACAAGAATGCCCTCACCGTATATATATACCCGTATTCGTATTCTGAAAAATACGAATACAATGAGACATGAATAGTCCAATAATATAATACTAAGATCCGGCTTAAACCAAAGCCCACTAGTATTATCCGTCCGAATATCATCCGTGTAGCTAGTACACGTAGTGAGCTGTGTGTGTTTGATTTAAGTTCAACATGATGGTTGAATAGTAGGGCAAAACTAGATCCTAAACTTGCTAAATTAAAACCCTAAAAAGTAACCTTTCTTAAAGTTTAACTATAGAAAATATATATCCTTGCAATTTATTTAGAAATAGGCAAATTTTGAGTTCAGTTCTAGGGATAAGTCAAAATAAGAGAAGAGTATTGAAATTTTTATTTGAAGTGTAAGTCTGAAAAATAAATTCTGAATCTTTAGTCTAAATTCTGATAATATATACCCTACAACTTGCACAAACACGCACCTTGAAACTTGGAATAGTAGAGGATACCTTGAAATGCTCTTGTCTAAAATCCTTAGTATGAGAAAAAATAAAATTAAATAAAAGTATAAGTGTGAATAAAAGAGATATAAAAAAAATGAACACTGATTTTGTAATTACTTAAGGCTGCGTGAAATAAAAAATATATATAGCGAGGGTGCTTTATCACCTAGTGCCTTAGACCAACTGGTTTGGGAGTCACTGCCAAAGCCTTAGGTATTACAAGACGAGGAATTACGCCTTAATGCACGAACAGATTTTGTAATCGGTCGTTAGTACCTCAAGAAGTATTAAAGGTCGCATGAAGAATGTGTAAGCAATTTCTTCTAAAATTCACCACTAAAAGTACTTTGGAAGATGGACAAGAGTATGATAGTTTGAATTAAATTTTCAAGTGTAGGGGTGATACATACACACATGTAGGGGTATATGATTGGGGTTTGGATTAGAGATATGGATGAAAGATTGGGCTTATACCTTCAGTAGATATGATAAAAATTCCTAAGTTGAGATGGAACCTTAGAAGGAAAATTCAAAAGATGCTGAAAGCTTAATAAATCTACAGAACATATACGATCTTAAGTTAAATAATAAGTGAGTGTGAAAAATACGGGTTGATGATTTCTAATTTGAAGATAATAAAATTTATCGCTAGAACACCGAATTGAAGAATGAAAGTCCATAGGCCAAATTGATCGGATTTTGTGGGCAGTATCCGCTGAAAACGCTCAGGAGATAACACTCCTCCTACTAGGGACACCTAGAGGTTTAACGGCTTGTTGCACGAGCTAAGTGCAATCGCGATTTCCTGCGAAAGTGAGGTTAGGATTTTTCGAGAATAAATCGGTTTTGCTCGGGACGAGCAAAAGATAAGTTTGGGGGTATTTGTTCATATCAGAATTTTGCATTATTATATTCCCAATCTTAATCATATTACAAATAAATATGTACTTTTGATCCATGTCTGCTAAATAGTTGCAGGTTACAGGTTCTCAGAACAATACAGTGAAATTCAGGAAAAGACGCTACAAATGTGAGACTACGACCAATAAATAGATGAATCTGTATGACGCCTCCTACAGTTTAAGGAACAAATGAAGATCAGTAAACAGTTCCATGCACAAGACAGTTCAAGGGCAGCACAAGATATAAGACTTCAAAGCGAAGCTTAGTGTAAAAGTCCACAAATTCTGCACTGTTGGAAATCTGGAAGAAAGTATAAAAGATTCTGACGAACCAAGTGAAGAAACCAGAAGGAAAATGCAACATGAAGAAAACCTGAGAAAACGAGCCAGAGATCCTTCAAGATGGCCGTAGAACTGCGGCCAAACAAGGCTTCCTGCCGTGGTTCCGCGGCCGTGCAGTGCATGTGTCGGTGCAAATTGTCGGTGGTGTCAGTGCTTTGACCCGATTCGATCCCCGGCAACGGCGCCATTTGATTGAGAGAGATTTTGCGTACGTGCGTTTTAAATCAAAATTATAGAATACCGCAATCAAGACGGTGTCGCTTGGTAGCTAGCCGGTTGAGTACAGGTCGGTCCACAGGGAAAACGTGTTCTTTTCTTATTGTTCTAACGAGTTAAGTCCTATTTTTGGTAGGTTTTGATTTTAGAAAAACTAAGATTGAATTTAATTCGATTTAAAACCTTGCTAGGGTTAGGATTAGGGTGGTTTGGAAATAAAATTCTACTCACTGCTTCCTTTGCCCTACTTTAGAACATAGGTGTTAGGGTAATAGTTAACAAAGGGGATTAACACGTCTAGGAAGAAACTTCGTTTCTTCCTTTTGGTCCTTATCCGTCCTTTCTTAACTCTTAGCCCTATCCTCTATGTAAATCAACCACAACCGGTCTAACTAGAGAATCACCGCTATCTCGTAGGATAGGGTGCCGTAGTGAGCGGTGTGTGTTTGATTCAAATAGAGTCCTAATTAATATATATTATGGGGCAAGAAAGGAGTGAGAGATTTCCATCTCTCAAACCTACCCAATCCTAACCCTAACAAGTGAGGAACTACTCACTCATTATGATGGTTACGATGAAATTCATTTTTTATAGTTTTGTTATAATAACCTAATTAACTTGCAGATAAATAAAGACAGATAAAAAAAATTGCAGAATTTAAATTCAGAACATAAGATAAAAATTAAGAACACTTACTTTTATTGACACCTCTTGACGATTACAATGGAATGAAAATTTAATCTAGAAATTAAAAAGAGGCATGCCTAATTAGGCTTTAGGGTTTCCTATTTATAGATAGGAGAAACCCTAGGGTTTACATCTGATCCACATTTGAAATTACAAGACTACCCTAAGAAAGCCGGGTCAAAGCACCGACACCACCGACAATTTGCACCGATACGTGCACTGCATGGCCGCGGAACCGCGGCAGGAAGCCTTGTTTGGCCGCGGTTACGCGGCCATCTTGAAGGATCTCTGGCTCGTTTTCTCAGGTTTTCTTCATGTTGCATTTTCCTTCTGGTTTCTTCACTTGGTTCCTCAGAATCTTTTCTACTTTCTTCCAGATTTCCAACAGTGCAGAATTTGTGGACTTTTACACTAAGCTTCGCTTTGAAGTCTTGTATCTTGTGCTGCCCTTGAACTGTCTTGTGCATGGAACTGTTTACTGATCTTCATTTGTTCCTTAAACTGTAGGCGGCATCATACAGATTTATCTATTTGTTGGTCGTAGTCTCACATTTGTAGCGTCTTTTCCTGAATTTCATAGTATTGTTCTGAGAACCTATAACCTGCAACTATTTAGCAGACATGGATCAAAAGCACCTATTTATTTGTAATATGATTAAGATTGGGGAATATAATAATGCAAAATTCTGATATGAACATACACGTATGTGATCGAAACCTTGCCGTAAGACCATACGACCTCTACATCATCTCGCCTGGACCAGGGAAACCCTCCGTGTGGGACTCTAAATACTCGTCAGTACGCTGGAAATGGGTTTAACCATAAGTCCGTCAGCGGCACTAGCTGTACGTAATAGCAACCTAGGTACATATCGAAAAGAAGGCCGACGAGTGAACTCATCCAAACCCTATTGAGCCTGTCCGTGACAATCTCGGTGCAGTTCGGTCTGTTCGTCTGAGAGTATTGCATGTAAGGTCTAGAGGGGTGGAAAACATCTGACCCCTAATTGCTGGGTTCCCTAATGTCGTCGCTGGGTTTCGGGAGGCATCGACCATGCCATTTTTATAAAAAAAATGGCACGCTAAAGAACCCTAACGCTAGAATCTTAACTAGAGAATTAGACGAACAAGCATGTAAATAATTTTACATCTAAGTGAACAAGGAATACAACCTTTGTAGACCAGTCCTTCACTTCAATAGCTCCATGTAGTAGTCCCTTCGTTCCAAGTAGTGATCTTCCGGACTCTAGTGAGTCTCCAAAAGGTGAAATGAACAAACTTGCTTGAAGTCTTCGAGGCCGAAAATGATCTATGTTGAGGAGATACTAACACAAGCCATCTCTTCACTAAGTGATGAACTAGTGAAGAAACAACCCAATCTAAATGGCTAGTAGAGAAGAGGTTGACGAAGTAGGAATTTTGATCACTTTAGAAATTATTTTCTCACTATTTTTCTTCACCTCTCATGAAGCTAGAAAGCTTTTTGGAGATGAGGAAGAAGATGAAGTGTGAATGGAATAATGAGTGAGAATAGAAACCATGGGTGAGTTAGTGTCATACACTAACTCATGTAGAGAATAAACCATGGGTAAACAATAATGGTTGGGTTAATAAATATCTTCAAGTACAACAAAATTAGTGGACTTGGTAAATGGTTCCACAAGTTTCTACAAGCTTCAACCATGTGACAATTTCCAACTAATTTGATTTACTTTAAATAAACAAAAACCTCACATTATTATAAGCATGGTGTGAGTCTCATACACCCATGTAGCATGTGGCATCTAGCATGACACAAAAGATGTATATTAATATATATCACATATATACCAAGTGTACACTAGTGAGAAAAAGAAAACTTAAGTGAGATAATATTAGTTAATGTAAGATAATATATTAAATATATAATTATATATTAAATTAACACTTGATTTAATAATCCGGCTATATAACATACAATCGACTAATATCAAATGTATCAATTTGTCGAATCAACACTTGATTCGACAGCCTGTCTATATCACATATAACCGGCCGATATCACATATCGCGAGAATAGAATACGGTATCACATACGCGTATTAATCTCGGTCCCGCACATATCACATATGTGCTCCTACTTCGTTTCACTTGAGCCAGGAAACCTCTGTGTAGGACTCTAAAGACTCGTCAATACGTCGGCAGTAGGTGGTGATCATATCAGTCACCCACAAGCCGCAAGCGGTCTGCTAAACGTAACGGCCACCCGGGTATTGAGCGATCAGAAGATCAACAAGCAAGTCTGCTCATACTCCTGCGAATCCAATAAGTAACACTACCGTACAGTCCGGTCTCTTCGTCAGATATGTCGCATATCACAGCCTGGGGGTGGTATAACGTCATACCCTAATAGCCTGATAAGTCATGCCGATGCAAGGTCCATAACGGTTCGAGAAACTACTGATAACACTTACCAGTAAATCTCAGCAACCCTTGCCAGGGATTTCCTGTTATGGCCAATCGAGTATAGCGCAACATCAACCCCCAATACCCGGAGAGGCGAATCCCCTCCTATCGCTCATTGCCTCCATGTGACTCGGGACTGTACCCAAAAACCACCGTTTTGCACGATCTCTTGAACGTGGTAAGGTGGAAATCAAAGCACAGTGGGAATCACACAAGACTCTATGACGATCTCGGTTCGACAGACTAACCTATACCAGTGTCACCAGAGAACTGCTATCTGTCGATAGATATAATACCATCTAGGAGTTCTCGGCGAGTCCGTCCAGTGTACCCAGTCTCCACTAAGCACCCGTATACCTTCTCTGATGTCAAACACCAATGGATGTGGGATCATCCATCGCCCATCATATGGGTCAAGAAACGTATACGCTAGTCTAATCTGGAGTATCGATGCCCTGTCTCGATACTCCCACGACTAGGAACAATTGAAGTATGTACTTACCGACTACCTCTGCCCCACTAGTATGATCTGCATCATAATCCTGGTAGTCAAGTACTCATCCTAAGGGCTTTATCAACATGTAATAGAGAGAAAATAAGTGTACATGTTAAGATAAAGAGCAATCAGATAGCATACTATCATGTCGAGCAAGAAAGTCCTCCCTATATATGTCCAAGCATCCACTACAATATACATCGCATGTACAGTAATGGCCTCTAGGGCATACATATAACTAACACTAATAACCAGACAAGTCGTGTCGGTATGGCTTAAGACCATCCGAGAATCTACTGGTCCAACCACCAGTAATTCTCAATCCTCCTTGGCCAGAGATTTATGGTGTTGACCAACCGATCATTGCATGACATCGACTCCCTATACTGGGAGAGACGAATCCCCAACAGTCGCTCACTGCCTCCATGTGGCTCGGGACTGTACCCAACTAAAAATTGTTTGCATGACTCCTTTGAGCCGTGGTAGGGTAGTAATCAAAGTAAAGTGGGAACTCACACGAGACAAATGACGACCTCAGGTTGACAGACTATCTGCACTCATGTCACCAGAGAACTGCTATCTGACGCTAGGTATAATACCATCTAGTCAGTTTTCAGCGAGTCCTGTCCGGTATACTCACACCCAGTGAGCACCTATATACAATCTTAAGTGCACCTCACCAATGGTTGCGGGACCAATCCATCGCCCCTCGTCAGGGTCTAGATATGTATACACTAGCCTACTCTGGAGTATCGATGCCCAGTCTCGATACTCCTACGACTAAGGACACTTTTAAGGATGTGCCTATTGACTACCCAGCTCCCACAAGTATGATCGTCATCACAACACAGGTAGTCAGGTAAACATCCTACGGGCTTTATCAACATGTATAAGAGATATGAAATACAAAGTAAAACATATCACATGTTAAGATAAAGACAAACCAAATAGCATACTATCATATCGAGGAAGATTGTCCTGTACATATATATCCCTAGCATCCTATACAATGAAGGCCTCTAGTGCATACATATCCAATAGTTTTCTTTATAATCTTCGTCAAGGTCTTGTTGAAAGTTTCAGCTAGACCGTTAGCACGAGAATTATAGACTGAAGAGTATCTCCAATCTATCTTATGCTGTTCTGCGAAGCGGCTGATTTTATGGCTTCTGTAGGATGGCCCATTATCCGAGATAATTCGCCGCGGAGTGTCGAACCGGTAGATGACATGGGTTCTGAAGAAATGGAGGATATTCTCCGTCTTCACCTCCTTTAGTGGTACTTCTTCTTCCCACTTAGAAAAGTAATCGGTCGTTTCCAGTATGAACCGATGTCCTTTGGATGACGCTGGTTCAATAGGGCCGATTATATCGGTTCCCCACATTTCGAAGGGTCCTCTGTTTAACAGAGAAGATCTTTCTAGTTTGAGAAAGATCAGGGAAATATTTTCCACATAGAATTTTAATTCTATCACACAGAATCAGATGTGAGTATTTTAAGATTGGGATGCTCACATACTTTGCATGTGAGTGCTGCCAAAGAATGTAGCAGGAGAACTCACGTGTTTAACACACGACCCTTAGCATGGGTTTTGGCCAGTTTATTTTCAGCGCTCATATGGTTTGCATATGAGCGCTCACATGTTTAACACGTGAGGCCTGTTTGGCCTTTAGTTTATTTTATTCAGCGCCTATATACTTTACATATAGGCGCTCACGTGTTTAACACATGAGGCTTATTTAGCTTATCAATTGTTTGATTACAGCACCTATATACTTTGTATATAGGCGCTCACGTGTTTAACACGTGAGGCATATAGGTGCTCACATGTTAACACGTGAGGCTCATTTAGCCTATTAGGTGTTTTGATTGCAGCGCCTATATGCTTTGCATATATGCGCTCACGTGTTTAACATGTGAAGCTTATTTAGCTCATGATTCGTTTTAACTGCAGCGCCTATATGCTTTGCATATAGGCGCTCACGTGTTTAACACGTGAGACTTGAGTAATGGGGAATTTTCTCCCATTTTCTCTCTTTTTATGAGGGAACAAATGCCCCCCAGCGTTTGTAACACCCGAGTTCATTTATACCAATTCCAGTTTCAGTATTTTATGTATCCATGGTATTTTTCTTGATTTAGCGTATTTGGGTGCGAATAGTATTTTACATATTACTTTGCATTTGACCCGACCCGCTTGCTTGAACCTGTTTGATTCACATTTATAGATTACCCTGACTTTTTGCATAGACACGTGCATCTCATGTATACTGCATACTGGCATTTTTACCTGGCATTGCATCTTTTACCATATAACATTTTAAGTCATGTAAAATATTTTAAAAATACATTTCATAGCATGCATGATACCTCTAACCCCGTGGTAGCATCCGTGCATCTTGTTCTTGTCCCGTTCAGTGAAACGGACGTGTTTGGATTGCTACGCGCACGTACGTGCATCCATTCTTGGGGGTATGCATTTTCTTTAACTAGGTTTTCAGTTTGAAATTTGGAAGTCGCATATATTTTTAATATTTTAAATTTGAAGTTTTAGACCCGACCCGGGCATATTTTGGAGTAAGTTTGTATTCGCCAAAGTCTTAAAACGGACTAATATTATAATATTATAATCTTTATTTCATTTTAAACTTCTTTAACTAAAAAAATATTCTAATTCTTATACAACTGTCTACATAAGATTTTTAAACAAACAAATATATTTTTATATCTAATGCAAGTCTCTCTCCCTGCACACATATACTATATATTATAATCTTTTATATTTTTATTCATTCAAATTACAACCCGTACTCAACTCAAAAATGACTCACGCACTCTTTCTCTCTCTCTCTCTACTTTTCTCTCTCCTCTTTGTATTTTCGGCCATGGCTTCTTCATCGAGCAACGGCCTGACCTTCAAGCTGCACCCCCTCGTCATCGTCAACATCTCCGATCACTTCACCCGCATCAAAGCCCAAACCCTATACCCTTCCTCGCCTCCGCCGACAATGGCGCCGCTGCTGCGGTGCTGCGCGTGTTCGGCGGCGTCATCGACGTCCAGCGCGGCCGCATCGTCAAGATCTTCAACAGCTTCGAGCTCCTCTTCGATCTTGTCACCCAAACCCTAGATCGAGCCTTCCTCGAGAAGAAGCAAGAGCTCTGTAAGCCTTTCCCTTTTCCTTACTGTGAAATGAACACTAGATGTTTGGAATCTCAAACCCTAGATAAGTACAATGTAGGGATTATAAAACACAATATAGGGTTTAATTGGTGAGAATATGGATAATTTGAGGTGAGACAAGTTCCCCTGGTCATAACCCTGGGTTTAGTTTTTTTAATATAAAAAAAAATTCTCTTGTCTTGGATTGAAAAGTTGTGGTCTTGTGTAGAAAGCAATGAACATAAAGTACAATCTGGGATTTACCAGAGTCTAGAAAACCTACCTTTGGCCACAGTGAGGCCTTCTTCTTAGTCTTCTCTTCTTCTCATTCCTTGTGTTTTCCTCTCGATATATTCACTGTTGTTTCTCGTTTGCCGGGATCCGACGTGCCGACGACGATTTCGACAACCCAGCGAGGATACCTGACCCGTGTGATTCCATCGTGCGTTGTTTGGACTCATTCCGTGTACCGTGCACGCGTCGCGACGTTTCCGCCGACGTGAGACGTTCCGTATTCATGTTCTTGATCCGTCCAGGCAAGTTAATCTTGCTACATGCTATTTAAACTACTACTTATGCCGTTTAAATTACTATGTACCTGTCAGAGTGCACTTTAGATCTGTAGTTCCATTTTAATACCAGAATTCTTTTTAAACATGTCGACGTCCCATTATATCATTTTAGAATCATGGCTCGAAATATACCCGTTTGCTGTTAGTTCTGTTATACATAGTACCCGCATTCATATTTAAATCTTGTAACACTTATTTGCATGACCCACAGTACCCTTCCATACCTTATACCTGTCGGACGACTGTTCGCGTATTTATAACCTGATTTAAAGCCCATCGCATGTTTAGATTATTAGAACATTTTAACCTGATTCTAATATCCATATTGTTATACTGTAGTATGTAATGTGCAACTATCCCTTAACACAAAATGATAACTGTGCATCGATATCATGCAATATGTACTTGTCTGCTTATCATCTTACCTGATCTAGTTTATTGCTCTGATAGTACTCATGCTTGTTCATTTATAATCTTGTTTATGTTAGTCGATTATGAGCATCCACATGTTATCTTGTACACCCGGACATGACTTGTACACATACTACTTGACCCGACATGGTACAGTACACTACTTGACTTGACCTGATGTACTATGGCTTGACCTGTTACCTGATCTCGTGTCTAATGCCAACAAACCTGACATGTAGTCCTCATGGACCGTTCCTGTTGTCTATCCAGACAAACCTGCTCTTACCTGATCCTGTGTTGGCATTAGTTCCTGATTACTGAATACCTGACTTGATATATATAACCTTGGGGGTATGGGGAAATCAAAGGTGTAACCAAGTGTGACTTACAAGGGTATTACATGATCCGTGGTCCCGGGGGGTAACGGGACAGAGCCATTTGTGACTGTTACATTCCTGATCCGTGGTCCCGGGGTTTAACGGGACAGAACCACTCGTGGTTCCCATATTCCCGATCCGTGGTCCCGGGGGGTAACGGGACATATCCTTTAAGTTACATGAGGAGTACATCAATTGATTTCAAAGACTTGAGAGTAGACAACCCAATAGAATAGTTTAGTTTACTCACTGCACACTATCCTTCACTGCCCTGCTTTACATTACTGTTACATCTGCTTTTCATTCATGATTATATTTGCATTGCCGGTTACCCTGTTTATATTTTATTGCTTGATGACATGACGCGCTGACGTCTGGGTTTTGCATGGCCCAGATCCTTCTACCTTGTTGCAGACTGATCAGGAGTATTGCCGCTGTTAGACGAGCGGTGAAGTTCCTGTCGGTAGGTAATTTCACTTCCAGGTGTTTCATTTATTGTATCTTTTGGCTTCCGCATATTGTTATTTCTTGACTCTTTACTCTGGCTTATGGACATGTACTAGATAGTTTACTTTCCTGTTCTGGATATCTCTACAGCCATAATATGACTGTGGAAGGATTTTTCCTATCCACAGGTAGCATGGTTGGCTATGTTACGTTCTCATCTTAGCGTACTCTGGAAAGCGGGGCGTGACATGGTTCTTTTATACCAATTCCAGTTTCAGTATTTTACGTATCCATGGTATTTTTCTTGATTTAGCGTATTTGGGTACGAATGGTATTTTACATATTACTTTGCATTCGACCCGACCCGCTTGCTTGAACCTGTTTGATTCACATTTATAGATTACCCTGACTTGTTGCATAGACACGTGCATCTCATGTATACTGCATACTGGCATTTTTACCTGGCATTGTATCTTTTACCATATAACATTTTAAGTCATGTAAAATATTTTAAAAATACATTTCATAGCATGCATGATACCCCTGACCCCGTGGTAGCATCCGTGTATCTTGTTCTCGTCCCGTTCAGTGAAACGGACGTGTTTGGATTGCTACGCGCACGTACGTGCATCCATTCTTGGGGGTATGCATTTTCTTTAACTGGGTTTTCAGTTTGAAATTTGGAAGTCACATATATTTTTAATATTTTAAATCTGAATTTTTAGACCCGACCCAGGCTCTTACGTGGCTTACACATGAGTGTAACGTTGTCCATCTTTACAACCGTTGGATTGCCTGGGGGAACGGGAAGATGAACCACTCCCCATCACGTCTTATAAATGGGGCCTTTGGCCTCTGAGATGACCACTGTTTCTTCATCTTCCCCTCTAATTCTTTCCTTGAGAATTTAATTCTCCTTCCAGAGCTTAGTTCTCTGTCCTAGCATTTCAGAGTTAAACTCTGCAAACACTTCTTTTGGGTAAGAATCATGAACGACATTCACCTCTTAGAAAACCCTTTTCGTTTTTGCCATGGATTTTAAATCCATCAACAGAGCTATGCTCTTTTCTTGAACTGATCTCTTAGAGATCTAAAAACTTTTTCTTTTAAGTAGACTCTGGGTTCTTGAAGATTTTTAGTTCTCCTCTTAGGGTTTTCCCTATCACCGATCTTTGAGGATCCTTGGAATTTAATTCCATTTTCTTTGTTTCCCCACCATGAGAGTTTCTGGGATTTAATTCCATTATTAAAGAATAATAATTAACGTAATCGATGGAGAAAGTGAGTACAGAGTGTAGGGTTACTAGGCACTGTCACAAGGGTCTATAAGGTATCAACCATACCCGATTTAAAATTTAGACATGCCGAACAACCCAAAGCGAGGATCTTTGATAGATTATTAGGGTTAAACAAGCAAGTAAACATATTTACAACTAAGAGAGAGGGATTATAACCTTTGAAGTCCGCTCCTTCGCTTCATAAGCTCCGAGTAAGTCCCTTCGCCGCGATCCACGATCTCCCGGACTCAAGAGAAGCTCCACAACCTGAATGATCCATGCTTGCTAGAAGTCTTCCTTTTCAAAGACGATTTACCTTGAAGTTTCTTTAACTCAAGCTCTCACTCACTAATCAAGTATTAATGAAGTGAACAACCTAATCTAATTGGCTAGATTAGATGTGGATGATGAAGTAGGATTTATGCTCTCTTTTGTTTTCATAATCTCACATTAATCCATCACAAAAGAAAAACCTAGTAAGCTTTTCAAGAGCTCAAGAAAGAAGAAAAAGAATAATGATCCTTTTGTGATGAATAATGAATAAAACCTATGGTTACAAATACAACCCATGAGTTAAGAATGAGTGGCTTAACTCATGTAGAGATTTAACCTAGGGTGAAGGGTTTGGGTTGGGTTAGAAAATATCAAGCAAAATATCAACACATAATATCTTTGCAAGAAACAAAATAAAAGTTTCTAGAAACTTCTAGAAAAGATTAACCCAAATCAAACCCTAACCATGTTTAATCTCCACTAATCATGTTGCATTTGTAATCATAACATGTTACAATAATATATATCATATATATAATAAATTTTTGTAACAAAAGAAAATAATACAATTAACATATATCGCATATATATCAATGTATTATCCGGTGAGAAAATGAAAAAATAAAGCCAGTCAATATTAGATAATGTAATGTAATATATCACATATATAATTATATATTAAATTATCGAATCAACACTTGATCCAACAATCCGGCTATATCGTATATAACCGACTAATATATCATGTACCGATACATCGAATCAACACTTGATTCGATGACCCAGCTGATATCAAATATCGCGAGAATAGAATACGGTATCTCATATCGTATTATTCTCGGTCCCGCACATATCACATATGTGCTCCTACTCCGTTTTGCCTGAGTCAAGAAACCTCTGTGTAGGACTCTAAAGAATCGTCAATACGCCGGTAGCAGGTGATGATCATATCAAACACCCACAAGCTGCAAGCGGTCAGCTAAACGTAACAGCCACCCAGGTATTGAGCGATCAGAAGATTAACAAGCAAGCCTGTACATTCTCCTGTGAATCTAATCAGTAACACTCCCGTACAGTCCGGTCTCTTTGTCTGATATGTCGCATATCTGATCTAGGGGTGGTAAACGTCAGACCCCAGTAACCGATAAGTCGTGTCGATGTGAGGCTCATAACAGGTCGAGAACCTACTGATAACACTTACCAGTAGTACTCTATATCAGCCCTGGCCAGGCACTTCCAGTTATAGCCAATCGAACACAGCACAACATCAACTCCCTATACCGGGAGAGACGAATCCCCTCCTATCGCTCATTGCCTCCATATGATTCGGGACTGTACCCAAAAGCTACCATTTTGTACGCCCTCTTGGACATGGTAAGGTGGAAATCAAAGCACAGCGGGAATCACACAAGACTCTATGACGATCTCGGGTCTACAGACTAACCTGTATCAGTGTCACCGGAGAACTGCCATCTGACGTGAGGTATAATACCATCTCGGAGTTCTCGGCGAGTCCGTCCAGTGTACCCAGTCTCCACTGAGCACCCGTACACCATCCTTGATGTCAAACACCGATGGATATGGGATCATCCATCGCCCATCATATGGGTCAAGATGCGTATACGCTAGTCTACTCTGGTGTATCAATGCCCTGTTTCGATACACCCTCGACTAGGAACAGTTATAGGATGTACTCATCGACTACCCTGGCCCCACTAGTATGATCTCATCATAGTCCCAGCAGTCGAGTACATATCCTAAGGGATTTATCAACATGTGAGAGTAAGACAGTAAACTAATATAAGTCAACATGTTAAGATAAAGTGAAACCAAATAGCATACTATCATGACGAGCAAGAAAGTCCTCTCTATATATATCCAAGCATCCATTATAATATACATCATATGTACAACAATGGCCTCTAGGGCATATACATAACTAACACAGAGCGGGACCCCCGTAAACTCTGCGAGGCCCCCAATATACCCAAAACCACTTTAGACACACATACGCACACTGCACATTGAGTTCACATGACCAATTGACCCGTCAATCGGAGGTTCCTTCGCTTCAAATGCGAGGGGTAATTAACGACAGCATAGACTGTGGCTGCCGGAGATTCGGATCCCTACAATCAATATACCCCGACCTACCTTAGGCAGGGGGAGTCTGTAGTACCCTGACAAGCGACGCGTATTCCCATCTCAATGGGGTGACGAAAATCACCCTACAGTGTTTTTTTCCATGACAATTGCTATTGATAACTCCTGTTATGTTTTCTAACCTGAATAGGCAAGCACTCACTTTCTCCGGCTCCCTGGGGCTCAAAAGAATTGATCCTGCTTAAACCCATATTTACTAAAGTCCTTAAATATTGTTTTGTATATCTCGAGGGGGTTTTATGAAAAATATATTAATATAGATTAAGAATAAACCTCTAGGGGTTTTATATTACTTAAGGTTTTCATGAGCATGTGTTTTAAGTATTGAGGTATTTTTTTGATGAAGACCTAGCTTTTGAAAGTTTATGGTATTTTATTGAAAACTAGTATTTTTAGTAACCTGATGGTATTTTATTGACATTTTTATTCTTTCATTTTAAAAAAAATATAGTTTCATAATGTAATGAAAACATGGATTTTTAATTTTATATAATTTAAATTTAAAAAAATAGTTTTATTTTAGAAAAATTCGTTTTTCTTAAAAACCGTATTTATATCCTTTCGAGATCAAATGCTCCGTGAGGAGGTCTGCATCTCACTCTACTATCCCCAGGATGTGCGATAATCCCCACCATCCATTAGCGAGTCCCCTAAAGAGGGTTGTAGATGTATAATTGCAAAGGAGTATGAAATATTGTTTTAAAAGAAACCCGGTTTTAAATTATGTGGTATTTTATTGTAATTACTATTTTCGAACCAAAAATACATACAATTAGGCATCGTGCTATGAAACCAAGTGTGCGTGTGGGGTAGGTCGTTACCGCGTGAAGTTTTCCTAAAGGTATTGATTAACGATTAGTCGAAAAGGTGTGATAACAAAGTTCAAGGTATTTTAATGTAAAAGTTCAATTATGGTTGTTTCACATGACATTCTTGGTTAAACTTGATTCTAAACATTAATATTAAGATTACAAGTGAAGTAGTAAAATTGTTTTGACAAAATGATAAAAGAAAATGGAGTTATAGGTTTTAGAAAAGATGATATCTGTAATAACTCCACTTTTACCGATATTTGATTTAAAATGAGTATCAATGAAAAGGAGGAGAATTGGAGGGACTTACGGTTTAGAAATTTCAAGAAGAGGTTGACGAAGAAAGGGAAAGCCTCGTGGCGTCCCGGGAACTCCGAAATTGGTTTCGATCTTCGCCGAAACCAACTTGCTCGCTAACTCCACTTGCACTTAGGAACTTTTTAGAGAGTTTTGGTTAGAATTTTCAGAATGGTGCTGAGCCAAATTATGGGGTGGTATTTATAGTGGAGAATTAGGGTTTGGGAATTAAAATCATGGATTAAAAATCATTAAAATGGTGTTAAATTGTGAAATAAAAGGTCTCTGTTTGATTGCAGGGACATCAAACATTGTAGAGGAGTTAATAAGAGCTGAAGAGTCATGTGTGCAAAGCACGGAGCATTTTGGCCTTGATCTGACCGTCCCCCCCGGCCCAAGCCTTTTTCAGTCGGTCAATCTTAAGGCATTTGACTCGAGATTCGTTCCATCCGATCAACCCTCGGTTTACTCCATTTTCCATATGTTTGATTTTTCTGAACTTTTCATTTCCCCGTGTATTGCACGTGCAATCTTTTGGGCTTTCAAAAAGTTAAAAAGAAAAATCAGAAAAAATAATTGTGTCTGATGGGAATCGATGTCACAGCAGTGCATGGGCTTTACCAGTGAGCTATAAGTTGTTTCTTGTTTTTATTTAACAAAAGTAACTTATAACTCAAACTCATTCTGTAAAACTCATTTCTTGTATATTAACAGAAAATTTCCATACAAAGATTTCAGAGTCGTTACATTCTACCATCCTCATAAAAATTTCGTCATCGAAATTTACATTTACATAGAGACTAATTTTCAAATAGATAAGGGTATCTTGCACGCATGCCTTCTTTTCGTTCCCATGTTGACTCTCCTGGCAAATCCTTTCTCCACATCATTTAGACCAAGTTTACTTCCTTGTTTCATAACGTCTTCACTTTTCGGTCCAGGATCTCAACTGATTGTTGCTCGCAGGTTAGATCAGTCTGTACTGTGAGCTCTGAGTGATAAAATATGTGGCTGGAGTCACTCACATATCGTCGTAGCTGGGATATGTGGAACATGTTGTGCACACCTTCGAATGAGGGTGGTAGTGCTAAACGGTATGCCACTTCTCCAACTTGTTCGAGTATGTCGAACGGTCCTATGTATCTTGGACTTAACTTACCCTTCTTGCCAAAGTGGATCACTCCTCTGTTTGGAGAGATGTTCAGGAATACATCGTCTCCCGGTTGGAACTCCAGATGTCGACGATTTGTATCTGCCCAATGCTTCTGTCAGTCTTTGGCTATGCACATTCTTTCCCTGATTGTACGAACTACGTCCACAGTTTCCACGATCATTTCTGGTCCAAGGAGTTCACGATCTCTGATTTCGTCCCAACTTAGTTGTGAACGACACTTCCGTCCATAGAGTGCTGCGAATGGTGCCATTCCAATGATTGCCTGATAGCTGTTGTTATATGAAAACTTCACAAGGTGTAGGTGATTTTCCCACGAACCTCCGAAGTCTAACATACAGGCTCTTAGCATATCTTCCAGAATTTGAATTGTTCGCTCAGACTGTCTGTCCGTTTGTGGATGATAAGCCATGTTGAAGTTCAGACTCGTTCCCAGGCTAGCTTGCAGACTCTGCCAAAATTGTGATCGGAATCTGGTATCACGATAGGAGACAATTCATACAGGTACTCTATGTAATCTCACAATATCCTGTATGAGTTCATGTGTATCAAATATGGTACATCTTGAAGGTTTAAATCTTACTTTAGATTTATGCTTACCTCCATGTACTTCTTTGCTAACATCTCAGTTGATTGGTCAACTCGAAATGGAATAAAGTGAGCCAACTTGGTGAGTCGATCCACAATAACCCATACTGCATCGTTACCCTTCATGCTGCGAGGAATGGCAGTCACGAAGTCCATGGTAATGTGCTGCCATTTCCATTCTGGGATTGGTAATGGCTGAAGTAGACCAGCAGTTCTGTGATGTTCATCTTTCACTTGCTGACACACCAAACACTTGGCTATGATTTTAGCTATTTCTCGTTTCATTTCATGCCACCAGTAGTGTTACCATAGATCCTTGTACATCTTTGTACCACCGGGGTGTACAGAATAAGGAGAGCTGTGAGTTTCTTTCATCAACTCTTTTCGAACATGGCCGTTTGGTACACATAATCGACTTCCATATCGCAAGGATCCATCTTCATGGATGATGAAGTCAGTTCGAAGTCCACTTTCTACTTGTTTTCGAATCTTTTGTAGCTTGGCATCATTTGCTTGAGCTGCTTTGATCTGATTGACAAGAGTAGACTAGACTTGTAAGTTCATCAAATATGAAGTGTTACCTGGCATAACTACTTCGATCTCCAATCCATGCAATTCTTGTTGTAGCTTCCACTAAGCGGTGAGGTTCATTGCTAATGGCTGGTGGCTAAGTGTATCAGGAACTACGTTCACCTTCCCAGGATGATACTGTAGGTTGATGTCGAAGTCCGCCATGAGTTCTAGAATCTTCTCTGCCGCATGTTTAGTTCTTTCTGAGTAAATACATACTTTAGACTCGTGTGGTCAGTGTATATATCCACTCGTTCTCCCAGAAGATAGTGGCGCCAAATCTTAAGTGTGAAGATGATGGCTGCCAACTCCAGATCATGTGCTGGATAGTTTGTCTCATATACTTTTAGCTGTCTTGATGCAAAAGCCACAACTTTTCCATGCTGGTGTAGAACACATCCTATCCTTTACCGGATGCATCACAATGCACAATAAATCCTTCAGATTGATCCGGTATTATAAGAATAGGAGCAGAGGTTAATCTCGACTTGAATTTTACATAAGCTTTCTCACATGCTTTTGACCACACGTATGCTTCATCTTTACGTGTGATCTTGGTCAGGGGTGCTGCAATCTTTGAAAAGCCTTTAATGAATCGTCGGTAGTATCCTGCTAATCCCAAGAAACTTCGTATATCTTTCACCGTCTTTGGTGTCGATCACTCACTGACAGCTGACACCTTAGCTGGATCTACTGAGATTCCTTTTCCTGAAACAATATGTCCTAGAAATCCGACTTGATCTAGCCAACATTCACACTTGCTGTACTTGGCGTAGAGCTGATATTGTCGCAATGTCTCCAGGACAATCCGTAAGTGCTCGGCGTGTTCTTTCCGATTCTTTGAATACACCAGGATATCGTTGATGAAGATGACAACGAACCTGTCTAAATACTCTTAGAAAACTTGGTTCATCAGGTTCATGAAGATGGCAGGTGCATTGGTCACTCCAAATGGCATTACGAGATACTCATAATGACCATAGCGAGTCCTAAACGCCGTCTTCGGAATATCGGACTCTTTGACCTTCACCTGATGATAATCCGAACGAAGATCTAGCTTCGAAAATACATAAGACCCACTTAACTGATCGAATAGATCATTGATGCGTGGTAGTGGATACTTGTTCTTGATCGTCACTTCGTTCAGAGCTCGATAATCCACACACATCCTGTATGAACCTTCTTCCTTCTTCACAAGTAATACCGGAGATCCCCAACTTGAAGTACTGGGATGAATCCAACTTTTCTTCAGCAGTTCATCCAACTGAATGCGGATCTCCTTCAATCCTTTTGGACTTAACCTGTACGGAGCTTTGATTACAGGTTGCGCACCAGGTTGTAATTCAATGCTAAACTCAAGAGCCAGATCGGGATGCAAAACTGATATGTCTTCAGGGAATACATTTGTTCTCCTCTGAAACACAGAGACGCGACTGCGTAGGTCCGTCTCGCTTGAATTCGGGGGCAGATGGTAATTGGTGCTATCCGTCCACCTCTCCGAAGATGCCAAGTTGATTTATGGCACCATGTATCGAAGGTTTAAACGGATGCGGCCGATGTAGCAGACTTCGTCAGATTCCCCCTCTTTGAGGGGTTTTTGATTGTGGGGACGCTCTTCCCTACAGGCGCAAGCCCCTGCAGTTAATTACGCTACCGCATCACGGTAACCACTTTCTCCTTCTCCAGATGGTCACTTCTTGTCGTTGGTGTTTGTTTTGTTTTTGGTTGCCCGTGGATTGTATACGGAGATTAATTTATGTTGTCGCCCGTAGGGCGTGGATTAGTCCAAATCCGTATTTTCTTAGATTTGGGTTTGGGGTTGGGTTTAAGGATACGTTAGTCTCATTTGAGACTAAGATCAACTTAAACGTTTGTTAAGGATACGTTAGTCTAATTTTAGACTAAGATCAACTTAACGATTTGTTAAGAATACGTTAGTCTAATTTTTAAACTAAGATCAACTTAACGGGATCGTTTAGATCCAACAAAAGAGCATTTGGGTTCTGTTGTTCTAGTTTAGGGACATTGCGGTCGATTACCAGTTTAAGGACATGGTGGTCCAATGTTAGTTTAAGGACATCTCGGTCCAATGTTAGTTTAAAGACATCTCGGTCAAGGTTAAGGACATCATAGTCCGTGAGTTTAAAGACCTCACGGTCAAGGTTAAGGACATCATAGTCCGTGAGTTTAAAGACCTCACAGTCAAGGTTAAGGACATCATAGTCTGTGAGTTTAAAGATCTCACAGTCAAGGTTAAGGACATCATAGTCCGTGGGCTTAAAGGGACCCCACAGTCCGAGGTTAAGGACATCATAGTCTGTGAGTTTAAAGACCTCACAGTCAAGGTTAAGGACATCATAGTCCGTGAGTTTAAGGACCCCACAGTCCATGAAATGTCTGGTTGTCGGGATCCATCACCTCTCTGAAGACGTTGAAGAATTACAACGACAAATATCAGAGGAGTTCAAAGATGTACCCTTGAACCAAAGTTGATTGGGAGATTTGTAGCCCAATTTGGAACTAAGATCAATTAATTAGATTATGAGCACATTGGCTCAGTTAAATCTGAATTGAGAACTTATGGCCAATTTGGGCTAAGTCCAATTAAGTTTGGAATGTTGGCCCTTTGTTGGCTTGTTGAACATTTGTCTGGGTTCAGCTCCTCATTATTTAGCAATGCTAAATAAGAGTTTGAGGGCCCTGAGAACATTTTGTCTTTGAGCATTAAAGATTATAGCTCTGGATTTTAAGGCTCATTTGAAGGGGATATTTGTCTCTGAAAAACTTAGCCAATTTGGGCTAAGCTGGTTTGAAAATAGTGTTAAACACTAGAGGAAATCTGGCGGTCACGTATCCTCACGTGATGTATTTAAAACAGTGTTAAACACTGGAGACAAAATGCTCAAAACAGTGTTAAAAACTAGAAAGGAAGGGGTCACGTGAGGCGCCTGAAGATGGGGCCATACCTCCTTTATTTTACTATCAGAATATTCAAATAAGTGTTAAACACTTTTAATCTTCAGGCCATCATGTGTAGGCACGTGATGGGTATCCATGTATTGATTATTAAAGTGTCTATTAAGGGGTCACGTGAGGGCGCCCAAAAGTGGTTCTGCCTTTGGCTTCGTTCCCTTTATTTTGAGGGTCACGTGGGAGCACGTGAGGCATTGCCTCAAAGTTTTTCTTTCTCATTTTGCGGGATCTGTTTTAGGGGTTACGTGGGAACACGTGACCTAGTTTTATTCTTTCTTTTTTGATCATTGAGGATGAGGGTCACGTGTTACCACGTGACCAAGTTCTTTACGTGCATGGAGAGCTTTAAGTCTCTTGTTTTAAGAATTAAATTCTCTGTAGGGTTAAACCCTAATTCTGTTTTAGAGAAATTAAATTCCTATGTATATGGAAGAATTAAATTCTCATGTAGGGTTAAACCCTAGTTCTGTTCTTTTAGAGGAATTAAATTCCTATGAATTTGGGAGAATTAAATTCTCATGTAGGGTTGAACCCTAGTTTTATTTGGAGGAATTGAATTCCTGTGAATTTGAGAGAATTAAATTCTCATATAGTGTTAGACCCTAGTTTTATTTGGAGGAATTAAATTCCTATGAATTTGGGAGAATTAAATTCTTATATAGGGTTAAACCCTAGTTTTATTTTAGAGGAATTAAATTCCTATGAATTTGGGGGAATTAAATTCCTTAAACTCAGATTCTCCCTCTAGGTCTTGGATCTGCATGGCAGAATCTTCCCGATGAGAATTAAATTCTCAACTTGTGGGGAGATCTGCTTCTGCAGATCTTCAACCAAAGGAAGAACTAAGTTCTTATTTAGAAGAGTTAAACTCTTAAACTTGAGAATTAAATTCTCTTTTATTTTATGGAGCTTAGATCACTTTCCCCTTTCTCATCTAGGGTTTCTTTTCTCTGAAAAGAACTTCTTTTCTCTCTTGAGAATTAAATTCTCCTTTCTTTTTTCTCTCTGTTATTGTTTTTCTTCAGAAAAATCAAAATTCTAAGATCCCTTCTCTTCTCTTCTTGGTTCCTATTTATAGGAGAAAGAAAAGAATCAATTTGTTTAGTGAATCTTTTATTGAAAGATTTTGGTTGTTTTTGTAACTAACATGATCTTTTTAGATTACTCAGTTAATATTATTCACCATTGGATTTTTAATCCAAAAGATATTTTATCTGTTATTCTTGGTGAATTTTAGAGAAATCTTTCCTTGTATAAAATCTTTCCATAAATTGGTGATTTTTAATCACCATTGGATTTTTAATCCAACGGTGCTCCACTTTAGAGCGCACCATCTTTTTGTTTGGAAAGATTTAGAGAGATTTTTTTCCAGTTAAGGTTCTGGATTCCCATTTAATTAGAATTTAATTTTATTAATTCAGAAGGATTAAAAGCTCATCACGTGTTGGCACGTGATCCCACTGTTTGATCATTGAAATAGAATTTAATTCTATCAATTAAAGAGTTTAGGAACTTGTCACGTGTTGGTACGTGACCCCCTTGATTAAAAAATTTATTCAGAATTTAATTCTGTTGTTTTAAGGAACTCAGTAATTATCACGTGTCAGCACGTGACCCTTGGTCACGCGTGAGCACGTGATGCCCCATTGGGGTTTTTCCTTGTTATTTTATTATACTTTTAATTCTTTTCAGTGGGTTTAAAGGTCCATCACGTGTTAGCACGTGACCCCATTTAATTATTTATTTTATTCAGTGCCTACAGGCTTTTCCTGTAAATGGTCACGTGTGGGCACGTGATGCCTCATAACTTTTGATCCCGGATGAATTATGAGGCCCATAATATATCAAATCGAAGGGTTTTTCGAGACGCTTTCAATACTATCAGAATTTAGCTGTTTCTCATTCGGGAGTTTATCAAAATACAGCCAGGAAAATACTGGTTTGGATTTTCTTAAACGTATCGCTGCCATTTGATACCTTAGGCTCTTTTGCGCAGAAATTTTTGGCGGGAACAAATACCCCCCACTACTTTGCCCATGTAGGTATGTACGTGAGTTAAGTAGTGCAGAGTAATACATAGCGTATGATCGGTTTCGGGCTGGTATATAACTTTTAGAATCTTGGTCTGAGAAGATAGCGAGCGGACACAAGCGTCGTCATCTATCATTGACTCAAATCTCAACTCTTAAGGGATATAGTTCCAAACCCTGAGTCCCATGAGCTGCACCCCTCTATTTCTTTATGTCTTACTCTGGCGTGAAGTAGTTTATATGCTCATGAATAACTTCTCCATTTCAGTGGCATGTAGCTTTGGCAAGTGTGGCCCATAGATGGTAGATAACAGTTCATTTTGATCTCTTTATAAGGTAGCGATGGCTTAGGAAATAGGGTTAGGATCTGTTGTCTAAGACTTTCCAATTTTATGAGCCGTGAGGGTCTCACAAAGGCTTTTCTCCCTACGAGTCGTGAGGATCTCGTAGGTGTCTTTTCTCCTTAGGAGTCGTGAGGACTCCTAAGTACGTTTTCTCTTGAGAATCGTAAGGATCCCACAAGAGAATTTTCTTTATACGTAGGGACACTAATTTCCCCACAAGTTGAGATGAATCGAGAGATTCTCGCAAAGACACTAATTTCCTTGCGGGTCGAAACGAATCGAGAGGTTCTCGCCAAGGACGCTGATTTCCCTGAATCGAGATAAGAAGTGATGGCTTAGGAAACAGGTTCAGATCTGCTGCCTAAGACTTTTCAACTTTTTGAGCTGTGAGGGTCTCATAAAGATTTTTTTTTCTCCCTACGAGTCGAGAGGATCTCGTAGGTGTATTTTCTCCTTAGGAAACATGAGGATTCCTAAGTGTGTTTTCTCTTGAGAGTCGTAAGGATGCCACAAGGGAATTTTCTTCCTTACAAGTCGAGAGGACTCGCAAGTGATTGATGTGTTGACCTACTCCCGATTCAAAGCATTGCTTCAACAGGGAGGTCGAGGGTTGACTTTGGTTTGTCTGTGCACCGCCGAGTCATGGAACTGGGAACTTTGCCGCGGCTCCACTTTGCTGACGTTGTATATTCCTGCAGAGACACTGATTTCTCTGCGGGTCGGCGCGAATCGAGATGTTCTCATCAAGGACCCTGATTTCCCTGAATCGAGGTATTTGCCAAGGACACTAATTTCCTTGGAGTTGAGACGAATCGAGGTATTCTTGCAAAGACACTGATTTCCTTGTAGGTTGACGCGAATCGAGATGCTCTCACCAAGGGCGCTGATCTCCCTGAATCGAGGTTTTGCCAATAACACTGATTTCCCTGGAGTCGAAACGAATCGAGGTATTCCTGCAAAGACACTGATTTCTCTGCAGGTTGACGCGAATCGAGGTGCTCTCATCAAGGATGATGATTTCCCTGAATCGAGGTTTTTGCCAAGGACACTGATTTCCACGGAGTTGAAACTAATCGAGATATTCCTGCAAAGACGCTGATTTCTCTGCGGGTCGATGCGAATCGAGATGCTCTCATCAAGGACGCTGATTTCCCTGAATCGAGCTTTTTGCCAAGGACACTGATTTCCCTGGGGTTGAAACGAATCGAGGTATTCCTGCAAAGACACTGATTTCTCTGCAGGTCGATGCGAATCGAGGTGCTCTCGTCAAGGACGCTGATTTCAGTGAATCGAGGTTTTTGCCAAGGACGCTGATTTCCTCGGAGTTGAAACGAATCGACGTATTCCTGTAAAGACGCTGATTTCTTTACGGATCGACGCGAATCGAGATGCTCTCGTCAAGGGCGCTGATTTCCCTGAATCGAGGTTTTTTCCAAGGACACTGATTTCCCTGGGTTGAGGCGAATCGAGGTATTCCTGCAAAGACGCTGATTTCCCTGAATCGAGGAGGTTGCCAAGGACACTGATTTCCCTGGGGTTGAGACAAATCAAGGTATTCCTGCAAAGACACTGATTTCCTTGCGGGTCGACACGAATCGAGGTGCTCTCGTCAAGGACGCTGATTTCCCTGGGGTTGAGACGAATAGGTATTCCTGCAAAGACACTGATTTCCTTGCGGGTCGACGCGAATCGAGATGCTCTCATCAAGGACGCTGATTTCCCTTGAATCGAGGTTTTTGCCAAGGACACTGATTTCCCTGGAGTTGAAACGAATCGAGATATTCCTGCAAAGACACAGATTTCTCTGCGGGTCGACGTGAATCGAGGTGCTCTCGTCAAGGACGCTGATTTCCCTGAATCGAGGTTTTTTCCAAGGACACTGATTTCCTCGGAATTGAGACGAATCAAGGTATTCCTGCTAAGACGCTGATTTCTCTGCGGGTCAACGCGAATCGAGATGCTCTCGTCAAGGATGCTGATTTCCCTGAATCGAGGAGGATGCCAAGGACACTGATTTCTCTAGGGTTGAGACGAATCGAGGTATTCCTGCAAAGAAGCTGATTTCTCTGCGGATCGACGCGAATTGAGATGCTCTCATCAAGGACGCTGATTTCCCTGAATCGAGGAGGTTGCAAAGGACACTGATTTCCCTGAATCGAGGAGGTTGCCAAGGACACTGATTTCCCTGGAGTCGAAATGAATCGAGGTATTCCTGCAAAGACACTGATTTCTTTGCGGGTCGACACGAATCGAGGTGCTCTCGTCAAGGACGCTGATTTTCCTAAATCGATGAGGTTACTAATGACACTGATTTCCCAGGAGTCGAAACGAATCGTGGTATTCCTACAAAGACACTGATTTCTTTGCGGGTCGACGCGAATCGAGGTGCTCTCGTCAAGGATGCTTGTTCCCCGCCGAAAACACGGAGATGCGACCGCGCGGGTCCGTCTTGCCTGAATTTCAGGGCAGATGCTAATTGGTGCTATTCGTCCACCTCTCCGAAGATGCCAAGTTGATTTATGGTACCGTGTATCGAAGGTTTAAACGGATGCGACCGATGTAGCAGACTTCGTCAGATTCCCTCTCGTTTGAGGGGTTTTTGATTGTGGGGACGCTCTTCCCTGCAGGCGCAAGCCCCTGCAGTTAATTACGCTACCGCATCAGGGTAACAACTTTCTCCATCTCCAGATGGTCACTTCGTGTTGTGTGTGTTTGTTTTGTTTTTGGTTGCCCGTGGATTGTATACGGAGACTAATTTATGTTGTCACCCGTAGGGCGTGGATTAGTCCAAATCTGTATCTTCTTAGATTTGGGTTTGGGGGTTGGGTTTATGGATACGTTAGTCCCATTTAAAACTAAGATCAACTTAAACGTTTGTTAATAATACGTTAGTCTCATTTTAGACTAAGATCAACTTAACGGGATTATTTAAATCCAACAAGAGAGCATTTGGACTCTATTGTTTAGTTTAGAGACATTGTGGTCGATTAGTTTAAGGACATTACGGTCCATTGTTAGTTTAAAGATATCGTGGTCGAGGTCAAGGACATCATAGTCCGTGAGTTTAAAGACCTCACAGTCAAGGTTAAGGACATCATAGTCCGTGAGTTTAAAGATCTCACAGTCAAGGTTAAGGACATCATAGTCTGTGAAATGTGTGGTTGTCGGGACCCGTCACCTCTATAAAGACGTTGAAGGATTACAACGACAAATATCAAAGGAGTGAAGAGATGTACCCTTGAACCAAAGTTGATTGAGAGATCTATAGTCCAATTTTGAACTAAGATCAATTAATTAGATTATGAGCACATTGGCTCAGTTAAATCTGAATTGAGGACTTATGGCTAACTTGGGCTAAGTCCAATTAAATTTGAAATGTTGGCTCTTTGTTGGACCATTAGACATTTATCTGGGTTCAGCCTCTCATCATTTAGCAATGCTAAACAAGAGTTTGAGAGCTCTGATAACATTTTTGTCTTTGACTGAGCATTAAACATTATAACTCTGGGTTTTACTCTGCATGTCATATGAAATGATCAATCTTGCCTCTGGAAAACTTAGCCAATTTGGCTAAGATTGGCTTTAAAATAGTGCTAAACACTAGAGGATATCTGGTGATCACGTGTCCTCACGTGATGTATTTAAAACAGTGTTAAACACTGAAGATGAAATGCTTAAAATAGTGTTAAACACTAGAAAAGAAGGAATCACGTAGGGGCACGTGAGGACACCCAGAGGTGGGGCCAGACTTCCTTTATTTTTGTTCTCAGAGCTGCAAATAAGTGTTAAACACTTTTGATCTTCTGGCCATCATGTGTTGGCACATGATGGATATTTGTGCATTGATTATTACAGCGTTTATTAGGGGTCACGTGGTAACACATGAGAGCGCCCAAAGCCAGTACCGCCTTTGCTTTTGTTTCTTTTGTTTTGGAAGTCACGTGGGAGTACGCGAGGCATTGCCTCCAAGCTTTTTTTCTTCTCATTTTGGGGGATCTGTTTAGGGGTCACGTGGGGTCACGTGACCTAGTTTTATTCTTTCTTTTTTGATCATTGAGGATAGGAGTCACGTGTCACCACGTGAC
Organism: Agapanthus africanus; assembly: GCA_030015575.1. Lineage (NCBI taxonomy): Eukaryota > Viridiplantae > Streptophyta > Magnoliopsida > Asparagales > Amaryllidaceae > Agapanthus > Agapanthus africanus. Next base: position 163,912,674 of record CM057348.1, read on the forward strand.
CAACTTCTTTACGTGCATGGAGAGCTTTCAAGTCTCTTTGTTTTAAGAATTAAATTCTTTGTAGGGTTAAACCCTAATTATGTTTTAGAGGAATTAAATTCCTATGTATATGGAAGAATTAAATTCTTATGTAGGGTTAAACCCTAATTTCATTTAGATGAATTAAATTCTTATGAATTTGAGAGAATTAAATTCTCATGCAGGGTTGAACCCTAGTTTTATCTTAGAGGAATTAAATTCCTATGAATTTGGGAGAATTAAATTCCCAAATAGGGTTAAACCCTAGTTCTGTCTATCCTGCAGGAATTAAATTCTTATGAATTTGGGAGAATTAAATTCTCATATAGGGTTAAAACCTAGTTTTATTTTTGGGAGAATTAAATTCTCTAAACTCAATTCTCCCTTTAAGTTTTGGATCTGCATGGCAGAATCTCCCCGATGAGAATTAAATTCTCAACCTGTGGGGAGATTTGCTTCTGCAGATCTTCAACCAGAGGAAGAACTAAGTTATTTTGCAAAAGAGTTAAAATCTTAGATTGAGAATTAAATTCTCTTTTTGTTTTATGGAGCTTTGATCCCTTTCCCCTTTCTCACCTAGGGTTTCTTTTCTTGAGAATTAAATTCTCCTTTCTTTTCTCTCTTCTATTTTTCTTCAGAAAGTTCCAAGATCCAAAAATTCTCCCTCTCCTTCTCTTCTTGACTCCTATTTATAGGAGAAAGAAATGAATCAATTTGTTTAGTGAATCTTTCATTGAAAGATTTTGGTTGTTTTTGTAACTAACATGATCTTTTAGATTACTCAGTGAATTTTATTCACCATTGGATTTCTAATTCAGAAGATATTCTGTTTGTTATTCTTGGTGAATTTTAGGAAAATCTTTCCTTGTATAAAATATTTCCATAAATTGGTGATTTTTTAATCACCATTGGATTTTTAATCCAACGGTGCTCCACTTTACAGAGCATAATCCTTTTTTGTTTGGAAAGATTTAGAGAAATACTTTCCCAGTTAGGGTCTTTGATTTCCCTTAATTAGAATTTAATTTTATTAATTCAGAAGGCTTTTAAAGCCCATCACGTGTGGGCACGTGATCCCAATGTCTGATAATTTAATTCTATGAATTAAAGAGCTGAGGGACCTGTCACGTATTGACACGTGACCCTCTTTTATTCAGAATTTAATTCTGCCTTTTAACAGAGCTAAGGGACCATCACATGTCAGCACGTGGCTCTCTTTTATTCAGAATTTAATTCTGCCTTTTAACAGAGCTAAGGGACCATCACGTGTCAGCACGTGACCCTTGGTCACATGTGAGCACATGATGCCCCATTGGGATCTTTCCTTGGTTGTTTTTTTACATTTTGTTTGATTAGAATTTAATTCTATAAAGTAGAGATTACAGGAATCTATCACGTGTCAACACGTGACCCTTGGTCACGTGTGAGCACGTGATACCTCATTGAGGTATTTCCTGATTTTTTATCAGGGAACAAATGCCCCCACAGCGTTGTTCTTATGTGTCTGCACGTGAGTGCAACGCTGTCACCTTTGTGACCGTTGGATCTGTCTAGGGAATAGGGGAGATAAACCGTTTCCCATCACATCCTATAAATGCCAGAGTCCCTTCTGAAGCGTCTCCACTTTGTTCATCTTCTTTTTTGCTTGCTTTTTCCTCTGAGAATTTAATTCTCTGTCCCAGAGCTTAGTTCTCTGTTTCGAAAATTTCCAGAGTTTAACTCTATTAAAAAAGATTCCCTTTTCTCAGGTAATGATCTTGAACTGCTGAAGAACTTTTTGTAGAAATCTTCGTTGGATTTTAAATCCATACCAAGGGTTTTTCCCTTTAACAAGAACCCATTTTTTTCAAGTTCATTAAAAAGAAAACCGCTCAATCTTTAAATCATAAATCCCTTTTGTTAAGTCTCCTTTGATCTCAGAGATCGATGGCGATGCTTGTCTTTTTCTCTGGAATTTAATTCCATTCCAAAGAGCTTTGGCTCTAAAAAATATTTCTGGGAATTTAATTCCCCTGTTCAAAAGGAATTTAATTCCTCCAAAGAACTTAGTTCTTTAACAGAAGTTCTCTTGAGATTTTTCTGCCTGAGTTGTTCTTTGCAACAAAAGGAAGGATTTGCAGTAGGGTTTTCTGGGAATTTAATTCCCTTGTTCTGCTTGATATTTGCAGAGTCCAAGATGGATTTCTTTTTGGGGAATGTGTAGGGTCATTTGAAATCCACTGTTCATTTATTGAGAATCTTCCTTTTGTTCTCATAGTGATTGCTTTGCCTCATCATTAGTAAGCCGCCATCTTGATTTTGTGGGACCCATGCGTTTTGTAACCAATGGTCCCATAAAATAAGTCCTCTGTCGCTTTCTTCCACTGTCTTTTTATATATGCATTTACAAACATGTATATATATACACGTGTTGGCTTCGCTTAACAGTTTCTCTTTTTTTATTTCAGGCACAATGACTTCTGTTCCTTACTTCCCTTTCACTCGCTCGGAGGCTGCCTTTCCTCAGTCACCGTCTGACGAGGAAGTGATGGCAATGATCAGGGCTCATGACCCGAATCGCACCAATTTACTTTTATGGGGGACCTGGTACGGTCACATCATCCGCGGTCGCCGCAGTTTTCTTTGCGAGATACCGACGGAGCCTACCTATCCGTTTTTGCCGATGGATCCTCCACGAACCGTCTTTGCTGTGGAGATGCTGAACTGGATCCCTATGGGACGGCTTGGGCCTTCAACAATTGGTATTCCGAACCATCCTGTGCCGGCTATAGACATTTTAGGGCGCCGCATTTGCCAGGGCGAAGCTCAGCCATGGGGACAGATTTATAAGATAGGGCTTACCCCTCGACATCCCATGGGCTACCTTCTCTGGGCCCCTTATATCCTGTCCGCCCATCGTGCGTGACTGCAGAGGGTCAGACTCTATCAGGAGATATATGCGTCTCTTTTCCACTATCAGTCTTCCCATGTCTGGTGGGTTAAGGCCTTCTTGAACCAATGGAACCTTCCCACCAACACCTTCCTTCAAGGGGACCACGAAGTTTCAATTTCTCTGGAAGAATTTCGCGAGATCTCAGGGTTGCCGGTCAGGGGGACACTTTATGAAGAATTACTGCCTCCCGATGAGTATGTCTTCGAAACCAAGCCTGCCATGCTTGACGGCCTGTCGACCGAGAACGCCGTCCGCCACAAGCGCTCAAGTTTGATCAAAACCCTGAGTATTTTTTACAAACTATTCATAGAGTCAGAGGAGCAGGGCGTCACTTTTAAAAGCTTTATCGCTTGCTTCCTTCGCGAAGATGTCCAATCAAAGACGGCTCCGAAGTTCGCGAACATTAACAACCTCTTTGGGTTCGGTTTAAATAAGCGGCCGTCTAAAGAAGAAGACTTGCCGCAGTACTACATTCCCATCATGTCAGCGGTATCTTTCGAGTCGATTGCAGCTCCTGGTATGGATGAGGAGACTTTCTTTGTGGGCTTTTTCAGTGTTTGGCTTAGCTGGTTCGCCATTCCCATGCATCGCCGTTTCATGAGAGCCTCAGTTATCTACCCTGCTCATCGCATTGCTGAGGGAACGTGACTAGCTGTGGGAATTGCAGGGCTAGCGCATCTATATCATGGGTTAGGCGCCGCGGCCAATACCTCAACTCCAGGCATAGATGTGGTAAATTTCTCTCTTCATTACTTTACGTCCTGGATTGAGATGCACGTGCTGGGGGCATTTGCTGTGCACCAAAGACCCAAATTTTATGACGCTTACACTTTTCCGCGACTCATGCGGCTGGTGGACGCTTCTGCTCCTGACCCGACTCAGTCTGGGGCTATTTGCGTGCTGGTCAATCCCTATACCAATACAGGCGGGATGGTATTCAACGACCGCGTTCTTTCTGCTCCCTTAGGACCGGTTCAACAGCTCTGCGACTTGTCGAAAGAGGGGGTACCTTCTCTGAAGCCCAGGGAAGCCATGCACCTGTATTCGATTAGGCCAGGTTATCTGGTATTTAGTCAGAATGGTGCGGCCCTTTTTATGAGGTACAACCCACACCGCTTTGCTCGGCAACTTGGATATGACCAGGGCGTCCCTTTCGAGGCATTTACAGTGGCGCCTAGCCCATCGCCAGAATTTTTTCGTGACGCCGCTCACCACTTCATGCGGCTGAACACTGGTTCCTGCTTCATGATTCCTGAAGCTGATCATATTCCTCGATGTGTGGGGTCTTTCACGGGTTGGTACCTCCACCGGGTCATCTAATTATTGCTGAGGAGAGGAGGGTGCTTCTAAGATATAGGGCTCCCATTCCGATTCAAGCCACGGGAGTTCCGCCGCAACCGCATGCAACGGTTCACTCTCCCTTGAGGGATACCAATGTCGTGCTTATTCCGGAGGCGGCGGAAGTGGATTTAACTCCCACAGCTGGTATGCCACTGCGTACTAGGGCTCAATCGAGGGCTAATAGGGCGCCAGTAGCAGTGTCATCAGCCGCAGCGTCAACAATGGCCGTGTCGTCATCAGTAGCACCGCCGAGCAAAGACATCGAAGGCGAGGTGGGTCAACGCCGTACTAAATCTTCACGGGGAAGGAAACGATCGTCTTCGGCGGTTAGTTCTGGGCCCAAGAGGCGGAGGAAGACGGTCACCAATCTGCTCGACTCTTTATAGAGTCTGAGCCTATTCTTCAAGATGAACCACTAGCCATGCAAGAATCGGATGGTGGTCTAATTTTCCCGGGTTCATCTGCCGAGGAAGCCGCACAATTGGCTGAGGCTATAAGACGTTCGCAAGACGAATCCGAGAACGTAAGGATCCCAAAGAGGCCTTACCTTGCCGTCATTTTTTATGAAGACCCTCCATCGATACAGCGGATATTCATAGGCCCTTTAGAAGAATGGGGTGAGAGGGCCCTTAAGCAGGCTGTTTCGGCCGACGCTGAGGACGCACTTTCATTGTGGACCGGTGGCCACGAGTCTACTCTCGAACCTCGGCGAGCATATCTCCTCAGGAAAGAGCGTCGGCTTGAAAAAGCCATATTAGAGGATCCCTTGCGCATTGGTATGTTCATGTATTTCCTTGTAATATTTTGTATTGCTCGTATACATACATATATATATATATATATATATATATCCTTATCTTCGTGCAAACTTTGCAGGGACTTCGGCGATAGCGGAGGTTCTGAATTCGAGTCGCGCTTTGACTGTAGACTCTGTTAGTATCTCCAATGAAACACTAATCGGTATGGAGTAGGTCGATGCAACCGCTGCTCCTGCAATGGAGCCTCCCTTGGTGACTCCTGTTTCCCAAGCGCTTGCTCCCCCAGGAGAGACATCTTTGTTGGTCGCTGATCCGATGGATCTTTCTAGGGGCGGCCCGTAGCTTAGGGGACAGGTAGTCGAGGCTACCGTCCTTCCGCTGGAGCCTGCAGTGGCGGCCACTGCTCCTTACTCGGAAGTCGTTACATTGGCTTACGTCCTCGATGATGTGCCTGGGGGCACGGAGGAGGCCGCTGAAGCTGCTATCCCTCCAGCCCATAATGGGAGAAGCATCGAAGGTATCCTTCTATATTTTACACTAATAATCTTTCCATTATCTGAACCCTTCTGTCTTTTCAGAATTGCGCGGACTGGCGGCATCTATCGCTGATCTGTCTCCCAGGCAGTCCTTTCAGCGCCTGTTGGAGATGGCTGCTCCGCAGGCGATATCTTCTTAACGCATCGTCCTCTCTTCCGGGAAAGGTTGGTGTTGTTTACCTTCTTCTCATGGCATTATCACTATTTCATATAATGACATTGATGTCTTTTACAGTTCTGAAAGCCGACGATGAGGTTGAGATTCTTGATGGGCCTGGGGAGCCTTTAGATCCCTCTTGCATGACTGTAGGTAAGTAAAGTCTCAATGTCGTTCCATTTGTTGTTTGTTTAAGAGTCTCGCTGACTGTTTATAAATCTGAACAGCTCTGCCAGTTCTCACTACGCTGGAGTCTCGCATCGCCATGCCACCTGGCCTCTATGCTCTACGCGCCTCGAAACGGATGGCAGAGCTAAGCCTTCACTCCCTATCAGCTCTGATTGAAGACCTTCGCGCTGGCAGTCTGATCACGGCCGAAGTGTTTGCCGCTGAAGCTAACGACTCTCTTCCCTTCCTTGCCACTTATCATAGCGAAACATTGGTTCAAGTCTGGGTTGAGTTTTGTCGGCAGGTGATTAATCCAAAAATTTGTATTAGCCGTAATCAGAAATGGCGTCGCTTTGCAGCTAGCCGGTGAGTACGGGTCGATCCACAGAGATGGGTAATTTTCTTAATGTGTTTTTTTACGAGTTGATTCCAAATGTTGTTTTGGTTGGTTTATTAAATCTATAAAAACCTAGATCTTTCACTAAACTAAATTAATCTAATTTAAAGTCTTGCTAGGGTTAGGCTTAGGGGAAGTTTGGAGATTAAAGGTTTCCTCACCGCTTTCAATGCCTTATTTTTGATCTATTAGATGTTACGGTAATTATCAATAAAGTGGATTAGAATGTTTTGGGAAGATGTTTCTTCCTCTAGATTCTTATCCTTCCTTTATCGATAATTACCCTAACCTCCATGGAAAACGCGCGCAACCGGCCCTTTATACTACGGTTCATCGTTACCTCGAGGGGTAGGATGCCGTAGGGAGCGGTTGTGTGCGCATGCATAGAGTTCTAATTCTTAGGTGTGGATGGCATGAAAGGGGTGAGAGATCTCATCTCTCAAACCTTTCCCTAAGGCTAACCCTAGCAAGCGAGGAGATTACTCGCTCATTAGGGGATGAAAAGACATACTAATTAAAAGAATTAAAACAAAGAAATAAAATTAACTTACTAATTTGATGGCTCCCTCCAAGCAATACAGAACAGATCTGAATAAACTCCCAACAATTCTGAATTTTATTGATTGAAAAGAGGCATAAAATTTTACAATTTTCGATTACAATTTTATAAGTAAACAGGAGAATTTAGGGTTACGGGATTCGCACATGTGCAATTACAGATTTGCCCACGGAAAATCCAAACCCCCGCACCGACGCACCGACACGAGAAAAATCCACCGACATGGGCACTTAATGGCCGCGGAACCGCGGCAATGATAGGCCTTGGGCCGTAGTTCCGCGGCCCTTTGGTGGGCTTGGCTCACCATCTTTTCTGGGCTGCATTGTACTTGTCTGGGCTTGTTATTTCTTCATCCTATTTCTTTGTTTGGCTTCTTATTCTTCTCCAGATCTTCAGTGAAAATTTGTATTGGTTTTTTAACCGTTTCACTTTGACATGTTTGGACCTTGCGTTGCCTTGTACCTATGTGAACTGTGATTAGTCTCGGCTTGACTAGGATCCGTCTATTTGTTGGTAAAAAGTCCCTTTTCTGCTGTCTTGTGTCGTTTTTTCACTGTTCTCGCTCCAGAAACCTGTATCTTGTAACATGCAGCAGACATGCGTCAAAAGCACCTGTTTAATAATAAAACGAATAAGAATTGGGGAATATAAATTGCAATATTATGATATGAACAAATACCCCCAAACTTATCTTTTGCTCGTCCTCGAGCAAACTTATTTTTATTCACTAAAATCCTAACCACACTTTCGCAGGGAAACGCGATTGCACTGAGCACGTGCAACAAGCCGTTAAACCTCTAGGTGTCCCTAGTAGGAGGAGTGTTGTCTCCTGAGGGTTTTCAGCGGATTACACCCACAAAATCCTATCAACTCGGCCCATTGACTTTTGTTCACCAATTAGGTTTTCTAAGAAGGAATTCTATTATCTTTTGACTCGCGAATCATCCACCCACATTCTTCACACTTCCTAATCATCTAACTTAAGAGTATATATGTTATGTAGACCTACTTAGCTTTTGGCATCTCTTAAGTCTTCCTTCTAGGGTTTCATCTCTACTTAGGAATTTCTATCAACTCTACTAAAGATACAAGTTCTATCTTTCATTCCTTTCTCTCATCTAAACTCTAATCACATATCCCCACGTGTGTAAATATCACCCCTACACTTGGAAATTCAAATCAAGCAATCGTACTCTCGTCCATTGTCCAAAGCACTTATTAATTCGTTAATTTTGAATTTCGCTTACACATCCTTCATGCGACTGTTAATACTTCTTAAGGTACCAACAACCGATTACATGATGCGTTAGCACTTTAAAGCGTACTTCCTAGTTTTTGCAATACCCAAGGCTTTTAGCAGTGACTCCCAAACCAGTTGGCCTAAGGCACTAGGTGATGAAGCACCCTCGCTAAAGATTTTTCTATTTTTACAGCCTTAAGTAATCACAAAAACCAGTGTCCATTTTTTTATTCACTTTTTTTTTCTTTATTTTCATTGTACTAAGGACTTTTAGACAAGAGCATTTCAAGGTCTCTTCTACTATTCCAAGTTTCAAGGTGCGTGATTGTGCAAATTGTAGGGTATACATTTTCAGAATCTAGACTTAAGCTAGGAACTATTTTTCAAACTTATACTCTAATAAGAACGTCAATACTCTTCCCTTGTTTCGACTTAGTCCAAGAAGTGAACCCAAAATTTGCCTATTTCTAAATAAACTACAAGGCATATACTTTCTACCGTTAAACTTTAAGGAATGTTATTTTTAGGGTTTTTAATTCACTAAGTCTAAGATCTAGTTGTTCCTAGCTAGTTAACCTATATGTCAAACTCTAGTCAAATAAGGCCAAAATTGAATACAATCATTTTTATAATTTTTCAAAAATTTTCAATTTTTATGGGTTTTCAAATAAGTATGCAAATGCAAAAAAATATGTACAAATGAATGGGAAGGAAGAAGACGTACCGAGCATACCCCCAAACTTGAACTTGACAGCGTCCTCACTGTCATACTAAACCAAGAGGGTCAACATACTGGCACTTCCCTGTTTATTTATTTATAATTTTTTTTTATTAAGGAAAAAAAAATATATACAGAAAGGCCCTCCCCCAAACTTCATTTAAACTATGTTAGACATTACTGCCAAACCTTGCATAGACCAAACGTCAACACCAACCAGTTGAAAAATTTATTAGTAAAGAGTATTGGTTGATGGAAGAATAAATTGTAGCGATTCATAAAGAATTGGGGAAGATAGAAGTGGTGGTATGGAAGGTGTGGAGGTGAATAGACAGGAGGTGGTGATGAATCAAAACGAAAATGCGAATGATCAGCAATCAGTGGAATGTTGGCATTCTCGTAGCTTCTTAAAAGAAATGGGGGTGATTCAACTTCTAAAAGAGGAGGTTGACTAACCACAATACCCCCAAAATGTTCCTGTGGGTTCTCTATTGACTTGGCATCATCCATCAATTGCATATGATATTCAATTATAAGGGAACTGATCTCCTCAATGTCCGCCATAGTCCAACCGAAAACTTGCCGCCTCTCTTGTAAGACTTTTAAAATAGCGTTTTCTTGCTCGAAGGCTAGAGAGGCTGATATTATAATGGGAAAAGTCTCATTCTCACCTATGTAAGCATATTTAAGGTGAGGCGGTAAGGACATGAGTTCGAGTTTCGGAGGCGAAAGGATCATTGCGGAATCTACCTCGAACTCAAAGGACTCCAACACAGGTTCGAAATCACTGCTAACAACCGATTCGGATGGTTCAACTAACTCATCCAAAAATTCAAAAGACTCATATTCGGGCTGTGAGTCGTTATCATCCGAAAAAGTGAAACATTCATAATCCATATCGGTTGTGTCAACGGTGGTAGGCTCAAGGAGGGACGCACTAGTGGCGTCAAAACTGTTTTCATCAAACAAGAATCTTTCAAGCTCACAGTCCTCCTGCGTGATTTCGTGAACAGAGCAAACTTCTCGTGTACTAGTTTTAGGCACGGGGGGCAGACTTCCCATCTTATAAATATTGAACTCACTAGACATCTTCCCAAAGGATAAAGTCATGGAGCCATTGCGACAGTTTATTACAGCATTGGAAGTGGCCAAAAATGGTCGACCAAGGATCACCGGAATTTGGTTTCTTGGGTTAGCAACAGGTTGTGTATCCATAACAATAAAATCAACGGGGAATATGAACTCCCCAACTTTGATCAACACATCCTCTAGCTGACCCCTTGGATGGGTGATTGATCGATCAGCCATTTGGAGAGTACAACGAGTGGGTTTCAACTCTTCGACCCCTAATTGTTCATACACGGAGTAGGGAATCAGGTTAACACTATACCCAAGATCTAAAAGTGCTCGATTAATTTTCTTATCCCCAATTGTGATTGAAATCGTAGGACAGCTGGGGTCCTTTCGTTTTTGGGGTAAGGTTTGGTGGTGGTTAATAGCATTGCTCACTGCACTAGCCACTAGCACTTTCTTGGGTACTTGAGATGCCTTTCTCTTCGAGGTGCATAAGCCCTTTAAGATTTTCGCGTATGAAGGGACTTGTTGGATTGCATCCAAGAGAGGTAAATTTATGTTAATCTGCTTAAAAATCTCCACAATCTTCTCCACTTGTGCAGTTGGTTTATTAGGACTCAACCTGTTTGGGAATGGAGCATTTTGAAAATTCGTTGAGTCAAATGTCTGTGGAGTAGAATGTGGAGTAGGAACGGATCCCGGTGTAGATGTGTTCATGTTGTGAGGAATGGGTCCGTTCGAGCTAGAAGAAGTAGAGCCATGTGAATGGTGGAGAATAGGCTCTAAAGAAAAAGGTGAAGAAGAAAGTGAAGAAAATGAAGAAGGGGAAGATGACGATGGAGAAAAAGAAGAAGAAGAAGAAGAAGAACCACCGGCGGGGATGTCATCACTAGTTTCCACATTATTCTGCAACACCCTTCCGGATCTCAACGTGGTCACCGCATTTACATTGTGATTGTGATATGCGTTTTGAGTGTGACCGGGATTTGGCAATGGTTGAGATGGAAGCTTTTCCTTTTCTCTTTCGCTCAACGCAGCAGTTAATTGTGCAATTTGTGCCTCAATAGATTTGATACTTTGATCGTGTGAGGCATTATTATGCATCAAAGATTGAACATAATTTTCAAATCTTGCTATGGATTCTGTAGATTGCTTAAGAAATGCATCTAGACTTTTTTCGAGCGAGATAACCTTATCATCATTTAGTTGAACCAAATTGTTCGTTTGATTTGTATAAGGTTGTTGTTGGAAAGGTTGCTGGTTTTGAGTTTGTGAAGGTGCTTGTTGTTGTTGTGGAGGAGGTCTTTGAAAATTGTTATTTCCTTGGACTTATTAATTTTGGTTCCAAGCGAAATTTGGGTGACTCCTCCACCCCTGATTGTATGTCGAAGAGTACGGATCGTTTCTTTGTCGTTGCTGAAATGCAGCATTGACTTGATCTTGTCCTTGAATAGGTGCATTATAAGGACACTCTTCGGTTAGATGCGATGGATTCGAACAACAAGCACAAACAGTTCGTGGAGGCATAACAGGGGCAGGAGAAGACGATGAGATTTTGGTCTCAATGGTTTCTAGCTTTTTCATAAGTGCGGCCATCTCGGCCTTCATAGCAATCGGCATATCTACTTGATGTATGCCTGCCCTAGATTGACCAACAGAAGAAGATGATGTGGTCTTGGTACTCTCCCACTGAATTGTTTGCTCACTAAGATCCTCAAGAAACTGCCACGCTTCGTCGTTAGACTTGGAAAGAAAATGACCTTGACATATGGTTTCTAGCAACTGCTTCGTTGCCGAGTTCAATCCCTCGTATAATGTTTGGCAAAGTTGCCAACTTTCGATCCCATGATGAGGGCATTGAACAAGTAGGTCTTTAAATCTCTCGAAACACTTCCAAAATGGTTCGGAAGGAAGCTGTGAAAATTGTATAATTTTGTTACGGATTCTAGCAGTTTTGTGATGAGGATAGAACTTTTTCAGAAAAGCTCTCACAAACTCGTCCCAATTTCTAATGGAATGTGATGCGGTGCTATATAGCCACTTCTCGGCTAGGTCACATAAGGTGAAAGGAATGACCCTTAGCCTTATAGCGTCATCACTTAATTGGGTCGTTTTCATCATAGCGCAAACGTTTTGCAATTTATTGATAAAGATATATGCATCTTCAGATTCCAAACCATGAAATTTTGGCAGCATATTGATGAAATATGGTTTTATTTCAAAGTTGTCCCCATTTGCCGGTGGGGGTGAAAGACAGGTAGGTAAAGAAGTGCGGACGGGGTAGAAGAGATCCTGGAGCGCAACTCGTGCGGGCGCTACAACAGGCGGAAGATTCGGGTTATTCGCACCTAACGGAGGTGGAATCATTCCCGTCGGTAAGGTATCGTTGGGGTCGTGTCCCGACATACCTTCAAAAGAAGAATTTGAAGGTGGAGGTAAGGAAATGGAGGGAATTTCGACTTCGGTGTCGAAAGGTTCGTCGGTCGGTACCAACGAAACACGGACTAATCGGGCGTTAGTATCCCTAGTCCAAAATGACATACACTAAAGGAGTAGTGTAGTCAGAAAAATAGAAAAAACAGAATGTGGGGGGTAAGATGACGTCAATGGAGGGAAGTGGTGGAAGTGAGTTGCAAGTTTTCTTAGCGACAAGTTGCAAGTTTTGAAAAGATTTTTTCTTTTTCTTTTTTATGTGAGAGTTTTGCAAAGAAGTTTTGAAAAGAGACTCGTGACACAAATGTATCAACCACACATGCACAATCAGGCCTAGATCTAGGGCCGCCTAGGTCTGCTAGACAACTCCTAACTAGGGCTAGAAATAGGACCTCAAACCGCCTCTTCACCGACAAGTACGGCCAGGTAAGTGGGAAGGAACCACAGTAGTGGGCCTAATTAAAAACCACTAGCCTAGACACCGCAAAGTCAGTTAGGATAAACGGTCGATGCCTATACTAGTCCTTTTCCTATTGAGCTCGATGTCCTTAGGTCTGAGTCTAGTATTTTTTTAATTAATTGTGGTCAATGCAAATGCTTTAAAGTGATTTCTGGGGTCCTGGGAAGGGTGATGAAATCCCCACCCAATCTGAGTTTGGTCAATTAGCCTCTTAAAGTCCGATTAAATTATGCAAAACAATAAAATTCACTTGCAATCAATTTTTTTAGCACGGCGCAAAGAAACCTGCAGAGAATCTGTTATTTAGAAGGGGAGAGAAGATTTTTAGCGCAAAGAAATCCTGCAGAAAATTTTCACAAAAGATATATGGTAGGTTGCAGAGAGGAAGAAAGAGAAACAAACCAACTTATTTTTAGGTGGTGACGTGGCCAAACAGCCGCGGTTCCGCGGTCTGGGGTGCTCCTTGGCCGCGGTTCCGCGGTCTGGTGAAGAGATCAGGCTCTGAAAAAAAATTTGTAGCTCCTGTTCACCAATTCTCCTCTGTTCTGATGTTCACTTTTCTGATTTGCCCTCTGTAAAATTCCAGATCCTAGAATCCTCGCTATTCCTGCAAGATTCAAAAAATACACCCTTCAAACAGATCAAAATTGATAATTTTTTATATTTTTTTTATTTTCTGATTTTTATAATTTTTTAAAATTTAAACTTAAATCAACCCGAAATTACACAAAAGAAAGATTACGCCATCCCCGGCAACGACGCCATTTGATTAATCCAAAAATTTGTATTAGCCGTAATCAGAAACGGCATCGCTTTGCAGCTAGCCGGTGAGTACGGGTCGATCCACAGAGATGGGTAATTTTCTTAATGTGTTTTTTTACGAGTTGATTCCAAATGTTGTTTTGGTTGGTTTATTAAATCTATAAAAACCTAGATCTTTCACTAAACTAAATTAATCTAATTTAAAGTCTTGTTAGGGTTAGGCTTAGGGGAAGTTTGGAGATTAAAGGTTTCCTCACCGCTTTCAATGCCTTATTTTTGATCTATTAGATGTTACGGTAATTATCAATAAAGTGGATTAGAATCTTTTGGGAAGATGTTTCTTCCTCTAGATTCTTATCCTTCCTTTATCGATAATTATCCTAACCTCCATGGAAAACGCGCGCAACCGGCCCTTTATACTACGGTTCATCGTTACCTCGAGGGGTAGGATGCCGTAGGGAGCGGTTGTGTGCGCATGCATGGAGTTCTAATTCTTAGGTGTGGATGGCATGAAAGGGGTGAGAGATCTCATCTCTCAAACCTTTCCCTAAGGCTAACCCTAACAAGCGAGGAGATTACTCGCTCATTAGGGGATGAAAAGACATACTAATTAAAAGAATTAAAACAAAGAAATAAAATTAACTTACTAATTTGATGGCTCCCTCCAAGCAATACAGAACAGATCTGAATAAACTCCCAACAATTCTGAATTTTATTGATTGAAAAGAGGCATAAAATTTTACAATTTTCGATTACAATTTTATAAGTAAACAGGAGAATTTAGGGTTACGGGATTCGCACATGTGCAATTACAGATTTGCCCACGGAAAATCCAAACCCCCGCACCGACGCACCGACACGAGAAAAATCCACCGACACGGGCACTTAATGGCCGCGGAACCGCGGCAATGATAGGCATTGGGCCGCGGTTCCGCAGCCCTTTGGTGGGCTTGGCTCACTATCTTTTCTGGGCTGCATTGTACTTGTCTGGGCTTGTTATTTCTTCATCCTATTTCTTTGTTTGGCTTCTTATTCTTCTCCAGATCTTCAGTGAAAATTTGTATTGATTTTTTAACCGTTTCGCTTTGACATGTTTGGACCTTGCGTTGCCTTGTACCTATGTGAACTGTGATTAGTCTCGGCTTGACTAGGATCAGTCTATTTGTTGGTAAAAAGTCCATTTTCTGTTGTCTTGTGTCTTTTTTTCACTGTTCTCGCTCCAGAAACCTGTATCTTGTAATATGCAGCAGACATGCGTCAAAAGCACCTGTTTAATTATAAAACGAATAAGAATCGGGGAATATAAATTGCAATATTATGATATGAACAGCAGGTGGAGGCTTGCTTACACGTTCTTGAATGTATATGCCTTCCTTCAGAGGTTGTGGTCGCGAAGGCGAGCTTACAGGGGATGATTAAGCGGTGTGCTGCGAACATGATATCATGTGAGAAAAGGTTCAGCTGCAAGTTTTCTGAGAGGGAGATGGCTTCTAAAGCGCTGAGGGGGCTTCAAGCCAATCTTATGGCCAAGGCCACTAAAGCGTATGAACTTTGGCGAGTGCTTCAAGAGGCTGTCAAGGAGGTGGTAGTTATTGATAAGGCCGCTGTGTTTACTCATGAAATGGTCGAATCCCATAAGGTCATCGAAAAAGAGCTTGAAGGCCGGCTTGTCTCATACCAGGCCCAACAGGCTCAAGCGGAGGCCCGTCTTTTGACGATACTAAATCATGAAGGCGAGGCCCAGCAAAAAAAGGATGAACTGGCAAATCTACTAAATTGCCCGCCGACTTGAAGAATTGTATATACACAATTTTTTATTCTTCTTTTGTACATACTCCTGAATGAGAGTATATTTTTTTTTGTCCTTTCATGAATTGTACTTTGTATTCATTTTGATTCATGAATAAAAGATATTTTTTTTCATGATGGTGTGTCCCTTTTTGCAAGTGTATTCTGCAGATAGTCTATTTCGATTTCTTTGCAGGACAATGATGGCTTAGGATTCGGGGTTAAGATCTGCCTCCTAAGACTTTTCAACTTTATGAGCCATGAGGGTCTCATAAAGAATTTTCTCCCTACAGGTCGAGAGGATCTCGTAGGTGTAATTTCTCCTTAAGAATCATGAGGATTCCTAAGTGTGTTTTCTCTTGAAAGTCGTAAGGATCTCACAAGAGAGTTTGCTCCCTTACGAGTCGTGAGGACCCGCAAGTGATGGGTGAGGTTACCATTATCCACATTTCAAAGAGTCAGGAGTTGCTCTGGATGCTTCCCACGGGGTCATAGCCGTGTTTTGCGAGGACCAGGCTCCGCTCTGGATGTTTCCCATGGGGTCAGGATTGACATAGGCCGTATTCCACGTAACCAGGAATTTTGCTCTGGATGCTTCCCACGGGGTCATTGCCATGTTCTGCGAGGACCAGGCTCCGCTCTGGATGCTTCACACGGGGTCATTGCCATGCTCTGCGAAGACCAGGATCCGCTCTGGACGTTTCCCACGGGTCAGGATTATCTTACGCCGCGTTCCACGTAACCAGGAATTTGCTCTGGATGTTTCCCACGGGGTCAGGATTGACATACAACGCGTTTTACGTAACCAGGAATTTTGCTCTGGATGCTTCCCACGGGGTCATTGCCGTATTCTGCGAGGACCAGGCTCCGCTCTGGATGCTTCACATGGGGTCATTGCCATGCTCTGCGAGGACCAGGATCCGCTCTGGACGTTTCCCACGGGGTCAGGATTGACATAGGCCGCGTTCCACATAACCAGGAATTTTGCTCTGGATGCTTCCCACGGGATCATTGCCGTGTTCTGTGAGGACCAGGCTCCGCTTTGGATGCTTCACACGGGGTCATTGCCGTGCTCTGCGAGCACCAGGATCCGCTCTGGACGTTTCCCACGGGGTCAGGATTGATATAGGCCGCGTTCCACGTAACCAGGAATTTTGCTCTGGATGCTTCCCACGGGGTCATTGCCGTGTTCTGCGAGGACCAGGCTCCACTCTGGATGCTTCACACGGGGTCATTGCCGTGCTCTGCGAGGACCAGGATCCGCTCTGGACGTTTCCCACGGGGTCAGGATTGATATAGGCCGCGTTCCACGTAACCAGGAATTTTGCTCTGGATGCTTCCCATGGGGTCATTGCTGTGTTCTGCGTGGACCAGGCTCTGCTCTGGATGCTTCACACGGGGTCATTGCCGTCCTGTGCGATGACCAGGATCCGCTCTGGACGTTTCCCATGGGGTCAGGATTGACATAGGCCGCGTTCCACGTAACCAGGAATTTTGCTCTGGATGCTTCCCACGGGTTCATAGCTGTGTTCTGCGAGGACCAGGCTCTGCTCTGGACGTTTCCTACGGGGTCAGGATTGATATAGGCCGTGTTCCACATGACCAGGAAGGGTTGACTTTATCCGTATTTCACGGAGTCGGGGTTTGACTCTCGGTCATCTGCGCACCGCCGAGTCATGGAACTGGGAATTGTTGCGGAGCCACTTTGTTTGATGTTGCGTCTGTTTTAATGAGACGAATGTTGAGATGATCTCCAGGCTATCTGTGAACCATTGAGATTTGGCTCTTTCTTTTGATGGAGCCTAGGGAGGGAAGGTGCGATTCCTTCTTTGTTTGCGCCCCTGGATTGTATACAGGGATTGATGTGCTATCACCTATAGGGCATAGATTTTATTTTTTTTATTTCTTTGTGCGATGCTCTATCATTTCAGCTTTTATATCGCGAAGGTCGCGATTTCCCAATCGTTTCGGCTATTTGTTTCGCGGTGCCCAATCATTTCGGCTATTTTTTTTATTTTTACTCGCTGCTTTTTATTGCCAGTTGCCCAATCATTTCGGCTATTTTGCATGCATACATTTTTACTTGCTGATTTTGTTGCAAGTTGCTCCATCATTTCGGTTATTTCGTATGCATGTGTGGCTCGCTAGCTTCTTTGCTGCAAGCTTGGAATTAGACACCGATTTCGGCATCAGCATCGCTACAACTGGGATATTGTCAGGAGCGAATCATCATTTGCCTCTTTCGATGTCGAACAAAGGTGGTTTAGTAGACAGGGTTAGGATTCTGTTGACTAAGGCTTTTGACTTTATGAGCCGTAAGGATCTCATAAAGGTATTTCTCCCTACAAGTCGTGAGTATCTCGTAGGTGCGTTTTTTCCTTAGGAGTCGTGAGGACTCCTAAGTGTATGGCTTCTCATAAGTCGTAAGGATCTTACAAGAGTATTTTCTCCTTCTAAGTCTAGAGGACTTACAAGGGCTGTTCACCGTGTAGACATATCCCTAGTCGCGGATGGGACTTTGTTCAGCATTAAGCCGCTTGTAGGGCAGCATTAGAGGTTGTGGTGGCTGCTTAAGAATAGGTTCAGATCCCTGTAGCTTAAGACTTTTGAATTTTATGAGTCGTGAGGGTCTCATAAGAGGGTTCTCCTTACAAGTCGTAAGGATCTCATAAGTGTAGTTTCTCCTTAAGAATCGTGGGGATCCCTAAGTGTGTTGCTCCCTTGTGAGTCGTAAGGATCTCACGCAGGTGGTTTCTCCTCACAAGGTCGAGAGGACCTTGCAAGAGTCTTTTAACGAGGTTGCACCCTTTCGGGTTTTCACAAACACTCGCCGGTAGCCCTGCTGTTTTTACTCACGGAGCCCTTTCGGGTTTTCATCCGTGCCCATTTTGCATATGGACATACCGTTTTCTTTTTCTTCTTATTTTTTTCTTCTATTTTTTGTGTGTCAGCCTTAGAATGCTGCAGTCTGCAGTAGTTTATCGACGTCTCGGTCAACAGCTAGTTTTAGGACATAGTGGTCCATCGTTAGTTTAAGGACGTTTCGGTCCGTTGTTATTTTAAGGACGTTTTGTTCCGTGGTTGGTTTAAGGACGTTTCGGTCCATGGTTAGTTTAAGGACATTTCGGTCCATCTCCGGTTACTATTTATAGAGTTTGGGCTTAGGAAGATAGCGAGCGGACATAGGCGTTGTCATCTATCGTTGACTTAGGCTGTGAATCGTTAAGCGTAGTATTTTTTCCGGAAGCGGCCGTTTATTGGCTTGAAAGGTCTTTCACCATGCATGTCCATGAGTAGATAGGCTCCACCTTGGTAGACTTTGTCTATGATATACGGGCCTTCGTAATTCGGCTCGAATTTCCCCCGCTTGGCGCGATTGGGGACCATAGGTCTCTTGACTACTAGCACGAGTTCGCCTTGGCAGAATGTTCTCGGCCTAGTCAATCTTTCATATGAGCGCGTCATCTTCGCTTTATAAGCCTCCAGATTCTGTTGCGCCATGAGCCGAGTTCCATCAAGGGCATCTAGCTCCTCAAGCCGAAGGTGAGCATTTTCTTCGTCTGTTAGCTCGTAGTGAACTGCCACTCGTACAGAGGGTAGCTCTATCTCGAGGGGGAGTACCGCTTCCGTACCGAATACCAATGCATACGGCGTTGCGTTTGTGGCCGTTTTGAACGTAGTTCGATACGCCCAGAGAGCTTCATGCAGTCTCTCGTGCCAGTCCTTCTTATTTTTAGACACCGTCTTTTTCACGATCTTCGTCAGGGTCTTGTTAAAAGCCTCAGCAAGACCGTTAGCTCAGGGATTATAGACCGAAGAGTATCTCCAGTCTATGTTATGCTATTGTGCGAAGCGGCTGATCTTCTGGCTTCTATAGGCTGGCCCGTTATCGGAGATAATCCGTCGCAGAGTGCCAAATCGATAAATGACGTGTGTCTTGAAGAAATGGAGGATATTCTCCATCTTCACTTCCCTCAGCGGTACTGCTTCGGCCCATTTAGAGAAGTAATCAGTTGTCGCCAAAATGAATCGATGTCTTCTGGACGATGCTGGTTCGATAGGGCCGATTATGTCAGTTCCCCACATTTCGAACGGCCAGCTAGCCACCATTTACGAGTGGCACTGCTTCGCATATTCGAGGCAGTCCTTGATCATCGTGGGCCAATAATAGTCCATCCTTTTGATCTTCAGCTTCATCTTTGGGCCGACTTGGTGGGAACCGCAGAGTCCGTCGTGAGTTTCTTGGTCGACTCTCCTTGCCTCTTCAGGTCCCAGGCATCTTAGCCACAGAGAATCAAACGATCTCTTATACAGAGTATCATTGACGAAGTCAAAAGACAGATCTCGTTTCATGAGCTGATGTCTTGACGACGCCTCTTCAGGTGTTCGACGGGATTTGAAGTAGTCTATGAAGACTTCTCTCCAGTCCTTAGCCTTTTCTTGGTCTTTTATTTGCAGAGCCATTTGCTCGGTGACTCCCTTTTCTTCAGACGACTCCGGAGATATTTCTGCCGGTGCAAGAACCCGACGGCTTTGCACAACAATCCTCACATCATTGAGGTTCTCATCGGTTAGTTCTTTAGCGAGCTTGGCTAATGCATCCGCTTTGCTATTTTTTGCACGCGGTATGCTTTCCAGAATGTAGGAAGGGATTTGAATCAGTAATTGTTGTACCCTCTCGCCGTACTTCACTAACTCTGGCTTGCATGTTTGATAGTCGCCGTTTACTTGGCTGACGACCAGCTAGGAATCTTTGTATATGAGGAGGTTTTTGATTCCCATGTCGACAACAATCTCAAGATCTGCTATCAAAGCTTCATACTCGGCTTCATTGTTTATCCTCAGCTCTGTTAAAGAGAAAGCAAAGCGCATTATCTCCCTTTGTGGAGTTATGAAGATGAAGCCTACCCCGGATTTGATTATGGGGTGCTTTGTTTGCGCTTCTTCATGGAAGATGCCCTATCGAAGTAGAGTTCCCATCGGGTGTCACTCTTTCCTTTCTCACCGTCGATTGTGTCAAATGCGTGCTCGTCTGGCAATTCGTAGTTCAAAGGAGAATCGGCAGATATCGGATGTTCAGCGAGGAAGTCAACGATGGCCTGGCCTTTCACGGCCTTGAGGGGTCGATAAGTTATTGAGAACTCCATCAAGAGCAAGGCCCATTTAGCGAGTCGTCCCGTTAATATAGCCTTTGACATTAAATATTTGAGAGGATCTACTTTCGATATGAGATGGACCTCATGTGCCAGCACGTAGTGTCTCAGCTTCGTTATCGCGAAGATCAATGCCAGGCATTGTTTTTCAATGGGAGAGTAGTTGTTTTCTGCTCCCAGGAGAACTCGACTCAGATAATAGAGGGCTCTCTCCTTCCCTTGGTCGTTTTCTTGTGCCCACAGCACGCCTAAAGAACCATCAAGGGCGGTTGTATACAGAATGAGAGGCTTTCCCTTGACCGGAGCAGTCAGCACAGGCGGATTCTGTAGATATTGCTTAATTTTGTCCAGTGCGCTTTGGCATTTGCGATCCCAGACGAACGAGGTTCCCTTCTTCATTAGGTGACTGTAAGGATGACACTTGCCGGAGAGATTGGCTATGAATCGCCGGATATACGCGAGCTTTCCTTAGAGAGACCGTAGTTGCTTGAGAGTCCTTGGAGGAGGCATTTCCATGATCGCCTTGATCTTCGACGGGTCTATCTCGATGCCTTGGGGTCGGACGACGGATCTTAGGAACTTGCTCGAGGAAACTCCAAACACGCATTTGAGAGGGTTCATCTTCAAGTTGTATTGCCGAAGGCGTTGAAATACGATCTTCAGATGCTCTAGATGTTCCTCGTATGATTTGCTTTTAACTACGAGGTCGCCGATATAACATTCGACGATTTCATGTATGAGGTCATCGAAGATTTTCGTCATGGCCCTCTGATAGGTGGCACCGGCGTTCTTTAGACCGAAGGGCATCACCTTATAGCAGAATATGCCCAAAGGGGTCCGGAAAGTGGTATGCTTCTGGTCCTCGGGATGCATCCTTATCTGATTGTATCCTGACGAGCCATCCATGAAGGAGAAAACTTCGTGAGTGGACGTGTTATCTATCATCAGCTCGGTGACCGGTACTGGAAAGTCGTCCTTCGAGCAAGCTTTGTTGAGATCCCGAAAGTCCACACATACACGCACTGTCCCGTTTTTCTTCATCACTGGGACGATGTTGGCGATCCAGTCAGGATACTGAACCTCTTGAATAAATCCAGAGTCAATTAGTTTCTTGACCTCGGCATTGATGCTCATCTCATGCTCGAGTTACATTCTCCTTGGTGCTTGTTTGATCGGCTTGACATCCGGGGATATCGCCAATTTGTGGACGGCTATTTCTGGATCTAATCCGGGCATTTCGGAATAGTTCCATGCGAAGCAATCTTTATACTGCATGAGCATGTCTTTGAGCATAGCCACTTTTTCGTCAGACAACAGCTCACTGACGAACGTCAGCCGCGGGTCACTTGCCGTTCCCAAGTCGATTTTCCTGAGGTTATCTGCAGTAGTATGTATCCCATCTTCCAGCTCTTTTGGCACCGGTGGAAACTCTGAAATCACCTTGTCATCATCGTTTTCGAAGCACCAGGGGAGGTGATCCATATTCTCGGGTTCTTCTTCTGACAGCGTTATTACGTGGCAAGTATGAGATCGTTTCCAAGACCGAGATTGATCTGGTTCTACTCTTGCTATACACGTCGCTTTTGGTTCTGTTGGAGATAGTGCCCTCAGAGTCAATTATTGGATCACAGGCACATGATTGCAATGATTGAGAAAGGACCTATACCGTTAGAACAGTCTTGCTCAAGATGATAGTATGCTATCTGGTTTATCTTTATCATCGTGTACTGCTTTAGGTGACCTTACAGGTCACTATTGCACGTTGATAGAGCCTCTAGGATTCTTGCTTGACTGCCAGCAGTATGAGGGCGATCATATACGTGGGAGCTGGGGTCTATAAGCAAATCCTTAAAAGGTCCCTAGTCATGGGAGTTTCGAGACAGGGCATCGATACTCCAGAGTAGATTAGTGTATACAGTCGAGACCCCGATGAGGGGCGGTGGCCGGTCTCACAAGCCACTGGTGTCAGTTTGTTCACCTAAGATGTATACAGATGCTCATTGGGTTATGAGTACACCGGACAGGACTCGCCGGGAACCTGCTAGTTTGTCTTATACCTGACGTCAGATGGCAGTTCCCTGGTGAGATGTGTGCAGGTTAGTTCATCGACTTGAGATCGTCATTTGTCTCGTGTGAGTTCCCACTGTACTTTGATTACTACCCTACCACACTCAAAGGAGACGTGCAAACAGGTTTTAGTTGGGTACAGTCCCGAGCCACATGGATGCAGTGAGCGGATCTTCAGGGGTTCGTCTCTCCCGGTATTAAGGGTGAGGTCGCGCTGTGTCTAGGAGAGCCCTTACATGAAGTCCTTGGCCAAGGCAGGAGATTTACTGGTAGGTATTCCAGTAGTATCTCAGGGTGTTCTGGGCTACACTCCGACACGACTTGTACCGCTTTTGGGGGTCTGACTTTTACCAACCCCCTAGGCCCGCCATGCGATGCTCATAGACGAACGGACCGGACTGTACGGATATTGTCACCGACAGGCTCAGTAGGGTGTCAGGATGAGTTCGCTTATCGACGTCCCTTTTGGTCAATACCTGGTAGCCCGTTACATATGGCTAATACCTCTGACGTGCTAGTGGTTAAATCCACAGCCAAAATATTGACGAGTCTTTAGAGTCCCCCACAGACAGTTTCTCAAGTTTTGGGCGAAACGCTGTAGAGGCCGTATGGAGATATGGCAGGGTTCAATCTTATCCGTGCGGTTTTGCACGGATCATGATCGGACATATAATACTAGCGGGCTTTAGTTTAAGCGGATCCTAGTATTGTACAGTGTAGATTTTGTCTCTTTGCATTTGTATTCGGTCGAAATACAAATGCGGGTATGTATATACGGTCGCAGGGTTTTCCTGTAATTTATTACGGGATCAGTTTTTTGAAGTTGCCAGTTTGCATTCCGTTTCGGCCAGTTTTCCTTTGTTCCTTCACGGCCGGATTTTTGTGATGGGAGGGGTTTATTTGCAAGTGTGCAAATTATCAAATATGGAGGGTTCTTTGTGGCATTTGGATTATGATGGTTCAAGCATCTTATGATGCTTTTCTTGTTCTCATTATTGTTTGCATTTATGAGATAGGATTGGATTTGAAATGGGTGTGACAAATATTCCTCAATATCATCACATTTGTTATGATCACCTCTTACTTTTACTACACTCACCTCCCTTCATTGCTTTTGCATTCTCCTTATTCATTTTGGCCGGCCACATTCTTGTGGGAGAGAAAGAGGGGAATTCATTTTGGTGTGGGGAAATTAGTTCATCTCATTTTCTTTGCTTACACCAAAAATCCCAAGTTCATTTCAAAGTTCATTCCTCCATCATATATGGCAACTTCATACCCACATTGAGACAATCCATTCTACACTTCGCCTACAGTATTCTTGGACACGTCGACTCGCCAACTTCGTGCCCGAGTTGCCTCGGTCCAGAGGTGGGAGCCCGTAAAAGAACCCGGCGGCGTGGTGCATTTTCCAACGAGGAGATGAAGACCGGAGATTCCGCAAGGAGATCGGGATGGAGTCCAAAGACCGAAGGACACGGATCGCTCGGTATAGCTTCCTACTCATTCTCTAGTTAGGTAGCATTAGGTTAATGGCCCGATCCGGGTTTATAGTGCGCGGTGGTGCCGGTTTACAAGTTTTGTAAAATTTTTCTTTCCGCATTCCGGCGTCGGATTGACGGCCGGGGCGCCGCCGTGCACTTACAGGTTCATGCTTCTATGGCGGGCTTACCCTCCAGCTGCTGGATAGAGCGAAATTGCCTTTTTGATATTGGTCTTCAACCCAATTCTTGAAGGTGAAGCAGTCTTCGAGAGGATGCCCTATTGCTTGGTGGTAAGAGCAATAGTCTGGATGAGAGACCTCGTCTGCTTGCTCGGGGTGCTTAGACTCCGGGAGTGTCATCATCTGATGTTTCATGACAAGATCGAATATCTTCATTATCTTGTCTTGGAAAAAAGAATATTCTCGACCCATCTTCTTTACAAGAGATGGATCCCGGCTACTCGATTTTTGATCGCGTGGCTTCTTGGACCCGTTTTGCAGCCGTCGAACGCTTTTTCCGTTCTTTGATTTATTTTTGCCTCTGCGCCGGGTCTTTTGTATGATGGGCTGGTGACGAGGAGCATTGTCATTCTCCACTGCCTGCTGAAGGAGGCGCTGCGTCCTGGCTTTCTCGTAAATGGCCATTTCACGGTTATGGTCATCCCGGACCTTTTGACCCGCTTCCCTTATTATCTTGTCCATCCGTTTTTCAAATGACGGACTCGGCATTTTGATGGTAGGCTCTAGTTTTGGTTCAGGGTCAGCGTTTTCTAACAGGGCGTCTCCTTCTTCATCGAAATCATATATGACGTAGCTACCATGGACTCGTTCCCGTTTCTTGGATTGGACATATCCAAGCCCGACCGTTTCCATTCTCCCATTGGGCAACTTTCGCTGAGTTCCGGGGACGTCCCAAATCCTATTGTAGAACCGAGCTTGTCGAGTAGTCTGTCTGAAGGGTACCCCTTGCCGCTTCAATAGCCTTTTCAAGCCTTCCGTGTAATATCTAGGTAGACGGATGGGCTGGAGCCTGTCGAGCGTAGAATCGGCGCCATGCCAGATTTCTTTCTCCACTTTGGTTTCCCCAGATCGGTAGAATAGGATCGCCTCTTCACCCTTTCACCTGGGAGGGACGTAAAATGTCTGCAGTTCTTGCACACTATAAGCCTCAAGTGCAACGAGATCTTTGTAATGTTCTTGTGGAACCATTGTAATTTGCAAACTTCGATCATCAACAAAGGCTTGAATTGATGGCCGAGTAGAAAATATGGCATTGACTTCATCTTCCGAGTCGCTGCCGAAGATCAACATAGGGGTGGATGGTCCCGAGTTGTTGCGTTGGAGCGGCCCTGAATAAACTATCTCTTCTTCCTCCTCGGTATCACTCCCGAAAACCGGAATAGTGGTGATAGCTTTGTTCTTTGGTTTGTGACATCTTTCCGTGTCCTCAAAATCTGGTAAGAAGTATTTTGCATCTTCGTACTTTCGGACTTCGTTCACGGAGAATGGGTTCAACTCCCCTGTCACAGTGTGTTCGAGTCCATCTTTGAAATATTTCATACACTGGTGTTGTGTAGAGGGGATGATGTTGTATTCATGTAACCAAGGTCGGCCGAGCAAAGCGTTATAGCAGGTCTTAGCGTCAATGACGTGGAATTTAATGTCAGTGACTAGCAGCCTAAAGCGCAGCGTCAATATCACAGACCCGAGCGTTCGCGACGACTGGGAGTCAAAACCGGAGATGGTGATTTTATCACGAGCGAGGTGCTGAACGCTCATGTAGATTTCCTTCAACACTCTCACGTTGAGGAGATTGACAGAAGTCCCATTGTCAACCAGGATTTTGCCTATCTTAATATCGTGACAGTATCCGGAGACATAAAGGGGACGGTTGTGTTCGCATATCCCAAAGAGGAGATCTTCATCGCCGAAAGTGATATCGGCTGTGTGTACTTCTTCCAGCTTGTCCTTCATCTTTTCTTCGGCAAGGAAAACTTGGAATTGCTCTGGCTTTTGTAGCGCTTTGATCAATGAATCTCTCGCCTCTTTGGATAGCATAAGGGCGTCGAGAATGCTGAGCTGCGAGGGTAGCTTCCTCAAGTGTGCCAGAACGTTGTAGTCCACCTTACTCTTCTTCGGCGGGTCCTTGGCTATCAGCTCTTTGACGACCTGATCTTCTAGGGTGATATCTTCAGGGACTTTTTTCCCCTTATCTTTTCTATTCATGGGTCCGAGATTCTTTTCGGGCAGTGTACGATTGCACAGTTGAATATTTTCACAGGTCTTCGATTCTTCCTCTTTTCCCGAGGTGGATTCTTTGAAGAGAGGGCCAAGAGTCATTTCTTCATCAGAGTCACTCCCGAAGGTGAGAACTTGCGGTCCCCCAGTGTTGACCATGTGACAGTTGCCGGTAGTTCTTTTACGCTCCTCGGTCGTATTTCTTTGCTCCCGACGAGCTTTGTGTTTCATCCGCTTGAAATTTTGCCGGTGAGTAACATATCCCTGCTACCATCTTTTAAAAGCTTTGAACTCTTCGGTAGGGTGCGTAATCCTTCGATGATATAAGCAGTAGCTAGGATGTACATCCGCTTCATCAGGCGTGTTTCCTTCGGAGGGTGGAAGCTTCATTCCCTTCGATGTGGCTTTGGCGATGATTTTCCTCGTCTTGAACCTGTTTTTATTTGTGGCGGATGCACTTTGATTTGGCTGGAGCGTTTTAACCCTTTCGTCCAGTCGTCGGCGCTTGGCTTTTTCAAATATGGCCATCTCACGCACTCGAGCAGCTTTGCTTTTAAAAAGAGCTTCATTCAGGAATGCATCAATCATTTTGTCTGATGGCTCTAGAAGTTCCGGCTTAGGATCTGCCCCTAGTTTCTTTGTGTAAGGAGCTTCTTCATCATTTATCGACGAGTGAGAGATCACATGGCAACTTGCTACGTAATCCTCAGATTCATCCGACGAGTCTTCTCTATTGTCATCACCTTCTTCCTCAAGGACGTGGCTGAGAAATTCTTAGAGTGTGATTGGAGTCTGCGCCTTCTGGTTGTACTCTTCCAGCGCGTCAATCTGCTTTTGCAGGTCCGTGTGCCTGTCACTAGGCTTCATGAGCTTCTTGGATTTCTTCTTTTTCTTTGAAGATTTTGACGGCTGGGTGTGAGCACTTTGATTATCACCACCAACTTTTGGAGTTGGGTGCGGTTTCAGCATTCCCTTGATGATCTCGGGTTCCAGCGGATTCTTCTATTTGATTGCCGGGCATGTGTGGAGATCCTTCAGTATTCTTTTTGTTTTGGCTGAAAGAGCGATTTCCCATAGAGTTTTTTCAACAAAAGAGCACGATGCCCCCGGTGTGTCCGTCTTCTTAGGAGTGTGCGGTTGTGGTGTGCTTAATTTCCACTTCTCAGACAGCGCCAACTTGCCTTGCTGGTATTGGTCCTCGATCCAACCCTTAAAGACGAAGCAATCTTCAATTGGATGGCTTACTGTTTGATGGTAAGGGCAATAATTGGGACTATTGGTCTCGCCAGGTTGCAGTGGTCGTTTTGGATTTGGCAGATTAATGAGCCTGTTGCACATTTCCAGTTCGAATAGTCTCTTCGTTTTGTCCCGAGGGAACGAATAAGGACGCTTCATTTTCTCATTATAGTATCTCCGTCTCTCTTCTAGTTGATCCATTAGTTTTGGCGCACTGGGCTGCTGTTGAGTATTTGCAACGAATGTCGCCTTCCCTTTACCCTTTCGTTCCGCTACTCCGGCTTCGGAGGAGACGGTCTATGACCCATCTGGTCCATCTGGGCCAGCTTTTCGATCAAGGCTTGGAACGTGGTCGGCTTGAAGAACATCATGAATTGGGAAATAGTTGCCTGAGGGTCCAGAGTGCCCACGAACATTCCCACTGCCGGTGCTTCCTCGATGCGCTGCTCACATTTTGACCATAAATTTCGCCACCGTATTGTGTATTGTACCCAAGTTTCGCCTGGCTTCATCCAGGTGTTAATTAATGCGGTAATCGGGGTACGCTCGCTAGCGCTCGCGAATCTCTGTGTAAACAGCAGTTCCATTTTCGCAAATGTCTTGACAGAGTCGTTTGGAAGTTCAGAATACCATTCGAATGCCGTCTCCGACAAACTGCCGACGAACTGGTGAAGGAGCAGTTTATCATCACCTCCGGTGTTACCACATAGAGCCCTGAACTGGGCGACATGCTGGTGCGGATTTCCTGTCCCTTTATATACATGAAATTTAGGGATCGTATATCCCGGCGGGGACTTTATTTGGTCATACCAGCCTGAATATGGTCGCCTAGTTTTAACTATTTGGCCGGCTGCTTCATTCGCCTGGTGAGCTCGTATTTGCTGAGCAATGTAGTCATCCAGAGTGGCCTTGAAAATGGTTTCCTCTTTGGCTGCTGAAAGAGCCGGAGGAGGGTTCGATGTCTCCCCTTTGTCGTCTTCGATGATGATCGGGGGGTCTTCAGCTGGAGGTTCCGGCTGTAACATCATCCCAGCCATGTCTTGGAATAAGAGAGCCATTCGTTTTATATTAGCTGCCTGTTCCGCAGTCTCTTTTTCTTTCCTCTCGAGCATTCTTCGAAGGAACTCAGTATCAGTTTCTTGTTCCCGACGCTGATCCGAGGTTTCTTGATTTTCTCTTGGCCCAGTAAGTGCGGCCATCGCAGTCAGCATCTCCTGAAGCTTCTGCTGCTGTTGTTCTTGAGCCTTCGTTATTGATCGGGTGAGTGGTCGATGACCCGTAGAAGCACGGCTTTCTTCTATTCCGGAAGCCATATAAACAGTATGTATCACCATGCCCCCAGCCTTAGGGCATTTGGCTCAGCGTCTTTGTGGTCGGCCGTAGTCACAGGGGCTTTCTCTGGCCTCCTTCTCTTTTGAGCAGTTGAAGTCGAGGGGGCCGTTGCATTGGGCACCCAAACAGCTGTTGCCTTTTGTGGTACCTCAAGATGGCTCTTTTCTTGCTGAGCTTTGATCTTTTTTGGTCGGCGAGAGTAGTCCTGGTCAATTACTGAGTCCTGAACCTGTCGCCAGACTTTGTAAATTTTGGAGGATAGCCGCTGAGGGGACTGCTCCGGCTTTGTTTCCGTAACATTCTCCACGGGCGGAGGAGATCTTTTCAATACGGCGGTAGGTGAATTCCTGCGCACCCTATTAAGCAGCTCGAAGCTGTTCCCAGTTGGAACAGCAGCATTGACTTCCACCGTTGGGGCCGATGGAGTTAGCCCAGAGGGGGAGTTGACCCCAGCCTTCCTTACTCGGCGTCAGTGGCGACGTCGAGCGTGTCGAGCTGTTAGGATTGTCTCAGATTTAGGGGTGACTTCGTCATGCCCCCTGTTTTGGTGAGGCACTGCTGGTATCAGCCTCTTGAAGACTGACGTCCGTTGAGCAACAGTATCCAATCTGTCAAAGACAGACCTTTGAGCAGGAACAGGAGCCGGGGTGGCCAACCTCGTAAAGACCGATCCCTTGACGGGAGAAGCTTCTTTAGTGACCTCAAGAGCAGGAATGCCTATCCGTTTCAGGATGGCCGCTTCAGGTATCGTGGGCTTCTTGACATGCCTATTGGAGTTCATGCTCAGCCTGTCGAAGACTGACGCCGTTGGTTTGACATCGGACGACCCGTTGAGAGGGGTCTTGGTAGTAGTGAGCCGATCAAAGACCATCTTCTTTTGCACTTCTTGCGACAACGGGATATTAATGTTCACTGGTGGGAGCATGGTTCCGAAGAACAAACTGGTGGTACCCTGTGTCACCTGCTCTATCGGCATTGTGAACAGGGAGGCCGCATGGGGCCGGTAAGCTATACCTCCAGATGAGGCGGAACGTGAGTTGCAGTTGCAGCTGGAACACTTCGCGCAGGTAGACGCCATTGATCCTTCGTTTTCTGCACCAAGCAAGACACCAAATCTTAGTACCTCGAACCCAAGGGAAACCATTAGCAAACCGCGATTCGTTCGCGAACACGACACACGAAGTGTGGAGTGGAAAGAGGAAAAGGTCCCACCGGGCGTGCCAGAATCTGTTCCCCGCCGAAAACACGGAGACGCGACCGCGCGGGTCCGTCTTGCCTGAATTTCGGGGCAGATGCTAATTGGGGCTATCCGTCCACCTCTCCGAAGATACCAAGTTGATTTATGGCACCATGTATCGAAGGTTTAAACGGATGCGGCTGATGTAGCAGACATCATCAGATTCCCCCTCATTTGAGGGGTTTTTGATTGTGGGGACGCTATTCCCTGCAGGCGCAAGCCCCTGCAGTTAATTACGCTACCGCATCGCGGTAACAACTTTCTCCTTCTCTAGATGGTCACTTCGTGTCATGTGTGTTTGTTTTGTTTTTGGTTGCCCGTGGATTGTATACGGAGACTAATTTATGTTGTCGCCCATAGGGCGTGGATTAGTCCAAATCCGTATCTTCTTAGATTTGGGTTTGGGGGTTGGGTTTAAGGATATGTTAGTCTCATTTAAAACTAAGATCAAGTTAAACGTTTGTTAAGGATATGTTAGTCTCATTTTAGACTAAGATCAACTTAACGGGATCATTTAGATCCAACAAGAGAGCATTTGGACTCTATTGTTTAGTTTAGGGACATTGCGGTCGATTAGTTTAAGGACATTACGGTCCATTCTTAGTTTAAAGACATCGCGGTCGAGGTTAAGGACATCATAGTCCGTGGGTTTAAAGACCTCATAGTCGAGGTTAAGGTCATCATAGTCCGTGAGTTTAAAGACTTCACAGTCAAGATTAAGGTCATCATAGTCCGTAAAATGTGTGGTTGTCGGGACCCGTCACCTCTATGAAGACATTGAAGGATTATAACGACAAATATCAAAGGAGTGAAGAGATGTACCCTTGAACCAAAGTTGATTGAGAGATCTATAGTCCAATTTTGGAACTAAGATCAATTAATTAGATTATGAGCACATTGGCTCAGTTAAATCTGAATTGAGGACATATGGTCAACTTGGGCTAAGTCCAATTAAATTTAAAATGTTGGCCCTTTGTTGGACCATTAGACATTTATCTGGGTTCAGCCTCTCATCATTTAGCAATGCTAAACAATAGTTTGAGAGCTCTGATAACATTTTTGTCTTTGAATGGGCATTAAACATTATAGCTCTGGATTTTACTCTGCATGTCATATGAAATGATCAATCTTGCCTCTGGAAAACTTAGCCAATTTGGCTAAAATTGGCTTTAAAATAGTGTTAAATACTAGAGGATATCTGGTGATCACGTGTCCTCACGTGATGTATTTAAAACAGTGTTAAACACTGGAGATGAAATGCTTAAAATAGTGTTAAATAATAGAAAAGAAGGAATCACGTGGGGGCACGTGAGGGCACCCAGAGGTGGGGCCAGACTTCCTTTATTTTTGTTCTCAGAGCTGCAAATAAGTGTTAAAACACTTTTGATCTTCTGGCCATCACGTGTTGGCACGTGATGGATATTCGTGCATTGATTATTACACCGTTTATTAGGGGTCACGTGGTAACACGTGAGAGCGCCCAAAGCCAGTATTGCCTTTGCTTTTGTTTCTTTTGTTTTGGAAGTCACGTGGGAGCACGCGAGGCATTTCCTTCAAGCTTTTTTTCTTCTCATTTTGGGGGATCTGTTTACGGGTCACGTGGAGGCACGTGGCCTAGTTTTATTTTTTCTTTTCTAATCATTGAGAATAGGGGTCACGTGTCACCACGTGACCAAGTTCTTTAGAATTAAATTCCTATGTATATGGAAGAATTAAATTCTTATGCAGGGTTAAACCCTAATTTCATTTAGATGAATTAAATTCTTATGAATTTGAGAGAAATAAATTCTCATGCAGAGTTGAACCCTAGTTTTATCTTGGAGCAATTAAATTCCTATGAATTTGGGAGAATTAAATTCTCAAATAGGGTTAAACCCTAGTTCTGTCTATCTTGGAGGAATTAAATTCCTATGAATTTGGGAGAATTAAATTCTCATATAGGGTTAAACTGTTGGAGATAGTGCCCTCAGAGTCAATTATTGGATCACAGGCACGTGATTGCAATGATTGAGGGAGGACCTATCCCGGTAGGACAGTCTTAGTCAAGATGATAGTATGCTATCTGGTTTATCTTTATCATCGTGTACTGCTTTAGGTGACCAGACAGGTCGCTATTACACGTTGATAGAGCCCCTAGGATTCTTGCTTGACTGCCAGCAGTATGACGGCGATCATATACGTGGGAGCTGGTAGTATATAAGCACATCCTTAAAAGGTCCCTAGTCGTGGGAGTTTCGAGACAGGGCATCGATACTCCAGAGTAGACTAGTGTATACAGTCGAGACCCCGACGAGGGGCGGTGGCCGGTCTCACAAGCCACTGGTGTCAGTTGGTTCACCTAAGATGTATACAGGTGCTCATTGGGTTATGAGTACACCGGACAGGACTCGCCGGGAACATGCTAGTTGGTCTTATACCTGACGTCAGATAGCAGTTCACTGGTGACATGTGGACAGGTTAGTTCATCGACCTGGAGATCGTCATTTGTCTCGTGTGAGTTCCCACTGTACTTTGATTACTACCCTACCATGCTCAAAGGAGACGTGCAAATAGGTTTTAGTTGGATACAGTCCCGAGCCACATGGAGGCAGTGAGCGGATCTTCGGGGGTTCGTCTCTCCCGGTATTGGGGGTGAGGTCGCGCAGTGTCTAGGAGAGCCAGAACATGAAAAGTCCTTGGCCAAGGCAGGAGATTTGCTGGTAGGTACTCCAGTAGTATCTCAGGGTGTTCTGGGCTGATCTCTGACACGACTTGTACCGCTTTTGGGGGTCTGACTTTTACCAACCCCCTAGGCCCGCCAAGCGATGCTCATAGACGAACGGACCGGACTGTACGGATATTGTCACTGACAGGCTCAGTAGGGTGTCAGGATGAGTTCGCTCATCGACGTCCCTTTTGGTCAATACCTGGTAGCCCGTCACGTATTGGCTTATACCTCTGACGTGCTAGTGGTTAAATCCACAACCAAGGTGTTGACGAGTCTTTAGAGTCCCCCACATTCAGTTGCTCAAGTTTTCGGGCGAAACGTTGTAGAGGCCGTATGGAGATATGGCAGGGTTCGATCAGATACGTGCGGTATTGCACGGATCAGGATCGGACGGATAATACTAGCTGGCTTTGGTTTAAGCCGGATCCTAGTATAGTACAGTGTAGATTTTGTCTCATTGCATTTGTATTCGGTCGGAATACAGATGTGGGTGTGTATACACAGTATCGGGGTTTTCCTGTAATTCATTACGGGACCAGTTTTCTGGAGTTGCCAGTTTGCTTTCCGTTTCGGCCATATTTCTTTGTATCCTTCATTGGCCGAAGATTGGTGGAGGAGGGCTTATTTGCATTTGTGCAAATAAGCATTTGTGGAGGGTGTTCTTTGCATTTTGTTGGATCATGATGGTTACACCATCCCTTGACCATTTGACTTCATAACCTCATCATGGCTTGACTTTTGGAGTAATGATGATGGGTTATGATATGGTTGTTGAGTGTTGGATTTTGTTGATAATAATTTCTTTTTATGATCACATATTTTTTCCCTCTTGCATGATTGCCTCACTTGTTTTTTCCACTCCCAATTCTCACTCTTCCCTCACCATTGTGGCCGGCCAAGTTAGGAAGGGGGGCTGTCCCATTTTTGGGAGAGAGGATTTGGTATCTCATTTGCTAGGAAAAATGATATAGCCATCACAAATGTTCACTTCATCAAATACCTCCACCATATGGCAATTCCATAAACCCCAAAATGAGACACAAGTTCCACACTACATTCTACAACAAATCTTGGGCACGTCGACTCGCCAACTTCGTGCCCGAGTTGCCTCTGTATAGAGGTGGGAGCCCGTAAAAGAAGCAGGCGACGTGGTGCCCTTCCGGCGAGGAGGTGGAGACCGGACATTCCGTGGGAGATCGGGACGACGGCGAGAAGACCGGAGGACACGGATCGCTCGGTATATCTCTCTTCCCCATCTTGTAGTTAGCTAGGACTAGTTTAATGGCACGATCCGGGTTTATAGTGCGCGGTGGTGCCGGTTGAAAAATCAAAGTTAAGCATCGCTTCCGCATTCCGGCGTCGGATTGACGGCCGGGGCGCCGCCGTGCACTTACAGTGGTATCAGAGCCTCGCCATTAAGCTAGTCTAGCTTGGTCTAAGGTGTTTACACTTCCGATCGAACAAATATTCCAAAATCCGCGTTTTCTCATGCATCAGTTCTCTGTTAAAATTTTTTGTGCTCCAAAAATTTTTCAGTGTGTTGCAGAAGTATGTGCATGGACTTTTAAGCCTACTGTAAAAATTCGACAACATGATTCAACAAGAAGACCGCGGAACCGCGGCCAAAACCCCCTCCTGGCCGCGGTTCCGCGGCGGTTCTGTGTTATCATTGTGCCAATTTTTTCCAGTGGGCTTTTAGGCTGAAAATAGGGGTTTTGGAATATTAATTTTTGGGCCCAGATTTCTTCATATGCTACAGTAAAGTTTGGGGGCCCACTTGATAAAATTTAATCGATCGGATATTTTAAACACATTAGTTCACAGGATTTACATTATATCTACGACCGTGAATGTCACTTGATCGGTAAGTCCGGTCTAACTGCTATAGCCCGGTTAGACGGATTTGCGAACGTGACATTCACGTTGATGTTCTGTGTATTGCTGTGATGTTGCGGATTGGTCGTGGGGGATAGCCTGGATGCAATGCTAGTACAGTTTTTTGTTGTATTATGTACATTTGATATTGCGGGGCGAGCGTCCGACATGTGGACTGCCGTCACTGCCTGTTTGTATTATTATTTTGGGGCATGACCAGGTTGCGGTCGATGTACCCGTTGTATGTATATTTTACTTTCTGTACTAGGATTGCCCCGCGGAGGGGTGCACGGATAGCCGGGTTCTAGAGGGCAACAAGCCTGCATCTCATGGCATTGAGACGGAGGGGGCTTCACTCTAGAATTGGCCGGCTATTCGCCGCACTCATAGGGGGTACAGGTTGACCCAGGAGGGGTGCCCAAGTTACCGGATTCCGTGAAGTGCCGGGTGGACCATTCACGTTGCTGAAGGGGGCTGCCTCGCTTCAGGTTTTGGCGGGTAACTTGCCGCGCCCGTAGAGGTCTAGGATTTCATTGCACAGGCTATCCACACAACCAGGGGAACGTCGGGTTTCAGCGGCTCTGTGAAACCCGGGGATCCCAGATATCTGTATTGTTCTGTGATGCTGTACATTTCTGTGATGTTGCATTTTATCACGCCTTGAGCGAAAATTATATATTATATATATACTAGTAGATGTTTTATATGTTTTGCATCCGCGCTAGTCCAGTCCCCGCTCTGTCGTTAGTTAGCTAACCTAACGGGTAATGACGGGACCCAGTGGCGAATGCGGATGGCATATACGTACATCAGTATATTTTCGTTCTTTGTGGTGTGATCAATTGATGGGACTGCGTTGATTCGGATCAATGCAAGTTAAAAACAAACCTAATCTGATGTTGTTGGAACACTTTTCAAAAAGCTGTTATTGTAAGGACGTTCACTTTTGTTTTGCATCATGGTATTCAGTTGGAATATCCTGCTCCTCAGTCGACGAGGCAAGGGCCGAGATCCCTTCACCGGGAGTGACCCCTTGGACAAAAAGTTTGCGTCAGGGCAATAACTTCACTATAGCCGATTACTTTTTTGCATCGTGGTATTCAATTGGAATATCCTGCACCTCATTCTACGGGGAAAGAGCCGAGATCCCTTCACCGGGAGTGACCTCTTTAGCAAAGGTTTTCGTCACTATATTTTTAAAAAGCTATCCGTTCCTTCAACGATTTCAAGTTTATTACGTTAAAGGTTTTCGCCAGAAACCATTCGTAGCCCTCCGTCGTTTCATATGGATAGTCAATAGTATTCAAGCTGTGTTTGTTGGCCATAGTCAAGGCACAGTGTTTGGTAGCTATTGGGTGTTCATATGTAGCATAGATAGATGCGTTGGTTTGGGACAGTCGTATAGCCTTGTTGGCCCTAGTCAAGGGCTTGTACGGGTGGGTTCAAATCAACCTGGACAATGGCGGATAGAACTTGACATGTGACTTATGATTTGTTGGCCTTAGTCAAGGTCATAAGAGCATGAGGCAAAAATCCACATCGGGAGTTTATAAAGAAACTGAAACTTGCCAGATATGCGCATACCTTCTGGAGTGTGATAGCGTGAGCGGATTCCGTCACGTTATCATGCGATGATAGTTGGATCCCGATTCCCACTGATGAGTTAGTTTACTCCTCGGGTGACCCCGACTAATTCTTCTTTCAGATTTGGAGGAGAATTTGAGGTTACAGTGGGAGGTTTCCAGATTAGATAAATTGGTAACCATTCTGATCCAGGTTAGAGTGCACGCTGAGTGTTTCTTTTCTCTCTCTCTTTGGCAGCGACCATTGACCCGACCCTAAGACTATGACTCGGTGACCAAAATTAACCGAATCTTCTTAAACACTGGCTTTTGGATTGTCAGAGTTGCAAACCTCATTGCCACTCCTACTTTTACCCTTTTCTCCAGGACACCCCGTATTACTACGAACCTCCACTTCCATTGGACAAAACCATCGTATGGTTATATATGAACTCGAAGGAATTTATTCGAGGATGGTTTCCGGTTCTGGAGAAAACGGATAGGATTATTCAGTTGTCTTTTCCTTTTACCTTCTCTCAAATTGCGAGTATTCCTTGGTTTAGGAGATAGTACACCTATTACGCAAATTGGATAGTCTTCTTCCAAACCTTAGGCTGGTGCCGACCGATAGGGAATGAAGAAAACCAATTAGCATAACGATGGTGTACAGAAGGTATTATGTAAAGATAAAGAAAGGGATTAGTAAGAGGGCAACGTAAATTGCGACTGATATTCACGACCAAACCAAGTATTTCATTACCACTCCCACTTCACCTTTGTATTTCTCCAGGACACTCCGTATCACTACGAAGATCCACAATTTATTGGATACTCCATCGTATGGTTATATACGAACTCGAAAGGAACTTGTTCCAGTTCGGGGATGGATTCTGGTTCAGAAGAAATAGGAATAATGTTTATTCGATTGTCTTTTATCCTCACCTTCTCTCGCATTGCGAGTGTTCCTAGGATTGGGACAGTACACCCATTATGCTTATTGGATAGTCTTCTTCCAAATCATAGGCTGGTGCCGAACGGTGGGAAAGGAAGAAAACCATTTGGCCTAAAGGGGTGTACAGAAGGTAATGACTAAAGACATATGAAGGGATTTGGAGAGGTGGCAGAAATTTATACGGTTACAGTTGTGAATCTGGAAGAGGCATTAATAGGAATACCAGGATACCCCTACGAAACATTTCAATGTTTCAGCTTCACTGTGTAATGTTAAAAGAAAACTGATTTCCTAATTAGACACTTGCTCCAGGGTATGTATTTACCAGGTATGATTCTCACATCTGTATGGTTTTACAGATGATGAGTGGGAGTAGGTTAGTGGGAATTAGGTGATCATCCTCATTATATCGGGATTCGTTGTAATCGGTGATATTTGAGGAAATCACCTGGGCTGTTTGCCGGTCGGCAAATATTTGGTTTTGAATATCCGCTGTTATCCACCAATTTCAAATTGATATATCTGTACGTCTATTTTCATAGAGTAAGATATACCTTTTTGAAATTATGTCTATGACATTTACCTATATCAGTGGATGGTTAGGTAAGGAGCATTAAACAACGGTGTAATTCTTCATAACCACAGTACAGTTTTCAACCTACGACACACAGTGAATGAGTTATCAGACTCAAGGGACTTATACAAAGTATTGTATGTTGTCCAGGGTCCATCAGGACAGAGGGGTTGGTCCTCGTACTATATTCGGTTTACTTATGACTTCTCTAGTTTTTAGACAGGTGTTTCGTGGAAACACAGGGTCCGAAATTTGCGAAGTTATAGGTATTTGAATAAAGTAGAGAACCGGGTGTTGCAAGTATCGGGATTGTTCAAGGTGATCGAAGATATAGATACTTGTGTAGGGTATTCAGTTGATAGTAATGATTAAGAGAACTTGCTTCTCTTTCAGGTTACTCATAATTGGAAGCGTTCCTAAGTTGAGTAACGCTGATTGGCTTCCTTCCATTTAGTTGACATGCGCTGGGGACAGCTGCATGATTTGAATCTGGTTCAATTAAATCGGTGCCTCTAGTTCTATATTGGATATAGAACAGTTCATATCTTAACGATGTTAAGGTACGGGGAGTTGTCCGGATTATGCTTAAAACCAGACTCTGGATAACTCAAGGCACGTTTCTGTAATGGTTGTTTGTGGGTTGACCCAGGCTATGACGAGGGTTGACTTTCTACCATCTGGAAGATCAATAGTGGTATTGTTCTTAACTCGCCACAGTTTTAAATAAAAATGGATTTTTTTTCAGAAAACAATAGTTGGAGTATGGTAGAACAAGAAGTGATTCCAGAACCGCAAACGATTACTGAAGATTTAATAAAGAACCTAAAGATTCAATCTTATTTGACATTCCATTGGCCACTCCGCAGATACGGTGGGTAACCTCAGACACCCGAGAGGTACTCCGGTAGCCTTAAGGACGGTGACAGGGAGGTTCTTGTTTACCCAGATTTGCCATTTCTGTTGTTCCAGACTGTGAGACCCGGTAGGAGGATGAGTATAGCGCCGTTCTAAACTAGTTTTAGAAGTGAACGTTTATATAACTCTGCCAGAGGGTTGTCGTAGTCAGTGGGAGTAGTGGAAGCATTGGTGGACAGGTGGCTTATGTCTATTTATAGACTAAAGCAGATGTAGCGGAGATAGATCATCTATTTCTGATGTGACAGTCATAGGTTTGACTTCATCAGAATAGGGGATGGATCTGTTGAGAAGGTAGTAGGATGTGTTGTCATGGTATTTGGATGACATACACAGAGTAGGAAGTGATATTCCTATACTACGATCGGTTATACTTTGGTCGTCACACAGTGGTTTCTCCATACAGGACTTGGATATTATATCAGACATACTGGTTACTAGATCTATGGTTTTAGATCTAGATTTGGGTGGTTTCTCAATTAAGGGTACTTAGACAGCATTCTAAGAGTATTTAGAATGGACGACTCCAGGCATGGTGGTGTACCTGCAGGTGATGGAGCCACCCTCTCTAAAGGTGTCTTACAGACTAAAGGAGAGAGGGATGTGCATGATTGGCAGATCAGTTGCTCAGGCAATTGAATCAATCATGAGATGTCAAGTACCACACCAGATGTTGTTCTTGCACTAGATGCAATAAGTTGACATTGATCCAATCCTGGAGAAACAGTCGGAAGCAGTTTTAGAACATAAGTGGATGTTCTAGGGATATGATAACGACAGCCTCATTCGGGAGACAGTTATCATTCTAGGCTTCCAAGGTGACTTGGACGACAGGCAGGTTGTCAGAGTTATAGTTTTCCTTCTGACGAGGGGCAGTATTTTGGACAGGTGGTCCAAGGCAATACTGAGGGAGGCATGGCGCAGGATACTGATTAAGTTCAGTTGACGATACAGTCTAAGAAGTTTGGATTTGGAGTTCATTTATGAGCAAGGTCCCATCAGACATCCAGACACATTCTAAGACAGGTATTGCTCATTTCGGAAGATGGCTTTCTCCGCGAACTTGAGATATAGAGAGACATAGAAGGAAACATCAAAGCGGATCCACTCACTGAGGCTATTCCTCGAACGCAATAGTTTCGCAAACGAGTTTTGTGAGACTTACTAGTAGAGGAGTTGGGTGTTCGGTATCACACGGGCTGTGAGTATGCGACATCACAATAATTAGCCTTGAGTGCAAGTGGGAGATTGTTAAAGATAGTGCCCTCAGAGTCAATTATTGGATCACAGGCACGTGATTGCAATGATTGAGGGAGGACTTATCCCGGTAGGACAGTCTTACTCAAGATGATAGTATGCTATCTGGTTTATCTTTATCATCGTGTACTGCTTTAGGTGACCAGAAAGGTCGCTATTACACGTTGATAGAGCCCCTAGGATTCTTGCTTGACTGCCAGCAGTATGAGGGCGATCATATACGTGGGAGCTGGTAGTCTA
This sequence comes from Agapanthus africanus, assembly GCA_030015575.1. Lineage (NCBI taxonomy): Eukaryota > Viridiplantae > Streptophyta > Magnoliopsida > Asparagales > Amaryllidaceae > Agapanthus > Agapanthus africanus. Next base: position 163,952,843 of record CM057348.1, read on the forward strand.
TAAGCACATCCTTAAAAGGTCCCTACTCGTGGGAGTTTCGAGACAGGGCATCGATACTCCAGAGTAGACTAGTGTATACAGTCGAGACCCCGACGAGGGGCGGTGGCCGGTCTCATAAGCCACTGGTGTCAGTTGGTTCACCTAATATGTATACAGGTGCTCATTGGGTTATATGTACACCGGACAGGACTCGCCGGGAACATGCTAGTTGGTCTTATACCTGACGTCAGATAGCAGTTCCCTGGTGACATGTGTACAGGTTAGTTCATCGACCTGGAGATCGTCATTTGTCTCGTGTGAGTTCCCACTGTACTTTGATTACTACCCTACCACGCTCAAAGGAGACGTGCAAACATGTTTTAGTTGGGTACAGTCCCGAGCCACATGGAGGCAGTGAGAGGATCTTCGGGGGTTCGTCTCTCCCGGTATTGGGGGTGAGGTCGCGCTGTGTCTAGGAGCCAGAACATGAAAAGTCCTTGGCCAAGGCAGGAGATTTGCCGGTAGGTATTCCAGTAGTATCTCAGGGTGTTCTGGGCTGATCTCTGACATGACTTGTACCGCTTTTGGGGGTCTGACTTTTACCAACCCCTAGACCCGCCATGCGATGCTCATAGACGAACGGACCGGACTGTACGGATATTGTCACTGACAGGCTCAGTAGGGTGTCAGGATGAGTTCGCTCATCGACGTCCCTTTTGGTCAATACCTGGTAGCTCGTCACGTATTGGCTTATACCTCTGACGTGCTAGTGGTTAAATCCACAACCAAGGTGTTGACGAGTCTTTAGAGTCCCCCACATTCAGTTGCTCAAGTTTTCGGGCGAAATGCTGTAGAGGCCGTATGGAGATATGGCAGGGTTCGATCAGATACGTGCGGTATTGCACGGATCAGGATCAGACGGATAATACTAGCCGGCTTTGGTTTAAGCCGGATCCTAGTACAGTACAGTGTAGATTTTGTCTCATTGCATTTGTATTCGGTCGGAATACAGATGCGGGTGTGTATACACAGTATCGGGGTTTTCCTGTAATTCATTACGGGACCAGTTTTCTGGAGTTGCCAGTTTGCTTTCCGTTTCGGCCATATTTCTTTGTATCCTTCATTGGCCGAAGATTGGTGGAGGAGGGCTTATTTGCATTTGTGCAAATAAGCATTTGTGGAGGGTGTTCTTTGCATTTTGTTGGATCATGATGGTTACACCATCCCTTGACCATTTGACTTCATAACCTCATCATGGCTTGACTTTTGGAGTAATGATGATGGGTTATGATATGGTTGTTGAGTGTTGGATTTTGTTGATAATAATTTCTTTTTATGATCACATATTTTTTCCCTCTTGCATGATTGCCTCACTTGTTTTTTCCACTCCCAATTCTCACTCTTCCCTCACCATTGTGGCCGGCCAAATTGGGAAGGGGGGGCTGTCCCATTTTTGGGAGAGAGGATTTGGTATCTCATTTGCTAGGAAAAATGATATAGCCATCACAAATGTTCACTTCATCAAATACCTCCACCATATGGCAATTCCATAAACCCCAAAATGAGACACAAGTTCCACACTACATTCTACAACAAATCTTGGGCACGTCGACTCGCCAACTTCGTGCCCGAGTTGCCTCGGTATAGATGTGGGAGCCCGTAAAAGAAGCAGGCGACGTGGTGCCCTTCCGGCGAGGAGGTGGAGACCGGACATTCCGCGGGAGATCGGGACGACGGCGAGAAGACCGGAGGACACGGATCGCTCGGTATATCTCTCTTCCCCATCTTATAGTTAGCTAGGACTAGTTTAATGGCACGATCCGGGTTTATAGTGCGCGGTGGTGCCGGTTGAAAAATCAAAGTTAAGCATCGCTTCCGCATTCCGGCATCGGATTGACGGCCGGGGCGCCGCCGTGCACTTACATAAACCCTAGTTTTATTTTTGGGAGAATTAAATTCTCTAAACTCAATTCTCCCTCTAAGTTTTGGATCTGCATGGCAGAATCTCCCCGATGAGAATTAAATTCTCAACATGTGGGGAGATTTGCTTCTGTAGATCTTCAACCAGAGGAAGAACTAAGTTCTTTTGCAGAAGAGTTAAACTCTTAGATTGAGAATTAAATTCTCTTTTTGTTTTATGGAGCTTTGATCCATTTCCCCTTTCTCACCTAGGGTTTCTTTTCTTGAGAATTAAATTCTCCTTTCTTTTCTCTCTGCTATTTTTCTTCAGAAAGTTCCAAGATCCAAAAATTCTCCCTCTCCTTCTCTTCTTGACTCCTATTTATAGGAGAAAGAAATGAATCAATTTGTTTAGTGAATCTTTCATTGAAAAATTTTGGTTGTTTTTGTAACTAACATGATCTTTTAGATTACTCAGTGAATTTTATTCACCATTGGATTTCTAATCCAGAAGATATTCTGTTTGTTATTCTTGATGAATTTTAGGGAAATCTTTCCTTGTATAAAATCTTTCCATAAATTGGTGATTTTTTAATCACCATTGGATTTTTAATCCAACGGTGCTCCACTTTACAGAGCATAATCCTCTTTTGTTTGGAAAGATTTAGAGAAATACTTTCCCAGTTAGGGTATTTGATTTCCCTTAATTAGAATTTAATTTTATTAATTCAGAAGGCTTTTAAAGCCCATCACGTATCGGCACGTGATCCCAATGTCTGATAATTTAATTCTATCAATAAAGAGCTGAGGGACCTGTCACGTGTTGACACGTGACCCTCTTTTATTCAGAATTTAATTCTGCCTTTTAACAGAGCTAAGGGACCATCACGTGTCAGCACGTGGCCCTCTTTTATTCAGAATTTAATTCTGCCTTTTAACAGAGCTAAGGAACCATCACGTGTCAGCACGTGACTCTTAGTCACGTGTGAGCACGTGATGCCCTATTGGGGTCTTTCCTTAGCTGTTTTGTTACATTTTGTTTGATTAGAATTTAATTCTATAAAGTAGAGATCACTGGAATCTATCACGTGTCAACACGTGACCCTTGGTCACGTGTGAGCACGTGATACCTCATTGAGGTATTTCTTGATTTTTTATTAGGGAACAATGCTGATTTCCCTGAATCGAGGTTTTTGCCAAGGACACTGATTTCCTCGGAGTTGAAACGAATCGAGGTATTCCTGTAAAGACACTGATTTCCTTGCGGGTCGACGCGAATCGAGATGCTCTTGTCAAGGACGTTGATTTCCCTGAATCGAGGTTTTACCAAGGACACTGATTTCCTTAGAGTTGAAACGAATCGAGGTATTCCTGCAAACACTGATTTCTCTGCGGGTCGACGCGAATCGAGGTGCTCTCGTCAAGGACGCTGATTTCCCTGAATCGAGGTTTTTGCCAAGGACACTGATTTCCTCGGAGTTGAGACGAATCGAGGTATTCCTGCAAAGACGCTGATTTCTCTGCAGGTCGACGCGAATCGAGATGCTCTCGTCAAGGACGCTGATTTCCCTGAATCGAGGAGACTGCCAAGGACACTGATTTCGCTGGGGTTGAGACGAATCGTGGTATTCCTGCAAAGACGCTGATTTCTCAGCGGGTCGACGCGAATCGAGATGCTCTCGTCAAGGACGCTGATTTCCCTGAATTGAGGAGGCTGCCAAGGACACTGATTTCCCTGGGGTTAAGACGAATCGAGGTATTCCTGCAAAGACGCTGATTTCTCTGCGGGTCGACGCGAATCGAGATACTCTCATCAAGGACGCTGATTTTCCTGAATCGAGGAGGTTGCCAAGGACACTGATTTCCCTAGGGTTGAGAAAAGTCGAGAGATTCTCGCAAGAATGTCCTAACGTCACAGTTAACCTCTGCTCTTTACGACAAAAGTCCGTTAGGGTCTGTGGTACTAGGGTTTTGCCTGTCGTACCGTCGCGTTGGCTGATGTATTCCTCGATAGGCAATATTGCTGTTCGAGTAGCCTTGCGACTGTCGTGTCTTTGATCCCTTCGAGGGCTGGACAAGATGTCTTCAAGCAATTTTCCTAGGCAGTTTGACCGTCGGAAGAGCAAGCATTAGGAATTTTGCCATGTGGCTTTTTACTTGAGGTTTGGCTCAGTTTGGGGAGCCCCGATGTGTCATAACCACTCCGCTCTGGTATGGGATGATCTCCGATAGTCTTCCAGGTTTTATATGAGTTGCCGTCAAGACCCTGAAGCTAGGAATTTGTCCTTTGCTTCATTTGCTGGCATTGCGTCTGCTGTATCAAGACGAATATCGCGGTTGTCTCTAGGTTGTTGGTGAACCGTCGAGGTTTGGAACTAGGGATTTTGCCGTGGCTCTGTTGTTTGATTGTCGCGTCGGAATCCTGCTGGAGGAAGAACGCTGTGGTGACATCTCGTCTGCTGTATCAAGACGAACGTCGAGGTGGTGACCACTCCATGTGGGATGATCTCCGGTAGTCTTTTAGGTTTTATATGAGTTACCGTCAAGACCCTGAAGCTAGGAATTTGGCCTTTGCTTCATTTGCTGGCATTGCGTCTGCTGTATCGAGACGAATGTCATGGTTGTCTCTAGTTTGTTGGTGAACCGTCGAGGTTTGGAACTAGGGATTTTGCCGTGGTTCCGTTTTTTGATTGTCGCGTCTGAATCCTGCTGGAGGAAGAATGCTGTGGTGACGTCTCTTCTGCTGTATCGAGACGAACGTCGAGGTGGTGACCACTCCATGTGGGATGATCTTCGGTAGTCTTTCAGGTTTTATATGAGTTACCGTCAAGACCCTGAAGCTAGAAATTTGGCCTTTGCTTCGTTTGCTGGCATTGCGTCTGCTGTATTGAGATGAATGTCGCGGTTGTCTCTAGGTTGTTGGTGAACCGTCGAGGTTTTGAACTAGGGATTTTGTTGTGGTTCCGTTGTTTGATTGTCGCGTCTGAATCCTGCTGGAGGAAGAACGCTGTGGTGACGTCTCGTCTGCTGTATCGAGACGAACGTCGAGATGGTGACCACTCCATGTGGGATGATCTCCGGCAGTCTTTCAGGTTTTATATGAGTTACCGTCAAGACCCCTATGCTAGGAATTTGTCCTTTGCTTCGTTTGCTGGCATTGCGTCTGTTGTATCGAGACGAATGTCACAGTTGTCTCTAGGTATCGTATGAACCGTTGAGGCTTGGAACTAAGGACTTTGCCATGGCTCCGTTGTTTTGACCCTGGGGTTGACATTGCGTCTGCTGTAACGAGACGAATATTGAGGTGGAGTTGGGATTTTGCCATCACTCCGATTTGTTTCGACCGTGAGGTCTTTTGTTAACGTTGCATTTAAATCCTGCTGGACTGCGAAGGAACGCCGTTTTTGATATTGCGTCTGGTGTAACGAGACGAATGCTGAGATGGAGCTGGGATTTTGCCGTCACTCCGCTTTGCTGACGTTGCGTCTGTTGTAACGAGACGAATGTTGAGATGGTCTCTAGGTTGTCTGTGACTGTCGAGATTTGGAACCAGGGATTATGCCATGGCTCCGTTTGGTGATGTTGCGTCCGAGTCCCGTTGGAATGAGGAGGATCACCGTTGCCGATTTTTTTTAGGCTGTAGATATTGCCGTTAAGATTTGGAACTAGGGACTATGCCGTGGCTCCGTTTCGTTGTGTCGCTTCCGTGCCTTGCCAGCATAAGAAGGAACGCTGTTGTTGGTTTTCTGGGATGCAGATGTGACCGTCGAAACTTGGCTCTCTTTCTGGTGGGATGATATGGTTCCCTCTTTGTTTGTGCCCATGGATTGTATACAGGGATTGATGTGATCTCACCTGTAGGGCAAAAATTTTCATTTTATTTCATTTATTTTTTTTTATTTCTTTCCGCGATGCTCTATCATTTCAGCTTTTATATCGCGAAAGTCGCGATTGCCCAATCATTTCGGCTATTTTTTGCGATGCCCAATCATTTCGGCTATTTTTTTCTTTTTACTCGCTTTTTTTTATTGCGAGTTGCCTAACCATTTCGGCTATTTTGTATGCATATATTTTTACTTGATGATTTCGTTGCAAGTTGCCCCATCATTTCGGCTATTTCATATGCATTTTTGGCTCGCTGATTTTTTATCGCGAGTGTGGAACTTGGAATCTGGTGCCAATCTCAGCATCAGCATCGCTGCGACTGGAATATTGCCAGGAGCGAATCATTATTTGCCGTGAAAGGGCTTGGAATTTGATACCGATTTAGGCATCACCATGGCTACCACTGGGACATTGCCAGGAGCGAATCATTATTTGCCTCTGTCGATGTCGAACAAAGGTGGCTTAGCAAACAGGGTTAGGATCCTGTCGACTAAGACTTTTGACTTAATGAGCCGTAAGGGTCTCATAAAGGTGTTTCTCCCTACAAGTCGTGAGGAGCTCGTAGGTGTCGTTTCTCCTTAAGAATCATGAGGATTCCTAAGTGTATGTTCTCTTGTAAGTCGTAAGGATCTTGCAAGTGTGTTTTCTCCTTGTAAATCGAGAGGACTTACAAGGGCCGTTCACCGTGTGAGCATATCCCTAGCCGTTGGTGGTAATTTGTTAGGGAAATGTTTATTCGTGCCCTTGGATTGTATACAAGGGTCAATATTGAAACGCTTGTAGGGCAGACTATGGAAATGTGATGGCTTAAGAACAGGTTCAGATCCCTGTAACTTAAGGCTTTTGAATCTTATGAGCTGTGAGGGTCTCATAAGAAGGTTCTCCTTACGAGTCGTGAGGATCTCGTAAGTGTAATTTCTCCTTAGGAATCATGAGGATCCCTAAGTGTGTTGCTCCTTTGTGAGTCGTAAGGATCTCACGCAGGTGTTTTCTCCTTACAAGGTTGAGAGGACCTCGCAAGTGTTTTTTAACGAGATTGCGCCCTTTCAGGTTTTCACAAACTCGCCGGTAGCCCTGCTGTTTTTACTCACGGAGCCCTTTTGGGTTTTCATCCGTACCCATTTCGCTTATGGGCGTACCGTTTTTTTTACGAGTCTGTGCCCTTTCGGGTTTTCACAAACATCGCCGGTAGTCCTGCTGTTTTTACTCACGGTGCCCTTTCGGGTTTTCATCCATGCCTATTTTGCTTGTGGACATACCTTTTTTTAACTACGTTAGCCTGGGGACGCGCGGGTTTGTAGTAGTTTAACGACGTTTCGGTCAGTTGCAAGTTTTAGGATATTGCGGTCCATCGTTAGTTTAGGGATGTTTCGGTCCGTAGTAGCTTTGAGGCGAAGTTTCGGCGGATGCTTTATGAACAAGTAGGTTTCTCCTTGATAGACCTTGTCACATAATCCAAGGGTTTTGGCACTGCTCCTGCCCCTAACTCCTCTACGTTATCTCCTACCGCCGAGTGAGCTGCTTTGTTACTTAGCGACAAATGAGCGATCATGTGGCAACTTGCCACATAATCTTCGGATTCTTCTGACAAGTCGTCTCCCTCATCATTGTCGTTATCTTCATTCTCAAGGATGTGATTGAGGAACTCTTGAAGCGTGACGGGGGTTCGCGCCCTGTGGCTGTATTCTTCCAGCGTGTCAATATGCTTTTGCAGATCCGTGCGCTTGTCGTTAGACCGCGCGGGCTTTTTGGTCTTCTTCTTTTTCTTCGAAGACTGTGACGGCTGTGCCTGGGTGTTTTGCCCATTGCTATTAATTCCCGATGTTGGGCGTGGTTTCAACATCCCATCGATGATCTCCGGCTCTTGCAAACTTTTCCACCTGATTGGCGGACATGTTTGAAGATCTTTCAACATTCTTTTAGTTTTTGCCGAAAGAACCACTTCCCATGGAGTTTCATCTATAAATGAGCACGATCCCCCCAGCATGTCCATCTTTTTCTGAGCATGTAGTTGTGGAGGGTTCACCTTCCAATTTTCAGAGGACGTGAATTTTCCTTATTGGTACTGGTCTTCAACCCAGTTTTTGAAGACGTAGCAATTTTTGATTGGATGGCCCATTACTCAATGGTAGGGGCAGTAATTGTGATCGTTGACATCGTTCGGTTGCGGTGGGTGTCTCGACTCCGGTAGAGTAATGAGCCTATTGTGCATTGCTAGTTCGAACAGTCTCCTTGTCTTATCCTGGGGAAACGAGTAAGGACGTCTCAACTTCTCGTCGAGGGATTGCCGCTTGTTGCTTTGGCGAACAACCGGTCTCGGGCCACTCGGTTTTTGTTGAGCATTGGCGACAAAGGTCGCTTTCCCTTTGCCCTTTTCATTCCGAGGCTCCGTCTTTGATGAGGAAGGCCTATGGGTCATCTGGTCCATTTGGGCCAGCTTGTCAATCAAGGCCTGGAAGGTGGTCGTCTTGAAGAGGGCCATATACGAGGACACCTTTGAATTTGGCTCAAAGGTGGCTATGAGCATTTCCATGGCTGCAACTTCATCGATGCGTTGCTTGTATTTGACCAGAAATTTCGCCATCGGGTAACACATTGAACCCAAGTCTCATTCGGTTTAACCCTTTTGTTGACCAGTGCCGTCACGGTAGTACGTTTATTCACACTAGTGAATCTCTGATAGGAGGCCATCTCTGTTTCGTCGAAAGTATTCATGGAGTCATTCGGGAGTTCCGCATACTATTCGAAGGCAATGCCCTCCAGACAGCTGATGAACTGTCAGAGGAGAAGTATATCAGTATTGCCGCACATGGGTTCAAATCGCGCAATGTGCCGGCGAGAATTCTCAGTTCCTTTGTACATGTGGCATGTTGGAAGTGTGTACTCTGGCGGGTACTGTATTTGATTGTGCCATGTCAGATACGGTCGACCAATCTTGATTGATCTATTTGCGGCTTCACTGGCGTAGTGAGCTTCGATTTGCTGAGCGATATATTCGTTCAGCTTTTCTTTTAGGAATCATTTCCTCCTCAGTCATTGATGAGCTTTGCATAGGATTTGAAATGTCATACTTATCTTTAAGACCGACTACCGGCAGTTCATCTGCCAGTGGTTCCGATTGAACCATCATTCCAGCCATATTCTGAATCAAAAGGGCCATCTGGTTCATTTTAGTGGACATTTCTGCCGCTTCTGCATCTCCTTCTTTTTAGAGCGGGCTTTAGGAAATCAATATCCGACTCCTTCTCTATTCTTTCTCCAGGTGCGTCTTCGGGATTTGCCTTAGACAATAGATTAACGAGTGTTGCCGCCTGAGCAAGCATCTCCTGCAGCTTTTCACGTTGCAGTTGAACTTTTGTTAAGGACCGATTTTGAGGTCGGTGACGAGTAGAAGCTCGAACTGTGTCTTTGGAATTCACCACATAGACTATGTGAACTACCATGCCCCCAGGCTTAGGGTGTTTGGAGTTTTGGCCTTTGGAGTTTGCTCCGGGCATTTGAGCTTTATTAGGCCTCTTGTTGTGAAAAGCCGCTTTGGTTTTCGGAGGAACCGCTGTATCAGGATCCGTCTTGAGATGAGTCCCCTTATATTTGAAATAGGATTTGTCAGAATTTGGCTGACGTCTAGGGGAAGCGCCGTGATTGACGACAGAGACCATCATTTGCTTCCACACATTTTATATATAGATGAGGAAAGTTGTTTTAGGGAGCGAACTGGTTTCTGCTCTTGTGGGATCTCCATGAGCTGCGGAGATTTCTTCAATATTGCGGTAGGAGAATTTTGTCTGACCCTTCGCAACAGTTTGAAGCTGTTCCCAGTTCGAACAACAACATTCACCACTGGGGTTGAAACAGGACCATACTGAGAACTGCCCCCAGCTCATTTTATATGATGCCGATATCGACGTTGACCGTTTCTTACGGTCGGGATTTGATTAGCTTCAGGATTTTGCTGAGCCTGCCCCCTGTTTCCTTTGAGAGCTTGAATATTCTGCCCCCTGCGTCGACCTTGGTCCTTGGCATGTGCCAATTGTTTGAGGAATGATTCTGTCAGCAAAGCAGCTGCTTGGGGAACCAGCCTATGGAAGACAGACTTCCTTTGGGATTACTCCATCGGCGTTGAGGCACCGAGGGTGGGAGGTCGGTGTATCGATCCAAAAAGAAGCCCGTTGATTTCTTGAAGAGCCTAAGTGTGGAGTGGAAAGAGGAAAAGGTCCCACCGGGCATGCCAGAATCTGTTCTCCTCCGAAATACAGAGACGCGACTGCGTAGATCCGTCTCGCTTAAATTCGGGGGTAGATGCTAATTGGTGCTATCCGTCCACCTCTCCGAAGATGCCAAGTTGATTTATGGCACCATATATCGAAGGTTGAAACGGATGCGGCCGATGTAGCAGACTTTGTCAGATTCCCCCTCTTTGAGGGGTTTTTGATTGTGGGGACGCTCTTCCCTGCAGGCGCAAGCCCCTGCAGTTAATTACGCTACCGCATCACGGTAACCACTTTCTCCTTCTCCAGATGGTCACTTCGCGTCGTAGGTGTTTGTTTTGTTTTTGGTTGCCCGTGGATTGTATACGGAGACTAATTTATATTGTCGCCCGTAGGGCGTGGATTAGTCCAAATCTGTATTTTCTTAGATTTGGGTTTGGGGTTGGGTTTAAGGATACGTTAGTCTCATTTGAGACTAAGATCAACTTAAATGTTTGTTAAGAATACGTTAGTCTAATTTTAGACTAAGATCAACTTAACGATTTGTTAAGGACACGTTAATCTAATTTTTAGACTAAGATCAACTTAACGGGATCGTTTAGATCCAACAAAAGAGCATTTGGGCTCTGTTGTTCTAGTTTAGGGACTTTGCGGTCGATTACCAGTTTAAGGACATGGTGGTCCAATGTTAATTTAAGGACATCTCGGTCCAATGTTAGTTTAAAGACATCTCGGTCAAGGTTAAGGACATCATAGTCCGTGAGTTTAAAGACCTCACAGTCAAGGTTAAGGATATCATAGTCTGTGAGTTTAAAGACCTCACAGTCAAGGTTAAGGACATCATAGTCCGTGGGTTTAAAGGGACCCCACAGTCCGAAGTTAAGGACATCACAGTCCGTGAGTTTAAAGACCTCACAGTCAAGGTTAAGGACATCATAGTCCGTGAGTTTAAGGACCCCACAGTCCATGAAATGTCTGGTTGTCGGGACCCGTCACCTCTCTGAAGGCGTTGAAGAATTACAACAAAAAATATCAGAGGAGTTCAGAGATGTACCCTTGAACCAAAGTTGATTGGGTGATCTGTAGCCCAATTTGGAACTAAGATCAATTAATTAGATTATGAGCACATTGGCTCAGTTAAATCTGAATTGAGGACTTACGGCCAATTTGGGCTAAGTCCAATTAAGTTTGGAATGTTGGCCCTTTGTTGGCTTGCCGGACATTTGTCTGGGTTCAGCTCCTCATTATTTAGCAATGCTAAACAAGAGTTTGAGGGCTCTGAGAACATTTTGTCTTTGAGCATTAAACATTATAGCTCTGGATTTTAAGGCTCATTTGAAGGGGATATTTGCCTCTGAAAAACTTAGCCAATTTGGGTTAAGCTGGTTTGAAAATAGTATTAAACACTAGAGGACATCTGGCAGTCACGTGTCCTCACGTGATGTATTTAAAACAGTGTTAAACACTGGAGACAAAATGCTCAAAATAGTGTTAAACACTAGAAAGGAAGGGGTCACGTGGGGTCACGTGAGGCGCCTGAAGATGGGGCCAGACCTCTTTTATTTTACTATCAGAATATTCAAATAAGTGTTAAACACTTTTAATCTTTAGGCCATTACGTGTGGGCACGTGATGGGTATCCATGTATTGATTATTAAAGTGTCTATTAAGGGGTCACGTAGGGACACGTGAGGGCGCCCAAAAATGGTTCTGCCTTTGGCTTCGTTCCCTTTATTTTGAGGGTCACGTGGGAGCACGTGAGGCATTGCCTCCAAGTTTTTCTTTCTCATTTTGAGGGATCTGTTTTAGGGGTCACGTGGGAACACGTAACCTAGTTTTGTTCTTTCTTTTCTGATCATTGAGGATGGGGGTCACGTGTTACCACGTAACCAAGTTCTTTACGTGCATGGAGAGCTTTAAGTTTCTTGTTTTAAGAATTAAATTCTCTGTAGGGTTAAACCCTAATTCTGTTTTAGAGGAATTAAATTCCTATGTATATGGAAGAATTAAATTATCATAGGGTTAAAACCTAGTTCTGTTCTTTTAAAGGAATTAAATTCCTATGAATTTGGGAGAATTAAATTCTCATGTAAGGTTAAACCCTAGTTTTATTTGGAGGAATTGAATTCCTGTGAATTTGAGAGAATTAAATTCGCATATAAGGTTAAACCCTAGTTTTATTTGAAGGAATTAAATTCCTATGAATTTGGGAGAATTAAATTCTTATATAGGGTTAAACCCTAGTTTTATTTTAGAGGAATTAAATTCCTATGAATTTGGGGGAATTAAATTCCTTAAACTCAGATTCTCCCTCTAGGTCTTGGATCTGCATGATATAATCTCCCCGATGAGAATTAAATTCTCAACTCGTAGGGAGATCCGCTTCTGCAGATCTTCAACCAAAGGAAGAACTATGTTCTTATTCAGAAAAGTTAAACTCTTAAACTTGAGAATTAAATTCTCTTTTATTTTATGGAGCTTAGATCTCTTTCCCCTTTCTCACCTAGGGTTTCTTTTCTCTGAAAAAATTTTCTTTTCTCTCTTGAGAATTAAATTCTCCTTTCTTTTTTCTCTTTGTTATTGTTTTTCTCCAGAAAAATCAAAATTCTAGGATCCCTTCTCTTCTCTTCTTGGCTCCTATTTATAGGAGAAAGAAAAGAATCAATTTGTTTGGTGAATCTTTTATTAAAAGATTTTGGTTGTTTTTTTAACTAACATGATCTTTTTAGATTACTCAGTGAATTTTATTCACCATTGGATTTTTAATCTAAAAGATATTTTATCTGTTATTCTTGGTGAATTTTAGGGAAATCTTTCCTTGTATAAAATATTTCCATAAATTGGTGATTTTTAATCACCATTGGATTTTTAATCCAACGGTGCTCCACTTTACAGAGCACCATCTTTTTGTTTGGAAAGATTTAGAGAGATCTTTTTCCAGTTAAGGTTCTGGATTCCCATTTAATTAGAATTTAATTTTATTAATTCAGAAGGATTAAAAGCTCATCACGTGTTGGCATGTGATCCCACTGTTTGATCATAGAAATAGAATTTAATTCTATCAATTAAAGAGTTTAGGAACCTGTCACGTGTAGGCACGTGACCCCCTTGATTAAACATTTTATTCAGAATTTAATTTTGTTGTTTTAAGGAACTCAGGAATTATCACGTGTCAGCACGTGACGTTTGGTCACGTGTGAGCACGTGATGCCCCATTGGGGTTTTTCCTTGTTATTTTATTATACTTTTAATTCTTTTCAGTAGGTTTAAAGGCCCATCACGTGTTGGCACGTGATCCCATTTAATTATTTATTTTATTCGGTACCTACATGCTTTGCCTCTTAATGGTCACGTGTGGGCACGTGGTGCCCGATCACGTGTGGGCACGTGCTGCCCGGTCACGTGTGGGCACGTGATGCCTCATAACTTTTGATCCCGAATGAATTATGAGACCCATAATATATCAAATCGAAGGGTTTTTTGAGACGCTTTCAATACTATCAGAATTTAGCTGTTTCTCATTCAGGAGTTTGTCAAAATACAGCCAGGAAAATACTGGTTCGCATTTTCTTAAGCGTATCGCTGCGATTTGATACCTTGGACTCTTTTGCGCAGAAATTTTTGGCGGGAACAACATTCTCGAACTCTCGTACTACTTCAGGCTTTTCTTCTTCTGCCGTAGAGAAAACACTTCTGCATTCTTCGGTTTAGCACGGTATCATCCTAGCTCCAAGGTTCTATCTCCACTTTTGAAATAGAAGACTGGGTGATCTGGTATCTCAAATACAACCCTCCTTTGACGGCAGTCAATCGTAACATAGAATACTCCCAGCCAATCCATTCTCAACACAACATCGAAATTTGGGATGTCCAGTACTTTGAAATTCGTGTAGAATTCTCGTCTGCAAACTACAACTGGACACTGATTAAACCCCATAGTTGCTTTCAGAACTCCATTCCCGGAACTGACATTCCAGCTTGAAATGAGTGGCTTCACGGGAATCACATGCGTTCTCACAAATCGTTGGGACATGAAAATGTGTGAAGCTCCAGTGTCGAAAAGTACTAGTGCAGGAAGGGTGGCTACTAGTATAGTACCTAAGTTGTGTGAAGTTGGGTTTAGATATTGGAAAAGTTATAGTGATACACAAAAATTGAAAAAATTGAAAAGATTGGGAAGTTACCAGTGATGACTTGTCCTGTGGCTTCGGCCTCCTCGACCATCATTGTAAAAGCCTGACGTCTTGGTATATTCCTCCTTGCTGGAGGCACATTCCTCTGTCCTTGGGGCACGTTTCTCTAACTTTGAGTCATGTTTCTCTGTGCCTGATGGAATTGACGTTGAGGCTGTGCAGGAGGTCCACGTGGAGATGGTGCAGGGAGAGCTAAGCGAGGTGCAGGAGCCTGAATGGCTGGCCGCTGCAGAACTGTGATTGTGGGTCTGGGTGCTGGAGCTATGTTGAAACGATATGGATATGCTCCTATCGCGTGAGTGGAAGCGCTACAAACCAAACACAGGCCATTTGCATGCCTGCAGTCCTTCGCCAGGTGTCCCGTCCTCTTGCTGTAGAATCAAAAGTCTGGACTGGACCGGTTAATGGATCCTCCCTGTCTCCTAGGTGCAAAGTTCGGCCCAGAAGAGGCTCCTCCTATCATCTGTGTAGCAGGGTGTTTCACACCGGCAGTCTACGGTCTGCCCTTCTTCTTCACAACTTCCTCATAGCATCAGGCGGCCTTCAAATCAAGTTCATGGCTTGGGAAATCCCCTGTAGCAAGTGCATCTTGGATTTTCGGGTCCAACCTTTGCTGAAATCGTCGTGCCCGGATCTCAGCAGTAAGAATCAGGTGTGCAGCGAACCTATTACAACCTTATGTTAGCAGTGTAATGAATGAGATCAGGAATTTGAACTTGAGGCAATATCTTACCTGGAGAGTATAGTAAACTCAGCATCGTATTCATCCATAGACTTGACCCACATAGAGCCTTATTGTAGATGGATGAACTGCTGCTCCATATCAAAACGGGCAGTCTCGGGAAAGTACTTCGCATCTAACAGATCGCGAAACATCTTCCACTCTTTGCGTTGAGTGAGACGGCTTTCCTTAGCCTTCCACCAGTCTCTTGCGTTGTCGGTCAGTTGCAATTTAGCAACTCCCACCCATGCAATATCTGGCACTTGAGCTGCTGCCAGATCATCTTTGATCGCTTGATCCCATTCTTCTGCCTCAAGTAGGCTCTCTTTTCCAGAGAAATATTTTGGGTGCAGTGTCCAAAATTGCTTAACTCCGGGTGCCTCGGCTTCGGGGCGGTGCATGAGGATGGCAGTCTGCTGCTGCTGACCCTCCAATAGACTCTTAATAGCCTCAAGCAGTATCGTTTGCTCATTGATAGGAGCTGCAATGGTAGGTGGTGGTGGTAAGTAGGCGGTGGGGTATTACCGTTGACATTGGTACTGGTGTTGTTGGAAGAATCCATGACTTTGATAGAAAAATGAATGGTTGGGATAGATTCAAGAAATTTGAAATGTAAGGAATGTATAGTTGCCGATTCTTATAATTCTTGTGATATATTGCTTAAGACATCATGTAGAATTGACCTGCATGGGCCGCCAACAAAACCTGTTACGCCCCGCTTCCCAATAGACGGAAACGGTGACATGGCAACTCGCAACGTATTTACTAATAAATAAATACGTTAAGCGTAATTAAGCAATATGTAAAATGAACAAGAATGACAAGAATAATAAAATAAAAAACAACTTTATTTTCATTCATCTTTACATACAACTATTTGAAAATAAAAGATACAATGAGTAAAGCAGTGCCTAAACAATGGCATACAGGAAAGTAAGTGCAACGGAACTAGAAGTCAGGCTGAGCGGTAAGCTGGTCCAAGTCCTCCTGGCTTGGCTCGATCTCCTTAGAGTCTGGTCCTCCAGACGAATATTCCAAAGAAAGTAATAGAAAGGAATGTCGTCAACGAACTAGCACTCGGTAAGTCCCAAAAGAAGAAAAAGAAGATAGTATATAAAGTGAGAATGAACAGGTAAAGTATATGACTGATTACTGGTATATGATAGTTATTATAATGTGGTTGTTTGTAGTTTGGTAAAAAAGATATTCATGTATACGAGAGGAGTTCATCTTATCCCATGGACTATGATAACATGTAGTACAAGGCCCCGTCATAACCCACAGGACAACGGCACGAGAATTCATGTAGGTGTCTTTTAAGTGATCTCTCGTGCCACGATATATGTTCCGTACCAATCTACCCCTTTATCCCCGCGTAATGAATTATATAGATTATGTTTACAAGTCTTGCCAAAACCATCGATACAAAATGTTCAGGTAATCATGTTCAGGATGCAATCATGTATTTAAGTAGTCAGGTCAAGTTATAACCATGGTTCGGTCAAGTTAAGTCAAGTATACAGGTTTGATATTGATGTTTGAATTCAAGTGTTCATGTTCATAATCAAGTATCCATGTTTGAGTTTGGATTCACGTTTGAGTTTGGACTCAGACTGAGTTAGACACTTATACCGATTTAACTTTGGAAATCTTAGATTCGGGAATTATAGGCAACTGCTGCATATGGATGTCAAGATTTGTGTTTTTTTCCAAGACAATTGCCATTGATAACTCTTGTTAAGTTTTCTAACCTGAATAGGAAAGAACTCACTTTCTCTTGCTCCCTGGGGCTCAAGAGAATTGATCCCGCTTAAACCCATATTTACTAAAGTCCTTAAATATTGTTTTATATATCTCGAGGGGTTTTATGAAAAATATATTAATATAGATTAAGAATAAAATCTCGAGGGGTTTTCATATTACTTAAGGTTTTCATGAGCATGTGTTTTAAGTATTGAGCTATTTTATTAATGAAGACCTAGCTTTTGAAGGTTTATGATATTTTATTGAAAACTAGTCTTTTTAGTAACTTGATGGTATTTTATTGACATTTTTTATTCTTTCATTTTAATAAAAATATAGTTTCATAATGTAATTAAAATATGGATTTTTAATTTTATATAATTTAAATTACAAAAAATTAGTTTTATTTTAGAAAAATTCGATTTTCTTAAAACCCGTATTTATATTTTTTCGAGATCGAATACTCCATGAGGAGTCCTACATCTCGCTTTACTATCCCCAAGATGTGCGATAATCCACACCATCTATTAGCGGGTCCCCTAAAGAGGGTTGTAGATACATAATTGCAAAGAAGTATGAAATACTGTTTTAAAAGAAACCCAGTTTTAAATTATGTGGTATTTTATTGTAATTACTATTTTCAAATCAAAAATGCATACAATTAGGCATCGTGCTATGAAACCAAGAGTGCATGTGGGGTAGGTCGTTACCCCGTGAAGTTTTCCTAAAGGTATTGTTTAACGATTAGTCGAAAATGTGTGATAACAAAGTTCAAGGTATTTTAATGTAAAAGTTCAATTATGGTTGTTTCACATGAGATTCTTGGTTAAACTTGATTCTAAATATTAGTATTAAGATTACAAGTGAAGTGGTAAAATTGGTTTGACCAAATTATAAAAGAAAATGGAGTTATAGGTTTTAGAAAAGATGATATCGGTAATAACTCCACTTTTACCGATATTTGATTTAAAATTGTTAAGAATATGTATGTCTAGAGGCCATTATTGTATATTGTAGTGGATGCTTGGACATATATATATTAAGGACTTTCTTGCTCGATATGATAGTATGCTATATGGTTGCTCTTTATCTTAACATGTTCACTATTTTAAATTTACTGTCTATTGATACATGTTGATAAAGCCCTTAGGATGTTAGCTTGACTACCATGGGTATGATGCAGATCATACTAGTGTGGTATGTGTAGTCCGCAAGCACATCCTTAACAGTACCTAGTCGAGAGAGTATCGAGACAGGGCATCGATATTCCAAAGTAGACTAGTGTATATGTTTCTTGACCCTGTATTGGGGCAATGGATGATCCCATATCCATTGGTATTTGACATCAAAGATTGTATACAGATGCTCATTAGAGACTGAGTATACTGAACGGACTCGCCGAGAACTCCTAGATGGTATTATACCTATCGTCAAATAGCAGTTCTCTGGTGACACTTATACAGGTTAGTCTGTAGACCCGAGATCGTCATAGTGTGTTGTGTGCTTCCTACTATGCTTTGATTTCCACCCAACCACGGCTCTACTGAGTCGTGCGAACAGGTGGATTTTGGGTACAGTCTCGAGATATATAGAGGCAGTGAGCGATAGGAGGGCTTTCGTCTCTCTCGGTATTAGGAGTTGATGCTGTGCTATGCGCGATTGGCTATAACCATAAGTCTCTGGCCAGGGCTGATGAGATTTACTAATAAGTGTTATCAGTAGTTTCTCGATTGGTTATAGGCCATACATCGGCATGACTTATCGAGTTATTGGGGTCTAACGATTCTAACCCTAGACTTGATATACAACATATCAGACGAAGAGACCAGACTGGACGGTAAGTATTGCTTATTGGCTCTATAGGAGTTTGAACAAGTTTGATTGTTGATCTTCTATTCTTTCAATACCTGGGTAGCCGTTACATCCAGCTAGTACTGCCGACGGATTGTAGGTATCTGATATGATCATTACCTACTGCTCGCGTATTGACGAGTCTTAAGAGTTCTACATAGGGGTTTCCAAGCTCAAGAGAAATGAAGTGGGGGCACATATGTAGATATGTGTGAGAGCTTGATTAACTACGAGTATATGATACCGTATTTTAATCTAGCGTATTTTGATATTAGTCAGGTTATATGTGATATGACCGGATTATTAAATCAAGTGTTGATTTAATAAATTAACTAATTACTCATTAAAATTCTTTATATATATATATATATATATATATATATATATATATAAATGTATCATGGTTGATGATACATGGAACAAGACAATGCAAGAATCACATTGGAGATAAAATGCATATTTAGATAAAAAAAATAAAATGAAAAGGAAAATATCTAGAGATGAGTCATGGCTTCTACATGGTTCTTAAAATATCTAGCAACCATGACTCACTCTCTTATTTTATTTCTATTCACTTATTCATATCTTTTAAATATCCATAATATCTCCATAGTTCATTCTAGCTCTTGCCAAGTTCATCCTTCTCCTCATATCTCCCTCTAGATTTTTCTAGGTTAGAAAAGGAGAAGAAAAAGAAAGATTTTTTAGTGAGAAAAACCCCACTTCATCAACCTAGACTAGAATAGCAAACTAGTATAAGTTGTTATCTTCACTTCTTCATTGGTTAAGTGAAGATAAGAGTTTGAGTGAGAGAAGCTTCGTGGTGGATCATCATAGACGAAGAAGTCCTCAAGCAATCTCGTTCTAATTTCAAGCAGAGTCGAAAAGAAGCTCAAGAAATTACTCATATGCTTTAGTGTAAAACCCTTGTAGAGGAGCTAGTGTACACTTACATGGTATCGGAGCCAAACTAGAGCTTTAGGCGATGTCTAAACGACGTTAAAGTATTCGATCGAAGTTTCAAAACCCTAATTTTCAAGCTTTCTGTCCAATTTTTCAAACGTTGAAATTTTACAGATTAAAAATCTCAGAAAATTATGTAGGTAATCTTATGGAACCCCAAGAAGTACGAGACCCTATCTCGTCCAAGTCGCCGTGGAACCGCCGCTTAAACCCTAGTTTGGCTGCGGTTCCGGGGCAAACTTGAAGAGATAAGGGCTTGTTTCTTGTGCTGCTCCATTTTGAAGTTTTTGGCTTTCTGGGAATTTTTAATAAGGCTCAAGGTGTTGACGTCTTTGTGATTTTCTGGTGTTTGAAATATCGATCGAAATGTTTAATATCGTCTAGACATTTTGGATATGTGATACAATTTTTGGAATCCACATTAATGAGTTTTGTGAAAACTAGTTAGTGTTTTGTAAATCCAGCATTATAGTCTCATTTGATGGATTGCCACGGAGTTTCGATTCGGATCAAAATTCCGTCGCAATCTCGTATCATACGCGAACACTCGCCGGGAAACACTACTAGATAGCCAAGCCCCATAGCCCCGACCAAGTGACTATAGGAGAACCCCATGGCCAAAAGCATCCACTCAGGTGCTCGCGGACGCGGTGTTCTGCCCAAGTGCACTTAGTTGGCGGCCTCGGGGGTGCGGCAATCTACTAAAGTTCCCGACGAGTATTCGATCATATAATCGGGAATCTTGATGAATTACCCGACTTTAATTTTGAAAAGTGTTTTCAATTCGAGACTTAAATGCAAGATTTATTGGGTTAGGCATGAAATCCGGAATATGAGATAATTCGGGTTTATGATGTCTAAGGATGATGCGGTTTCTAATTATTGTAGTTTTTCATTTCTTTTCTGCAACCGTAAGTGTAATATGTAGTTGTATCCCTAATCTCGTTGCTATATGTCAACGACAATAGGAATAAGCATATTTACTTACGTTGATGATATGTGATGTTATTCTGTTGCTATACTGATATGTTATATAGGATTGTCGTGATTGAATAGCCGGTTTTTTTTTATGTGAGATGAAAGTTTTTTATTTTTCATTCATGTAAATAAATGTATGTAATATTCTTTTATTGGGACACTTCCGGGTTGAGGTTGTTGTCTCCATTTCATATATATTATTTACTTTTCCGCATTAGGATAGACCCAAGGCGGAGAACAAGTAACCGGGTTCTAGAGTCCAGTGGGAGGCCATCTCGAGGAGTCGAGACCGGTCACCTAACTCTAGAATTGGCAGGGTTGCTTGCCTCTCTCGTAGGGGTCTAGGGATGTGGGCTTGGCTATTCATCACGGCCGTGAAATCCGTGTTTTTCATTACTGGCTTGATTTAAAACATGGACCTCGTAATATATCCTATATTTTCATATATCTACTTCTGCTGCTTTCTGTGATGTGATGAGATCATATAACTGCGTGAGACGAATGCTACTTATATATATGATATAGTAGTAGACACTATATATGTTTTGCATCCGCGCTAGTCCTGACCCCGCCCTGTCTTAAGTTAAGTAACCTTACGGTGAAGACCCGAGTCTCTGTGGCGAATGCGGGTGGCATATATGTGGTGTTTTATTTTCGTTTCTTCTATGATGAATATGAGCTTAAAAGATGGGACATTATTAATAAGATTAATGTTAAGAAAAGAAACCTAAAATATGTTGTAAAATCAAATTTGAAAAATACTCGGATTTTTCACCAAAAAGCAAATATTTTAAATCCGGAGCTTAAGCCACTCCTTTTCCAAATTACTCGGTTCTACAACGATATCAAGTTCAATACGTTAAAGGTTTTCATTAAAACCATTCGTAGCCCTCCGCAATTTTAGGAAGTAGAGTACTTAGTATTCGTGATATGTTTGTTGACTATAGTTAAGGCGTAGTGTACGGTAGCTAAATGATTTCTTCCTATAAAGCATTTGATGCAATCGATTAGGACATTCCTACGACTTTGTTGTTGGCTATAGTGCCCTTAAGTCAATTATTGTAATCACATGCACGCGATTATGATGATTGAAGGAGGACCTATACGGGTAGAACAGTCTTACTCAAAATGATAGTATGCTATCTGGTTTGACTTTATCATCATGTACATGCATTATGTGGTATTACAGATCACTATTACATGTTGATAGAGCCTATAGGATTCTTTCTTGACTACCAGCATTATGATGGCGATCATATACGTGGGAGCTGGGTGGTCTATAAGCACATCCTTAAATATCCCTAGTCGAGGAAGTATCGAGACTGTGCATCGATACTCCGGAGTAGACTAGTGTATACTTTTCGAGACCCCGTCAAGGGGAGGTGGCCGGTCTCACAAGCCATTGGTGTCAGTCAGTCACCTAAGATAGTATAAAGATGCTCATTGGGTTATGAGTACACGGGACGGACTCGTCGGGAACATGCTAGATGGTATTATACCTATTGTCATATAGTAGTTCCCAGGTGACATGAGTACAGGTTAGTCTGTCGACCTGAGATCATCATTTGTCTCGTGTGAGTTCCCATTGTGCTTTGATTACTACCCTACCATGGCTCAAAGGAGTCATGCAAACAGGTTTTAGTTGGGTACAGTCCCGAGCCACATGGAGGCAGTGAGCGGATCGTCAGGAATTCGTCTCTCCCGGTATTGGGGGTTGATGTCGCGTAGTGCACGGGTGGCCATCACCAGAAATCGTTGGCCAAGGTGGACGGGAATTACTGATTTGGATCAGTAGTTTCTCAGTTGGTGATGGGCTTCATACCGACATGAAATATCACGTTATTAGGGGTCTGACTTTATCCACCCCTAGACTCGATATGCGATACTCTTAGACGAATAGACTGGACTGTATGGAGATTGTCACGGACAGGCTCAGTAGGGGTTTGGATGAGTTTGCTCGTCGACCTTCTTTTCGCTCAATACCTGGGTAGCTGTTACGTACAGCTAGTGCTACTGACGTGCTTGTGGTTAAACCTACTGCCAGCATATTGACGAGTCTTTAGAGTCCCACACAGAGCGTTTCTCTAGTTCTGACAAAACGATGTAGTATCCGTATTGGATACGTACAGGGTTCCGATCGATTGATTGTACTATGTACCCGAACATTCGATTGGATGGTTGATAATACTAGCCGGCTCTGGTTTGAGACGGATTATTAAATCAGGTATTGATTTAATAATTTACGTATATATATTTCGATATGTATATTATAGTATTATGTTCTTTTTGTTAGTTTATCTCTTTGGGTATTCATATTTCGTTACGAATATATGTATGTATATACAATAGAGTGTAATTCGTATTTGTACAGATAACATTCTCGAAGGTAGATACCTCATTTTAGATTTCTCCATTTATTTTTAATTGGAAATGAGGTGGAAAAGGAGAGAGGGGAGTATGGTGAGGACCATGCTTGCATAGTGTTGCACAAATGAATTGTTAATTCATTTGTGCAAACTATTCAATCATGGGTTGCATTTTATATTGGAAAAATGGGTTTGATAAAACAAGGCTTCATGTTATTTTTCCTCACTTGATGAGTTTTTCTTTACTTCACCGTTAGCTTCACTCTCCTCTTGTGTTTTCTTGAGCTCCTCCATCTTCATCCTCAACATCCTCTCTACAATCTCATGAGTTGAGAATCAAGAGTGGATGTGAGATAGATAAACACTTTGAACACTTCACTACATCCTAGGCACTCTAGATTAGCAACCTAGAGTCCCTAGTTGCTTCACTTGATCATTGGTGTGGAGCTAGAGCCATGAGCTACATCTCTCGGTTGGATCATCTTCGATGGAGAAAGACCGGTGGCCAAGTTCAGTCGAGAACGCCTCAAGGAGCTAGGGAAGATGGTAGAAGACCGAAGGACACGGTTCATTCGGTATAACTATTTCTAACCTTGTAGTTTAGCTCTTGTAGTTTGCTAGTATAGGTTTATGGTTCGATTCTAGACGGGTTCGTTATCGCCAAGTTTTTTAAACGTCATTTTTGTTCCACATCGGCCACGGTAGATGGCCAGGGCGCTATCGTAACCCAACATGGTATCAGGGCCACCCCATAAACCATTACTAGGTAGTTTACACAAGGTTAAAATGTCGATCGACCAAATTTTCCGAGTCGTAATTCCATGTTGACATGCCCGCTGTCATTTTTAAAACCTGTTCAAAAAATTATTCTGAGTATCTTAAAAATACGTGCAGGCATTTATAGGGCACTAGAAGAAATATGAGCACCTAAGCCAATAATTTGGCTGCGGAACCGCTGCGTAACATGCTTATTGGCGACGGTTCCGCGGCGGTTTTGTTGCGATATGGCGCCAAATTTTTTCTGGCACTATAATTCATGGAAATATGATTTTTGGGATGTATTGTTTTGGCCCAGATTTGTTTGAGTGCTGGTTTGCATTTCGGGTCAATATGGAAAAGTTTAATCGATCGAAATTTTAAGTATGTGTTTATCAGTGTATGTGATCATATCTGCGACCGTGAATATCATTGAGCGGTACAACCCGACTAGTTGCTGTTAGTGTATATGCCCTAGAGGCCATTACTGTATCATACTAGTTTGTATATTACTTGATGGAAGCTTGGGATATTCACCTTGTATAAACAATCTTGCTCAAAATAGTAGTATGCTACTTGGTTTGTTTCTACTTCAATGTGTACATGTGTTAATATTGCGATATCACCTATACGCATTAGTGGAGCCCTTAGGATCTTTGCTTGATTACCAGCGTTGTGATGGCAGTCACACTAGTGGGGGCTGGGTAATCTATAAGCACATCCTTATACAGGTCCCTAGTCGCAGGACTATCGAGACAGGGCATCGATACTCCGGAGTAGACTAGCGTATGCGCTTCTCATCCCAGTGTGGGAGATGGTCTGTCCCACAGCCATCAGTACGTCGTACTGGAGATAGTATACGGGTGCTCGTTAGGTTACGGGTACACTGGACAGGACTCGTCGGGAACTGACAGGTTGGTATTATACCTATCGTCAGTTATCAGTTCCCAGGTGACATGAGTACAGCTTAGTCCGCTGACTTGACACTGCCACTTCGCCTCGAGTGTGTTCCCACTGCACTTTGATCACTACCCTACCACGGCTCAAAGGAGTCGTGCAAACAGGTGGTGGTTGGGTGCAGTCCCGAAGCACTTGGAGGCAGTGACAGTTAGACAGGATTCGTCTCTCCCGGTATTGGGGGTTGACATCGCGTTGTGTCTAGGAGAGCCATTACACGAGTAGTCCCTGGCCAGGGCAAGCGAGATATACTGGTAGGTTTCCAGTGTTATCTCAGGGTGTTTTGGGCTTCACTCCGACACGACTTGTACCGCTATTGGGGGACTGACGTTTTACCGCCCCCTAGGCCCGACATGCGATGTATCAGACGAACAGACCGGACTGTGCGGAGAATATCACATTCAGACTCAGTAGGAGTTCAGATGGGGTTTTCACCTCGTCAGCCTTCTTGTCGACATCTACTTGGGGACCGTTACGCACAGCTAGTGCCGCTTGCGGTCTGTGGTTAAACCCACTGCCAGCGTAGTGTCGAGTCTTTAGAGTCCCACACAGAGGGTATTCGCCTCTGGGCAAAACTGAGTAGAGGTCGCATGGTTTTGCGACAGAGTTCGTTCTCATCCGCGCACTTGTGCACGTTTGGAGTCCGGACGGATATTACTGGCTAGCTCTGGTTTGAGTCAGATACCGGTATATGTTTTGGGGTTGCTTTTATCTCTCAGTATTCATGTTCCTCGGAACAAGAATGCAGGTGTGTATGCACAGTTTTTGAGGAGGAGGAAGATGACTTTCATTAGGGTTTCGGAACGGGTGCGTATGCACAGTTGACAGTCGTCCTTTTCCAAACCCTAATGGATTTGTATTATATCAATTAATAATATATAATAAAATGAAATTGTGTTATGGTTGGTTTTTGTTGACTTGTTGACCATGGTTGACTTGTTGACCATGGTTGAAGTTTTGACCATCATCATTACAAAAGAAAGATGCTCTTTGATTCTAGCAAATTCATTTAATGTTTGAAATGATAATGGTCATTCTAAAACTTTCCATCAACCTTTTCATTTTCATTATTATTATTATTGATAATTCTTTTTCTTTTGCATTATGGTTGCAAGAAAGAAAAAGGATAGCTCATTCTATCATATTCATTCTCTCTCTTCACTTCATCTTCTTCTTCCTCTAGCTAAAGAGAAACCTTCTCATGTGTTGAGAATCCTTCTCTTTAAAAAGAAAAGCACCCCTTAGACTCTCTCTACTCATTCTAGGTTCAAGGTTTGGCAAGCCGGAAACCCTAGTTCACTCAAAGATCGAGGAAGAGCCCAAAGGTCGAACCTTCGAGGTGGATCCATCTTCGACGGAAGAAGGCGACAAGAAGAGAACCATCAAACTCTACAAAAGTTTGAAGAAGAAGGAGTTCAAGTTTAGGTATAACCATCCTCATCCGAGTAGCTAACTTTCTTTAGCTTGTATGCTAGTTTTAGTTTAGCTAAAGATCCCGACTTTGCTTAGTCCATGTTGCCCCTTGCGCTAAAAATTTGATTTTTTATACCGTTTCCGCCTCCCCGTAAGAACCGGGGGTCGCAACGTGGACTTACAGTGGTATCAGAGCCTAACTAAACTTAAACTAGCTTAGTAGTGAAGTGTAACGAAGTTCGGAACCGAAAAAAATCACAAAACCGGAAAAACAAAACCCTAAGTTTCTGTTGAAATTTTTTCTGCTCTAAATGAAAAACTTTATACTTGTAAATTCGGCTCAGGGTTTTGTCTGAACACCTAAGAAAAACGATGCAGTGATTCGTTCAAACCGCCGCTCTTCCGCCGCACGAGGTAGGCATGTGCCGCGGAAGCGCCGCGGTTTGTCGTCTTCTGTGCATCGTTTTTCGTGCAGTGTGTGTCTGTGTTGGTTTTGGGATTTTTAAAATATATTATATGTGCCCAGATTTTCCAGAACTGAAATTCACTTTTGGGGTCCTATAATTCCGTATTTTTTTCCGAACTTCACTGCACTTTGACTATGATGGTTATATCTGTGATGCTTGCATGTATTGAACGTCGGCTAATCGCTATAAGACGATTAGTCGGGGTTATACATGATCTGTGTTTGACATTGGAATGTGTATATGAATATGTTGGACTGTCGCGGGTGAATAGCCGGGGTGGATGTGAGATGAGCTTTTGTTTTTCTTTCATTCATTGTAAATGTAAATTGATGTAATAATTATTATTTGTTTGGCCGCACAACCGGGTCGGGGTTGTAGCCGTCATTGTATAATTCTTTTTACTGTTTTTGCTCCTAGGATAGACCCATGGAGGGGGTGCACAAACTGCCGAGTACTTGGCGGGTAGTTTGCCGCACCCGTAGGGGTCTTGGGTGGGGTATTTGGCTATTCACCGCGACCGTGTTATCCGCTTTTCGTTCCAGGCTCGAAAGGATTGCGGATTGCTAGTATATCCAATGTATTCATCTGTGATCTGTAATGTCTATCATTGCTTTCTATTTAGGCGTTGCTTATGTTTTACAGCCGCGCTAGCCCAGCCCCCGCTCTGTCGTTAGTTAAGTAACCTAACGAGTGATGACGGGACCCCGTGGCGAATGCGAATGGCATAAGCGTACGTCATATTTTGGTTGTTTTCTGCAATGGTAGGAATTAAATGATGGGACGCATTAAAAGTACTAATGCAAGAATATCACGCATTAAAAGAACTAATGCAAGATAATAAACCAAGTTAAAATCGTTGGAACACTTTCGAAAAACCACTCGGTTCTTTTCAAAACTAACTTTTAAACGCGGAGATTGAGCCACTCCTTCTAAAAGCTATCTCGTTCCATCGATTATATCAAGTTCACTACGTTCACGGTTTTACCAAAACCATTCGTAGCCCTCCGTCGTTTCACATGAATAGTCAATAGTATTCAAGCTGTGTTTGTTGGCCAAAGTCAAGGCATAGTGATTGGTAGCTATTGGGTATTCATGTGCAGCATAGATAGATGCGTTAGTTTGGAACAGTCGTACTTCCTTGTTGGCCAAAGTCAAGGGTAGGTACGGGTGGATTCAAATTAACCTGGAGAACGACGGGTAGAACTTGACATGTGACTTATGATTTGTTGGCCAAAGTCAAGGTCATAAGAGCATGGGGCAAAAATCCACATCGGGAGTTTCATAAGTACTGAAACTTGCTAGATTTGCATACCATTTGGAGTGTGGTGATTCTGGTAGGATTCCTTCAGTTTCGTCACGCGATGATATTTGGATCCCGATCCTACTGTGAGTATATGCTACTCCTCGGGAAATTTCTCACTAAACGATCAATGCTATAAACCTAGTAGGTGCCTAGAAAGGTGTTAGCGGGGCTACGCCCCCAGGGAAAAGAGGTTATTTAATTAAGGAACTTCGCGAAAGCGTTGGAAAACCTCCCTCGAAGTACCGACACTGGCCTGGCTGAACGGTTAAGCAAGTATTGTGCGGTGGGATTGATCCCGGCTAATTCTTCCTTTGTGGTTTGAGGAGGGATTCGAGAGACAGTGGGAGCCATCCTGTTTAGACAAATTAAAAACCATTCTAAACTTGCAAGAGCATCGTGCTGAAGTGTTTCTTCTCTCCCCCCTGCAGCGACCAAATTCGAAATGACTGGACTTAAGTTACTTCTAGATAAAAACATATTGACAGGGCCAAACTACAAAGATTGGCTCAGGAATGTCAAATTGGCAATCTCTTACGACAAGCTGGGGTATCTTCTTACCACCAAAGCTCCCCCCGTCCCAGGTCCCACCTCCAGCGTCGCGGATAAGGAAATCCGTAAGACTTGGGAGATTGACAGCGCGAAGGCCAGATGCCTCGTACTTGCCTCGATGGACAACGACCATCAGAGGAGGCACGAGAATATGGATTTGGAATCCATATTTCTTCATACAAAAGAACTGTATGGAGAGCAGTCTCGTATCGCAAGATACGAAGTGTCGAAAAAGTTATTTTCGACAAAGTTGGCCGTCGGATCATCGGTAGCGGACCACGTGCTTAAGATGATTGGCTACACTGAGGAGCTCGCGGAACTTGGGACCACGTTGGACAGTGAACTCTATACGGATATAATTCTCCAGTCCCTTCCATCCACTTACGCCCAGTTCATACTGAACTTCAACTTGCAAGAAAAGGAAGTTGAACTTTCAGAACTCCTCAACCTGCTGAGGAGCGCAGAGGGCACCCTACAGAAGGGTAGGGAAACACCCGCTTTGTTTGTAGGAGGATCTTCTTCCTCTAGGTCCAAGGCGAAAGCCAAGGGAAAGAGGAAGAAAGCCCCCGCCAAACCAAGAGGCGGTGTTAGTAAAGTGGGTGCGAAGGGAAAGGAAAAGGCAACAAAGATTGCGGGGAAGCTTGTTGGAAAGGAAGAGTGCTTCTATTGTCATAAGAGTGGACACTGGAAGAAAGATTGCAGGGCTTGGAAAGCCAGGACACAGGAACTGAAGCAGGTTGCAGCTTCAGCTTCAGGTGTGTATGTTATTGAAAACTGTCTTTCTATAAACTCTACTTCCTGGGTATTGGATACCGGATCAGGATCTCATATCTGTAATTCTTTGCAGGCGTTGAGAAACCGTAGTGTTTTGAAGGCAGGTGACATGACCCTCAGAGTTGCAAACGGAGCTAGCATGGACGCTAAAGCCGTGGGGGACTATCACCTGGGAATGTCAGATGGGCATGTTTTGGTTTTGCGTAATTGCTTTTTTGTACCCAACGCAACTTGTAATATCATTTCTGTATCTTTGGTTTCTAAAGAAGGTTATGAATTTGCGTTTGTAAGTAATGTTGTAAACATTCACCTTAATCAAGTTCTGATTGGGTCAGGTACACTGAGCAATGGTATATACGTATTGAACCAACCACAGATTTTCAATGTCCAGAATACACACAAAAGAAAGTCACCGGATATTAATCAGGCTTTCTTATGGCATTGTAGACTGGGTCACATCAATGAGACACGGTTGACTAAGTTACATAAAGAAGGATACTTGGATCCGTTCGAGTATCAGTCTTATGCCACTTGTGAATCTTGTCTCATGGGAAAGATGACAAAGACTCCGTTCACTGGACACGGAGAAAGAACGAGCGAGCTCTTGGGACTCGTACACAGCGACGTGTGCGGTCCAATGTCTACACATGCGCGAAGCGGTTACTCTTACTTCATTACTTTTACGGATGATTTTTCAAGGTACGGTTATGTCTACTTAATGAAACATAAGTCCGAGGCTTTTGAAAAGTTCCAGGAATATAAGAATGAAGTAGAGAAACAGACCGGCAAAAGTATCAAGATTCTAAGATCGGATCGAGGTGGAGAATACTTAAGTGCCGAGTTCCTAAAATTACTTAAAAGAGAATGGGATTCTCTCTCAGCTTACTCCTCCATACACTCCGCAGCACAACGGTGTATCGGAGAGACGGAACCGAACCCTATTGGATGTGGTACGGTCCATGATGAGTAACGCTGAGTTACCGCGATCATTCTGGGGGTATGCGCTAGAATCAGCTGCGTACCTTTTGAACCGAGTTCCTACTAAGACTGTGCCTACTACACCATATGAGATGTGGAGTGGGAAGAGACCCTATCTTAAGCACATTAAGACATGGGGATGTCCAGCTTTTGTTAAAAAGCAGCATGCGGACAAGCTCGAGGCACGCTCAGTACAGTGTAAGTTCGTGGGATATCCAAAGAACTCCAAGGGATATTTCTTCTACTGTGAAGAGGAACAAAAAGTTCTTGTTTCTCGTCATGCCTACTTCTTGGAAACTGAGTTTTTGGAAAACCAGATAAGTGGGAGCACAGTAGAACTGGAAGAAATTCCAGAACCACGAGCTATTACTGAAAGCTTAGAGGAACCAGAGGGTTCAAAAGAACAGGACATTCCTACGCCGCTCCGCAGGAGTAGTAGGCAGTCTCATCCGCCCGAGAGATACTGCGGTTTTCTCATAGACGGGGATAGAGAGGATTGCATCATAGATTATGATGAGCCTACTAGCTTCCAGCAGGCCATTCAGAGCGTTGACTCGGTAAAATGGCTGGATGCAATGCGGACCGAAATGGAGTCCATGTACACCAACAAAGTATGGACGTTGGACATTGCTCCAGACGGGGTAAAACCCGTAGGATGCAAGTGGATCTTCAAAAGGAAGATTGGTGTAGATGGACAGGTTGAGACCTATAAAGCTAGACTTGTAGCAAAGGGTTTCCGTCAAAGACCTGGCTTGGACTATGACGAAACCTTTTCTCCAGTGGCTATGCTGAAATCCATTCGGATCCTTCTTGCCATTGCTGCCTTCCACGATTATGAGATTTGGCAGATGGACGTAAAAACCGCTTTTCTAAATGGAAATTTAGAGGAGTGTGTCTATATGGATCAGCCAGAGGGTTTCATTCAGAGTGGGAGCAGCGGAAAGGTGTGCAAGTTGCTTAAGTCCATTTATGGACTAAAGCAGGCATCGCGGAGTTGGAACATCTGTTTTGATGAGACGGTCAAGGAATTTGACTTTATCAAAAATCCAGATGAACCATGCATCTATAGTAGATTTGTATCGAGAACTGTAGTATTCCTTGTTTTATACGTGGATGACATTCTCTTAATAGGAAATGACATTCCTATGCTACAATCTGTCAAGGGTTTCTTGTCACACAGGTTCTCCATGAAAGACCTGGGTGATGCCTCTTACATCCTGGGGATCCGGATCCATCGTGATAGATCCAAGAGGATATTAGGACTTTCACAGTCCAGGTACATCGACACCGTACTGAAAAGATTCAGTATGGAAGATTCCAAGCGCGGTAACCTACCGGCTTGTCACGGGATCACCCTCTCTAAAGAGATGTCTCCCAAGACTGATTTGGAGAGGGATCGCATGTCTATTATACCCTACGCTTCTGCGGTAGGCTCTATAATGTATGCGATGTTGTGTACCAGACCGGATGTAGCTTATGCACTGAGTGTGGTAAGCCGGTATCAGTCAAACCCTGGGGAGAAACACTGGATAGCGGTAAAGAACATTCTCAAGTACCTGAGAAGGACTAAGGAGATGTTCTTGGTGTATGGCGGAAAAGACCTCCAGATCGAGGCTTTTGCTGACTCCAGCTTCCAGAGTGACAAGGATGATTCCAAGTCCATGTCGGGTTTTGTCTTTACCCTCAATGGAGGGGCGGTGTGTTGGAAGAGCTCCAAACAGGAAACCGTTGCAGACTCGACTATGGAAGCGGAATACATCGCTGCATCTGATGCCGCAAAAGAAGCTGTCTGGATAAGGAAGTTCTTAAAAGAACTTCAGGTGGTTCCGTCCATTGTTGACCCAGTACCTCTGTATTGCGACAACAACGGGGCTATAGCTTTAGCGAAGGAACCCAGGTCCCATCAGAGATCCAGGCACATCTTGAGGCGGTATCACCTGATCAGGGAGATCGTAGATCGCAAGGAGATCGAGGTTCGGAAGGTTGCTTCAGAAGAGAACACTGCAGATCCATTCACCAAGGCCTTACCCCAGACTCAGTTCGAGCGGCTGATTGAGATGATAGGTCTTCGGTACGCCAGTTCATGGCCTTAGTGCAAGTGGGAGATTGTTAGTGTATATGCCCTAGAGGCCATTACTGTATCATACTAGTTTGTATATTACTTGATGGAAGCTTGGGATATTCACCTTGTATAAACAATCTTGCTCAAAATAGTAGTATGCTACTTGGTTTGTTTCTACTTCAATGTGTACATGTGTTAATATTGCGATATCACCTATACGCATTAGTGGAGCCCTTAGGATCTTTGCTTGATTACCAGCGTTGTGATGGCAGTCACACTAGTGGGGGCTGGGTAATCTATAAGCACATCCTTATACAGGTCCCTAGTCGCAGGACTATCGAGACAGGGCATCGATACTCCGGAGTAGACTAGCGTATGCGCTTCTCATCCCAGTGTGGGAGATGGTCTGTCCCACAGCCATCAGTACGTCGTACTGGAGATAGTATACGGGTGCTCGTTAGGTTACGGGTACACTGGACAGGACTCGTCGGGAACTGACAGGTTGGTATTATACCTATCGTCAGTTATCAGTTCCCAGGTGACATGAGTACAGCTTAGTCCGCTGACTTGACACTGCCACTTCGCCTCGAGTGTGTTCCCACTGCACTTTGATCACTACCCTACCACGGCTCAAAGGAGTCGTGCAAACAGGTGGTGGTTGGGTGCAGTCCCGAAGCACTTGGAGGCAGTGACAGTTAGACAGGATTCGTCTCTCCCGGTATTGGGGGTTGACATCACGCTGTGTCTAGGAGAGCCATTACACGAGTAGTCCCTGGCCAGGGCAAGCGAGATATACTGGTAGGTTTCCAGTGTTATCTCAGGGTGTTTTGGGCTTCACTCCGACACGACTTGTACCGCTATTGGGGGACTGACGTTTTACCGCCCCCTAGGCCCGACATGCGATGTATCAGACGAACAGACCGGACTGTGCGGAGAATGTCACATTTAGACTCAGTAGGAGTTCAGATGGGGTTTTCACCTCGTCAGCCTTCTTGTCGACATCTACCTGGGGACCGTTACGCACAGCTAGTGCCGCTTGCGGTCTGTGGTTAAACCCACTGCCAGCGTAGTGTCGAGTCTTTAGAGTCCCACACAGAGGGTATTCGCCTCTGGGCAAAACTGAGTAGAGGTCGCATGGTTTTGCGACAGAGTTCGTTCTCATCCGCGCACTTGTGCACGTTTGGAGTCCGGACGGATATTACTGGCTAGCTCTGGTTTGAGTCAGATACCGGTATATGTTTTGGGGTTGCTTTTATCTCTCAGTATTCATGTTCCTCGGAACAAGAATGCAGGTGTGTATGCACAGTTTTTGAGGAGGAGGAAGATGACTTTCATTAGGGTTTCGGAACGGGTGCGTATGCACAGTTGACAGTCGTCCTTTTCCAAACCCTAATGGATTTGTATTATATCAATTAATAATATATAATAAAATGAAATTGTGTTATGGTTGGTTTTTGTTGACTTGTTGACCATGGTTGACTTGTTGACCATGGTTGAAGTTTTGACCATCATCATTACAAAAGAAAGATGCTCTTTGATTCTAGCAAATTCATTTAATGTTTGAAATGATAATGGTCATTCTAAAACTTTCCATCAACCTTTTCATTTTCATTATTATTATTATTGATAATTCTTTTTCTTTTGCATTATGGTTGCAAGAAAGAAAAAGGATAGCTCATTCTATCATATTCATTCTCTCTCTTCACTTCATCTTCTTCTTCCTCTAGCTAAAGAGAAACCTTCTCATGTGTTGAGAATCCTTCTCTTTAAAAAGAAAAGCACCCCTTAGACTCTCTCTACTCATTCTAGGTTCAAGGTTTGGTAAGCCGGAAACCCTAGTTCACTCAAAGATCGAGGAAGAGCCCAAAGGTCGAACCTTCGAGGTGGATCCATCTTCGACGGAAGAAGGCGACAAGAAGAGAACCATCAACCTCTACAAAAGTTTGAAGAAGAAGGAGTTCAAGTTTAGGTATAACCATCCTCATCCGAGTAGCTAACTTTCTTTAGCTTGTATGCTAGTTTTAGTTTAGCTAAAGATCCCGACTTTGCTTAGTCCATGTTGCCCCTTGCGCTAAAAATTTGATTTTTTATACCGTTTCCGCCTCCCCGTAAGAACCGGGGGTCGCAACGTGGACTTACAGTTGCTATATGTTCTATTAGACGAGTTTGCGAACATGACATTCACGTTGATATTCTGTGATTGTGCTGATATTGTGGTTGGATTGTCGTGGTGGATAGCTTGTGGTGCAATGGTACTAGTACAGTTAAGATTCATTTGTATATTCGTTATTGCGGGGCGAGCGTCCGACATGTGGACAGTCGTTTCTGCCATATTGTATATTATTTTATTTGGGCACGACCGGGTTGAGGTCGATGTCTCCATTGTATATATACTTTTCTTTTCTGTACTAGGATTACCCCACGGTGGAGTGCTCGAATAACCGGGTTCTAGAGGGTAACGGGCCCGCATCTTATGGCGTTGAGATGGAGGAGGCCTTACTCTAGAATTGGTGGGCTATTCGCCGCACTCGTAGGGGGTATAGAACGACCCACGGAGGGGTGCTCAAGTCACAGGATTCCATGAAGTGTTGGGTGGCCCATTCACTTTGTTGAATGGGGTTGCCTCACTTTTGGAATTGGCGGGTAACTTGCCGTGCTCGTAGGGGTCCAGGTTTTCATTGCACAGGCTATCCACATGACCGGGAACGTCGGTCTCATTTGCAGCCCAAATGAAACCTGAGGCTCCAAGATTATCCACCATTTTGTGTTGCTTGTTGATATTCTGTGATGTTGCTTATATCATGCCTGGGATGAATGTTATATATATATATATATATTTATATATACTAGTAGATGTTGTATATGTTTTGCATCCGCGCTAGTCCAGCCACCCCTTTGTCGTTAGTTAAGTAACCCAACGGTGCATGACGGAGCCCCGTGGCGAATGCGGATGGCATATACGTACATTGTATTTTCGTTCCTTTTTCTGGTGTGATATGGATTAATTGATGGGACCGCATTAACTTTGATTAATGCAAGGAAAAACAAACCTAAATGATGTTGTTGGAACCAATTTTGAAGAACTGTTATTACAGATGTTTCGTTTTGCTTTGCACAGCGGTATTCGGTTCTAAATATCCAGCACCTCATTCGACGAGGCAAGGGCCGAGATTCCTTCATAGGGAGTGACCTCTTGGGCAAAAGTTTGCGATTTTGTAATAACTTCACTATATTCGATTCTTTTGCTTTGCATCGTGGTATTCAGTTAGGAATATCTTGCACCTCATTCGATGAGGAAAGAACCGAGATGCCTTCACAGGGAGTGACCTCTTTAGAAAAAGTTTATGCCACTATATATTTGTAAAACTGCTCGGGTTCCTTCAAAGATATCAAGTTCATTACGTTAAAGGTTTTTCACCAAAAACTAGCCGTAGCCCTCTGTCATTTCCTATGAATAGTACTTAGTATTCGTGTTGCGTTTGTTAACTGTGTTAAGGCGTAGTGTGCGGTAGCTAAGTGGTGCTTGTTTGTAGCATGCAATGCGATTGGTTAGGACAGTCGTGCGACCTTGTTGACCGTGTCAAGGGCTTATGCGGGTGGGTTTAATGAAATCAAGATAATGACGGGTTGAACTTGAATAGGACCTTTTGATTTGTTGACTGTGTCAAGGTCACTTAGGTCCTAGGGGAAAAAACCATATCGGGAGTTTCAAATATACAGGAAACTTTCCAGGCATGCACAAACCTTCTGGAGTGTGGTGACTTGAGTGGCTTCTATCAAGTTATCATGCGATGATAGTTGGATCCCGATTCCCACTGATGAGTAGGTGTTACTCCTCGGGTAATTTTCAGATGATCCCGACTAATTCTCCTTTTAGGGTTTGAAGGAGAATTCGAGGAAACAGTGGGAGCCATCTTGATTAGATAAAGTGATTAACCAATCTAATGTAGGTTAGAATGCACGTTGAATATTTCTTTTCTCTCTCTCTTTGGCTGCGACCATGGCCTGACCTTATAAAACTCATGGACCAAGTTAACCGAAGCTTCTTAAAACACTTTGGCTTTTGGATTATCATTAAGTCGCATATATCTCTGCCGCTCCTATTTTCCTTTTGCATTTTTTCGAGAACACTCCGTATCACTACGAAGATCCATATTGATTGGATATTCCATCGTATAGTTATATACGAACTCGAAGAAACTTGTTTCAGTTCGAGAATGGATTCCGGTTCTGAAAAAATTGAATAGGACTATTCTGTTATCTTTTCTCTTTACCTCCTCTTAGATTGCGAGAGCTCCTAATATTAGGAGAGTACACCTATTGCGCTTATTGGATAGTCTTCTTCCAAACCATAGGCAGGTGCCGAAAGGTAGGGAAGGAAGAAAATCAATTAGCCTAAGTGTGGTGTACAAAAGATAATAAATAAAGACATACAAAGGGATTAGAGTGAGGGTAAAGGAAATTGCGACTATTATCATTCACGATAAAGCTGCATATACCCCTACCACTCCTACTTCCCCTTTGCATTTCTCCAGAACACTCCGTATCACTACGAAGATCAATATTGCTTGGATATGCCATCGTATAATTACATACGAACTCGAAAGAACTTGTTTCAGTTCAAGAATGGTTTTTGGTTCGGGAGAAATTGAATAGGATTATTCAGTTGTCTTTTCACTTTACCTTTTCTCAGTTTTTAAGGGCTCCTAGTGTTAGGAGAGTACACCTATTGCACTTATTGGATAGTCTTCTTCCAAAGCTTAGGCTGGTGCCGAAAGGTAGGGAAGGAAGAAAACCAATTAGCCTAAGAATGGTGTATAGAAAATAATAAGTAAAGACATATAAAGGGATTGGAGTGAGGGCAAGGAAATGTATGGTTACTGTCATGAATCTGGATAGTGGAAGAGGCATTACTAGGAATACCCGGCCACCGCTTCGAAACATTTTCATATTTCAGTTTTACTGTGCAGTGTTAATTGAAAACTGTTTTCCCAATTAGATTCTAACTCCAGGGTATGTATTTACCAGATTTGATTCTCACATCTGTATGGCGTTACAGATGCTGAGCGGGAGTAAGATATTGTGAATTAGGTGATTAGATCCTCTATATATCGAAATTCTTTATAATTGGTGATATTTGAGGAAATCGCCTGGGTTTTGCCTGACGGCAAATATTTGGTTTTGAATATCCGTCGTTATGCACCAATTTCAAACTGATATATCTGTACGTTTATTTATAAAGTGAGATATAACTTTTTGAAATTATATTTATGACATTTACCTATATCAGCTGATGGTTAGGTAAGCAGCATGCAACAGCGATGTAATTCTTCTTAACCATAGTACAGTTTTCAACCTACGATGCACAAGATTTGAGTTATTGAATTCAGAGGACTTATAAAAAGTATTTGAAAGTGTTTCCTAGCACCACCACTGGGTTTTCACAAGCATCATGCATGCTATTTTTAAAAATTTGGTGTTCTAGGCTATATTAACCTAGAATCTTAACTAGAGTATTAGGGTTTAATGTATGATAAAAGAAGTTTTACACTAAGAGATAGAGATTACAACCTTTGTAGACCAAGTCCTTCTCTTCTAAAGCTCTGGGTAGTAGTCCCTATGACTCCTCGTAGCTCTACTTGAAGAAAGAACAAGCTTTCTTCGCAATCTTCGTGTCGAAAATGATCCACCCGAAGTTTCTCTAGTTCAAGCTACCTCTTCACTAATCTACTATTAGTGAAGTAAAAAACATAGTCTAAAGTGCTAATCTAGAGTACGTTGATGAAGTAGGGGTTTTAGCTCACCAAGTAATCTCTAAAGTCCTAGGGTTCACAACTTAAGTGGGGGTTAGGACTTTGGAGGAGGAGGATGAAGAAGATGGAAGAGCTAGAGAGAAAATGAGCCAGCATGAAAATCAAGCAAGTTAAGAGAATGGCTCATCTCACACTCACTTATTGAATCATGGATTATTTTCATATTGAAAATTGGAACCATGCTTCAATAGTGATCACAAATCAATAAAGAAATAATAAGGGCCATGATTAAAATATC
This sequence comes from Agapanthus africanus, assembly GCA_030015575.1. Taxonomy (NCBI): domain Eukaryota; kingdom Viridiplantae; phylum Streptophyta; class Magnoliopsida; order Asparagales; family Amaryllidaceae; genus Agapanthus; species Agapanthus africanus. Next base: position 163,990,939 of record CM057348.1, read on the forward strand.
TCCCCATTTTCCACATCTTTTTCTATTTTCTCAAAATAGAAAATCCATACATAAATACATATATATATATAGCACATATATATATTAATTAATATATATAAAGAGAAGAAAAATAATTAGTGAGCTTAATATTAGTTAATATATAATTATATCAAATATAAATATATATCAAATATTTAAATCAAAATTTGATTTAATAATCCGGTTATATCACATATAACTGACTAATATCATTTATCTGTATATCACATTATCAAATCAACACTTGATTCAATAATCTGGTTATATTACATATGTAAGACTACGGTAGCGCCCCGGCCGTCTTTCCGAGGCCAAAATGCGGAAACGAAAATTTTTCTTAACTTGAAAACCGGCGCTATCGTATGCTTAAAACCTGGATCGAACCATTAACCTACAACTAGCTATCTATAGAAGGGATAGAAGGCTATACCGATCGATCCATGTCCTTCGGTCTTCGGCCACCATCCCAAGCTCCTCGCGGCAACTCCGGTCTCGATCTCCTCGTCGGAAAGGGCACCACATCATCGATTCTTTTTACGGGCTCCCGCTTCATTCGAAGCAACTCGAGCATGAAGTGTGCTAGCCGACGTGTCCAAGGTGTCGTAGAGGATGTTTTTGATCACTTTTTCTCTTGCATTCATGAGATGGATGGAGATTGGAGATGAAGCCATTGATGGATGTTGTGAGCTAGAGAAGGAAGAAGAAGAAGAGTTTTCTCTCTTTTCTTTTCTTGTGTTGTTAATAATAATATGAGAGAGAGTAAGAAAAAGAAAATACAAGAGCTAACCATAACCTTGGCTGCCCCTCTTTCTCCCCTCATCAAATCAACACACTAATCAATCACTTTAAGTGACATTTGCATAAGAATTGATACCATGACTCACCCATGAAGTACATGTATCATTTAATGGACAAAATGATGGTTTCTAGCTCATAATTTCCATTTGTAAACATTAACCCAAATGTTTGCAACAATAAAAAGATACGGCAATATCTAAAGTAAACTGGTGATGGATCACAAGGATATCCCTCACCTGTATATACATACCTGCATCCGCATTCCGACTGAATACGAATGCGATGAGACTAAAGTAATCCAACAAATCTAATATTAGGATCCGACTTAAACCAAAACCCACTAGTATGATCCGTTCGTTCATGATCCGTGCAATACCGCACGTATAAGATCGAATCCTGCCATATAACATACGGCCTCTACAACGTTTCGCCCGAAACTTGAGAAACTGTCTGTGGGGGACTGTTCATCACAGAATATTGCATTTTATACCGCCCATTCTTACGCTCGTGTGTTTATAGGTAGGTGCTTTTAATCTGTGTTTGTTACATATTTACAGAGTACAGGTTTTCAGTCCAAATATTGCAAATCAAGACAAAATCTCCACAGTTACACCAAATACAGAACATCTGTCACAGCAGATAAAAGTCGGGTTCCGGTCATCCATATCCGTCCAGTGCCGAGTACCAGTTCCAGAGACAAGACATATGACAGTGGTCATTCGTGTCTCGGACAAGCACAGAGCACGAGGGGGGCAGCACAAGAATCAATGGGTGCGCGGAGCTCGAGAGAGATAAAGTCAAAAGTAAATAAAAGAGTGCAATCTTGGACTAAGAATTCTGAAGATATTCTGGAAAGATTATCAGAAAATACATGTACCAAACAAGAGGGGACAGCACAACAGGGTAGCACACAAAATCTGACATCCCAACTCCCCTATAGGGCGGCGGATCCGCGTCCAATAGGGGGTATTGGCGGCGGATCCGCGTCCAAGTGGGCCCCTCTCACTGTCATTTTTCATGGGTAGTTGGGTCTTTTCACATGGGTCCAGTTTGTTGCCCTAGAGTTCCCATTCCCTGCCTATAAATACAGCAGATCTGAGCCAAACCAAGGGAGCTTTTCTTTAGCCTCTTTTTTTGTGTAGTTTTGTTCTTCTTCTTCTTCTTCATTCTTTCTCCATTAAAATTGTAGTGAGAGCTTTTTGAGTGGAAGATTAATGAAGATGAGGGATTTTTATCTTTCTTGTTAGTTTTGCTCCCCCTTGAGATTCTTGCTTTCTCTTGATCATTCAACCTCTTCATTGAGCTTGAATGGTTAAGGGTTAGTTATTGATCTCAAGGGTCATATTTTCTCACGGGACTAGCACTTCATTTCACATGCGTTCTCTACCCTTCCCTTGATCTTGCAACCTCTTCATTGAGCTTGCAAGTTTAAGGGTTGGTTATTGATCACATGCTTGTCTTGAGTCCTAGTTTCGTATTCTTTTTATCGCTTTTTATTACTTGTAATTTATTTCCTTGTCTTTAATTACTTGCAATTTATTTCATGCACTTAATACTTGTAATCTTTTCTTTTCTTTGTTCTTTTCTTTTGCTCTCTTTGTTGTTCATTTTGTGAATGTTGTATTTATTGTTGTTGTTAAGAATCCATATGATATTGTAAGTTAACATTTCTTTACCAATTCCTTTTCCCGTTATTTTCCATTTGAACTTCGCCCAAACCATACGCAAGCGCTCCGTTAGGCACCCTACCCTGACAAGGTAACGGTGATTCCTAACCGCGACCGGTTGCGTTCGGTTTTGCCGGAGGCGAAAGCAAGAGACAAGAACGGAAGGACAAGGGTAAATAAGCCGGATTCCCCGAATACCGCGCTTAAATCCCCTAATCCACGTTGTTGCCGATTGCTCTAGCTTCAATTGGTCAAAACTCGGCTCAAAGGTTTTTAGTACGGAATTACTTAGCTTACAATCTCGTATCTTTTCTTAACAACTTTATACTTGCAAATAAGCACATAGGTTAGAAACAAACATACACAAATTCTTTATTGACTCGTCTAAGACAAGAAGGTAAAATACCACCATCTCCCTGTGGACCGACCCGTGCTCAACCGGCTAGCTGCATAGCGACACCGTCCTGATCGCGGTAAACTTTAGAACTTTGAACTTCCGACACGCCAAAAGCGTGCGATCAAATGGCGCCGTTGCCGGGGAAACGGTAGCGTATTTTCTTTCTTGTTATTCGGGTTAATATTCTTTTTGTATATATATATATATATAAAAAAATATTCTTTTTGTTTTTTGATCATTTTTGTGGGCAAGAGTGCAGATTTTTGCAGATTTGCAAACTGCGATTGTGGGGAGCAAAGTGTACATTCAAGGCTAAGGTGATTACGAAGTACAGTGCCAAAGATCCGGGTAGTTTGACCCGCGCAAGCGAACTTTTCAAGCTTACCGGATTTGATTCAACGGGGGTTTCCTAACCCAAAACTTAACGGTACGTACTTTACTAACACCTTCTTCTCAAATCCGACGCATCCAATATACTATTCTTTGCAGGATTCTTTGCAAGTTCGCTAGCAAACGCTAAAAATTGACTAACCCGTATTTGTTGCAGCGCCGCGCTTAAACTAAAAAACGATTGTTTGATTCTTTATAGAATTTTGTTGAATTGCGCATTGCATACATTAATACGGACTTAAGGGCAAGCGAACCCCACAATATACGGTAAAGGATTTCATCACCTTTTCCGTGGCCCACAAATCACGAACTTGAGCATAACGTTTACCCGCACAAAATTTAAAAGAAACTAGACTTTAAGCCTTAAGGACTTCGCGCTCACTAGGAGAAGTTAACTGTATTTAGAACCTTGCTTAACGGTATATTGTTTACGGGGTGTCTAGGAAAGTGTTAACGGCGAAACCGCCAAAAGAGAAAGGGTTATTTAATTAAGGAACTTCGCGAAAGCGTTGGAAAACCTCCCCTTATCTCTGCACTTACCTGGCCTCGTGATCAGTGTATCTTGAGCCTGTTTCTCGACACAGTTTTACTTCGACAATCAAGTTCTGGAGCAGGTCTAGTTGACCTAGGTGAACCCTAGAACGATTAGGTGTGTGGTATTTTTGTGTCGTGATTGTTTTTGTCAATATTTTTTTTTTGTGTATATTTCATTCTTTTGTTAATATTCAAAAAAAAAAAAAAAATCACATTCTTTTTCCCCTCCTTTTCTCTACCTTTCTTTCTCTCTCTTCATATCATGGGTACTCCACTTCGCAAAACTCTTGCCGAACTTTGGTACCCACAACCAGACATTACTTCCTACGGTTCTTGTTTTGGTCGAACTTCGAACGATCCATCCATGCCAAAAATTTCTTTGAAAGATCGGATAGACGCGTCTAGGACGAACAACTGGACCCCGCAATCCACTTCGTATCAACCGTTTCAAACATTCACACCTTCTTACGTTGGTACCCCTTTTGAAAATCCAGTTGTAACCCCGAGACCTATGTCTATTGCTGAACGTATTGAACAATCTCGTAGCCGATCTTTCACTCCTTTCACCACTACAAATTCTTGGGATCAACAATTCCATTCACCTTCTTATTCCAATGTTGATCCCACTCCTGTCCAGCCATTCAATTCCTACCAGTCCTACCCAACTTTTACACCTTCCCTAGACATTGTATCAGAACCGCCATTTGGGAGTTTTCAGTATCCAAACAACTTTGAATCTTTTACTGAAACCCCTTCACAACCAATGTCTAGTCTGGAACAGTCCTTGGAAGACTTTAGGGTAGCGTCAAGCCAACAGATGATGGATTTGAATGCGTCCATGGCCGCCCTCATGCAACCTAGTGACCCGGTAGCTAGTTTTCAACTAGCTCCAACTTTTTCAATGTATGATGAGGCGGCAGGACAGGCTGTGAATTTGAGTGGAGAGAGTGAGATGTACCCCCTTCCAAATCAAACCTACCCGTCCCAAATTGAATCCCACAACTCCTGTTTTGAAAGTCTATCAAATGTCCCAAATGAATTATCAGTTGAAGATAGAATGTTTAATGAGTTGTGCGACTTTGTAGTGTTTGATTTTCCCGATTGTGAAGGGTCCCTTTTGAGTGAAACCATACCCAATCCTCTCGACCTCTACACCTCCACTCTAGAACCTGAATTGATTGATATCCATGCTTTTGTTGAGGTGTCTGAGAATATAGATTTTCACTTGATCGAGGATATTGACGCTGGGAACATTTTGGATGATGAACCCGTAGATTTGGCTGAGTTTGTCTCTTCAAATCATCATCCCGAGTCTTTAACTGTTTTTCCCGAACTTCATATGTGTCTTGATATTGATGATAAAGGCATGGATGAGATAAATTTTGAGGGGAATATTGAGGATAGTTTTGAGGATGAAACAGTTTTAATTGATGAGTCGGATTTTCCAATTCATCCTGTTCCTTTCATTGACTGTGTGCACCCTCCCAAAACCCTAACCGATACCCCTCCTCAACCACTTCCCTCCATTCTTTCCATCGTTCCGACCTTGCAAGAACCCGTACCATTTTCACTTCCTGTGTCTGGTTTACCGAGTTCGGCGTACCCATGGGTTCTTACGAATCTTGAGGGATTTGACCCAATCTCTCGCCGGGTTAATAGATTAGCACAATCGCTGTTTACACGTCGCTCATCACAAATTGTGCTAATCTATTCACTCCATTTCCTCCCTCAAGTTCGTATTCCACTTCTTTTTCCCTTCCGCCATTCTTCTTCCTCTCATATACCGAGACCGTATCCCGCTTCTCTCCGCATACGGTCTCGCGTATTCTCCATTTCTTTCCTCTTCACCTTCTTTCACCAGCCACTTCTTTATCACGATAAGATCTTTCAATGGTTGGTGCTCACTTTTGGCCTGTGTAAGGCCTTGTATAGCTTGATACTGTTCTTTCCCCCCTAAACCTGAACTTCAACGCCTGAAAGTGGAAACACTGTTCTACTTAAGTTTGGGGGGGAACACTTTTTTTTGTATATATTTTTGTTTTCCTTTTTTTGTATATAATTTGTTTCTAGGAAGCGCCGGCAATTTTAACCCTCTTGGTATAGCCTGACAGTGAGGGCACTGTCAAGTTTAAGTTTGGGGGTGTGCTCGGTAAGCTTTCTTCCTTCGCATTCATATGTATATTAAATCCATAAAATCCATAAAAATTGAAAATTTTCTAAAAACATAAAAACCTTTCTGTCAAGTAGCTAGTGGAAAAACTCTGATTCAACATTTCGACGGTTTTTGTTTGAAAAGATAGGAATAACTAAATCTTATGTTTAGATTTTGAAAACCTGAAAGATAACTCTCCTTTGAAGTTAACTATAGCTGATATACGTCTTTACATCACACTACACGTGTCGTGAGTTTTTGGGAATTAGATGACAAGTCTTTTATGTTTAAAAAACTTTTAAACAGATAAATGATTTTTTAAGGATCAAATAGGTTTGTTCTGAAATAAGTAATGTCAAGAATAGTTTATGAAGTAAAGCGAATATGAAGGAATATTATTGATGCCGTAATTGGAACTAAGTCTGAAAAATAACCCATCTGAAACTTGATTGGAATGATTACACACCAAACCCACTAAACACGTCTTTTATCCAAAAAAATAATTGAACTGCCGACTATATCTCCGTTCGTATTAAATCATCTGATTTTCACGTCAAACTGTCTTTTGTTTTTTGGACCTAGGTAACTTGAGTAATTAAGTCCGCTGGGGTGTTTCTACACCTAATGCCCTAAAACCAACTGGTTTGGGTGCATTGGCCCAAAGCTCGCTAAGAAGCCTAGAAAGTCCAGATTAAAACAAAATCAAGCAAGTGTTCCCTCCGAGTTAAAATTCCTAACGGTTCTTTGTGTGAGAATAATCTTGATAAAAGACAGGCTTTCATAAAAAATTTAGCGGAGATATGAAGGTTTTACTCCATGATAAAGACTATTGCACGTTCACAGAGGTGTGTATGAAATGAAAACAAGAAAAAGGTGGAGTGAAGAATAAGACCCAGTTTCCTGTTAGGGAAGATAGAAATTCTGAAGTTGAAACTTTACTGGAAAACGAAACTTGAAAAATGCTTAACTCTTTATAAAACTTATGTGATCCTTTTAAAATAGTTATCTGGGCTTTATTGTGTGACATAATGACTTTATTCGACCTTTCGGGAACTTAACGACACTATTTGCACTGCACGTAAAGACATATAAAATCTGTAGTTAAATAAGAAGCGAGGTGTGAAAAATAAAGGTTCGATGGTCTAGACTTAGGATTATAGAATTGCTATTTTCTAAAAAAAAACTTTAGGGTTTGAATCTTAGTTATTTTACAAAACCAACTTGACCGGATTTTGTGGGTAGTATCCGCTGAAAACCCTCAGGAGACAACACTCCTCCTACTAGGGACACCTAGAGGTTTAACGGCTTGTTGCACGCGCTCAGTGCAATCGCGTTCCCTGCGAAAGTGCGGTTAGGATTTTATTTTTGTGAATAATTGGTTTTGCTCGGTACGAGCAAAAGTTAAGTTTGGGGGTATTTGTTCATCACAGAATATTGCATTTTATACCGCCCATTCTTACGCTCGTGTGTTTATAGGTAGGTGCTTTTAATCTGTGTTTGTTACATATTTACAGAGTACAGGTTTTCAGTCCAAATATTGCAAATCAAGACAAAATCTCCACAGTTACACCAAATACAGAACATCTGTCACAGCAGATAAAAGTCGGGTTCCGGTCATCCATATCCGTCCAGTGCCGAGTACCAGTTCCAGAGACAAGACATATGACAGTGGTCATTCGTGTCTCAGACAAGCACAGAGCACGAGGGGGGCAGCACAAGAATCAATGGGTGCGCGGAGCTCGAGAGAGATAAAGTCAAAAGTAAATAAAAGAGTGCAATCTTGGACTAAGAATTCTGAAGATATTCTGGAAAGATTATCAGAAAATACATGTACCAGACAAGAGGGGACAGCACAACAGGGTAGCACACAAAATCTGACATCCCAACTCTCCTATAGGGCGGCGGATCTGCGTCCAATAGGGGGTATTGGCGGCGGATCCGCGGCCAAGTGGGCCCCTCTCACTGTCATTTTTCATGGGTAGTTGGGTCTTTTCACATGGTCCAGTTTGTTGCCCTAGAGTTCCCATTCCCTGCCTATAAATACAGCAGATCTGAGCCAAACCAAGGGAGCTTTTCTTTAGCCTCTTTTTTTGTGTAGTTTTGTTCTTCTTCTTCTTCTTCTTCATTCTTTCTCCATTAAAATTGTAGTGAGAGCTTTTTGAGTGGAAGATTAATGAAGATGAGGGATTTTTATCTTTCTTGTTAGTTTTGCTCCCCCTTGAGATTCTTGCTTTCTCTTGATCATTCAACCTCTTCATTGAGCTTGAATGGTTAAGGGTTAGTTATTGATCTCAAGGGTCATATTTTCTCACGGGACTAGCACTTCATTTCACATGCGTTCTCTACCCTTCCCTTGATCTTGCAACCTCTTCATTGAGCTTGCAAGTTTAAGGGTTGGCTATTGATCACATGCTTGTCTTGAGTCCTAGTTTCGTATTCTTTTTATCGCTTTTTATTACTTGCAATTTATTTCCTTGTCTTTAATTACTTGCAATTTATTTCATGCACTTAATACTTGTAATCTTTTCTTTTCTTTGTTCTTTTCTTTTGCTCTCTTTGTTGTTCATTTTGTGAATGTTGTATTTATTGTTGTTGTTAAGAATCCATATGATATTGTAAGTTAACATTTCTTTACCAATTCCTTTTCCCGTTATTTTCCATTTGAACTTCGCCCAAACCATACGCAAGCGCTCCGTTAGGCACCCTACCCTGACAAGGTAACGGTGATTCCTAACCGTGACCGGTTGCGTTCGGTTTGGCCGGAGGCGAAAGCAAGAGACAAGAACGGAAGGACAAGGGTAAATAAGCCGGATTCCCCGAATACCGCGCTTAAATCCCCTAATCCACGTTGTTGCCGATTGCTCTAGCTTCAATTGGTCAAAACTCGGCTCAAAGGTTTTGAGTACGGAATTACTTAGCTTACAATCTCGTATCTTTTCTTAACAACTTTATACTTGCAAATAAACACATAGGTTAGAAACAAACATACACAAATTCTTTATTGACTCGTCTAAGACAAGAAGGTAAAATACCACCATCTCCCTGTGGACCGACCCGTGCTCAACCGGCTAGCTGCATAGCGACACCGTCCTGATCGCGGTAAACTTTAGAACTTTGAACTTCCGACACGCCAAAAGCGTGCGATCAGGGACTCTAAAGACTCGTCAATACTTTGGTTATGGATTTAACCACTAGCACGTCAGAGGTACTAGCTGTACATAAAGGGCTACCAGGTATTGACCAAAAGGGAAGTCGATGAGCGAACTCATCCTGATATCCTACTGAGCCTGTCAGTGACAATATCCGTACAATCCGGTCCGCTCGTCTATGAGCATCGCATGGCGGGCCTAGGGGTTGGTAAAAGTCAGACCCCCAAAAGCGGTACAAGTCGTGTCGGAGTGTAGCCCAGAACACCCTAAGATACTATAATACCCAGCCTCTTTTATACCAAAATCTGTATTTTGTTACTTTAGAATTCTATTTATTCTTAATTATAATTTTATTTATTTTGTTTATAATTTTATTTCTTATAAACACCATTTTTCTTTTATCAATAAAATTAAACTCCAATTTCTTTTATTAAAAACCCAAAACCCTTTTCCCTTTTCAAAATTCCCTCAGCCCAAATTCTTTTAATTAAATTTAATCCTCAAATTCCCCGCAGGCCCAACCCCGAGCCCAGAACCCTCTTCTCAGCCCCGGCCCATTCTTCTTTTCCCTTATTTTTTGATTTTCTTCTGGCCCGGCCCACTCTTCTCCCCAGCAGCCCGCTCCCACGCTCCCCTACCTGACCCGACCGCTCCTACAGTGCATCTTCCCCCAACGGCTCTCTCCGCTTTTCCCGCGCGCCTGTGCCACTTCCGTCGCCTTCGCCCTCGCTCGAGCGAGCGTTACCCATGACGCGCGCGTTTTCCCCCACGACCCTCTCTCCTCTACCCACTACTCCCTCTTCCTCGCTCGCTCCCTCCCTCGTTCTCATTTTCTTCCCCTTCTCGCTACACTCCCGACCCACGCACCCATCACCGACCTCCTCCTCACTTAATCCGCCTCCTCCCAACACCGCGACCCCTATAACCACACCTTCCTCGTCGTCAACAGCACCACCATCAGCTCGTACAACCCACACCCGAGCACCCCCTGTCGAGCGCCCTGCACACCAACCCTGCACCCGAGCTCGGCCACCCCTGTGCCGACGACCGGCGAACTCCTCGTCTCGTCGTCGACGTACATACATCTCGTCGACCGCCTCATCATCATCATCATCATCATCATCCTCAATTTTCACCCCTCTCTCTCTTTCTCACTCTGCCTCTCTCTCTCTCTCTCTCCTCCTCACTGTCTCTCTCTCCCTGCATCTCATCTCTCTCTCTCTCAGTACACTCTCTCTCCTCCTCACTGTCTCTCTCTCCCTGCATCTCATCTCTCTCTCTCTCTCTCTCTCTCTCTCTCAGTGCTCTCTCTCTCTCTCTACATTTCTTTCTCTAACACTTCTCTCTCTGACTCGTTTCCCGCTCAATATCTCCCGCCCTCTGCAACCTCACGCCATCGGACGCACAGCACCGTCACCTCCCCTGCTCCGGCCAACCAACGTCGCAGTTTCAGTCGCCGTCGTTGCCGTCAAGCGTAGCTCGAGCCGAGGCCAAGCTTTGTCGTGATCACGTCTGGCCATTACAATAGACCGCATCGCTGCCGTGCATCGCCTAGACATCTCCAGGCAAGTATTTTACTTGCTTACATGCTATATATCCTGTTACAATCGTTAATTGCATAGATCATAGTGTTACACTTTTAGATTAATTATGTGCCGTACATGTTCGACGTGTGTTCCCAATGAAAATATTCTTCTGAATTGACGGAACTGGATTACTTGCCTTGGCCCTCGCTGTGATGAATACCGTGTGCAAGTTTCGCTGGATAAAATGACCGTTAACGACTAAAACAACTAACCCCAAGTTTAACCGTAAAACTGGAATTTTCTTGTACCTGAAAACTATTAAAATCACCATAAATTATATACATACTGGAATGGTGCGTTCAAGGGCTCAAATCGAATCCGACTCGACGAACTTTAACCCTATGCAAGTTTAGAATAGTTTCTATACTTAAATGGTGTCGATATTTGGATTGGAGTGCGACTCTGGACTGCAGTCCAGAGCGACTCCAATTGTTGCTTGCTGTTCCGTAATGAACACCATCCTGCTTCCTTAACTCGTAGATTGCGGAACTCTGCTGTTTATTATAGGTGAACCTGTTAGCTAGACAACACAAGTGGTTTCATTCTATTTTGTTATCAATTGTTATTTAATCTGTAATTTAATAGATAGGGACGCATAACAGTCCCAACAGAATCAGAACCGACATGTTGGTATTGAATAGTGTATATCTCCTGACGTACAGACGCGATTGAAGATCTGTCTGTTGCGTTGAAAACCTTACTGAAAACCCTAGATTTCATCCACCTATAACATCGCTAAAATCTGATCCCAACTGGGATTAAAATGCGTTGCGAAACGGATTTCTGATTCTGAAACCGGATTTCCAGCCGTGAACGCTTAAAATGAAATGGCTATAATTAGTGATCCTGGAACCCGATTGACATGAAACTAAATTCGTTGGAGAGATAAATGAACATACTATTTATTCCCCATTCATCGTTTCACTAAACTGTAACCGTATGATTTATGATAAATTATGCAAGTGGTAGATTGTGGATTCATAACATCCTAATCATGCTTATATACTGTTCACGCATCATATCATACCCATATCATTGTATTGACGACCTAGTGATATCGTGCATTTACACAGTGTTAGATTTTAGTGATGATTGTGGCAAGTACGTCAGTGTTCCTGTATCCGTGAATAAGTGAAAGTGATACGTACTTGTACACAATCAGTGACCCTATTATTCTATTGCATTGTCGACGTCTGTGGGATGCGTGTACGTGTGACTATAAGTGGTATGGGACACTTATGGAAGCGCTTGCACGGGTGTCACAGATAAGGCATCCGACACTGCCATTTATCTTAGGTATTAGTCGAGACGTGCTTGATGGAGGTCCTGCCTCCAGTTCTCGCGCAGACTTGTCACGGATCGATTAGTATTTAGGGTATGGTTAGCGTTTGATGTAGACCACGAGGTGTAGGGTAGTTTAAGTGTGAGTTCAACAGAATCTCGGGAGTCCCATGCCGGCTTATATATTTAGGGAGATATATAGAGATTTACAGGGTATGTGATATTCACCGTGATATACATGTTACATGTTGGGCCCGTGGTCCCTTGCCCTTGGGTTCTACCCTTGGGTGGAGGACACTCGCGAGTGGTTGACTCTCACACTTGGACTGACGATAGGCTTAGTGACATGTATAGTGAGACTTAGAGACTGATAGGGATACGGGCATTTATATACCTTATATACTGTGTTGACATACATGACATATCGTTCTACTGCTTTACTGCTCCGCTGCATTGATTACTGCACATTCATATTCATGCTGTCATTGGTTTACTGTTTCACATATCTGTTACCACTGTTAGAATAGTCACATGATTTTATATATATATTATATTGCTATTGTGTCGCTCTGACGACCTGAGTATGCATGCTCAGTGTGAGGAGAAGATTTAGCCTGGACCAGGACTAGACGCACTTCACGGACATCTTGTTTAGCTATTCAGAGTTATATCTTTTGTTTCCCATCAGGTCAGTTCATTTTACTGTTTTATTCCAGTTACTGCATTTCTCATTACCTGCGCATTATTTACTGTTTACCATGATAAACTAGAAGCCGAAGTGTGACTACGGTGGGACATTTCCTTGACCGTAGGAGCATGGCTGGCCTTGTCTACCCCTCGTATTCCGTATTTTAGGAAGCGGGGCGTGACAGATACTACTGGAATACCTACTAGTAAATCTCCTGCCTCAGCCGAGGGCTTTGTGTAATGGCTCTCCTAGACACAGCGCGACCTCACCCCCAATACCGGGAAAGACGAACCCCTGCCGATCCGCTCACTGCCTCCATGTGGCTCGAGACTGTACCCAACTAAAACCTGTTTGCACGACTCCTTTGAGCCGTGGTAGGGTAGTAATCAAAGCACAGTGGGAACTCACACGAGACAAATGACGATCTCAGGTCGATGAACTAACCTGTACACATGTTACCAGAGAACTGCTATCTGACGTCAGGTATAATACCAACTAGCATGTTCCCGGCGAGTCCTGTCCGGTGTACTCATAACCCAATGAGCACCTGTATACATCTTAGGTGAACCAACTGACACCAATGGCTTGTGAGACCGGCCACCACCCCTCGTCTGGGTCTCGACTGTATACACTAGTTTACTAATGGAGTATCGATGCTCAGTCTTGAAACTCCCATGACTAGGGACACTTTAAGGATGTGCTTATAGACCCCAGCTTCCACGTATATGATCGCCATCATACTGCTGGCCGTCAAGCAAGAATCCTAAGGGCTCTATCAATGTGCAATAGTGACCTGTAAGGTCACCTAAAGCTGTACACGATGATAAAGACAAACCAGATAGCATACTATCATCTCGAGTAAGACTGTCCTACCGGCATAGGTCCTCCCTCAATCATTGCAATCACGTGCCTTTGATCCAATAATTGACTCTGAGGGCACTATATCCAACAATCTCCCACTTGCACTCGAGGCTAATTATTGCGATGCCGCATACTCACAGCTCGTGTGATACCGAACACCCAACTCCTCTACTAATCAGTTTCACAAAACCCGTTTGCGAAACTATTGCGTTCGAGGAATAGCCTCAATGAGTGGATCCGCTGTTTCGCCCAAACAGAGCAAAGCTCTGTTGAAATTCAAAATTCAAAATTCTGAAGCAACGCTTCAAGTCTCGGGGGCAACGCGCCACATGTCAGACGCTGATACGTCAGCGCAGCGCCCAAGAAGGCGCACCCAATCAGAGCAAAGCTCTATTAAAGGAAGCAACGCTTCAGCTGCGCGACACGTGTCAGCGCAGATACGCTAGCGCAGTTGCGCTGCGCTGTGCGCTGCGCGACACGTGTCAGCGCAGATGCGCTAGCGCAAGTTGCGCTGCGCTGTGCGCTGCGTGACACGTGTCACGCGCTGGGGCATCTGCGCCAAACAGAATTAAAATTTTAAGAAATCTTTTCTGTTCTTGTTAAAACAAGAAGATTTTCTTCTGCAAAGCAGAAGCCCTTGGATCAAAGATCCAACGGTGGGGAAAATTCCCCAAATCACTTAGAGAAATATTTCTTTAACAAATTTAACTAATTTACGGGCACTATAAAAAGGACCCTAGGCCTCAATTCAAGAGGAAAAAGATCTTTCTAAAAAAAAGGAGAGAAGAGAACTCTGAGAAACTCCTCAAGAATAAAAAAGGTAAAAACCTTTAGAAAAAAGAGAAAGTTCTCTTATGAACAGATCATAGATCTAAAAATAAGATTAATGATCTTTAATATAAAATAAAAATAAAATAGTGCTTTGCACTTTTCATGAACCGTTGATTCTCTGAGATAAGAAAAACAAGAAGAAAAAAACTTATTTTTCTTTGATCTAAGTTAGATCAAGAAATCAAATAGTGCTTTGCACTTCTGTTCTTGAATCTAAAAGATTCTTGGTGCTTTGCACTTGCAAACTGCGCTGTTGCGCTCTTGGGAGAGCGCCATGTGTCAGCATCTAAACCACTTGCGCTATGCGCTCTTGAAATAAGAGCTTTGCTCTCTGGAGTTGGCGCAACTCACCAGAGCGCACCACGTGTCAGCAGCGCAACAGCGCAGCGCACTAGCGCAGCGCACTGCACTGTTGCGCTTGCGCTCACCAGAGCGCGCCACGTGTCAACAGCGCAACAGCACAGCGCACTAGCGCAGCGCCCTGCACTGTTACGCTTGCGCTCACCAAAGCATGATACGTGTCCTCACCACAAGCGCTTGCGCTCAGTAATTGGCGCAAAGCGCCTGACAAATTCAATGCATTTCTTTTACTGAAGGGCCAGGCCCAATTAAAAGTCCAAACAGGCCTAATTAAATTGATGCTCTGCATCATTTATAAATGGGCAAAGCCCAAACGAAATGCATTTATAAAGGGGGCAAAGCCCAGACAAAACAGATGCCTTGCTTCATTCATAAATGAGCATAGCCCAGAATAAATTGATGCTCTGCAATTTTATGGGCAAAGCCCAAACAAAAAAAATGGAAGAAATGCAATGCATTTTTTAATAAAATGTTGAACATTTTCAACTGGACTTAGCCCAATTCTGGCCATAAGTCCTTAAATTAAATTGACTGAGCAAGATTGCTCTCTTAAATCAATTTACTTCCGGTTCGAGGGTACATCTCCGAACTCCTCTGACACCCATCGTTGTAATCCTTCAACGACGTCAGAGAGGTGACGGGTCCCGACGACCACACATCAATACGGACTGCGGGGTCCTTAAACTCGTGGACCGAAACGTCCCTAAACTAATGCTGGACCGAAACGTCCCTAAACTACCTATGGACCACTACGTCCCTAAACTGGAACAATAGAGCCTCCAAATTCTCTATTGCCGGATCTAAACGATCCCGTTTAAGTTGATCTTAGCCCCCAAACACGGCTACCGTATCCTTAAACATTCAAACGGACTATAAAACTCCAAATCAAGCTTGGTTCAAGGGTACATCTCTGAACTCCTCTGACATCTGCCATTGTAATCCTTCAACGACGTTAGAGAGGTGACGAGTCCCGATGGCCAGATATTAAATGGATTATCACGTTAAGTTGATCTTAGTCTTAAACAGGACTATTGTATCCTTAACGAACGTTTAAGTTGATCTTAGCCGCAACGCGACTAATGCATCCTTAAACTAAAAACACCAAACCCAAATCTAAGTAAATATGGATTTGGACTAATCCACGTCCTACGGGCGACGGCATTACTTAGTCTCCGTATACAATCCACGGGCAACCACAAACAAAACAAACACACACGACACGAAGTGAAATTCTGGAGAAGGAGAAAGTTGCTACCGCGATGCGGTAGCGTAATTAACTGCAGGGGGTTGCGCCTGCAGGAAAGAGCGTCCCCACAATCAAAAACCCCTCAAACGAGGGGGAATCTGACGAAGTCTGCTAAATCGGCCGCATCCCTCTAAACCTCCGATACACGGTGCCATAAATCAACTTGGCATCTTCGGAGAGGTGGACGGATAAAACCAAATAGCATCTGCCCCGAATCTCAGCGTCAGGACACAGCGGTCCTGTGCGCCGTCTTTCGGAGGGGAACAGATTCTGGCACGCCCTGTGGGACCTTTTCCTCTTTCCACTCCACGCTTCGTGTGTCGTCTTCGCGAACCAGTCGCGGTTTGTTAATGGTTGCCTTCGGATTTCAAGTTACTAAGATTTGGTCTTTTGCCTGGCGCAGAACTCAAGATTCAATGGCCTCTAATTGCACCAACTGCTCGAAGTGCCACTGCAACGGACGCTCCACCTCACTGGGAGGTATAGCATATGGGCCCCAAGCGGCTTCCTTCCTCACTCTGCCAGTAGACCAGGTGACCCAAGCCACCACTGGCCCGTTCTTCGGGACCATGATCCCACCTATAAGCTTCTCTGAGCCAATACCTGCACCGGAAGTGAACAAGAAGTCGGTCTTCGACCGGCTTACTGCTACGACGACCCCTGTCAACGGGTCGCCAACTACTAGACCAACAGCCTCTGTTTTCACCAGGCTAAATCAGACTCCAAACTGGCTGTCCCAAGGAAGGCAATGACTGCTGCTTCAAAAGTCGTCAAGGCGGCTTCCCCTATCAAAGAGTCAGTCTTTTCAAGGCTGATGATTCCTGCTCCTGTCCCTGCTCGAAGATCTGTCTTCGATAGGTTAGATATCACACCTCAGAAGAAAACCTCAGTCTTTAAGAGGTTAATACCGGCGGCGCCTCATTCAGACAGGGGGAAAAAAGAAGATGTCTCAATCTCCGAACCAGTCCCAATGGCTCGTCATGCTCGATGTCGCCATTGGCAACGAGTGAGGAAGGCAGGAGGCAACTCCCCCTCAGGGATAACCCCACCGGCTCCAGTGGTGGAAATCAACGCTGCTGTTCCAACTGGGAACAGCTTTGAACTGCTGAGGAGGGTACGGAAGAACTCTCCAATCGCTACACTGAAGAGATCTCCTCCACCTGCGGAGAGAGTTCCAGAAACGAAACGAGAACAGCCCCCTCAACGGTTGTCTTCAAAAATTTATAAAGTTTGGCGGAGGGTTCAAGACTCTGTGATTGACCCAGGTCACTCTCGTCACCAGAAAAAGGCGAAAGTGGAAAAAGACAAGGACTGTCCCATTAAACAGCAGGGGACAGCAGCTGCTAGGCTGCCCCCTTCAACGGTTCCTTCAACCTCAATGGCCCACAAAAGAAGGAGGCCAGAGAAAACTCCCGTGTCAGCGGCGAAAGTTAAAAATGGTGAACCTAAACGCCCCAAGTCAGGGGGCATAACAGTTCATACGGTTTACATGGCATCGGGAAAAGAAGATAGCCGCATATCAACAGGTCATAGACCGCACACGAGGTCAGTGACCAAGGCTCAGGAGCAGCAATAGAAGCTCCAAGAAATGATGAACGCTATGGCCGCGCTTACAGGGCCAAAAGAAACCCTTGAAACATCCTCGGACGAGCGTCAAGAACAAGAAACGGACGCCGAATTCCTTCGGCGCGTACTAGAGAAGAAAGATAAAGAAGCTGCGGAGCAGTCAGCCAACATAAAGAAAATGGCCCTCCTGTTCCAGGATATGGTGGGTATGATGATTCAACAAGATCCACCTGCTGAAGATCCCCCCATCATTCTTGAAGACGATAGGGGAGAGACGTTGAATCCTCCACCAGTTCTGTCCACAGCTAAGGAGGATACAATCTCCAAAGCTGATTTGGATGAGTACATCGCCCAGCAAATACGGGTTCATCATGCAACCGAAACAGCCGACCAGGTCGTGAAAACGGGGAGGCCATATCCGAGTTGGTATGATCAAATCAAGTACCCACCAGGTTATATGATTCCCAAGTTCCATGTCTACAAGGGGAGGGCAATCCTCATCAGCATGTTGCCCAGTTCAGGGCACTCTGCGGCAACACCGGCGGTGACGACAAGCTGTTGCTTCGTCAGTTTGTTGGAAGCTTATCAGATACGGCGTTTGAATGGTACTCTGAGCTCCCGAACGACTCTATTAAAACCTTCGCGGAGATGGAGCTGTTGTTTACTCAGCGTTTTGCAAGCGCTAGTGAACGTACCCCGATGACAGCACTGATTAACGCCAGGGTAAAACCCGGCGAGACGTGGGTTCAGTACGCTATACGATGGCGGAACTTATGGTCAAAGTGTGAGCAGCGCATTGAAGAAGCTCCCGCAGTGGGTATGTTTGTGGGAACCCTCGATCCACAAGCAACCATCTCGCAGTTTATGATGTTTTTCAAGCCGACTACCTTCCAGGCCTTGATTGACAAACTAGCGCAAATGGATCAAATGGGCCATAAACCCCCTCTTCCAAGGCCAGACACCCGAAATGACAAAGGGAAGGGAAAAGCGATCGTCGTCGCTAATGCTCAACAACAACTGAGCGACTCGAAGCCGGTTGCTCGTCAAAATAATACGCGACCGTACGTGCCCCTTGAGGATAGGATGGGACGTCCTTATTCCTTTCCCCGCGATAAAACGAGGAGGTTATTCGAGCTGGCGTTGCGCAACAGACTCATAAATTTGCCGGATCCAAAACGTCCGTTGCAACCAAGTGACGTCAACGAACCCAACTACTGTCCTTATCATCGAGTACTAGGCCATCTGATCGAAGATTGCTACGTTTTCAAAAATTGGCTTGAAAACCAGTACCGACAGGGCAAGTTCGCGTTATCTGACAAATGGAAGGTGAATCCCCCGCAGCCCCACACTTCTAAGGGGACGAATACGCCGGGGGCAACATGCTCCGTCATTGAAGAAGCTCCTTGGGAGGTTGTATTATCAGCCAAGACAAAGAGGATGCTAAACGATCTTCAGACATGTCCAGCGGTCAAGTGGAAGAATCCGTTGGAACCGCAGGTCATTGAAGGGATGTTGAAGCCACGTCCAACTCCAAAGACCGATGGTGGCGGTTCAAGCACTTGCAGCCAGCCGTCAAAATCTTCGAAAAAGAAGAAGAAGAAATCTAAGAAGCCCGTGAAGCGTGGCGGCAAACACACGGACTTACAAAAGCAAATTGACGCGTTGGAAGAATACAACCAAAAGGCGCGGACTCCCATTACATTCCAAGAGTTCCTCAATCATGTCTTTCAAGAAGAAGATGAAGGAGAAAGTTCATCGGATGAACCCGAGGAATATGTGGCGAGCTGTCATATGATTTCCTATTCGATCACGAACGATGAGGAGACTCCTTACACTGAAAAGCTGGGGGTAGATCCTGAACCAAAAGTCCTGGGGCCACCAGATGAAGTAATCGACGCATTCCTTAATGAAGCTCGGTTGAAAAGTAAAGCTGATCGGGAGCGCGAGGCGGCTATATTTGAAAGGGCCAAGCGCCAGCGACTTGATGAAGGAGCTGAGACGATCCCGGTGGAGCTAAACACCTCCGCTACCGACAAAAGCCAATTCAAGATGAGAAAGAAGTTTGCTAAGGCCATATCAATGGGCATGAAGCTGCCATCCTCCAAAGAAGAAATTACCGGTGAAGCGAAAATGCACCCGTCTTATTGCTTATATCATCAAAAGATTTCGCACCCCACTCAAGAGTGCAAAGCTTTCGATAGATGGTGGCAAGGATACGTTGCTCACCGACAACACTTTAAGCGGGAAAAGCGTAAAGCTCGTCGAGAGCAAAGAAATATGACCGAAAGGCTTAAAAGAACTGCTGGCGATTGTTGTATGGTTAACACCGGTAGATCACAAGTGCCCACATTCGGGAGTGATTCTGATGAAGAACTGGAACTTCCCCTTCTCTTTAAAGAGTTCGATTCGAGAAAAGAAGAAGAACCGAAGGTTTGCGAAAATATCCGGCTACGTAATCGCACGCTGCCCGAAAAGAACCTCGGACCCTCGAACAGGAAAGATAGAGGGAAAGAAAAGGTCTCTGAAGATATCATCTTAGATGACCAAGTGGTGGAAGAGCTAGCTGCCAAAGACCCACCAAAGAAGAATAAGGTGGATTACAACGTCTTGGCACATCTGAGGAAGCTGCCCTCACAGCTCAGCATTCTTGACGCCCTTTTGCTATCAAAGGAGGTGAGAGATTCGTTGATTAAGGCGCTCCAAGATCCAGAACAATTCCAAGCATACCTGGCCGAGGAAAAGATGAAGGATGAATTGGAGGAGGTGCATACGGCCGATATTACTTTTGGCGATGAAGACCTTCTACTTGGGACGTGCGAACACAATCGCCCTCTCTATGTCTCGGGATACTGCCATGATATAAAGATAGGCAAAATCCTGATCGATAACGGGTCGTCTGTTAACCTACTCAACGTGCGGGTGTTGAAGGAAATCTGCATGAGCGTCCAGCACCTTGCTCGGGACAAGATCACCATCTCCGGGTTCGACTCCCAATCGTCAAAGACTCTTGGATCTGTGATACTGACACTACGCTTCGGGCTACTTGTCACGGACATTAAGTTCCACGTCATAGACGCCAAGACATGCTACAACGCTTTGCTCGGCCGACCATGGTTACACGAGTACAACATCATCCCTTCTACACAACATCAGTGTATGAAGTATTTTAAGGATGGTTTCGAGTATACCGTGACGGGAGAACTGAACCCTTTCTCTGTGAACGGGGTCCGCAAATATGAAGATGCCAAATACTTCTTACCGGATTTCGAAGACACGGAGAAGTGTCACAAGCCGGAGAATAAAACTAACGCTACCATCCCTGTCTTCGGCAGTGATACTGAGGAAGAAGAGGAGATGGTTTATTCAGATCCGCTCCAACACAACAAGCCGGGACCATCGGCTCCTACATTGATCTTTGGCAGCGACTCGGAAGATGAAGTCCATGCCGTATTCTCTGCTCGACCTTTAATACAAATGTCCACTGACGAAGAGCAAAGCCTGCAAGTCGCCATGGTGCCGCCTGAGCATCATAAAGAACTGGATACACTTAATATCTACAGTGTAGAAGAGCTGCGGACATTCTATATCCCTCCCAAACGAGAAAGCGAAAAAGCAATTCTATTTTACCGCTCTGAAGAAACCAAAGTGAAAAAAGAAATCTGGCATGGCGCGGATCCTGCGCTCGACAGGCTTCAGCCTATCCGTCTTCCCAGATATTATACAGAGGGTTTGAAGAAGCTGCTGAAACGCCAGGGGATATCCTTCAAACAGACCGTTAGAGAGGCCAAATTCTATGACGGGGTCTGGAACGTTCCCGGGACCCAACGCAAACTGCCTAGTGGGAGAATGGAAACAAAAGGGCTTGGATACATCCGGTCAAAGAAATGAGAGTTACTACCCGGCTGCTACGTCGTGTATGACCTTGATAAAGAAGCGGATACTCAATGGGAGGACGCTAATCCTAAGCCAGTGAAAGTTCCAGATGCAAAGGAATCCAGTCCGTCATTCGAGGAACAAATGGACAAACTTATAAAGAAAGCTGGTCAAAAATCCGAGATGATCACAACCGTGAGACGGCCATCTACGAGAAAGCCAAGACGCAACGCCTTCTCCAACAGGCCGTAAAGGATGAAAATTCCGCTCCTTACCAACCTGTTATAAAGAAGGCTCAGCGCAAAAGCAGAAATAAGTCGAAAGGCCAAAAAGGCGCTCAACAGCAACAAAGCAGGGCTAAGAAGCCACGCAAACGGGAGGCGAGCGTTATTGATCTATCCCTCATGAAGAAAATGAGTCGAGCATACTCTTTTCCTCGGGATAAGACGAGGAGGATATTTGAGCTAGCTCTAAAACATCAGATGCTCACACTGCCGGAGTCCAAGCACCCCGAACAAGCAAGCGAAGTCTCTGACCCAAACTATTGCTCTTACCATCGAGTAATAGGGCACCCGCTCGAAGACTGCTTCACCTTTAAGAATTGGGTCGAAGATCAGTACCAGCTCGGCATGTTCGCTCTGTCTGACAACTGGAAGGTAACGCCGCCACAGAAGCACGAGCCCAAGGCCACGAAAGAAAAACCGGTTCCACATTGGGATTGGAAGCGAATTCGCACCTGTCATATGATTATAATATTAAAAGAAGGGCCCGAGGACATAGATGAGCTCCTTTGGTGCTTCGAAAACAGCAGCGACGAGATAATCTCAGAATTCCCACCAGCGCCAAAAGAGCTGGAAGATGGAATGCATACCACTGCAGATAACCTCAAGAAGATTGAGTTGGGGACGGCAAACGATCCACGGCCGACATTCATCAGCGAGTTACTATCTGAAGAAAGGGTAACTGCGTTAAAGGATGTGCTTCTGCAGCATAGAGATTGCTTCGCATGGAACTATTCCGAAATGCCGGGACTAGATCCAAAAATTGCTGTACACAGATTGGCGATATCCCCGGACATCAAGCCAGTCAAACAGGCACCAAGAAGAATGCGGCTCGAGCTTGAAATGAGTATCAATGCTGAAGTCATAAAGCTGATCGACTCTGGCTTCATCCAGGAGGTTCAATATCCAGATTGGATCGCCAACATTGTCCCGGTGATGAAGAAAAATTGGACTGTGCGCATATGCGTGGATTTTCGGGATCTCAATAAAGCTTGCCCGAAGGATGATTTCCCAGTGCCAGTCACCGAACTGATGATAGACAATACGTCTACTCACGAGGTTTTCTCCTTCATGGATGGCTCATCAGGGTATAATCAAATAAAGATGCATCCCGAATACCAGAAG
This sequence comes from Agapanthus africanus, assembly GCA_030015575.1. Classification (NCBI taxonomy): domain Eukaryota; kingdom Viridiplantae; phylum Streptophyta; class Magnoliopsida; order Asparagales; family Amaryllidaceae; genus Agapanthus; species Agapanthus africanus. The sequence continues at coordinate 164,013,745 of CM057348.1, forward strand.
CACACAGCCTTCAGGACTCCTCTGGGTATATTCTGCTACAAAGTGATGCCCTTCGGTCTAAAAAACGCCGGTGCCACCTATCAGAGGGCCATGACGAAGATCTTCGATGACCTTATACACGAAATCGTTGAATGCTATATCGACGATCTCGTGGTTAAAAGTAAATCATACTAAAAACATCTCGAGCATTTGAAGACCGTATTTCAACGCCTTCGGCAATACAACTTGAAGATGAACTCTCTTAAGTGTGCATTCGGAGTTTCCTCAGGCAAATTCCTGGGATTCATTGTCCGACACCGGGGTATCGAAATAGATCCGTCCAAGATCAAGGCGATCATGGAAATGCCTCTGCCGAGGACTCTTAAACAGTTGTGGTCTCTCCAAGGGAAACTCGCATACATACGGCGATTTATAGCCAATCTTTCAGGCAAGTGCCGTCCTTACAGCCACCTGATGAAGAAGGGAACCCTGTTCGTCTGGGATCAAAAGTGCCAAAGCGCACTAGACGAGATCAAACAGTACCTGCAAAACCCTCCAGTGTTGGCTGCTCCGGTTAAGGGAAAGCCTCTCATTCTTTATACAGCCGCCCTCGAAGGTTCTTTAGGCGCACTATGGGCGCAAGAGAACGATCAAGGGAAAGAAAGAGCACTCTACTACTTAAGTCGAGTTCTACTGGGGGCAGAAAGAAACTACTCCCCCATCGAAAAAAACTGCTTGGCGTTGATCTTCGCGATAACAAAGCTCAGGCACTACGCGTTGGCGCATGAGGTCCGTCTCATTTCAAAGGTGGACCCCCTTAAATACTTGATGTCAAAGGCCATACTGACGGGACGACTCGCTAAATGGGCCCTACTCTTGATGGAGTTCTCGATCACGTACCAACCTCTCAAGGCAGTGAAAGGCCAGGCCATCGCCGACTTCCTCGCTGAGCATCCCATACCCGCCGATTCTCCTCTGAATTGCGAGTTGCCAGACGAACATGCGTTTGACGCTATCAATGGGAACGATACCCGATGGGAACTCTATTTTGATGGCGCATCTTCCATGAAGAAGCGCAAACAAAGCACCCCTATAATCAAATCGGGGGTAGGCCTCATCTTTGTTACTCCACAAGGAGGGATAATGCGCTTTGCATTCTCCTTAATAGAGCCGAGGACAAACAATGAAGCTGAATATGAAGCCTTGATAGCAGGTCTTGAGATCGCCATCGACATGGGAATTGAAAACCTCCTCATATACGGGGATTCTTAACTGGTCGTTAGTCAAGTAAACGGTGACTACCAAACATGCAAACCGGAGTTGGTGAGGTACGGCGAAAAAGTGCAACAATTGTTGACCCAAATTCCCTCTTATACTTTGGAGAACATACCGCGCGCGGAAAACAGCAAAGCAGACGCATTGGCCAAACTTGCTAAAGAACTGGCTGACGAGAATCTCGATGATGTTAGAATCGTGGTACAAAGCCGTCAAGTGCTTGCCCCAGCAGAAATATCTCCGGAATCATCCGAAGGGAAGGGAGCGACTGAGCAAACGACCCTGCAAATAAAAGACCGGGAAAAGGCTGAGGATTGGAGAGAAGTCTTCATAGACTACTTTAAGTCCCACCGAATGCCTGAAGAAGTGTCCACAAGACATCAGCTCATGAAACGAGCTCTGTCTTTCGCCTTCGTCAATGATACTCTATACAAGAGGTCATTTGATTCTCTATGGCTGAGATGCCTAGGACCTGACGAAGCGAGAAGGGTCGTCCAGGAAGTTCATGACGGACTCTGCAGTTCTCACCAAGCAGGCCCAAAGATGAAGTTGAAGATCAAACACATGGGCTACTACTGGCCCACGATGATTCAGGACTGCCTCGAATATAAGAAGCAATGCCACTCATGCCAAATCCATGGGGACTTCATCCATCAGCATCCAAATCCATTACATCCAACGGTGGCTAGCTGGCCATTCGAAATGTGGGGGACTGATATAGTCGGCCCCATCGAACCAGCATCGTCTAGAGGACATCGTTTCATCCTAGCGACGACTGACTACTTCTCTAAATGGGCAGAGGCAATACCGCTGAGAGAAGTTAAGACGGAGAATATCCTCCACTTCTTCAAAACGCACGTCATATATCGGTTTGGAACTCCGCGATGGATCATCTCCGATAACGGGCCGGCCTACAGAAGCCACAAGATCAGTCGCTTCGCACGACAACACAATATAGATTGGAGATATTCCTCGGTTTATAATCCGCGAGCTAACGGTCTAGCTGAGGCCTTCAACAAGACCTTGACGAAGATCATGAAGAAAACAGTGTCGCGAAATAAGAAAGACTGGCACGAAAGACTGCAAGAGGCTCTCTGGGCATATCGAACTACGTTTAAAACGGCCACGAACGCAACACCATATGCGTTAGTATTCGGGACAGAAGCAGTACTCCCCCTCGAGATAGAGTTACCCTCTCTACGAGTGGCAGTCCATTACGAGCTGACGGAGGAAGAAAATGCTCACCTTCGGCTTGAGGAGCTTGACGCCCTTGAAGAAACAAGACTCATGGCGCAACAAAATCTGGAGGCCTATAAAGCAAAGATGACGCGCTCATATGAAAGACTGACTCGACCGAGGACATTCCGCCAAGGCGAGCTTGTGCTAGTGGTCAAAAGGCCTATGATCCCCAATCGCGCCAAGCGGGGAAAATTCGAGCCAAACTATGAAGGCTCGTACGTCATAGATAAGGTCTACCAGGGTGGGGCCTATCTACTCATAGACATGCACGGTGAAAGGCCTTTCAGGCCAATAAATGGTCGCTTCCTAAAGAAATACTATGTTTAATGAGCCATAGCCTAGGTCAATGGTAGATGACGACGACTATGTCCGCTCGCTATCTTCCTAAGCTCAAGATTCATAAGCAGTAGCCAGCCTTCTCAATATCGGACCGAAATGTCCTTAAACTAATAGCAGACCGAAACGTCTTTAAACTACTACCGCAGCATCTTTTAGGCTGAAGAGATATAAAAAAAACATATAAAAATAAATATAAAAAAAACGGTATGTCCATAAGCAAAAAGGGCACGGATGAAAACCCTAAAGGGCTCCGTGAGTAAAAACAGCAGGGCTACCGGCGAGTGTTCATGAAAACCCGAAAGGGCGCGACCTCGTAAAAAAAATATATATAAAAATGAAAAGAATAAAAAAAAAAGCGGTACGTCCATAAGCAAAATGGGCATGGATGAAAACCCGAAAGGGCTCCGTGAGTAAAAACAGCAGGACTACCGGCGAGTGTTTGTGAAAACCTGAAAGGGCGCAACCTCATTAGAGACCGCTTATGTTAGTTGTATGTATGACCTAGAGGCCAGTATTGTACAGATGATGTATATTATATTGGATGCTTGGACATATATAGAGATGTCTTTCTTGCTCGATATGATAGTATGCTATCTGGTTGCTCTTTATCTTAACATGTACATTTGTCTCTTTAAACTGTCTTATAGTTACATGTTGGTAAAGCCCTTAGGATGTGTACTTGACTACCTGGACTATGATGCAGATCATACTAATGGGGACATGGTAGTCCATATGTACATCCTTCAAGGTCCCTAGTCGTGGGTGTATCGAGACGGGGCATCGATATACCAGAGTAGACTAGCGTATACGCTTCTCGACCCATGAGATGGGTGATGGATGATCCCATATCCATTGGTGTTTGACATCAGAGATGGTATACGGGTGCTCAGTGGAGACTGGGTACACTGGACGGACTCGCCAAGAACTCCCAGATGGTATTATACCTCACGTCAGATGGCAGTTCTCAGGTGACACTTGTGCGGTTAGTCTGTAGACCCGAGATCGTCATAGAGTCTTGTGTGATTCCCACTGTGCTTTGATCTCCACCTTACCACGTCCATGAGGGCGTGCAAAACGGTGGTCTTTGGGTACAGTCCCGAGTCACATGGAGGCAATGAGCGATAGGAGGGGTTTCGTCTCTCCCGGTATTGGGGGTTGATGTTGCGCTGTGCTCGATTGGCCGTAACAGGGAAGTCCCTGGCCAGGGCTGATCAGAGATTTGCTGGTAAGTGTTACCAGTAGTTTCTCGACCCGTTATGAGCCTCACATCGGCACGACTTATCGGTTATTGGGGTCTGACGTTTACCACCCCTAGACTTGATATGCGACATATCAGACGAACAGACCGGACTGTACGGTAAGTGTTACTGGTTGGATTCACAGGAGTGTGAGCGGGCTAGCTCGTCGATCTTCTGATCGCTCAATACCCGGGTGGCCGTTACGTTTAGCAGACCGCTTGCGGCTTGTGGGTGCTTGATATGATCATCATCTGGGGTTTCCTGGCTCAAGCGAAACGAAATAGGAGCGCATATGAGATATGTGCGGGACCGAGAATAATGCGAGTATGTGATACCGTATTTCATTCTCACGATGAATGTTTAGATTGGTTGTATGCGATATAACCTAGTTATCGAATCGTTGATTCGATAAATCGATACATTGTATACTAGTCGGTTATGTGCGACATGACCGGATCGTTAAATCAAGTGTTGATTTAATGATTTAATGTATAATTATATATTTGACATATTACTTTGCATTAACTAGTATTGGTTCACTTTAAATGGATTTTCTCACTTGATGTGCAAGTTGTATATGTGATATACTTTTGTGCACATGTTTGTATCATGTTTGATGATGCTTGCTCATTTGGTTAAGTGTAAAGAATTAAACCTTGGTTAAGTAAATGGTTAGGGTTTTTATTTATTCATTCATTTATCTTTTTAATTTGGATTAAAAAGAAATTGCAAAAGAAAACAAAATGGTTGCTATCATTCTTGAAGCTTGTTGAAGCTTCATGAAGCTTTGACCAAAGTGACCATTTTGTCTTCATGCTTAACCCTAACCATTCATCTAACCTTAGTCAATTCTCTACACCTAACCATGGTTTATATTATGATAAGTATTCATTTCTTTTGGATTTTAAAAAGATATACTTATCATATTCTATCTTGAGCTTCTTCTTCTTCAAGAAAAAGCTTGCCATCATCAATGGCTTCTTGAGTAAAAGTGTGAGAAATCCAATTCTAAAGTGAACCCACCTCCTATTTCTTCACCCTCTACCTCTTGCCAAGTAGTATAGGATGTTTTCTTCACAAGTTTCACAACTTGGTGAAGTTGGAGCTTGATCTTGTGTAACCTCGACGTAGATCATCTTCGGCATCGTAGCCGACGACTGTTCCGCTCATTTCTCCGATGAAGCCGATGCGAGAGTCCGGGATTCGAGATGGACAGCGAGGGGACAACTACGTGGAGCTAAGGAAGTGGATAACCGGATCTACAAAGGTTGTAGTTTCCTACTTTTAGTTAAGTTGTTAACTAGTTTCCTTTTTCGCCTAAAATTCTAGTTAACGATCCGTATTAGGGTTTCTCGGCACTCATAAAATTTGAAATTGGCATGGTTGATGCCTTGTGAGACTTCATTAGCGTGCCTAGGAACCCTACAGCTTATAGGGTCCTCTCGACCTTGTAAAGGAACAACCACCCGCGTGAGATCCTTACGACTCACAAGGGAGCAACACACTTAGGGATCCCCACGATTCCTAAGGAGAAAATACACTTGCGAGATCCTCACGACTCGTAAGGAGAACTCTCTTATGGGACCCTCACGGCTCATAAGAGTTGGAAGTCTTAAGTTACAGAAACCTAAACCTGTGCTTAAGCAACCCCCACAACTTTCGATATTGCCCTACAAGTGGCTCAATACTGACCCTTGTATACAATACACGGGCGCGAATAAACATTTCCCTAATCAAGTCTCAACCGAGACTGGGGATATGTTCGCATGATGAACAACCCATATAAGTCCTCTCGACTTACAAGGAGAAAACCCTCTTGTAAGATCCTTACGACTTACAGAGGAACATACACTTAGGAATCCTCACGATTCTTAAGGAGAAAAGACACCTACAATATCCTCACGACTTGTAGGAAGAAATACCTTTGTGAGACCCTTACGGCTCATGAAGTTAAAAGCCTTAGACGACAGGACCCTAACTCTGGTCGCTAAGCCACCTTTGTTCAATATCGACAGAGGCAGATGATGATTCGCTCCTGGCAATATCCCAGTTGTAGCGGTGCTGATGCCGTAATCGGTGTCTAATTCCAGGTTTACGGCGGAAAGCCAGTAGGCCGCACATGCATACAAAATAGCCGAAATGATTGGGCAACTTGCAATAAAAAGCAGCAAGTAAAAAGGTATGCATCCAAAATAGCCGAAATGATTGGGCAACTCGCAATAAAAAGCAGCGAGTAAAAATAAAATAAATAGCCGAAATGATTGGGCACCGCGAAAAATAGCCGAAATGATTGTGCAATCGCGACCTTCGCGATAGAAAAGCTGAAATGATAGAGCATCGCGGAGATAAAACAAAAAAAAAAATAACTTTGGCCCTACAGTTAAGATCACATCGATCCCTGTATACAATCCAAGGGCGTAAACAAATAGGGAACCATACTTTCCCAACAGGCTCCGCCAGAAGACGAAGCCAAATCTAGACGGTTCAGTCCAACTCCAAAGAAACCAGTGTCTTCAGCAAATTCCTCGACTCACGGATACAAACACTCCTTGACGAGAGCCTCCTGATCCGCGTCGACTCGCAGAGCCGCCAGTGCCTCTGTGGGAAATCCGCGACTCGTTTCAAACCCCAAGGAAACAAATAATCCTTGGCGCTTGGGAAACAAATAATCCCTAGCAAATTCCTCGACTCACGGATACAAACACTCCTTGACGAGAGCCTCCTGATCCGCGTCGACTCGCAGAGCCACCAGTGCCTCCGTGGGAAATCCCCGACTCGTTTCAAACCCCAAGGAAACAAATAATCCTTGGCGCTTGGGAAACAAATAATCCCCAGCAAATTCCTCGACTCACGGATACAAACACTCCTTGACGAGAGCCCCCTGATCCGCGTCGACTCGCAGAGCCGCCAGTGCCTCCGTGGGAAATCCTCGACTCGTTTCAAACCCCAAGGAAACAAATAATCCTTGGCGCTTGGGAAACAAATAATCCCTAGCAAACTTTTCGACTCACGGATACAAACACTCCTTGACGAGAGCCTCCTGATCCGCGTCGACTCGCAGAGCCACCAGTGCCTCCGTGGGAAATCCCTGACTCGTTTCAAACCCCAAGGAAACAAATAATCCTTGGTGCTTGGGAAACAAATAATCCCTGGCAAACTCCTTGACTCACGGATACAAACACTCTTTGATGAGAGCCTCCTGATTCGCGTCGGCTCGCAGAGAAACTGTGTCTCCGCGGGAAATTCCCAATTCGTCTCAACATGCAAATGAAGCCTCAGGCAGCAGGGACTAAAAAAATTGCTTCCTGAACAATGGGACCCTGCAAGTCAATCCAAAATGGTCTCTTGCATACTATTCACGGGTCTCACTCTCCAAAGTCGAATTTCGACGAGGAGGGAAACAACCGCTTATGGGTCCTCTCGACTCGTAAGAGGGAAAAATTCTCTTATAGGATCCTTACGACTTGTAAGAGAAAACAACACTTAAGAATCCTCACGATTCCTAAGTAGAAAGCCCACCTACGAGATCCTCTCGATCCGTAGGGAGAAGAATCTCTATGAGACCCTCACGGCCCATGGAGTTGAAAAGTCTTAGGTAGCAGATCCGAAACTGCGGCCTAAGCCATCGCTATTTCTTAAGGAAATCGGGATACTCGTTCTAATCATCCGTTAACCATGTTTGCTAAAGTGATATGCTGATAGTAAAAGAAAGAGAAGACGGAGAAAATGACACATGACAAAAAAAGGTGTATCTTTTATTCATAAACTTGATCGGGTACAGGATACATTATGTCAAAGAAAAATATATATATATATACATTCTTTTATCTACAAGTACAAACGATACAAAGATGGATAGCTACTGAGGAGGAAGTGTCTTTAGTAGATCCACAAGCTGCTCTCGCACTTCCTTCAGCGCCTCCTCCTGAGCGGCTGCCGCGGTCACCTCCGCTTCCACCCGGGCTCGTTGCTGCAAGAAAGATGAAAGTTGCTCCTCCGCCGCCTTCTGGGCTGCTTCCTGGCTAGGTGCGGCCCGCTCGACAACGTCAAGTTTTTGCCTCAATGATAACCCTTCGGAGAGACATTGCAGAAGGCCCTCAAAGATAACCTTCAGCCGTGCGGCGTTGGCCTCCACCCGAGCATGCAGTTGAGCAGACTTGCTCGAAGTTTCACCACGCTCCTTACGCCTTAAAATAGCTTCTTGTTCGAGATGGCGGAAGTAAGGAGCGCTCTGCTCAATCCACGCTGTCCTTTGATTACTGGCAGCCACGGTCTCGGGAGCAGGACGCAGCAACTCCAACTGATATAGGTGACCCTCGATCTCCTTACAATGGTTAACCCAGGATGCAATGATGCCCTCATCATGAAAGTTCATGAGTATTGCTAGCATCGGGTTAACCACCATAGCGAAGTCTGCGGCAGATGTAGGAGTTTCAACGTCGAGTTCCTCGATGTAGTCACTCAACATGCGCAGACTATTCGCGGCGCCTTTTGAAGACAGACTCTTCAGATAAGGACCCGCCGGCATTGTAATGCGAGGTTCGAAGGACGCCGAAGCCAGAACGACAGCTGAAAAGAAACAGGACGCGATCAGATAACAGTACAGAAAATAAAGAGAGGAAAGTTACCAATGTGATGGTCATTGTACCAGTTGAGACAGGTGGCAAGGTCGGAAGGGCCGGTGGCGCAGCTGATCTTTTATCCCTTCCCTCAATCTGTAGCACTACAGTCGAGATAAAAAAAGGGGGGGATTTAGCAGTAATTCCATCAATAAAAAAAAGAGAAAGAAAGATATCGACGGAAATCATACTCACCAACGCCACCAGGGGAAGAGGCAAGTTCGGATGGGAAGGAGAAGTGTGGGAGCAACACCTGATAAAGATGGTCAAAGAGCACTCCTGAAAAACACAACAGTATGACTTTAGTATATGGATTATACGTCTAAAAAGTGAGATTAATAAGTTGCAAGCTCATACCTTCCAACATCTTTGCCGGTATGAGAGAGGGCTGAGAGGCGACCACCGCTAAGGCAGTCGTTGAAGGCAGTCATTGAAGGCGCTCCCTCGAGCAGTGGGGCATCGGCACTGGCTGCACCTGCATTACGAAAAGGTGAACTTGTCAGAAAAGATTGTAAAGTAAAGAAAAGCAGCCACTTAGGGTTTACCTGAGGAGCTCCTGGCTGAAACGGAGGCGACTCCCTCCTCTATCGACATGAGACCACCACCCGTGGCCTCGTCACCCGACTCGATGGGAACCGTCGTCGTGCTAGCAAGACCTGGGGACGGCGGAGGGCCATAGATGGGAAGGGCTATGATTGGAGTATTGCCAGATTCTAAAGAAGGAGCGGTTGGCTCGTCCTCGGGAATCATGGCCACCTCACCCACTACTCTCTCAGGTTCAGTAGTCGTGGTCGTATCGTCCACCATCGCCGGGGGATCGCCGGCCTCGAGCCCCTCATCCGCCACCACCCTGGACTCAGTTATAATGATCATACCATCTGCCACCACTTCAAGTTCGGCATCAATGACCTTCTCGGCGGTAGGCCCTTCGGCTTCCACCTCGGGCTCCAAAGCCACAACGACGTTGCCCACCGTCGGCTCGAGTTCGGCAGATACCGCCCCCTCTGTTTCTTTGGGATCAACGGTTTCCGCCTCCCCCTCGAGCGGACTTGGCCCTGCAAGATAAGAGATATAAGGATCAACGACATTAAAATCCTTATGACAAAAAAAATCTGAGAGAAACATTACCTGAAGCGGATTTACCATTTGCGCTCTGAACTGCGCGCGCCACCTCTCTACGGGTAGTGGAGAGGGCGACAGGGGCTTCTTCAGATGGAGTATCAGCACGAGGGGCAGTGCTGGGACCCGCTCCCATAGCTAAAGCAGCCCTGCGTGCCTTCGCCTCACGCCTCAGCCGCTTCCTTTCCTCCTGGGCTGTCGCGATGGATCTTAGTGACGCCTCTTTCAAGGCGTCATCCTCCTCGTTCAGGGATGCCTCCAGAGCCTTTAAGGCATCTCTCATCGGCTCTTCAAGACGAACCCCCTGCGGTGGCCCAGAGGCAGCAGGAACATCGGCAGCCGGTAGAGCATCTGCGTCACTTGGAGGGAACGGCATCGAGGTTCCTATGATTAAAAGGGGAAGGTTAGATCGACCATAACACAAGGAAAATGAAAGCTTGATGAATCTAGACTTACTAAGGCCCATAGATGCTCTGAGACGCTCCTCCTCCTGGAAAGTCTTCAGAGAAGCGGCAATGGCTTCTTCGTCAGTGATGCCTGTCGAAAGGAAAGAAAGAAAAGCGTTAGTCAAAGGCAATGAAGAGGATATGTTGCAATAAAGAAAAGGCGACTAATAGTTACCTGATTGCGCAAGCTTGGCCAGCCACGCGTCACGCTTTGCCAACCACGCTGAAGTTTCGAGAGCGGCTTCCAAGTCTGAATCGTCCGGCGGCGGCATCACTAGTCCTTCGTTCGTCCCGTATTCGATCAGGCCCTCGGCATAGGGAGCATGGGGTTCCTAACCGAACACGACGTCCGCAGCGAAGAGCGACTTCTTTTTCTTTTGCCCTCCGACCCTAGGCTCACGGGGGATCGACTTCCGTTTAGCAGCCACTTTGGGACGACGGGTCCCGATGTCCGTACCCACGCCAGACTCCGGCGAGGGTACAACCACTATCTCCACTGGAGCACAGGGTGCGAAAGGTGCATCTGTGATATCACTGAGCGGCAGCTCACGTGGAGGACTTTGCGCACGTGATGGTCTGCCCCCGGCATCTTTTAGAGGAGGAGCCACCGGGATCCTTGGCACTAAGGGAGCGTTACGGTTGGTGCCAGGGGGTACTTCTTTACGGTCGATCAACACTCGCCTCTCTTCCTTTATAACAGCCCCTGTCGTATGATTGTACCACTCTTTATATACATTAAGGAGTCGTGGAGCGCAGGCCGGCGTGCTGATAAAAAAACGAGAACCCGTGTTCAGGCGCATAAAGTGATGTAACGCGTTCTCCATCCCTTCTTCATTGGCAGCAGGTTCCAGTAAGAAAGCTTCCAAGGGTACCCCTTGATCGTAGCCCAGTTGTTGGGCGAAACGATGCGGGTTATATCTCATGAAGATTGCCGCACCGCCCTGCCTGAAAACTAAGAAGCCCGGTCTAATAGAATACAAGTGGAGGGTCTCCCGGGCCGTCAACACTGAAGCTCCATCCTTAAAGGAATCCTGTAATGGTCGCACCGCAGTGGTGGACGCTTTTCCAAAGGTTAGTACCTTGTCGATGAAGGACATCCCGACTCCAACGGTGTGAGGGCAAAGCAGTAAACCCCTAGCGTTCCGTGGCGAAGGGGTCACGATTGATGAGCCAATCAACTGTATAATGCGAGGAAAACCGCACTTGTCAAAGAATGAAGGCCTTTTATGCATGCCAAAGACACCCGCCGTGTGCAGCTCGAGCCACGATGCAAAGTAGTGCATCGGGAAGACCACGTGCAATACTCCGGGCTCATTGGCATCCGCTGCTCGGCTGAGGCCGTGATATAGGTGCGCCAAACCAGCGATCCCCATATCCACCTTTACCCCGATGACCATTCGGTGGGCTGGGTAGAAGACGGAAGGCCGCATGCGATGAGAGTGCATTGGGATCGCGAACCAACTCAGCCACAGTCCGAGAAATCCTAAAAAGAAGGCCTCCTCATCCATTCCAGGGGCCGCAATTTCTGCAAAGGACACGGTTGGGGAGTTAGGAAGAAAAAAGTCCTTTTGGTCTGTGTCTTTCGTTGGCAGGTTACCCAAACCTAAACCGAAAGGGTCATCCAGGGTGGCAAACTTGGCAAACCCCGATGAAATGACGTTTGGACGAAGGAAACGAGCAATGAAGTCTTCAAAGTTAACCCCCCGGCTCCCATGTTCGATAAAAAGGGACTCGTAGATGTTCAACACCTTGATCAGGCTCGGGAATTGGTGTTGAACGGCATTTTCCGGCATGATCCCCCTTACCATCGGCTTAGCACCGAAGACGTACTCATCTGTCGGGAGCAGCTCTTCATAGTGTTCCCTCATGACTGGTAGGCCAGATACCTCCGTGAATTTCTCCAAAGAGATGGACACTTCCCGATCCATGGCAAGGATAGTGTGGGTGGGAATATTCCACTGCTCCAAGAAAGCCTTGAACCACCAGGTGGGAAGCGTAGGATATTGGAAGAGAGAGACGTAGACCGCGGTGTACAGTTCTAGTCTTATCAACTGCGACTTCTTCGTCGACAGGATGTACCGGGCCCACGGCAGATAGCCAATCGGATGACGGGGAATCAAACCAAGGTTATATGATTGCCCCCAGGGTCGTGCTTCTCCCTGACAAATACGGCGTCCTAGGATATCCAAGACCATAGGACGCTGAACCGGAACCGCATCCATAGCGGGATGAAGAAAGCTGTTCGCGGTCCAGTCTATCATCTCCATGGCATACTGCGCTGAAGGTGGGGTAGCGTAGTGAATTGCCGTGATGGGCTCAGACGGCACTGCGCATGTGAAGCTGCGTCGACCCATAATAATCTGGTTATACCAAGACCCCCAAAGGTGGAGTTTCTTGTACTCCGGGTCATATTCTCTAATCATGGTCAGGACTTCACGGTCCGAGGGTGCCTCAGGAAATCCCTCCTCCGAACGGACAAACTGGAACGAAGTGTCTAAAGACATGATCGCTGCAAAAGAACAATTTAGCCGTTAGTGTTGTAATTCTAACGTTTGGCGTATAAAAAAAATGCATTTATTAAATTAAATTTAATTAATTACACCACACAGCAGTGCAGTGAGTAGGAGACCAAACGGGGACCCACAAAATCTGGATGACAATATGTCAGTTAATAAGACAACCTCATCATTGGATGAGATTGTCAGTTGGTTCCCAGGAAAACATTCCCACTAATAATAATAATAATAAATCCCTAGAGACAAGGAGAAAATCTCCTCTTTCAGAGCAAAGCTCTGCCACAGAGTGACACTTGTCAAACTCTGGTCTCAGGAAAATAAGATTCCTTAAAAGAGCCTAGCTCTGTGGTGATGATGAGGAAATTTATTTAAAACTCCTAAAGAGATTAGAACATTTTGAAGACTCTTAGAAGTTCTTCATTTTTAGATCAAAAAGATCTATTTTTGGATCCATGAGCAAAGCTCTGCTCATGGGTTAAAACCCATGAACAAGATCTCTGTAGATCTATGGATTCATGAGAGCAAAGCTCTGTTGGTGAAACCCTAAAGGGAATTTCTTTAGATCAAAAGATCTATGAGAGCAAACCTCTTTTGGTTAAGATTAATGTAAATTAATTTTACCTAAAAGTTTTCTAACTTTAAAAACGAACAAAGCTCTGAAGTCCTTAAGCAAGAGCAAGCTCTGAAAATAAAAGTTCTTGAAGATGGTAATCATCTACTGAGGGCCAGAGGTCCTATTTATAAGGCGCTTGCGCCCTTTGAGCTCACCCCTTGATCCAACGATCAGGAGTTTGCCACCGCTGCACTCACGTGTGCGCCACGTGAGCGCAACGGTGGGGGGGCATTTATTTCGCCCAATCAGAGCAAAGCTCTGTTGAAATTCAAAATTCAAAATTCTGAAGCAACGCTTCAAGTCTCGGGCGCAACGCGCCACATGTCAGGCGCTGATACGTCAGCGCAGCGCCCAAGAAGGCGCACCCAATCAGAGCAAAGCTCTATTAAAGGAAGCAATGCTTCAGTTGCGTTGCGCTGTGCGCTGCGCGACACGCGCTAGGGCATCTGCGCCAAACAGAATTAAAATTTTAAGAAATCTTTTCTGTTCTTGTTAAAACAAGAAGATTTTCTTCTGCAAAGCAGAAGCCCTTGGATCAAAGATCCAACGGTGGGGAAAATTCCCCAAATCACTTAGAGAAATATCTCTTTAACAAATTTAACTAATTTATGGGCACTATAAAAAGGACCCTAGGCCTCAATTCAAGAGGAAAAAGATCTTTCCAAAAAAAAGGAGAGAAGCGAACTCTGAGAAACTCCTTGAGAATAAAAAAGGTAAAAACCTTTAGAAAAAGAGAAAGTTCTCTTATGAACAGATCATAGATCTAAAAATAAGATCAATGATCTTTAATAAAAATAAAATAAAAATAAAATAGTGCTTTGCACTTTTCATGAACCTTTGGTTCTCTGAGATAAGAAAAACAAGAAAAAAAAACTTATTTTTCTTTGATCTAAGTTAGATCAAGAAATCAAATAGTGCTTTGCACTTCTGTTCTTGAATCTAAAAGATTCTTGGTGCTTTGCACTTGCAAACTGCGCTGTTGCGCTCTTGGAAGAGCGCCATGTGTCAGCATCTAAACCACTTGCGCTATGCGCTCTTGAAATAAGAGCTTTGCTCTCTGGAGTTGGCGCAACTCACCAGAGCGCGCCACGTGTCAGTAGCGCAACAGCGCAGCGCACTACACTATTGCGCTTGCGCTCACCAGAGCGCGCCACGTGTCAACAGCGCAACAGCGCAGCGCACTGCACTGTTGCGCTTGCGCTCACCAAAGCATGACACGTGTCCTCACCACAAGCGCTTGCGCTCAGTAATTGGCGCAAAGCGCCTGACAAATGCAATGCATTTCTTTTACTGAAGGGCCAGGCCCAATTAAAAGACCAAACAGGCCTAATTAAATTGATGCTCTGCATCATTTATAAATGGGCAAAGCCCAAACGAAATGCATTTATAAAAGGGGCAAAGCCCAGACAAAACAGATGCCTTGCTTCATTCATAAATGAGCAGAGCCCAGAATAAATTGATGCTCTGCATTTTTATGGGCAAAGCCCAAACAAAAAAAATGGAAGAAATGCAATGCATTATTTAATAAAATGTTGAACATTTTCAACTGGACTTAGCCCAATTCTGGCCGTAAGTCCTTAAATTAAATTGACTGAGTAAGATTGCTCTCTTAAATCAATTTACTTCCGGTTCGAGGGTACATCTCCGAACTCCTCTGACACCCATCGTTGTAATCCTTCAACGACGTCAGAGAGGTGACGGGTCCCGACGACCACACATCAATACGGACTGCGGGGTCCTTAAACTCGTGGACCGAAACGTCCCTAAACTAATGCTGGACCGAAACGTCCCTAAACTAATGCTGGACCGAAACGTCCTTAAACTAATGCTGGACCGCAACGTCCCTAAACTACCTATGGACCACTACGTCCCTAAACTGGAACAATAGAGCCTCCAAATGCTCTATTGCCGGATCTAAACGATCCCGTTTAAGTTGATCTTAGCCCCCAAACACGGCTACCGTATCCTTAAACATTCAAACGGACTATAAAACTCCAAATCAAGCTTAGTTCAAGGGTACATCTCTGAACTCCTCTGACATCTGCCGTTGTAATCCTTCAACGACGTTAGAGAGGTGACGAGTCCCGATGGCCAGATATTAAATGGATTATCACGTTAAGTTGATCTTAGTCTTAAGCAGGACTATTATATCCTTAACGAACGTTTAAGTTGATCTTAGCCGCAACGCGACTAATGCATCCTTAAACTAAAAACACCAAACCCAAATCTAAGTAAATACGGATTTGGACTAATCCACGTCCTACGGGCGACGGCATTACTTAGTCTCCGTATACAATCCACGGGCAACCACAAATAAAACAAACACACACGACACGAAGTGAAATTCTGGAGAAGGAGAAAGTTGCTACCGCGATGCGGTAGCGTAATTAACTGCAGAGGCTTGCGCCTGTAGGGAAGAGCGTCCCCACAATCAAAAACCCCTCAAGCGAGGGGGAATCTGACGAAGTCTGCTACATCGGCCGCATCCGTCTAAACCTCCGATACACGGTGCCATAAATCAACTTGGCATCTTCGGAGAGGTGGACGGATAAAACCAAATAGCATCTGCCCCGAATCTCAGCGTCAGGACACAGCGGTCCTGTGCGCCGTCTTTCGGAGGGGAACATCCGCCCTGATGTTTCTTTTTATATCTCTCTTTATCTCAAGTTTGCGGAGAAAGCCATCTTCCGAAATGAGCAATACCTGTCTCAGAATATGTCTGGATATCTGATGGGACCTAGTTCATAAATAAACTCCAAATCCAAACTTCTTAGACTGTATCGTCAACTGAACTTAATCAGTATCCTGCGTCATGCCTTCCTCAGTGTCCGCTTGGATCACCTGTCCAAAACACCGCCCCCTCGTTGGAGGGAAAACTATAACTCTGACAGTCACTCTGTCATCCATGTCACCTTGGAAGCTTGGAAAGATAACTGTCTCCCGAAGGAGGCTGCCGTTATCATATCCGTAGAGTATCTACTTATGTTCTAAAACTGCTTCCGAATGTTTCTCCAGGATTGGATCAATATCAACTTATTGCATCTAGTGCAAAAACAACATCTGGTGCGGTACTTGACATCTCATGATTGACTCAATTGCCTAAGCAAGTGATATGCCAACCATGCACATCCCTCTTCCCTTTAGTCTGTAAGACACCTTTAGAGAGGGTGACTCCATCACCTGCAGGTACACTACCGTGCCAGGAGTCACCCATTCTAAAATACCTTTAGAATGCTGTCTAAGTACCCAGATTGGGAAACTACCCAAATCTAGATCTAAAACCATAGATCTAGTAACCAGAATGTAAGATATTATATCTATATCCTTATGTGGAGAAACCACTGTGTGACAACCAAAGTATAACCGATCGTAGAATAGGAATATCACTTCCTACTCTGTGTATGTCATCCAAATACCAGGACATCACACCCTACTACCTTCTTAACAGACCCATCTCTTATTCTAATGAAGTCAAACCTATGACTGTCACATCAGAAATAGATGATCTATCTCCGATATATCTGCTTTAGTTTATAAATAGACATAAGCCACTTGTCCACTATGCTTCCGCTGCTCCCACTGACTACGACGACCCTCTGGCAGAGTCATATACGCGTACACTTCTAAAGCCAGTTCAGAACGACGCTATACTCATCCTCCTGCCGGGTCTCACAGTCTGGAACAACAGCAATGGCAAGTCTGGGTAAACAAGAACCTCCCTGCCACCGTCCTTGAGGCTATCGGAGTACCTCTCGGGTGTCTGAGGTTACCCACCATATCTGCGGAATGGCTAATGGAATGTCAAACCAAATTGAATCTTTAGGTTCTTATCAAATTTTCAGTAATCGTTTGCGGTTCTGGAATCACTTCCAGTTCTACCATACTCCCACTACCGTTTTCTGAAAAAAAAATCCATTTTTATTAAAACTGTGGCGAGTCAAGAACAATATCACTATTGATCTTCCAGATGGTAGAAAGTCAACCCTCGTCATAGCCCGGGTCAACCCACAAATAACCATTACAAAAACGTGCCTTGAGTTATCCAGAGTCTGGTTTTAAGCATAAGCCGGAAAACTTCCCGTACCTTAACATCGTTAAGATATGAACCGTTCTATATCCAATATAGAAACAGAGGCACTGATTTAATTGGAACCAGATTCAAATCATGTAGCTGTCTCCAGCACATGTCAACTAAATGGAGAGAGGCCGATCAGCATTACTCAACTTAGGAGTACATCCAGATATGAGTAATCTGAAAGAGAAACAAGTTTCTCAAAACCATTACTATCAACTGAATACCAAACACAAGTATCTACATCTTCGATCACCTTGAAGAATCCTGATACTTGCAACGCCTGGTTCTCTACTTTATTCTTATACCTATAACTTCTCAAAACTTAAATCTTGCATTTCTACGAAACACATGTCTAAGAACTAGAGAAGTCACAAGTAAACAGAATATAGTACGGGTACCAACCCCTTTGTCCTCATGGACACTGGACAACATACAATACTCTGTATAAGTCCCCTGAGTCTAATAACTCATTCCCTGCATGTCGTAGGTTGAAAACTGTACTTATGGTTAAGAAGAATTACACCGCTGTTTAATACTCCTTACCTAACCATCCACTGATATAGGTAAATGTCATAGACATAATTTTAAAAAGTTATATCTCACTTTATAAAAATAAACGTACAGATATATCAATTTGAAATTGGTGCCTTACAACGGATATTCAAAACCAAATATTTGCCGTCCGGCAAACAACCCAGGCGATCTCCTCAAATATCACCAATTACAACAAATCCCGATATAATGAGGATGATCACCCAATTCCCAATAACTTACTCCCACTCATCATCTGTAAAACCATACAGATGTGAGAATCAGACCTGGTAAATACATACCCTGGAGTAAGGACTAATTGGGAAATCAGTTTTCTTTTAACAATACACAGTGAAACTGAAACATATAAATGTTTCGAAGGGGTATCCGGGTATTCCTAGTAATGCCTCTTCCATTATCAGATTCACAACTGTAACCGTATATTTCTTTTCCATCTCTCCAAATCCCTTTATATGTCTTTAGTCATTACCTTCTGTACACCCTTTTAGGCTAAATGGTTTTCTTCCTTCCCTACCGTTCGGCACCAGCCTATGGTTTGGAAGAAGACTATCCAATAAGCATAATGGGTGTACTGTCCTAATCCTAGGAGCACTCGCAACCTGAGAGAAGGTAAAGATAAAAGACAACTGAATAAACCTTATTCCTATTTCTCCTGAACCAGAATCCATCCCCGAACTGGAACAAGTCCCTTCGAGTTCGTATATAACCATACGATGGAGTATCCAATAAACTGTGGATCTTCGTAGTGATACGGAGCGTTCTGGAGAAATAAAAAGGTGATGTAGGATTGGAGAGGAAATACTTGGTTTGGTCGTGAATAGCAGTCGCAATTTACTTTGCCCTCTTACTAATCCCTTTATTTGTCTTAACTTATTACCTTCTGTACATCACCGTTCGGCTAATTGGTTTTCTCCATTCCCTACCGTTCGGCACCTGCCTATGGTTTGGAAGAAGACTATCCAATTAGCGTAATAGGTGTACTGTCCTAATCCAAGGAGCACTCGTAACCTGAGAGAAGATAAAAGGAAAAGACAACTGAATAGTCCTATTCATTTTCTCCAGAACCGGAAACCATCCTCGAATCTGGAACAAGTTCCTTCGAGTTCGTATATAACCATACGATGGTTTTATCCAATGGAAGTGGATGTTCGTAGTAATACGGGGTGTTCTGGAGAAAAGGGTAAAAGTAGGAGTGGCAATGAGGTTTGCAACTTTGACAATCCAAAAGCCAGTGTTTTAAGAAGGTTCGGTTAACTTGGTCACTGAGTCATAGTCAAGGGTCGGGTCATGGTCGCTGCCAAAGAGAGAGAGAAAAGAAACACTATGCGTGCACTCTAACCTAAATCAGAATGGTTATCAATTAATCTAATCAGGAAACCTTCCACTGTAACCTCAAATTCTCCTCCAAACCTGAAAGAAGAATTAGTCAGGATCACCCGAGGAGTAGACCAACTCATCAGTGGGAATCGGGATCCAACAATCATCGCATGATAACGTGATGGAATCCACTCACGCTATCACACTCCAGAAGGTATGCGCATGCCTGGCAAGTTTCAGTTTCTTTAGAAACTCCCGATGTATGTTTTTACCCCTAGGACCCAAGTGACCTTGACAATGCCAACATATCAAAGAGTCCTAGTCAAGTTCAACCCGTCATTATCTTGATTGCGTTAAACCCACCCGTACGAGTCCTTGACAATGCCAACATAACTGTATGACTGTCCTAACCAATCCACTTATCCATGCGACAGAAAAGCATTACAGAGCTACCGAACACTACGCCTCGGCAATGCACGACATACGTAGCACGAATACTAAGCAATACTAATCTGAAATGACTGAGGGTTACGGCAGGTTTTTGGCGAGAAACCTTTAACGTAATGAACTTGATATCGTTGAAGGAACCGGATAGCTTTTTATAAAAATATAGTGGCGAAAACCTTTGCTAAAGAGGTCACTCCCGGTGAAGGGATCTCGGCTCTTTCCCCGTAGAATGAGGTGCAGGATATTCGAACTGAATACCACGATGCAAAGCAAAAAGGCAATCGGCTATAGTGAAGTTATTACCCTGACGCAAACTTCTGTCCAAGGGGTCACTCCCGGTGAAGGGATCTCGGCTCTTGCCTCGTCGACTGAGGTGCTGGATATTCATAACCGAATACCGCTGTGCAAAACAAAAGAGAACGTCCTTGCAATAACAGCTTTTTTTTTGAAAAATGTTCTAACAACATCAGAATAGGTTTGTTTAGCTTGCATTGATCCGAATCAATGCAGTCCCATCAATTAATCACACCACAAAAGAACGAAAATATGATGTACGTATATACCATCCACATTCGCCACTGGGTCCCGTCATCACCCGTTAGGTTACTTAACTAACGAAAGAGCGGGGACTGGACTAGCACGGGTGTAAAACATATACAACATCTACTAGTATATATATCAATATATAATATTCGCTCATGGCGTGATAAAATGCAACATCATAGAAATGTAATAAGTACCACAGAACAATACAGATAATATGGGATCCCCGGGTTTCATAGAGCCGCTACTGAAACCCGACGTTCCCCTGGTTGTGTGGATAGCCTGTGCAATGAAATCTTAGATCCTTACGGGCGCGGAAAGTTACCCGCCAAAACCTGAAGCGAGACAGCCCCCTTCAACAACGTGAATGGACAACCCAGCACTTCACGGAATCCGGTAACTTGGGCACCCCTCCTTAGGTCAACTTGTACCCCCTACGAGTGCGGCGAATAGCCCGCCAATTCTAGAGTAAAGCCCTCTCCGTCTCAAAGCCATGAGATGCGGGCCCGTTGCCCTCTAGAACCCGGCTATCCTTGCACCCCTCCGCGGGGTAATCCTAGTACAGAAAGCAAAATATACAACGGGTACATCGACCTCAGCCTGGTCGTGCCCCAAAAGAATAATATACAAACAGACAGTGACGACAGTCCACATGTCGGACGCTCGCCCCGCAATATCAAATGTACAAATACAACTAAACTGTACTAACATTGCATCAAGGCTATCCACCACGATAAATCCGCAATATCACAGCACAACACAGAACATCAACCTGAATGTCACGTTCGCAAATCCGTCTAAAAGGGCTATAGCAATTAGAGAGGATTTACCGATCAAATGACATTCACGGTAGCAGATATAATGTAAATACTGTGAACTAACATGTTTAAAATTTTCGATCGACAAAATTTCCCGAAGTGGGCCCCAAGCATAATACCCAGTACTCAAATAAATCTAGGCCCAAAATAAAATTACCAGAAACTCCTTTTCTAAGTCAGAGACCTACTGAAGAAATTTGGTGCACTGTGGCTACAGTACGGCCGCATATTCGTGGCCAAAACGTGGGTACGGCCGCTGATCCGCCGCGCTACAGTGAAATCAGCCCACCAAATTTTCTCAGATTTCTTAAAAAACCTTGCCTGATTTTCAGACATGCCCAAAAAAATTTTTAGAGCACAAAATAAAATCGACAGAAACTGAACAATTGGAAACGCGGTTTTTGAAAATTTCATCCGATCGAAGTTCTAAACCCACTAGAGCAAGCTAGTAAAGGTTAATGGCGTGGCTCTGATACCATGTAATACTACGGTAGCGCCCCGGCCGTCTTTCCGAGGCCAAAATGCGAATTCTTAACTTGAAAACCGGCGCTATCATATGCTTAAAATCCGGATCGAACCATTAACCTACAACTAGCTATCTAGAGAAGGGATAGAAGGCTATACCGATCGATCCATGTCCTTCGGTCTTCGGCCACCATCCCAAACTCCTCGCGGCAAATCCGGTCTCGATCTCCTCGTCGGAAAGGGCACCACATTATCGATTCTTTTTACGGGCTCCCGCTTCATCCGAAGCAACTCGGGCACGAAGTGTGCTAGCCGACGTGTCCAAGGTGTCATAGAGGATGTTTGTGATCACTTTGTCCCTTGCATCCATGAGATGGATGGAGGTTAGAGATGAAGCCATTGATGGATGTTGTGAGCTAGAGGAGGAAGAAGAAGAAGAGTTTTCTCTCTTTTCTTTTCTTGTGTTGTTAATGATAATATGAGAGAGAGTAAGAAAAAGAAAATACAAGAGCTAACCATAACCTTGGCTGCCCCTCTCTCTCCTCTCATCAAATCAACACACTAATCAATCACTTTAAGTGGCATTTGCACAAGAATTGATACCATGACTCACCCATGAAGTACATGTATCATTTAATGCACAAAATGATGGTTTCTAGCTCATAATTTCCATTTGTAAACATTAACCCAAATGTTTACAACAATAAAAAGATACGGAAACATCTAAAGTAAACTCGTAACGGATCACAAGGATACCCCTCACCTGTATATACATACCTGCATCCGCATTCCGACTGAATGCGAATGCGATGAGACTAAAGTAATCCAACAAATCTAATACTAGGATCCGGCTTAAACCAAAGCCCACTAGTATGACCCGTCCGATCATGATCCGTGCAATACCGCACGTATAAGATCGAACCCTGCCATATAACATACGACCTCTACAACGTTTCGCCCGAAACTTGAGAAACTTTCTGTGGGGGACTCTAAAGACTCATCAATAGTTTGTCTGTGGATTTAACCACTAGCACGTTAGAGGTACTAGCTGTACGTAACGGGCTACCAGGTATTGACCAAAAGGGAAGTCGATGAGCGAACTCATCCTGACACCCTACTGAGCCTTTCAGTGACAATATCCGTACAGTCCGGTCCGTTCGTCTATGAGCATCGCATGGCGGGCCTATGGGGTTGGTAAAAGTCAGACCCCCAAAAGCGGTACAAGTCGTGTCGGAGTGTAGCCCAGAACACCCTGAGATACTACTGGAATACCTACCAGTAAATCTCCTGCCTCGGCCGGGCTTTGTGTAATGGCTCTCCCAGACACAGCGCGACCTCACCCCCAATACCGGGAGAGACGAACCCCTACCGATCCGCTCACTGCCTCCATGTGGCTCGGGACTGTACCCAATTAAAACCTGTTTGCATGACTCCTTTGAGCCGTGGTAGGGTAGTAATCAAAGCACAGTGGGAACTCACACGAGACAAATGACGATCTCAGGTCGATGTTCTAATCTGTACACATGTCACCAGGGAACTGCTATCTGACGTCAGGTATAATACCAACTAGCATGTTCCCGGCGAGTCCTATCCGGTGTCCTCATAACCCAATAAGCACCTGTATACATCTTAGGTGAACCAACTGACACCAATGGCTTGTGAGACTGTAAGCACCAGTCCCTCGTCGGGGTCTCGACTGTATACACTAGTCTACTAATGGAGTATCGATGCCCAGTCTTGAAACTCCCATGACTAAGGACACTTTAAGGATGTGCTTATAGACCCCAGCTCCCACGTATATGATTGCCATCATACTGCTGGCCGTCAAGCAAGAATCTTAAGGGCTCTATCAACGTGCAATAGTGACCTGTAAGGTCACCTAAAGCTGTACACGATGATAAAGACAAACTAGATAGCATACTATCATCTCGAGTAAGATTGTCCTACCGGCAAAGGTCCTCCCTCAATCATTGCAATCACGTGCCTGTGATCCAATAATTGACTCTGAGGGCACTATATCCAACAACATATAACCTAATCGATATCAAATTATCGCCAGATTAGAATACGGTATCACATACTCGTATTTAATCAGGCCCCCGCACATCTCAGCATATGTGCCCTACTTCGTTTCGCTTGAGCTAGGAAACCTCTGTGTGGGACTCTAAAGACTCGTCAATACGCTAACATTTGGTAATGATCACATCAGTTACCCACAAGCCGCCAGCGGTATTAGCTGGACGTAACGGCTACCCAGGTATTGAGCAATTAGAAGATCAACAAGCAAGCTTGTCCAAACTCCCATGAAGCCTATAAGTAACACTTACCGTACAGTCTGGTCTCTTTGTCTGATATGTCGGATATCGAGTCTAGGGGTGGAATCGTCAGACCCCAGTAACTTGATAAGTCATGTCGATGTATGGCTCATAATGGTTCGAGAAAATACTGATAACACTTACCAGTAAATCAGCCATGGCCATGGACTTACTGTTATAGCTAATCGAGCATAGCGCAACATCAACTCCCTATACCGGGAGAGGCGAAACCCCTCCTATCACTCATTGCCTCCATTTGACTCGAGACTGTACCCAAAATCCACCTGTTTGCATGACTCCTTTGAGCCGTGGTAGGGAGGAAATCAAAGCACAGTGGGAACCACACAAGATACTATGATAATCTCGGGTCTACGGACTAACCTGTACCAGTGTCACCAGAGAACTGCTATCTGACGATAGGTATAGTACCATCTTGGAGTTCTTGGCGTGTCCTGTTCGGTGTACTCATTCTCTAATGAGCACCTGTGTACAATCTTTGATGTCAAACACCAATGGTTATGGGATCAACCATCGCCCCCTATAGGGTCAAGAAACGTACATACTAGTCTACTCTGGAATATCGATGCCCTTTCTCGACACTCCCTCGACTAAGAACGGTTAAATGATGTGCTTGTGGACTACACAAGTCCCAGTAGTATGATCCGTATCATAGTCCTGGTAGTCAAGAAAACATCCTAAGGGCTTTATCAACATGTATCAGAGAGACAGTATAATAATACAAGTGTACATGTTAAGATAAAGAGCAACCAGATAGCATTCTATCATGTCGAGCAAGAAAGTCCTCTCTATATATGTCCAAGCATCTACTATATCATACAATAATGGCCTCTAGGGTATACATATTCCTAACAATCTCCCACTTGCACAAAGGCCAGTTGTTGTAGTATCTCATACCCAACATCCCAAAAAGTCTCTCAAACTGTGTCTGGAGGAGGGCCTTCGTGAGTGGATCTGCTGTGTTATCCTTCGTGTCAACTCTCCTGACCTCGATCTCCTATCGATCTACTATCTTTTGGATCAGGTGATACCGTCTATGAATATGTCTGGATCTTTGATAGGACCGGGGTTCCTTGGCCAAAGCCACAGCTCCAATGTTATCACAATACACAGGTATTGGATGCTCAATGGATGGAACCACACCAAGTTCAGCAATGAAATTCTTCATTCAGACAGCCTCTTTGGCAGCATCGTTGGCAGCGATGTATTCAGCCTTCATCGTCGAATCTGCTACAGTATCTTACTTGGAACTCTTCCAACATACCGTCCCTCCATTGAGGGTGAAGACAAAATCCGAGACCGACTTACTGTCGTCCTTATCACTCTGGAAGCTCGAATCGGTAAAGGACTCCACCTTGAGTTCTCCGTTACCATACACCAAGAACATTTCTTTAGTCCTTCTCAAGTACTTAAGAATGTTCTTTACAGCTGTCCAGTGCTTTTTCGCAAGATCTGATTGATATCTACTCACTACACCTAGTACGTAAGCTACATCCGGTCTGGTACATAACATCGCATACATGATAGACTCGACTGCCGAAGCATAGGGTATCGCTTGCATGCGAGCCCTCTCCAAATCAGTATTGGGAGACATCTCTTTGGAGAGAGTGATTCCTGAACAAGCAGGTAAATTACCATGCTTAGAATCTTCCATACTAAACCTCTTTAGTATGGTGTCAATGTATCTAGATTGGGAGAATCCCAACATCCGTTTAGATCTATCCCTATAGATCTTTGTCCCCAGGATGTCGGAGGCATCACCCAGATCTTTCATGGAGAACTTTTGTGATAAGAAGAGCTTGACTGAGTGTAGTATAGGAACATCGTTTCCTATTAAGAGTATGTCATCCACGTACAATACGAGAAAGAAAACCTTACTCTCTACTACCTATTTGTATATACATGGTTCATCTATGTTCTTGATGAAATCAAACTCTTTGATCGCTTCATCAAAACAGATATTCCAGCTCCGCGATGCCTGCTTTAATCTATACATGGATTTAAACAGCTTGCACACCTTTCCGTTGCTCCCACTGTCTACGAAGCCTTCTGGCTATGTTATGTACATGCTCTCTTCTAAATCACCATTTAGAAAAGCGGTTTTGACATCCATCAGCCAGATTTCGTAGTCATGGTATGCAGCAATGGAAAGTAGGATCCTGATGGTTCTACAAAATTGTCAGTTATAGTTTGTGTAGCTGGAACTTCTTCCAGTTCTACCTCATTACCACTAATTTCTTTCACAAGAAATTCTTTTTCTAAAAAGGTGGCATGTTAAGAAACAAACACTTTTTGTTCCTCAATATGGCAGAAGATATATCCATATGAATCCTTTGGATATCCTACAAGCTTGTACAAAACAGACCTTGCCTCGAACTTGTCCGTATTTTGCTTTTTAACATAGGCCAGAGAACCCCATATCTTAACTCGTTTAAGAGATGGTCTCTTCCCATTCCATATCTCATATGGAGTGGTAGGCACGGATTTGGTTAGAACCCTATTCAATAGGTATGCAGCTGTCTCAAGTGCATAACTCCAAAAGGAAATAGGTAACTCGGCAACACTCATCATAGGGCGCACCATATCTAATAGGGTACGATTTCTCCACTCCGATACTCCATTGTGCTGTGGTGTATACGGAGGAGTAAGCTGAGAGAGAATCCCATTCTCTTTTAAGTAATCTCGGAATTCCATGCTTAAGTATTCTCCTTCCCGATCAGATCGAAGGATTTTAATACTTTTACTCGTCTGGTTATCCACTTTGCACTTATATTCCTTGAATTTCTCAAAAGATTCAGATTTGTGTTTCATCAGGAACACATGTCCGTATCTTGAGAGATCATCGGTGAATGTAATGAAGTACGAGGAAGCATTCCTGGCATGTGTAGACATAGGACCGCATACATCACTATGTATCAGTTCCAAAAGTTCAGTAGCTCTTTCTTCGTGTCCTGTAAACGGAGTTTTGGTCATCTTGCCTAGAGACATGACTGACAAGTTTCATAAGATGTAAATTCAAACTGATTCAAATATCCATCTTTATGCAACTTAACTAGTCTTGTCTCATTGATATGACCTAGTCTACAATGGCACAAGAAGGCTTCGTTCATTTCTGAACTTTTCCTCTTGTGTGTGTTCTGTATGTTTCGAACTGTAGTTTGATTTAGAACGTATATACCGTTACATAACGTACCAAACCCAATCAACACTTGATTTAGAAAAATGTTCATAATATTTTCCTCCAATACAAAGTTATATCTTTCTTTATGCAACAAAGAAACTGATATAATATTGCACATCATTTTTGGTACGTAATAACAGTCGTTCAGAATCAATGTATTACCATTTGGTAATACTAGGTGATATTTGCCAACTGCTTTGGCTGCAACAATTGCTCCATTCCCTACCTTGAGAGACATATCACCATTTTCCCAGTTCTCTACTTCTTCTTAACCCATGTAATAAATTACAAACGTGGGATCCTGATCCGGTATCCAATACTCGGGATGTAGAGCATACTGAGAAACAGTTCTCGGTAACGAACACACTCGAAGAAGATGCATAATCACGCTCTTTCTTCGTTCGGGTTGCGAGGGAATCCTGATATTTCCCTATTCCTTGCTAAGACTTATGACAGCCATAAGATAGAGCGGAACCAACGTTCTCCAGCTCAGTATAATAAGCGGGTTCGGTTAATACATCCATATTATTATCTTGATTAAGGCGTTTCATGGTCGCTACCAGGAGAGAGAGAGAGAGAGAGAGAGGATAACACTTTTGCGTGCGCTCTGTGCAAGATTAGATTAGTTATTATCTTATCTAATTAGGATAGCTCTCATTGTTTTTATCCAATCTTCCTTCAAAACCCAAAAGGTAAGATTAGCCGGGATTAATTATACCCTACAAGTTCGCCAATCGGTCAGCCAGGCAGGTATTGGTAATCCGAGGGAGTCTCCCCATGCTTTCGCATGGAACTAATTAAATAACCTCGTTTCCGCAGGGGCATAACCCCGTTAACACCTTTCTTAGACACCTACTGGATTAGCTAATTGTAAAGTGGAAAAACTCTCCCAGGAGTAACTCTTACTCACTGTGGGTATCGGGATCTAACTATCTCATAGAAGGTATGCAATCTCATTGCAAATTTCAACACTTGAAATTTCCAATATTTGTTTTTTACCCCTAGCAACTTATGACCTTAACAAGACCAACAAATCATAAGCGCTAGTCAAGTTCAACCCATCATTTCATGATTGAATTAAACCCATCCATACGACCCTTAACAAGTTCAACAAAGCCGTATGACTACCCTAATCCAATCGCATCACATGCTGCAGATAAGCACTAATCAGCTTCCGCACACTACTCCTTGACAAGGTCAATAAACACAGCATGAATACTAAATAGTTCTTATCTGAAATGACGGAGGATTACTACTGGTTTAGTAGAAAACCTTTAATGTAATGAACTTGATATCGTTGTAGAATCTAGTGATTTGAAAAGGAGTGGTTTTTGTAGCATTTGCTAGTTTTGCTAAAGAGGTCACTCCCGGTGAAGGGATCTCGGCTCTTTCCTCATCGAATGAGGTGCTAGATATTCATCAAGGAATACCACTATGCAAATCAAGAACTAGAGAAGCTATCAAAACAAAACCGAGTGGGTTGTAGTATTTACTAAAGAGGTCACTCCCGGTGAAGGGATCTTGACTTTTTCCTCATCGAATGAGGTGCTGGATATTCATCAAGGAATACCACTATGCAAAGCAAGAACTAAAGCTACCTTTTTGAAAATTTTGATTCTAAAAAATCTCTAGGTTTCTTTTCTTTCCATTAATCTCATTAATGAAGTCCCATCATTTATGTTTCCCTAAACATCACAGAAAAGAAATGAAAATAGAACGTACGCTTATGCCATTCGCATTCGCCACGGGGCCCCGTCATGCACCGTTAGGTTACTTAATTAACGGAAGAGCGGGGGCTGGACTAGCGCGGGAGCAAAACATAAGTAACGTTTATTATACATATCATATATATAGCATTCGTCTCACGCAGATATATGATCACATCACAGAACTCAAGCAGCAGAAGTCAACATATGAAATATTGGATATATTAGGAGATCCGTGTTTTAAATTAAGCCAGTAATGAAAAACACGGATTCCACGGTCGTGATGAATAGCCAAATCCACATCCTTAGACCCTTACGAGAGCGGAAATCAACCCTGCCAATTCTAGAGTTAGGAGACCCGGTCTCGACTCCTGTTCATATCAGAATTTTGCATTATTATATTCCCCATTCGTAATCAAATTGCAAATAAATAGGTGCTTTTGATCCATATCTGCTAAATAGTTGCAGGTTACGGGTCTTAGAACAATACAGTGAAATTCAGGAAAAGACGCTACAAATGTGAGATTGCGACCAACAAATAGATGAATCTGTACGATGCCGCCTACCAGTTTAAGGAACAAACAACGATCAATGAACAATTCAATGCATAAAATACAAGGGCAGCACAAGATTCAAGACTTCAACGCGAAGCTTACGGTAAAAGTCCACAAATTCTGCACTGTTGGAAATCTGAAAGAAAGTAGAAAAGATTCTAAAGAACCAAGAGAAGAGAACAGAAGGAAATAGCAATATGAAGCAACCCTGAGAATTTGAGCCAATGATCCCTCAAGATGGCCGCGGATCCGCGGCCAAACATAGCATTCCGCCGCGGTTCCGAGGCTGTGCAATGCACATGTCGGTGGATAAGTCGGTGCTTTGACTCGGTCTTTAGGGTTGTTTTGTAATTTCATGTATGGATCAGATGTAAACCCTAGGGTTTCTCCTATCTATAAATAGGAAAGTTGAGAGCCTAATTAGGTGTGTGCCTCTTTTGGGTGCCTCTTTTGAGATGCCTCTTTTTAAATTCTAGATTAAAATTTAATTTTCTTGTAATCGTCAAGAGGTCATCAATAAAGGTATTTCTATTTTTTATAGTGCATTCTTTTATCAGAATTTAATTCCTGAATTTTTATCTGTCTTTTATTATCTGCAACTTAGATAGTCTTTTAAAATTATAAAAATGAATCTTATCATAATTTCGCTAATGAGTGAGTAATTCCTTACTTGTTAGGGTTAGGATCGGGAAGCTTTGAGAGAAGGAAATCTCCCTCCCTCGTTTCTTTTCCCAAATAATTTTATTTAAAGGACTCTCTTTAAATCAACTATAATCCGCTCACTACGGCACCCTATCCTACAAGATAGCGGTGATTCCCTAGTTAGACCGGTTGTGCTTGAATTAACCAGAGGTTAGGGCTAAGAGCCAAGAACGGACGGACAAGGACCAAAGGGAAGAAACTTAGTTTCTTCCTGGTCGTGCTAATCCCCGTTGTTGACTATTACCCTAACACCTATATTCTTAATTAGGGCATTGATAGAAGCGAGAAGAATCTCTTTTTCGAACTAACCTAATCCTAAACCTAGCAAGCCTTTTTATCAATTTATTCTCATTCATAGATCTACAACAAAACCACCAACTTTTTGATCGGATTAATTCGTTAGAACATAAAGAAAATAAATCCATCTCCCTGTGGACCGACCCGCACTCAACCGGCTAGCTACCAAGCGACACCGTCTTGATTGCGGTATATTCTATAATTTTGATTTAAAACGCATACACAAAATCTCTTATCAATCAAATGGCGTCATTGCCGGGGAGACGGTAGTCTCCTTTTTTGTGTAATTTCGGGTTAATAAAAAAAATTAAATTTTTTTTTATAAAAATTGAAAAATTTTAAAAACAGTAAAAATAAAATAAAAATAAAAATCATATTGTTATTTTTTGAGGGGTATTGTATGAATTGTGCAGGAACAGAAGACGGACAGATTTAGATCTAAAAAAAAACCCAGTGAACAAATCAATAAACAGAAAATCTGAACAGACGGAGGAGAATCATAACAAAAAACAGAAAATTTTTGGAGATCCAAACTAACAGAACCACCGCGGAACCGCGGCGGATATATGCAGTTGACCGCGGAACTGCGGTCAACCAGTGACGTCAGCATCCCAAAATTCTCTGTAAGTATTTTTGTCCTCTCTTCTACCCTCTGAACTCCACTGAAAAATTTTCCTGCAGGGTTCTTTGCGCAAAATTCTTCTCCCACTCCAATAAATTGTTTTTGTGCAGGATTCTTTGCGCTGCCAAATAAAAAAAAAAATTGCAAATGTTTTAGATTTTGTGTCAATTGCTTTGCATATTTAAAACAGAATATAAAGGGGCTATAACACCAATCAAGATTGGGTAGGGATTTCATTACCCTTCCTAGGACCCTAAAAATCACAAAAAGCATATGCATCAACCCTCGAGTTAATTAAAAAATATTTAGACTCAGCCAATAAGGACTGTCGCGCTCAATAGGACAAAGGAAGGTTGTGGGCAATCGGTCGTTTATCTAAACCTGACTTTGTGGTGCCTAGGCTAGACAAGTGGGAAAGGTAATTTTAAAAGGCCCATCTCACGGTGACTCATGAGCGGATCCCTCCTTTCTTTACTTGTGCTTACCTGGCCACAATTGGCGGTGAAGAGGCGATTTGAGGGATATTTCACAACTTGTCGCTTTGGACCAGTTAGGAGCAGTCTAGTTGACCTAGGAGACCCTAGCTCTAGGTTTGATTGTGCATGTTTAAACTGTGGTTGTTTGAAATTGTGTTGTAGTTTCGTACAAATTTTTGCAAAAACTCTTTCAACACTTTCAAAAAATTTCAAAACTCCAAAACCAAAATTTTAAAAAAAATATATAAAAAAATAATAAAAAATCATCACATTCTTTTTCTTCTTCTTTCTCACATCATAGGTACCCCACCTCGCAAAACTCTTGTCGAACTTTGGTACCCTCAACCAGACATTACTTCCTATGCGCATTGTTTTGGTCGAATTTCGGACGACCCCTCCATGCCCAAAATTTCTTTGAAAGATCGAATATACGTGTCTAGGAGAAACAGTTGGAATCCGCAATCCACTTTGTATCAACCGTTTCAGCCTTCACCACCTTCTTACGTTGATACTACTTATTCGAGTCCTGTTGTAACCCCGAAACCTATGTCTATTGCTGAACATATTGAACAATCTCGTAACCGATATTTCACTCCTTTCACCACTTGGATCAAAAATTCCATTCACTTTCTTATCCAAATGTTGATCCTACTGCCTAACCATTCAATTCCTACCAGTCCTACCCGACTTTCGCACCTTCCCTAGACATTGCTTCTACACAGCCATTTGGGAGTTTCCAGTATCCAAACGACTTTGAATCTTTTACTGAAACCCCTTCACAACCCATGTCTAGTCTGGAACAGTCGTTGGAAGATTTTATGGTAGCGTCAAGATAACAAATTAGGGATTTGAATGCATCCATGGCCGCCCTTATACAACCTAGTGACCCGGTAGCTAGTTTCTAACTAGCTCCAAATTTTCCAATGTATGATGAGGCGGTTGGACGGATTGAGAATTTTAGTGGAGAGAGTGAGATGTGCACCCTTCCAAATCAAACCTACCCATCCCCAATTGAATGCCACAACTCCAGTTTTGAATGTCTATCAAGTGTTCCAAATGATTCACTAGTTGAAAATATAACGGTTAATGAGTTGTGCGACTTTGTAGTGTTTGATTTACCTGATTGTGAAGGGTCCCTTTCGAGTGAAACCATCATCAATCCATTTGACCTCTACACCTCCACTCTAGAACCTGAATTGATTGATATCCATGATTTTGATGAGGTGTCTGAGAAATTTAATTTTCACTTGATCGAGAATATTGACGCTGGGAATATTTTGGATGATGAACCCACAAATTTGGATGAGTTTTTCTTTCCAATTCATCATCCCGAGACATTAAATGTTTTTCCCGAACTTCATATGCGTCTTGAATTTGATGAGAATTGCATGGATAAGCTAAATTTTAAGGAGAGTATTGAGGATAGTATTGAGGATGAACCAGTTTTATTTGATGAGTCGGATTTTCCAATTCATCCTCCTGAACCTTTAACTGTTACACTTCCTAAATCAATCCCCTTCATCCTTTCCGTCGTTCCGACCGCGCAAGAAACCGTATCCCTTTCATTTTCAATGTCTGGTTTACCAAGTTCAACGTACCCATGTTTTCTCACGAATCTTGAAGGATTTGACCTCATTTCTCAGTGGGTTGATAGATTAGCACAATCGCTTTTTACACATCGGTCATTACAAATTGTGCTAATTTATACACTCCATTTCCACTCTCAAGTTCGTATTCCACTTCTTTCTCCCACTTTCTCCGGTTCTTCTTCTAATCTTCCTTTAATGATACCGAGTGTTAATGAATCACAATCCGATATTTTGAGTTCGATAATTCTAGAAAAACAACTTGATTTAGACTCTTTTGAAAATAAGGTAAATGAGCCTTACGACTATCCTACCTTCATAATTTTTGAAAAAACAAGTGTGTTGAATTCTGGTGTGACACTTATTGACATTGAAACGTTCAATCGGACTATCGATGGAAGTTTCGAAGATATTTTCGCCGACGAACTCGCATTCCTAAACGACACGGATTTTGTGATTATTCAACATTCACCTGAAGAAGTCGAACCAAAACCACCTTTTCTTTCTCCCTTCCGCCATTCTTCTCCTCCACCGAGACCGTATACTGCTTCTATCTCCACACAGTCTCGTGCGTTTCTCATTTCTTTTCTCTACACTCCATTCTTTCACCAACCACACCATTATAACGATAAAATTTTTGAATGGTTGGTGCTAACCTTTGGCCTGTGTAAGGCCTTGTATAGCTTGATACTGTGTTTTTCTCCTCCCTAACTCTGAACTTTAACGCTTCAACAGTGGAAACACTGTTTCACTTAAGTTTGGGGGGACCTTTTTGTATATATATTTTGTTTTCTTTTTCTGTTAACGATAAAAAAAAACTTAATAAATAAATAAGCAGGGAAGTGTCGACAACCTTAACCCTCTTAGTGTAGCCTGACAGTGAGGGCACTGTCAAGTTTAAGTTTGGGGGTATGCTCGGTAAGCTTTCTTCCTTCGCATTCATGTGTATATTTTTGCATTTGCATACTTATTTTAAAACCCATAAAAATCATAAAAAATTTAAAAATTATAAAAATTGAAATAATTCAATTTTGGCCATATTTGACTTAAGTTCAACAAGACGGTTGAATAGTAGGGAAAAACTAGATCCTAAATTTAGTAAATTAAAAACCCTAAAAATAATCTTTCTTAAAGTTTAACTGTAGAAAATATATGTCCTTGTAGTTTATTTAGAATTAGGCAAATTTTAAGTTTAGTTCTTGGGCTAAGTCAAAATAAAGGAAGAGTATTGAAATTTTTATTTGAAATGTAAGTCTGAAAAATAATTCCAAATCTTAAGTCTAAATTCTGAAAATATATATCCTACAACCTGCACAAACACGCACCTTGAAACTTGGAATAGTAGAGAATACCTTGAAATGCTCTTGTCTAAAATCCTTAGTATTAGAAAAATATAAATTAAAAGTATAAGTGTGAATAAGAGATAAAAAAATGAACACTGGTTTTGTAATTACTTAAGGCTGCGTAAAATTAATATATATATATATATATATATATATATATATATATATATATATATATAGCGAGGGTGTTTTATCACCTAGTGCCTTAGACCGACTGGTTTAGGAGTCACTGCTAAAGACTTAAGTATTACAAGACAAGGAATTACGCCTTAATGCGCTAACACATTTTATAATCGATCGTTGGTACCTCAAGAAGTATTAATGATCGCATGAAGGATGTGTGAGCAATTTCATCTAAAATCCATCAACTAAAAGTACTTTGGACGATGGACAAGAGTATGATAGCTTGAATTGAATTTCCAAGTATAGGGATGATACATACACACATGTAGGGGTATATGATTGGGGTTTGGATGAGAGATAGGGATGAAAGATGGGGCTTATACCTTCAGTAGAGATGATAAAAATTCCTAAGTTGAGATGGAACCTTAGAAGGAAAATTCAAGTGATGCTAAAAGCTAAATAAATTTACAGAATATTTACACTCTTAAGTTAAATGATAAGTGAGTGTGAAAAATACGGGATGATAATTTCTAAGTTGAAGATAATAGAAATTCTTGCTAGAACACCGAATTGAAGAATGAAAGTCAACAGGCCAAATTGATCGGATTTTGTAGGTATTATCCGCTGAAAACCCTCAGGAGACAACACTCCTCCTACTAGGGACACCTAGAGGTTTAACGGCTTGTTGCACGAGCTCAGTGCAATCGTGATCCCCTGCGAAAGTGAGGTTAGGATTTTTCGAGAATAAAGTTGGTTTTGCTCGGGACGAGCAAAAGATAAGTTTGGGGGTATTTGTTCATATCAGAATTTTGCATTATTATATTCCCTATTCTTAATCAGATTGCAAATAAATAGGTGCTTTTGATCCATGTCTGCTAAATAGTTGCAGCTTACAGGTTCTCAGAACAATACAGTGAAATTCAGGAAAAGACGCTACAAATGTGAGATTATGACCAACAAATAGATGAATCTGTACGATACCGCCTACCAGTTTAAGAAACAAACAACGATCAATGAACAATTCAATGCAGAAAATACAAGGGCAGCACAAGATTCAAGACTTCAACGTGAAGCTTACGGTAAAAGTCCACAAATTCTGCACTGTTGGAAATCTGGAAGAAAGTAGAAAAGATTCTGAAGAGCCAAGAGAAGAGAACAAAAGGAAATAGCAACATGAAGCAACCCTGAGAATTTGAGCCAATGATCCCTCAAGATGGCCGCGGATCCGCGGCCAAACATGGCATTCCGCCGCGGTTCCGCGGCCGTGGAATGCACGTGTCGGTGGATAAGTCGATGCTTTGACTCGGTCTTTGGGGTTGTTTTGTAATTTCATGTATGGATCAAATGTAAACCCTAGGGTTTCTCCTATCTATAAATAGGAAAGTTGAGAGCCTAATTAGGTGTGTACCTCTTTTGGGTGCCTCTTTTGAGATGCCTCTTTTTAATTTCTAGATTAAAATTTAATTTCCTTGTAATCGTCAAAAGGTCACCAATAAAGGTATTTCTATTTTTTATCATGCATTCTTTTATCAGAATTTAATTCCTGAATTTTTATCTGTCTTTTATTATCTTCAACTTAGATAGTCTTTTAAAATTATAAAAATGAATTTTATCATAACTTCCCTAATGAATGAGTAATTCCTCACTTGTTAGGGTTAGGATCGGGAAAGTTTGAGAGAAGAAAATCTCTCTCCCTCCTTTCTTCGCCCAAATAATTTTATTTAAAGGACTCTCTTTAAATCAACCATAATCCGCTCACTACGGCACCCTATCCTACAAGATAGCGGTGATTTCCTAATTAGACCGGTTGTGCTTGAATTAACCAGAGGTTAGGGCTAAGAGCCAAGAACGGATGGGCAAAGACCAAAGGGAAGAAACTTAGTTTCTTCCTGGTCGTGCTAATCCCCGTTGTTGACTATTACCCTAACACCTATATTCTTAATTAGGGCATTGATAGAAGCGAGAAGAATCTCTTTTTCGAACTAACCTAATCCTAACCCTAGCAAGCTTTTTTATCAATTTATTCTCATTCATAGATCTACAACTAAACAACCAACGTTTTGATCGGATTAACTCGTTAGAACATAAAGAAAAGGAATCCATCTCCCTGTGGACCGACCCGTACTCAACCGGCTAGCTACCAAGCGACACTGTCTTGATTGTGGTATATTCTATAATTTTGATTTAAAACGCATACGCAAAATCTCTTATCAATCAACACCTCGAGATGGTCTCCTATTGGACTCTAGAACTCGGTTACTTGTGCTCCCCGCCTTGGGTCTATCCTAATGCGGAAAAGTAAATAATATACATCAATGGTGACATCGTCCTCAACCCGGAATTGTCCCAATAAAGGAATATTATATACAATTTTACATGAATGAAAATTGAAAAACTCTCATCTCACGCAAAAACCCCCGGCTATTCAATCACGACGATCCAATATAACATATCACAGCAACACATAACATCACATGTCATCAACGTAAGTAAATATGCGTATCCTGAATTCCATTGACATATAGCAACAAGATCGGGGATAGCCCACATATTACACTTACGGTCGAAGAAAAGAAAAGAAAACTACAATAATTAGAATCCGCATTAACCTTAGATATCATAAGCCCAGAATATCTCATATTCCGGATTTCATGCCTAACCCTATAAACTTGTATTTTAGTCTCAAATCGAAAACACTTTTCAATTACTTAGTCGGGTTTTTCAACAAGATTCCCGACTACCTGATCGAATGCTCGTCGGGAACTTTAGTAGATGGCCGCACCCCCGATACCTTCGATGAAGTGCACTTAGGCGGAATACCATGGCCGCGAGCACCCTAGTAGATGGTTTTGGCAACGAAGTTTTCCTAAAGTCACTTGGTCGGGGCAATGGGGCATGGCTATCTAGTAATGTTATCCGGCAAGTATTCGCATACTATACGCAATTGTGACGGAGTTTTGATCCGAATCAAAACTTCGTAGTAATCGGTCAATAGAGACTAAAACACTAGATTTATAAAACACTAACTAGTTTTCTCAAAACTAATTCTTGTGGATTCCAAATATTGTATCACATATCAAACTTAAACCCGAAACAATGTTAAAATTGCGACTACGAAACACTCTGAATTGACCCAATATAAAGATAACATCACATGCAATCTGGGCAAAAACAAACATAACCTGAAACCCTAAATCCAAGAGACTGAACACCACAAAAAAAATGAAGACTAAAGTCCAATATAGGACTGGCCAGGCTGGGAATTCTATAGATGTAGCCGCCCAAATGTTTGAAGATTGGTTTCGTTTTTCTCTGGTGTTCAAATTACATCATATATAGCATTCTGCACTTGTTTAAAATTTTTTTAGAGGACTTTTAAAAAACAACAGAATCTTGGATTTTGGTTTAAAAATTTCAGAATTATTTCGGTTTCGTAATTCTATTTATATCGTCTAATACTCTAGCTTGGCTCTGATACCATAAAAGTGTTTCCTAGCACCACTGGGTCTTCACAAGCATCATGCATGCTATTTTAAAAATTTGGTGTGCTAGGCTATATTAACCTAGAATCTTAACTAGAGTATTAGGGTTTAATGCATCATAAAAGAAGTTTTACACTAAGAGATGGAGATTACAACCTTTGTAGACCAAGTCCTTCTCTTCTAAAACACCGGATAGTAGTCCCTACGACTCCTCGTAGCTCTACTTGAAGAAGGAACAAGCTTGCTTCGCGATCTTCGTGTCGAAGATGATCCATCCGAAGTTTCTCTAGTTCAAGCTACCTCTTCACTAATCTACTATTAGTGAAGTAAACAACCTAGTCTATAGTGCTAATCTAGAGTAGGTTGATGAAGTAGAGGTTTTAGCTCACTAAGTAATCTCTAAAGTCCTAAGGTTCACAACTCATGTGGGGGTTAGGACTTTGGAGGAGGAGGATGAAGAAGATGGAGAGAGCTGGAGAGAAAATGAGTTAGCACGAAAATCAAGCAAGTTAAGAGAATGGCCCATCTCACACTCACTTATGGAACCATGGATTGTTTTCATATTGAAAATTGGAACCATACTTCAATAGTGATCATAAATCAATAAAGAAATAATAAGAGACATGCTTCACCCATGTTTAAAATATCTCCCCATTTTCCACCTCTTTTTCTATTTTCTCAAAATAGAAAATCCATACACATCACACACACACACACACACATATTAATATATATAAAGAGAAGAAAAATAATTAGTGAGCTTAATATTAGTTAATATATAATTATATCAAATATAAATATATATCAAATTATTAAATCAACATTTGATTTAATAATCCGGTTATATCACATATAACCGACTAATATCATTTATCTGTATATCACATTATCAAATCAACACTTGATTCAATAATCCGGTTATATCACATATAACCTAATCGATATCAAATTATCGCCAGATTAGAATACAGTATCACATACTCGTATTTAATCAGGCCCCCGCACATATCAGCATATGTGCCAAACTACATTTCGCTTGAGCTAGGAAACCTCTGTATGGGACTCTAAAGACTCGTCAATACGCCGGCAGTAGGTAATGATCACATCAGTTACCCACAAGCCGTCAGCTGTACTAGCTGGACGTAACCGTAAGCCGATGTCGCGCACCCCGCGTGTTTGTGGGGAGGCGAAATATGCAAAAAAAAAAATTTCAAAGCTCACAACACTGACTTGAACTCCAGGATCGATACTAAACCCTAACTAGCTAACTTGCAATGAGGTTTAGCTACTCGGATGAAAGTTATACCTCACGATACCAAGTCCTTCGGGTCTTCTTCACTGTCCTCCACCTCGTCGTCAGCTCCAAGGATCGAAACGGATCGGGCAACCTCGACGGCCTCCTCGAGTCAAAGACGATCCACCCGAAAGTCTATAGTCCGAGCTCCTACCTCAAATCTGAGATAACTACGGCTTCTCGTTCGCTAAACTAGAAGTCCTAGAGGGTGTAGAGTGAGAAGATGGAGTGATTTGTCTCTTGGAACCCTAGGATTCTCAACACATGAAAGGATTAGGGTTTGAAGAAGAAGAAGAACACTTGAGGAAAAGCTAGTGGAGAGTGAGCAAGTGAGTGAGAATGTTCTCTAGTTTGTGATGAATAATCCACACTTAACAAATATCTAGAATGCTTGATAAAATATCTAGTGTGCGCAATGACCACACTTAGTGAGTCATGGCATGAGTCATGCCATGAGTAAGATCCATGTCATACTTAATGCAAAGTTCCACCTCATTTCCTCCACCCAATTTAGGTTTAATCCAATAAAGAATAAACCCTAATTAGGTGTCCTCTTCTAGAAGCAAATCCGCGGAATTACGAGAATTCCCCTCATCCGTATATACATACCCGCATCCGCATTCCGAAGAATATGAATACAAAGAGACGAAAATAATCCATCAATATAATACTAGGATCTAGCTTAAACCAAAGCCCACCAGTATTATCCTCCCGATCATCATACGCGCATAAGTGCACGTACGTGATCGAAGCCCTGCCGTAAAAACCATACGGCCTCTACAGCTTTTGCCCGGTGCAGAGAAACCCTCTATATGGGACTCTAATGACTAAACACTACGCTGGCAGTGGGTTTAACCATAAGCCGCAAGCGGTACTAGCTGCACGTAACGGCTACCCAGGTATGTATCGATAAGAAGGCCGATGAGCTAACTCATCCGAACTCCTGCTGAGCCTGTACATGACAATCTCCGTACAGTCCGGTCTGTTCGTCTAAGAGTATCGCATATCGGGCTTAGGGACGGTAAACGTCAGACCCCTAATAGCGCAATAAATCGTGTCGGAGTGTAGCCCAAAACACCCTGAGAAACTACTGGAATACCAACCAGTAAATCTCGCTTGCCTTGGGCAAGGACTTTGTGTAATGGCCTTCCGAACACAGCGTGATATCAACCCCCAACACCGGGAGAGACGGATCCTATCTAACCGCCACTGTCTCCAAGTGCTTTGGGACTGCACCCAACTACTACCTGTTTGCACGACTCCTTTGAGCCGTGGTAGGGTAGTAATCAAAGTACAGTGGGAACACACTCGAGGCAAAGTAGCAATATCAAGTCGACGAACTAAGCTGTACTCATGTCACCTGAGAACTGCTACTCAATGATAGGTATAATACCCACCAACAGTTCCCGACGAGTCATGTCTAGTGTACTCATAACCTAATGAGAACCTGCATACTATCTCCAGTACGACGTACTAATGGCTGTGGGACAGACCATCTCCCCTGCTGGGATGAGAAGCATATACACTAGTTTACTCTGGAGTATCGATGCTCCGTCTCGATAATCCTATGACTAGGAAGCTGTATATGATGTGCTTATAGATTACACAGCCCCCACTAGTGTGACTGCCATCACAACGCTGGTAATCAAGCAAAGATCCTAAGGGCTCCACCAATATGTATAAGCGATATGCTAAGAAACACATGCACATATTGAGGTAGAAACAAACCAGGTAGCATACTACCATTTCGAGCAAGACTGTTACTATATCCGTGTATATCCCAAGCTTCCATTAAGTAATATACAAACCAGTATGATACGATAATGGCCTCTAGGGCATATATCACTAACATTCTCCCACTTGCACTAAGGTCATATACTGGCATATCGCAGACCTAAGATCTCGAATAGCCTCTCGAACTCTGTCTGAGGGATGGTCTCTGTGAGTGGATCTGCAGTGTTGTTCTCCGTATCTACTCTCCTCACCTCGATCTCCCGGAGATCAACGATCTCCCTGATCATGTGGTACCGCCTCAAGGTATGTCTAGATCTCTGATGGGATCTGGGTTCCTTCCCTATAGCTATAGCGCCGTATGTTGTCACAATACTAAAGTATTGGACCAACAATGGAAGAAACGACCTGAAGTTCGGTTAAGAACTTCCTCATCCAGACTGCCTCTTTTGCGGCGTTTCATGCAACGAACTACTCTGTTTCCATCGTCGAGTTTGCAATGGTGTCCTGCTTGGAGCTCTTCCAATAGACCGCCCCTCCATTGAGGGTAAAGACATAACCCGATATGGACTTGGAGTCATCTTTATCACTCTGGAAGCTGGAGTCAGCAAAGGCCTCGATCTGGAGGTCTTTTTCGCCATATACCAAGAACATCTCCTTAGTCCTTCTCAGGTACCTGAGAGCGTTCTTTACTGGTATCTAGTGCTTCTCCCCTGGGTTTGACTGATACCGGCTTACCACGCTGAGTGCGTAAGCAACATCTGGTCTGGTACACAACATCGCATACATTATAGAGCCTACCGCAGAAGCGTAGGGTATAGATGTGATGTGAGACCTTTCCAAATCAGTCTTGGAAGACATCTCTTTGGAGAGGGTGATTCCGTGACAAGCTGGTAGACTGCCGTGCTTAGAATCTTCCAAACTAAATATTTTTAGTATGGTGTTGATGTACCTTGACTGTGAAAATCCCACTATCCTCTTTGATCTATCACGATAGATCTGGATCCCCAGAATGTAGTTGGCATCACCCAAGTCTTTGATGGAGGACCTTAGTGACAAGAATCCTTTGACTGATTGTAGTATTAGAGTGTTATTTCTTATCAAGAGAAAGTCATCCACGTACTCGACGAGGAATCCCACAGTTCTCCCTAAAATCTTACTATAAATGCATGGTTCATTTGGATTTTTGACAAAGTCGAATTCTTTGACCGTCTCATCAAAACAGATGTTCCAACTCCGCGATGCCTGCTTTAGTCCATAAATGGACTTAAGCAACTTGCACAATTTCCCGCTGCTCCCACTCTGATTGAAAACCTTCTGGCTGATCAATATAGACGCACTCTTCCAAATAACTATTTAGAAAAGCCGTCTTTATGTCCATCTGCCAGATCTCACAATCTTGGAATGAAGCAATGCCAAGAAGGATCCGAATGGATTTGAGCATAGCCACTGGAGAAAAGGTTTCATCATAGTCCAAACCAGGTCTTTGACGAAAACCTTTTGCAACAAGTCTAGCCTTATAGGTTTCAACTTGTCCATTTACACCAATCTTATATCTGAAGATCCATTTGCAGCCTACGGGTTTTATCCCTTCTGGAGCAATGTTCAAAGTGCATACTTTGTTGGTGTACATGGACTCCATCTCGGTCCGCATTGCATCCAGCCATTTTACCGAGTCACCGCTCTGAATGGCATGCTGGAAGCTAGTTGGCTCATCATTGTCAATGATGCAATCCTCTCTATCCCCGTCTATGAGAAAACCGTAGTATCTCTCGGGCGGATGAGACTGCCTGCTATTCTTGCGGATTGGCGCTGGGATCTCCGGTTCTTTTGAAACCTCTGGTTCTACCATACTTTCAGTAATTGTTTGTGGTTCTGGAATTTCTTCCAGTTCTATTGCGCTCCCACTGGTCCTTTTTCAAAAAATTGATTTTCTAAAAAAATGGGCATGACAAGGAACAAAAAACCATTTGTTCTTCTGCGTAATAGAAAAGATACCCCCTGGAGTTCTTTGGGTATCCCACAAACCTACACAGTACTGAGCGTGACTCGAACTTGTCCGCATACTGCTTTTTAACAAAAGCTGGACATCTCTATATCTTCAAATACTGAAAATAGGTTTTCTTCCCACTCCACATCTAATATGGTGTAGTAGGCACAGTCTTTGTAGGAACCTTATTCAAAAGATATGCAACTGATTATAGTGCATAACCTCAGAAGGATCGCGGTAA
This sequence comes from Agapanthus africanus, assembly GCA_030015575.1. Lineage (NCBI taxonomy): Eukaryota > Viridiplantae > Streptophyta > Magnoliopsida > Asparagales > Amaryllidaceae > Agapanthus > Agapanthus africanus. The sequence continues at coordinate 164,057,006 of CM057348.1, forward strand.
CTCTGCATTACTCATCATGGAACGAGCTATATCTAATAGGGTTCGGTTCCGCCTTTCCAATACACCGTTTGTAACATTTCAAAAAAAATAAAATATAACTTTTAGGAATTTTTATAATTAAATAATAAAATATTGAATATTTTAATAGGGCGGTATAATTAAATACCGATAAATTGGGAAAAATTTTGAAAAATTTTGGGAATTACTGAAAAGAGTGTGTTTTATGTGACTCATGCAAATTATGAAAGTTTATGATTTATTTGACACTATTTTAGTGCTAATCGCGATTAAAAATCGCTAATCGGATTTTATGCGTGTTTTGTGCATATGTCTTTTTTTTAGCACTTGTAACATTTTCTTCTGGCCTTCTCTTCATTTTTTGGCATGGTTGTTGTTTTATTTGAAAAGATAAAAGAAAACAAAAGGAAAAGAAAAGAAAACAATAAAGAATAGAATAGTGTGAGGTATGGGCATGAGAGAGAGAGTGAGAGGGGTTACCCTTGACTTTGGACATTTCTCCTTCATTCCTTCACCCTCATCATCTCTCCCCTCAACTCCATTTCTGCTCAGTTGTTGCCCTCTCTCTTCCTCCTCCACAAAACCCCCCAAGAACTTCATCAAAAACAACTCCAAAGTCCCTCCTCACTTCACAAAAATTGTGCACAAGCCTTCAAGCTACATTTTGGACCAAGAAAGTTTGCATTTTGGCGCTGTGGAGGATTCATGAGTGTCAAATGAGGTAATCCTTTCACAATTAGTGTAGTATTTATTTTGCTTATGCATCCTTTAAAGTTTAAAATCGATTTGGCGAAGTTTAGTGGACTTTGGGAATTCATAGAATGGGGTTAGGGTTTCCTTTAGTTGTGTTAGTGTTATTGAACCGTATTAGTGACCTTAAACCTCCCAATTTGTCAAAATCCCCGACCAAACACATATGATAAACCTGAAACCCAAAATACAGAAAAACAGAAACTGTAAATGTCGGTTTTGTGAGTTTTTAGTGGGTGCAGGGAAATCTGGGATGACCTGGAACAGATACGAGACAAACAAACAACTTTAGAGCCCAAATTGGACCAATACGAGACCACCCTGACCAGACGAGGCCCAAACTCCCTGGAAAAACCGGCCTGGCCGGAATTTTACTGTGTGTGGCCGGCCACCTTAGTGTGTTAGGTGCCCAGGTTGCTTCAGTAGGTCACACACTTCCTATACTACACTCTAGACTTGTTTGCTTACCTTGTTTTCGCCTGAGACAAAATCTGGGACCACTTTTATAGGTTGCTGTCATGTTTTTCATGATGTTTATGGATTCAAGTTTTATTATTTGTGTTTTAGTTCGATCGCTTGGCGTTTGTACGTCTATATCGAGGGTTAATTGGTTGAATTGGGAGATGTAGACCATAGGTTTTGACCTATGGGTGATTCGTGCGACATTTTGGTTTTCGCGTGTCGTTTTGGTTTTGAATTGGGTTATAATGCGATACGATACGTTATAATGTGTAGGTACCCTCACGAGGACTTCGAGACAACAAGAAAGCGTGTGGCGACGTCGGCATCGGCAAGCGAAGCTCAGGTGAGTAGTTACACGTCTACGGGGGAAGTCGGGTGGATGGCGTATAGCACCCCCGCAGTTCGAAGTATAGTGTATGGTATATATATTATATGGATATAATTATATGTTGTTGTGAGGTTACTATTATCTAGATAGACTTTGGGAGTCATGGATATTTTAGTAACATTGGATGATGGTGTCGCTAGTTAGTTTAGTCGCGAGCCCTAGAATAAGGTTTACACCCACATGCACACACATGCTTACTTGGTTATACTTGGGTGTATATGGGGATACGTATACACACACACACATACGTATGGGACTATGTATATATATACACGTATACCTACATATGGTTGATGTGGATTGTATATGGTATGTGGAGATGAGTCGATGAGATTGGGCATGGTGCCATGAGATCGGTGATATGATGTGGTTCGTATTTTGAGATACAACATGAGATTTTAGCGGGCGTTTCGGCGTATGTTTTCATACACGTATATATATTGATGGTATCAGTTTGTACTAGACTTAGATCAGTACCCCAGTTCATGAGATATGATGATAAGGATACCAGATAATTGATAAGATAAATCTGAGATTCGACACGTACCCAGATTTGGGATGCCGTACGACGGGTTTACGTACGAGCTATATATTGATGATAGATCCGCACTCTTGACTCGAGGATGTCATATTGTATATTGTATCGTATGTGATACTATTGAGGCAGGATCACCGACTATTATGTGTATATATATATCGACTCAGATTTAGGTGGTTTCCATACCCTTTCGATTAGCTTGTTAGTTAGATCTGTAGTTTACTTAGTAGATGTTAGACTAGACCCAAGTCATACCTATTTCATAACTAACGAATCATGAGTATTTTTAAGACGGGTCAAGGGATTCTACGGATATTTTCAAAAGACGCATCTTTTCTTAAAAACACCGTAGCTCTTATTTTTCTAAACCCCACGATTCGTGTTATTTCAAATGGCAAAACGGTATGATATATATATATATATATATATATATATATATATTGATGTAGATTCTTCACTGTTGTGTTTATTATTCATTTTCCGCATATTCTTGCTATTCGCATCGCATTGCATGTTTAAATGTGTTTATTATTATATTAAACCCATGCTGTCAGGACACCAGCACCATTATCGATGATGCGTATGTTCCACGTACACCTGCTTGCCGGCTCACACACTTCATCATCGATAACTGCCATGTCACTACACAGTAGAACTGTTGCATCAGGATATGACCCCTTGCATGACATACTTGCGTACGTGCATATTGTACACCCATACTTGCGTATATACCTGCTTGTACATCCATATTGGCACACTGACATTTTGTACACTCATACTTGCATACATATGTATTTGCACATACATAGATGATTCTGGCTTGATGTTGGAGATTTGGGAACCGCAAGATATATTTTAAAACTGGATTCATTTTAAAGAGAGCGGTTTTCCCTCGATATGTGCATGTTACTGTTCCATGTTGCATGATATACGGATATGCTTACATTCTATTATATGTCGCATACATCATGCTTTAGATTATACGCACTGAGATATTTGTTTTCATGAGATTTCTGAATTTGGGAACCGTGGTTATTTCAAAAGAGAGTATGTATTGATTTAAAAACCCGGTTTCCCTTGATATGATATTTTAGTGTGTCCACCATGTATTTTCTCGGTTCTGAGACGTACGACATGTGAAACCCGATTCGAGTAGTTAGATGAGGTCGATTGCGGGTACATGGTGGACCCGATATGGTACCCCGAGGCGAGAACGGATTGCTGTGCTGTAGACGGTGAGCCGGGCAGTGGGACCACTACCTACCGGTGATAGTATTTTGTAACACCCTAGGATGTGTTTAGTGGCTAATTATATTTTAATATGTGATTTTAATAAAAAGTTTACCAAATTGATTTTCAAATAATTTTTCCAATTTAATAATTTTTTTTTTTGAATTTTACCAAGCTTGCACAAACTTGTGCATGTAAATTAGGGTTAAAATTTGGGTTATACCATGTTTAACAACCATGGTGGATTAAACCCTCCTTGTTAAGACAAATGATTTTAATTAAGGTTATGTTTTGTTTAAAAATGGAAAAGGGATTTAAAATGTATTTTGGTTGACTTGAGAGAATGCATCATGGCAAGCCCATGCTTGCATTTAATGTGGCAAGAGAGAGAGAGGGATGGGGGGCTTGACCTTGGGCACCATCATTTCCTTTGTTGCAACACTCTCTCATATCTCACTCACTCTCTCACTCTCTCACACACACACAACTACATCTGCAGCAACAGCAGAAGTTGCAGCAGCAGCAGCATCAAACACCAGCACCAGAACAACAACAGCAACTACATCAGCATTTCCAGCAGCAGCAGCTCAGCCCCAGCAGCCCCAGCACATGTAGCATCAGCCGAGCAGCCCAGCACCAACACCATCAGCAACAATAACAACACCAACAACAGCAACAAGCAGCAATAACAACACCAACAACACAAACAACAACAACCAGCAGCAGCATCAGCAGTAGCAGTAACAACAGCAACAATTTCTGTAGCAGCTTCTTCTTCTTCTCTTCTTCTCCTGAACCAGCGTCGTAGGGTCAAGTGAGGTATAACTTCTGAGCTTCACTTGCTTGTATGCTAGACTTGTGCGTTGGTTTAGTTTAATTAGTGTAAATTGGTAGTTGTTATCACTAGATTTGGTGTTTTTAGCGATATTGTGGTGATTAGTGAGATCTTTGCTTAAGTAAGGTTAGTTGTGGTTAGACTAAGTTAGTTAGGTGCTATTGAGGCCAAGTAAACCTAGGTAACCCCAGATTACACCAAAATACCCTGAATTTCATGTTTGTGCAAAATGTGACTTTTAAAGCAAAAACTTAGCTTTCTGATATCTGCTGTTACCCCGGTGACTCCAGAATAAATTTGAGTGGACCATAGCCTACTAGTGACACCCTGACCCCACCACCAGAGCCCGACCCCACCATTCAACCTTCAGGCGGCCGAAATAATCTATCTGGCCGCAAATTGCGGCCAGAGCAGGGAGTTAGGAGCTAGGGGTTTCAGGGTTGGTATCTGCTATGTTTTGTAGGTCCATGGTATATATAGTTTTGTAATATTGTAACCTGGGTAGAATCTGGAACGATATATCGTTTTCTGGTGATTTTAGTTTGCGCGATACGCGAGTGGGTTTTGTGATTCAGCGTATCGCGGCGTGTCGGGCTGAGTCGTAGACGCGTGCACACACGTTCCAGCGTACCGCACACACGTGCGTTGATTCGCGACGCGAGTTTCACGTTTTGTTTCGATATCACGTTTTGCGAGATTCTTGCTTATATAATTAGATTCTTTGTGTAAATTCCAGGTTCACAGGAGGGCACGTCAGACGTCGCCAGGAAAGGGAAGCAGGTGGTCGGCTATACTTAGCACGCGACCAGGTGAGTAGATTTAATATCTACGGGAAAATCGCCCGTATGGCGTTAAACGTCAGGGCGTAATAGGAATTGTAGTCATGAGTGTTCATATAGATATACTGGTAGTATAGAACACTGCACTGTCACTAACGGTCCAAGTTGCACGGGCACGATTTATATGATACACTCACACCGTTAGTGATTGCCATGCCACTCATGATGTAGGATTGCTATAAACCGCATATTATATTGATTCTGCTTATTTAATGTTGACGTGATTTGCCGCATACATCATACACATTCATACTTGTGACATATACCTCACATGTTCATACCTGTGACATGTACCTCACATATTCATACTTGTGCCATATACCTTACATATATTCATACTCGGGCGCATATACATCATAGGTCTACATTAGTGCACATATACATTGCTATATTCACTTTGCGTACTTATCCATTCGCACATCCATACCCTTACCACCTTCATATGTTGCATACATGGATGATATTGACTTGATTTAAAACTAAGGGACCCCAAACGATATTTTCAAAACTGGACCTTTTAAAAAGAGCGGTTTTCCCTTTCTTTAACTTGTAGTGTCATACGACACATTGCATGGATCTACGCATTGGATTTGATTTCTGTGATTTCTGGATTTGGGAACCGGAGTACTATTTAAAGAAAATACACACTGTTTGAAAACCCGGTTTCCCTTGATATGATATTTTAGTGCGTCCACCATGAGTTTTCTCGGTTCTAGAGAGCTTGTGTGAGTATACCCGATTCGAGAAGAGGTAGGCACCGGTTGCGGGTATATGGTGGACCCGGTACGGTACCCCGGGGAGAGAAGACTCGTATTGTTAGACGGTGAGCCCGGCGGAGGGACTACTACCTACCGGTGATTGGTTGGACCTGGCGGTTATCCGAAGGATACTGACCAGAGTAGCTTGATGGATACGGGACGACGGGTACTGCCGGGACCGAGGGCCGATTCCGCAGACGGAGCCCGTGGGCAGATCAGATGGACGGACGCCCCATATTGGAGGATTTGCGTATCGATACTGGACACGGCTGATTTCATGATATTTTGAGTGCCGGTGATGGGCACTCCCGATTTTATGAGATTACAGGATTTGAGGACCGATGTGGATGACGACTCTTGAGTTGTACTGGGCTTTTGGTGTATTGATAGACATCAGTATATTTTTCCACGTTGACATTCCGTGTAGATATTATTCCTTTCCTTACTCAGCATTCAGTACTTAACATCTCATCCTGTAGCTAGTATACCTGATAGAGTACACATGCTTGCATATTATTGCGTACCCTGCTCATTATATACATAGGGTTGTTAGATGCATCGCCATGCCTGATTATCACATATCTTGCTCATCACATAGAGATGATTATTAGATAGCACTTGTTGTATGATATTGAGCATCCAGTTCATTATATAGATGTTTATTAGTTGGCATAGTTTAGAGTATCGCAGCACGTGCATACTCGCGATTACCTTTATATGTTATCTATTATTCACGAGTTGGCAACTCACCCCCGTTGTGCCACAGTGTTTGCAGGTTGCCCTTGGGAGTAGTCGCGGCTGGCTGTTTACCGCATCTTTTGGCAAAGATACCATTTCTGAGGCATGTTAGCCCTTTTGCTATTAGGTGGGTTTTGTACGGTATCTGTTTATCTTTCAGTTGTATATTGATGTATCTAGTATTCTCCATCTACCTTCTTGTATTGACTTAGAGACAGTTGTGAGGACGATGTGTATGATTTGTACTCTGGTGTCGAGCTCGCATGTGAGCCGACTTTTTATTATGCAGTCTTACCTTTTATGATATTTGTCCTTGCCTTACTGCTTATTTTTCGCTACGGCGTCGTATATCATATTGTGATGCTCTATTCATTTCACATGTTATTTCTACTACACCTTGCCTTTACCCGACTTGCGGGACAAATGTTTATAAAGGAAATGTTGCCAAAATTATTTAAATATAACTCTTGAACTTAAAAAGGGATTTCTATTAAGTTAATTAAAGTTTCCTGACAGGTATAACTGTTTTTACAAAATGTTTTAAACACTCTATATTTAATGGTTTTGATTTCTGGGTCTCGGCTTACTTAGTCGCGTTACGCCTGTAGACGTTACGTGGCTAAGTGCCGGTCACGGGCCAAATTATCAGGTCGTGACAAAGTTGGTATCAGAGCGTAGGTTTTACCTTCGGAGTGTAGGATGACCCTGGTATGATGGAGTAGGTAGCTGCAGCAGAGTGGCATAGCGTGCGTATGTTCCGCGGCATACTCACGACACGGTACTCCGCCTAAGCGACCTTAGGACTTATTGGTTGAAATTCCTTCATTTTTGCATGCCTTCTTGCGATTCGATTTCAGTATCCTTATCGAATCTCACTTTCCTTTTCAGCCACTATGCCGCCAAAGACTACTAGGGCGCAGAGAGCGGCCGCGAGGGCCGAGATTCATATTGACTCGTCTGAGACGAAGACTGATCCGGGCAGTGCACCCGTCGTACCCGAGCAGACTGTTCCTCCCATGACAGATCAGATCGCCACGTTAGGGGCTGGTATGCAGGAGATGCGCCAGACGGTGGGATCCAGCATGCAGGAGATGCGCCAGATGATAGGATCGCTAGTTGAGACGCTTCGAGCGCAGCGACCTGAGGCAGCTCCACCAGTCACAGAGACCGCGATGGTACCGACCGTACAGCCAGTTGCCCCTGCAGCCACAGAGGTGATTACAGTATCGCTATCAGAGTTCATGAGGCTGAAGCCTCCGGTCTTCACAGGCACAGATGCAGCCGAGGACCCGCAGTCTTTTATTGATAGGATGGCCCGGATATGCCGTTCCCTCCGATGCACAGATGCGAGATGGGTCGAGTTCGCGAGCTTTCGCCTGGAAGGACTAGAGCAGAAATGGTGCGAATCAGTTGAGAAGGGTAGAACGGCAAGTCTTCCTCCTATGACCTGGACGGAGTTCATGACGGTGTTCCTTGCCCGCTTCCTTCCCCAGAGTGTTAGGGATGCCCGAGCACGCAGATTTGAGTCCTTGTGCCAGACGCCAGAGATGACAGTGGCAGAGTACGATGTGCTGTTCATCGAGCTATCAGTTTATGCTTCGTACCTAGTAGCTACTGAGGAGATGCGAGTCAAGAGATTTGTCCAAGGCTTGCTTACCCCGCTATTCCTTGCGATCAGCTCCCAGCATTACGAGACTTACGCCGCAGCGGTAGATGCAGCCCTATTGGTTGAGGAGCGCCTTGCCGAGATTTCAGTAGTTCCAGGGCCGAAGAGGGTTCGTACTGACACAGCAGCTCAGAGACATCCATTCAGACGCCGTGATAGACGTGGTGCAGGTGGCAGAGATTCGGGGCGAGGTCAGATGTTTAGCTCATACCCCCAGGAGGGTCAGCAGTCGTCCCGTGGATGTTTTGGATGTGGTAGTCCTCATCATCGCGTCAGAGATTGTACCGAGACACGTCAGAGGGAGCCAGCCGTACTGCATGTCACACTTCCACCTTCCCCACCCCAGAGGGCGTTGCCCATTGTACCCACAGTTACTCCGCGTCAGCCGCAGGTACAGAGAGGCCGTGGTCGCGGAGGGTTTGTTCCTAGGGGGCGAGGCGGTCGAGGCAGGGGACAGCCAGCCACCGGCAGAGTACAGCCAGCTGCTAGTAGGGGACCGCCAGTTGCAGGTGGAGGACAGGCACGAGTTTTCGCTTTGACGCATCAGGACGCGCAGGCGTCCAATGCGGTGGTCTCAGGTATATTATCAGTATGTTCTGTTGATGCACACGTGTTGTTCGATCCCGGATCCACGCACTCGTACGTATCCACACACTTCGTGCCGAGTTTGGATAGAGAGTCCAGTCTGCTTGATCAGCCGCTTGTTGTGACCACTCCCATGGGAGAGTCGTTTGTTGCTAGGCACGTGTTCCGATCCTGCATCGTCCGCATTGGCTATAGAGATCTGCCTGTCGATTTGATCCTTCTTGAGATGTTGGATTTCGACGTTCTTTTGGGCATGGATTGGTTAGCCACGTGCTATGCGTCTGTGGACTGCCGCGAGAAGACAGTGAGGTTCTGTTTTCCCGGCGGGTCGGCCTTTGTCGTGCAGGGTGACAGTGGTGCCACTCCTCACCTTTTAATTTCTTCTCTTCGCGCTGGACAGCTTTTGAGGAAGGGATGTCAGGAATTCTTAGCCTATGTTTGTGACACTAGAGCCACAGATGTTCCTTTGGAGCAGATTCCGATTGTGTGTGAGTTCCCTAATGTGTTCCCTGACGAGCTTCCTGGGCTACCGCCTGAGCGCAACATTGCTTTTTGTATTGATTTGATTCCCGGCTCGGGGCCTATTTCTATACCGCCTTATCGGATGGCCCCGGCGGAGCTTAGTGAGTTGAAGAGTCAGTTGCAAGAATTGCTGAACAAGGGACTTATTCGACCCAGTGTTTCTCCTTGGGGTGCTCCAGTTCTGTTTGTCAAGAAGAAGGACGGAAGCTTTCGTTTGTGTATAGACAACCGGCAGCTGAACCGGGTGACCGTGCGGAAAAGATATCCTTTGCCACGTATCGACGATTTGTTCGACCAGCTTCAGGGGGCAGGATATTTTTCGAGGATCGATTTGCGATCGGGCTATCATCAGCTGCGAGTTCGACAGGAGGACATTCCGAAGACAGCTTTCCGTACACGTTATGGCCATTATGAGTTTTTGGTGATGTCGTTCGGGCTCACCAACGCGCCAGCAGCCTTTATGGACTTGATGAACCGTATATTCCGGCCGTATCTTGACTTGTTCATCATCGTATTCATTGACGATATATTGGTGTATTCCCAGAGCAGACAGGAGCACGAGCAGCACCTGCGGATCATACTGCAGACCTTGAGGGAGCACCAGCTTTATGCAAAATTTTCCAAGTGCGCATTCTGGCTCGACAGCGTAGACTTCTTGGGTCACGTGATTACACGGGATGGTATATGTGTGGACCCAAGGAAGATTGAAGCCGTTCAGAGTTGGCCCAGACCTACATCCGTCACTGAGATACGCAGTTTTCTAGGATTGGCCGGTTACTACAGGCGATTCGTACAGGATTTTTCCCGTATTGCTGCACCCTTGACCGGATTGACCCGGAAGGGAGTTCCCTTCGATTGGACAGAGGATTGCGAGCACAGTTTCCAGCAGTTACGGACTTGTTTGACTACGGCGCCAGTATTATCGTTGCCTTTAGGATCAGGCAGATTTGCAGTCTATTGTGACGCTTCACGAGTGGGGCTAGGGTGCGTATTGATGCAGCATGGCAGGGTGATCGTGTATGCTTCGCGGCAGCTGAAGAGACATGAACAGAACTACCCTACTCATGATCTGGAGATGGCTGCAGTGGTCTTTGCACTTAAGATCTGGCGACATTACCTATACGGCGAGTCGTGCCAGATATTCACTGATCACAAAAGCCTCAAGTACATATTTCAACAGCGAGACCTGAATCTCCGACAGCGCCGATGGATGGAGTTAGTGAAGGACTACGACTGCGAGATCTTATATCACCCAGGCAAGGCTAACGTAGTAGCAGATGCTTTGAGTAGGAGGCCCGAGGGTAGTCTAGCGTGTTTGAGTGCAGTACAGAGGCAGTCGTCGGCAGATTGGCAGATATTATGCGACAGCCGAGTGCAGTTCGAGTTCACGCAGATCGGGGGACAGCTCGCGCATGTTCGTGCACGCCCACAGTTGCTTGACCGTATATATGAGGCACAGCGTAGGGATGACCGTTGCTTAGAGATCATGACACAGATTGGACAGGGCAGATTCTTCGAGTTTATGAGTGATGATCAGGGGATATTATGATTTGGGTCTAGACTGTGCGTACCAGATGCTGAGGGATTGCGGCGCGATATTCTTGAGGAGGCACATCGATCGGTGTACAGTTTCCATCCCGGTTCCACCAAGATGTATCATGATATGAGAGAGACCTACTGGTGGGACGGAATGAAGAGGGACATCGTGGAGTTCGTATCGAGATGCCTGACTTGTCAGCAAGTCAAGGCCGAGCACCAGAGGCCCGCAGGAGAGCTACAGCCATTACCCATTCCGGAGTGGAAATGGGAACAGATTTCGATGGATTTCGTGGTGGGTCTACCCAGGACTAGGCGGGGGTATGACTCCATTTGGGTGATCGTGGATCGTCTGACGAAAGCGGCTCACTTCCTGCCAGTGAAGACGACATTCGGATTTTCGCAGTACGCCCAGATTTATATCGATGAGATTGTACGACTACTTGGGGTCCCGACCTGTATTGTGTCCGACCGAGGCACCCAGTTTACCAACAGATTATGGCATAGACTTCAGGAGGCTTTGGGCACGCGTTTGAGTTTCAGCACGGCATTCCATCCGCAGACCGACGGACTGTCAGAGCGGACCATTCAGACTCTCAAGGACATGCTCTGAGCCTGCGTTTTAGACTTTGGTGGTAGCTGGGATCATCATTTACCCTTGATAGAGTTCTCCTACAACAATAGCTTCCAGGATACGATTCAGATGGCAACTTTCGAGGCTTTGTATGGGAGGAGATGTAGATCGCCTGTCTGTTGGACAGAGCTCAGCGAGGGCAGTATTTTGGGGCCACAGATCGTACAGGAGACGACTGAGAAGATACAGCTGATTCAAGACAGGATGAGGACAGCTCAGAGCAGGCAGAGATCGTATGCTAACAGGCGCCGCCGCAGACTAGAGTTCGTAGTTGGCGATCACGTGTTTCTGAGGGTCTCTCCGATGAAGGGAGTAATGAGGTTTGGACGGAAGGGGAAGCTTAGCCCCAGATTCATAGGTCCCTTTGAGATTCTCGAGCGTGTGGGCGCGGTAGCTTATCGTTTGGCTCTTCCACCCGACTTCCCAGATGTTCACCCCGTATTCCACGTCTCGATGCTTCACAGATACCTGCATGACCCTTCGCACTTGATTCAGCATCAGGCCGTTCAGCTCGAGCGCGATCTTACGTTCACCGAACAGCCAGTCGTGATCTTGGACCAGTAGGTGAAGAAGCTTAGATCGAAGGTCTTGCCATCAGTAAAGGTGCTTTGGCGCAGCCCGAGTGGTGATGAGATCACTTGGGAGGCCAAGGGCGAGATGCGGAAGAAGTCCCCTCATCTCTTTGAAGGTATGCGTTGCTTTATATTTTGAATTCGGGGACGAATTTCTTTAAGGGGGGAAGATTGTAACACCCTAGGATGTGTCTAGTGGCTAATTATATTTTAATATGTGATTTTAATAAAAAGTTTACCAAATTGATTTTCAAATAATTTTTCCAATTTAATAAATTTTTTTTTTTGAATTTTACCAAGCTTGCACAAACTTGTGCATGTAAATTAGGGTTAAAATTTGGGTTATACCATGTTTAACAACCATGGTGGATTAAACCCTTCTTGTTAAGACAAATGATTTTAATTAAGGTTATGTTTTGTTTAAAAATGGAAAAGGGATTTAAAATGTATTTTGGTTGACTTGAGAGAATGCATCATGGCAAGCCCATGCTTGCATTTAATGTGGCAAGAGAGAGAGAGGGACGGGGGGCTTGACCTTGGGCACCATCATTTCCTTTGTTGCAACACTCTCTCATATATCACTCACTCTCTCACTCTCTCTCACACACACGACTACATCTGCAGCAACAGCAGAAGTTGCAGCAGCAGCAGCATCAAACACCAGCACCAGAACAACAACAGCAACTACATCAGCATTTCCAGCAGCAGCAGCTCAGCCCCAGCAACCCCAGCACATGTAGCATCAGCCGAGCAGCCCAGCACCAACACCATCAGCAATAATAACAACACCAACAACAGCAACAAGCAGCAATAACAACACCAACAACAGCAACAAGCAGCAATAACAACACAAACAACAACAACCAGCAGCAGCATCAGCAGTAGCAGTAACAACAGCAACAATTTCTGTAGCAGCTTCTTCTTCTTCTCTTCTTCTCCTGAACCAGCGTCGTAGGGTCAAGTGAGGTATAACTTCTGAGCTTCACTTGCTTGTATTCTAGACTTGTGCGTTGGTTTAGTTTAATTAGTGTAAATTGGTAGTTGTTATCACTAGATTTGGTGTTTTTAGCGATATTGTGGTGATTAGTGAGATCTTTGCTTAAGTAAGGTTAGTTGTGGTTAGACTAAGTTAGTTAGGTGCTATTGAGGCCAAGTAAACCTAGGTAACCCCAGATTACACCAAAATACCCTGAATTTCATGTTTGTGCAAAATGTGACTTTTTAACCAAAAACTTAGCTTTCTGATATCTGCTGTTACCCCGGTGACTCCAGAATAAATTTGAGTGGACCATAGCCTACTACTGACACCCTGACCCCACCACCAGAGCCCGACCCCACCATTCAACCTTCAGGCCGCCGAAATAATCTATCTGGCCGCAAATTGCGGCCAGAGCAGGGAGTTAGGAGCTAGGGTTTTCTGGGTTGGTATCTGCTATGTTTTGTAGGTCCATGGTATATATAGTTTTGTAATATTGTAACCTGGGTAGAATCTGGAACGATATATCTTTTTCTGGTGTTTTTAGTTTGCGCGATACGCGCGATACGCGGGTGGGTTTTGTGATTCAGCGTATCGCGGCGTGTCGGGCTGAGTCGTAGACGCGTGCACACACGTTCCAGCGTACCGCACACACGCGCGTTGATTCGCGACGCGAGTTTCACGTTTTGTTTCGATATCACGTTTTGCGAGATTCTTGCTTATATAATTGGATTCCTTGTGTAAATTCCAGGTTCACTGGCATGTACGTCAGACGTCGCCAGGAAAGGGAAGCAGGTGGTCGGCTATACTTAGCACGCGACCAGGTGAGTAAATTTAACATCTACGGGGAAATCGCCCGTATGGCGTTAAGCGTCAGGGCGTAATAGGAATTGTAGTCATGAATGTTCATATAGATATACTGGTAGTATAGAACACTGCACTGTCACTAACGGTCTAAGTTGCACAGGCACGATTTATATGATACACTCACACCGTTAGTGATTGCCATGCCACTCACGATGTAGGATTGCTATAAACCGCATATTATATTGATTCTGCTTATTTGATGTTGACGTGATTTGCCGCATACATCATACACATTCATACTTGTGACATATACCTCACATGTTCTTACCTGTGACATGTACCTCACATATTCATACTTGTGACATATACCTTACATATATTCATACTCGGGCGCATATACATCATAGGTCTACATTAGTGCACATATACATTGCCATATTTACTTTGCGTACTTATCCATTCGCACATCCATACCCTTACCACCTTCATATGTTGCATACATGGATGATATTGACTTAATTTAAAACTAAGGGACCCCAAACGATATTTTCAAAACTGAACCTTTTAAAAAGAGCGGTTTTCCCTTTCTTTAACTTGTAGTGTCATACGACACATTGCGTGGATCTACGCATTGGATTTGATTTCTGTGATTTCTGGATTTGGGAACCGGAGTACTATTTAAAGAAAATACGCACTGTTTGAAAACTCGGTTTCCCTTGATATGATATTTTAGTGCGTCCACCATGAGTTTTCTCGGTTCTAGAGAGCTTATGTGAGTATACCCGATTCGAGGAGAGGTAGGCACCGGTTGCGGGTACATGGTGGACCCGGTACGGTATCCCGGGACGAGAAGACTCGTATTGTTAGACGGTGAGCCCGGCGGAGGGACTACTACCTACCGGTGATTGGTTGGACCTGGCGGTTATCCGGAGGATACTGACCAGAGTAGCTTGATGGATACGGGACGACGTGTACTGCCGGGGCCGAGGGCCGATTCCGCAGACGGAGCCCGTGGGCAGATCCGATGGACGGACGCCCCATTTTGGAGGATTTGCGTGTCGATGCTGGACACGGCTGATTTCATGATATTTTGAGTGCCGGTGATGGGCACTCCCGATTTTATGAGATTACAGGATTTGAGGACCGATGTGGATGACGACTCTTGAGTTGTACTGGGCTTTTGGTGTATTGATAGACATCAGTTATATTTTTCCACGTTGACATTCCGTGTAGATATTATTCCTTTCCTTACTCAGCATTCAGTACTTGACATCTCATCCTGTAGCTAGTATACCTGATAGAGTACACATGCTTGCATATTATTGCGTACCCTGCTCATTATATACATAGGGTTGTTAGATGCATCGCCATGCCTGATTATCACATATCTTGCTCATCACATACAGATGATTATTAGATAGCACTTGTTGCATGATTTTGAGCATCCAGTTCATTATATAGATGTTTATTAGTTGGCATAGTTTAGAGTATCACAGCATGTGCATACTCGCGATTACCTTTATATGTTATCTACTATTCACGAGTTGGCAACTCACCCCCGTTGTGCCACAGTGTTTGCAGGTTGCCCTTGGGAGTAGTCGCGGCTGGCTGTTTACCGCATCTTTTGGCACAGATACCATTTCTGAGGCGTGTTAGCCCTTTTGCTATTAGGTGGGTTTTGTACGGTATCTGTTTATCTTTCAGTTGTATATTGATGTATCTAGTATTCTCCATCTACCTTCTTGTATTGACTTAGAGACAGTTGTGAGGACGATATGTATGATTTGTACTCTGGTGTCGAGCTCGCATGTGAGCTGACTTTTTATTATGCAGTCTTACCTTTTATGATATTTGTCCTTGCCTTACTGCTTATTCTTCGCTACGGCGTCGTATATCATATTGTGATGCTCTATTCATTACACATGTTATTTCTACTACACCTTGTCTTTACCCGACTTGCGGGACAAATGTTTATAAAGGAAATGTTGCCAAAATTATTTAAATATAACTCTTGAACTTAAAAAGGGATTTCTATTAAGTTAATTAAAGTTTCCTGACAGGTATAACTGTTTTTACAAAATGTTTTAAACACTCTATATTTAATGGTTTTGATTTCTGGGTCTCGGCTTACTTAGTCGTGTTACGCCTGTAGACGTTACGTGGCTAAGTGCCGGTCACGGGCCAAATTATCGGGTCGTGACATATTTGGGCTCGGCGGATATCCGGAGGATACCGACCGGAGTCGAGAGATGATACGGGCCTATCCGGACAGACAGAGCACGTAGGCCGATCCGGACTGACGGAGCCCGATATGTGAGGATTTACGTGCCGATGCTAGGCACAGGTTTCATGATGTTTTCGAGTGTCGATGCTAGACACTCAGGTTCCATGATTTGATGTGTCACGAGGGACACACGTTGATTTATATCCTCATACCTTCACGCATATGCTTTATGATATTTACATGCATGATGTTTTGTGTCATTGGTTGACACGTGGACGGGATCCACATGCATACAGATATTGATTTCATAGTTGGATGATATCCACATACTTAGACTTCATGATATAGTTGATACTGATTTCATGTTGATTACATTGATCATACCTTATATTTATGATATGTTGCTACCTGAGGCACTGACACGACCACTTGGTATTACACTGATGTACAGATGTTTACCCTTGCTACCTTATCATGCTTCTGACCTTATCATATTGAGGATATATATATTATTGATCGTATTGACCTAGGATTGTGTCATACATAAGATTTCTGCTCGGTGATGTTTTCTACTCACGAGTTGACAACTCACCCCCGTTGTGCCACAGTTTCTTACAGGTTTTGCCGTACAGGTTTTATTACGGCTTTGCTGGCACACTCCTTCCATTCAGGGTGATTTGCTTGGTAGGTGGGTTCACTTGTATCGTGAACACCATTGTACTTTATTTTATTCATTGTATCTAGTAAACTCCATCAACCAGACATTTATATTTATTTCAGACTTAGAGACCAGTTGTATATTCTTTCGACCTAGATTCGCGCGTTGTATTATTATGGGTTTTTCATGTTAACTTGAGTTCCTTTTGAGTTTTGATCCTTGCCCTTCGGCATTGTATATTATTATTGCTTGCGTGGTTGTGACTGTCATTTGACGAAGAGCTAGCTCCAACTTGGGGATGCCTTTTTATTATTGCTGTATATATTTATCATGTTGTACCCTGTTCGGGGCCAGTATTTACAAAGGAAACTCTGCCGAAATTTTTAGAAAAGACTTGATATTTTAAAAGCGCATAATTCGGCTTATGCTATTAAAAACCACTTGCTTTTAAACAAGTTTTCCTTCTTTTATTATCTAAAATGGTTTTAGATTTCTGGGCTTTTGGCTTACTTGAATTAGATGGGGTCTTATAGACTTCATATGATTCAAGAGCCAGTCACGTGCTATTTCGGGTCATGATAAAGTTGGTATCAGAGCGCTAGGTTAACCTTGGTTCGAGTCTAGGTTTGACTATACGGAGCCTAGGGCGTTTGTATATATACGGAATCTAGACTTGACCTTATGGAACTTAGACTTAGTCGAGGGGGTATTAGACCCGAACTTTCGTTGTGTAGGTTGACCTTGGTTGATAGAGAAGGTGACTTAAGGAGAGTGACGTACCGTGGGTATGTTCCGCGGCATACTTACGATACGCTACTCCGCTTAAGAAGCCTTAGGATGTACATTTCTTTGCACAGTATTATATTCATTCATGATCTATCCTCATCGATATCGGTATATGATTTTGCTGCCACGATTACACGGGCAGAGAGTGCTACGACTAGAGTTGAGTCGGCACGAGCTCATCACGGACGAGGACTGACCAGGACGTGATTCCAGGGACATACGATTGCATTAAGAAGCGTCGGTCTACTGTGTTTTTGCGCCATGAGCGTTAGATGGATCGCTTTTACGAGATTACTCGGACGTACAGATCAGCACCAGAGGATTGAGCCACTGATAGAGGCCAGCCAGAATGTGACGACCATTGATGTATCGCGTATTCATGATGATCGAGGCACTGTTTAGTGTGCAGACTAATGAGCCAGTTGTTGCTGCGGACGATGAGATATCGCCCCAGATGTTGGAGCTATTGCAGTACGAGTTATACTCAGAGATATGATAGATGGTCGCTAGTCACCCTAGGATGAGTGACTAGGACGTGTGGTTCGTTCGCTTACCCCGATGCGAGGTCCTCAGATTGGTTGATTCCAGCTTGAGGAGACTTCACGCAGATACGTTGGGAGTCGATAGAGATGATCGAATGTCAGAAACCCATTTTCCAAGTTTAAAGTATTTGAAGAAAACATGCAAGTAACTTTATGGACCCTCTAGAAGAATGAAACCCTAACTTGACATAATGACCATGTGAAAGCCTTTGAACCTTCGGGTTTGTGGCAGTTCCCCGGTGCCATTAATATGGCTTGGGTTTGCCCTTCTATGGTTGGTCCATAGGTGTTGTGGCATGTACTCGATATTATTACACTGTACCCAAGATGTTGATCTCTTGGGGGATTATGAGGTTTTGACGAGTCGATCAAATGGTTCGACATCTTTCGGATATCATGTGATGGGATGCATTTCTTGGGAGACTCCAGATACGAGTATAGCCATTGGAGCACAGTCCATGCAACCATGAGGAGACGAGTCCGAAGCAATCGACATTAGAGGAAAGTGGAGTAAGAGGTTCGTACTAGATCTTGATAAGATGACGTTCCACTCCGCCGACATCAGAGACGTGACACGCATGCAGAGGCGTTACGTATGGATATATCTTCCAGAAGGAGTAACGATGAGTATGCAGCCGTTCCGGAACAAGAAAAGAATATAGTAAAAGATGATAACTTCCGGGCAGTTCGGCAGAAATGAGATTTTGGGAGAGACCTCGACGGTGCCTTTTTGGAATATTTTACGAGAAGACTTGGACCCAGGAGTGTTCATTTTGTGCACGCCCAGCAGGCCAAAATTCGGCATCGTCGACGAGGTATGTTACGAGTGACCACAACAGTTGGCCAGAGATTCTTAGAGGATGTGCTTGAGCGGAACTATTCCGCCATACTTGATTTCGGTATTTTGGGCGATCTATTCGTATGATTGAGTTTTTATGACCGAGTTTCATGATTTTTGGTTTCGTGCACCATGGTTGCACCTACTGGGTATTTATATTTGGTGCATGGTTATCGCACTTGAGATATGCTTTATACACTATTTTGTTGATTTATGATTTGTGCACAATTATTGCACTTAATATTGTTTTGTGCCTTAACTGCACATGTTTATGATTTATGGATTTCATACAGTTGAGTTGATTCTGTGCATACGGTACGCACCCGATTTGATTTTTGCACTCGGTATAGTTCACATATGCTTGCAGTGCAGTGATACGTATTTTGTGCACTACAGTTGCACAGGACTTCGATTTGATGTTATTTGAGGTATTGATTTTGACTTCATGCCTAGGGCATGCATACGATTTGACTTATGCTTACGGCATAGTTTTCTTGCACTTTTAGTATTTTAATTTGATTTTTTGCACGTTGATGCACATGGTTGTGAGATTTGATACCACGGTATACCTGATTTGGATTGAGATGTGTTGTATACCGTCGATTTCGATTGTGATATACGATATTTGTTTTGTGCACCTTATGCACCTGATTGGATTCTTGCGCATATTTGACGCGCTTGGATTGGATTTTGCGCATGTTCAGCGCTTGATATTGGATTTCGTGATTTCGTGCATGTTGGATGCACATGAATTGGATTTTATTCGTGCATAATGGATGCACCAGATTTGGATATTCGCGCATGTTGGGTGCATGATTTGAGATGCGATTTTGGTGCACACCAGATGCACTAAATCGGGATTCTTGGTGCATATCAAATGCACCTTATATTGCTATCAGGCACACCGTTGCCTCTGACAGGTGTTTCGTGCACACCCGTTGCACTTAGATGTTGTTTCTATGCATATGTATGGCACATTCATGAATTTTGATTTCCGTGCGCACCAGACGCACGCGGCATTCTTATGCACATTTTAGGATTGATTTCTTGTGGAGCAGTACGTTTTTATGATATCTACTATTGTTTTCGTACTGAGCAGGACTAGTCAGAGGACAGTACCTGGATATATTTTGCATGCATTGATAGGTATTGAAGGGATTTCCAAAGAAAAGAGCTATAGTCTCAGTATTTACCTACGTGTCTGAGATGACACGAAACGTTTAAAATAAGGAAACCCTTTTAAAATTGTTTCAAAATGGCGGGACGTGCATATTAAACAAATGATATATATAGATATAGCTATTTTCTTATTATAGACGTCCGCCACTGTGCATTGTTATGCGTATCACACAACGACTTAAAAAGGTTTTGCATGCATTTCCTTCAGGTAGTTACATGTATAGATTTGATGTTTACACGTATAGTTGATGCATATCATGTTGGTTTTCGTGTTGGATTTGACATTGATGTCTTCCCCATGACTCTGATGATTGCGGGATGCTTGACGGAGTTTTGATTTTGAGTTATCTGCTCATTGTTCAAGCGCACGTATTGCGCTACGACGTGTTTTATGAATTTGTGGTTTCGGGACCTCGACGGCTTAGTCTTTTACTGAAATGTTTTAGTATTTGAGGGGTTTAAATTTAAATTCAGCGACCGAATTTCTTTAAGGGGGGAAGATTGTAACATTTCAGAAAAAATAAAATATTATTTTTGGGAATTTTTATAATTAAATAATAAAATATTGAATATTTTAATAGGGCGGTATAATTAATAACGATAAATTGGGAAAAATTTTGAAAATTTTTGGGAATTACTGAAAAGAGTGTGTTTTATGTGACTCATGCAAATTATGAAAGTTTATGATTTATTTGACACTATTTTAGTGCTAATCGCGATTAAAAATCGCTAATCGGACTTTAAGTGTGTTTTGTGCACATGTCTTTTTTTTAGCACTTGTTACATTTTCTTCATGGCCTTCTCTTCATTTTTTGGAATGGTTATTGTTTTATTTGAAAAGAGAAAAGAAAACAAAAGGAAAAGAAAAGAAAACAATAAAGAATAGAATAGTGTGAGGTATGGGCATGAGAGAGAGAGAGTGAGAGGGGTTACCCTTGATTTTAGACATTCCTCCTCCATTCCTTCACCCTCATCATCTCTCCCATCAACTCCATTTCTGCTCAGCTGCTGCCCCCTCTCTTCCTCCTCCATAAAACCCCCCAAAAACTTCATCAAAAACAACTCCATAGTCCCTCCCCACTTCACAAAAATTGTGCACAAGCCCTCAAGCTATACTTTGGACCAAGAAAGTTTGCATTTTGGCGCTGTGGAGGATTCATGAGTGTCAAATGAGGTAATCCCTTCACAATTAGTGTAGTATTTCTTTTGCTTATGCATCTTTTAAAGTTTAAAATCGATTTGGCGAAGTTTAGTGGACTTTGGGAATTCATATAATGGGGTTACGGTTTCCTTGAGTTGTGTTAGTGTTATTGAACCGTATTAGTGACCTTAAACCACCCAATTTGTCAAAAACCCAGACCAAACACATATGCTAAACCTGAAACCCAAAATACAGAAAAACAGAAACTGTAAATGTCGGTTTTGTGAGTTTTTAGCGGGTGCAGGGAAATCAAGGATGACCTGGGACAGATACGGGATAAACAAACAACTTTAGAGGCCAAATTGGACCAATACGATACCACCCTGACCAGAAGAGGCCCTAACTCCCTACCAAAACCGGCCTGGCCAGAATTTTACTGTGTGTGGCCGGCCACCCTAGTGTGTTAGGTGCCCAGTTTGCTTCAGTAGGTCACACACTCCCTATACTACACCCTAGACATGTTTGCTTACCTTGTTTTCACCTGAGACAAAATCTGGGACCACTTTTATAGGTTGCTGCCATGTTTTTCATGATGTTTATGGATTCAAGTTTTATTATTTGTGTTTTAGTTCGATCGCTTGACGTTTGTACGTCTATATCGAGGGTTAATTGGTTGAATTGGGAGATGTAGACCATAGGTTTTGACCTATGGGTGATTCGTGGGACATTTTGGTTTTCGCGTGTCGTTTTGGTTTTGAATTGGGTTATAATGCGATACGATACGTTATAATGTGTAGGTACCCTCACGAAGACTTCGAGGCGACAAGCAAGCGCGTGGCGACGTCGGCATCGGCAAGCGAAGCTCAGGTGAGTAGATACACATCTACGGGGGAAGTCGGGTGGATGGCGTATAGCACCCCCGCAGTTCGTAGTATAGTGTATGGTATATATATATTATATGGATATAATTATATGTTGTTGTGAGGTTACTATTATCTAGATAGACTTTAGGAGTCATGTATATTTTAGTAACATTGGATGATGGTGTCGCTGGTTAGTTTAGTCGCAAGCCCTAGAATAAAGTTTACACCCACATGCACACACATGCTTACTTTGTTATACTTGAGCGTATATGGGGATGCGTATATATATATATATATACACACACATATATATGGGACTATGTATATATATACACGTATACCTACATATGGATGATGGGGATTGTATATGGTATTTGGAGGTGAGTCGATAAGATTGGGCATGGTGCCACGAGATCGGTGATATGATGTGGTTCGTATTTTGAGATACGACATGAGATTTTAGCGGGCCTTTAGGTGTGTGTTTTCATACACGTATATATATATTAATGTTATCAGTTTGTACTTGACTTAGATCAGTACCCCAGTTCATGAGATATGATGATAAGGATACCGGATAATTGATGAGATAAATGTGAGATTCGACCCATACCCAGATTTGGGATGCCGTACGACGGGTTTACGTACGAGCTATATATTGATGATAGATCCGCACTCTTGACTCAAGGATGTCATATTGTATATTGTATTGTATGTGATACAATTGAGGCAGGATCACCGACTATTATGTGTATATATATATCGACTCAGATTTAGATGGTTTCCATACCCTTTCGATTAGCTTGTTAGTTAGATCTGTAGTTTACTTAGTAGATGTTAGACTAGACCCGAGTCATACCTATTTCAAAACTAACGAATCGTGAGTATTTTTAAGACAGGTCAAGGGATTCTACGGATATTTTCAAAAAACGCATCTTTTCTTAAAAACACCGTAGCCCTTATTTTTCTAAACCCCACGATTCGTGTTATTTCAAATAGCAAAACTGTATGATATATATATATATATATTGATGTAGATTCTTCGCTGTTGTGTTTATTATTCATTTTCCGCATATTCTTGCTATTCGCATCGCATTGCATATTTAAATGTGTTTATTATTATATTAAACCCATGCTGTCAGGACACCAGCACCATTATCGATGATGCGTATGTTCCACGTACACCTGCTTACCGGCTCACACACTTCATCATCGATAACTGCCATGTCACTACACAGTAGGACTGTTGCATCAGGATATGACCGCTTGCATGACATACTTGCGTATGCGCATATTGTACACTCATACTTGCGTATATACCTGCTTGTACAACCATATTGGCACACTGACATTTTGTACACTCATACTTGCATATATATGTATTTGCACATACAAAGATGATTCAGGCTTGATATTGGTGATTTGGGAACCGCAAGATATATTTTAAAACTGGATTCATTTTAAAGAGAGTGGTTTTCCCTCGATATGTGCATGTTACTGTTCCATGTTGCATGATATACGGATATGCTTACATTCTGTTATATGTCGCATACATCATGCTTTAGATTTTACGCATTGAGATATTTGTTTTCATAAGATTTCTGGATTTGGGAACCGTGGTTATTTCAAAAGAGAGTATGTATTATTTTAAAAACCCGGTTTCCCTTGATATGATATTTCAGTGTGTCCACCATGTATTTTCTCGGTTCTGAGACGTACGACATGTGAAACCCGATTCGAGGAGTTGGATGAGGCTGATTGCGGGTACATGGTGGACCCGATATGGTACCCCGGGGTGAGAACGGATTCCTATGCTGCAGACGGTGAGCCGACAGTGGGACCACTACCTACCGGTGATAGTATTTGGGCTCGGCAGATATCTGGAGGATACCGACCGGAGTCGAGAGATGATACGGGCCGATCCGGACAGACGGAGCCCGTGGGCTGATCCGGACTGACGGAGCCCAATATGTGAGGATTTACGTGCCGATGCTAGTCAAATGTTTCATGATGTTTTCGAGTGTCGATGCTAGACACTCAGGTTCCATGATTTGATGTGTCACGAGGGACACATGTTGATTTATATCCTCATACCTTCATGCATATGCTTTATGATATTTACATGCATTATGTTTTGTGTCATTGGTTGACACATGGACGGGATCCACATGCATACAGACATTGATTTCATAGTTGGATGATATCCACATACTTAGACTCCATGATATAGTTGACACTGATTTCATGTTGATTACATTGATCATACCTCATATTTATGATATGTTGCTACCTGAGGCACCGACATGACTACTTGGTATTACACTGATGTACAGATGTTTACCCTTGCCACATTATCATTCTTCAGACCTTATCATATTGAGGATATATATATTATTGATCGTATTGACCTAGGATTGTTTCATACATACGATTTCTGCTCGGTGATGTTTTCTACTCACGAGTTGGCAACTCACCCCCGTTGTGCCACAGTTTCTTACAGGTTTTGCCGTACAGGTTTCGTTACGGCTTTGCTGGCACACTGCTTCCAATCCGGGTGATTTGCTTGGTAGGTGGGTTCCTTTGTATCGTGACCACCATTGTACTTTATTTTATTCATTGTATCTCGTAAACTCCATCAACCAGACATGTATATTTATTTCAGACTTAGAGACCAGTTGTATATTATTTCGACCTAAAGTCGCGCGTTGTATTATTATGGGTTTTTCATGTTGACTTGAGTTCCTTTTGAGTTTTGATCCTCGTCCTTCGGCGTTGTATATTATTATTGCTTGTGTGGTTTGATCCTCGCCCTTCGGCGTTGTCTATTATTATTACTTGTGTGGTTGTGACCGTCGTTTGACGAAGAGCTAGCTCCCGCTTGGGGATGCCTTTTTATCATTGTTGTATATATTTATCATGTTGTACCCCGTTCGGGGCCAGTATTTACAAAGAAAACTCTGCCGAAATTTTTAGAAAAGACTTGATATTTTAAAAGCGCATAATTCGGCTTATGCTATTAAAAACCACTTGCTTTTAAACAAGTTTTCCTTCTTTTATTATCTAAAATGGTTTTAGATTTCTGCGCTTTTAGCTTACTTGAATTAGATGGGGTCCTATAGACTTTATATGATTTAAGGGCCAGTCACGTGCTATTTTGGGTCGTGACACCGTTGTGTTGTGGTGTGTATGGAGGAGTAAACTGAGAGAGAATTCCATCTCTTTTAAGTAGTCCAGGAGCTCGGCAGTTAAGTATTCACAACATCGATCAAATCTCAGTGTCTTGATACTTTTGCCTGTTTGTTTTTCCACTTCATTCTTATATTCCCGGAATTTATCAAAGGTCTCGGATTTGTGCTTCATCAAGAAGACATGTCCTTACCTAGAGAAATCATCCGTAAAAGTAATGAAATAGGAATAACCA
Source organism: Agapanthus africanus (assembly GCA_030015575.1). Classification (NCBI taxonomy): domain Eukaryota; kingdom Viridiplantae; phylum Streptophyta; class Magnoliopsida; order Asparagales; family Amaryllidaceae; genus Agapanthus; species Agapanthus africanus. The sequence goes on from CM057348.1 coordinate 164,082,509, forward strand.
CTTCGTGCGTCTATAGATATTGGACTACACACATTGCTGTGTATGAGTCCTAAGAGCTCGCTCGCTCTTGCTCCGTGTCCAGTGAACGGAGTCTTTGTTATCTTTCCTATGAGACAAGATTGACAAGTTGCATATGACTGATATTTGAACGAATCCAAATATCCCTCTCTATGTAACTTCGACAACCGTGTTTCATTGATGTAACCCAGTCTACAATGCCATGAGAAAGCCTTATTTAATTCTCGAGACTTTCTCTTAGGTGTGTTCTGGATGTTGATGTAGGGTTCCTAGGCACCCTAATGAGGTCTCACAAGGCATCAACCATGCCAATTTCAAATTTAAACGGTGCCGAGAAACCCTAGAACGGACCGTTGGCTAGAAATCTAGGCGAAAATATAATCTAGTTAACACTTAACTACTTGGATACGGAAATACAACCTTTGTAGATCCGGTCCTCCACCTCCACGGCTCCATGATGAAGTCATCTCCGCTGTCCAAATCAAAATCCGGGCTCTAGCGTCGGCTTTATCGGAGAAAGAGCGGGCAAGGTCGTCGGCTTCGTGCCGAAGATGATCTACGTCGAGGCATCACTAGATCAAGCTCCAACTTCACCAAGTGATGAAACTTGTGAAGAAAACACACTCTACTACTTGGCAAGAGGTAGAGGATGAAGAAATAGGAAGTGGGTTCACTTTAGAATTGGATTTCTCACTCATTTTCACATTCCACCATTGTTGGTAGAAAGCTTTCTTCAAGGTTGAAGATGAAGAAGAAGAAGATAATGATATGATAAGTTATTTCAAAATAGAAAGTAAATCAATACTTATCATAAAATGAACCATGGTCAAGTGTAGAGATTAAACTAGGGTTAATGGAGTGGTTAGGGTTAAGCATGAGACAAAATGGTCACTTTGGTCAAAGCTTCATGAAGCTTCAACTAGAAAACAAACAAAGCCACCATTTTCCTTTATGCTTTTCATTTTTCCAAAAAGAATAAATAAATAAATAAAGGAATAAGAAAATGAAAACCCTAACCAATCTACAACCATGGTTTAATCTTCACACAAACCTTAGTGAGCATGTATCATCAAACATGATACAAACTTGCGTACAAAAGTATATCACATATACAATGTGCACAACCGAGTTAGAAAATCCATTTAAAGTGAACCAATACTAGTTAACGCAAAGTAATATATCAAATATATAATTATGCATTAAATTATTAAATCAACACTTGATTTAACGATCCGGTCATATCGCATATAACCGACTAGTATCCAATGTATCGGCTTATCGAATCAACCCTCGATTCGATAACTAGGTTATATCGCATATAACCATTCGACACATTCATCGCGAGAATGAAATACGGTATCACATACACGCATGATTCTCGGTCCCGCACATATCTCATATGCGCTCCTATTTCGTTTCGCTTGAGCCAGGAAACCTCTGTGTAGGACTCTAAAGACTCGTCAATACGCCGGCAGCAGGCGATGATCATATCAAACACCCACAAGCCGCAAGCGGTCTGCTAAACGTAACGGCCACCCGGGTATTGAGCGATCTGAAGATCGACGAGCAAGCCCGCTCACACTCCAGTGAATCCAACCAGTAACACTACCGTACAGTCCGGTCTGATCGTCTGATATGTCGCATATCTCGCCTAGGGGTGGTAAACGTCAGACCCCAATAGCTCGATAAGTCGTGTCGATATGAGGTCTATAACTATTCGAGAAACTACTGGTAACACTTACCAGTAAATCTCAGCAACCCTGGCCAGGGATTTCCTGTTATAGCCAATCGAACACAGCGCAACATCAACTCCCTATACCGGGAGAGACGAATCCCCTCCTATCGCTCATTGCCTCCATGTGACTCGGGACTGTACCCAAAAACCACCGTTTTGCACGCCCTCTTGGACGTGGTAAGATGGAAATCAAAGCACAGTGGGAACCACACAAGACTCTATGACGATCTCGGGTCAATAGACTACTCTGTACCAGTGTCACCAGAGAACTGCCATCTGACGTGAGGTATAATACCATCTGGGAGTTCTCGGCGAGTCCGTCCAGTGTACCCAGTCTCCACTGAGCACCCGTATATCATCTCTGATGTCAAACACCAATGGATATGGGATCATCCATCGCCCATCTGTATGGGTCGAGAAGGTATACGCTAGTCTACTCTGGTATATCGATGCCCCGTCTCGATACACCCACGACTAGGGACTTTGAAGGATGTACTTATGGACTACCATGTCCCCACTAGTATGATCCACATCATAGTCCAGGTAGTCAAGTACACATCCTAAGGGCTTTACCAACATGTAACAGGGAGACAATCAGTGTACACGTTAAAGTAAAGATCAACCAGATAGCATACTATCATGTCGAGCAAGAAAGTCCTCCCTATATATGTCCAAGCATCCACTACAATATACATCCTATGTATAGTAATGGCCTCTAGGGCATACACATAACTAACAATCTCCCACTTGCACTAGGGCCATCTGTAGCAGTGGTTGTAGTATCTCATACTCAACCATCCCATAAAAGTCTCTCTCTGGGAACAGGCCTTTGTGAGTGGATCCGCCGTGCTGTCCTCTGAGTCTACTCTCCTAACCTCGATCCCTTAGAGATCAACCATCTCCATAATCAGGTGATACTACCTTAGAATATGTCTGGATCACTGATGGGACGGACGTTCCTTGGCATAAGCCACAACTCCATTGTCTCACAATGGTAGGAACGTAGTTCATCTCATGAACCAATATACACCCAGACTGCCTCTTTGGTAGCATCTTAAGTAGCGATGTATCCTGCCTTTATCGTCTAGTATGTCACGGTATCTAGCTTGGAACTCTTCCAACATACCGTCCCTTTTGAGGGCAAAGACAATGCCTGTGACTGACATTCAGTCGTTCTTATCACTCTGGAACACTTCCAGCGATTCTCCCCAGGATCAATTGATATCATCTCACTACAACTAGTGAGAATCCTAACATCCAATTAAATCTATCTCATAGATCCAAAATCCAGGATTTAGTAGGTATCACTTTGATCCTATATGGAGAATCCTAGTGATAAGCGGAGATTGACCGAGCGTAGCATAAGAAACTCTTTTCTTATCAAGAGTATGTCATCCACGTACTCTACGAGGATCGTCACCATACTCCCTACTACCTTTTTGTTTATACAAGGTTCATCTATCATTTTGATGATGTCAACTTCTTTGACTAATTCATCAAAACAGATGTTCCAACTCCGCGATGCCTTCTTTATCAAATAAAGCATCTTGCACACGTTTCCGCTGCTCCCACTGTCTACGAAGCCCTCTGGCTGTGTACTTATAGACGCTCTCTTCTAAATCATCATTTAGAAAAGCAGTCAAGACACCCAACCATCAGATATCGCAGTCATGGTATGTAGCCGTGACAAGTAGGATCTGGATGGACTTAAGCATAGCCACTTGAAAAGGTTTCATCATCATCCACGCCTGGTCGATGACGAAAAGCTTTAACAAGTCTAGTTTTGAAAGTCTCAACTTTTCCATATACACCAAGTAATCTTCTCAAGATATACTTGCTCCTGATGGGGATTTAACCCTTCAGATATAGCAACCAAAGTCCATACTTTGTTGGTGTACATGGATTCCATCTCATATCACTAAGCATCCAGCCATTCTTACAGAATCTTACTCCTGATGGCCAGCTCGAAACTAGTTGGGTCATCATCTCATGATGCAATCCTCGCTCCCACTGTCATAGAGAAACAGAAGTATCTCTCAGGTGGGTGAGGAACCCTACTAGATCGGAGGAGAGGCTGAGGTTCGTTGGTATTTACTGAATCCTTTGGTTCTATCAAATCATCAGTTGCAGTTTGTATGGCTGGAACATTTCCAGTTCTACATAACTGACCTTGCCTTGAGCTTGTCCGGATTTTGTTTTTAGACATAGGCCAGACAACCCCAAATCTTAACTAGTTTAAGACATGGGCTCTTCCCTTATCATATCACATATGAAATGGTAGGCAACTGATTTGATTGGAACCCTATTCAATAGGTATGCAACTTCTCAAGTGCATAACTCCCAAAAGGAAACAGGTAACTCAGTAGTACTCATCATAGAGCACACCTTATCATATAGGGTGTTATTGCTCCGCCCCGATATACCATCGTGCTATGGTGTATACGGAAGAGTAATGCTGAGAGAGAATCTCATTCTCCTTTAGAATAATCCAGGAATTCCGTGCTCAAGTATTCTCTTCCTTGATCACATCAAAGGACATAATACTTTTACCCGTATTTTGGTTCTCTACTTCTAACTTATATTCTGTGAATATCTCAAAAGGTTCGGACTTGTGTTTCAACAGGAACATAGGTCTGAATCTTGAGAGATTATCAGAGAATATAATGAAGTATAAAGAACCAGTCCTGGCATATGTAGACAGGGGACCTAACATACATCAACATGTATCATCCCAAGAGTTCACTAACTCTTTCTCTGTTTCCAGTAAACAGAGCTATGGTCATCTTATCTCTGTGACATGACTCGCAAGTTTCATAAGATGTAAATTCAAACTGATTTAAATATGCATCTTCATGTAACTTCAGCTAGTCGGGTCGCATTGATATGACCTAGTCTACAATGCCTCAAGAAGGATTCATTCATTTCTGAATTCTTCCTCTTTTGTGTGTTCAGTATACTAAAGAACTGTAGTTTGATTTAGAACATCAATGCTTTTAGATAACGTGCCTGAACCGATCAACCTTTGATATAGGAAATGTTCAAAACATTATCCAACAATACAAAATTATATCGTTTCTTTACAGATAAAGAGACTGATATGATTTTGTATATCAGGTTCGGTATCTAATAACATTCGTTCAGAATCAATGTATTGGTAATACAGGGTGACAGTGACCAACAGACTTGGCTGCAACACTTGCCCCGTTTTCTGTCTCATGAAACTTATCACCCGTTCTTAGTTCTCTACCTTTCTGTAGCCCTATGTAACAGATTACATATCTGGGATCCTGATCTGGTATCACATACCCAGGACGTAAAGGATACTAAGAAACAGTTCTCTGTAATGAACACACCCGAAGATGATGCATCAGCATGCACTCTCTTCGTTTGGGCGGCACGGGAAATCTGATATTCCCCAATTTCCTGCTCTGTCTTATAACAATTATAAGTTGGAGCGGGACCAACGTTCCCCAGCTCAGAATAACAAGCGGGTTCGGTCAAAATTTCCGTATTATTATCTTGATTAAGGCGTGATATGGTCGCTACCTGGAGAGAGAGAGAAGAAAACACTCAGCGTGCGCTCTTGCAAGAATAGATTGGTTATTATTTTATCTAATCAGGATGGCTCCCACTGCTTTTTATCAAATCTTCCTTCAAACCCTAAAAGGAAAGACTAGCCGGGATTAATTACACACTACAAGTTCGCCAATCTTTCAGCCAGGCCAGTGTCGGTACTTTGAGGGAGGTCCCCCGTGCTTTCGCACGAACCTAATTAATGTAAACCTCATTTTCCCAGAGGCGTAACCCCGTTGACACCTTTCTAGACACCTACTTGATCGGCTAATTGTAATGTATAAAACTCTCCCAGGAGTAACTCTTACTCGCAGCGGGTATCGGGATCCAACTATCTCATAGAAGGTATGCAATCTCATTGCAAATTTCAACATTTGAAATTCCCGATAATATTTTGCCCCTAGCGTCCTATGACCTTGACGGAGGCCAAACAACCCATAGTCCGCTAGTCAAGTTCAACCCGTCATTTCCTGATTGAATTAAACCCACCCGCACGACCCTTGACGGAGGCCAAACAACGCCGTACGAATACCCTAATCCAATCGCATCATATGCTAGCAGATAAGCACTAGTTAGCTACCGTACACTACGCCTTGACGGAGGCAAAACAACCGCAGCACGAATACTAACTAGTACATATCTGAAATGACGGAGGGCTACGACAGGTTTTTCTGAAAACCTATTGCGTAATGAACTTGATATCGTTGTAGAATCAAATAATTTTAAAATGGAGTGCTTTTGAGGCTTTTCTAGTTTTGCTAAAGGAGTCATTCCCGGTGAAGGGATCGTCGGTCCTTTCCTCGTCGAATGAGGTGCGGGATATATCATATATATCACTGTGCAAAGAAAAAACACTTAAAAGCAATCAAAAGACAAACCGAGTGTGTAGCATCTGCCAGTTATTGCTAAAGGAGTCATTCCCGGTGAAGGGATCTCGGTCCTTTACTTATCGAATAAGGTGCAGGATATATCATATATACCTTTGTGCAAAGCAAGAACTGTAGCTACCTGTTTTATTTTTGAAATTCGATTCTACAACATCTTTAGGTTTCTTTTATTTCATTAATCACATTAATGAAGTCCCATCATTTAAATACCTAAACATCACAGATAAATACGACGTACACTTATGCCATCCGCATTCGCCTCGATGTCCCCTCGTGCACCGTTAGGTTAGGTAACTAACGGCAGAGCGGGGCAGGGCTAGCGCGGGTGTAAAACATAAGTAACGCCTATATAATATATCATATATACTATATACTGTATCTATCACAGAACATCACATGATCACATCACAGATATCGCAGCAGAAGAAACATATGAAATATTGGATATACTAGGACGTCCGTGTTTTCAATACGAGCCAGTATAAAACACGGATTCCACGGTCGTGATGAATAGCCAAACCCACACCCCTAGACCCCTACGAGAGCGGCAAGCAACCCTACCAATTCTAGAGTTAGGAGACCCGGACTCGACTCCTTGAGTTGGTCTCCCACTGGAGTCCAGAACCCGGTTACTTGTGCTCTCCTCCTTGGGTCTATCCTAGTGCAGAAAAGTAAATAATATACAAACGGTGACAACTTCCGCAACCTGGAAGCGTCCCAATAAAAGAATATTACATACAAGTTTTTACATGAATGAAAATGAAAACACTCATCTCACATAAAAAAAACCCGGCTATTCAAACACGACGATCCAATATAACATATCCAGCAACACATAACATCACATGTCATCAACGTAAGTAAATATGCGCATCCTAATTGTCGTTGACATATAGCAACGAAACCGGCGATATCACATATTACACTTACGGTCACAGAAAAGAAAGTGTAAAACTACAACAGTTGGAATCCGCAACCACCTCAGACATCGCATGCCTGACCAAATGAATTACTTAGACATCACATGCCTAACAATTATAAACCCCGCATTTTAGTCTCAAAATCGAAAACTCTTTTCAATATCAAGTCGGGCAATTCAACAAGATTCCCGACATCCTGATCGAATGCTCGTCGCAAACTTTAGTAGGCGGCCGCACCCCCGACGCCGTCGACAAAGTGCACCAAGGCGGAACACCGCTGCCGCGAGCACCCGAACGGATGCTTTCGGCGACGGGGTTCTCCTACAGTCACTTGGTCGGGGCTATGGAGTGAGGCTGTCTATTAAGTTTACCCGGCGAGTATCCGCGTACGCTACGTGATTGCGACGGACTTTTGATCACATCAAAATTCCGTGGCAACCGATCAAGTGAGACTAAAGTGCTATGTTTATAACATTCATTCAGTTATCTCATAACTTCTTGTGAATTCCAATTATTGTATCCCATTCCAGATAATTAGAAAATGTTAAACTTTTCGATCGAACAGTCAAACACCCAAGTTTTCCCGATACAGATCAACACATGAAACAAGTCTAACAACATTCAGTTCGTGCCTCAGTACCAACGGTCCAGCCGTAGAAGGGTCAAGCCAACGCCTCACATGTGGCACGCCGTACTGCCCCAAACCCGAAGGTTCAAAGGGCAGTTCAAGATGGTCACATAATCGAGTTAAGGTTTGTTGTCTTCTAGAGGGTCCATCGAGTTACTTGCACTAATTAGAACGTCTTTAAACCACGGAAAAATCCAACACTTGGAAATTTCCCGACAGGGGAAAAATTGGGTATTTATATCCGGTCGAACTTTTTAACATATTCTAAAATTTATCCGGAAAGTCACATAGACAAAATCTGATACTCCGATCGAAACACCGAATGCCTAAAACAACTCCAGAAAATTCAACTCTTGAATAAATATTAAAAATTCCCAGAAACACCAGAAATAATATATAAGAATTACTGTGCAGATAAAAGTGACTGAAGAGTCAAACCTGCCGCGGAACCGCCGCATTAGGCATGCATATGCGGCGGTTCCGCCGCACTATTAACGATTCAGAGCCCCCGTTTTAAACAGTAATTCTTAGATTATTTTACTGAGTTTTCTGAATATTTTTAATCTGGAAAAATCCCAGTTTTTCAAAATTGTCCTGAGAGCAAATTTGGGTTTGGGTTTTCGGGTCGTTCGGACTTCAAACTCCGTCTAGACTTCGCCTAAGGCTCTACTAGGCTCTGATACCACTGTAGGGTTCCTAGGCAACCTAATGAGGTCTCACAAGGCATCAACCATGCCAATTTCAAATTTAAACGGTGCCGAGAAACCCTAGAACGGACCGTTGGCTAGAAATCTAGGCGAAAATATAATCTAGTTAACACTTAACTACTTGGATACGGAAATACAACCTTTGTAGATCCGGTCCTCCACCTCCACGGCTCCGTGATGAAGTCATCTCCGCTGTCCAAATCAAAATCCGGGCTCTAGCGTCGGCTTCATCGGAGAAAGAGCGGGCAAGGTCGTCGGCTTCGTGCCGAAGATGATCTACGTCGAGGCATCGCTAGATCAAGCTCCAACTTCACCAAGTGATGAAACTTGTGAAGAAAACACACTCTACTACTTGGCAAGAGGTAGAGGATGAAGAAATAGGAAGTGGGTTCACTTTAGAATTGGATTTCTCACTCATTTTCACATTCCACCATTGTTGGTAGAAAGCTTTCTTCAAGGTTGAAGATGAAGAAGAAGAAGATAATGATATGATAAGTTATTTCAAAATAGAAAGTAAATCAATACTTATCATAAAATGAACCATGGTCAAGTGTAGAGATTAAACTAGGGTTAATGGAGTGGTTAGGGTTAAGCATGAGACAAAATGGTCACTTTGGTCAAAGCTTCATGAAGCTTCAACTAGAAAACAAACAAAGCCACCATTTTCCTTTATGCTTTTCATTTTTCCAAAAAGAATAAATAAATAAATAAAGGAATAATAAAATGAAAACCCTAACCAATCTACAACCATGGTTTAATCTTCACACAAACCCTAGTGAGCATGTATCATCAAACATGATACAAACTTGCGTACAAAAGTATATCACATATACAATGTGCACAACCGAGTGAGAAAATCCATTTAAAGTGAACCAATACTAGTTAACGAAAAGTAATATATCAAATATATAATTATGCATTAAATTATTAAATCAACACTTGATTTAACGATCCGGTCATATCGCATATAACCGACTAGTATCCAATGTATCGGCTTATCGAATCAACCCTCGATTCGATAACTAGGTTATATCGCATATAACCATTCGACACATTCATCGTGAGAATGAAATACGGTATCACATACACGCATAATTCTCGGTCCCGCACATATCTCATATGCGCTCCTATTTCGTTTCGCTTGAGCCAGGAAACCTCTGTGTAGGACTCTAAAGACTCGTCAATACGCCGGCAGCAGGCGATGATCATATCAAACACCCACAAGCCGCAAGCGGTCTGCTAAACGTAACGGCCACCCGGGTATTGAGCGATCTGAAGATCGACGAGCAAGCCCGCTCACACTCCAGTGAATCCAACCAGTAACACTACCGTACAGTCCGGTCTGATCGTCTGATATGTCGCATATCTCGCCTAGGGGTGGTAAACGTCAGACCCCAATAGCTCGATAAGTCGTGTCGATATGAGGTCTATAACTATTCGAGAAACTACTGGTAACACTTACCAGTAAATCTCAGCAACCCTGGCCAGGGATTTCCTGTTATAGCCAATCGAACACAGCGCAACATCAACTCCCTATACCGGGAGAGACGAATCCCCTCCTATCGCTCATTGCCTCCATGTGACTCGGGACTGTACCCAAAAACCACCGTTTTGCACGCCCTCTTGGACGTGGTAAGATGGAAATCAAAGCACAGTGGGAACCACACAAGACTCTATGACGATCTCGGGTCAACAGACTACTCTGTACCAGTGTCACCAGAGAACTGCCATCTGACGTGAGGTATAATACCATCTGGGAGTTCTCGGCGAGTCCGTCCAGTGTACCCAGTCTCCACTGAGCACCCGTATATCATCTCTGATGTCAAACACCAATGGATATGGGATCATCCGTCGCCCATCTGTATGGGTCGAGAAGGTATACGCTAGTCTACTCTGGTATATCGATGCCCCGTCTCGATACACCCACGACTAGGGACTTTGAAGGTTGTACTTATGGACTACCATGTCCCCACTAGTATGATCCACATCATAGTCCAGGTAGTCAAGTACACATCCTAAGGGCTTTACCAACATGTAACAGGGAGACAATCAGTGTACACGTTAAGGTAAAGATCAACCAGATAGCATACTATCATGTCGAGCAAGAAAGTCCTCCCTATATATGTCCAAGCATCCACTACAATATACATCCTATGTATAGTAATGGCCTCTAGGGCATACACATAACTAACAGTTGAAAACCTGAGCTTGATTTAACAAGTATATGTCGTCCTCTAGTGTACCTGACCCAATCAAACTTTGATTTAGGTGGATGTGGACCACATCGCTTACAAACTAGACTAGGTACACACAAACAGTTACGTAGAATCAATATCAGCCCACTTGTCAATTCTAGGTGATATACCCTACGGATACAGCGTCCATGCTCATTCCGTTTAGCAACCCTGAGCATCATATCACCTGCCCTGATAACTCTACAGTTTCTCAAAGCCTGTAATGAATTACTGATATGGGATCCTGATCCGGTATCTTGTGCCCAGGAAGTAGAGCTAATTGACAGACTGTATTCAATTAAAAACACACCCAAAGTCGAAGTCACAACGTGCTTCGGATCCTGGATTCTGGCTTTCCAAGCCCTGCATCCCTTCTGCCAATGCTCTTTCCCGTGACAATAAGAACATCCCTCCTTCCCTACTATTAACCCCAAAACGTTTGCCCTGTCTTTTCCCTCTACCTTACTGACACTGCCTATCGGCTTTGTAGAGGTCTTCTTCTTCTCACCCTTAGCTTTCGTCTTGGATCCAGAAGAGGAAGATTCCCTAATAAGCAGAACGGGTGTCTCCCTGGTTTTCTTCACGGTGCCTTCATCTAAAACTATAACTTTTTTCCCCTAGGCGTAAGTAGGAGGTAGGGACTGTAGAATTAAGTCAGTGCATGACTCGTTCTCCAACGTGGTCTCCAGGTCCGTGAGCTATTTAATACAGCTGATCATTGTCGGGATGTGGTCCCCAATAGATGACCCGACAGCCAACCTCGCTTGAAGCAATTCCTTTGAGGTCTCATATCTTGCGATACGAGATTACTCTCCATATAAATTTTTTGTTATGGAGGAAGATGGAAACTAAGTCCATATTCTCGTGCTGCCTCTGGTATACACCATCAACTGAGACCAACACAAGGCACTTGTCATTCGCATAGTCGTTTTTCCCTTATCTTACGGATATCAACATCTATGACAGTGGAAACTGGACCTGGGACGGTGGAGGCTTGAGTAGTAGTGAGGTAGTCCAGCTTGTCATAGGTAATGGACATCTGGACAAAGCTTTGTCAGTCAATATAATACAACTCAGTCATTTTATTATCTATCTGTAACCTAATCTGGTCGCTGCAATTAGGAGAGAGAGAAGAAAACACTCAGCATGATACTCTTGCATGTTTAGATTGGTTTTTAATTTATCTAAACGGGATGGCTCCCATTGTTTCTCGAATCCTTCCTCAAATCATAAAAGAAGAATTAGCCAGGATTAATCTCACCGTACAATACTTGCTTAACCTTTCATCCAGGCTAGTGTCAGTACTTCGAGGGAGGTTTTACAACGCTTTCGCGAAGTTCCTTAATTAAATAACCTCTTTTCCCTGGAGGCGTAGCCCCGCTAACACTGTTCTAGACACTTACTTGGTTTATAGCATTGATCGTTAAGTGAAAAATCTCCCGAGGAGTAGCGGATACTCACAGTAGGATCGGGATCCAAATATCATTGTGTAATAATCCTGAAGGAATCGTACCTACATTATCACACTCCAAATGGTATGCAGCACTAGCAAGTTTCAGTTTCTTTAGAAACTCCTGATGTGGATTTCCCCCCATGCTCTTATGACCTTGACGAAGGCTGACATATCATAAGTCACATGTCAAGTTCTACCCGTCATTGTCCAGCTTAATTTGAACCCACCCGTACATACCCTTGACGAAGGCCAAAATAGTAATACGACTATCCCAAACCAACGCATCTATCTATGCTACAGATGAATATTCAGCAGCTACCAAACGCTATGCTTTGGTGAAGGTCAAAATACATAGCTTGAATACTACTGAATATTCAACTGAAATGACGGAGGGCAACAAATGGTTTTGGCGAAACCGTGAACGTAGCGAACTTGATATAATTGAAGGAACCTGATAGCTTTTAAAAGGAGTGGTTTAAGTTCTGCATTTAAAAGTCTTCTGTTTTAAAATAACCGAGTGGTTTTAAAATTTGTTCCAATGATTCAGCTTTGGTTTATTTGCTTTGCATTAATATAATACAGTCCCATCATTTACACCTATCATCACAGAAAAAAAACGAAAATACCATGTCCACTTATGCCATTCGCATCGCCACTGGGCCGCGTCTAACACCGTTAGGTTACTTAACTAACGCCAGAGCGGGGACTGGACTAGCGCGGTTGCAAAACATTAGCAACGTCTATTATATAGCTTATATATAATAAATACTCGTCTGACGCAATAATAGGCATTCCAGATCATAGATGAACATATTGGATATACTAGGAATTCCGCGTTTCGTTTAAGCCTGTAACGAAAGACGGATTTCACGGTCGTGATGAATAGCCAAACCCCACCCCAGACCCCTACGGGTGCGGCAAACTACCCGCCAAATACCTGAAGCGAAGCAACCTCCCTTAGTAAAATGAGTAGGCCACTTGGCACTTCAAAGTACCCGATAGTTTGTGCACCCTACCTTGGGTCTACCCTAGGAGCAGAAAACAGTAAAAGAAATAATATAACGGTAACTACAACCTCAACCCGAATGTGCCCCGCAAAATAATATTACATCACTTTACAATTATTATATCGAATGAAAGATAAAAACGCTCATCTCACATTCCCCGGTTATTCATCCACGACGATCCAATAAGTTCATATACACAAACCAACAAAGCAATACAGATATGTGCAACCCTGACTAATCGACGTATAGCAATTAGTCGACGTTTCCAAACACATATATCACAACTTGAAACTTTAAACGACGTTAAAACTACGACTTCGAAACACCCCGTATTTCCATCACAGAAAGATACAGTATATCCAAAATTGGCAAAAACAAACAACACCAGAGACCTTAGATCCATGAAACTAGAACACAGACCAAAATTCAAAGCATTTCACCACAACAAAAATGATGAGGCCGGTTTTTTTGAGCATGTGGCCGGTCCAAAATAGGTGAAAAAGAGTCGTTTTTGGTTTGTGTTCATCTCACAAAAAGTAGAGCACTCTGCAATTGTTTAAAAAAAATTTAGAGGCTCGGAAAAAATTGACAGAAACTTGGATCTTTGTCTCGATGTTTCGGAGTTATTTCGGTTTCGTACTTTTACACGTTGTCTAAATAGTTAGCTAGGGTTTTGTAGGCTCTGATACCACTCTAAGCCGATGTCGCGCACCCCGCGTGTTCGCGGGGAGGCGGAATATGTAAAAAACGATTTTTCAAAGCTCACAACACCGACTTGAACTCCAGGATCGATACTAAACCCTAACTAGCAAACTTGCAATGAGGTTTAACTACTCGGATGAAAGTTATACCTCACGATACCAAGTCCTTCGGGTCTTCTTCACTGTCCTCCACCTCGTCGTCAGCTCCAAGGATCGAAACGGATCGAGCAACTTCGACGGCCTCCTCGAGTCAACGACGATCCACCCGAAAGTCTATAATCCGAGCTCCTACCTTGAATCTGAGATAACTACGGCTTCTCGTTCGCTAAACTAGAAGTCATAGAGGGTGTAGAGTGAGAAGATGGAGTGATTTGTCTTTTGGAACCCTAGGATTCTCAACACATGAGAGGATTAGGGTTTGATGAAGAAGAAGAACACTTGAGGAAAAGCTAGTGGAGAGTGAGCAAGTGAGTGAGAATGTTCTCTAGTTTGTGATGAATAATCCACACTTAACAAATATCTAGAATGCTTGATAAATATCAAGCATGCTTGATAAAATATCTAGTGTGTGCAATGATCACACTTAGTGAGTCATGGCATGAGTCATGCCATGAGTCACCAAGAGCCATGTCTCACTTAATACAAAGTTCCACCTCATTTCCTCCTCCCAATTTAGGTTTAATGCAATAAAGAATAAACCCTAATTAGGTGTCCTCTTCTAGAAGCAAATCCGCAGAATTACGAGAATGCCCCTCATCTATATATACATACCCGCATCCGCAATCCGAAGAATACGAATACAAAGAGACGAAAATAATCCATCAATATAATACTAGGATCCAGCTTAAATCAAAGCCCACTAGTATTATCCGCCCGATCATCATACGACATCCCAGACAAAGGGAGCTCCCTTCTTCATGAGCTTTGAGAAAGGCCGACATCTCCCTAATAGGTTCAAGATGAACTTTCATATGTAAGCGAGTTTGCCTTGAAAGGATCTTAGCTGCGTCAGATTCTTTGGAGGAGGTATCTCCATGATGGCCTTTATCTTTGATGGGTCAATTTGATCTCCCGATGTCAGACTATGAAGCCTAAGAATTTTGCCGACGACACGCCAAAGGCGCACTTTAGAGGATTCATCTTTAAATCGCATTCTCTCAGTCTGGTGAAAACAGTTCTGAGGTCTTGAATATGATCAGCCTTGGCTTTAGTCTTGATGACCAAATTATCAACATAACATTCGACGACTTTATGGATTAAGTTGTCAAAGATCTTGGTCATTTCCCTTTGATATGTGGCGTCTGCATTCTTCAGTCCGAACGGTATTACCTCATAGCAGTATATTCCGATCGGGGTTCGAAATGTTGTGTGTTTCTCATCCTCTGACGACATCTTGATCTGATTATATCCAGATGAGCCATCCATGAAGGTGAACAGCTCATAATTTGAGGCGTCGTCGACCATCATTTTCATGACCGGTAGTGGGAAGTCGTCTTTAGGGTATGCCTTGTTGAGCTCCCTGAAATCGACGCAAACTCGGATCTACCCATTTTTCTTCTTTATTGGGACGATGCATGCGATCCAGTCCGCATATTTCTCTTCTCTGATGAAGCCAGCATCGATAAGTTTCTTAGTTTCCTCGATGACATTTTCTTCTAGCTCCCTTCTCATTCTTCGAGGAGCTTGTTTGACTGGCTTGGCATCAGGAGATATAGCTAGCTTATGCACGGAAGAGGCCAAGAATTTCTTTGTACGTCCACGCGAAGCAGTCAGCGAACTCATGCAGCAGAGAGATTATCTGCTCTTTCATTTCCTCTGACAAGAGTGAGCTGATGTAGATCGGCCTTGGATTATCGGGCGTTCCCAAATTAACCTCGGTTAGCTCATTGAAGGTTGTTTGTCCGCCATCTTCGAGCTCTTGAGGGGCTTCTTCTGGTTCAGCTAGCTCGTCTTCATCATTTGACTCTTTGCTGGATTCACCAACATGGATTATGGAGCATGCTTTGACATCAGGTTGAATGAAACCTATACCCCGTCTATCTAGGATTCGCCCATCGATAAGTGCTCGGACCTGAGGCGGGTGCCACAGCCCCTCATAAAACTTCGTTTCAGAGTTCGTTTGATATAACCGACATCCACACTTTTTAAAATATTCCCGCATCTTGGGCACATAATATCTGGGGTTTAGGACGGCTCTTATGCCTCTTTCATAGGGAAGGCACGTGAAAAACAAATCGTCCAGGTGCACGACAGGATTTGACCCATAAAACAGGATGCCCTTCTGTCCACTCTTTCTTCCGGGAACGTAGAAAGTTTGTAGTTGGTTCACACTAGAGACCAACAAAGTATCTAGCTCCTTGCACATCTGTTTCGGCACCCTTGTGATAGCTAGGGATCTTTCTGTAGTCTCGAAGGTTTCTCTTAGCTTCGCTTTTTGCATGAGGGCCCAATCTGCATAGCTACTGCAAGGCGGGTCCTCTTCCTCCGACTCTTCAGTGTCGCTGCCGAAATGAAGGTGAATTTTTTTGCCGGATGGGCCTTCGGTATCAGACTCGTCCGTATCGTTACTGAAACAAGGGTGAGTTTTACGGAAGGATTGACTTCCAGTGTCGTATTCATCAGTGTCACTGCCGAAACGCAGATTCACTTGGGGGTTTTGCTTTTGAATGTGACAGCCGGCTCAGATTTGCTTTTGAGTTTCGGAGCCGTTCTGTCTTCGATCAGTCGTAACTCAGTATTTTGGGGGTTCACGAAGTACCGAGAATCTTCATATCGGACTTCATGCACGCCGAACAGCTGGATGTCTCTGTCAATATGTCTTTCTTCACCATTTTTGGTATACTTCATGCATTGATGGAGAGTTGATGGAACGATACCATAATCGTGCTGCCACGGTCGTCCCAGCATAATTTTATAAGACGTGTCTTCGTCGATCACGTATATCTTGGCTTCGGTTTGTAGGTCCATGAACCTGATCGGCAGAGCTATGGATCCTAGAACTTGCTGGAAATTTTGATTGAAACCTTGAATGACAATCCTTTCCCTTGACAGGTGTCGGACGTCCACTGAAAAACTCTTCAGAGTCCGCAAGTTCATGATGTTCATTGAGGATCCCAGATCAATCAATATGCGATTAATCTGATCTCCGTCGCTGTACCCGGTCACATAAAGCGGGCGGTTATGCTCAGCTGTTCCCAGTAGCAGGTCTTCGTCCTTAAATGTGACCGCAGTTGGATGCAGAGTGTACTTGGCTTCTTTTATATTAATTTCCGCAAAGCGAGCCTGGTACCGCTTGGGGTTTTGAAGAGCGTGAATGAGAACATCTCTATGTTCCTTAGATAGGACCAAGGCATCGTAGATGCTCATGAGAGACGGAAGCTTACGGAGATGGGCCAAGACATTATGGTCCACAGAGGAAGGACTCGAGTTTTCATGAGCCGGCTCTCCGCCATCTTCTTAATTAGCTACTTGTTTTTTCTTTCCTTTTGGGGCATTGCCCTGATTTGGCAGTAGAGCCCTGCCGCTTCTGAGCTGGATTTGGTTAGCCTTTGTGGCGAGCTCTTCATCCTCTTCGAGAAAACATAGCTCTTCCTCAGATTCACTGCCAAAGTGGACGACGTAACAGGTCACTATAGAGATCTCGTTATTGGAATCTTCTTCTAGCTCCTCCAGAATCTAAGCCGCTTCTACGGGGAAGAACTCCTTCGATTGAATTAGAGTTATTTCCTTTTGTTGATAGTCTTTAAGGGATTCGATATATTTTTGAATGGTCGATCTCCCTGCAGACTCCTTTTCGCTTCGAGTCGCACCTATCCTTTTCTTCTTTTTTAGCTTTTTGGATTTTGAGTTCGATTGAGCCGAATTGGTAGCTGGAACGGTGGGCTCCTTCTGCCCCTCCCATTCTATTCTAGGCTCTTTCTGAAGTAGCTTTAGCATCTTCTTCGTCTTATTAGATATGTGCATTGTCACGCCCCGCTTCCCAAGATACGTAAACTACGGCATGTGACAGAGCCAACCATACAATCTGTGGCTAGGAATCATCTCTCCACAGTCACATTACGGCTGTCTATAGGATATCAAGAACAGTAAAATATATAATCTAACTAACACATGTCCATCTACCACAGTAAATAAAATCAAGAAAATGCATAAAGCAGAAACGAATCAAGATCCAATAAATAATATCTGAATCATGTCCCAATATGGGCTCACATAAATAAAAAAAACTACAGAAATAAATAAACTAAACATCTCTAATATGTTCAATTCCTTATTGCTCGTCTTGATTGCTAAAGTACTCTTGATCTGCCTGCGATAAAAGTAGAGGAACTGGGCCAAGCAAAACTCAGACGTTAGTGCGTCATAATATCAAAATAATGGTAATGACCAAGATATAATGATATGATTAAAAATGAATATAAATAATAAACACAGGGATAAATAGTGAGCTATGTGTATGTGTCAGTGTATGATATGTATCCTAAATCTGTGCTTCGAGGTTATCTATTCTAAAAGTCTTTGAAATCAATTAATGTAATCATCATCGTAACTCAACAGTATATATCTCGTTCATTCCCCATGGGACCACGATAACAATGATTTATTCCGTAACGCCCGAAAACACGGCAAACAACGATTTATTCCGTAACGCCCGGAAACACGGCAAACAATAATGATTATTCCGTAACCCTTGAAAACACGGTAAACAATGATTTATTCCGTAACGCCAGGAACCACGGCAAACAATAATAATATTCTCTTGAGTTACGTTTCGGTTACATCCTTGATTTCCCCTTCCCTCTTTACCCCAGGTTTGTGTTCAAGTCAGGTATTAATATTATAAATCTAATGCCAACACGGGATCAAGCAGGTACAGTTCTCGTCTTTGTAGACAACAAATCACGTCCGTCAGGACAACAAATCACGATTGTTGGCGTTAGCAATAAGATCTAAGAAAAAACTCAGGTAGTGTGTCGTGAACATGTGATGTGATGTATATTAACCAAATAGATACCCCATGTGAAACTGTAATCAATATCGGAACACGATAAACACAACTGATGCTAGGATGCATATGTATCTATCTGTAATAACCATTATACATTCATTACCATGTATGATGCAAACTAGATAACATGTTGTACTGGTATAGTAGTATAATGATATCATGATGCTCCGGCATGCAACTAGATATGTTATTATCAGTACGGATACAGACGGATACCGTAAAACTGTAAATCTGTAATTGCTGGGTTTCGCCTGTGCCCTGGCCATCTACCATGGCCGATGCGGAACAAAAACTGGCGTTTAAAATTTTTGGCGCAAACAAAACCTGCCCAAGATCTAAACTATAAACCTATACTAGCAAACTAAAGAAGCTAAACTAAAGGGTTAGAATGATTATACTAAAAGAACCAAGTCCTTCAGTCTTCCATCATCCTCCTTAGCTCCTTGAGGCGTGCTCGAACAAACTTGGCCGCCGGTCTTCCTCCGTCGAAGATGATCCACCCGAGAGATGTAGTCAGGGCTTTAGCTTCACATAAAGAATTCAAGTGAAGCAATTAGGGTTTCTAGGTTGCTTATATATAAAGCCTAGGATGTAGTTAGTGAACTAAGTGTTTATCTATCTCATCTCACCTCCTCTCATGATTATCAATACATGTGAGGGTTGAGAGGAGGTGGAAGATGAAGGTGGAGGAAACTATGAAACTCAAAAGTGGAGTGAAGCACAAAATGGTGAGGAGAAGATGGCATGCTCAAGAGAAAGAACCATCTCACAAAAATAATGAGCTAACCATGGAGAGAGAAAATGAGCATGCTTGGTTTTGTAAAACAATATCTTACATTATTAAAATGTGCCCATACTTGAATAGTATGCACAAATGAATAAAGAATTCATTTGTGCACACTATGTAAGCATGGTCCTCACCATACTCCCATCAAATCTTTGCCACCTCATTTATCCATTTAAAAATAAATGGTCAACCCCTAAAATGAGGTGTCCACCTTATAGAATGTTTTCCGGAAAAACACGGATTACATTCTACTGTATATACATACATGTACTCGTACCGAAATACGAATACCCAAAGAGATAGAATAACACAAAGAACATAATACTAGAATATACGTATCGAAATACATATATGTAAATTATTAAATCAATACCTGATTTAATAATCCGGCTCAAACCCGAGCCGGCTAGTATTATCAACTGTCCAATCGAAATTCCGGGTACATAGTACAATCGATCGATCGGAACCCTGTACGTATCCAATACGGCTACTACATCGTTTCTCCAGAACCAAGGAAACCCTCTGTGTGGGACTCTAAAAACTCATCAATACGCTAGCGGTGGATTTAACCACAAGCACGTCAGCGGCACTAACTGTACGTAACGGCTACCCAGGTATTGAGCGAAAGGAAGGCCAACGAGCAAGCTCATCTAAACCCCTACCGAGCCTATCCGTGACAATCTCCATACAGTCCGGTTTGTTTGTCTAAGAGTATCGCATATCGAGTCTAGGGGGTGGATAAAGTCAAACCCTTAATAATGCGACATTTCGCGTCGGTATGAAGCCTATCACCCACTGAGAATCTACTGATCCAAATCAGTAATTCTCGTCCACCTCGGCCGAGGATTTCTGGTGATGGCCACCCGTGCACAATACGACATCAACCCCCAATACCGAGAGAGACGAATCCCCGACAATCCGCTCACTGCCTCCATATGGCTCGGGACTGTACTCAACTAAAACCTATTTACACGACTCCTTTGAGCCATGGTAGGGTAGTAATCAAAGCACAGTGGGAACTCACACGATACAAATGACGATCTCAGGTCGACAAACTAACATGTACTCATGTCTCCTGGGAACTGTTATCCGACAATAGGTATAATACCAACTAGCATTTTCCCGGCGGGTCCGTCCAATGTACTCATAACCCAATGAGCACCTGTATACTATCTTAGGTGACTAACTTACACCAATGGCTTGTGAGACCGGCCACCGCCCCTCGTCAGGGTCTCGATAAGTATACACTAGTCTAATCCGAAGTATCGATGCTCAGCCTCGATACTCCCACGACTAGGGACATTTAAGGATGTGCTTATAAACCACCCAGCTCCCATGTATATGATCGCCATCATAATACTGGTAGTCAAGCAAGAATCCTATGGGCTCTATCAACATGTAATAGTGATCTGTAATGCCACCTAATGCTGTACATGATGATAAAGACGAACCAGATAGCAAACTATCATCTCGAGTAAGACTGTTCTACCGGTATAGGTCATCCCTTAATCATCACAATCTTGTGCCTTCGATTCAATAATTGACTTGAGGGCACTATAGCCAACGGTAATATTTGCTGAATAATAAAATACATGCACTATTCTTATTCATATAGATATCGATATAATAACATAGCATGTTGCAAGTTAAAACTTGCCTGATCGGATCTCACGTCGAGATACGAATGCTACGTCCGACGTCGGAATAACGTTGCGATGCAAACTTACACGCGCAGGACTGGACCTGGCTGATCAGTGACGTGACGTGGTAACTAGGCTGGATGACGTCAGTGACTGGGTCTTCTGGATCATCGGCGACGTGCGCAACTCCAACGAGCCGATCGGAGAATCAAGAAAAGTTTGAGAAGAGAAAGAAAGAACTGAAGAATAGTGGGTGGATGTTGCGTTGAGTTCTGGGATGGCGAGGATAAAGCGATATGACAGCGACGATGGCCGACGGCGATGCGTCGACGAGGTGGCTGGGGTTTCTTAGGTTGTTGATTCGGGGTCAGGGAGCTGTGAGGTTGATGGTGGCGGTGGTCTACGGTGTTGAGAGAGGAGAGGGAGGTGAGGAAGTGAAGGCGGAGGTGATGATTGGTGACGACGACGAGGTCTCCGGCGAGGGGTTGTGTGGGTTCTTGCATTAGTGTCACGGAGGAGGTGCAGGGGTTGATCGGAAAGAAGAGAAGAGGAGGTGGAGGTCTTGGAGGTGATGAGGGCGAGGAGTTGAGGGCGGGCATGAGGTAAGGTCGGCGACGAGGGAGCGGCGAGGGCGTGAGTAGGGTTCTTAGGTTTCTCACGGGCGATGTGAGGAGAAGAAGAAGAGAGAGAGAGGGAGTTGGTTTATATAATATATTAGGTTGTTATATATATATATATATATATATATATATATATATATATATATATATATATATATATATAGTGAGAGAGAGGAACAGAGGGGGGGGGAGAGATAGAAAGGGGAGAGAGAGACGGAGAGAGAGAGGCTGAGATTAATTAGTTATTAATTAGTTATTATATTATATTATATATATATATATACTGTTAGTTAAAGAAAATATTATAATATATATATTTTGGGTTTATATAGCTAATATCAAATTACTCCGAAAATTACCTGGGTCCCTTCTAAAAATCTAGTTTTTAAATATGGAGAAAATACGCAAAAGTTTAAACTATAATGGGATGGCCGGTCAATAAAAATGCATACCCCCAAATACGGATCTATGTAAATATATGTAGTGATCCAAACGAGTCTATTTTAGCAATTTGGGCATGAACATGCTACATGGGTGCAACAATATGATATGAGGTACGATAACATGCCATGCTAGATATCAAAATATATTATTTGATTTTTATTTGTATTATTAAAAGATATGCGAATACAAAAATATATCATATAATTGTATAGAATCTAGATTTGCATGGATCCTCTGTACTAGCAATATTTGACGTAATTTTGAACCATGATGGGTTTCAAACATGCGGGTCGGGTCGGATTTTAACTACAGTTACCAAATGCACTATCCGCACCCAAAAGCAATAGTAATAAAAAATCTGTCGCAAAATTTGAAATACCCCAAATAAGATATACTATAACAGTGCTAGGGTGTTACATTATACCTAATTACAAAAGAATTTCGCCCTTGAAATTCCTGGAACATGAAAAAGACAAGCAACACGGATCTAAAAAAAGATGTGTGGAAACTTCTGTCGGATCTCGTCTTCCCGTTCCTAAGTAGACTCTCCGTGCGAACGATTCCCTCATGAAACGAGTACTAGAGGGATAACTTTGTTCTTGAGGGCTTTTTCTTGTCGATCCACAATCGCTATTGGTCTTTCTTCATATGTTTAAGTTTCCCTTACTGCCAGCTCCGAGTGATCTAGGACGTGCGTCTCATCTCGAACATACTTGCGGAGTTGAGATACATGAAACACGTCATGAACACCCGCCAAGGATGGTGGTAAAGGCAATTGATATGCTACCTCTCCAACACGCTCGATGATACCGAAAGGCCCCACGAATCAAGGACTAATCTTGCCTCGACTACTAAATTGGATCACTCCCCTGATCGGTGATATTTTCAAGAATACAAGATCACCAACTACGAATTCCAGAGGTCTTCGTCTTGTATCAGCCCAACTTTTCTGTCGATCTTATGCTGCCTTCATATGATTTCGGATCACGTTGACTTTCTCCACTGTTTGCACAATAAGATCGGGTCCCAATAATCTTCTTTCTCCAACATCGTCCCAACAGACGGGCGAGCGACACTTGCGACTGTACAATGCTTCGAATGGAGCCATCTGTATAGTCGCATGAAAACTGTTGTTATAAGAAAACTCCACCAAGTGCAAATGATCCTCCCATGAACCCTTGAAGTCTAACATGCATGCTCTCAACATATTTTCAAGAGTTTGGATCGTTCTTTTAGACTGGCCATCTGTCTGAGGATGATAGGCTGTGCTAAACTTCAAGCGAGTCCCCAAACTTTCCTGTAGACTTCTCCAAAAGTGCGATAAAAATTGGGTATCACGTTCGGAAACGATGCTCACAGGTACTCCATGCAATCTCACAATCTCCTGCATGTACCGCTCTGCTAAAGCCTCCGTCGACTGACCAACTCAAAACGGTATAAAATGAGCTTCCTTAGTCAATCGATCAATAATCACCCAAATTGCATTATTGCCCTCTGGACTCCATGGTAATGTTGTCACGAAATCTATGGTTATATGTTTTTCCACTTACAATGAGGAATCGGAAGCGGTTGCAACAAACTAGCTATCCTTTGATGTTCAGCCTTTATCTACTGACACACCAAGCACTTCGATACGTTGCGAGCAATCTCCCTTTTCATACCTTCCCACCAGAAATGTTGTCGTAGATTTCGGTACATCTTTGTGCCTCCCGGATGTATGAAATATGCGGAATTATGAGCCTCCTTCATGACTTCTTCACGAACATCTCCTTTAGGCACACATAAACGACTACCATATCGTAACGAACCGTCTTCATGAATTAACAAGTCCGTTCGAAGTCCCGCTTCTACTTGTTCTCGAAATTTCTGCAACCTTGGATCGTGCGACTGCGCTGCCGTAATGTTATCGATCAAGGACGACTGTACTTGAAATTGCATCAACTGTCCCGAAGAATGCGGTAGTACGATCTCCAACTCGAATCTCTGAAAATTAGCTATAATCTCCTTCTGCGCAGTTAACATCCGTATCGCTGGCAACCGACTTAAAGCATCCAACATTATATTAACTTTCCCCGGATGGTATTTTAGATCGAGATCATAGTCAGCCATCTGCGCTGCCTCATGTTGAGCTCTTTCTGTGTAAACACATACTTTAAGCTTTTTTGATCAATAAATACTTCTACACGTTCTCCCAATAAGTAGTGTCTCCAAATCTTCAATCCAAAAATCACTGCTGCTAGCTCAAAATCATGAGCTGGGTCGTTCTTCTCATGAGTCTTCAATTGTCTTGACGCATAGGCTATAACCTTCCTATTCTTCATTAGAACACATCCCAAATCTTTTCCAGATGCGTCGCTGTGAATAACCAACCATCCGGAACCGTCTGGCACTGTCAAGATAGGAGCGGCGGTCAAACTTTGCTTCAACACTTCAAAAGCCGACGCACATTTCTCCGTCCATACGAACGGTACCTCCTTTCGTGTTAGCTTGGTCAATGGTTCTGCTATTCGAGCGAAGTTCTCCACAAACCTTCTATAATATCCGGCAAGAACAAGAAAACTTCTAATCTCCCCTACATTCTTTGGAATTGTCCAATCATGAACAGCTGCAATCTTTTCAGGGTCAACGGCAATTCCATCTCCAGATATAACATGACCCAAGAACTTCACTTCTTCGAGCCAAAACTCGTACTTGATCATCTTAGCATATAACCTTTCTTACCTTAACGTTTGCAGTATGATCCTCAAGTATTCTACATGCTCTTCTTTACTCCTCGAATAGACCAAAATATCATCAATAAACACTGCTACGAACTGGTCCATGTACGGTGAAAAGATTTGGTTCATCAAGTCCATAAATATTGCCTGTGCGTTGGTAACTCCAAATGGCATCACTAAGTTTTCATAATGCCCATATCAAGTTCGGAATGCTGTCTTGCAAATATCTTCTGATTTCACCCGAACTTGATGATATCCGGATCGCAAATCGAACTTCGAGAATACCCTCGCGCCACTGAGTTGATCGAATAATTCGTCGATGCGAGAGATTCAGTACTCGTTCTTAATAGTCACCCGGTTTAATTCTCGATAGTCGATGCACATCCTCCGCGTGCCATCCTTCTTCTTGACTAGAAGAACTAGAGCTTCCCAGGATGAATTGCTGCTGTGAATTCAACCCTTCTCTAGCAATTCGGCAATCTTTTTCTGTACCTCTTCTAGTTCCACCGGTGCCATTGGATAATATGCCTTTGAAATCGGCGCTGCTTCTGGAACAAGATCAATCGCAAATTCTACATATCATTTTTGCAGTAAACCCGAGATGTCCTCGAACACATCCATAAACTCTCAAACTACTGCTGGTGCTTCCTCCTTGTTTACTTCCATTGACGAAAGAATGACATTAGTCG
The DNA here is from genome assembly GCA_030015575.1 of Agapanthus africanus. Taxonomy (NCBI): domain Eukaryota; kingdom Viridiplantae; phylum Streptophyta; class Magnoliopsida; order Asparagales; family Amaryllidaceae; genus Agapanthus; species Agapanthus africanus. The sequence goes on from CM057348.1 coordinate 164,108,277, forward strand.
GCCTAGCCCTAAATTCGACTGGCCCGACAGATCTGCTACCTCCCAAAAATATGAACTCCGGATCTCCGGGAATCTGGAAAGTCGCTTTCTTTGCCTTACAATCGATGTGAGCATGGAAAGTGCCAAGAAATTCCATTCCAAAAACAACATCATAGCTGCCAGTATCAATCACTAAGAAATCCGTGAATAACTCTCGTCCGCAAATAACAATTGAGCAACCATTGCACTCACTACTAAATATAATTTTTCCATTTCCAGTGTGTATGTCCCAGCAGCCGGACAGGGCCGTGTGTGGAATAGAGTGTGCACTAATAAACTTGGACGACATGAAGCAATAGAATGCATCTGAATCGAATAATGCCAATGCGGGAAAATCATAAACAGGTAGAATACCTGAAACAACTTCATCTGAAGCTTTGGTCTTTTCGGCCGTCAAGGTGAAGGCCCGAGCTTGATTAGGCCTCTGAGTAATCTGCTTCTGCTGTACTCTCGGAGTATCACCCTTCAACTGAACTCTCGATGGACAAGTATGCCTTCGATGATCAGCAGCTCCGCAAATCAGACACTGCCCAAGCCTCATCCGGCACTCCCTCTGGAAATGACTCGGTCGTTGGTAGAAGTCACAAAACACACTTCTTTTCTGATCGGATACAACGGGCTTCTTCATGGGTACAATGCCTCACTTGTTCACCGGAATTCTTCTACGTGCAGAAGCTCTGTTTGGTGTAAACACCGGCTTCCGCACTACGACAGCTTGTTGTTGAGTACCCTTCGCTTTCACCAATAAACTCTGCTGCTCCCTGGACGCCTTGAGAACTTGGAAGAAGGTGGTCAATCTCAGAGATATGAAGTGTCTCTGAATCTCCACATCCAAACTACGCATAAACATACATGCCCTATCTACCTCGTTAGCAACCAAAGGCCTCGCAAATCGACTGAGCCGAGTCCACTCAGCCGCATGCGTATCAACGGATCCGCTATTTTGCTCTAGGTTAATAAACTACTCTTCCATCTCTTCCCGAGCAGATTGCGGAAAGAACATCTCCAAGAAACTCCGCGAAAATGTTGTCCAACTGATCGGCTTGGTCAGGCGGGTCTCCTCTATGAGCCACCACTCGCGAGCATAATCTACCAACTAGATGCGTACTATGTCCACTCTTTTCTCATCTGGAATCTGCGTGGCGATAAGCAGATTCTCTGTATCAACTAGCCACTGCTCCGCTGGCAATGGCTCATCTAATCCTGTAAACGTGGATGGACCGAGCTTTCTAAAGTCCGCTACGGTGCCCTCACACTGTACTGGCCTAGGTGCTACTGCAACTAGGACTGCTAGACTGTCCACAGACCCTCCTGGAAAGTCTCGGCCTGCCGCTGATTTAGCTCAGTTTGTCGCTTCTGGTTTTCAAGTATACCACGTACAACACCAAGCAATGCGGCGTTATCAACACGCCTCTGGTATGATCGCAAGTTTTTATCCGCCATGATTCTGCAGCCAAGACACTGAAGAAGATTAGAAATGGTAAACAAGATTCAATAAATAAGATAGTGTCACGACCCGGAATTTAGCCCGTGACCGGCACTTAAATCACGAAACGTTTAAAGGCGTAATGATTTGTTCAAAAAGAATTGGTAGTAAAGTAACCGCAATCAATAACGGTGTCGCGTGTAGCGAGCATTAGTGAGCACGGGTCGTCCTCTGTGATTTGAGGAATTTGTAAATTCTTGCTTTAGATGAGTCGAAAGAACTAGTAAAGAAATTCAAGAAATAGTTCAAGATTTAGTTGAAGTAATAGTTTCAAGAAATTCAAGAAATTGTTTTCAAGAAAGGAAATCAAGAAAATGTTCAAGATCTAATTATCAAGAAAATATGAAGAAGGCTTGTAGAATCCGATCGGATTTAGTAGCCATGGATGACTAATAAAGGTGATTCATCTTATCTACTAACAGTTTAACGCCAGATTGATGGTGATGAATGCGAATTAGGGTTTTTTGGAAGAAAGTAGGGTTTCTTCACTATAATCCCTTGTCCTTTCATTGATCCCATTCATTTTCTAGCTCTTCACAAAAAGATCGTCAATCTTATCTCACATCGTGGTCAAGTTAATCAAGAATTTGATATCGCCCCCGATGAGGATGTTAACGATTCTTTTGCGAAGGTTTGTAAACTTCATAAGATTTAAAATAAGTATAGAATTTTATCATCCATTAATCTATCCTAATCCTACGAATCCTATCAAGCGGAGATTTACTCGCGCATCATGAAAATCGAAGAAAGATTAGAAAAAGAACTAATAATTTGGAAATTAAAAGAAAACGAAATTGAAACTAATTATCACCTTTATTATTCAACTTCAAATTACAACTTCTTCAATCCGAGATTACAAGAAGAATTGCTCTCGATCACTCCCTTGAAGAGGTAATTTTTCCGTCGATCTTCACGTCGCTCGATCACCGTGAGTCTTGGACCTGTCGTAGATCGCTTGCTCGTTGATGATGATCGGCTTTGTGTAAAGGATCTTTTGTTGAATCGCTTGATGAACTTCTCGATGATTCTTGATTTTGGATCTTGGATTTGATGTTGTTCTTGGATTTGTGTTAAATTGGATGAAAAATTGGATGAAATTCCGGACCTTTTCTCTTAAGCCCTTGGTCCTTTTTATAGCCCCCTTTTCAAGCTTCCCCAACAAACTAGGTTGTTATAGAGAAGTTTTCATAACAAGATTGTTACAACGAGGCTTCCCCAACAAGCTTGGACGTTGAGAAGAAGTTTCCAGAGAGTTCCCGACCCCGAAGCCCACGAATCGGCCGCAGATCCGCGGCGAATCGGCCTGACTCGGCCGCGGTTCCGCGGCCAATTGGTGGCTTCATTGGTTGAAACTTCAGGTGTTTTCTTCTGTTGGTCTTTGGGTCTTTTTATGATATCTGGAATCTTCTAATCTTTTCTGAGTCTCTGCCAGAATTTAATTCTTCGGTTTCCTGTATTTTATCGGCAGATTTCTGATTCCCGATATCTGACCTAAGCTAATCTTGCACAAGATCTCAATGAAGAATGTGAGATACAAAATATTATACGTAAAAATATTAAACATACAATTTCCTTTATAATGTTGATTATAATGTATAACACATGGTAAATGATATTGTTCCCTTTCGAACACAGAGACGCGACCGCGTAGGTTTGTCTTGCCTGGGATTCGGGGCAGATGCTATTTGGTTTTATCCAACCACCTCTCCGAAGATGTCAAGTTGATTTATGGCACCATGTATCGGAGGTTTAGACGGATGCGGCCGATGTAGCAGACTTCGTCAGATTCCCCCTCGTTCGAGGGGGTTTTGATTGTGGGGACGCTCTTCCCTGCAGGCGCAAGCCCCTGCAGTTAATTACGCTACCGCATCGCGGTAACAACTTTCTCCTTCTCCAGAATTTCTCTTCGTGTCGTGGGTGTTTGTTTTGTTTGTGGTTGCCCGTGGATTGTATACGGAGACTAATTTATGCCGTCGCCCGTAGGACATGGATTAGTCCAAATCCGTATTTTCTTAGATTTGGGTTTGGTGTTTTGGTTTATGGATACGTTAGCCCTATTTAAGGCTAAGATCAACTTAAACTTTTGTTAAAGATACGTTAGCCTAATCTCCAGACTAAGATCAACTTAACGGGATCGTTTAGATCCGACAAGAGAGCAATTGGCGCTATTGTTTAGTTTAATGACATTGCGGTCGATTCCCAGTTTAGGGACATGGTGGTCAATTACATGTATGGCTGTCGGGACCCATCACCTCTCTGACGACATTGAAGGATTACAACGACAGATGTCAGAGGAGTTCAGAGATGTACCCTTGAACCAAAGTTGATTGGGGGATCTATAGTCCAATTTGGGACTAAAGTCTGTTTGAAGGTTTAAGAATGCGTTAGCTATATTTGAGGCTAAGATCAACTTAAACGGGATCGTTTAGATCCGACAAAAGAGCATTTAGGGGCTCTATTGTTCCAGTTTAGGGACATAGTGGTCCATAGGTAGTTTAAAGACATTGCGGTCCATTGCCAGTTTAGGGACATGGTGGTCCATTTCCAGTTTAGGGACATAGGGGTCCATCGTTCCCGTTTTAGGGACGGATATTAGTTTAAGGACGCATTAGTCCATGGGTTTAAGGACCCCATAGTCCATATAGATGTGTTTAAGGACGCATTAGTCCATTAGTTTAAGGACGCATAAGTCCATGGGCTTAAGGACCCCACAATCCGTATGGGTGTGTTTAAGGACGCATTAGTCCATTAGTTTAAGGACGCATAAGTCCATGGGTTTAAGGACCCCACAGTCCGTATTAATGTGTGGTTGTCGGGACCTGTCACCTCTCTGACGTCGTTGAAGGATTACAACGATAGGTGTCAGAGGAGTTCGGAGATGTACCCTTGAACCGGATGTAAATTGATTTAAGAGAGCAGTCTTACTCAGTCAATTTAATTTGAGGACTTACGGCCATGATTGGGCTAAGTCCAGTTGAGAATATTCAACGTTTTATTTGCATTTGGCCTGTTAGGCCTTTACTAGGGCTCTGCCCCTGTTTAATAATGCATGGAATTTTTGTTTGGTCTATTAGACCTTTATTTGAGCTCAATCCCTTTATAAATGATGCACAGCATCTGTTTTTGTCTTGACAGACCTTTGTTTGGGCTCTGCCCTTCTTTAAAATAATGCATTGCATTTAAATTGGCCTGTTAGGCCTTTTTTAATTGGGCTTGGCCCTTCTGTAAATAATGCAGCGCATTAATCAAACTGACAGTGGCCATGTGGCCTGTCAAGCGCTTTGCGCCAATTATTGAGCGCAAGCGCACGTGGAGGTGACACGTGTCACGCTCTGGTGAGCGCAAGCGCAGTGCGCTGCGCTGTTGCGCTGCTGACACGTGGCGCGCTCTGGTGAGTTGCGCAAATTTAAGAAAGCAGTGCTCTATTTTAAAAGCGCATAGCACAAATTGTTCTGGAGCTGACACGTGGCGCTCTCTGGTGGCTTGCGCCAACCCAGAAGCGCAACAGTGCAGATTTGCAAGTGCAAGGCACTGTTTTAATATCTTGATCTAATTTTGTATTCAAGAAAAGAATCTTTAAGATTCCAGAACCAATGGTTCATAAAAAAAAGGCAATGCCTTTGTTATTATTTTTTTTATTGGAGACCTTTGACCTTTTTTTCTTAGATCAATGATCTTTTCAGAAGAAATTCTTCTTTTTTATTCAAAGAGTTTACTTTTTTCCTCTTTTTGAGTTCGTCTCAAAATTCTTTAGAGTTCTCTCTTTGTTTCTGTGTTTTTGTCTCTCTGTGTTGTTGTGTCCTTTTTTAAGTTGGGGTCTAGGGGCCTTTATATAGTGCCCATTAATTTGTTAAATTTGTTAAAGAGATCATTCTCTGAGTGATTTGGGGAATTTTCCCCACTGTTGGATCTTTGATCCAAGGGCTTCTGTTTTACAGAAGACAATCTTCTTGTTTTAACAAGAACGGAAAGATCTTACTGGAATTTTAATTCTGTTTGGCGAAACGCACCAGCGCAGAGCGCAGCGCAGAGCGCTAGCGCAACTGCGCTGACACGTGTCGCGCAGCGCAACTGCGCTAGCGCAACTGCGCTAGCGCAACTGCGCTGACACGTGTCGCGCAGCGCAGAGCGCAGCGCATTTGAAGTGTTGCTTCTTTTAATTTTTTTTTTAAATAGAGCCTTGCTCTGATTGGGCACGCTGCCTTGGGCGCTGCGCTGACGTATCAACTTTTGACACGTGGCGCGTTGCGCGCAGCGCAAGGATTTTGAAGCGTTGCTTCAATTTTTGAATTTTTGAAATTCAAATAGATCTTTGCTCTGATTGGGGGAAACAAATGCCCCCCCACCGTTGCGCTCACGTGGCGCACACGTGAGTGCAGCGGTGGCAAGATCCTAACCATTGGATCAACTGATAAGTTGAAGGGGCGCAAGCGTCTATAAATAGGACCCTTGGTCCTCAGTAAATAATTACCATCTTCAAGAATTTGATTTTTCAGAGCCTGGCTCTTGTCTTCAAGAACTTCAGAGCCTTGCTCTCATTTCTAAAGTCAGAACTTTTTTAGAAAAAATTTTAGGTAAAATTAATTTAAATTAATTTAAATCAATCTTAACCATCAGAGCCTTGCTCTCATAGATCTTTGATCTAAAGAAAACCCCTTTGGGGTTTCACCAACAGAGCCTTACTCTCAAGAATCCATAGATCTTAAGGAGATCTTGTTTTAGGGTTTTTAACCCATGAACAGAGCTTTGCTCATGGACCAAACATAGATCTTTTTGATCTAAAAATGGAGAACTTTTTAACAGTTTCCATCGATTTTTAAGACCCCAAATTTTTAATCTTTAGGAGTTAAAAAAAATTCTTTTAATAGATTTTCTCATCATTATTACAGAGCTAGGCTCTTTTAAGGAATTTTATTCCCTTGAGACCAGAGTTTGACAGGTGTCACCCTGTGACAGAGCTTTGCTCTGAAAGAGGAGATTTTCTCCTTGTCTCTAGGGATTTCCCATAATGAGAATATTCTCTTGGGGATCTCTTCATTAATTGACAGTCTCATCCAATGATGGGGCTGTCTTATTAACTGATGCACTGTCATCCAGATTTTGTGGGTCCCCCTTTAGTCCCCTACCCATTGCATTGCAGTGTGGTGTAATTTTAAAATGCCAGGCGTTAGAATTATAACACTGACGGCTGATTTTTGTCCCTTCGCAGGAAACATGTCTGCTGATTTTCTTTCCCGTTCGTTCGCTCGGAGGGAGGATTTCCCCAAGCACCAGTGGACCGAGAGGTGCTCGCTCTCATCAAGGATCATGACCCCGAGCATAAGAACCTTCACTTGTGGGGTAGGTGGTATAATGAGATCATCCAGGGTCGCCGAAGCTTCGGTTCCGCTACGCTATCTGAGCCCATATTTTTGATCCCCTATGCGGATGAACCCCCGGTGAAGTATGCCGTGGAGGTCAAGGATTGGAATTCGGATGATCTCCTCCAGCCTGCAATTAGTGCTATTCCAGTGCAGCCGCCGCCGGCAATAGACATTTTGGGGAGGCGAATCTATCAGGGTGAAGCACGCCCTTAGGGACAGGCTTATAACATTGGATTGACTCCGCGACCACCCGCCGGATATTTGCAGTGGGCCCGGTACATCTTATCGGCGAAGAGGACTCATCTGAGGAAGATTGGGTTGTACTCGGCAATCTACGTCTCACTCTTTGAGTATCCCTCTCCTCCAACGTGGTGGATTAAGGCTTTTATCGAACAATAGAATATCCCCACTCACACCTTCCTTATGACGGACAGGGAAGTCTCCATCTCCCTAGAAGAGTTTGCTGAAATCTCGGGTCTACCGATGAGGGGGGAGCATTACGAGGAGCTGCTTCCGCCTGACGAATACGTCTTCGCCACCAAGCCGCTGGTGTTTGATCAGACGCCGGAGAATGCTATTCAGCACCAGTTTCCGGGCTTGGTGAAGGTGCTAGACATATATGAAGGGCTCTATCTGGAATCAGGGGTCCGGGGAGTCATTTTCGCAGATTTTATCGCCCGCTTCATTCGACCGGAGTTTCTATCGGAGCGGAGCGAGAAGTTCGCCAAGCTTAATGACCCTTTCAGCTTCGGCTTGGACCGTCGACCAACAGCGGAGGACGATCAAAAGGATTTTTATCTCCCCGGCGCCGCCGTCATGCCCTTGTCAGAAATCGCAGTCCCAGGCATGGATGAGGAGACCTTTTTTGTAGGGTTCCTGGGATTGTGGCTATGCAGCTTCGCACTCCCCATGCACCCGCGCCACATGCGGCCGTCCGTTTTCTACCCAGCGCATCGGATGGTGGCTGGCCTGCAGTTAATGATAGGAATCACCGGGTTGGCTCACCTATATAATGGACTTAGCGTGGCGGCGGACGCTAATGAACCTGGTGTTAGGTTTGTCTAGCACCCTATAATGAGTTTTGAAGCATCACATGTCTCAAAGTATGTATTTTGATGGTGCTAAACAAACACGCAAAGGAATCGATCCTAGAAAATTAGGGTTACTAAACTTTAAGCTAATAAAAATAAGGGTTTCGAGACTACAACCTTTGTAGCTCCCTTTTTGCTTGACTCCTTAGACTCTTGGGTGTTGGAAGAAGGTCCACTTGTAGTCCTCTCACGTCCACGACGATCCACCCGGAGTTTCCCGTCCAAGCTAGCAACTTTGGAAAAACCAAGTGAACACTCTAATCAAGTTGGCTAAACTTGAGTAGAATTATGTTGTGGCTAAAGATCTCACTTCAAAATCCTATTTTTATGAGTATTTTGCTCTCTTGAAAGAACTAGAGAGCAAAGCATCAAGGTTGATGAAGATGGTGGTCTTTTGTGAAGAAGAGAATAATAGAACCATTGAAAGAGAAAAGAAAAATAAGCATATATATATTTTTTCTTTCTCATACCCAACCATGGTTAGATCTAAAGATATTATTGGATTTAAGTTAAAAGCACAAAAAGAAAATAAACCATGGGTTAAAGGTTAGGTGAGCATGGTAAGGTTAAGAAGAGTGTAGAAACCCTTAATGATTTAACCCATTTTCATTTCCTTTTTGCTTTAATTTAAAAACAATAATAATCCAAAAAAATAACCATGGTGTGATTCTTATATTGCCACCATTCTCATTGTATAAGCAACCATGATAAAATGATGTATGTATGCATGTGTGCATGCACATCCATATGTGCATGAACAAGAATGAATGCATACATGCATGCATACATCCAAAATAAACAAGATAGGATTTGTAGTGAGAAGCTAATGATAAATCAACACTTGATTCACTAATCCGGTCATATCACATACGACCCGACCATTAGCAAGCCGTCCAATTAATATACGGTATCCTATACATGCATTTTAATCGGGTCCAAGCGCATATCACATACGCGCACCACAACGTTTCGCCTGGACTAGGTAACTCCTATGTGGGACTCTAAGACTCGTCAATACGCCGGCAGTGGGTGATGATCACATCAAGCACCCCCAAGCCGTAAGCGGTCAGCTAAACGTAACGGCCACCCGGGTATTGAGCGATCAGAAGAAAACAAGCGAACCTGTTACAACTCCCATCGAGCCATCCGACAACACTACCGTACAGTCCAGTCTCTTCGTCAGATATGCCGCATATCGAGTCTAGGGATGGTCACGTCGACCCTAATGACTCAATAAGTCACACCGTTGAATGGTCTATAACAGTTCGAGAAACTGCTGATAACACTTGTCAGTAAATCTCATCATCCCTGGCCAGGGACTTTCTGATATAACCAGTCGGGCACAGCACAGCATCAACTCCCTATACCGGGAGAGACGAAACCCCTCCTATCGCTCATCGCCTTCGTGTGTCTCGGGACTGTACCCAACGGCCGCCTGTTTGCACGACTCAGTAGAGCCGTGGTAGGGTGGCAATCAAAGTACAGTGGGAGAACACACAAGACTCCATGACGATCTCGGGTCTACAGACTAACCTGTACCAGTGTCACCTGAGAACTGCTATTCGACGATAGATATAATTCCATATAGGAGTTCTCGGTGAGTCCGTCCAGTGTACCCAGTCAGCACTGAGCACCCGTATATGATCTTGATGTCAAACATCGATGAATGTGGGAACATCCATCGCCCATCGTATGGGTCTAGTATCATATACGCTAGTCTACACTGGTATATCAATGCCCCGTCTCGATATACCTACGACTAGGGACTTTCTAGGATATGCTTATAGACTACAGATGTCCCACTAGTATGATCTCCATCATAGTCAGAGTAGTCAAGCCAATATCCTCAGGGCTTTATCAGCATGTATGAATGAATAAAAGCATGATCAAATCAACATGTCAGATAAAGTAGAACCAGATAGCATACTATCATGTCGAGCAAGAATGCATACTGAATATATATATATATATATATATATATATATACATATATAGATACATCCACTATCACATAATGGCCTCTAGGGCATACATATATCCAACAATCTCCCACTTGCACTAAGGCCAGTTATTGGCGTATCTCATACCCAACATCTCAAAAAGTCGCTCATGCTGCGGCTGAGGGAGGGCCTTGGTGAATGGATCCGCGGCGTTATTCTTTGTGTCTACCCTCCTAATCTCGATCTCGCGGCGATCTACAATCTCCCGGATCAAATGAAAACGCCTCAGGATGTGTCTGGACCGCTGATGGGATCTGGGCTCCTTGGCTAACGCCATAGCCCCATTATTGTCACAATACAAAGGTATTGGATCAATAATGGTTGGAACTACTCCTAGCTCCGAGACGAACTTCTTCATCCAGTCGGCTTCCTTGGCGGCATCATTTGCAGCAATGTACTCAGCTTCCATCGTAGAGTCTGCAATGGTATCTTGTTTGGAACTCTTCCAACTCACCGCCCCTCCATTGAGGGTAAATACAAACCCAGAGATAGATTTGTTGTCGTCCTTATCGCTCTGGAAGCTCGAATCGGTAAAGGCCTCCATTTGGAGATCTCCATTACCATACACCAAGAACAATTCTTTAGTCCTTCGCAAGTACTTAAGAATGTTCTCCACAGCTGTCCAGTGATTCTCCCCTGGGTTGGATTGATACCTGCTTACAACACTAAGTGCATAAGCTACATCTGGGCGTGTACATAACATCACATACATTATAGATCCTACTGCCGAAGCATAGGGTATAATACTCATGCGAGCTCTCTCTTCATCGGTCTTTGGGCAAGAATCCTTGGAGAGAGTGACCCTATGGCAAGCAGGTAAGGTACCCCGCTTGGAGTCTTCCATACTAAACCTTTTTAGGATGGTGTCAATGTACCTGGTTTGGGACAATCCCAATAACCTTTTGGATCTATCCCTATAGATCCTTATGCCCAGAATGTATGTGGTATCACCCAGGTCCTTCATGGAGAACCTTAGTGATAAGAAAGATTTGACCGACTGTAGCATAGGAATATCATTTCCTATCAGAAGAATGTCGTCCACGTACAATACGAGGAATGTGACAGCTCTCCCTACAGCCTTCTTATAAACACAAGGTTCATCTGGATTTTTGATGAAATCAAACTCTTTGATGACATCATCGAAACAGATGTTCCAACTTCATGATGCCTGCTTTAACCCATATATGGATTTAAGCAATTTACATGCTTTCTTGCTGCTCCCACTGTCAATGAAGCCCTCTGGCTGATCCATATAAACGCATTCTTCTAAATTTCCATTTAGAAATGCGGTTTTAACGTCCATCTGCCAGATTTCATAGTCGTAGTGAGCAGCAATAGCAAGTAGGATCCGAATGGATTTAAGCATGGCTACGGGAGAAAAAGTTTCGTCATAATCCAAACCTGGTCTTTGACGAAAACCCTTCGCCACAAGTCTTGCCTTATAGGTCTCTACCTGCCCATCTGCACCAATCTTTCTTTTAAAGATCCATTTGCACCCCACAGGTTTTACCCCAGGGGGCACAACGTCCAAAGTCCACACTTTGTTGGTGTACATAGACTCCATTTCAGATCTCATGGCATCCAGCCATTTCACAGAGTCTTTACTCGTGATAGCTTGCTGAAAACTGGTAGGATCATCATCATCCATGATGCAATCTTCTCCGTTACCATCAATGAGGACACCGTAGTACCTCTCCGGTGGGCGAGAAGTCCTACCAGACCTACGGAGTGGCCGAGGTTCTTCAGTTTCTGCTGTAACAGCCGGTTCAACCAAATCGTCATTTGCAGTTTGTGTCTCTAGAACCTCTTCTAGATCCACCACCTTGCCATCATCTTTGTCTGTGAAAAACTCTTTTTCCAAGAATGTGGCATGTTGAGAAACGAACAGTTTTTGTTCCTCTTTGTGGTATAATAGATATCCATAAGAATTCTTTGGATATCCCACAAAGTTACATAAGACTGACCGTGTCTCGAGTTTGTCCGGATTCTGCTTTTTAACATAGGCCGGGCAACCCCAAATCTTAATTCTCTTAAGAGATGGTCTCTTCCCATGTCATATCTCATATGGTATGGTAGACACGGCTTTGGTTGGAACCCTATTTAGTAGAAACGCTGCAGTCTCCAATGCATGCCCCCAAAACGAGACGGGTAACTCAGCGTCACTCATCATGGACCGGACCATATCTAATAGGGTCCTATTCCTTCGTTCTGACACACCGTTGTGCTGTGGTGTGTAAGGAGGAGTGAGCTGAGAGAGAATCCCATTCTCTTTCAAGAAGTTTGCAAATTCTGTACTGAGATACTCACCACCTCGATCTGATCGAAGCATCTTGATACTCAAGCCGGTTTGTTTTTCTACTTCTTGTTTATATTCAATGAATTTCTCAAAAGCTTCGGACTTGTGTTTTAATAAAAATACATGACCGAATCTTGAGAAATCATCAGTGAATGTAATGAAGTATGAAAAACCGCCTCTAGCCTGTGTAGACATAGGCCCACATACATCACTATGTATGAGGCCCAGGAGCTGAGTAGCTCTTTCTCCGTGTCTGGTAAACGGAGTTTTGGTCATTTTACCCTTGATACAAGACTGGCAAGTCGCATAAGATTTATATTCAAAAGAATTTAAATATCCATCTTTGTGTAACTTGTTTAGTCTTGTTTCGTTAATATGACCAAGTCTACAGTGCCAAAGAAAAGCTTCATTTAACTCTGAAAGTTTTCTTTTATTAGTGTGTTGTATACTGAAAACTGTGTGTTGATTTAGGACATATATTCCGTTGTTGAGCGTACCATACCCAACCAACATTTGATTCAGGTTAATGTTCATAACATTGTTCTGCAATACAAAATTATACCCTTCATTGTCCAACAAAGAAACGGATATTATATTACATAGCATACTTGGTACAAAATAACATGGATTTAAAACCAAAATACATCCAGATAGCAACCCCAAGTGATACTCTCCCACTGCGACTGTATGTACATTGGAACCATTTCCAACGCGGAGAGTATGGTCACCTGTCCTCAAAACCTTGCTATTTCTCAGCCCCTGCATAGAATTGCAAATGTGAGAACCTGAACCGGTATCCAATACCCAGGAAGCAGAGTTTATAGAAAAACAGTTTTCAGTCACAAACGCACCTGAAGCAGAAACATCACCATGCTTCTTCTTGAGACTTAAGTACTCCGTGCAATTGCGCTTCCAATGTCCTGTCTTGTGGCAGTGAAAACATTCGCCCTTCCCCGAGTCTCCAGCCTTGGACTTTCCCTTTCCCTTCACCTTTTTAACTCCGCCCTTAGGATTAGTGGGTTTCTTCTTTTTCTTTCCCTTGGCCTTGGCTTTCGGGCGAGAAGAGGAAGACTGTCCAATAGTCATAACGGGAGTTTTTGCTAACTTCATAGTGCTCTCTGCACTCCTTAACATATTAAGGAGTTCAGGGAGGTCCTTCTCCATGCCATGCATGTTGAAGTTCACTATGAACTGAGCAAATGTGGAGGGGAGGGACTGCAGAATAATATCTATATATTGTTCATTGTCCATCGTCCATCCAAGGTCCTCAAGCTCTTCTATAAGAGCTATCATCTTCAGAACATGGTCTCCTACTGGTGTGCCAGGGGCCATTCGCATCTGAAACAATTTCTTTGATGCTTCGTATCGTAATACGCGGGATTGCTCCCCATACAACTCCTTTGTATGGAGCAATATACCGTGAATGTCCATGTCCTCGTGTTGCTTTTGATGTGTGTTATCCATCGATGCAAGCGCGAGGCATGTGGCCGTGGCACAGTCAGCGTCCCATGTCTTGCGGACTTCAATGTCCGCAACTGAGGATTTTAGACCAGGGACGGGCGGGGCTGAAGCCGTGAGGACATATGATACTTTATCATAAGTCAAGGCAATTTTCAGATTCCTCAGCCAGTTTTTATAGTTGGTCCCATTCAGTTTGTTTTTATCTAGTAAAAGCTTGAGTCCAGTCATGGGTATCTGCCATTAAGAGAGAGAAAAGAATACACTCAGCGAAAGCTCTTGCATAGATCAGATTGGTTATTATCTTGTCTAATCGATGTTTCCCACTGCTTTTATCGAGTTTTTCTTTCAAACCTTAAAAAGAAAAACTAGCCAGGATTAATTACAGTCTACAACTTCGCTAACCGTTCAGCCAGGCCAGTGTCGGTACTTGAGGGAGGTTCCCCGTGCTTTCGCACGGACCTAATTAGAGTAAACCTCATTTTCCCAGAGGCGGAGCCCCGTTAACACCTTTCTAGACACCTAATGAGTTAGCTAATTGTAAATTGTAAAACTCTCCTAGGAGCAACTATTGCCCACAGTGGGATCGGGATCCAACCATCACATGGATGGTATGCAATCTCATTGCAAATTTCAAATATTGAAATTCCCGATGTGGTTTTTACCCCTAATACTCGTGACCTTGGCTAAGGTCAACAAATCACGAGCACTAGTCAAGCTCAATCCGTCATTTCTTGATTGATTAGACCCGTTCACATGACCCTTGGCTAAGGTCAACAAAGTCATATGCCCGTCCTAATTAATCTGCATCATATGCGTTTGTAGGAAGACATCACTTAGCTACCGTACACTACGCCTTGGCTAAGGTCAACAAACGTAGCACGAATACTAAGTACTCTACTTCCTAAAATGACGGAGGGTTGCGGATGATTTTTAAGAAAATATTTAACGCTTTGAGCTTGATATCGTTGTAGAATCAAGTGGTTTTAAAAAAAAAAGGAGTGGCTTAAGCTCCGCAGTTTTTGAAATATAGCTTTTTCATAAAAAGCCGAGTGGTTTTTCAAATCCGATTCTACAAAATCTTTCAGGTTTATTTTCTTTACATTAATCACATTAATGTAATCCCATCATTTAAGTCCTTAAGCCAATCACAGAAAAGAAACGAAAATAACACGTACGCTTATGCCATCCGCATTCGCCGCAATGTTCCGTTATGCACCGTTAGGTTACTTAACTAACGGCATACCGGGACGGGACTAGCGCGGGTGTAAAACATAAGCAACGTCTACTATATATCATATATATAATATGTCATTCGTCTCAGATATCACAGAACACAGGCAGCAGAAATATAGATATAACGTGGGATATACTAGGACGTCCGTATTTAGTATTTAGCCAGAATAGAAAATACGGATTCCACAGTCGCGATGAATAGCCAAGCCCACACCCTGGACCCCTACGAGAGTGGCAAGTGACCCTGCCAATTCTGGAGTTTAGGAGACCCGGTCTCGACTCCTCGAGATGGCCTCCCACTGAACCCTAGAACCCGGTCACCTGTGCTCCCCTCCTTGGGTCCATCCTAATGCGGAAAAGTAAAAAATATACAACACTGGTAACACAACCTCAACCCGGAAGTGCCCCAAATAAAAGAATATTACATTACATTTGAATTTACATGAATGAAAATATAAAACTCTCATCTCACATAAAAACCCCCGGCTATTCAATCGCGACAATCCTGCACATCATATCTCAGCAACACATAATATCTCATATCATCAACGTAAGTAAGTATGCATACCCCAATTGTCGTTGATGTATAGCAACGAAACCGGCGATATCGTACATACTACACTTACGGTCACAGAAAAGAAAGTGTAAAACTGCAATATCTGGAATCTACATTCGCTTTAGACATCACAAATGTGAAATATCACATATTCTGTATTTCATGTTTAGTAATATGAATTCCACACATTGCATCAAATTCCGGATAAACAGACAGTATTAAAGTTTTCGAACAATCGATCAAATACTCAAGATTCACTAAAGCTCAACACTTGAGCAGAGTTCAAAAAACCGAAGTGTGACACAGTAGTAGCGGTCCAGCCGTAGAAGGGTCAAGCCAACGCCTCACATGCGGCACGCCGTACTGCCCCAAACCCTAAGGTTCAAAGGGCAGTTCAAGACGGTCACATAATCGAGTTAAGGTTTGTTGTCTTCTAGAGGGACCACCACAAAACTTGCACGTATATCCAATATTTTCAAACTCCGTGAAAAGTGAGTAAATGATAGTTGTTCGAACACTTCAATACTTTCTAGTTTACCCGGAAAAGGAAACGAAATGAAAATTCCGATCGAAACGACGAGTCCAAAACCATCTCCAGAATTTTCAACAGTAGATTCAGATTAAACATACTCAAAATATACTATAGCAGGTAAGGAAAAACACTGTGCAAAATATAGTGTGAGATCCCCTTGTATGGCCGCGGATCCGCGGCCTAAGCTTGCTTGCGCCGCGGTTCCGCGGCCAAAAGTACTGTTCAAGGGCACGAATTCTCCAGTTTGTCTTATATTTACCTGCTATATTTTTTGAGTATTTTTAATTCTGAAAAATGTCAGTTTTTAAAAAATTTCCAGAGAATGTCCCGTAATTCCGTATTTTGTTTCGATCGGAGTTTTTACTTCGCTAAAGCATCGCCTAATGTTCTAGGTCGGCTCTGATACCATTGTTAGGTTTGTCTAGCACCCTATAATGAGTTTTGAAGCATCACATGTCTCAAAGTATGTATTTTGATGGTGCTAAACAAACACGCAAAGGAATCGATCCTGAAAATTAGGGTTACTAAACTTTAAGCTAATAAAAATAAGGGTTTCGAGACTACAACCTTTGTAGCTCCCTTTTTGCTTGACTCCTTAGACTCTTGGGTGTTGGAAGAAGGTACACTTGTAGTCCTCTCACGTCCACGACGATCCATCCGGAGTTTCCCGTCCAAGCTAGCAACTTTGGAAAAACCAAGAGAACACTCTAATCAAGTTGGCTAAACTTGAGTAGAATGATGTTGTGGCTAAAGATCTCACTTCAAAATCCTATTTTTATGAGTATTTTGCTCTCTTGAAAGAACTAGAGAGCAAAGCATCAAGGTTGATGAAGATGGTGGTCTTTTGTGAAGAAGAGAATAATAGAACCATTGAAAGAGAAAAGAAAAATAAGCATATATATATTTTTTCTTTCTCATACCCAACCATGGTTAGATCTAAATATATTATTGGATTTAAGTTAAAAGCACAAAAAGAAAATAAACCATGGGTTAAAGGTTAGGTGAGCATGGTAAGGTTAAGAAGAGTGTAGAAACCCTTAATGATTTAACCCATTTTCATTTCCTTTTTGCTTTAATTTAAAAACAATAATAATCCCAAAAAATAACCATGATGTGATTCTTATATTGCCACCATTCTCATTGTATAAGCAACCATGATAAAATGATGTATGTATGCATGTGTGCATGCACATCCATATGTGCATGAACAAGAATGAATGCATACATGCATGCATACATCCAAAATAAACAAGATAGGATTTGTAGTGAGAAGCTAATGATAAATCAACACTTGATTCACTAATCCGGTCATATCACATACGACCCGACCATTAGCAAGCCGCCCAATTAATATACGGTATCCTATACACGCATTTTAATCGGGTCCAAGCGCATATCACATACGCGCACCACAACGTTTCGCCTGGACTAGGTAACTCCTATGTGGGACTCTAAGACTCGTCAATACGCCGGCATGGGTGATGATCACATCAAGCACCCCCAAGCCGCAAGCGGTCAGCTAAACGTAACGGCCACCCGGGTATTAAGCGATCAGAAGAAAACAAGCGAACCTGTTACAACTCCCGTTGAGCCATCCGGCAACACTACCGTACAGTCCGATCTCTTCGTCAGATATGCCGCATATCGAGTCTAGGGATGGTCACGTCGACCCTAATGACTCAATAAGTCGCGCCGTTGAATGGTCTATAACAGTTCGAGAAACTGCTGATAACACTTGTCAGTAAATCTCATCAGCCCTGGCCAGGGACTTTCTGATATAACCAGTCGGGCACAGCACAGCATCAACTCCCTATACCGGGAGAGACGAAACCCCTCCTATCGCTCATCGCCTTCGTGTGTCTCGGGACTGTACCCAACGGCCGCCTGTTTGCACGACTCAGTAGAGCCGTGGTAGGGTGGCAATCAAAGTACAGTGGGAGAACACACAAGACTCCATGACGATCTCGGGTCTGCAGACTAACCTGTACCAGTGTCACCTGAGAACTGCTATTCGACGATAGATATAATTCCATATAGGAGTTCTCGGTGAGTCCGTCCAGTGTACCCAGTCAGCACTGAGCACCCGTATATGATCTTGATGTCAAACATCGATGAATGTGGGAACATCCATCGCCCATCGTATGGGTCTAGTATCATATACGCTAGTCTACACTGGTATATCAATGCCCCGTCTCGATATACCTACGACTAGGGACTTTCTAGGATATGCTTATAGACTACAGATGTCCCACTAGTATGATCTCCATCATAGTCAGAGTAGTCAAGCCAATATCCTCAGGGCTTTATCAGCATGTATGAATGAATAAAAGCATGATCAAATCAACATGTCAGATAAAGTAGAACCAGATAGCATACTATCATGTAGAGCAAGAATGCATACTGAATATATATATATATATATATATATATATATATATATATATACATGTATAGATACATCCACTATCACATAATGGCCTCTAGGGCATACATATATCCAACACCTGGGGTGCAGCCTGCTAATTTCCCGATGCACTACTTCACCTCGTGGATGGAAATGCATGTGCATAGGGTGTTCGGCGTCCATAAAATCCCTCCGTTTTTTGAGAAGTGCAGACTCCCAAGAGTTATGCGGTTGGTCGGCGCCTCGATCGTGGTTGCGCCTCCGCGGGAGGCTAGGGGGTTGCTCCTTCGTCCACACCTGGTCGGAGCGAAGGTTTCTTTTTTGGATAAAGTCATAACCATAGGCTCAGAAACCTCCAAGTCGGTGGTGGCGCTGCGCGAATACTTCAAGGACGGGACCTCCGTACAGAAAGCCCGGGAGATTCTTCACCTCTACTCCATTCGGCCGGGCTACCTGGTGTTCAGGAAGAACGAGATAGCACTTTTCATGAGGTATAACCCCCACCGGTTCGCCCAACAATCCAGCTATCACCAGGGGATCCCGCTGGAGGCGTTTTTGGAAGAGCCCGTAGCCAGCCGGGAGGGGATAATGAGTGCGATGCACCATTTCATGCGGCTTAACACGGGCTCCTATTTCTTCATCAACGAGCCGAGCTGCGTTCCCAGGGTCCTCAACGCGTACGTGGCTTGGTACACGCATGCAATGGGTCCAGTTATCCATATGGAGAAGCGCATGTTGGTTGACCACAAGGGTGCACCTCCCGGCGGCGACCGTAAGGCTCCCCTGAAGCCAAGGACCCCGGTCATTCCTCCGCTGAAAGATGCCGGAGCTGGGCCACCGCGCGTATTGAGCCCTACGCGTGGATTGCCGCCTCCTGATACTGTGGATGCGCCACCAGCACCCCATGCTCCAGTGGAGACAGTAAATGTGATTTCGCCGGAGTCCGGCGTGGGTGCGGATATCGGGACCCGCCGCCCTAAGGTGCCTGCAAAGCGCAAGTTGATCTTGGGTGCACCCAAGGCTGGCGGGCAGAAGAGGAAGAAGAAGTCGCTCTTCTCAGCTGATGTTGCGTTCGGTCAGGAACCTCATGCTCCCTATAGGGAGGGCTTGGGCGAGTACGGGACCAATAAAGGATTGGTTATGCCGCCAGATGACACTGATCTGGCGGCTACCATCGCAGCTTCAGAGCGATTGGCGAGGCGCGACGCGTGGCTAGCTAAGCTTGCGCAATTGGGTAATTACTAGTCGCATTTTTTATTGCATCGTACTTTTATTATTGTCTTTGACTAATGCTTTTCCTCTCTTTTCTTCAAACAGGCATCACCACTGAAGAAGCCATTGCTGCTTCCCTCAAAACTTTCCAAGAGGAGAAACAACTCAGAGCGTCCTTAGGCCTCGATACATTTCGATTCATTAAGTCTTTATTCTCCTTTTGTTATGGTCGATCTAACCCTTTCTTTTTCTCATCGTAGGAACTACAATGCCGGTCCCGCAAGGTGACGCGGACACTCTTCCCGGGCCAGCCACTGATGTTCCGGCCTCATCAGGGCTGCCGCAAGAGCCTCGACTCGAAAAGTCGATGAGGGATGCCTTGAAGAATTTGGAGGCATCTCTGTTCACGGACGATGACGCCTCAATGAAGGAAGCTTTGAAGAGCTCCGTCTTGACGGCTCAGGAGGAGAGAAAGCGGTTGAGGCGTGAGGCGAAGGCACGCAGAGCTGCTTTGGCCGTGGGAGCGGGCCCAAGCACCATTCCTCATGCTGATACTCCCTCGGAAGAGCCCCCAGTCGCCTTGTCTACCTCTCACAGACAGGTGGTGCGTACAGTTCGGGAGGCCAACGATCAGTCCACCTCAGGTAATGTATTTTTCATGATTTTGTTGTAAGAACTGTAAATTTGTCGGCACTTATATATCTTGTCCTGCAGGGCCAAGTCCAACCGAAGGGGAGGCGGAAACCGTCGAACCTAAGGGGACAGAGGAAGAGGCACCGGCTGAACCCGAGCCGACGGTGGGCGACGTCGCCGGGGTTGCTGGACCTAAGCCGGGGGCTGAGGGAACTGCACCAGAGAAGGTCGTTGATGCCGAGCCTGAGGTAGCAGCAAATGAGACGACTGCTATAACTGAGCCTGGGACAGCAGCGGATGGAGTGCCTGAGACCGGCGACCCCATGGCGACGGCGGACGAGACAGCAGCGCCAACCGAGCCTGAAGGAGTAGCGGGTGAGACGGGCGTGACTCCCGGGGACAAGCCAGCCGCTCTTTCTCAAGAGTCTGGCAATGCTCCAATCATTGCTCTCCCCGTCTACGGTCTTCCACCGTCTCCTGGCCACGCGAGCACGTCGACAGCCCCCGTTGAGTCGGGTGATGAGGCCACGGGCGGTGGACTCATGTCGATGGAGGAGGGAGACACCTCCATTTCGACTGGAGGCTCATCAGGTAAATTTCGAGTTACTGTCCCTTGTTTTATCTTGCAATCTTTCCTGACATGTGTATCTTTATTTTAACGCAGGTGCGGCCAGTGCTGACGCCCCATTGCTTAAGGGGGCGCCGTCAACTACTGCCTTGGCTGTAACCACCTCTCAGCCTTCTCTCATACCATCGCAGATGTTGGAAGGTACGGATTCGTGACCCATCAGTTTCATCTTTCGGCCACATAATTTATATACTAATGTCGTACTATTGCGTCTTTGCAGGAGCGCTTTTTGATCATCTCTACCAGGTGTTGCACCCGCACTTCTGTTTCCCATCTGAACTCGCTTCTTCCTCCAGTGGCGCTGGTGAGTATAGTTTCCAATTGATGTCTTTCTTTTTTCAGTAATGGAATTATTACTGACTTTTCCTTGTCCTGATTGCAGTGCTACAAATCGAAGGAGGAGATGTAAGATCGGTCTCACCACCGGCCCTCCCGACTTTGCCCCTCGTTGCAGCTGGTATAGTAAACTATCCCATCGATGACTTTTTCACATTTCTTGAACCGTCATCTAATCGTATTTTGCCTTTTCAGCTGTAGTTCCAATTCCGGCGCCCTTTGAGTCTCGTGTCATAATGCCGGCAGGCCCCTTCCTAAGACGTCCGTCTTCAAAGGGTGCCGTGATGAACTTGGGCATGCTGAGCGGATACGTCGAAGAGCTTGACGCGGACACTCCCCCATCTGCTGCGGATTTCACTGCAGAGGTTAACCCGATGTTGGCGGCGCTTATAAATTTTCATGATGAAGGCGTCGTCGAGCTTTGGGTTAATCACTGCAGGGAGATCGAGGTCCGCCTGCATCAATCGGAGTTTATGCTCCCTGCTCCCGAGACCTTAGCCGCAAGCAATCAACGAGCAACATGGATTGAGCAAAGCGCTTCTTACTTCTGCCACTTGGAACAAGAAGCGGCTTTAAGACTAAGGGAATGCCAAGAGACCTCAAGCGAGACGGCTCGTCTGTGTGCTGAAATTGAGGCGAACGCTGCCCAGGTGAAGGCTATCTTCGAGGGCCTTCTGGAGCCTAATTCTAATGGGCTAAACCTGAAACGGAAGCTCGATGCCGCCGAGCGTGATGCCCAAGGCTGCGAAGCAGCTCAGCAGGCCATTGGGGAGCAGCTTGCATCCTTCTTGCAGCAGCGGGCTCAAGTGGAAGCAGAACTGGCGGTGGTGGCCGATCGAGAGAAAGCATAGAAGGAAGTGTGCGAACAACTGATAGGGCTATTTAAGACGTTTTCTTCCCAGTAGCTGCCCTTGTATTGATATACTTGTAAAAAGTTTCCTTTTCGAATAAGATGTATCCATTCTTTATTCTTTTGTACGATTCACCTTGTACTTGATTGAATTAATAAATAAAGATACACATTTTTTTTCTTTGCAATATCTTGTATCATTTCTTTGCTTTCTCCCTTCTCTTATTATCCGCATGCTATCTTGATAAACATGGTTGACAGATAATAGAGTAAGCATCTTGGTTTCTTCAAGAGATAGCGATGGCTTAGGCCGCAGGTTCAGATCTGCTGTCTAAGACTTTTCAACTCTATGAGCCGTGAGGGTCTCATAGAGACTTTTCTCTCTACGGATCGAGAGGATCTCGTAGGTGTATTTTCTCCTTAGGAATCGTGAGGATTCCTAAGTGTGTTTTCTCTTACAAGTCGTTAGGATCTTATAAGAGAATTTTCCCTCTTACGAGTCGAGAGGACGCATAAGTGGTTGTTTCCCTCCTTGTCGAGATTCGACTTTGGAGAGTGAGACCCGTGAATAGTATGCAAGAGACCGTTTTAGGCCGAGTTGCTGGGTCCCAGTGCTTAGGAAACAAGTTTTTTAATCCCTGCTGCCTAAGACTTTATCTTGCAAGTCGAGATGAATCGGGAAGTCCTCCCGAAGACACTAATTTCCTCACGAGTCGAGACGAATCGAGCAGTTCTCGTCAAGGACAATAATTTTCCTGAGTTGAAGTATTTTGCTGAGGACACTGGTTTCCTCAGGGTTGAAACGAATCGGAGTATTCCTGCGGAGACACTGGTTTCTCTGCGGGCCGACGCGAATCAAGAAGCTCTCATCAAGGACGCTAGTTTCCCTGAATTGAGGATGCTACCAAGGACACTGGTTTCCCTGGGGTTGAAACGAGTCGAGGTGTTCCTGCAAAGACGCTAGTTTCTCTGCGGGTCGACACGAATCAAGAGGTTCTCGTCAAGGACACTGGTTTCCCTGAGTCAAAGTATTTTGCTGAGGACACTGGTTTCCTCGGGTTGAAACGAATCGGGGTATTCCTGCAAAGACGCTAGTTTCTCTGCGGGCCGACGTGAATCAAGGTGTTCTCGTCAAGGACACTGGTTTCCTTGAATCGAGGATGCTGCCAAGGACACTGGTTTCCCTGGGGTTGAAACGAATCGAGGTGTTCCTGCAAAGACGCTAGTTTCTCTGCGGGTCGACGCGAATCAAGAAGTTCTCGTCAAGGACACTGGTTTCCCTAAGTCGCAGTATTTTGCCGAGGACTGTTGGGGTAAAAATTTACACCCCGGTTGACCAAGTCAAAATCCAAGTCAACCCCAAGCCAAGTGGGCCCAAGCCCAGACCCAGTGGGGCCCATGCCCGGGTCGAGCCCGAACATGAAGCGGCCGGCCTCCCCCACGCCAAGATAAAATTTTTGTAATAAATAATTTTGTTGTATTTCTTTTATTTTATTTTTGGACAAATGTAAGGAAAAATAGGCATAAAGCCAAATTTTTGTAAAGCCCATGGCTTATGTGCAAAAAGAAATGGCACATGAGCCATGGGATAGGCAAAATGCCATTTTGTGAAGCCCAAGGGGCTATGTGTAAAGTGTATAGCCTATAAAGGCAAAGATAATGAAATATCTCAACAACAATTTTTCTCTCTCCAAAAAAAGGTTTCAGATCTGAGATCTTTCTCCTTCTTCAAGGTTCCAAAACCTTCTTCTTTCTCTTGAATTAAATCAAGAGTTCTACTCTCCTTTTTATAAAACAAATTAGTTTTTCACCACAAAACCCATCAAGGGGAACTCAGATCTTCCGTTAGATCTCAAAAAAGAGTGATTTTTAAAATCCCATATCTCTTGATCTTCAAGATCCAGCTAACAGAGGAGGAAGAAGAAGAACCCCTCCCATTAAAAAAAAAAAAAAAAAAAACACACTCAGGAGTCCAACTCCTTTCTAATTTCTCTTCCGGGAGTTTCTGGGGTTAAAAGCCCTCTTTTCCTCGCCGGCGCGCTAGCGCTCGAGCGCAAAGCACCTACGTGCCGACACGTGGCGCGTTTGCGCTCCAGCGCACTGCGCGCGAGCGCAAAGCGCCCACGTGCCGACACGTGGCGCCCGCGCTTGCGCTCCAGCGCAGTGCGCCCGAGCGCAAAGCGCCCACGTGCGGACACGTGGCGCGCGCGCTTGCGCTCCAGCGCACTGCGCCCGAGCGCAAAGCGCCCACGTGCCGACACGTGGCGCGCTTGCGCTTAAGCGCAAAGCGCCCGAGCGCAAAGCGCCCACGTGCCGACACGTGGCGCGCGCGCTTGCGCTCCTGCGCACTGCGCCCGAGCGCAAAGCTCCCACGTGCCGACACGTGGCGCGCTTGCGCTCAAGCGCACTGCGCCCGAGCGCAAAGCGCCCACGTGCCGACACGTGGCGCGCGCGCTTGCGCTCCAGCGCCTTGCGCACAGCACCTAAGCGCACAGCGCTCAAGGCGCTGGCCCCACGCATCCTTTGGATGTCTTTTCCCCCCTTTTGTTTATATATACATGTATATATATACATATGTATACATACACATACTCCGCAACATTCTCCCCCTCCAAAAAATTTTCGGGCCGGGGCGCTGCCTCGAACCCCGCAAGGGGGCTGCTGGCCCCCTTGACCCCCAGCCGGCTATCCGGATAGCGGGACCCCCGTAAAAACTCTGCGTGGCTCCCGATATATCCAAAACCCCCTTTCAAAACAAAACACACGTACACTGCACATTGAGTTCGCATGACCAGTTTAACCCGTTAATCGGAGGTTCCCTCGCCCCAAAGGCGAGGGGTAATTAACGACAGCTTAGTCCGCGGCTGCCGGAGATTCGGATCCCCACAATCATTAAACTCCGGCCTACCCTAGGCAGGGGGAATCTGTAGTACGCCTGAGAAGCGTGCGCGTATTCCCATCTCAATGGGGTGACGAAAAACACCCTACAGATTCTGGCACGCCCGGTGGGACCAATCTCTCCTCCCATATTTCGGGTTAAACGTTCATGCGAACTCAATCAATACACATATCGATTGCCTATACTGAAATGATGTTTTTTTTCCATGCAGCAATCAACCTTCGACGACAATGTCTCCCAAGACGAATTCAGCTTCCAAAGCGACCCCGATTCCGTACGTGGTCAAGGTCAATGCTCGTGTGGTTCTCCCCGCAAGCCTCAGTCGACAGTGGGAGGAACCGCCCCGCCAGTTTGGCTCCGTCATCATCTACCCTGCCGGAAGCGCTCATCTGGCGGAGATCCCGGAGGAACAGGTGGCCAAGCCGGTCTCAAGGGGCAAGAGGCCGAATGTCGTGATCGCCAAGGCACCACAACCGAAGCTTAAGACGGTGTCTGAACGATTCTCTGGTGCTCCAGCAGGGAGCAAGAACTCCGGTACAAAGGGCAACATCCAATGTTGCGGACGAGCTCAGGCGATTACTCCAACAAATGCACAATCGAGCGTATCTCCAAGGCCTTCCATCGACCGGTATGCGGCGTCTTCCCAAAGAGCCAAAGTCTGCCAGATGCTTAGAACAGAAAAGTTAAGGCAGAAGCGGCTCAGGTATCGAGCCAACAAAAGGGCCAAGGCTTCGGCCAAATGGAATCGTGTGAAGTTCCAAGTGCAGGGTTGCCCCGCGACGACGACTGAGTCAGACGTAAGAATCAACAATTCCTTCAAGCCTCTGAAGTGGGTTCAGAAAAATGCCATGACCGCCAGAATCAAGAAGACAGCGGTCCGAACAGTGCCACAAAGAGACGTGTCCCGGCCCCAACAGAAAAAGTATGGCACTGTCTCTTCAAGAGTTCATCAAGCACTTTGCGCCGCACGAAAGCAGCGGGGCAAACCCAGAAAAGAAGCGCCAGCACCATTCAAGAACCTGGTTAGGCCAGCCGCCTTCAATCGACTACCAGCTACCGAAGCAAGGGGGTCCAGACAACGATCCGTGAAATCAGCCGCCAATGATAGAAAGACGGCCGGATATATCATCCATACGGTCTATATGGCGGGCGGACGCCCCAGCGACAACCTTCGCAGCAAAAGCAAGGATGGGGCCACCACATCCCAAGCCCAATCTAGCCTGAATGTGGTTGCCGCTGCCCAAGAACAGCCGCCCTCGATGGATGAAGAAAACCCTCTCGATGAGGATGATAGGCAGAAAGACCCCTCGGTCCACGCAGAGTCAAGCTCGGACAGCGAGGAAGAGCCGACTTTCCGCCCCAGGACTGCGGAGCAAGAGCTGCTTCAAGAGCTTCGAAAACAGCTCAGGAGCAAAGATAAAGAGATGGCCAAGCTCTATTCGAAGATTGACGACTTAACGAACGTGGTGATGCAGCTTACGGCTCAAATTGCTCGGGCGCCTCCCAATCAAGCACAAGCCACTACTAATCAGCCGGGTGATGACAATCCGAGGCAGCCAATGCCTGTTCCTTTGGGACCAAGACTGGTCGAGCCGCATGAAAGCCGGCCACATTCCGCTTCTGGGGACGCCTTGGCCCCAGATAACACTATCCCGCTAACACAGGATCGGATAATGGATTTGGTCACCAGTAAGGTTAAAACATTGGTGGCCGAAGCTGAAGCTCAGAAAGAAATCGGCAGTAGCGGGCGGCCATATCCCTCGCAGTACGATCTGATTGAGTTCCCAAGCGGCTACGTTATTCCTAAGTTCGGAAGATTTGATGGAACGGGGAATGCAAATCAGCACGTCGCCCACTTCAAAGCATCGTGCGGAAATACAGGGGGCAATGACGCGCTCCTTCTTCGTCAGTTTGTCAATAGCCTGACCGGCGTCGCCTTCGACTGGTATGCGAGTATACCGGACGGGTCCGTCATTACCTTTGCCCAAATGGAGTCCCTGTTTCGGCAAAGGTTCATGAGTGTCAGTGATAAAATCTCTATTGCCGACCTTGTGAGGACTAAGCCGGGGAAGAATGAAAGCAACACCGACTTTATTGCCCGATGGCGTAATCTCACGGTCAAGTGCGAACCGCCGCTGGAGCAGGACCAGTCCGTCAGCCTTCTCATTGGGAACCTCAGCAATTGGATGGTCCCATTCTTGTGTACAGCAGGCCTCAAGACGTTTCAAGAGCTAACCAAGAAAGTCCAGATGCTGGAACGCTCGAAGCAAGAGTCCCCGCCGGACTCTCAGAGAGACAAAACCTGGAAAAGCAAGCGGGACGACAACCGTAGAAGTGGGAGTTCCAGCAGTACCAATGTCTTCAATGCGTCCGAAAATGAAGAAAAGCGAAGGGCGGGCGAATCCAAAACTAACCGGTCTCGAAAGCCATTGCTGGGAGGAGATGGGCCCACCCTAGAGGAGAAAAAGAACAAGGTTTACTCTTTCAGAAGGGACAAAGTCCGTAAGATATTTAAAGATGCCTTGAACAACGGCCTACAATTGCCGGAGTCGAAAAGACCCCAAGAAGCAAAAATGACCGACAATCCTCTGTATTGCCCGTACCACCGAGTAGTGATCCACGCGATCGAGGATTGCTATATCTTCAAAGACTGGGTCGAGAAGCAGTACAAGGCTGGAGAGATCGAGCTGTCAAAAAGCGTGTTGGTGAACAATCAAGTTGCAACCGCCAACTTTATACAGACAGAAGTTGAAGCCTTCTGGGAGCAGACAGCTGAACCTGCTGCCCTGACAAACAAAACGGACCCATCGCGGTCTCCGTGGAGTACGCACATATCTAACAAGACGAAGAAGATGATAAAGCTACTTCAGAAAGAGCCCAGGACAGAATGGGAAGGGCAGAAGAGGCCTACCAGTCCAGCTGCCGATGCGGTTCCATCACGCTCAACATCCAAGAAGCTTAAGAAGAAGAAAAGTGCGGCTCGGCGCGAAAAAGAGTCTGCAGGGAGATCGACCATTCAAAAATATATCGATTCCCTTGAAGAATATGAACAAAGGGAAAGAACATTGATTCAATTGAAGGAGTTCTTCCCTGTACAAGCGGCTGAAATTCTGGAGGAGTTAGAAGAAGACTCCAATGAAGAAATCCCAGTAGTAACCTGCTACGCCATCCATCTTGGCAGCGACTCCGAGGATGAGCTCTGTTTTCCCGAAGAGGACGAGGAGCTCACCACAAAGGCCAATCAAATCCAGCTCAGAAGCGGCAGGGCTCTACCGCCAAATCAGGGCAACGCCCCAAAAGGGAAGGAAAAACAAGTCGCTAATGAAGAAGATGACAGAGAACCGACTGATGAAAACATAAATCCTTCCTCGGTGGACTATAATGTCTTGGCACATCTCCGAAAGCTTCCGTCTCTCCTGAGCATCTACGACGCCTTGGTCCTATCTAAGGAGCTTAGAGATGTTCTCATTCACGCTCTACAAAACCCCGAGCGGTATCAGGCTCACTTTGCGGAAATTAATATGAAAGAAGCCCAGCACGCTTTACATGCCGCCGCAGTCACATTTAAGGATGAAGACTTGCTACTGGGAACGGCTGAGCATAATCGGCCGCTTTACGTGACCGGGTACAGCGACGGAGATCGAATTAATCGTATATTGATTGATCCGGGGTCCTCAGTGAACATCATGAACTTGCGAACTCTGAAGAGTTTGTCAATGGACGTCCGACACCTGTCAAGGGAAAGGATTGTCATTCAAGGCTTCAACCAAAGTTGCCAGCAAGTTCTGGGGTCTATAGCTTTGCCGATCAAATTTGGGGATCTGCAAACTGAAGCTAAGATATACGTGATCGACGCCGACACGTCTTATAAGATTCTCTTAGGGCGGCCGTGGCTCCACGATTACGGCATCATTCCGTCAACTCTCCATCAATGCATGAAGTATACTAAAAATGGCGAAGAAAGACGCATTGACGGAGACATCCAGCCGTTCGGTATGCATGAAGTCAGGTATGAAGATTCTCGGTACTTTATGAACCACCAAAATGCTAAGCCACAACTGACTGAGGATAGACCAGCCCCAAGGCTCAAAAGCAAATCTACGCCAGCTGTCACTTTCAAAAGCAAAACTGCCCAAGTGCGCCCGCATTTCGGTAGCGACACTGATGAGTCCGACGCTGGAAGCCCGTCCTTCCATAAAACTCGCCCTCGTTTCGGCAGCGATACGGATGAATCTGTTACTGAAGGCCCGTCTAGCAGTAATGTCCGCCCTCATCTTGGCAGCGACACTGAAGAGTCAGAGGAAGAGGACCTGTCGTGCAACAGCGGTGCAGATCGGACCCCCATGCAGCAAGCGAAACTACGAGAGACCTTCGAAGTCGCAGAAGGGTCCCTAGCCGTCACAAGGGTACCAGAGCAGATGTGCAAAGAGCTCGATGCGTTGTCAGTCTCCACCGTAGACCAGCTGAAAACTTTCTACGTTCCCGGGAGGAAAAGTGGACAGAAGGGCATCCTGTTTTATGGGTCAAACCCCGTTGCGCACCCGGACGATTTGTCTATCGCGTGCCTTCCATATGAGAGAGGCATAAGAGCCGTCCTCAATCCCAGATACTATGCGCCCGAGATGCGGGAATACTTTAAGAAGTGCGGATGCCGGTTATATCAGACGGAGTCCGAAGCAAAGTTTTACGAAGGGCTATGGTATCCGCCCCAGGTCCGAGCACTCATCGATGGACGAATTCCAGATAGACGGGGCATAGGCTACATTCAACCTGATTCCAAAGCGTGCTACATGATCCATGTTGGTGAAGCCAGCGAAAGATCAAATGATGACGACGAGATAGCCGAGCCAGAAGAAGCTCCTCAAGAGCTCGAAGATGGCGGACAAGCAACCTTTGACGAGCTAACCGAGATCGACTTAGGAACGCCCGATAATCTAAGGCCGACCTATATTAGCTCGCTCTTGTCAGAGGAAATGAAAGCGCAGATAATTGCCCTGCTGCATGAGTTCGTCGACTGCTTCGCGTGGACATACAAAGAAATGCCTGGCCTTTCCCCTGAAGTGGCCGTACATAAGTTGGCTATATCTCCTGATGCTAAGCCAGTCAAACAAGCTCCTCGAAGAATGAGAAGGGAGTTGGAAGAAAAGGTCATCGAGGAAACCAAGAAACTCATCGATGCCGGCTTCATCAGGGAAGAGAAATATGCAGACTGGATCGCATGCATAGTCCCAGTGAAGAAGAAAAATGGACAGATCCGAGTTTGTGTCGATTTCAGGGACCTCAATAAGGCATGTCCTAAAGACGACTTCCCGCTACCGGTCATGGAAATGATGGTCGATGACACCTCAAATTATGAACTGTTCACCTTTATGGACGGCTCGTCTGGATATAATCAGATCAAGATGTCGCCTGAGGATGAGAAGCACACAGCATTTCGAACCCCGATCGGAATATATTGCTACAAGGTAATGCCATTCGGACTGAAGAACGCAGGTGCTACATATCAAAGGGCAATGACTAATATCTTTGATGACCTAATCCATAAAGTCGTCGAATGCTATGTTGATGATCTGGTCGTCAAGACTAAAGCCAAGGCCGATCATATCCAAGATCTCAAGACTGTTCTCACCAGACTGAAGGAATACGATCTGAAGATGAATCCTCTGAAGTGCGCTTTTGGCGTATCATCGGGAAAATTCCTGGGCTTCATAGTTCGACATCGAGGGATCGAAGTTGACCCATCAAAGATAAAGGCCATCATGGAGATGCCCCCTCCGAAGAGTTTGACGAAGCTAAGATCTTTTCAAGGCAAGCTTGCTTATATACGGAGGTTTATCTCAAATTTATCGGGGAGATGTAGGCCCTTTTCAAAGCTCATGAAGAAAGGAGCTCCTTTTATCTGGGATGCCGAATGTCAAGAAGCGTTCGAAAGCATCAAACAGTACTTGTTGCACCCTCCAGTGTTGGCCGCTCCCATTCCAAATAAACCGCTGATTCTCTACACTGCCGTGCTGGACGAATCACTCGGTGCGCTCCTTGCGCAGAATAACGAGGAGGGAAAAGAAAATGCCCTCTACTACCTCAGTCGAACTCTAGTCGGGGCGGAACACAACTACTCCCCAATCGAAAAGCAATGCCTGGCTCTGATATTTGCTGTGAAGAAGCTAAGGCACTATCTGCTCGCTCATCGGGTTATGCTGATCTCCAAGGTCGACCCGCTCAAACACTTGATAACCAAAGCAAGCCTAGCCGGCAGAATGGCAAGATGGGCTGTTATGCTACTTGAGTTTGACATAGTTTACACTCCTCAGAAAGCAGTAAAAGGGCAAGCTCTTGCA
Source organism: Agapanthus africanus (assembly GCA_030015575.1). Taxonomy (NCBI): domain Eukaryota; kingdom Viridiplantae; phylum Streptophyta; class Magnoliopsida; order Asparagales; family Amaryllidaceae; genus Agapanthus; species Agapanthus africanus. Next base: position 164,139,634 of record CM057348.1, read on the forward strand.
GACTTTCTCGCTGCTCATCCCATACCAGAAGGGTCGCCGCTAAATTGTGAGTTACCCGACGAACAAGTGCTGCACCTCGAGGAAGATGAGCCATGTTGGGAGCTCTACTTCGATGGAGCCTCATCAATAAGGACCTCCAGTAAATCAAGCGTCCCGGAGATAAAAGCAGGGATAGGATTGGTGTTTATCACACCATCAATGGGAACCCTACGGCGTTCTTTCGCTCTCACCGAGCCTCGAACGAACAACGAAGCTGAGTATGAAGCCCTGATAGCTGGTTTGGAACTCGCCATAGAAATGGAAATCCGTCGGCTACGGGTTTACGGTGACTCCCAGCTTGTCGTCAACCAAGTAAGCGGCGACTATAAGATATACAAACCCGAGTTAGCTCGGTACAGAAGCCGAGCGGTGGAACTCATGAAACGGTTCACTCATATCGAACTAACGAGAGTCCCTAGAGCGTTGAACGGAAAGGCTGATGTACTCGCTCGCTTGGCCAAGGAGCTGGCTGATCCTGACATGGACGAAATTCTGATCACAGTCAGGAGCCGGCAAATTCTACCCCCGGTCTCTCTACGAGAAGAGGAAAGCGCGGAACAGAAGATCAGTCCTGCGGAAGAAGCTTCGATCATCCAAGACGAGCCCGATTGGAGAGAACCCTTCGTAGAGTACCTCCGATACGACAAGCTGCCCGAAGAAAAACCTGCGAGGATTCAGCTGAAGAAGAGAGCTCTCTGATACGTGTTTGTAAATGACACGCTATACCGCAGGTCATATGACCAACTCTGGCTCAGGTGCCTGTCATCGGCCGAAGCCCAAAAAGTCATGAAAGAAGTTCACTCAGGCGTTTGCGGTGCTCACCAATCTGGCCCCAAGATGCGACTGCAAATTAAACGGCTTGGATATTATTGGCCCACCATGATACGGGACTGCGGAGAGCATGCAAAGAAATGTTATATCTGCCAAATTCACGGTGATTTTATTCACAAGCATCCCAATCCATTGCATCCTACGGTGGCATCGTGGCCCTTCGAAGTTTGGGGCACCGACATTGTTGGCCCAATTGATCCTCCGTCATCCAAAGGCCACCGGTTCATACTGGCCGCAACTGATTACTTCTCCAGATGGGCTGAAGCTGTCCCGCTAAAAGAAGTCAAGACAAAAGATATTCTGACATTCTTCCAACACAATATTCTATACCGCTTTGGTACACCAAGAAGAATCATTTCTGACAACGGGCCTTCTTTCAAGAGCTTCAATGTCTCAAGGTTCGCTACTCAGCACAACATAGACTGGAGATATTCCTCCATCTACAATCCAAGAGCCAATGGGCTAGCCGAAGCCTTCAATAAGACTCTATGCAAGCTCCTGAGGAAAAATGCTTCAGCCAACAAGAGAGACTGGAATCTCAAACTTCACGAGGCGTTGTGGGCATATCGTACCACGCACCGTACTCCAACTCAGTCCACTCCATACTCATTGCTCTTCGGAGTGGAGGCGGTCCTCCCCCTCGAAGTCGAAGTTCCAAGCTTAAGAATGGCCATTCAGCATGAGTTGACGGAGGAGGAAAACGTGCTCCTTCGACTTGAAGAACTCGATGCCCTCGAAGAAAAGAGGCTCGCGGTGCAGCAAAATCTGGAGCTATACCGAGCCCAAATGTCACGGGCCTATGACAAGATAACCCGTCTCCGCGCTTTCAAGAAAGGTGAATTGGTGTTGGTCCTCAAGAGACCGATCATCCCCAATCGACATGCCAAGGGAAAATTCGAGCCAAACTGGGAAGGACCATACGTCATTGAGAAAGTGTTCGACGGAGGATCCTACCAACTAATAAGTGCCGAGGGAGAAAGGCCCATGCCACCCATCAATGGCCGATATCTCAAGAAATACTACACATGAATGCTCTAAGTCGTAGGCGAATTGAGCACATCAGCCCTACGGTCTGGATCAGACATCCTGCAAAACCGTATACAATCCACGGGCGTAAATGACCCCTATCTCTTCCAAATCCTGCCGGTGAGACTACTTTTAAAGTCCCACCAGCAAAAAAAATAAAATAAAAAAATAAAAGAAATAAAAAAAAAAGATAAAAGAAATAAAAAATAAACGGTATGTCCACAAGCAAAACGGGTACGGATGAAAACCCGAAAGGGCTCCGTGAGTAAAAACAGCAGGACTACCGGCGAATCCGCGAAAACCCGAAAGGGCGCAAACTCGTGAAAAGAGATGAAATACACTCGCAAAGTCCTCTCGACCTTGTGAGGAGAAAACCCCTGCGTGAGATCCTTACGACTTACAAAGGAGCAACACACTTAGGAATCCTCACGATTCCTAAGGAGAAAATACACCTGCGGGATCCTTACGACTCGTAGGGAGAAAATGCTTTTATGGGACCCTCACGGCCCATAAAATTGAAAAGCCTTAGGTGATAGGGACCCAAACCTGTCTCCTAAGCCATCGTTCCCCAACGAGCAACGGCAAATGATGAGTCGCTCCTGGCATTTCGCTTCAGTGTTAGCGGTGCTGATGCCGACCAAAAACCCAAATCCCAAGTCCTCCTAAGGCAAATGATGAGTTGCTCCTGGCATTATTCCAGTGCAGCAATGCTGATGCCAAACAAGATCCAAATTACAAGTCCCCAAACGGCGAATGATGAGTCGCTCCAGGTACCACATTCCAGTGCAGCGATTCAGACGCCAACCAAAATCCGATTTCTCAAAATTCTCCTGGCCCTACGGTGGGTCCCCAAGTTGACCATCGTATACAATCCACGGGATCAAATAATTCTCATCATACCCTTGCCCCACCGTAATCACCAGTTACGCGGCCGGTATCCGCTTTGGGAATGATGCTCCATTGATAAGACCCACTCATGTGTCCTCACGATACATGAGGAGAACAAACCTTTGTGGGATCCTTACGACTCATAAAGGAAAAACACACTTAGGAGTCCTCACGACTCCTAAGGAGAAAATACACCTTCGGGGTCCTTACGACTCGTAGGGAGAAAATGCTTTTATGGGACCCTCACGGCCCATAAAATTGAAAAGTCTTAGACGATAGGGATCTAAACCTGTCTCCTAAGCCATCGCTCCCCAATCCCCAAACGGCGAATGATGAGTCGCTCCTGGTACCATATTCCAGTGCAGCGATGCAGACGCCGACAAAATCCCGAAATTTTTCCGGCCCTACGGTCTGGATCATACATCCTGCAAAACCGTATACAATCCACGGGCGTAAAACAATCCCAATCTCTGCTGAGCAACCAAATCTAAATTCTCTCGGGGCAAATGATGAGTTGCTCCTGGCATTATTCCAGTGCAGCAATGCAGATGCCAAACAAAAACCAAAATCCCAGAATCCTCTCAATGACAGATGATGATTCGCTCCTGGTACCATATTCCAGTATAGCGATGCTGATGTCAACCCAAATCAACAAGTCAACTTCCACTCCGACACCGCAGAAAGCGGAGCGAGTCAGAATCCAATCTCGACACCGCAAGAAGCGGAGCAAGTCAAGTCTACCCCTGACACTGCAAGAAGCAGAGCAAGTCAAATCAAGAACCGACCGTCCAAGTCGCAAAAAGGGCAGCATCGACCGTCCACGTCGCTAAAATGGAAGCACCGACCGTCGAAGTCGCAAAAAGGGCAGCATCGACCGTCCACGTCGCTAAAATGGCAGCACCGACCGTCCAAGTCGCAAAAAGGGCAAAACCGACCGTCCAAGTCGCAAAAAGGGCAGCATCGACCGTCCAAGTCGCTAAAATGGCAGCACCGACCGTCCAAGTCGCAAAAAGGGCAGCAACGACCGTCCACGTCACTAAAATGGCAGCACCGACCGTCCAAGTCGCAAAAAGGGCAGAACCGACCGTCCACGTCGCTAAAAGGGCAGCATCGACCGTCCAAGTCGCTAAAATGGCAGCACCGACCGTCCAAGTCGCAAAAATGGCAGCATCGACCGTCCACGTCGCTAAAAGGGCAGCAACGACCATCCAAGTCGCAAAAAGGGTAGCACCGACCGTCCACGTCGTAAAAAGGGCAGCACAGGATTCCTACAAAGCGGGAACCAGATCACTCCGGGCCAGGGAAACGTCTATCACGGACACTCCGTCTCGGAGACATGTCAAGCAACGACCGTCCATGTCGTAAAAAGGGCAGTGCCAGCTTCCCAAAAGGTGGGAACCAAATCAAGCCGCCTCCACGTGAAAGAAGATCCATCAATTTCATGCACACGACCCACATATGTGGTGTGCATTTATTGATGGGGGGCAATTTGTTGGGGTAAAAATTTACACCCCGGTTGACCAAGTCAAAATCCATGTCAACCCCAAGCCAAGTGGGCCCAAGCCCAGACCCAGTGGGGCCCATGCCCGGGTCGAGCCCGAACATGAAGCGGCCGGCCTCCCCCACGCCAAGATAAAATTTTTATAATAAATAATTTTGTTGTATTTCTTTTATTTTATTTTTGGACAAATGTAAGGAAAAATAGGCATAAAGCCAAATTTTTGTAAAGCCCATGGCTTATGTGCAAAAAGAAATGGCACATGAGCCATAGGATAGGCAAAATGCCATTTTGTGAAGCCCAAGGGGCTATGTGTAAAGTGTATAGCCTATAAAGGCAAAGATAATGAAATATCTCAACAACAATTTTTCTCTCTCCAAAAAAAAGGTTTCAGATCTGAGATCTTTCTCCTTCTTCAAGGTTCCAAAACCTTCTTCTTTCTCTTGAATTAAATCAAGAGTTCTACTCTCCTTTTTATAAAACAAATTAGTTTTTCACCACAAAACCCATCAAGGGGAACTCAGATCTTCCGTTAGATCTCAAAAAGGAGTGATTTTTAAAATCCCATATCTCTTGATCTTCAAGATCCAGCTAACAGAGGAGGAAGAAGAAGAATCCCTCCCATTAAAAAAAAAACAAACAAACAAAACACACTCAGGAGTCCAACTCCTTTCTAATTTCTCTTCCGGGAGTTTCTGGGGTCAAAAGCCCTCTTTTCCTCGCCGGCGCGCTAGCGCTCGAGCGCAAAGCACCTACGTGCCGACACGTGGCGCGTTTGCGCTCCAGCGCACTGCGCGCGAGCGCAAAGCGCCCACGTGCCGACACGTGGCGCGCGCGCTTGCGCTCCAGCGCAGTGCGCCCGAGCGCAAAGCGCCCACGTGCCGACACGTGGCGCGCGCGCTTGCGCTCCGGCGCACTGCGCCCGAGCGCAAAGCGCCCACGTGCCGACACGTGGCGCGCTTGCGCTTAAGCGCAAAGCGCCCGAGCGCAAAGTGCCCACGTGCCGACATGTGGCGCGCGCGCTTGCGCTCAAGCGCACTGCGCCCGAGCGCAAAGCGCCCACGTGCCGACACGTGGCGCGCGCGCTTGCGCTCAAGCGCACTGCGCACAGCACCTAAGCGCACAGCGCTCAAGGCGCTGGCCCCACGCATCCTTTGGATGTCTTTTCCCCCCTTTTGTTTATATATACATGTATATATATACATATGTACACATACACATACTCCGGAACATTCTCCCCCTCCAAAAAATTTTCGGGCCGGGGCGCTGCCCCGAACCCCGCAAGGGGGCTGCTAGCCCCCTTGACCCCCAGCCCGCTATCCGGGTAGCAGGACCCCCGTAAAAACTCTGCCTGGCTCCCGATATATCCAAAACCCCCTTTCAAAACAAAACACACGTACACTGCACATTGAGTTCGCATGACCAGTTTAACCCGTTAATCGGAGGTTCCCTCGCCCCAAAGGCGAGGGGTAATTAACGGCAGCTTAGTCCGCGGCTGCCGGAGATTCGGATCCCCACAATCATTAAACTCAGGCCTACCCTAGGCAGGGGGAATCTGTAGTACTCCTGAGAAGCATGCGCGTATTCCCATCTCAATGGGGTGACGAAAAACACCCTACAAGGACGCTGGTTTCCTCAAAGTTGAAACGAATCGGAGTATTCCTGCGGAGACACTGATTTCTCTGCCAGCCGACGCGAATCAAGAAGCTCTCATCAAGGACGCTAGTTTCCCTGAATTGAGGTATTTGCCAAGGACACTGATTTCCCTGGGGTTGAAACGAATCGATGTATTCCTGCAAAGACGCTAATTTCTCTGCGGGTCGACGCGAATCAAGATGTTCTCGTCAAGGACACTGGTTTCCCTGAGTCGAAGTATTTTGCCGAGGACACTGGTTTCCTCGGGGTTGAAACGAATCAGGGTATTCCTGCAAAGACGCTAGTTTCTCTGCGGGCCAACGCGAATCGAGGTGCTCTCATCAAGGACACTGGTTTCCCTGAATCGAGGATGCTGCCAAGGACACTGGTTTCCCTGGGGTTGAAATGAATCGAGGTGTTCCTGCAAAGATGCTAGTTTCTCTGCGGGTCGACGCGAATCAAGAAGTTCTCGTCAAGGATACCGGTTTCCCTGAGTCGAAGTATTTTGCCAAGGACGCTGGTTTCTTCGAAGTCGAAATGAATCAGGGTATTCCTGCAAAGACGCTAGTTTCTCTGTGGGCCGACGCGAATCGAGGTAATGTGTCTTTCGGGTTTTATATGAGTTACCGTCAAGACTTGGCTCCGTTTTCTGATGGAGCATGGGAAGGAAAGATGTGTTTCCTTCTTTGTTTGCGCCCTTGGATTGTATACAGGGATTACTGTGATATCGCCTGTAGGGCAAAATTTTCATTCATTTTTTTTATTATTTTATTTCCGCGATGCTCTATCATTTCAGCTTTTATATCGCGAAGGTCGTGATTGCCCAATCATTTCGGCTATTTTTCGCGGTGCCCAATCATTTCGGCTATTTATTTTATTTTTACTCGCTGCTTTTTATTGCGAGTTGCCCAATCATTTCGGCTATTTTGTGTGAATACGTTTTTACTTGTTGCTTTTTATTGCAAGCTGCCCCATCATTTCGGCTATTTTGCATGCATGCGCGGCTTTCTGGCTTTTCGCCATAAGCATGGAATTAGACACCGATTTCGGCATCAGCACCACTTCAACTGGGATATTACCAAGAGCGAATCATCATTTGCCTCTGTCGATGTCGAACAAAGGTGGCTTAGCGAACAGAGTTAGGGTCCTGTCGGCTAAGGCTTTTGACTTCATGAGCCGTAAGGGTCTCACAAAGGTATTTCTCCCTACAAGTCGTGAGGATCTTGTAGGTGTATTTTCTCCTTAGGAATCATGAGGATTCCTAAGTGTATGTTCCTCTGTAAGTCATAAAGATCCTACAAAAGGGTTTTCTCCTTGTAAGTCGAGAGGACTTACAAGGGTTGTTCACCATGCGAACATATCCCCAGTCACGGATGGGACTTTGTTAGGGAAATGTTTATTCGCACCCGTGGATTGTATACAAGGGTCGGTATTGAGCCACTTGTAGGGCAATATCGAAGGTTGTGGGGGTTGCTTAAGAACAGGTTCAGGTCTCTATAACTTAAGACTTTCAAATCTTATGAGCCGTGGGGGTCCCATAAGAGAGTTCTCCTTACGAGTCGTGAGGATCTCGCAAGTGTATTTTCTCCTTAGGAATCGTGAGGATCCCTAAGTGTGTTGCTCCCTTGTGAGTCGTAAGGATCTCACGCGGGCGGTTTCTCCTTACAAGGTCGAGAGGACCCTGTAAGTGTCCTTTAACGAGGTTGCGCCCTTTTAGGTTTTCACAAACACTCGCCGGTAGTCCTGGTATTTTTACTCACGGAGCCCTTTCGGGTTTTCATCCGTGACCATTTTGCTTATGGACATACCGTCTCTTTTTTTTTCTTTTTATTCTTTTTATTCTCTTTTTTTCCCTAACGAGGTCGCGCCCTTTCGGGTTTTCACGAACACTCACCGGTAGCCCTGCTGTTTTTACTCACGGAGCCCTTTCGGGTTTTCATCCATGCCCATTTTGCTTATGGACATACCGTTTTTATTATTATTATTTTTTTATTATATTTTTTTTATTCTTTTTTTTATCTCGTCAGCCTGAAGATGCTGCAGTAGTAGTTTAAAGATGTTTCGGTCATCAGCTAGTTTTAGGACGTAGTGGTCCGTCATTAGTTTAAGGACGTTTCGGTCAGTCATTAGTTTATGGACGTTTCGGTCCGGTCAGGAGAAGATCGGCTATTGCTTATAGAGTTTGGGCTTAGGAAGATAGCGAGCGGACATAGTCGTCGTCATCTATCATTGACCTAGGCTGTGACTCGTTAGGCGTAGTATTTCTTCAGGAAGCGACCATTTATTGTCCTGAAAGGTCTTTCACCGTGTATATCCATGAGTAGATAGGCTCCACCCTGGTAGAACTTGTCTATTATGTACGGGCCTTCATAATTCGGCTCGAATTTTCCCTGCTTGGCGCAATTGGGGATCATAGGCCTTTTAACCACTAGCATGAGTTCGCCTTGGCGGAATGTCCTCGGCCGGGTCAATCTTTCATATAAGCGCGTCATCTTTGCTTTATAAGCTTCTAGATTTTGTTGCGCTATGAGCCGGGTTTCATCAAGGGCATCAAGCTCCTCAAGCCGAAGGTGAGCATTTTCTTCGTCCGTCAGCTCGTAGTGGACTGCCACTCGTAGAGAGGGCGGCTCTATCTCGAGGGGGAGTACTGCTTCTGTACTGAATACCAACGCGTACGGCGTTGTGTTCGTGGCCGTATTGAACGTAGTTCGATACGCCCAGAGAGCCCCTTGCAGTCTCTCATGCCAATCCTTCTTATTCCAGGACACCATCTTCTTCATGATCTTTGTCAAGGTCTTGTTGAAGGCCTCAGCTAGACCGCTAGCTCGTGGATTATAAACTGAGTAATATCTCCAGTCTATGTTATGCTGTTGCGCAAAGCGGCTGATCTTGTGGCTCCTGTAGGCTGGCCCGTTATCGGAGATGATCCGTCGTGGAGTTCCAAATCGATATATGACGTGCGTCTTGAAGAAATGGAGGATATTCTCCGTCTTCACTTCCCTCAGCGGTACCGCTTCTGCCCATTTGGAGAAGTAGTCAGTCGCCGCCAGGATGAAACGATGTCCTCTAGACGATGCTGCTTCGATGGGGCCGACTATGTTAATTCCCCACATTTCGAACGACCAGCTAGCCACCGTTGGATGTAGTGGATTTGGATGCTGGTGGATGAAGTCTCCATGAATCTGGCATGAGTGGCATTGCTCCGCATATTCGAGGCAGTCCTGGATCATCGTGGGCCAGTAGTAACCCATCCGTTTAATCTTCAACTTCATCTTCGGGCCTGCTTGGTGAGAACCACAGAGTCCGTCATGAACTTCCTGAACGACTTTTTTTTCTTTGTCGGGTCTTAGGCATCTCAACCACAGAGAATCAAACGACCTCTTGTACAGAGTATCATTGACGAAGGCGAAAGACAGAGCTCGTTTCATAAGCTGATGTCTTGAGGACGCATTTTCGGGCGTTCGACGGTATTTGAAGTAGTCTATAAAGACTTCTCTCCAATCCTCGGCCCTTTCCCGGTATTTTATTTGCAAGGCCGTCTGCTTAGTCGCATCCTTTTCCTCGGATGATTCCGGAGATATTTCTGCTGGGGCAAGCACCCGACGGCTTTGTACCACGATTGTTACGTCATCGAGATTCTCGTCGGCCAGTTCTTTAGCGAGCTTGGCTAACGCGTCCGCTTTGCTGTTTTCCGCACGTGGTATGTTTTCCAAAGTGTATGAAGGAATTTGGGTCAACAATTGTTGCACCTTTTCGCCGTACTTCACCAACTCTGGCTTGCACGTCTGCTACTCGCCGTTTACTTGACTAACGACCAGTTGGGAGTCTCCATATATGAGGAGGTTCTCAATCCCCATGTCGATGGCGATCTCGAGGCCTCCTATCAGAGCTTCGTATTCGGCTTCATTGTTCGTCCTCGGCTCTGTTAAGGAGAAAGCAAAGTGCATTATCCCTCCTTGGGGAGTTACGAAGATGAGGCCTACCCCTGATTTGATTATAGGGGTACTTTGTTTGCGCCTCTTCATGAAAGATGCTCCATCGAAATAAAGCTCCCATCGGGTATCACCACTGTCGATCGCGTCAAACGCATATTCGTCTGGCAGATCGCAATTCAGAGGAGAATCGGCAGGTATCGGATGCTCAGCGAGGAAGTCAGCGATGGCTTGGCCTTTCACTGCCTTGAGAGGCTGATAGGTTATCGAGAACTCCATTAAGAGCAAGGCCCATTTGGCGAGTCTCCCTGTCAATATGGCCTTCGACATCAAATATTTAAGCGGGTCCACCTTCGATATGAGATGTACTTCATGCGCCAACGCATAGTGCCTGAGCTTTGTTACCGCAAAGATCAACGCCAAGCAGTGTTTCTCGATGGGAGAATAATTGCTTTCTGCCCCCATAAGAACTCGACTCAAATGGTAGAGAGCCCTCTCCTTGCCTTGATCGTTCTCTTGTGCCCATAATGCACCTAAGGAACCTTCGAGGGCTGTTGTATAAAGAATAAGAGGTTTTCCTTTGACCGGAGCAGCCAGCACTGGCGAGTTCTGCCGGTACTGCTTGATTTCATCCAGCGCGCTCTGGCGTTTGTGATCCCAAACGAACGGAATTCCCTTCTTCATCAGGTGGCTGTAAGGACGGAATTTCCCAGAGAGTTGGCTATAAACCGCCGGATATACGCGAGCTTCCCTTGCAGAGACCGCAATTGCTTGAGAGTCCTTGGCGGAGGCATTTCCATGATCGCCTTGATCTTTGACGGATCTATCTCGATACCTCGGTGTCGGACGATGAATCCTAGGAATTTGCCCGAGGAAACTCCGAATGCGCATTTGAGAGGGTTCATCTTCAAGTTGTATTGCCGAAGGCGTTGAAAAACGGTCTTCAGATGCTCGAGATGTTCCTCATACGATTTGCTTTTCACCACGAGGTCGTCGATATAGCATTTGACGATTTCATGTATAAGGTCATCGAAGATCTTCGTCATGGCCCTCTGATAGGTGGCACCGGCGTTCTTTAAACCGATGGGCATCACCTTGTAGCAAAATATTCTCAGAAGGGTCCGAAAAGCGGTGTGTTTCTGGTCTTCGGGATGCATCTTTATCTGATTATATCCTGATGAGCCGTACATGAAGGAGAAGACTTCATGAGTGGATGTGTTATCTATCATCAGTTTGGTGACTGGCACTGGGAAATCGTCCTTCGGGCAAGCTTTATTGAGATCCCGGAAGTCCACGCATATGCGTACTGTCCCATTTTTCTTCATCACCGGGACGATGTTGGCGATCCAATCGGGATACTGAACTTCCTGGATAAACCCAGAGTCGATCAGCTTCTTGACCTCGGCGTTGATACTCATCTCAAGCTTGAGACGCATTCTTCTCGGCGCCTGCTTGACTGGCTTGACGTCCGGGGATATCGCCAGTTTATGTACAGCAATTTCTGGATCTAGTCCTGGCATTTCAGAATAACTCCACGCGAAGCAATCTCTATACTACATAAGCACGTCTTTTAACGCAGCCACCCTTTCTTCAGATAGCAACTCGCTGACGAATGTCGGTCGTAGGTCGTTTGCCGTCCCCTACTCAATTTTCTTGAGGTTATCTGCAGTAGTATGTATTCCATCCTCCAGCTCTTTTGGCGCTGGTGGAAATTCTGAGATTACCTCGTCATCGTTGTTTTCGAAGCACCAGGGGAGTTGATCCATATTCTCGGGCACTTCTTTTGATATTGTTATCATATGACAAGTACGAACTCGCTTCCAAGACCGATGTGGATCTGGTTCTGCTCTCGTGGCTTTGGGTTCATGCTTCTGTGGCGGCGTTATCCTCCAGCTGTCAGACAGAGCGAACTTGCCGAGCTGATACTGATCTTCGACCCAATTCTTGAAGGTGAAGCAGTTTTCGAGAGGATGCCCTATTACTCGGTGATAAAAGCAATAGTTTGGGTGTGAGACTTCGCTTGCTTGTTCGGGGTGTTTAGACTCCGGCAGTATAAGCATCTGATATTTTATAGCTCAGTCAAGTTTCTTCTTCGTCTTGTCCCAAGAAAAAGAGTATGCTCGACTCATCTTCTTTACAAGGGACAAATCTGGACAGCTCGATTCCCTCTTGCGTGGATTCTTAGTCCCGCTTCGTTGCTGTCGAGCGCCTTTTTCGCCTTTCGACTTGTTTTTGCCTCTACGTCGAGCCTTTTTTACCACAGGTTGACAGGGAGTGGCATTTTCATCTTTCACGGCCTGTTGGAGGAGGCGTTGTGTTTTGGCTTTCTCGTAGATGGCCATTTCGCGGTTGTGGTCGTCTCGAACCTTTTGACCAGCTTCCCTTATAAGCTTGTTCATTTGTTCTTCGAACGACGGACTGGGGATTTTTACGTCGGGGACTTTTTCTGGTTTAGGATTAGCGTCCTCCCATTGAGCATCCCCTTCTTCATTGAAGTCATGCACGACGTAGCAATCATGGAGTAGCTCTCGTTTCTTGGACCGAATGTATCTGAGCCTGATTGTTTCCATTCTCCCATTGGGCAATTTGTGCTGAGTTCCGGGGACGTTCCAGACCCTGTCATAGAATTTGGCTTTTCGAGTGGTCTGTTTGAAGGATATCCCCTGGCGCTTCAGCAACCTCTTCAAGCCTTCTGTATAATATCTGAGCAGACGGATGGGCTGAAGACTGTCAAGCATAGGATCCATACCGTGCCAGATTTCTTTCTCCACTTTGGTTTCTTCAGAGCGATAGAATAGAATTTCCTTTTCGCCTTCTCGCCTGGGAGGGACATAGAACGTCTGCAGCTCCTCTACACTGTAGGTATCGAGCGCATCCAGTACTTTATGATGTTTAAGTGGAACCATGGCGACTTGTAGACTTTGCTCTTTGTCAGCGGACGTTTGGATTGAAGGCCGAGTAGAGAATACAGCATGGACCTCATCTTCTGAGTCACTACCAAAGATCAACGTAGGAGCGGATGGTCCTGGCTTATTGTATTGGGGTGGACCCGAATAAACTATCTCCTCTTCCTCCTCGGTATCACTCCCGAAGACAGGGATGGTGGCGTTAGCTTTGTTCTCCGGCTTGTGACACCTCTCCGTGTCTTCAAAATCCGGTAAGAAGTATTTGGCATCTTCATATTTGCGGACTTCGTTCACGGAAAACGGGTTCAGTTCTCCCGTCACGGTATGCTCGAGACCATCCTTAAAATATTTCATACACTGATGCTGTATAGAAGGGATGATATTATACTCGTGTAACCATGGTTGTGTTCGCACGTCCCAAGGAGGAGGTCTTCATCACTAAAAGTGACATCGGCTGTGTGCACTTCTTCCAGCTCGTCCTTCATCTTTTCTTCGGCGAGAAAAGCTTGGAATTGTTCCGGCTCCTGTAGTGCCTTGATTAATGAATCCCTTGCCTCTTTTGATAGTAAAAGGGCGTCAAGAATGCTGAGCTGCGAGAGTAGCTTTCTCAGATGCGCTCAGACATTGTAATCCACCTTATTTTTCTTTGGCGGGTCCTTGGCAGTTAGCTCTTCCATGACCTGGTCATCTAGGGCAATATCCTCAGAGACCTTTTCTTTCCCTTTATCTTTTTTATTTGAGGGTCCGAAATTCTTTTCAGGTAGCGTATGATTACGTAGCCGGATATTTTCGCAGACCTTCGGCTCTTCCTCTTTTTCTGAGGTGGACTCTTTAAAGAGGGGGTTAAGAGCCATTTCCTCGTCAGAGTCGCTCCCGAATGTGAGAACTTGCGCTTTCCCGGCGTTAACCATGCGACAATCGCTGGTAGTCCTTCTAGGCTCCTCGGTCGTACTTTTCCGCTCCCGACAAGTTTTGCGCTTCTCCCGTTTAAAATGTTGCCGGTGAGCGACATACCCCTGCCACCATTTATTGAAAGCTTTGCACTTTTCGGTGGAGTGTGAAACCTTTTAATGATATAAGCAATAGGAGGGGTGCATTTCTGCTTTGCCGGTACTGTTTTCTTGAGAAGGTGGTAGCTTCATCCCCAGTGATACGGCTTTAGCAAACCTTTTCCTCGTCTTGAATTTGATTTTGTCCGCAATGGATGTATTTTGATTTGACAGGAGTGCCTCAACTCTTTCGTCTAATCGCCGGCGCTTGGCCTTTTCAAATAGGACCGTCTCGCGTTCCCGACCAGTCTTACTTTTCAACAGAGCTTCATTGAGGAATGCATCAATTGTTTCATCTGATGGCCCCAAAATTTCCGGTTTAGGATCTGCCCCCAGCTTTTCAGTGCAAGGAGTTTCCTCATCGTCTGTAAACGAATGGGAAATCATATGACAGCTCGCCACGTATTCCTCGAATTCATCCGATGAGCTGTCTCCCTCATCTTCCTCTTGAAAGACGTGGTTGAGAAACTCTTGGAGTGTGATGGGAGTCCGTGCTTTCTGGTTGTACTCCTCCAGCACGTCAATCTGCTTTTGTAAGTCCGTGCGCTTATCGTAAGGCTTCACGTGCTTCTAGGATTTCTTTTTCTTCTTCTTTGAAGATTTTGAAGGCTGGTTGTGAGTGCTTGGGCCACCACCATCGGTCTTTGGAGTTGGACGCGGCTTCAACATACCTTCAATAATCTGAGGTTCTGTCACGACCCGAAAGTACGGAACATGACCGGCACCTAAACTACGAACGTATCGAGGCGTACGTAATCTAAGTAAACCGAAAACCCAGAAATCCAAACCAAAAAAAGATGTAGAGTGCAGGAAAAACCAACTTAAAGCAAGTAGTTTCAATAGCATAAGCCGAATTATGCGGTTTTTAAAAACATCCAAAAATTTCCTGAAAATTTCGGCAGTCTCCTTTGTAAAAACTGGCCCCCAAACGGGATACAACATGAATAGTATATGAAATCAATAAAAAGGCATCCCCAAGCGGGAGCAAGCTCTTCGTCAATCGACGGCCACAACCACACAAGCAATATAATATACAACGCCAACGGCGAGGATCAAAATTCAAAAGGAAACTCAAAACCACAAGAAATTCACAGAAATATAACGCGCGACTCTAAGGTCGAAGGAATAACATCGCTGGTCTCTATCTCAAAATAAATACATGTTTGGTTGATGGAACTTCTAGATACAACAGAGTAATAATATACAAGTTATATAATGGGGGGTACGATACAAATAAACCCACCTACTAGCAAATCACCCGGAAATGGAAATAGTGCCAGCAAAGCCGAAAAGAACCCTGTACGGCAAACCTGCAAGAAACTGGGGCACAACGGGGGTGAGTTGCCAACTCGTGAATAGAAAAACATCTACGGAAAGAAATCGCATAAATAACGCAACCTAGGTCAATGATCATAATATATCCTCAAATATATGTATAGCCTGCAGCCTATAACAAGGCTAGGGTAAATATCTAACCCGAGTGTAATTCCATGTGCCCGTGTTAGTGCCTCAGGTAGCAATGTATCATATGGATGATGTATGAATGCATGAAACAGAATACATGTACTGAAGAAAACTGCTTTCATAAATCAGTGAGATTTCTGTATTTTAAAAGTGAGGTACCATAAATGAAATCGGCATAAAACAGTGCCCAGCATCGACACAAACAAGTGTCCAAATATCTCGATATCTCTGTATCACAATCTCTGTACCTCAATATCTCAAACACAATGTCTAGGGCGCCGTCAGTCCAGACCGGCCCCTACCATCCATCTCAAGACCACGACGGTATCTTCCGGATATCCGACGCGTCGGGTAAAATCACCGGTAGGTAGTGCTCCCCTGCCAGGCTCACATCGTCATCATCACGCGCTTCTTGCCCCGGGGTACCTTACCGGGTCCACCATGTACCCGAAACGGTTCATCCGTCTCCTCGAATCGGGTCTCGAAATCCATCAGCAAACTCATGGTGGACGACTCATACATCATGGGAAAAACCGCACTTTTATTTAAAAAGAGAGAAATCAGTTTATATATGTTTTGCGGTTTTTCTCCAAATCCAGAAAATATCATGGAAATCCGAATCATCAATAGCATGTAAAACCATGAATATAAGCATGAGAATGAATAATAGTATGCATGAAGCGACAAGTAATAACTACAATATCTAAGCTGGCATATAAGATATGTACACTAATATTATGTCAAACTACTGGCTATCAAGCTAAGTTAAGCAACAATATTTTCTAAGGTGTACGTGACATGGCAATTACCGATGAAGATGTGTGTGAGCCGGCAAGTAAGTGTATGTGGTACATACGCATCATCGGTAATGGTGCTGGTGTCCGAACAGTATAATGTCAACAATGCAATATGAAATAACAATGTAAATATGCGATGCGGAGCGAGCAACCAAAATGAGCGGGAGCTAAAAATTAAACAATGGTGCCATTTGAAATAACATGAACCGCGGGGTTTTGAAAATAGGGCTACGGTGGTTTTTAAGAAATATACGTCTTTTGAAATATCCGTAGGTCCCTTGACCTGTCTTTTAAAATACCCACGATCCGCTAGTTTTGAAATAGGTAGGAGTCTAATCTAATCTAACAACTACACTAAACTATACGGCTGAACTAACAAGCTGAACTACAGGTAAGGAAACCGCCTATCATCTGAGTCGATACATATACATACCTGTATATATACAGTCGGTGATCCCGCCTCAATAATATCATCTCCGATACCATATCTATAAGCAGGCATCCCAAGTCAAGAGTGCGGATCAATCATCAATATAGCTCGTACGTAAATCCGTCGTACGGCATCCCAACTCTGGGTACGGGTCAAAATCACATTCATCATACTATTCACCTGGTATCCTCTTTATCAAACATCATGATCGGGGTACTGATCTACGTCTAGTACAATACTGATACCGTCTAAGTACGCATGCACGTGTGTGAAACACTACGTCAAGACCCGTTACAACGTCATGTCGTATCTCAAATACGAACCCTGCTATATCACCGATCTCACGGCCTTAAATCAAATCTCATCGACTCATCTTAAATCCCAAGTACTATCCTCAATATCCATGCATGTGTATATGAATGTACATAGGCATAGTCCCATACCCACGCATATATACATATATACACATCCCAATCGGTGCACAAGAAAGTAATGTATGCAAGTCTGTGTGTGCGTATGTGGTAAAACAACTACTCTAGGGTTTCGCAACTAACCCAAAGCTAATCCAGGAACACATAAACATAACATGGATACACATTCTCGTATCATAAAACACCTATATAAACATATATATATAAGCTACACTACGGACTGCGGGGGTGCTATACGCCATCCACCCGACTTCTCCCCGTAGATATAAATCTACTCACCTGGTCCTCGCTCGCCGGTGCCGACGTCGCCACGCGCTTGCTTGTCGCCTCGAAGTCCACATAGGGGTACCTACATATCACAACGCATCGTATCGCATTAAAATCCGACTCATGACCAAAACGACACACGAATCCCACATAAGTCAAAACCTATGGTTGCTTTCACAAATCAACCCAAAAACCCTCGACGTCGGTGTACAAACGCCAGACCATCGAGAAAAATCCAAATACACTCATTTGCACATTCACGAACACTAATTTTAATATAAAATAGGTTAAAACTCACAAAAACCCCAATTTCACTTAAAAGTTAATTTTCCGAAAAAATCTAGCAAGCACAATTCGCCGTTTTTGTACAAAACATGATGTTTAAATGAATGTAGCGGCCAATATACTTATTAAATATCTTAAATAAGTCATAGAAACAATTTCCGGAATTTAATCTCATTAAATTCCAAAAACCCTAATATTTTAGTTTACAAAATACCCTTTTTAACAATTTCATAGCAAAAATGCACAAACTACAATTTAGGTTGGATTTCCATGAACTAAAGTGTTAAACTACACTTAATAAAGTTAATAATATAATAAAAACCCTAACCATATTTTTAATCTCATATTTCGAATTAAATCAAAAAAAACTAGTTTGCAACAAAAAGCTTAATTTGGACATTTTTCAAGTAACAACTTGTAATTAACAACTAGATTAGTTTTCTACAAAACTAAATATGTTAATCCACATCACTAAACCATGCACAATCAAACACAACTCATTTCCACAACAAACCCTAACTTGAAATCTTTAATCATGCAATTAAACTCACATAACCCAAATTAACACTTAATTAAATTAGCTTTAAGAAATTAAGTAACCAACTAAGCAAAAAAGTTTAGAATTATACCCAAAGACATTTGAAGATCCACAAGCATCCATGGCCCTCTAAAATTCTCTCTTTTCACAAGGATCCATGCTATACGGGCTAAGCTAAAATGTGTAGGAGTCGGATTTGGGTTTTGGGATTTTTTTGATGGATTTTGGGGCAATTTTTGATGAAGTTTTGAAGAGAAAAGAGAAGGGAAATGGGGGGGCTGCTGCTGCTGTAGGAGAGGGGGGGTCGGCTGGAATAGGAGGGGGAGAGGAGAGAGAGGGAGGTAGAGAAAGTGGGGGGAGAAAGTCAAGGTCAAACCAAAGTCAAAAGTCCACCTCATTTATCCATTTTCTTTTCTTTTCTTCATTTCTTTCCTTTGAAATTCAAGTGGGGAAAAAGATGGGGGCTGCTGAATTCAGCCAAGGGGAGAAGTGAATGGGGGTATGTGGGTGTGGGTACGGGTGTGGGGTGATGAAAAATGATAAATACAATACCTCAAACATCCATTTACGCCAAAAAAAAGCCTTTTTTCTTCAATAATTTCTAAACCGTTTTGGCAAATGATTTCGTTCCAAAAACCACATGATAAAATTTTATTTAATGTTTTATGATGCACAAAATTTGTTTTAACTCATTCCAATTTGTAATTTTCCCTAATTAAATGTATTAGTGACGGCTTAAAATAATAATAAAATAATTTTTTTTTTAGAAAATTTGAAATTTCACCAGCGGCTCAATAAACACCAAATAATAGCAATTACATAGCTAGAATATGTATATTTAATTTTTATAATAAGATATTTGTATTTTGACTTTTAAAACCCCCTTATTTTACCAATTTTTTCGAAATTCACCGAAACGATTTTCAAAACGTTACAATCTCCCCCCTTAAAGAAATTCGGTCCCCGAATTTAAATTCAAACTCCCCCAAATACTAAAACATCTAAGAAAACCCATCAAGTCGTCGGGGCTCCGAAATTGTAAATACATAAAACAAATCGTAGCGCAGCGCATGCGCTTGAAAAATGAGCATATAACTCAAATCAAAACTCCGTCAAGCATCCCGCAATCATCGGAGTCATGGAGAAGACATAAATGCCAAATCCAAATCAAACCAATATGATATAACTCGAAACTATACATGTAAACATCGAATCTATATCTGTAAGTATCTGAAGGAAATGCATGCCAATCTCTTTAAGTCGCTGTGCAACGCGTATAACACTGCACAGTGGCGGACGTCTATCATAAGAAAATAACTATATACATATATACCTTTGTTTGAAATGTACGTTCCACCGTTTTGGAAACAATTTAGAAGGGTCTCCTTGTTTTAAACATTTCGTGTCATATCAGACACGTAGGTAAATACTGAGGCTATAGCTCGCTTTTTGGAAATCCCTTCAATAACTATCAATGCATGCAAAATATATTCGGGTACTGTTCTCTGACTAGTCCTGCTCAGTACGAAAACACATAGCAATATCATAAAAACGTACTGCTCTATACGAAATCAATCCCCAAAATATGCACATGAATGCTACGTGCGTATGGTGCGCACGGAAATCAAAATCCATGAATGTGCCATACATGCGCACAGAAACAACATCTAAGTGCATCGGGTGTGCACGAAACATCTGTCGTAGGCAACATGTGTGCCTGACAGCAAAATCAGGTGCACCTGACATGCACGAAGAATTCTCAATTTAGTGCCTCTGGTGTGCACCAAAATCACCCTTCAAAACATGCGCCCAACATGCGCGAAAATCCAAATCAGGTGCATCCATCGTGCACGAAATCATGAAATCCAATATCAAGCGCCGAACGTACGCAAAATCAATCAGGTGCACAAAACAAATATCGAGTATCACAATCGAAATCGAAGTCCAGTGCATCTAAGTGCACGAAAGGCGTATCACTGCACTGCAAGCATATAATAACTATACAGAGTGCAGGAACCAATTCGTGTGCATGCATACGCACAAAACCAACTCAACTGTTTAAAACCGTAAAATCACAAACATGTGAAACTAAAGCACGAAAACGATATCAAGTGCAACACTGTGCAAAGATCGTAAATCCTCAATCATCAAAATCAAATCATACGAATAAATCACCCAAAACATCGAAATCAATAATGGCGGAACAGTACCGCTCAAGCGCATCCTCTAAGAATCTCGGCCAACTGTCACGGTCACTAGTGGGACGTCTCGTCGATGATCATGAACTCTGTCCTGCTGATGTGCGTAACCATGACCACTCCTGGGTCAAGGTCTTCACTGTGAATTACCAATCTTCCGGTCCATCGGCTCATCGGCCCTGTCGGGCGTGCTAACGGGGATGATCCAGTTCTGGCACGTCTCTTGTCATCTCCCGGTCAATCATCACGACCACTCGTAAGACAGCATATCACTGGCGTCGGCCTATGGCTCTCTGAATGTACATGACACATCTGATCCTGGGTGCAAGTATCATTGCAGCAGTGTCCTGGAAGGAATCCTGCTCACGGTCACTTCCATGTCTCGTCTCTGCCAACTGTCCGGAAGTCATCGTCCTTTCCTATATCTGTTTCTTATTCCGGAACGGCTGCATACTCACCGCGACTTCTTCTGGAAGGTATATCCAGTACTCTGCCTCGGCATGCGCATCGCATCTCTGATGTCGGCGGAGGGGAACATCATCTCATCTAGATCTGGTACGAACCTCTTACTTCACTTTTCTCTAATGTCGTCTGCTTTGGACTCGTCTCGTCGCGGCCGCATGGACTGAGCTCCAACGACTATCCTCGTATCTGGAGTCTCCCAAGAATGCATCTCACCACCAAGCATCCGATTGAAGTCGAACCATTCGATCGATTCGTCGAAACCTCGTAATCCCCCAAGAGCTCAACATCTTGGTACAGTTTAATAGTATCGAATATATATACCACAGCATCGGTGGTCCAGCCGTAGAAGGGCAAACCCAAGCCTCACTAATGGCGCCGTAGAACTGCCGCAAACCCGAAGGTTCAAAGGCTTCCACACGGTCATTAAGTCGAGTTAGGGTTTCATTCTTCTAGAGGGACCATAGAATTGCCTGCATGTCTTTCCGACTACTTTAAACTTGGAATAATAGGTTTTCGACATTCGATCGTCTCTGTCGACCCTCACGTCTCTGCGTGAAGTCGTCTCTAGCTGGAAGCAATCTATCTGATGACCTCGCATCGGGGTAGGCGAACGAACCACCTGTCCTAGTCATTCATCATCGGGTGACTAGCGACCTTCTATCATTTATTCGTACAACTCGCCCCGCAATAACTCCAACATATGGGGCGATATCTCGTCGCTCGCAGCAACAACTGGCTCGCTCGTCTGCACGCTGAACAGTGCCTCAATCATCAGGAGTAAGCAACAACCAACGGTCATCAAAATCTGGCTGGCCTCCATCATTGGCTCAATTCTCTAGTGTCTATCAGCACCTCCGAGAAACCTCATAAAGGCGATCCACCAAACGCTCGTGGCGCGGAAACACAGTAAAAAGACACATCTCTGCAATCGTGTGTCGTCGGAATCACACCATGGTCGGTCCTCGTTCGTAATGAGCTCATGCTGTCCGCAACTCTAGCCGTAGCTCTCCCTGCCCGTAATCGTGGCAGCAAAACCGTAACTGATACTGATGAGGCTAGATCAGGAATGAATATGATACTGAACAAAGAAATGTACATCCTAAGGCTTCTTAAGTGGAGTGGCGTGTCGTAAATATGCCGCGGAACATACCCACGGTACGTCACTCTACTTTAGTCACCTATTCCATCAACCAAGGGTCATCCTACGCTCCGAAGGTAAAACCTAACACGCTGATACCAACTTTGTCATGACCCGAAAGTACGGAACATGACCGGCACCTAAACTACGAACGTATCGAGGCGTACGTAATCTAAGTAAACCGAAAACCCAGAAATCCAAACCAAGAAAAGATGTAGAGTGCAGGAAAAACCAACTTAAAGCAGGTAGTTTCAATAGCATAAGCCGAATTATGCGGTTTTTAAAAACATCCAAAAATTTCCTGAAAATTTCGGCAGAGACTCCTTTGTAAAAACTGGCCCCCAAACGGGATACAACATGAATAGTATACGAAATCAATAAAAAGGCATCCCCAAGCGGGAGCTAGCTCTTCGTCAATCGACGGCCACAACCACACAAGCAATATAATATACAACGCCAACGGCGATGATCAAAATTCAAAAGGAAACTCAAAACCACAAGAAATTCACAGAAATATAACGCGCGACTCTAAGGTCGAAGGAATAACATCACTGGTCTCTATCTCAAAATAAATACATGTTTGGTTGATGGAACTTCTAGATACAACAGAGTAATAATATACAAGTTATATAATGGGGGGTACGATACAAATAAACCCACCTACTAGCAAATCACCCGGAAATGGAAATAGTGCCAGCAAAGCCGAAAAGAACCCTGTATGGCAAACCTGTAAGAAACTGGGGCACAACGGGGGTGAGTTGCCAACTCGTGAATAGAAAAACATCTACGGAAAGAAATCGCATAAATAACGCAACCTAGGTCAATGATCATAATATATCCTCAAATATATGTATAACATGCAGCCTATAACAAGGCTAGGGTAAATATCTAACCCGAGTGTAATTCCATGTGCCCGTGTCAGTGCCTCAGGTAGCAATGTATCATATGGATGATGTATGAATGCATGAAACAGAATGCATGTACTGAAGAAAACTGCTTTCATAAATCAGTGAGATTTCTGTATTTTAAAAGTGAGGTACCATAAATGAAATCGGCATAAAACAGTGCCCAGCATCGACACAAACAAGTGTCCAAATATCTCGATATCTCTGTATCACAATCTCTGTACCTCAATATCTCAAACACAATGTCTAGGGCGCCGTCAGTCCAGACCGGCCCCTACCATCCATCTCAAGACCACGACGGTATCCTCCGGATATCCGACGCGTCGGGTAAAATCACCGGTAGGTAGTGCTCCCCTGCCAGGCTCACATCGTCATCATCACGCGCTTCTTGCCCCGGGGTACCTTACCGGGTCCACCATGTACCCGAAACGGTTCATCCGTCTCCTCGAATCGGGTCTCGAAATCCATCAGCAAACTCATGGTGGACGACTCATACATCATGGGAAAAACCGCACTTTATTTAAAAAGAGAGAAATCAGTTTATATATGTATTGCGGTTTTTCTCCAAATCCAGAAAATATCATGGAAATCCGAATCATCAATAGCATGTAAAACCATGAATATAAGCATGAGAATGAATAACAGTATGCATGAAGCGACAAGTAATAACTACAATATCTAAGCTGGCATATAAGGTATGTACACTAATATTATGTCAAATTACTGGCTATCAAGCTAAGTTAAGCAACAATATTTTCTAAGGTGTACGTGACATGGCAATTACCGATGAAGATGTGTGTGAGCCAGCAAGTAAATGTATGTGGTATATACGCATCATCGGTAATGGTGCTGGTGTCCTAACAGCATAATGTCAACAATGCAATATGAAATAACAATGTAAATATGCGATGCGGAGCGAGCAACCAAAATGAGCGGGAGCTAAAAATTAAACAATGGTGCCATTTGAAATAACACGAACCGCGGGGTTTTGAAAATAGGGCTACGGTGGTTTTTAAGAAAGGATACGTCTTTTGAAATATCCGTAGGTCCCTTGACCTGTCTTTTAAAATACCCACGATCCGCTAGTTTTGAAATAGGTAGAAGTCTAATCTAATCTAACAACTACACTAAACTATACGGCTGAACTAACAAGCTGAACTACAGGTAAGGAAACCGCCTATCATCTGAGTCGATACATATACATACCTGTATATATACAGTCGGTGATCCCGCCTCAATAATATCATCTCCGATACCATATCTATAAGCAGGCATCCCAAGTCAAGAGTGCGGATCAATCATCAATATAGCTCGTACGTAAATCCGTCGTACGGCATCCCAACTCTGGGTACGGGTCAAAATCACATTCATCATACTATTCACCTGGTATCCTCTTTATCAAACATCATGATCGGGGTACTGATCTACGTCTAGTACAATACTGATACCGCCTAAGTACGCATGCACGTGTGTGAAACACTACGTCAAGACCCGTTACAACGTCATGTCGTATCTCAAATACGAACCCTGCTATATCACCGATCTCACGGCCTTAAATCAAATCTCATCGACTCATCTTAAATCCCAAGTACTATCCTCAATATCCATGCATGTGTATATGAATGTACATAGGCATAGTCCCATACCCACGCATATATACATATATACACATCCCAATCGGTGCACAAGAAAGTAATGTATGCAAGTCTGTGTGTGCGTATGTGGTAAAACAACTACTCTAGGGTTTCGCAACTAACCCAAAGCTAATCCAGGAACACATAAACATAACATGGATACACATTCTCGTATCATAAAACACCTATATAAACATATATATATAAGCTACACTACGGACTGCGGGGGTGCTATACGCCATCCACCCGACTTCTCCCCGTAGATATAAATCTACTCACCTGGTCCTCGCTCGCCGGTGCCGACGTCGCCACGCGCTTGCTTGTCGCCTCGAAGTCCACATGGGGGTACCTACATATCACAACGCATCGTATCGCATTAAAATCCGACTCATGACCAAAACGACACACGAATCCCACATAAGTCAAAACCTATGGTTGCTTTCACAAATCAACCCAAAAACCCTCGACGTCGATGTACAAACGCCAGACCATCGAGAAAAACCCAAATACACTCATTTGCACATTCACGAACACTAATTTTAATATAAAATAGGTTAAAACTCACAAAAACCCCAATTTCACTTAAAAATCATTTTTCCGAAAAAATCTAGCAAGCACAATTCGTCGTTTTTGTACAAAACATGATGTTTAAATGAATGTAGCGGCCAATATACTTATTAAATATCTTAAATAAGTCATAGAAACAATTTCCGGAATTTAATCTCATTAAATTCCAAAAACCCTAATATTCTAGTTTACAAAATACCCTTTTTAAAAATTTCATAGCAAAAATGCACAAACTACAATTTAGGTTGGATTTCCATGAACTAAGGTGTTAAACTACACTTAATAAAGTTAATAATATGATAAAAACCCTAACCATATTTTTAATCTCATATTTCGAATTAAATCAAAAAAAACTAGTTTGCAACAAAAAGCTTAATTTGGACATTTTTCAAGTAACAACTTGTAATTAACAACTAGATTAGTTTTCTACAAAACTAAATATATTAATCCACATCACTAAACCATGCACAATCAAACATAACTCATTTCCACAACAAACCCTAACTTGAAATATTTAATCATGCAATTAAACTCACATAACCCAAATTAACACTTAATTAAATTAGCTTTAAGAAATTAAGTAACCAACTAAGCAAAAAAGTTTAGAATTATACCCAAAGACATTTGAAGATCCACAAGCATCCATGGCCCTCCAAAATACTCTCTTTTCACAAGGATCCATGCTATACGGGCTAAGCTAAAATGGGTAGGAGTCGGATTTGGGTTTTGGGATTTTTTTGATGGATTTTGGGGCAATTTTTGATGAGTTTTGAAGAGAAAAAAGAAGGGAAATGGGGGGGGCTGCTGCTGCTGTAGGAGAGGGGGGGTCGGCTGGAATGGGAAGGGGAGAGGAGAGAGAGGGAGGTAGAGAAAGTGGGGGGAGAAAGTCAAGGTCAAACCAAAGTCAAAAGTCCACCTTATTTATCCATTTTCTTTTCTTTTCTTCATTTCTTTCCTTTGAAATTCAAGTGGGGAAAAAGATGGGGGCTGCTGAATTCAGCCAAGGGAAGAAGTGAATGGGGGTGTGTGGGTGTGGGTACGGGTGTGGGATGATGAAAAATGATAAATACAATACCCCAAACATCCATTTACGCCAAAAAAAAGCCTTTTTTCTTCAATAATTTCTAAACCGTTTTGGCAAATGATTTCATTCCAAAAACCACATGATAAAATTTTATTTAATGTTTTATGATGCACAAAATATTTTTCAACTCATTCCAATTTGTAATTTTCCCTAATTAAATGTATTAGTGACGGCTTAAAATAATAATAAAATAATATTTTTTTTAGAAAATTTGGAATTTCACCAGCGGCTCAATAAACACCAAATAATAGCAATTTCATAGCTAGAATATGTATATTTAATTTTTATAATAAGATATTTGTATTTTGACTTTTTACAGAAAACCCCCTTATTTTACCGATTTTTTCGAAATTTACCGAAACGATTTTCAAAACGTTACAGGTTCCAACGGGTTTTTCCACCTGATCGCTGGGCATGTTTGAAGATCGTTCAGCATCCTCTTTGTTTTGGCTGATAGCACAACCTCCCATGGAGCTTCTTCAACGAGGGAGCACGTTGCCCCCGGCGTATTCACCCTTTTAGAGGTGTGAGGCTACGGCGGATTCACCTTCCATCTGTCGGACAACGCAAACTTGCCCTGTTGGTACTGGTCCTCAATCCAATTTTTGAAGACGTAACAATCCTCGATCGGATGACCCAGTACTCGGTGATAAGGACAGTAATTAGGATCATTGACGCCGTTTGGCTACGACGGACGTCTTGGATCCGGCAGATTTATGAGTCGGCTGCGCAAGGCCAGCTTGAACAATCTTCTCGTTTTATCTCGGGGAAACGAGTAAGGATGTCCTAGCCTCTCCTCAAGGGGTACGCGCGGACGCATATTATTTTGACGGACAACCGGTTTCAAGTTGCTCGGCTGTTGTTGAGCATTAGCGACAACAATTGCTTTTCCCTTCCCCTTCTCATTTCGAGAGTCCGGCTTTGGAGGGGGGTCTATGGCCCATCTGATCCATCTGAGCTAGCTTATCGATCAGGTACTGGAAGGTAGTCGGCTTGAAGAACATCATGAATTGCGAGATGGTCGCTTGCGGATCGTGGGTTCCCACAAACATGCCTACCGCAGGAGCCTCTTCGATGAGTTGTTCGCATTTTGACCGTAAGTTCCGCCACCGTATCGCATATTGGACCCACATCTCACCTGGCTTTACTCTCGCATTAATCAAAGCTGTTATTTGAGTACGCTCACTGGCACTTGCGAAGCACTGGGTAAACAATAACTCCATTTTAGCGAAGGTCTTGACGGAGTCATTTGGGAGTTCGGAGTACCACTCAAATGCTATATCCGACAAGCTACCGACGAACTGGCGAAGCAACAATTTATCATCACCGCCGGTGTTGCCGCAAAGCGCCCTGAACTGGGCAACATGCTGGTGGGGATTGCCCGTCCCCTTATAAACATGGAATTTCGGTATTGTATAGCCCGGCGGGTACTTGATTTGATCGTACCAGCTCGGATATGGCCGCCCCGTTTTTACGACCTGACCGGCTGCCTCAGTCGCCTGGTGAACCCGTATCTGCTGAGCTATATATTCGTCCAGCTCAGCTTTGGAGATTGTTTCCTCTTTGGCTGTTGACAGAGCCGGTGGACGATTTGACATTTCTCCCCTGTCGTCTTCAAGGACGATCGGAGGATCTTCAACAGGAGGATCTTATTGGACCATCATTCCCACCATGTCCTGGAATAGGAAGGCCATTCGCTTTATATTGGCTGCTTGTTCCGCAGCCTCTTTATCCTTCTTTTCCAGTACCCTACGAAGGAATTCAGCGTCAATTTCTTGCTCCTGGCGTTGATCCGAGGACGCTTCGGGGCTTTCTTTCGGCCCAGTGAGTGCGGCCATCGCATTCATCATTTCCCGGAGCTTCTGCTGTTGCTCCTGAGCTTTGGTCACTGACCGTGTAAGCGGTCTATGACCTGTAGATGCACGGCTGTCCTCCTTCCCCGACGCCATGTATACAGTATGGACTATAATGCCCCCAGACTTAGGGTGTTTGGGCTTGCCGCCTTTGACATTTGCCGCAGGCGTAGGAATTTTCTCCGGCCTCCTTCTCTTGTGGGCCATTGAAGTTGAAGGGGCCGTTGCAGCGGGCACCCTGGGGGTTGTCATCCTTTGCTGTTTAACAGGACGGTTCTTTTCTTCCTGCACTTTCGCCCTTTTCTGCCGGCGAGAGTGATCTTGGTCGATTACGGAATCTTGAACCCTCCGCCAGACTTTATAAATTTTGGAGGACAGCCGTTGAGGGGGCTGTTCCAGCTTTGTTTCTGTAACCCTCTCCGCAGGTGGAGGAGATCTTTTTAGCGTAGCAGTCGGAGAGTTCTTATGTACACTCCTTAGTGGTTCAAAGCTGTTCTCAGTTGGAACAGCAGCATTAACTTCCACCACTGTGGCGGGTGGAGTTAGCCCTGAGGGGGAATTGCCCCCGGCTTTCCTTACCCGGCGCCAGTGGCGACGTCGAGCGTGACAAGACGTTGGGACTGTCTCGGCGATAGGGACAGCTTCGTCTTGCCCCCTGTCCGAATGAGGCGCTGCTGGTGTCAGCCTCTTAAAGTCTGATGTTGTCTTTTGAGTGGCGATGTTCAATCTGTCAAAGACAGACCCTCGGGTCGGAGCAGGAGCCAGGATAGTCAGCCTTGAAAAGACCGACTTTTTAACAGGAGAAGCCGCCTTGACGACTTCAGGAGCAGAGGTGGCTGTCTTCCTTAGGACGACCACTTCAGGGTTCATGGGCTTCTTGGCGAGCCCATCAGAGTTTTGGTTCAGCCCGGTAAAGACAGAGGCTGCCGGTTTGATATTGGACGACCCGTTGAAAGGGGTCGTTGTAGCAGTGAGCCGATTGAAGACCGACTTCTTGTGCGCTTCTGGTGAGGGCACTGGAATAGTGAAGCTTGCAAGCGGGAGCATGGTCCTGAAAAACAGACCGGTGGTGGCCTGGGTCACTTGTTCCACCGGCATGGCAAGGATGGAGGCCGCTTGAGGCCCCTAAGCTACACCTCCAAGTGAGGTGGAGCGTCGGTTGCACTTGCATTTCGAGCAGCTCGAGCAGTTGTAGGCCATTGATGCTTGATTTCTGCGCCAGGCAAAAGACCAAATCTTAGTAACTTGAAACCCAAAGGCAACCATTAACAAACCGCGATTCGTTCGCGAAGACGACAGACGAAGTGTGAAGTGGAAAGAGGAAAAGGTCCTACAGGGCGTGCCAGAATCTGTTCCCCTCCGAACACAGAGACGCGACCGCGTAGGTTCGTCTTGCCTGGGTTTCGGGGCAGATGCTATTTGGTTTTATCCGTCCACCTCTCCGAAGATGTCAAGTTGATTTATGGCACCATGTATCGGAGGTTTAGACGGATGCGGCCGATGTAGCAGACTTTGTCAGATTCCCCCTCGTTCGAGGGGTTTTTGATTGTGGGGACGCTCTTCCCTGCAGGCACAAGCCCCTGCAGTTAATTACGCTACCGCATCACGGTAACAACTTTCTCCTTCTCCAGAATTTCACTTCGTGTCGTGGGTGTTTGTTTTGTTTGTGGTTGCCCGTGGATTGTATACGGAGACTAATTTATGTCGTCACCCGTAAGACGTAGATTAGTCCAAATCCGTATTTTCTTAGATTTGGGTTTGGTGTTTTGGTTTAAGGATACGTTAGCCCTATTTAAGGCTAAGATTAACTTAAACTTTTGTTAAGGATACGTTAGCCTAATCTCCAGACTAAGATCAACTTAACGGGATCGTTTGGATTCGATAAGAGAGCAATTGGCTCTATTGTTTAGTTTAATGACATTGCGGTTGATTCCCAGTTTAGGAACATGGTGGTCCATTACATGTATGGTCGTCGGGACCCATCACCTCTCTGACGACATTGAAGGATTACAACGACAGATGTCAGAGGAGTTCAGAGATGTACCCTTGAACCAAAGTTGATTGGGGGATCTATAGTCCAATTTGGGACTAAAGTCTGTTTGAAGGTTTAAGGATGCGTTAGCCATATTTGAGGCTAAGATCAACTTAAACGGGATCGTTTAGATCCGACAAAAGAGCATTTGGGGGCTCTATTGTTCCAGTTTAGGGACATAGTGGTCCATAGGTAGTTTAAAGACATTGCGGTCCATTGCCAGTTTAGGGACATAGTGGTCCATTTCCAGTTTAGGGACATAGGGGTCCATCGTTCCCGTTTTAGGGACGGATATTAGTTTAAGGACGCATTAGTCCATGGGTTTAAGGACCCCATAGTCCATATAGATGTGTTTAAGGACGCATTAGTCCATTAGTTTAAGGACGCATAAGTCCATGGGCTTAAGGACCCCACAGTCCGTATGGGTGTGTTTAAGGACGCATTAGTCCATTAGTTTAAGGACACATAAGTCCATGGGTTTAAGGACCCCACAGTCCGTATTAATGTGTGGTTGTCGGGACCTGTCACCTCTCTGACGTCGTTGAAGGATTACAACGATAAGTGTCAGAAGAGTTCGGAGATGTACCCTTGAACCGGATGTAAATTGATTTAAGAGAGCAGTCTTGCTCAGTCAATTTAATTTGAGGACTTACGGCCATGATTGGGCTAAGTCCAGTTGAGAATATTCAACGTTTTATTTGCATTTGGCCTGTTAGGCCTTTACTAGGGCTCTGCCCCTGTTTAATAATGCATGGCATTTTTGTTTGGTCTATTAGACCTTTATTTGGGCTCAATCCCTTTATAAATGATGCACAGCATCTGTTTTTGTCTTGACAGACCTTTGTTTGGGCTCTGCCCTTCTTTAAAATAATGCATTGCATTTAAATTGGCCTGTTAGGCCTTTTTTAATTGGGCTTGGCCCTTCTGTAAATAATGCAGTGCATTAATCAAACTGACAGTGGCCATGTGGCCTGTCAGGCGCTTTGCGCCAATTATTGAGCGCAAGCGCACATGGAGGTGACACGTGTCACGCTCTGGTGAGCGCAAGCGCAGTGTGCTGCGCTGTTGCGCTGCTGACACGTGGCACGTTCTGGTGAGTTACGCCAATTTAAGAAAGCAGTGCTCTATTTTAAAAGCGCATAGCACAAGTTATTCTGGAGCTGACAAATGGCGCTCTCTGGTGGCTTACGCCAACCCAGGAGCGCAACAGTGCAGATTTGCAAGTGCAAGACACTGTTTTAATATCTTGATCCAATTTTAGATTCAAGAAAAGAATCTTTAAGATTCCAGAACCAATGGTTCATAAAAAAAAGGCAATGCCTTTGTTATTATTATTGTTTTTTTTATTGGAGACCTTTGATCTTTTTTTCTTAGATCAATGATCTTTTCAGAAGAAATTCTTCTTTTTTATTCAAAGAGTTTACCTTTTTTCCTCTTTTTGAGTTCTTCTCAAAATTCTTTAGAGTTCTCTCTTTGTTTCTGTGTTTTTGTCTCTCTGTGTTGTTGTGTCCTTTTTTGAGTTGGGGTCTAGGGGCCTTTATATAGTGCCCATTAATTTGTTAAATTTGTTAAAGAGATCATTCTCTGAGTGATTTGGGGAACTTTCCCCACCGTTGGATCTTTGATCCAAGGGCTTCTGTTTTACAGAAGACAATCTTCTTGTTTTAACAAGAACGGAAAGATCTTACTGGAATTTTAATTCTGTTTGGCGCAAACGCACCAGCGCTTGACACGTGTCACGCAGCGCAGAGCGCAACGTAACTGCGCTAGCGCAACTGCGCTGACACGTGTCGCGCAGCGCAAGGCGCAGCGCACCTGCGCTAGCG
The DNA here is from genome assembly GCA_030015575.1 of Agapanthus africanus. Classification (NCBI taxonomy): domain Eukaryota; kingdom Viridiplantae; phylum Streptophyta; class Magnoliopsida; order Asparagales; family Amaryllidaceae; genus Agapanthus; species Agapanthus africanus. The sequence goes on from CM057348.1 coordinate 164,171,352, forward strand.
CAACTGTGCAAACACGTGTCACGCAGCGCAGAGCGCAACGCATTTGAAACGTTGCTTCTTTTAATTTTGTTTTTAAATAGAGCCTTGCTCTGATTGGGCGCGCTGCCTTGGGCGCTGCGCTGACGTATTAACTTTTGACACGTGGCGCGTTGCGCGCAGTGCAAGGGATTTGAAGTGTTGCTTCAATTTTTGAATTTTTGAAATTCAAACAGAGCTTTGCTCTGATTGAGGGAAACAGATATTTTGCAGATGAACTTCTAATATGTGTTATATTTATAGCAAATACTTTGAGATGATTAAGAAAAGTAAGGAAATTGCCATGTTAAAAGTGCACTATTTTCGACTGAACAAATTTCCCCAAACTTGACTTTGATCGTCCCGAGCAAACTTTATTTATTCAAGAGAAGGAGAAAAATATAAAGAAAAAGAAGAAACTAACTAGCACACTTTCGTAGGCAACACGATTGCACTGAGCACGTGCAACAAGCATTTAAACCTCTAGGTGTCCCTAGTAGGAGGAGTGTTGTCTCGTGAGGGTTTTCAGCGGATTGCACCCACAAAATCCTATAATAAAAGAAAGACTGTGAAAGTTAAATATAAAAATAAGAATTATAAAAGAAAGAACTTGAAAATCAGAGTTTTCAACTATACTAGCTTTTCGGTTGTCATGAGCCCTATCTTAATAGTCATGAAAAGATGTTAGAAATCACATCATCCCTCAATAAAACATCGTCTTTATTCTTCATCCCTACCTTTCCTCCAAACACCGATCATATACCCCTACGTGTGTGTAAAATACATCCCAACACTCGGAGAATTCAATTCAAGCTATCATACTCTTTTCCATCTACCTCAGTACTTTTTATTCGGTGAATATTTTGGATGGAATTGCTCACACATTCTTCATGCGACCGTTAATACTTCTTGAGATACTAACCGACCGATTACTAAATGTGCTCACTTATTATGCGTAATTAGCAATTTTCTTGTCTTGCAACACCTAAGGCTTAGCAGTGACTCCCAAACCAGTTGGTCTAAGGCACTAGGTGATGAAGCACCCTCGCAATATTTTTTTATGCTACCTTGGTGATTACAAAACCAGTGTTCATTTTTCTTCACCATCTTATACTTTTATGCTTCATTTTTATTTTCTTCGTACTTTGGCTTTTAGACAAGAGCATTTCAAGGTATCCTCTACTATCTCGAGTTTCAAGACGTGTGTAAGTGCGTATAGTAGGGTATCAACATTCAGATGTTTGGTTTCCAGAATAGAAACTATTTTTCAGACTTATTTTTATCCTCAGAATAGTGACTTCCTTCGTCTTACTAACCCTTGGGACAACGGCTCATAACTGTTGGATATATGTATGCCCTAGAGGCCATTATATGTATAGTGGATGCTTGGACATGTATATATATAGATTACTTTCTTGCTCGACATGATAGTATGCTATCTGGTTTACTTTATCCGACATGTTGATTTGATCATGCTTTTATTCATTTGCACATGTTGATAAAGCCCTCAGGATATTTGCTTGACTACTGTGACTATGATGCGGATCATACTAGTGGGGCACGTGTAGTTTATAAGTATATCCTTTAACTATTCCTAGTCGTGGGTGTATCGAGATGGGGCATCGATATTCCATAGTAGACTGGCGTATACCATTCTTGTCCCATGTAATGGGCGATGGATGATCCCATATCCATCTGGTGTGCTGACACCAAAGATTGTATGCGGGTGCTCAGTAGAGACTGGGTACACTGAACGGACTCCCCGAGAACTCCTATGTGGTATTATATCTATCGTCGGATAGCAGTTCTAAGGTGACACTGGTACAGGTTAGTCTGTAGACCCAAGATCGTCATAGAGTCTTGTGTGTCCTCCTACTGTACTTTGATCTCCACCCTACCATGGCTCTACTGAGTCGTGCAAACAGGTGGCTTTGGGTACAGTCCCGAGGCATATGGAGGCAATGAGTGATAGGAGGGGTTTCGTCTCTCCCGGTATTGGGGGTTGATTTTGTGTTATGCTTGATTGGCTATAACAGGAAGTCCCTGACCAGGGCTACTGAGATTTACTGATAAGTGTTATCAGTAGTTTCTCGATCTGTTATGAGCCATACACCAGCATGACTTATTGAGTTATTGGGGACGATGATACCATCCCTAGACTCGATATGTAACATATCTGACGAGGAGACCGGACTGTACGGTAAGTGTTGCCAGATGGCTCAACAGGAGTTTTGACAACTTTGCTGGTTTTCTTCTGATCGCTCAATACCCGGGTGGCCGTTACGTTTACCTGACCGCTTGCGGCTTGTGGGTGTTCGATATGACCATCACCCACAGCCGACGTATTGACGAGTCTTAGAGTCCCACACAGGAGTTTCCTAGCCCAAGCAAAACGATGTGGTGTGCATATAAGATATGCACAGGGACCCGATAAAATACGTGCATGTGATACCGTATTTTAGTCGGGCGTTTTTCTATTGGTCGGGTCGTATTTGATGTGACCGGTTTGTTAAATCAAGTGTTGATTTAACAATTGACTTTTAGTTTAATTTCTTTTATTAAACCCATTTCTTTTTATAAAGTGTATGCATACATGTATGCATATGTTGATGTGCATGGACACATACATACATACAAAGTATCATGGTTGATGATACACCCTTGATGGCAATGCAAGACTCACATGGAACCTATATTTATATATACATTTGTATTTAAGTTAAAAGAAAAGGAAATATTAATCCATGGTTATCTTTCTACACTCTTCTTGAAGTTGACCACACTTCACCTACTTTTTAACCTTGGGTTAGTTTTCCTTTTGCCTTTTAACTCATATGCAATAATATCTAAATTAAGTAACCATGGTTTGAGATGAGAACAAGAAAATATATATGTTATTTTCTATTCTCATTATTGGATATCTTTCATATTATCTTGAGCTCTTGAGTTGCCTTCTTCTTCCTCCTCATTCTCCTAGCTCTCTTGAGTTTTATAAAGAGTGAGGGTATAAAAAAGAAAGGGTTTTGATTAGAGAAAACAAATCACCTCATCATTCTACTCTAATCTAGCCAATTAGTTTAGAGTGTTTAGCTTCATCTTCTTCTTTGATCAAGTGAAGCTAGGAGCTTGGACGATGTGGACTTCGGCTGGATCATCGTGGACAAAGGAGCTTACTTGCAACCTTTCTTCAACTTTCAACGATCCTAGGAGTCACTACAAAGAGGACTACAAAGGTTGTATTCCTTTCACTTAGTGATAATATGGTTTTTGTATGTGATACTTTAGTTGTTACCCTAGTATTCTAGTTAAATATCCTTGCTTTGTTTGTTTAGCACCTCTATATTTTTTTAAGTGGCATGTGTGATGATTCCATATCTACAATAGGTGCTAGGGAACCCTACCAATGGTATCAGAGCCAAGCTAGAATTCTGGACACGGTATTAGAACTATTACGAAAACGAAATCGACTCCGAAAATACGGTATTATGAAACCCTAATCTAGCTCTCTGTAAATGTTTAAAAAGTCGTCTAAAATTTTTTTAAACAACTGCAGAAGCGAAAATACGGAGGGGAGTGCTCAGATTTCGGCCGAGCACGAGGCCCCCAAAACCGACCAGGCCGCCCCCCTAGGTCCAATCCCTCCCGTATTGCTCCAGTGCTATATTGTCTTCATTTTGGGTTTCTAGTATTGTTTGCTTAGCCCAATTTTCATGTGATGATTATTTTGACCTGGGGCTAATTCGTAGTGCTTCGTAGTCGTAAATTCTAGCACTGTATTGGTAACCTTGACAATGTTTAGCAGTTCGAACGAACTTCAAAACCCCACATCTTGACCTCGCTGAAATTTCCAAGTGTTGTGTTTTTCCTAAGTTACCTTTCTATTCAATAGTCGCGCAAGTGTTCCTATGGGCCCTATTGAACAACATAATAACCTTAACTCGATTTTATGCCCACGGAACCACGATCAAACCTTCGGGTTTGCCGTAGTTCCATGGTGTCATAGGTGAGACGTTGGTTAACCCCTTCTACGGCTGGACCATAGACACTGTGGCGCGATTTTGGGTATTTGTAATTTTGCTCAAGTGTTGAGCTCTTAGGGTAAAATGTGGGTGTATGTTGATTCGATCGAAACGTTAAACATCGTCTTGATATTTGAGATTGTGATAATTGCAATTGTTGTTTTTCACTTTCTTTTCTGCGACCGTAAGTGTAGTATGTGGTTTATCGCCGGTTTCGTTGCTATACATCAACGACAATCGGGATACGCATACTTGCTTACGTTGATGATATGAGATATTATGTGTTGCTGAGATATGATTTGCAGATTGTCGCGATCGAATAGCCGGGGGTTTTATGTGATATGAGAGTGTTTATTTTCATTCATGTAAAAATAAATTGTATGTAATATTCTTTTATTTGGGGCACTTCCAGGTTGAGGATGATGTCACCATTATTGTATATTATTTACTTTTCCGCATTATGATAGACCCAAGGAGCGGAGCACAAGTGATCAGGTTCTAGGGTTCAGTGGGAGGCCATCTCGAGGAGTCGAGACCGGGTCTCCTAAACTCTAGAATTGGCAGGATCACTTGCCGCTCTCGTAGGGGTCTAGGGATGTAGGCTTGGCTATTCATCACGACCGTGGAGTCCGTATTTTCTATTGCTGGCTGAATACAAAATACGGACCTCCTAAATATCCTTTTTATTTTCATATGTGCTTCTGCTGTTGATATTCTGTAATGTGATTACTTAGTATCTGAGACGAATGGATTATTATTATATATATGATATATAATAAATGTTTCTTATGTCTTACACCCGCGCTAGTCCCGCCCCGCTATGCCGTTAGTTAAGTAACCTAACGGTGCATAACGGGACACTGTGGCGAATGCGGATGGTATAAATATACGTTCTATTTTTATTTCTTTTCTGTGATGTCTTAGGAACTTAAATGATGGGACTACATTAATAAGATTAATGTAAAGTAAAAGAAACCTAAAAGATGTTGTAGAATCGGATTTGAAACCCACTCGGCCTTTTTATGAAAAATGCAAGTTTCAAAAGATGCGGAGCTTAAGCCACTCCTTTTCTAAACTGTTTTGATTCTACAACGAGATCAAGTTCAAAGCGTTAAAGGTTTTCATAAAAACCATCCGCAACCCTCCGTCATTTTAGAAAGCAGAGTACTTAGTATTCATGCTACGTATTTTAATCATAGTCAAGGCGTAGTGTGCGATAGCTAAGTGATGTCTTCCTACAAAGAATATGATGTGATCAGTTAGGACATTCATGTGATTATGTTGATTGATTAGTCGAAAATATTGTATTTTTAACACGGCAATTTCCCTATCATTTGCATTCATATAGAAGTGTTCGGCATTCATATTTCACATATTAGCAAAACAGTCGTCAAATATCAGATTACATGTGTTAGACTCTAAAACCGGCACTATAAAGGAAATTGACTACATTTCATGGCATCGCATCATCCCTATATTGCGCAACACTTGTTTTGAGATCTATGCAGGAAAATCCAGGAGAAAGGCCACAATTTATACGGTACCGATCAAACATTACGCCAACTCAATGATTTCAATTCTGTTATCAATCCAAAGGGATGAATACAAATCAACACATTAGATAAAGCTACAAATATCATCCCAAGACCACAACAGAAGAACCAAGCCATGAAGCCACAACTTGGCCGCGGAACCGCGGCGCAAGCCGGCTTAGGCCGCGGTTCCGCGGCCGTCTTGCCACGTCATCCACCAAATTTTGCTGCACAATGCTTACCTCAGCTCCTACAGTTCAGAAATGTACTTCAAGTTCCAGAAGACTCCAGAGGCTTCTACCAGATCAGCAAACTAGGGTTTTCTAAACTTAATTAATCCTAGCGTAAAACCTAAGCTAGCTCCTAACAAACTCTTTCTAGAAACTCCTCAACAAACTTTTGGAGGGAATTGTAATTTCAAACCTAGACCTAGGGTTTGGGAAGTTATAAATAGAAGCCTAGACCTAGGGTTATGAATCAAATCATCTTTAGCCATTCTACCTCATTCTTCATCTTCTTCCACAAGTCTAGTGAGAAGGCTTGTGTGAAACCCTAACCCTAATTCCAATCAAAAGCCAAGATCCCGAGTACCCCATCAAGCAAGAAGCCTTGCAACCTTTTATGAGCCGAGCCGATCTTCAACAGAGCAAGTGGTCCAAGCCGATCCGCGACTCACGGAGCCGAGCGACGCCAAATCGACAATTTAGTTCTTCCTCTTGTAGTTCTTGAGCGACTGTAATCAAATTGTTGATATAAATAAAAGGTGATATTCTTTTATCTTGTTTTCTTTAAATTCTTGCATCATGATATCTTTTCAATTCTTGAATGCTTTCTGTGTGATGATGTTTGAGTAATACTCCGCTCGTCAAGGAGTCGAGACGATCAATAGAATGATGATATAACATATCTTAAATCGATTCTTGAATCCTACGAGTTTTGTAAACCCTAGCAAGTTCAAGAATCGACGACCCATTTTGTTGCGATGCTTTCTTGATTGATATCGCTCAAAATTGGGGAGTTACGATCGTTTCTTGAAATTGCTAGAGGCTAGAATGTGAATGATATCGACGAAAGAACAACGGTTAAATGATGAAACCCTAGTTTCACGAGAAAGCCCTAACTCTCGTCGATCATCATCGATCTAGTATCAATCCTTCGAAGGACAAGAACACGAAATCTTGAGATTACATCACGTCTATAGATCCGATCGATTCCTACGAGCCTCATTTAGATTCTTGACATTTGGTTGGAAATATCATCGAAACCCGATTCTTGATTGTTTATCAGTTTCTTGATTCTTGATTAGATTAGTGACACCTGAATCAATCGATAAAATCTTGAATCATGTTTTCCTTTCTTTTCGATTAACTTTTCAATTCAAACAAATTAAATATAAAAACGAATCGCACAATCCCTGTGGACGATCCGCACTCACTTACAATCTACAACCGATACCATAATTGATTGCGGTCAAATATAATTCTTTGATTGTGAATTTTATTCAATATTACCGACACATAGAAATTTATTCGCTTTATTCGATTTACACAAACAAGAACTTCTTTTCAATCAAATGAAACCGTTATCAGGGATCATTTGAGTTGATTTACTTACACAGTCTTGAATCTTATAACAATCAAATGGCGCCGTTGCCGGGAATCATTTGATTTACTTACACAATCGGAAATCATATCAATCAAATGGCGCCGTTGCCGGGGATCATTTGATTTACTTACACAATCGGAAATCATATCAATCAAATGGTGCCGTTGCCGGGGATTACGCGCTAATTCGTTTCATATTATAGTTTGAATTGAAAGATTTATTCCATTGTTATTTTGAGATCAAAATTCGTGCAAACCCTAAACGATTTGTTGTGGTTCATTGCAAGGAAATCTGGAGCTGTTTGGCAATTGAAGAAATTTTTCTGAAAATACCAGAGAGTTGAGGGAGTCTACAGAAGCTCTCTGGTGAAATTTGGTGCAGTGTTCCTTTCAAATGTCCGCGGAAGGGCGGCATTAGCCAGTATATGCGGCAGAACCGCGGCAAGCTTGAGGGTTCTCTGTCAAATTTTTGCTTCAGGTGATTTCTTACCTTCTCCTCTCTCCTCTTTTTAGCTCCAACTAACAGTTTGTGCAGGATTCTTTGCAAATAATCGCAGCGCCGCAAAAAAAAAATTAAATTTGTGCATGATTTTGTTTCTTGGTTGTTTGCATTCTAATACGGAAATTAAGGGGCACGGCCAAATCCAAATTAGGTGGGGATTTCATTACCCTTCCTAGGCCCCAAAAATCGCAAAACTTGCATCCGCATTGACCCACATTAACTAAAAAATATCTAGAGATGACTGTAAGGACCGTTGCGCTCAATTAGGACAGAAGAAGGCCGTGGTTAATTCATTGCTTATCCGCGTTTTCTTGTGGTGTCTAAGGCGAGTGTATCTAAGGCTAGTGGTTTTTAATTAGGCCCACTACTTACATAGTGGAGTACCTTCACACTTACCTGGCACTTATCCGGCCACAGGGGGACAAAGAGGCAGTGGAGGATTCTATCCTGCGACTTGTCTTTTGGCAGTTAGGAGCGGTCTAGAGCCGGACCTAGGTGACCACTAGATTTTAGGGTTGTGTGCTGCATTTGTTGTGTCGCATCATTTTTTTCAAAATCCGTCCCTTTTTCAAAGCAAACACCGCATTCATTCATACCCCTAATTATAAGTCAACGCTGCCACTTGTTCTAACCCATTTTAGTGCAAGATAGGTTGGACACGGGATTCTAGTGCCCGTTTAGTCCGCGTACCCTTTATCGACTCCGAAGTCGATATTTCTCCATTTACCTTTTCTTTACCCACTACCACACCCTCTCCGATGGATCCGAATCCATCAAACTTCTTTAACCCTAATCTGCCGCCGTCCGTTGGTGCGCAGAATCCACCCCGCATCTCTCTCCAGGAGAGGTGCTACACTATTCGAGGTCCTCTTTCGACCTGCTTATCCACACCACCAGCCAATGGGGATAATTTTGAGATTAAACCCTAATATATCAATCTTTTACCCAAATTCCACGGACTCGAGACTGAGGACGCTTACGTTTTCATTACCAAATTTGAAAACGTATGCGCAATGATGGGTACGTCACAACTTTCAGTGGATGCGATGCATCTACGACTTCTTCCATTTACATTGTGCGATATAGCCGAGAAGTGGCTATATAACACTACCGTACACTCTATTACGAATTGGGAAGAATTCGTCGCTGCATTCCTTAAGAAATTTTACCCAATACAAAAGACAGCTCGAATCCGTAGCGAACTGAATCAATTTACCCAGCTCCCTACTGAACCATTTTCAAAATGCTTTGAACGTTTCAAGGATCTATTGGTTCAGTGTCCTCATCACGGCATCCCGAGATGGGAGCTTTGCCGAATAATTTATGAGGGCATTAACCCAAACACTAAACAGAGCCTTGAAAACATGTGTCAAGGTACTTTTATGACCAAAGATGATGGGGAAGCTTGGAAGTATTTAGAAGAGTTCGCTGAAAAATCACTACAGTGGGAGAGTGGAACCCAACCATTGAATAGGGGTGGCGTACATCAAATAGATGTGTCCATAGGTGTTCGAGCTGAAATGGCAGCAATGCAAAAGAAGCTCGACGCTATGGAACACAAATTTGCAGCAGCCTCCCTAAACCCAGTGTCGCTCCCCAAAACTGTTTGTGGGTGCTGTTCTGATCCGTCTCATTTAACGGAAGAATGTCCTTTAAACTCTACGATTCAAGGTCACGAGCATTCTAATGCTGCATTTCAAAGACCTAGAAATGATCCATATTCTTCCACGTACAATCAAGGTTGGAGGAATCACCCGAATTTCGCTTGGAACCAAAACCAATCTCAAAACACGATTCCAAACACGAATCAATTTCAAAGGGCTCTTCCTCCACCACAACAGCAACCCCTTCAACTCACTCAGCACCCCTATCAGTCACAAAACTTCCAAAATCAGGTCAACACTCCTGCACAGTCTAATCCTATGACATGTTCTGACGAGTTCTCTCAATTCACTCAAACCATGAAATCACTTTTGTTAAATTTCATAGAGGTTTCGGCTGAGGTTAGATCTTCCATCGGTGAGATAAAGAAAAACTCAGCGTCCCAAGCTGAGAGTATCAGAACGATGGAAGCTGAAATCGCACGACTTAAAGCCGAAATGAGTGCGAGAGAAAAAGGGAAACTTCCCTCTCAACCCTTACAGAATCCTGGGCATTACAATGTAAATGCCGTCACAATGTTGAGATCGGGAAGAGTGCTGAACAATCATTTCAGGGAAGGAGTTGATAATATTGGAAATCATATCAACACCCCGACTGAGACCCTTCCTCACACACACACTTCTCCTTCTAATCCTTCTTCTTCTACCACACCACCTTCTCGCGAGCCTATTCTCCATTTCCCACTAGGCTCGAAACCTCAGTATAGCCCTTCTAGTTCTCCACTAACGGTCCCCACACCTCTTTTGGGACCTCGTCTACCCCCTCTTCCTTCTCCTATGATGGACCCGACGCTCATTGCGAAAGCACCTTACCCGAATCGGTTAAGGGCTAACAGAACGACTCCACATATGGAGAAAATTATAGAAATGTTCAAACAGGTTAACATCAATATCCCTCTCCTAAATGCTATTCAGCAAGTCCCCGCTTATGCGAAAATTCTTAAGGACTTGTGCACTAGGAAGAGGAAGACTCAAGTGCCGAAGAAGGTCTTTATGTCTAATAATATTAGCACTGCTTTTATACCCCAGCTACCAAAGAAACGTAAGGACCCAGGATGTCCTACGATATCGATTTCTATTAGGGGTAAAAACATAAATCGTGCTCTTTTAGACCTTGGCGCAAGTGTTAACCTACTTCCATATTCGGTATATGAGCAATTAGGGATTGGAGAGCTGAAACCTGCTCACTGCACTCTCCAAATGGCAGAACGTTCAATCACCAAACCAAGGGGTGAACTAGAGGATGTGTTGATAAAGGTCGGGGAATTTGTTTTCCCTGTAGACTTCATTGTACTCGATACACAGCCTGTAGCAAACCCCCGGGGCCAAATTCCGGTGATTCTGGGTCGTCCTTTCCTTGCCACTTCCAACGCTGTTATAAACTGTAGAAATGGTTCGATGAACTTATCATTTGGAAATATGACCATTGAACTAAATATCTACAAAGTTGGAAGTCAGCCATCAGAACCCTCTGCTCATATTCTAGATGTGTGCTCTATCCACGAGATCGCTCCCGATAGTTATGGAGCTGAGGATCTTTGCTTTCTAGATCTCGACGACATTACCACATCTCTGCTTGATCTTACACATGATCTTAGTGAGGACACCTTTCCTACACTTGAGTCCTGCACTCCTGACTTTACTCCACCCGAGTCTGTATCTTTCACAGGCTCTGAGCTTCTTTGTAACTCCAAGAATCATTCGATGATCCCACCTTCTATTATTTCTCCGCCCATTTTAGATCTCAAAATTTTACCTTCTCACCTTAAATATGCATATTTAGGTGAGAATGAGTCCTTACCGGTTATCATATCCGCTTCTCTAGCATCAGAGCAAGAGAATGCACTTTTATCGGTATTGAGATCTAACAAAGAGGCGTTTGGTTGGAGTATGGCAGACATCAAAGGGATTAGTCCCTTGATTGTTGAACATCATATACATGTGATGGATGATGCCAGACCAACCCGAGAACCACAGAGACGGTTAAATCCCATCATGAAGGAAGCGGTGATGAAAGAGATCGTCAAATGCTTAGATAATGGTATTATATACTCAATCTTCGATAGCCAATGGGTGAGTCCTATACATGTCGTCCCTAAGAAATCTGGCATCACTGTTATAACCAATGAGGCAAATGAGTTGATTCAGACACGCGCCCAAACTGGGTGGCGTGTATGTATTGATTATAGAAAACTCAATGCTGCCACGAGGAAAGACCACTTTCCTCTACCATTCATTGATCAGATGCTAGAGCACTTAGCGGGACGAGAGTATTATTGTTTTATGGAAGGATACTCAGGCTATAATCAGGTCCCCATCGCCAAAAAGGATCAAGATAAAACCACTTTTACTTGTCATTTTGGTACTTTTATTACAGTCGCATGCCCTTTGGGTTATGCAATGCTCCCGCTACCTTTCAGCGGTGTATGATGGGGATATTCTCTGATATGGTAGAGAATTTTCTGGAGATCTTTATGGACGATTTCTCAATTTTTGGAGACTCTTTTTCCGATTGCCTATCGAATCTTGACGCAGTTCTTACTCGTTGCAAAGAGAAGAACTTGACTTTGAACTGGGAAAAATGCCATTTTATGGTCCAAGAAGGAATTGTACTTGGACATGTTATATCACAGAAAGGCATTGAGGTTGACAGAGCTAAGATAGATGTCATTCAAAACCTACCTCATTCCAAAAGCGTCAAAGATATTCGATCTTTCCTTGGCCATGCGGGCTTTTATAGAAGATTCATTAAGGACTTTAGCAAAATTGCTAGACCTTTAACTCTTCTCCTGGCCAAGGATACGACCTTCCACTTTGACTTGGACTGCGAGACAGCTTTCGACTCACTTAAACACTCACTCACTTCAGCCCCCGTGCTATCATCGCCAAATTGGGACTACCCCTTTGAGCTGATGTGTGACGCATCCGACTTTGCAGTAGGTGCAGTCTTAGGACAGCACATCGAAAAGATGCCACACGTGATCTACTATGCAAGTAAGACCATGAACGATGCACAAATCAACTATACAACCACCGAGAAAGAACTTTTAATGGTTGTATTTGCATTAGAAAAATTCAGGCCTTACTTAATTGGCCCATCTATAGTTGTGTACACTGACCATTCCGCCCTAAAACATCTTCTGGCGAAGAAAGATGCAAAAGGTCGACTAATACGTTGGATCCTTCTGTTACAAGAATTTGATCTTGTTATCAAAGATAAGAAAGGATGTGAAAACGTAGTAGCTGACCATCTTTCACGCATCTCTTCTTCCCATGTGACCCTGCCGATCAATGATTCGTTTCCTGACGAACAACTCTTGAACGTATCCGCTGAACCTTGGTTCAGGGATATTGTGAACTATCTTGTCACGGGACTGATACCCAGCGATTGGTCTAAACAGGACAAATACCGCTTTCTATCCCAAGTAAAACACTTTTACTGGGATGATCCATACTTGTTTAAGTATTGTCCTGATCAGATCATTCGCCGATGTGTCCCGAAAGAAGAGTTCAAGAGTGTTCTTTCTTTTTGTCATGATCAGGCCTGTGGGGGTCACTTCGGTCCTAAAAAGACGGCGGAGAAGGTTTTGCAATGTGGATTTTATTGGTCGACCTTATTCAAGGACGCATTTGAGTATTGCAAAACCTGTACACAATGTCAGTACACGGGTAGAATCTCCAGAGGAATGAAATGCCTCAGCAACCCATTCTGGTTGTTGAAATCTTCGATGTTTGGGGCATTGATTTTATGGGTCCTTTTCCCAACTCCTTTGGGAATTTGTACATACTGCTGGCGGTTGATTATGTCTCAAAGTGGGTTGAAGCTATTCCATATCGCACTAATGACAGAAAAGTTGTCATTAAGTTCTTAAAAGAGAATATCTTCTCGCGATTTGGACACCCACTAGCTATTATTAGCGATAATGGGACACATTTCTGCAACAGGTCTTTCGAGACTCTGATGCGGAAATACGCAATCAACCACCGACTTTCTACACCCTATCATCCCCAAACGAGCGGGCAGGCTGAGATCTCAAACAGACAAATCAAACTTATCCTGGAGAAGACTGTTGCTAAGAATAGAAAAGACTGGTCGACCAAACTGACGGATGCTCTTTGGGTATTCAGAACTGCATATAAAACCGACCTAGGGATGTCTCCATATAGGATAGTGTTTGGAAAAGCATGTCATTTACCCGTTGAGATAGAGCATAAAGCATTGTGGGCTATTAAGGAAATAAATTTTGATCTAAACCAAGCCTGCAACTTTCGGAAGCTGCACCTAAATGAGCTAAGCGAACTCCGCGATGAAGCTTATGATAACGCTGTAATTGTAAAGAATAGGACTAAGGTTTTTCACGATAAAAATATTTTTAGGAAAACATTTTCACCTGGTCAACAAGTCCTTCTTCATGATTCACGATTAGACCTTCACGCGGGTAAGCTTCGATCTCGGGGGAAGGGACCTTTTGTTGTGCGGTCTGTATACCTGCACGGGGCAGTAGAAGTAGAAAATGTTAAAAAAAGGCAACGTTTTCAAAGTAAATGGACATAGACTAAAGCCGTATTTTTCCACTGACCCCACGGAGGAGCTCTTGTTCTTATAAGAGCCAGTTTATTTGGATTAAATTTCCTCCATCTCACCTTCATATCCTGTATATCATTGCATCATCTTTTGGATGAAGGTGAGTGAAAAGAATAAGTTTGGGGGAAGTTCTTCACTTATATATTTTGCCCCCACTAATAATTCCCCCCAGGCTTACAGTTTCTGTAGGTATAGCGATTGGCAACAGTGAGGACAATGTTGAAATCAAGTTTGGGGGAGGTTTGTGCTTATTTTTGCATCATTTGCATATCATCTGCATAAGCACAAAACATTTCTTATAAAAATTTAAAAAAATTTAAAAAAAATTCAAAACCCATAAAAATTTAAAAAAATTTCAAATATAAAAATAATTTTAATATTTACACTTTTTTGTACATAAATAAAATAATGAAAGTTTAGATAGTGAACAATTACATCCATGAGATTAGAAAAATTTAAGAAAACTAAGAAAATTAGAAGTTTTCTTAGACGAACTAGTAATAAGTAGTTATGAGCCGTTGTCCCAAGGGTTAGTAAGATGAAGGACGTCACTAATCTGAGGATAAAACTAAGTCTGAAAAATAGTTTCTATTCTGGAAGCCAAACATTTTGAACGTTGCTACCCTGCTATTCGCACTTACACACGTCTTGAAACCTGGGATAGTAGAGGATACCTTGAAATGCTCTTGTCTTAAAGCCGATGTATGAAGGAAATAAAAAGAAAAAAAATGAAATGAATAAATATAAAGTGGTGAGAAAAATGGACACTGGTCTTTGTTATCACCAAGGGCAATAAAAAATTTATAGCAAGGGTGCCTCTTCACCTAGTGCCCTAAGGCCAACTGGTCTGGGAGTCACTGCTATGCCTGAGGTGGTGCAAGACGAGGAAAATACACCAAGTAAGCAAGCACAGGAGTAATCGGTCGGTTAGTACCTCAAGAAGTATTAACGGTCGCATGAAAGTGTGTGAGCAATCTAATCTAAATATTCATTAACTAAAAGTACTGAGGCTGACGGGCAAGAGTATGATAGCTTGAATTGAATTCTCCGGGTGTAGGGATGTCTTTACACACACGAGGGGTTATATGATCGATGTTTGGAAGAAAGATAGGAATGAAGAATAAGTTGATGTTTTATTGAGGGAGGACGTGATTTCTAACATCTTTTCATGACCATTAAGATAGGGCTCATGACAACCGAAAAGCTAGCTTAGTTGGAAACCCTAATTTTCAAACCTTTTCTTTTACGATTCTTTTCTTTAAATGTAATATTCATGATCTTTCTTTTATTATTGGATTTTGTGGGTGCAATCCGCTGAAAACCCTCAGGAGACAACACTCCTCCTACTAGGGACACCTAGAGGTTTAAAGGCTTGTTGCACGTGCTCAGTGCAATCGTGTTGCCTACGAAAGTGTGCTAGTTAGTTTTTCTCTTTCTTTATTTTCTCCTTCTCTTTTTAATAAAAAGTTCGCTCGAGACGATCGAAATTAAGTTTGGGGGAATTTGATTAGTCAAAAATATTGTATTTTTAACACCGCAATTTCCCTATCATTTGCATTCATATAGAAGTGTTCGGCATTCATATTTCACATATTAGCAAAACAGTCGTCAAATATCAGATTACATGTGTTAGACTCTAAAACCGGCACTATAAAGGAAATTGACTGCATTTCATGGCATCGCATCATCCCTATATTGCGCAACACTTGTTTTGAGATCTGTGCAGGAAAATCCAGGAGAAAGGCCACAATTTATACGGTACCGATCAAATATTACGCCAACTCAATGATTTCAATTCTGGTATCAATCCAAAGGGACAAATACAAATCAACACATCAGATAAAGCTACAAATATCATCCCCAGACCACAACAGAAGAACCAAGCCATGAAGCCACAACTTGGCCGCGGAACCGCGGCGCAAGCCGGCTTAGGCCGCGGTTCCGCGGCCGTCTTGCCACGTCATCCACCAAATTTTGCTGCACAATGCTTACCTCAGCTCCTACAGTTCAGAAATGTACTTCAAGTTCCAGAAGACTCTAGAGGCTTCTGCCAGATCAGCAAACTAGGGTTTCCTAAGCTTAATTAATCCTAGCTTAAAACCTAAGCTAGCTCCTAACAAACTCTTTCTAGAAACTCCTCAACAAACTTTTGGAGGGAATTGTAATTTCAAACCTAGACCTAGGGTTTGGGAAGTCTATAAATAGAAGCCTAGACCTAGGGTTATGAATCAAATCATCTTTAACCATTCTACCTCATTCTTCATCTTCTTCCACAAGTCTAGTGAGAAGGCTTGTGTGAAACCCTAACCCTAATTCCAATCAAAAGCCAAGATCCCGAGTACCCCATCAAGCAAGAAGCCTTGCAACCTTTTATGAGCCGAGCCAATCTT
Source organism: Agapanthus africanus (assembly GCA_030015575.1). Lineage (NCBI taxonomy): Eukaryota > Viridiplantae > Streptophyta > Magnoliopsida > Asparagales > Amaryllidaceae > Agapanthus > Agapanthus africanus. The sequence continues at coordinate 164,187,660 of CM057348.1, forward strand.
CAACAGAGCAAGTGGTCCAAGCCGATCCGCGACTCACGGAGCTGAGCGACGCCAAATCGACAATTTAGTTCTTCCTCTTGTAGTTCTTGAGCGACTGTAATCAAATTGTTGATATAAATAAAAGGTGATATTCTTTTATCTTGTTTTCTTTAAATTCTTGCATCATGATATCTTTTCAATTCTTGAATGCTTTCTGTGTGATGATGTTTGAGTAATACTCCGCTCGTCAAGGAGTCGAGACGATCAATAGAATGATGATATAACATATCTTAAATCGATTCTTGAATCCTACGAGTTTTGTAAACCCTAGCAAGTTCAAGAATCGACGACCCATTTTGTTGCGATGCTTTCTTGATTGATATCGCTCGAAATTGGGGAGTTACGATCGTTTCTTGAAATTGCTAGAGGCTAGAATGTGAATGATATTGACGAATGAACAAGGATTAAATGATGAAACCCCAGTTTCACGAGAAAGCCCTAACTCTCGTCGATCATCATCGATCTAGTATCAATCCTTCGAAGGACAAGAACACGAAATCTTGAGATTACATCACGTCTATAGATCCGATCGATTCCTACGAGCCTCATTTAGATTCTTGACATTTGGTTGGAAATATCATCGAAACCCGATTCTTGATTGTTTATCAGTTTCTTGATTCTTGATTAGATTAGTGACACCTGAATCAATCGATAAAATCTTGAATCATGTTTTCCTATCTTTTCGATTAACTTTTCAATTCAAACAAATTAAATATAAAAACGAATCGCACAATCCCTGTGGATGATCCGCACTCACTTACAATCTACAACCGACACCGTAATTGATTGCGGTCAAATATAATTCTTTGATTGTGAATTTTATTCAATATTACCGACACATAGAAACTTATTCGCTTTATTCGATTTACACAAACAAGAACTTGTTTTCAATCAAATGAAACCGTTATCAGGGATCATTTGAGTTGATTTACTTACACAGTCTCGAATCTGATAACAATCAAATGGCGCCGTTGCCGGGGATCATTTGATTTACTTACACAATCGGAAATCATATCAATCATTGATCATAGTCAAGGGTCATATGGGTGGATCTAGTTAATCTCGAAATGACAGGTAGAACTTGACTAGTACTTATGATATGTTGACCATAGCCAAGGTCATAAGTAACTAGGGGTAAAAATCATATCGGGAGTTTCAAGAGTTGAAATTTGCAATGAGATTGCACACCATCTATATGATAGTTGGATTCCGATCCCACTGTGAGTAAGAGTTACTCCCAGGAGAATTTTGCACTTTACAATTAGCTAATCCAGTAGCTGTCTAGAAAGGTGTCAACGGGGTTTGACCTCTGGGAAACGAGGTTTATTTTAATTAGGTCCGTGCGAAAGCACGGGGAACCTCCCTCAAAGTACCGACACTGGCCTGGCTGACCGGTTAGCGAAACTGTAGAATGTAATTAATCTTGGCTAGTTTTCTTTTCAGGCTTTGAAAGAAAATTTGATAAAATCAGTGGGAGATATCGATTAGATAAGATAATAACCAATCTAATTCTTTGCAAGAGCATTTCGCTGAGTGTATTCTTTTCTCTCTCCTAATGGCACATACCGATGATGGGACTTAAGCTTCTTTTAGAGAAAAACAAACTGACAGGGCCGAATTATAAAGAATGGTTGAGGGACTTGAACATTGCACTCACATATGATAAATTATCATATGTCCTCACTACCAAAGCCCCACCCGTCCCAGGACCTGAATCATCCGTTTCGGATAGGGAGATCCGAAAAACATGGGATATTGATTGCAACACGGCCAAGTGCCTCGCGCTTGCTTCTATGGACAATATCCATTAGAAACAGCATGAGAAGATGGATGTGCAATCCATCTTTCTTCATACAAAGGAGTTGTATGAAGAGCAATCTCGTACTTTGTGATACGAGGCATCTCGAAAGTTGTTTCAGATGCGGATGGCCCACGGCGCATCAGTAGGAGACCATGTCCTGAAGATGATTGGTCTTATAGAAGAACTTGAGGAACTGATATGGACTATGGATAATGAGCAATATACAGATGTTGTTCTGCAGTCTCTCTCCCCCGCCTTTGCTCCGTTCATAGTGAATTTCAATATGAACGATTTGGAGAAATCATTGCCTGGACTTCTCAATATATTGAGAAGTGCAGAGGGCACGCTGAGAACAGCGAAGACTCCCGCTCTGCTTGCTAGGCCATCTTCCTCTTCCGTCCCAAAAGCCAAGGCCAAGGGAAAGAAGAAGAAGAAACCCATCAAACAGAAAGGTGGAGTTAAAAAGGCGAAGGGGAAAGACAAATCTGGGGCCGAGGGAAGTGGAAAAAGGGAATGTTTTTACTGCCACAAGTCGGGACATTGGAAACGCAACTGTGCTGTGTATCTTGCTGATATCAAGAAGAAGAAGTATGGTGATGCTTCCGCTTCAGGTGTGTTTGTAACTGAGAACTGTTTTTCAATTAACTCTGCATCTTGGGTATTAGATACCGGTTCTGGTTCTCACATCTGCAATTGTGTGCAGGGGTTGAGAAACAGTAGAGTTTTGAAGAATGGAGACCATACTCTGCGGGTTGGAAATGGTTCCAATGTACATGTTGTATCCGTAGGAGAGTATCATCTGGGGATGCCTTTGGGTTGTATTTTGGTTTTGAACCTTTGTTATTTTGTACCTAGTATGCTATGTAATATAATATCCGTTTCTTTATTGGACAATGAAGGATATCATTTTGTGTTGCAAAATAATGTTATGAACATTAACTTGAATCAAGAGTTGATTAGGTATGGTATACTAAATAACGGTATTTACATCCTGAACCAACACACAGTTTTCAATATACAACATACTAATAAAAGAAAATTTTTAGATAAAAATGAAGCTTTTCTTTGGTATTGTAGACTTGGTCAGATTAATGAAACAAGACTAAACAAGCTACATAAAGATGGATATTTAAATCCTTTTGAATATAAATCTTATGCAACTTGTCAGTCCTGTATCAAAGGTAAAATGACCAAAATTCCGTTTACGGGACACGGAGAAAGAGCTGAGGAACTCTTAAGCCTCATACATAGTGATGTATGTGGACCAATGTCTACACATGCTAGAGGCGGTTTTTCATACTTCATTACTTTTACTGATGATTTCTCAAGATTCGGACACGTGTTTTTGATAAAGCATAAATCTGAAGCTTTCGAGAAATTCAAGGAGTACAAACTTGAAGTAGAAAAACAAACAGGCTTGAGCATCAAGAAACTTCGATCAGATCGAGGTGGAGAGTATTTAAGTACAGAGTTTTCAGACTTCTTAAAAGAGAATGGGATTCTCTCTCAGCTCACTCCTCCTTACACACCACAGCACAACGGTATGTCAGAACGGAGGAATCATACCCTATTAGATATGGTACGGTCCATGATGTGTGATGCTGAGTTACCGCTTTCCTTTTGGGGGCATGCATTGGAGACAGCAATGTATCTGTTAAACAGGGTTTTAACCAAAACCGTGTCTACCACTTCATATGAGATATGGAGTGGAAAGAGACCATCTCTTAAAAGAGTTAGGATTTGGGGTTGTCCGGCTTTTGTTAAAAAACAGAATCCAGACAAACTCGAGACACGATCGGTCCTGTGTAAATTTGTGGGATATCCAAAACATTCGTATGGATATATATTCTACCACAAGGAGGAACAAAAGGTGTTTGTTACTCAGCATACCACATTTTTAGAAAATGAAATCTTTACAGACAGTATTGATAGCAATGCGGTAGAACTAGAAGAGGTTCTAGAAACACAAATTACTCAGGACGAATTGGTTGAAACTAATGTTGCAGTAGAACATCAAGAACCTCAGCCGCTCCGGAGATCTAGTAGAACGTCTCGCCCACTAGAGAGATACTATGGGTTTCTCATTGATGGTGATAGAGAAGATTGCATAATAGATGATGATGACCCTACTAGTTTTCAGCAAGCTATCATGAGTGGTAACTCGGTGAAGTGGCTGGAAGCCATGAGATCCGAAATGGAGTCCATGTACACCAACAAAGTATGGACTTTGGACGTTGCACCTCCTTGGATAAAACCTGTTGGGTGCAAATGGATCTTTAAAAGAAAGATTGGTGTAGATGGACAGGTAGAGACCTTTAAAGCAAGACTTGTAGCGAAAGGTTTTCGTCAAAGACCAGGACTGGACTATGATGAAACTTTCTCTCCGGTGGCAATACTTAAATCCATTCGGATCCTACTTGCTATTGCTGCTCACTATGATTATGAAATCTGGCAGATGGACGTTAAAACTGCATTTCTAAATGGTGATTTAGAAGAATGCGTTTATATGGATCAGCCAGAGGACTTCATTGACAGTGTGAGCAGCGGGAAAGCATGTAGGTTGCTTAAATCTATTTATGAATTAAAGTAGGCCTCACGGAGCTGGAACATCTGCTTTGATGATACAATCAAAGAGTTTGATTTTATAAAAAATATAGATGAACCGTGCATTTATAAGAAGATTGTAGGGAGTACTGTCACATTCCTCGTATTGTACGTGGATGACATTCTCTTGATAGGAAATGACATTCCTATGCTGCAATCGATCAAACTATTCTTATCACAAAGGTTCTCCATGAAGGACCTGGGTGATGCCTCGTGCATTTTGGGCATAAGGATCTATAGAGATAGATCCAAATGGTTATTGGGATTGTCCCAATCAAAGTACATTGACACCATCCTAAAAAGATTTAGTATAGAAGATTCCAAGCGTGGTGCCTTGCCCGCTTGTCATGGAATCACTCTCTCCAAGGACTTCTGTCTGAAGACTGATGAAGAGAGAGCTCGCATGAGCATTATACCCTACGCTTCAGCCGTAGGATCTATAATGTATGTGATGTTATGTACTCGCCCTGATGTTGCTTATGCACTAGCTGTAGTAAGCAGGTATCAATCCTGTAAGTCCATATTGCGACCCCCGGTGCTTACGGGGAGGCGGAAACGGTATAAAAAACAAATTTTTATCGCAAGAGGCAACATGGACTAAACAAGGTCGGGATCGTGTCTAAACTAAACTAGCAAATACGCTAAAGGGAGTTAGCTACTCGGATGAAGGTTATACCTAAACTTGAACTCCTTCTTCTTCAAGACTTGTAGAGGTTGATGGTTCTCTTTTCGTCGCCTTCTTCCGTCGAAGATGGATCCACCTCGAAGGTTCGACCTTTGGGCTCTTCCTCGATCTTTGAGTGAACTAGGGCTTCCGGCTTGCTAAACCATGAACCTAGAATGAGTAGAGAGAGACTAGGGTTTGCTTTTCCTTTTAAAGAGAAGGATTCTCAACACATGAGAAGGTTTCTCTTTTGCTAGAGGAAGAAGAAGATGAAATGAGGAGAGAGAGAGGTTATGATAGAATGAGCAATGTTTTTTCTTTCTTGCAACCATAATGCAAAAGAAAAGAATTATCTAATAATAATAATTGAAAATGAGAATAGTTGATGGTAATTTGGAATGACCACTACCATGCTTCATGTAAGCATAAATCAAGGAAGACTTTTTAAAGCATGATGGTGGTCAACATTCAACCATGGTCAACAAGTCAACCATGGTCAACAAGTCAACAAAATCAACCATAACATAATTCTCATTTAATTACTATTATTAATAGATAATTCATAAATCCATTAGGGTTTGGAAAATGATAACTGTCAACTGTGTATACGCACCCGTTCCGAAACCCTAATGAAAAACCTCATCCTCCGCCTCAAGCAACTGTGCATACACACCTGCATTCTCGTTCCGAGGAACAAGAATACCAAGATAAAAAAGCAACCCCAAATATATATACCAGTATCTGGCTCAAACCAGAGCCTGCCAGTATAATCCGTCCGGACTCCAAACGTGCACAAGTGCGCGGATGAGAACGAACCCTGTCGCAAAACCATGCGACCTCTACTCTGTTTTGCCTAGAGGCGAATACCCTCTGTGTGGGACTCTAAAGACTCGACACTACGCTGGCAGTGGGTTTAACCACAGACCGCAAGCGGCACTAGCTGTGCGTAACGGTCCCCAGGTAGATGCCGACAAGAAGGCTGACGAGGTGAAACCCCATCTGAACTCCTACTGAGTCTGAATGTGACAGTCTCCGTACAATCCGGTCTGTTCGTCTGATACATCGCATGGCGGGCCTAGGGGGTGGTAAACGTCAGTCCCCCAATAGCGGTACAAGTCGTGCCGGAGCGAAGCCCAAAACACCCTGAGATAACACTGGAAACCTACCAGTATATCTCGTTTGCCCTGGCCAGGGACTACTCGTGTAATGGCTCTCCTAGACACAGCGCGATGTCAACCCCCAATACCGGGAGAGACGAATCCTGTCTAACCGTCACTGCCTCCAAGTGCTTCGGGACTGCACCCAACCACCACCTGTTTGCACGACTCCTTTGAGCCGTGGTAGGGTAGTGATCAAAATGCAGTGGGAACACACTTGAGGCGAAGTGCCAGTGTCAAGTCAGCGGACTAAGCTGTACTTATGTCACCTGGGAACTGATAACTGACGATAGGTATAATACCAACCTGTCAGTTCCCGACGAGTCCTGTCCAGTGTACTCGTAACCCAACGAGCACCCGTATACTATCTCCAGTACGACGTACTGATGGCTGTGGGACAGACCATCTCCCACACTGGGATGAGAAGCGCATACGCTAGTCTACTCCGGAGTATCGATGCCCTGTCTCGATAGTCCTGCGACTAGGGACCTGTATAAGGATGTGCTTATAGATTACCCAGCCCCCACTAGTGTGACTGCCATCACAACGCTGGTAATCAAGCAAAGATCCTAAGGGCTCCACTAATGCGTATAAGTGACATACTGAAATAAACACAAGTACACATTGAAGTGGAAACAAACCAAGTAGCATACTACTATATTGAGCAAGATTGTTTATACAAGGTGAATATCCCAAGCTTCCATTAAGTAATATACAAACTAGTATGATACAGTAATGGCCTCTAGGGCATATACACTAACAAATCCAACCCAGGGGAGAAACATTGGATAGCAGTGAAGAACATTCTTAAGTACTTGTGAAGGTCAAAGAATTATTCTTGGTGTATGGTAATGGCGATCTCCAAATGGAGGCCTTTACCAATTCCAGCTTCCAAAGTGATAAGGATGACAGCAAATCTATCTCAGGATTTGTATTTATCTTCAATGGAGGGGCGGTTAGTTGGAAGAGTTCCAAACAGGATACCGTTGCAGACTCCACGATGGAAGCTGAGTATATTGCTGCAAATGATGCTGCCAAGGAAGCCGTCTGGATGAAGAAGTTCGTCGCGGAACTAGGAGTAGTTCCAACCATTGTTGATCCAATACCATTGTATTATGATAATAATGGGGCTATGGCGTTAGCCAAAGAACCAAGGTCCCATCAGAAGTCCAGACACATCCTAAGGCGATATCATTTGATCCGGGAGATTGTAGATCGCCAAGAGATCGAGATTCGGAAAGTAGATACAAAGAATAACACAGCAGATCCACTCACTTAAGCCCTTCCACAGCAGCAGCATGAGCGACTTTTTGAGATGTTGGGTATGAGATACGCCAATAATTGGCCTTAGTGTAAGTGGGAGATTGTTGGATATATGTATGCGCTAGAGGCCATTATATGTATAGTGGATGCTTGGACATGTATATATATAAATTACTTTCTTGCTCGACATGATAGTATGCTATCTGGTTTACTTTATCTGACATGTTGATTTGATCATGCTTTTATTCATTTGCACATGTTGATAAAGCCCTCAGGATATTTGCTTGACTACTGTGACTATGATGCGGATCATACTAGTGGGGCACGTGTAGTTTATAAGCATATCCTTGAACTGTTCCTAGTCATGGGTGTATCGAGACGGGCATCGATATTCCAAAGTAGACTGGCGTATACCATTCTTGTCCCATGTGATGGGCGATGGATGATCCCATATCCATCTGGTGTGCTGACACCAAAGATTGTATGCGGGTGCTCAGTGGAGGCTGGGTACACTGAACGGACTCGCCGAGAACTCCTATATGGTATTATATCTATCGTCGGATAGCAGTTCTCAGGTGATATTGGTACAAGTTAGTCGGTAGACCCAAGATCGTCATAGAGTCTTGTGTGTCCTCCCACTGTACTTTGATCTCCACCCTACTGCGGCTCTACTGAGTCGTGCAAACAGGTGGTCTTTGGGTACAGTCCCGAGGCACATGGAGGCAATGAGCGATAGGAGGGGTTTCGTCTCTCCCGGTATTGGGGGTTGATGTTGTGCTATGCTTGATTGGCTATAACAGGAAGTCCCTGGCCAGGGCTACTGAGATTTACTGATAAGTGTTATCAGTAGTTTCTCGATCTGTTATGAGCCATACACCAGCATGACTTATTGAGTTATTGGGGTCGACGATACCATCCCTAGACTCGATATGCAACATATCTGACGAGGAGACCGGACTGTACGGTAAGTGTTGCCAGATGGCTTGACAGGAGTTTTGACAGCTTTGCTGGTTTTCTTTTGATCGCTCAATACCCGGGTGGCCGTTACGTTTAGCTGACTGCTTGCGGCTTGTGCGTGTTCGATATGATCATCACCTACAGCCGATGTATTGACGAGTCTTAGAGTCCCACACAGGAGTTTTCTAGCCCAAGCGAAACGATGTGGTGTGCATATGAGATATGCACAGGGACCCGATTAAATACGTGCATGTGATACCGTATTTTAGTCGGGCATTTTTCTATTGGTCGGGTCGTATTTGATGTGACCGGTTTGTTAAATCAAGTTTTGATTTAACAATTGACTTTTAGTTTAGTTTCTTTTATTAAACCCATTTCTTTTTATAATGTGTATGCATACATGTATGCACATGTTGGTGTGCATGGACACATACATGCATACAAAGTATCATGGTTGATGATACACCCTTGATGGCAATGCAAGACTTACATGGAACTTATATTTATATATACATTTGTATTTAATTTAAAAGAAAAGAAAAGGAAATATTAATCCATGGTTATCTTTCTACACTCTTCTTGAAGTTGACCACACTTCACCTACCTTTTAACCTTGGATTAGTTTTCCTTTTGCCTTTTAACTCATATGCAATATATCTAAATTAAGTAACCATGGTTTGATATGAGAACAAGAAAATATATATGTTATTTTCTATTCTCATTATTGAATATCTTTCATATTATCTTGAGCTCTTGAGTTGCCTTCTTCTTCCTCCTCATTCTCCTAGCTCTCTTGAGTTTTATAAAGAGTGAAGGTATAAAAAAGAAAGGGTTTTGATTAGAGAAAACAAACCACCTCATCATTCTACTCTAATCTAGCCAATTAGTTTAGAATGTTTAGTTTCATCTTCTTCTTTGATCAAGTGAAGCTAGAAGCTTGGACGAAGTGGACTTCGGGTGGATCATCGTGGACAAAGGAGCTTACTTGCAACCTTTCTTCAACTCTCAACGATCCTAGGAGTCACTACAAAGAGGACTACAATGGTTGTATTCCTTTCACTTAGTGATAATATGGTTTTTGTATGTGATACTTTAGTTGTTACCCTAGTATTCTAGTTAAAAATCCTTGCTTTGTTTGCTTAGCACCTCTATATTTTTTAAAATAGCCTGTGTGATGATTCCATATCTACAGTAGATGCTAGGGAACCCTAACAATAACTACTTATTACTAGTTTCGTTTTAGAAAACATCTAACTTTCTTGTTTTTCTCAAACTCTTCGAATTTTTCAAATGTAATTTTTCACTTTCTAATCTTTCATTATAAAAAAAAAAATTTAAAAATTTTGTGCTTATGCAAAGTGTATAATGCAAAGTAATGCGTACGTAAGCACAAACCTCCCCCAAACCTGTTTACAGCAGTGTCCTCACTGTTGTTATCTTTTAAATCTCAAAACCTGTAGACTTGGGAGGAAAAGTTATTAACGGGGATAAGAATAAATGAAAGTGAAAATCACCCCCAAACTTATTTTTAATGATATGGATATTCAGTTAGATCCTTTTTAACTCGCCTCCATTCTTATGATGAGACAATATTATCGAGACATGGAGGTGATGCGGAGGAAATTTAGTTATGATAAAGCGGCTCCTGTAAAAAAAGGAGCTCCTCCGTGGGGTCAGTAGAAAAATACGGTTTTATTCTATACCCATTCACTTTTAAAATATAACCGTTTTTAATATTTTCAACTTCAACTGCCCCGTGCGGGTATACATACTGCACCATAAATGGTCCTTTCCAACGAGATTTTAGCTTACGCACATGAAGATGGAGACGGGAATCTTAAAGAAGGACTTGTTGTCCCGGGATAAAAGTTTTTCTCAAAATATTTTTATCGTGAAATATTTTAGTCCGATTCTTTACTATAACCGCATTATCGTAAGCTTCATCGCGGAGTTTGCTTAGCTCATTTATTTGCAGCTTCCGAAAGTTGCAAGTTTGATTTAAATCAAGGTTAAGTTCTTTAATGGCCCACATTGCTTTATGTTCGATCTCGACAGGAAGGTGGCAAGCCTTTCCAAACACTAGACGGTAAGGAGACATACCAAGATCAGTCTTATAAGCGGTATGAAATGCCCAAAGAGCATCCGTCAATTTGGTTGATCAATCTTTACAGTTTTTAGAAACTGTCTTCTCCAAAAATTTCTTGATTTGCCTATTGGAAATCTCAGCTTGCCCACTCGTTTTGGGATGATAGGGCATACAAAGTTTATGGTTGATCGAATATTTCCGCATAAAATTTTCGAAAGACCGATTACAAAAATGCTTCCCGTTGTCGCTAATTATAGCGCGAGGGTATCCAAATCGCGAAAAGATATTTTCTTTAAGGAACTTAATAACAACCTTATTGTCATTAGTGCGACACGGTATTGCTTCCACCCATTTTGAGACGTAATCAACCGCTAACAAGATATATAAATTCCTAAAAGAGTTGGGAAAATGGCCCATAAAATCAATACCCCAAACGTCAAAAATTTCCATTACCAAGATAGGTTAGAGTGGCATCTCATTTTTTCGAGAAATCCGACCCGTATGTTGACATCGTAGACAAGTTTTGCAATGATCAAATGCATTTTTGAATAATGTTGGCCAGTAAAAAGCACATTGCAAAACATTCTCCGCCGTTTTACGTGGACTAAAGTGACCACCACATGCCTGATCATGACAGAAAGACAAAACACTCTTGAATTCATCATTATGGACACTTCTGCAATGATTTGGTTGGGACAATACGTAAACAAATAAGGTTCATCCCAGTAAAAATGCTTTACTCGGGATAGAAATCGATGATTGTCTTGTTTAGACCATTCGCTGGGAATAAGTCATGTTGCTAGATAATTCACAACATCCATGAACCAAGGTTCGCAGGATACGTTCAAGAGCAGTTTGTCAGGGAAAGAGTCGTTTATTGGCAAGGTCACAGTAAGTGAAGAAGATATGCATAAAAGATGGTCATCTACTACGTTTTCACATCCTCTCTTATCTCGTATGACAAGATCGAATTCTTGTAATAATAAGATCCAACATATTAACCTAGCCTTTACATCCTTCTTCGATAAAAGATGTTTTAGGGCAGAGTGATCGGTGTAAACCATTAGTAGTGAGCCAACTCCTCGAATCAGGTCTCGAAAACATACTCAAAACCGAGAAAACTCATGGTGGACGCCTCGAAATATCATATCAAGAGAAACCGAGTTTTCAAAACAATACATAATTTTCTTTGAAATATAACCATGGTTCTCAAATCTAGAGATCTCATGAAAACAGCATCTCAATACATATAACCATAAAGTACGATGTATGCAAACGTAGAATAGTAATATGAGCATATCAAGCATGTCCTATGATAGTGCTGAGCAATGAAAGTACTTTTAGGGTTAAGATTAATATCATGATATGGCAGTTCTACTACGCAAGTGGCATAGCAATTACCCATGATGAATGTGTGTGAGCCGGCAAATCTGTGTAAGTGTAATATGCTCATCATCGGTAATTGTGTAGGTGTACTAGTAGATGATATCATATAGCAATAAATACTGGAACGTGGTATGTACATCATGAGGGATAATCCTACACAAACATGAACAAAATCAGGTATATACCATATGGTCACATTTTAAAAGATACGAATCGTGGTTTTAAAAGTGGGGGCTACGGTATTTTTAAGGAAGAGACACCATTTGAAAATCCGTAGCGTCCCTTGGGGTTTCCGTCTCAAAGATGCATACGATTCGTCAGTTTGGAAATAGGTATGGTTCAGGTGGCATCTTTACGTCGACGATCCCTCCTTATAACATCTGATAAGGCAATATCCTCGATCGTCATTCTCAAACCACGAGCGCAGATCAATCACCCGGTGTATCTCATCGGGTACGGTAATCCATCTTATGGCGGCAACAAACAGAATAGGAATTCTATCGACCTATACAACAATGAGGGTACGGATCTAAAGTCTCGTTCGGCATATCACACATTATTCTCATATATACACACATATATCTCAAGTCGCATCTGTATCAATCTCATATCGAGTCTTGGTAAAAGTATCTACATTCTCATATCTCCTCGCATCCGTATATCGACACATTATGCCAAGTCATCTTATATCGTCATATTCTCTTTTCATCAGAACAATATCTCACAGCAAGTTATCTTGCATATACATCATATCTTATTAATTTCACAACACATCTATCTCAATCTCATGTCGTATTTACACCGATCTCATATAGTATCACTATCAACCCATACTCGTCTTCTTTCAATTACCTATATATCACGATTCACATCCACATTTCCATATCTTCATATATCAATCTGAGTCATCCTTATCTATCATATCATTTCATACTAAATCCTTTGATCACATCCGTAGGCTCCTAGTATAGGTTTCTCCGACTATATTCTATATATCGATTTTCCATTATCTAAATTGTGGGGGTGATATAGCCATCCACCCGACTTCCTCCGTAGATACAAATCTACTCACCTGCAAAACTCCTTGCTTAGCCAAAGTCGATGTGCTTCGTCGTCTCGAAAGTCCATGCGAAGGTACCCACAACCACAACACATCAAAATGCTATTAAAACCATGTCTGAAAACCGATACGGCACACGAATTGCCTATAGGTTAGAACCTATAGCTTACGCATGAAAAAATAACCCAATAACCATCGTCGTTGACGTACAAACGTTCAACGACCAAATCAAGTTCAAATACCAAAATGAAGAATTTAAATATCGGGAAAACATATAGCCAAAGCACTCTCAAACAGCTCCCAGATTTTGGCACAGGGGGTATAAGACTAAACTAACAATACAGGGGCTAGGTTATAGGAAGTGTGATACAGACCAAACTCCAACACCAGTGCAAAAAGGGGGCCCGGCGAGATGCACTAAAAATCTGGCGCCGCCGGTTTATATGGGGACTTTTGGGCTCGTGTTCTGGAGGTGTTCTTGTAGTGGTTTATCTAAATCAATGGACTTGTTTGATTTTTATAAAAACATCCCAGAGAGCTCCAGATTCCCTGTAGATCAAACAAAATCAAAGAAACAGACATCGGGAAATTCAAAGTTCATATTTGGGTTTCTATTCTCTGGCCCAGGTCAGGAAAATCATCACTAGAGTCCTACAACACTCACTACACTTCAATAACCACATCACAAGTCCACACAATCACCTAAACCCCGTCTTGGATATTCCAAACATCACTAAACTAACTAATACAAACTCTAAAGTAAACTAAGATATACTAAACATAAACAACTAAACTAAAGGAAATGGAATATACCTCATTTGGCAACTCAAGAAAATTCTTGGGTTGCTCAAAGTGCTCAAAAACCAATCTTGAACTTTCCATGGGGTGTAGGATGAGGTGGGGATCGTTTTTAATGAAGGTGGCATGGGGTTTTAATGAGGATTTAGGGTGGTTGTGGAGGTGGTAAAGGAGGTGGAGGAAGTGAAGGAAAAGATGAAGGTGTTGGGTTACGGCAGCACCCCGGCCATCAATCCAGGGCCAAATGCGGAACAAAAACTTTTAAAACCCAGCGCTAACGGAACCCTAAAAGACGGATCGTACCATTAACCCTTTACTAGTTTTATAAAAGGAGTTTAGAGAGGTTATACTGATCGATCCATGTCCTTCGGTCTTCAACCTCTGTCCCAAGCTCCTCGCGGCTTCCCCGATCAAGTTTGATCTCCGGTCTCCCCACATCGAAGAAGATCCACATCGAGAGTTCGTAATACGGGCTCCCGCTTCTAAACCGAAACAACTCGAGCATCCAGTTTGCTAGCCTAGATACCCAAGATGAAGTAGAGATAGTGTGTGATTACTTTGTCTCAAAACATCCAAGGATTCTCAACTCATGAAAGGGTATGGGTGGAAGTTGAAGAAGATGCCCATGAGAGGAAAGTGTGAGCTCATGAAAAGAAAAGAGCAAGTCAAGAAAAAAGAAAAAATCAAGTGGCTGCTTGTTTTTTGTGTTGTTTTTGGCTAGTCTTTTGTGTGTGATATTTTTAGCACTTAAAGAAAAATCCTCATTCAAAATTGAGTAGCCATCTCACTAGAATATCTCACACAAAATATCTATCCCAAAACAAAACAATCCCATGACCCAATACCATGAGTCACCAAGTGCATGTGCTACATCAATGTACAAAGCCAAGACTTGCACTCACACTTTCCACCTCATTAAACATTAACCTAAATGTTTAATCACACAAAAAGAAATGGCATCAACTAAAGAAATCTTGTAACGAATTACAAGAATACCCCTCATCCGTATATACATACCTGCATTCGTATTCCAACTGAATATGAATACAACGAGACGAAAGTAATCCAACAATATAATACTAGGATCCGGCTTAAACCAAAGCCCACTAGTATTATCCGTCCGATCATGATCCGTGCACAAGTGCATGTATATGATCGAACCCTGCCATAAAACCATACGTCCTCTACAACGTTTCGCCCGAACTAGGGAAACCCTCTGTGTGGGACTCTAAAGTTTCTCCAATACACTAGCAGTGGGTTTAACCACAAGCACGTCAGCGACACTAGCTATACGTAACGGCTATCCAGGTTTTTAGCGAAAGGGATGCCGACGAGCAAACTCATCCTGAAACCCCTACTAAGCCTGACAGTGACAATATTCGTACAGTCCGGTCCATTCGTCTATGAGTATTGCATATCGAGTCTAAGGGTGTGGATAAAATCAGACCCCTAATAACGCGATATTTAGTGTCGGTATGAAACCTATCACCACCTAAGAAACTACCGATCCTAGATCAGTAATTCTCGACTACCTTGGCCAAGGATTTCTGGTGATGGCCATCCATGCACACCGCGACATCAACCCCCAATACCGGTAGAGACGAATCCCCTGACGATCCGCTCACTGCCTCCATGTGGCTCGGGACTGTACCCAACTAAAACCTGTTTGCATGACTCCTTTGAGCCGTGGTAGGGTAGTAATCAAAGTACAGTGGGAACTCATACAAGACAAATGATGATCTCAGGTCGATAGACTAACCTGAACACATGTCACCAGGGAACTACTATCTGACAATAGGTATAATACCAACTAGCATGTTCCCGGCGAGTCCGTCCGGTGTACTCATAACCCAATGAGCACCTGTATACATCTTAGGTGAACCAACTGACACCAATGGCTTGTGAGACCGGACACCGCCCCTCGTCGGGGTCTCGATCAGTATACACTAGTCTACTCTTGGAGTAACGATGCTCAGTCTCGAAACTCCCATGACTAGGGACACTTTAAGGATGTGCTTATGGACCACCCAACTCTCATGTATATGATCGCCATCATACTGCTGGTAGTCAAGAAAGAATCCTATGGGCTCTATCAACATGTAATAGTGATCTGTAATGTCACCTGAAGCATGTACACGATGATAAAGACAAACCAAATTGTAGGGTTCCTAGGCACGCTAATGAAGTCTCACAAGGCATCAACTATGCCAATTTCAAATTTTACGATTGCCGAGAAACCCTAATACGGATCGTTAACTAGAATTTTAGGCGAAAAGTTAAGCTAGTTAACATCTTAACTAAAAGTGAGAAGCTACAACCTTTGTAGATCCGGTTCTCTACTTCCTTAGCTCCACGTAGACGTCCTCTCGCTGTCCTAGTCGGATCTCGGACTCTAGCATCGGTTTCATCAGAGAAATGAGCGGACAAGTCGTCGGCTACGATGCCGAAGATGATCTACGTCGAGGTTACACAAGATCAAGCTCCAACTTCACCAAGTTGTGAAACTTGTGAAGAAAACACCCTATACTACTTGGCAAGAGGTAGAGGGTGAAGAAATAGGAGGTGGGTTCACTTTAGAATTGGATTTCTCACACTTTTGCTCAAGATGCCATTGATGAAGACAAGCTTTCCTTCTTGATGAAGATGATGAAGAAGAAGAAAAGATATGATAAGTATTGTGTAAAATAGAAAATAAATGTGAATACTTATCATATACTAACTATGGTAAGGTGTAGAGAATAGATCATGGTTAGTTAGAATGGTTAGGGTTAAGTATGAAGACAAAATGGTAACAAAGTCAAACCTTCATGAAGCTTCAACTAAATCCAAATAATGCCACCATTTTCTTCATAATCTTTTCCAAAATCAATAAATAAATAAATGAGTAAGAAAAAGAAAACCCTAACCATTACACAACCATGGTTTAATCTTTACACAAAACACAAGTTAGCTTGCAACATCAAACATGATACAATCAAGTGCACACAAAAAATATATCACATATACAATGTGCACTACAAGTGAGAAAATCCCTTTAAAGTGAACCAATACTAGTTAATGCAAAGTAATATATCAAATATATAATTATACATTAAATCATTAAATCAACACTTGATTCAACGATCCGGTCATGTCGCACATAACCGACTAGTATCCAATGTATCGACTTATCGAATCAATCTTTGATTCGATAACTAGGTTATATCACATACAACCATTCGAAACATTCATCACGAGAATGAAATGCGATATCACATACACGCTTCATTCTCGGTCCCGCACATATCTCATATGCGCCCCTATTTCGTTTCGCTTGAGCCAGGAAACCTCTGTGTAGGACTCTAAAGACTCGTCAATACGCCGGTAGCAGATGATGATCATATCAAGCACCCACAAGCCGCAAGCGGTCTGCTAAACGTAACGGCCATCCGGTTATTGAGCGATCAGAAGATCGACGAGCTAGCCCGCTCACACTCCTGTGAATCCAACCAGTAACACTTACCGTACAGTCCGGTCTGTTCGTCTGATATGTCGCATATCAAGTCTAGGGGTGGTAAACGTCAGACCCCAATAACCGATAAGTCGTACCGATGTGAGGCTCATAACGGGTCGAGAAACTACTGGTAACACTTACCAGCAAATCTCTGATCAGCCCTGGCCAGGGACTTCCCTGTTACGGCCAATCGAGCACAGCGCAACATCAACCCCCAATACCGGGAGAGACGAAACCCCTCCTATCGCTCATTGCCTCCATATGACTCGGGACTGTACCCAAAGACCACCGTTTTGCATGCCCTTATGGACGTGGTAAGGTGGAGATCAAAGTACAGTGGGAATCACACAAGACTCTATGACGATCTCGGGTCTACAGACTAACCTGTACAAGTGTCACCTGAGAACTGCCATCTGACGTGAGGTATAATACCATCTGGGAGTTCTCGGCGAGTCCGTCCAGTGTACCCAGTCTCCACTGAGCACCCGTATACGATCTCTGATGTCAAACACCAATGGATATGGGATCATCCATCGCCCATCTCATGGGTCGAGAAGCGTATACGCTAGTCTACACTGGTATATCGATGCCCCGTCTCGATACACCTATAACTAGGGACCTTGAAGGATGTACCTATGGACTACCACGTCCCCACTAGTATGATCTGCATCATAGTCCAGGTAGTCAAGTACACATCCTAAGGGCTTTACCAACATGTAACTATTAGACAATTTAAAGAGACAAGTCTACATGTTAAGATAAAGAGCAACCAGATAGCATACTATCATATCGAGTAAGAAAGTCATCTCTATATATGGCCAAGCATCTAATATAATATACATCATCTGTACAATACTGGCCTCTAGGGCATACATACAACTAACAATCTCCCACTTGCACTAGGGCCAGCTGCTGTAGTATCGCATACCGAGCATCCCGAAGAGTCTCTCAAACTGTATCTGGGGAATGGCCTTCGTGAGTGGATCCGCCGTGTTGTTCTTCGTGTCAACCCTCCTGACCTCGATCTCCCGGCGATCAATTATCTCCCGGATCAGGTGATACCGCCTCAGAATATGCCTGGATCGCTGATGGGACCTGGGTTCCTTGGCCAAAGCCACCGCTCCATTGTTATCACAATACAAAGCTATTGGATGCTCAATGGATGGAACCACTCCAAGTTCAGTAATGAACTTCTTGATCCAGACAGCCTCTTTAGCAGCATCGTTGGCAGCGATGTATTCAGCCTCCATCGTCAAGTCTGCCACGGTTTCCTGCTTAGAACTCTTCCAGCTAACCGCCCCTCCGTAAAGGGTAAAGACAAATCCCGACTACGACTTAGAGTCGTCCTTATCACTCTGGAAGCTTAAATCGGTAAAGGACTCCACTTGGAATTCTCCGTTACCATACACCAAGAGCATCTCTTTAGTCCTTCGTAAGTACTTGAGAATGCTCTTCACAGCTGTCCAGTGACTCTCTCTAGGATCAGCTTGATACCTGCTCACTACACTTAGTGAGTATGCTACATCGGGTCTGGTACATAGCATCGCGTACATGATAGAGCCTACAGCCGAAGCATAGGGTATCCCTTGCATGCGAGCTCTCTCCAAATCAGTCTTGGGAGACATCTCTTTGGAGAGAGTGACTCCAGAGATCGTGGGCAAGTTCCCACGCTTGGATTCTTCCATACTAAACCTCTTTAGTATGGTGTCAATGTACCTGGATTGGGACAATCCCAATATCCGTTTGGATCTATCTCTATAGATCCTAATTCCCAATATGCAGGAGGCATCACCAAGATCTTTCATTAAGAATCTTTGTGATAAGAAGAGCTTGACCGATTGCAGCATAGGAATATCATTTCCTATCAAGAGTATGTCGTCCACGTACAATACGAGGAAGACAACCTTACTCTCTGCTACCTTCTTGTAGATACAAGGTTCATCTGGGTTTTTGACAAAATCAAACTCTTTGATAACGACGTCAAAGCAGATGTTCCAACTCCGCGATGCTTGCTTTAATCCATAAATGGATTTAAGCAGCTTGCACACCTTCCCGCTGCTCCCACTGTCTACGAAGCCCTCTGGCTGAGTCATGTACACGCACTCTTCTAAATCACCGTTTAGAAAGGCGGTCTTAACATCCATTTGCCAGATTTCATATTCATGATACGCAGCGATGGCAAGCATGATCCGGATGGATTTAAGCATAGCCACTGGAGAAAAGGTTTCGTCACAGTCCACACCTGGTCTTTGACGAAAACCCTTTGCAACAAGTCTAGCTTTGAAAGTCTCCACTTTCCCATCTACACCAAGTTTTTTCTTGAAGATCCACTTGCTCCCAATGGGTTTTACCCCTTCAGGAGCAACTTCCAAAGTCCATACTTTGTTGGCGTACATGGATTCCATCTCGGACCGCATTGCATCCAGCCATTTCATTGAGTCTCTACTCGTGATGGCCTGCTCGAAACTAGTTGGGTCATCATCCTCCATGATGCAATCTTCGCTTCCACCGTCAATGAGAAAACCGTAGTATCTCTCAGGTGGACGAGAAACCCTGCTAGATCGGCGGAGAGGCTGGGGTTCGTCGGGTACTACTGAATCCTCTGGTTCTACTAAATCTTCAGTTATAGTTTGTGTACCTCAATGCCACTAATCTGTTTCATAAGAAAACCTTTTTCTAAGAAAGTGGCATGTCGAGAAACAAATACCTTTTGTTTCTCGGGGTGGTAGAAGATATACCCTTGTGAATTTTTGGGATATCCTACAAACTTACATAAGACTGATCTTGCCTCGAGTTTGTCCGGATTTTGTCTTTTGACATAGGCTGGACAACCCCATATCTTAACATACTTAAGAGATGGTCTCTTCCCTTTCCATATCTCATATGGAGTGGTAGGCACTGATTTAGTAGGAACCATATTCAATAGGTGTATGGCTGTCTCAAGCGCATACCCCCAGAAGGAAATAGGTAACTCAGCTGTACTCATCATTGAACGCACCATATCTAATAGGGTGCGATTCCTTCGTTCCGATACACCGTTGTGCTGTGGTGTATAAGGTGGAGTAAGCTGAGAGAGAATCCCATTCTCTTTTAGATAATCTTGGAACTCATTGCTCAAGTATTCTCCTCCTCGATCAGATCGAAGGATCTTAATACTTTTGCCCGTTTGGTTCTCTACTTCTTGCTTATATTCTCTGAATTTCTCAAAAGCTTCAGACTTGTGTTTCAATAGGAACACATGCCCGTATCTAGAGAGATCGTCAGTGAATGTAATGAAGTAGGAAGAACCGTTCCTGGCATGGGTAGACATGGGACCGCATACATCACTATGTACCAGTCCTAAGAGTTCAGTAACTCTTTCTCCGTGTCCACTAAACGGAGCTTTGGTCATTTTTCCTTTGAGACATGAATGGCAAGTATCATAAGATGATAATTCGAACGGATTCAAATAACCATCCTTATGTAACTTAGCCAGTCGTGTCGCATTTGATATGACCAAGTCTACAATGCCACAAGTAGGATTCGTTCATTTCTGAACTTTTCCTCTTGTGTGTGTTTTGTATATTGAGGACTGTATTTTGATTTAGAATGAATATGCCATTATGTAACGAGCCTGATGCAATCAACTTTTGATCTAGGAATATGTTCATAACATTATCCTGTACTATAAAATTATATCCTTCTTTACTCAATAAAGAAACTGATATAATGTTGCACATCATGTTCGGTATATAATAGCACTCATTCAGAATCATTGTATCACCACTTGGTAATACTAGGTGATATTCGCCAACTGCTTTGGATGCAACATTTGCACCGTTCCCTACTTGAACGGAATGATCACCTTTTTCCAGTTCTCTACCTTTACGTAGCCCATGTAACTGTTTACATATGTGGGATCCTGATCCGGTATCTAATACCCAGGACGTAGGGTGAACTGAGAAACAGTTCTCAATAACTAACACACCTGAAGAAAATGTATCAACATGCATGTTCTTTTGGGCGGCTTGAGAATCCAGATATTCTTCTATTCCCTGTTCAGTCTTATAACTCTTATAAGAAAGAACGGGTCCAACGTTTCCCTGCTCAGTATAATAAGCGGGTTCAGTCAATACATCCATATTATTATCTTTGTTAGGGCATGAAATGGTCGCTACCTGGAGAGAGAGAGAAGAAAACACTTTAGCGTATGCTCTTGCAAGATCAGATTGGTTATTATCTTATCTAATCAGGATGGCTCCCACTGGTTTTTATCAAATCTTCCTTCAAACCCTAAAAGGAAAGACTAGCCGGGATTAATTACACACTACAAGTTCGCCAATCTTTCAGCCAGGCCAGTGTCGGTACTTTGAGGGAGGTCCCCCGTGCTTTCGCACGAACCTAATTAATGTAAACCTCATTTTCCCAGAGGCGTAACCCCATTGACACCTTTCTAGACACCTACTTGATTAGCTAATTGCAATGTGTAAAACTCTCCCAGGAGTAACTCTTACTCGCAGTGGGTATCGGGATCCAACTATCTCATAGAAGATATGCAATCTCATTGCAAATTTCAACACTTGAAATTCCCAATAATATTTTACCCCTAGTGTTCTATGACCTTGACGAATGCCAAACAACCCATAGTCCACTAGTCAAGTTCAACCCGTACATTTCTTGATTGAATTAAACCCACCCGCACGACCCTTGACGAATGCCAAACAACGCCGTACGAATACCCTAATCCAATCTGCATCATATGCATAAGCAGATAAATACTAGTTAGCTACCGTACACTACGCCTTGACGAATGCCAAACTACCGTAGCACGAATACTAAGTAGTACTTATCTGAAATGACGGAGGGCTACGCAGGTTTTCAGAAAACCATGAGCGTAATGAACTTGATATTGTCGTAGAATCATGTGAAACTTTTAAATGGAGTGTTTTTGAGGCTTTTCTAATTTTGCTAAAGGGGTCACTCCCGGTGAAGGGATCGTCGGCCCTTTCCTCGTCGAATGAGGTGCGGGATATATCATATATATCGCTATGCAAAGCAGAAACTATAAAAGCAATCAAAAGACAAACCGAGTGTGTAGCATCTGCCAGTTATTGCTAAAGGAGTCACTCCCGTTGAAGGGATCTCGGTCCTTTCCTCATCGAATAAGGTGCAGGGTATATCATATATACCGCTATGCAAAGCAAGAACTGTAGCTACCTGTTTTGTTTAAAATTTGATTCTACAACATCTTAGGTTTCTTTTCATTCATTAATCACATTAATGAAGTCCCATCAATTATGTACCTAAACATCACAGATAAATACGACGTACACTTATGCCATCCGCATTCGCCTCGATGTCCCCTCATGCACCGTTAGGTTAGGTAACTAACGACAGAGCAGGGCAGGGCTAGTGCGGGTGCAAAACATAAGTGACGTCTATATAATATATCATATATACTATATACTGTATCCATCAGAACATATCAAATGATCACATCACAGATATCGCAGCAGAATATATCATATTAAATATTGGATATACTAAGACGTCCGTGTTTTCAATACGAGCCAGTATAAAACATGGATTCCACGGTCGTGATGAATAGCCAATCCTACACCCCTAGACCCCTACGAGAGCGGCAAGCAACCCTACCAATTCTAGGGTTAGGAGACCCGGACTCGACTCCTCGAGATGGTCTCCCACTGGACCCTAGAACCCGGTTACTTGTGCTCCCCTCCTTGGGTCTATCCTAATGCGGAAAAGTAAATAATATACAAAGGGTGACATCTTCCGCAACCTGGAAGTGCCCCAATAAAAGAATATTACATACAAGTTTTTACATGAATGAAAATGAAAAACACTCATCTCACATAAAAAACCCCCGGCTATTCAAACACGACAATTGATTGTTAGGGATTCTGCGTGTTCAAATTTTAGTTAAATACCGCAATCAAGACGGTTTCGCTCGTAGCTAGCCTTTTGAGTACGGGTCGTCCGCAGGGAGATGGGAATCTTTTTCTATGTGCTTTAACGAGTTAAGTCCAGTTTTTCAGATTTTGTTGTGATTAATTAAGTGGTAAAATGATATGTAAAAAGAGCTTGTTAGGGTTAGGATTAGGTTAGTTTGAGTTAGGAGTCTCCCACATCTTTCGTTGCCCCTCTTAATATCGGTGTTACGGTAATCGGCAACAACGGGGATTAGCACGACTAGGAAGGAACTTGCGAGTATAAGCTAGGCTTTCCAACGCATAAGTTCTTCCTTTTGGTGCTTGTCCGTCCGTTCTTGGCTCTTAGCCATAACCTCCGGTTAATTCAACCACAACCGGTCTCACTACGGAATCACCGCTATCATGTAGGATAGGGTGCCGTAAGGAGCGGATTGTGGTTCAATTAACGGGAGTCGAATTAAGCTGTTGGGCAAGGAAAGAGTGAGAGAGATTTCCTTCTCTCAAACTTCCCTTATCCTACCCTAACAAGTATGAAACTACTCACACATCATGATACGGAAAAATAAAACAAAACAAAAGAGGAGGATAGAAAGAAAGAGATTAGAAGATAACAACTAGCTATTTGCGACCTCACCTTGGCAAGGATCAAGCGTAAGCATCATGGTTGTTTTAAGGATAAAGAAAAAGAGAAAAGAAAGAAACAACAAGAAATAACAACAACTAAGTTAACAAATTAAAATTGCAATAATTAACAAGAGAACAAGACAAGCATAATAATAAACGGTTCTTCTTTATTCATCATTCTTCACTCAAAAGCTCACTACAAGTTTTAATGGAGAAGAGACGAGAAGAGGAAGAAGAACATGTATTCTAAAACCTAGAGAAAAAATACAAGATTATGGACCCTTTCCTTCACAAAGTTCTGGGCTATTTATAGGCTGAAAAATGAAAACCTAGGGCAACCACCAGAACACAAATAAAAAGACCAAAATACCCCTGGAAAATCTTTGTCTGCCGCCACCATACGGCCGCGGATCCGCGGCCTAAGCATGCTTAGGCCGCGGTTCCGCGGCCTAATGGACGAGTTGACTCCTCGAATTTTGTGGGCCCCCCTGGTCTGATGTTGTCTGTGGTTTGGCATATGTGTTTTCTGAAAATACTTCCACATTTCTTCCAGAGTTTCTGTTGAGGGAAAGGTGTTTTGATGTGGACTTTTTGTCATGATTTCCTCGAGCTCCGCGTAGATTTCTTGGATCTTGTGCTGCCATTGAGCCTTGTGCATGAAAACGACATTGATTTGACATTTTGTCTTCTTAAACTGGTATCTGGCAACATACGGATGAAGAGCGGAGACCGTGTTTTCTCAGTGGTTGGCAGGAACCCGGATTTTGTCGTGTTTTCCATGAATTTCACCGTTTTAGAACCGAGAACCTGTATCCTGCAATTGATTAGCAAACACGGCTCAAGAGTATCTACCGATAAGCAATGTGATAAAAATTGGGCGGTATAAAAATGCAAAAATCTGATATGAACAAATACCCCCAAACTTATCATTTGCTCGTCCCGAGCAAAGCCAATTTATTCACAAAAAATTTCCTAACCTCACTTTCGCAGGGAACGCGATTGCACTGAGCATGTGCAACAAGCCGTTAAACCTCTAGGTGTCCCTAGTAGGAGGAGTGTTGTCTCCTGAGGGTTTTCAGCGGATACTACCAACAAAATCCGGTCAAGTTGGTTTTGTAAAATAACTAAGATTCAAATCCTAAAGTTTTGTTTCAGAAAATAACAATTCTATTATCCTAAGTCTAGACTATCGAACCTTTATTTTTCACACCTCACTTCTTATTTAACTACAGCTTTTATATGTCTTTACGTGCAGTGCAAATAGCGTCGTTAAGTTTCAGAAGGGTCGAATAAAGTCATCATGTCACACAATAAAGCCCTGATAACAATTTTAAAAGGATCACACAAGTTTTATAAAGAGTTAAGCATTTTTCAAATTCCGTTTTCCAGTAAAGTTTCAACTTCAGAATTTCTATTTTCCTTAACAAGAAACTAGGTCTTATTTTTCACTCCACCTTTTTCTTGTTTTCATTTCATACACACCTCTGTGAACGTGCAATAGTCTTTATCATAGAATAAAACCTTTATATCTCCGCTAAAATTTTTATAAAAGCCTGTCTTTTATCAAGATTATTCTCACACAAAGAACCGTTAGGAATTTTAACTCGGAGAGAACACTTGCTTGACTTTGTTTTAATCTGGACTTTCTAGGCTTCTTAGCGAGCTTTGGGCCAATGCTCCCAAACCAGTTGATTTTAGGGCATTAGGTGTAGAAACACCCCAGCAGACTTAATTACTCAAGTTACCTAGGTCCAAAAACAAAAGACAGTTTGGCGTGAAAATCAGATGATTTAATACGAACGGAGATATAACCGGCAGTTCAATTATTTTTTCGGATAAAAGACGTGTTTAGTGGGTTCGGTGTGTAATCATTCCAATCAAGTTTCAGATGGGTTATTTTTCAGACTTAGTTCCCATTACGGCGTCAATAACATTCCTTCATATTTGCTTTACTTCATAAACTATTCTTGACATTACTTATTTCAGAACAAACCTATTTGATCCTTAGAAAATCATTGATCCATTTAAAAGTTTTTCAACATAAAAGACTTGTCATCTAATTCCCAAAAACTCACGACACGTGTAGTGTGATGTAAAGACGTATATCAGCTATAGTTAACTTCAAAGGAGAGTTATCTTTCAGGTTTTCAAAATCTAAACATAAGATTTAGTTATTCTTATTTTATCAAACAAAACCGTCGAAATATTGAATCAGAGTTCTCCCACTAGCTAACTTGACAGAAAAGTTTTTATGTTTTTAGAAAAATTTTAGATTTTTATGGATTTTATGGATTTTAATATGCAGATGCAAAATATACATATGAATGCGAAGGTAGGAAATGCGTACCGAGCGTACTCCCAAACTTAAACTGGACAGTGTCCTCACTGTCATTGCATGAAGAGATTATTTGAAGGGTCAAAAATGTCGGTTAGCGAAACACATTTTTTTTTTGTATTTGTTTTTAAAGAAAAGAATATACACAAGTATATACAAAATGGTTTATACATACCCCCAAACTTATTTGGAACAGTGTCCACTGTTCTTGGCTGGATAACCGAAGTTTGGAGGTAGGCAGAGGAAGATTAGGCAGAGTAAACCGGCTCCTGTAAGAACAGGAGCGCCTCTGTTGGTTCGGCGCTAAGGTACGGTTTGCATCGGTGTCCGTTCACTTTGAAAAATGAACCGTCCTTTGGATTTTCCAAATCCACAGCGCCCTGCGGATACACATTCCGCACAAAATACGGCCCTTTGCCAGCGAGACCTGAGCTTTCCAGGATGGAAGTGAAGTCGGGTGTCGTAAAGCAGTACCTGCTGACCAGGTACGAAGGTTTTGCGCAAAAGGTGTTTATCATGAAACACCTTCGTTCGGTTCTTAACGACAACCGCGTTATCGTAAGCCTCATCCCTAAGCTCGCTTAATTCGTTCAACTGCAGCTTCCGATGGCTGCCCGCATCTTCAAGAGACAGATTCAGCTCCTTTATCGCCCAAAATGCGCGATGCTCTATTTCGACAGGTAGGTGGCAGGCTTTTCCGTACACAAGCCGATAGGGAGACATGCCAAGGTCGGTCTTATAAGCGGTTCGAAATACCCAAAGGGCATCAGTGAGTTTCAGCGACCAATCCTTACGGTTCTTGGAAACCGTCTTCTCCAGTATCTGCTTGATTTGCCGATTTGAAATTTCGGCCTGCCCGCAGGTTTGGGGGTGGTAGGGCGTAGAGAGCTTATGATTAATGGAGTATTTCCGCATCAAGGCCTCGAAAGTCTTGTTGCAGAAATGACTTCCATTGTCGCTAATGATCGCTCGGGGGTGCCCAAACCGAGAGAAAATGTTTTCTTTAAGGAACCTAACGACAACCTTGTTATCGTTAGTCCGGCTGGGCACAGCCTCGACCCATTTAGAGACGTAATCAACAGCGAGAAGGATGTACAAGTTCCCAAAAGAGCTGGGAAACGGCCCCATGAAATCTATCCCCCAAACATCGAAAATCTCCACAACCAAGATCGGTTGGAGCGGCATCTCGTTCCTCCGGGATATCCGGCCCATGTGTTGGCACCGGGAGCAAGTCTTGCAATAGTCATGAGCGTCTTTGAAGAGTTGTGGCCAGTAGAAACCACATTGCAAGATCTTCTCAGCTGTCTTTCTAGGGCCAAAATGCCCGCCACACGCTTGATCGTGGCAAAATGACAGCACACTCTTGAATTCCTCGTCAGGGACACACCGACGAATAATCTGGTCGGGACAGTATTTGAACAGATAGGGTTCGTCCCAGTAAAAGTGTTTTACCTGGGATAAGAAGCGAAGTCTGTCCTGACTTGACCATTCAGTCGGTAGTAATCCCGTGGCCAAATAGTTCACAATATCTGCGAACCAGGGTTCGCAAGATACTGTCAAGAGTTGTTCATCCGGGAAAACGTCGTTGATCGGAATTGGAAGCGAAGGCGAAGAAGGAAGTCGTGAGAGATGGTCGGCAACCACGTTTTCACATCCTCATTTGTCCTTAATGACAAGGTCAAACTCTTGCAGCAAGAGGATCCAACGGATTAACCGAGATTTTGCATCTTTCTTCGCAAAAGGATGGCGCAGAGCAGAATGGTCGGTGTAGACAATGACTGGAGAGCCGATGAGGTAGGGCCTGAACTTTTCTAAAGCAAATACAACAGCTAAGAATTCCTTCTCAGTTGTTGTATAATTGATTTGGGCGTCGTTCAGGGTTCGGCTCGCATAATAGATTACGTGCGGCATCTTGTTGATGTGTTGTCCAAGGACAGCACCAATGGCAAAGTCGGATGCATCGCACATAATCTCGAATGGGTGCGTCCAGTCAGGTGAAGAAAGAACGGGAGCAGAAGTGAGTGAGCTTTTCAATGACTCGAATGCAGTCACACAGCTCGAGTTGAAGTCGAATGGCGTATCCTTGGCCAGCAAAAGAGTCAAGGGCCTAGCAATCTTGCTAAAGTCCTTGATGAATCGTCTATAGAAACCGGCATGGCCAAGGAAGGCTCGGATATCTCTGACGCATCGGGGAGGAGGTAGATTGGAAATGACCTCAATCTTTACTTTGTCAACCTCTATGCCATTTTGCGAGATGATATGTCCTAAGACAATACCTTCGCGCACCATGAAGTGGCACTTTTCCCAATTCAAAGTGAGATTCTTGTCCTTACATCGGGTAAGGACAGCGTCAAGATGCAGCAAACACTCGTTGAAGGAATCACCGAAGATGGAGAAATCATCCATGAAGATCTCCAGAAATTTTTCCACCATGTCTGAGAAAATTCCCATCATACACCGCTGGAAGGTAGCGGGCGCATTGCATAACCCAAAGGGCATGCGACGATATGCAAACGTGCCGAAAGGACAAGTGAAAGTGGTCTTGTCCTGGTCTTTTTCGGCGATGGGAATTTGATTATAGCCGGAGTAGCCATCAAGAAAGCAGTAGTACTCGTGTCCGGCCAATCGTTCAAGCATCTGGTCAATGAAAGGTAGCGGAAAGTGGTCTTTCCGCGTTGCGGCGTTGAGTTTTCTGTAATCAATGCATACTCGCCACCCAGTTTGGGTGCGAGTAGATATTAACTCGTTCGCCTCGTTGGTTATGACCGTGATGCCCGACTTCTTGGGGACAACATGAATGGGGCTAACCCACTGGCTATCAGAGATAGGGTAAATGATACCACTATCTAGACATTTTACGATCTCCTTCTTCACAGCCTCTTTCATGACTGGATTGAGACGTCTTTGTGGATCCCGTGCTGGTTTGGCATCATCCATCAGATGAATGTGATGCTCAACGATCAGGGGACTGATCCCCTTGATGTCCGCCATGGACCAGCCAAAAGCTTGCCTATTGCTGTGCAAGACCGCGAGAAGGGCTTTCTCTTGCTCGGGAGCTAGAGAAGCCGAGATGATGACAGGGAGGGTCTCGTTTTCACCTAAGTACGCATACTTAAGGTGAGACGGCAAAGGCTTGAGTTCGAGCGATGGAGGTGAAACGATGGAAGGCAGGATTGGTGCAGAGGTCTCGAACTCAAAGGACTCCAGCAAAGGTTCAAAACGAGTGTAGGCAACCGAGTTGGATGGTTCAGGTAACTCATCCGGAAATTCAAAAGATTCAAACTCGGGTTGTGCGCGGCTAAGATCGTTTGAAAACGTGAAACACTCGTAGTCGTTGTCGGGCGCAGAAACAGCAGCAGGTTCGAAGAGAAACGCACTAGTGGCGTCAAGATTATCGTGATCAAACAGAAACTCCTCGAATTCACACTCTTCTGGGGTGATCTCCTGGATCGAGCAGACGTCCAGTATATGAGCATTAGGTTCGGCGGGCTGATTCCCCAACCTAAAAATGTTGAGTTCAATCGTCATGTTTCCAAAAGAGAGGTTCATCGAACCATTGCGACAATTGATCACAGCATTTGAGGTTGCGAGAAATGGGCGACCGAGTATCACCGGAATTTGATTCCGGGGGTTAGCTACAGGCTGTGTGTCTAATACAATGAAGTCAACGGGGAATATGAAGTCCCCGACTTTTATTAACACATCCTCTAGCTCACCCCTAGGATGGGTGATCGATCGGTCGGCCATTTGGAGAGTGCAGTGCGTGGGTTTCAACTCTCCGACGCCTAATTTCTCGTATACTGAATACGGAAGCAGGTTAACACTGGCACAAAGATCTAATAGTGCGCGGTTGATGTTCTTATCCCCAATGGTAATTGAAATCGTAGGACAGCCAGGGTCCTTCCGTTTTTGTGGTAAAGATTGGGTAAGGGCATCACTCACAGCACTAGCCAAGAAAACTTTCTTGGGTACCTGAGACTTCCTCTTTTTCGTGCACAAGTCCTTTAAGATTTTCGCGTAGGACGGGACTTGTTGGACAGCATCTAAAAGAGGAATGTTAATGTTAACCTGCTTAAATAACTCCAGAATCTTCTCCAATTGAGGATTTTGTTTATTAGACCTCAACCGGTTTGGAAATGGAACATTTTGAAAATTGGTTGAGTCTAATGCTGGAGGAGGAGATTGTGGAGTTGGAACGGATCCCAGAACAGGTGTTTTCGTGGAGTGAGAAGTGGGTCCGTTCAGAGCAGAAGAAGAGGAAGGAGAGCCTTGTGAAGAACGGAGAATAGGCTCAGAAGACGAGGAAGAAGAAGAAGAAGAAGCAGCGGCCGGGGTGTCATCGTTGATCCGTTTGCCAATGTTGTTTTGCAGCATCCTTCCCGATCTCAATGTGGTCACGGCACTCACATTATGGTTCTGTTGTTCAAGAGCAACATGTGCATTATGTGGGTGACCGGGATTTGGGAGTGGCTGGGACGGGAGCTTCCCCTTCTCTCGCTCGCTCAAGGCCGCGTTCAGCTGTGCAATCTGGGCCTCGATGGTCTTGATGCTTTGCCCATGTGCGGCAGTGTGTTGCACTAAGGATTGAATGGAAGACTGGATGTTGGCGGTGGACTGAGTCGATTGTTTAACGAACGCCTCCAGACTTCGTTCGAGCGAGAAAACCTTATCGTTGTTTGACGGAACAAAGTTGTTTGGTGGAAAAGAATTGTTGGGTGCAAAGTTGTTCGTCTGATTTTGAAAAGGTTGGGGTTGGAAGGGCTGCTGATACTGAGTTTGTTGTTGCGCTTGTTGTTGCGGCGGTGGGGAGTGCAGAACGGGTGGGATAGAAACGATCCTGGAGCGCAATTCGCGGCGGCGCTACAACAGACGGGTGTGGTGGGTTATTGGTCTCCATAGGAGGTGGAGCCAATCTAGGGGTGGTCAAAGAGATGTTCGGATTAAATCCTGACATCGCGGAAGAAGAGGTCGGTGAAAGTGAAGGTGAAGGCGAAGATGTATGAACAGAATTCCGGTCAACGTCGGAGTTGGCCGGCAAAGGAAGGGGTGAAAGAGGAGTGGACGGAGTATCGACGTCTGAGTCGATCGCGTAGTCGGTAGCGACTAACGTAACGCGGACTAGACGGGCGCTAGTGTCCCGAGTCCAAGCGGACATACACTAAACGAGTTTAGTATAGTCAAAGCGGAGAAGGTGAGGGTAAGAAAACGTCAATGGAGAAAACGATGGGTGGAGGGTGAAAAATGGATTTGGCGACAAAAGGGCAAGTTTTTATAAAAGTTTTTGATTTTTTTCCTTTTTTTTTATTTTTAGAAAGAGATTTACAGAAATATGTACGGATATACGGCTTAAGTAATCACAAACAAGATATGCACAATCACACCTAGATCTAGGATCACCTAGGTCTGCTAGACCTGCTCCAGAACTTGATTGTCGAAGTTAAACAGTGTCGAGAAATGGGCTTAAGATACACTGATCACGAGGCCAGGTAAGTGCAGAGATAAGGGGAGGTTTTCCAACGCTTTCGCGAAGTTCCTTAATTAAATAACCCTTTCTCTTTTGGCGGTTGCGCCGTTAACACTTTCCTAGACACCCCGTAAACAATATACCGTTAAGCGAGGTTCTAAACACGGTTTAATTTCTCCTAATGAGCGTGAAGTCCTTAGGGCTGAAGTCTAGTATTTTTTAATTTACAATGGACAATGCATATGCTTTTGTGATTTTTGGGGTCCTGGGAAGGATGATGAAATCCCCACCCAATCTGAATTGGTTTCAAGCCCCTTAAGTCCGTATTAAAGAATGCAAAGCGGTAACAAATCAACTGCAAACAATTTTTATTTTTAGCGCGGCGCAAAGAATCCTGCACAAGAACAGTTTATTGGAAGGGGGAAGAGAGTTTGCGCAAAGAAGGCTGCAGAAAACACAGTTCAGTGGAGTTCAGAGGAGTGGGGAGAAGAACAGAGACTTACCCAGAGATTTTGGGGCCCTGAAGCCACCAAGTGGCCGCGGATCCGCGGCCTAAGATTCCTTATGCCGCGGTTCCGCGGCTATATGGTGGGATTGGGCTTCTGAAATTTTTGGGAGTGTTCTGTTTGGTGTCCTCTGCTTGTCTGGATGTGCTGAATTTTGACTTGCTTACTGTATCTGCTCCAGATTTTTACAGTAGACCGTTTGCATCGTTTTGATCCGTCGCGGTGTAGCCGCGAAATGTGGGTCTATCTTCCCACGTCTTTGGCACTGAACTTGAACTCCGTATTATCCGACGTCTTTGGCGCTGATCTTGAACTTCGTATTTTCCTGCACACTTGCACAAAAGCTAATCAAAAATAACAAGATGATTTTTTTACAAAGTATATTTTTTTTTGTTTTTCGGTTATATTTATATTCACAAGTTAACCCGAAAATACACAAAGAAATAAACTACCGTCTCCCCGGCAACGGCGCCATTTGATTGTTAGGGATTCTGCGTGTTCAAGTTTTAGTTAAATACCGCAATCAAGACGGTTTCGCTCGTAGCTAGCCGGTTGAGTACGGGTCGTCCGCAGGGAGATGGGAATCTTTTTCTATGTGCTTTAACGAGTTAAGTCCAGTTTTTCAGATTTTGTTGTGATTAATTAAGTGGTAAAATGATATGTTAAGAGAGCTTGTTAGGGTTAGGATTAGGTTAGTTTGAGTTAGGAGTCTCCCACATCTTTCGTTGCCCCTCTTAATATCGGTGTTACGGTAATCGGCAACAACGGGGATTAGCACGACTAGGAAGGAACTTGCGAGTATAAGCTAGGCTTTCCAACGCATAAGTTCTTCCTTTTGGTGCTTGTCCGTCCGTTCTTGGCTCTTAGCCATAACCTCCGGTTAATTCAACCACAACCGGTCTCACTACGAAATCACCGCTATCATGTAGGATAGGGTGCCGTAAGGAGCGGATTGTGGTTCAATTAACGGGAGTCGAATTAAGCTGTTGGGCAAGGAAAGAGTGAGAGAGATTTCCTTCTCTCAAACTTCTCTTATCCAACCCTAACAAGTATGAAACTACTCACACATCATGATACGGAAAAATAAAACAAAACAAAAGAGGAGGATAGAAAGAAAGAGATTAGAAGATAACAACTAGCTATTTGCGACCTCACCTTGGCAAGGATCAAGCGTAAGCATCATGGTTGTTTTAAGGATAAAAAAAAAGAGAAAAGAAAGAAACAACAAGAAATAACAACAACTAAGTTAACAAATTAAAATTGCAATAATTAACAAGAGAACAAGACAAGCATAATAATAAACGGTTCTTCTTTATTCATCATTCTTCACTCAAAAGCTCACTACAAGTTTTAATGGAGAAGAGATGAGAAGAGGAAGAAGAACATGTATTCTAAAACCTAGAGAAAAAATACAAGATTATGGACCCTTTCCTTCACAAAGTTCTGGGCTATTTATAGGCTGAAAAATGAAAACCTAGGGCAACCACCAGAACACAAATAAAAAGACCAAAATACCCCTGGAAAATCTTTGTCTGCCGCCACCATACGGCCGCGGATCCGCGGCCTAAGCATGCTTAGGCCGCGGTTCCGCGGCCTAATGGAGGAGTTGACTCCTCGAATTTTGTGGGCCCCCCTGGTCTGATGTTGTCTGTGGTTTGGCATATGTGTTTTCTGAAAATACTTCCACATTTCTTCCAGAATTTCTGTTGAGGGAAAGGTGTTTTGATGTGGACTTTTTGTCATGATTTCCTCGAGCTCCGCGTAGATTTCTTGGATCTTGTGCTGCCATTGAGCCTTGTGCATGAAAATGACATTGATTTAACATTTTGTCTTCTTAAACTGGTATCTGGCAACATACGGATGAAGAGCGGAGACCGTGTTTTCTCAGTGGTTGGCAGGAACCCGGATTTTGTCGTGTTTTCCATGAATTTCACCGTTTTAGAACCGAGAACCTGTATCCTGCAATTGACTAGCAAACACGGCTCAAGAGTATCTACCGATAAGCAATGTGATAAAAATTGGGCGGTATAAAAATGCAAAAATCTGATATGAACAACAATCCAATATAACATATCCAGCAACACATAACATCACATGTCATCAACGTAAGTAAATATGCGCATCCCAATTGTCGTTGACATATAGCAACGAAACCGGCGATACCACATATTACACTTACGGTCACAGAAAAGAAAGTGTAAAACTACAACAGTTGGAATTCGCAACCTCTTTAGACATCGCATGTCTAATCAAATGAAATACTTAGACATCACATGCTTAACAATTATAAACCCCGCATTTTAGTCCCATTATCGAAAACTCTTTTCAATATCAAGTGAGACTAAACCGCTAGATTTATAACATTCATTCAGTTATCTCATAACTGTTTATGAATTCCAATTATTGTATCCCATTCCAGATAAATAGAAAATATTAAACTTTCCGATCGAACATTCGAACACCCAAGTTTTCCCGGAACCGTTCAACACATGAAATAGGTTCAAAGACATTCATTTCATGCCTCAGTACCAACGGTCCAGCCGTAGAAGGGTCAAGCCAACGCCTCACATGTGGCACGCCGTACTGCCCCAAACCCGAAGGTTCAAAGGGCAGTTCAAGACGGTCACATAATCGAGTTAAGGTTTGTTGTCTTCTAGAGGGACCATCGCGTTACTTGCACTACTCAGAACGTCCTTAAACCACAGAAAAATCCATCACTTGGATATTTTCCGGCAGGGGAAAGATTGGGTATTTACATCCGGTCGAACTTTTTAACATATTCCAAAATATCCGGAAAGCCACATAGACAAAGTCTGATAATCCGATCGAATCAAAGAACACCCAAAACACCCCAGAAAATTCAACTCTTGAATAAATATTAAAAATTCCCATAAAACTCAGCACTGTAAATTAGGAATTACTATGCAAATTTGGAGGGCTGATGTCATCATGTCGCCGCGGAACCGCCGCAGAAGCTAGGCTTCTGCCGCGGTTCCGCCGCAGGTTGGAGGCATCATTTGTCCAATTTTGCACCGTAATTCTTATAACTTCCTGCTGAATTTTTTAAGCATTTTTAATATGGAAAAAACCCAGTTTTTAGAAAAAGTCTAGAGAGCGATTTGGTTTTAGGGTTTCGGTTTCGATCGGGTTTCAAACATCGTCTAAGCATCGCCTAAGGCTCTAGCTAGGCTCTGGTACCACTGTAGGGTTCCTAGGCACGCTAATGAAGTCTCACAAGGCATCAACCATGCCAATTTCAAATTTTACGAGTGCCGAGAAACCCTAATACGGATCGTTAACTAGAATTTTAGGCGAAAAGTTAAGCTAGTTAACATCTTAACTAAAAGTGAGAAACTACAACCTTTGTAGATCCGGTTCTCCACTTCCTTAGCTCCACGTAGATGTCATCTCGCTGTCCTAGTCGGATCTCGGACTCTAGCATCGGCTTCATCGGAGAAATGAGCGGACAAGTCGTCGGCTACGATGCCGAAGATGATCTACGTCGAGGTTACACAAGATCAAGCTCCAACTTCACCATAGGGTTCCTAGACACACTAATGAGGTCTCACAAGGCATCAACCATGCCAATTTCAAATTTTACATGTGCCGAGAAACCCTAATACGGATCGTTAACTAGAAATTTAGGCGAAACAAGCAACTAGTTAACAATTTAACTAAGTGAACGGAAATACAACCTTTGTAGATCCGATCCTCCACCTCCATAGCTCCATGATGAAGTCTCCTTGCTGTTCAAATCGAATCCCGGGCTCTAGCGTCGGCTTCATCGGAGAAATGGACGGGCTAGGTCATCGACAACGATGCCGAAGATGATCTACGTCGAGGCATCACAAGATCAAGCTCCCACTTCACCAAGTCATGAAACTTGTGAAGAAAACACCCTATACTACTTGGCAAGAGGTAGAGGATGAAGAAATAGGAGGTGGGTTCACTTTAGAATTGGATTTCTCACTCTTTTCATCAAATCACCATTGATGGTTGCAAGCTTCTTCATCTTGAAGAAGAAGAAGAAGAAGAAGAAAATATTATGATAAGTTTTTTTAAAATAAGAAATAATATCATACTTATCATAATGCTAACCATAGTTAGGTGTAGAGAATAAATCATGGTTGTGTGGAATGGTTAGGGTTTTGATTTTACCATGGTTGTGTAATGGTTAGGGTTTTCTTTTTCTTACTCATTTATTTATTTATTGATTTTGGAAAAGATTATGAAGAAAATGGTGGCATTATTTGGATTTAGTTGAAGCTTCATGAAGGTTTGACTTTGTTACCATTTTGTCTTCATATTTAACCCTAACCATTCTAACTAACCATGATCTATTCTCTACACCTTACCATAGTTAGTATATGATAAGTATTCATATTTATTTTCTATTTTACACAATACTTATCATATCTTTTCTTCTTCTTCATCATCTTCATCAAGAAGGAAAGCTTGTCTTCATCAATGGCATCTTGAGCAAAAGTGTGAGAAATCCAATTCTAAAGTGAACCCACCTCCTATTTCTTCACCCTCTACCTCTTGCCAAGTAGTATAGGGTGTTTTCTTCACAAGTTTCACAACTTGGTGAAGTTGGAGCTTGATCTTGTGTAACCTCGACGTAGATCATCTTCGGCATCGTAGCCGACGACTTGTCCGCTCATTTCTCCGATGAAGCCGATGCTAGAGTCCGAGATCCGACTAGGACAGCGAGAGGACGTCTACGTGGAGCTAAGGAAGTGGAGAATCGGATCTACAAAGGTTGTAGCTTCTCACTTTTAGTTAAGATGTTAACTAGCTTAACTTTTCGCCTAAAATTCTAGTTAACGATCCGTATTAGGGTTTCTCGGCACTCGTAAAATTTGAAATTGGCATGGTTGATGCCTTGTGAGACTTCATTAGCGTGCTTAGGAACCCTACAGTGGTATCAGAGACAGTTTAAAGAGACAAGTGTACATGTTAAGATAAAGAGCAACCAGATAGCATACTATCATATCGAGCAAGAAAGTCATCTCTATATATGTCCAAGCATCCAATATAATATACATCATCTGTACAATACTGGCCTCTAGGGCATACATACAACT
Source organism: Agapanthus africanus (assembly GCA_030015575.1). Lineage (NCBI taxonomy): Eukaryota > Viridiplantae > Streptophyta > Magnoliopsida > Asparagales > Amaryllidaceae > Agapanthus > Agapanthus africanus. The sequence goes on from CM057348.1 coordinate 164,224,914, forward strand.
AACATAAATAGCATACTATCATCTCGAGTAAGACTGTCCTACCGGTATAGGTCCTCCCTCAATCATTGCAATCACGTGCCTACGATCCAATAATTGACTTGAGGGCATTATAGCCAACAGAAGGAGGATTTGAAGAAAGATGAGTTCAATAAATAATGGATGAAGGAATTGGTCAAGGGTTGAGCCATGCCATACACTCTATCTCTCTCTCTCATGGCATGGCATGCCTCATGGGTCCCCTCGCTCTCTCCTCAATCATTCCTTTTTTTCTTTTTCTTTCTTTTCTCTTTCTCACAAATACATAAAAATCAATACCACAATTACAAATCAACAACTTGCAACAAAAATACAACATGTCATGGTGCACTAGCCATGACTAATTAAAAAATACGGATTTGGCGCAACCGTGATTAGTAGTGCACTAATCGGGTTAAATTTAAACTTGTATATAATTAATTATAAGAATGCCTAAATCCGATAAACATCTTTTTAATAAATAAATCATTGTAATATCCAATTATTTTCCAAATATTGGTATATAATTATGCCATTTTACGAAAACCCTAATTCGCAAATCGGATAGTTTTCGCGAAATATATTATTTTATTATTTAAATTCCAAAAATAATATTTTATATTTTCTGAAATGTTACAATCTTCCCCCTTTAAATAAATTCGGTCCCCGAATTTAAATTTAAACCCTCAAATATTAAAACATTTCAATAATCATTTAAATCAACGGGGCTCCGAAATCTCGGAATACACAGAAATATCACAGCACATCGAGTGCGCAAGAAAAAAAATGCGAAACTCAAAATCGAACCACGTCAAGTGTCAAGCAATCACTGGAGTTATAATGGAAACACAATCTCGAAATCCACTACTGAAATCCAAAAATATTATAGTCAAAATCATAATACGTATATATAGTACCCATCCTCTAAAACCATTTTAAAGGATGAATAAAACTCATGAAAAAATCCTTTCCAAACTTCCGTGTGCGTAACTCACGGTACATGTTGCGGACGCTCATTTATAAGGTAGTAATATACATCTAAATATGTTTGCTCAAATATACGTTCCGCCTTTTTGAAATGTCCTAAAAGGTTTTCCTTATAAAAGTCTGTGTCACTCTCGGACACGTAGGAAATAGAGAGACTATAGCTCCCTTTTTAAAACCTCTCGGTAAACTTTTATGCATGCAAAAGTGCTCAGGTACTGTCCTTAGATCAATCCTTCTCGGCTACTATATAATATAGTACCAATCATGAAAATACGATGCTCAGTAATAAATCAGCCTAAAAACGCGTATCTATTATCACATGTGTCTGGTGCGCATGGAAATCCAAGTCCAATATAAGTGCCACGAATGTGCACAAAAGCAAAAACTAAGTGCAACGGGTGTGCGCAAAAGCATCTGTCAAGTGCAACGGGTGTGCATGACAACAATATCATGTGCATCTAGAGTGTACGAAAATCTCAACCCAGTGCAACTAACATGCATGAAAAAAATCTCATACCATGCGCCCAATATAAGCGAAAATTCAAATCAAGTGCGTCAGATCCACACAAAACATCTAGTGCAGTAAAGCGCACGAAAATGAATGTCAAGTGCAATAATTGTGCATAAAATATAAATATCCAGCAGGTGCATCCATGGTGCACGAAAACAAATATCATGAAACTCAATCATCGAAACTCAAGTCCAAGCGATAAAAGTGTGATACTGTTAGTGTATATGCCCTAGAGGCCATTACTGTATCATACTAGTTTGTATATTACTTAATGGATGCTTGGGATATTCACCTTGTATATACAATCTTGCTCAAAATAGTAGTATGCTACTTGGTTTGTTTCTACTTCAATGTGTACTTGTGTTTATTTCAGTATATCACTTATACGCATTAGTGGAGCCCTTAGGATCTTTGCTTGATTACCAGCGTTGTGATGGCCGTCACACTAGTGGGGCTGGGTAATCTATAAGCACATCCTTATGCAGGTCCCTGGTCGCAGGACTATCGAGACAGGGCATCGATACTCCGGAGTAGACCAGCGCATGCGCTTCTCATCCCAGTGTGGGAGACGGTCTGTCCCACAGCCGTCAGTACGTCGTACTTGAGATAGTATGCGGGTGCTCGTTAGGTTACGGGTACACTGGATAGGACTCGTCGGGAACTGACTAGTTGGTATTATACCTATCGTCAGTTATCAGTTCCCAGGTGACATGAGTACAGCTTAGTCCGCTGACTTGACACTGTCACTTCGCCTCGGGTGTGTTCCCACTGTACTTTGATCACTACCCTACCACGGCTCAAAGGAGTCGTACAAACAGGTGGTGGTTGGGTGCAGTCCCGAAGCACTTGGAGGCAGTGACGGTTAGACAGGATTCGTCTCTCCCGGTATTGGGGGTTGACATCGCGCTGTGTCTAGGAGAGCCATTACACGAGTAGTCCCTGGCCAGGGCAAACGAGATATACTGGTAGGTTTCCAGTGTTATCTCAGGGTGTATTGGGCTTCACTCCGGCACGACTTGTACCGCTATTGGGGGACTGACGTTTACCGCCCCTTAGGCCCGCCATGCGATGTATCAGACGAACAGACCGGACTGTACGGAGAATGTCACACTCAGGCTCAGTAGGAGTTCAGATGGGTTTCGCCTCGTCGGTCTTCTTGTCGGCATTACCTGGGGACCGTTACGCACAGCTAGTGCCGCTTGCGGTCTGTGGTTAAACCCACTGCCAGCGTAGTGTCGAGTCTTTAGAGTCCCACACAGAAAGCTTTTCGCCTTTAGGCAAAAGAGTAGAGGTCGCATGGTATTGCGACAGGTCGCATGGTTTTGCGACAGGGTTCGGTCACATCCGTGCACTTGTGCACGTACAGTGTCCGGACAGTTTACACTAGCGGGCTTTGGTTTAAGCCAGATCCTAGTGTACCTTATGGGATTGGATTTATCCAGTTTGCATTCGTGTTCCTCGGAACGCGGATGCGGGTGTGTATGCACAGTTGACAGGGAGGCACAGACAGCGGATTCTCATTAGGGTTGTTGACAGTTGACCGTTGACTTTTTGACTTTTTGCTCAACCCTAATGAGAATATGATATGTGATTAACTATTATATTAATTAAGTATTATGGTGATATGGTTGTTGACTTGTTGACTTTTGTTGACTTGTTGACTTTGGTGACTTGTTGACTTTTGTTGACTTGTTGACCGGTTGACTAGGTTTGACTAGTTGACCTTCATGATAACCATGGTTATCATTTCATGCCAAAGACTTTTTCTTGCTTGCTCATTTGAGTAAAATGAGTGCATGACATGATAAGGTTATGGTTGCTTCTAACCATCACATAAGACTTTTTTGATATGATGAGTTATGATCACTTTGGATTATGAGAGGGTGAAAGACAAAAGAGTTGCTCATTCTTTCTTGCTCATTCTCTCTCTTGTTCTTGAGCTCTCCTCTTGCTCTCACCCTCAACCTCTTGCTCCCTCTCTTGATCTATGGTTCTCTTGTCTCATGAGTTGAGAATCAAGAACCATAGATAAAATCCCATTCTAAATCATCTCTACTCATTCTAGTTCACTAGGTTTGGCAAACCAAGTGAACTAGTTTCTTCAAAGAACGAAGAAGGAGCTAAAGGTTGGAGCTTTCAAGTGGATCTATCTTCGGCGTACGGAGACAACGAGAAGGAGCCATCGAACCACCATCGGAGCTTGAAGAGAAGGAGTTCAAGTTTAGGTATAACCATCTTCATCCGAGTAGCTAAATATCTTTAGCTTAGTATGCTAGTTTTAGTTTAGGTAAAGATCCCGACCTAGCTTAGTCCATGTTGCCTCTTGCGATAAAATTTTGATTTTATACCGTTTCCGCCTCCCCGTAAGAACCGGGGGTCGCAACGTGGACTTACAGTGGTATCAGAGCCTAACTAAACTTAAACTAGCTTGGTAGTAAAGTGTAACGAAGTTCGGAACCGGAAAAATCCAAAAACCAAACATTTACAAAAACTGAGTTTCTGTTGAAATTTTTTTGGCTCAAAATGAAAAACTTTACACTTGTAAATTCGGCTCAGGGTTTTGTGTGAACACCCAAGAAAAACGATACAGTAATTCGTCCAAACCGCCGCCCTTCCGCCGCGCGAGCTAGGCAGCCGCCGCGGAACCGCCGCGCTTTGTCGTCTTCTCTGCATCGTTTTTCGTGCAGTGTGTGTCTGTGTTGGTTTTGGGATTTTTAATATATATTATATGTGCCCAGATTTTCCAGAAAAGAAATTTCCTTTTGGGGTCCTATAATTCCGTATTTTTCCGAACTTCACTGCACTTTGACTATGATGGTTATATCTGTGATGTTTGCATGTATTGAACGTCGGCTAATCGCTATAAGTCGATTAGTCGGGGTTATACATGATCTGTAATGTGCTGGAATGTGTATATAAATATGTTGGATTGTCGCGGGTGAATAGCCGGGGTTGTGAGACGAGAGTTTTCTTTTCTTGCAATTCATGTAAATTTGTAAATTGATGTAATAATTATTTGTATGGCCGCACAACCGAGAAGGGGTTGTAGCCGTCATTGTATAATTTCTTTTTACTGTTTTTGCTCCTAGGATAGACCCATGGAGGGGTGCACAAACTACCGGGTATGCCGAAGTGTCGAGTGGCCTACTCATGGAGATGAGGGAGGTTGCTACGCTTCGGGTACTTGGCGGGTAGTTTGCCGCACCCGTAGGGGTCTTGGGTGGGGTTTTGGCTATTCACCGCGACCGTGTTATCTGTTTTTGTTACAGGCTCGTACAAATTACAGATTGCTAGTATATCCAATGTATTTATCTGTGATCTGAAATGTTTATCATTGCAGTATATCTATATATGATATTATTTAGGCGTTGCTTATGTTTTACAGACGCGCTAGCCCAGCCCCCGCTCTGTCGTTAGTTAAGTAACCTAACGGGTAATGACGGGGCCCCGTGGCGAATGCGAATGGCATAAGCGTACGTCATATTTTGGTTGTTTTCTGCAATGGTAGGATTTAATGATGGGACGCATTAAAAGAACTAATGCAAGAATATCACGCATTAAAAGAACTAATGCAAGATAATAAACCAAGTTAAAGTCGTTGGAACACTTTCGAAAAACCACTCGGTTCTTTTCAAAAACAACTTTTAAATGCGGAGCTTGAGCCACTCCTTTTAAAAGCTATCTCGTTCCATCGACCAAATCAAGTTCACTACGTTCACGGTTTTGCCAAAACCATCCGTAGCCCTCCGTCGTTTCACATGAATAGTCAATAGTATTCAAGCTGTGTTTGTTGGCCAAAGTCAAGGCACAGTGATTGGTAGCTATTGGGTATTCATGTGCAGCATAGATAGATGCGTTGGTTTGGAACAGTCGTACTACCTTGTTGGCCAAAGTCAAGGGTAGGTGCGGGTGGATTCAAATTAACCTGGAGAACGACGGGCAGAACTTGACATGTGACTTATGATTTGTTGGCCAAAGTCAAGGTCATAAGAGCATGGGGCAAAAATCCACATCGGGAGTTTCATAAGTACTGAAACTTGCTAGATTTGCATACCATTTGGAGTGTGATGATTCTGGTAGGATTCCTTCAGTTTCGTCACGCGATGATATTTGGATCCCGATCCTACTGTGAGTATATGCTACTCCTCGGGAAATTTCTCACTTAACGATCAATGCTATAAACCTAGTAGGTGCCTAGAAAGGTGTTAGCGGGGCTACGCCCCCAGGGAAAAGAGGTTCTTTAATTAAGGAACTTCGCGAAAGCGTTGGAAAACCTCCCTCGAAGTACCGACACCGGCCTGGCTGAACGGTTAAGCAAGTATTGTACGGTGGGATTGATCCCGGCTAATTCTTCCTTTATGGTTTGAGGAGGGATTCGAGAAACAGTGGGAGCCATCCTGTTTAGACAAACTAAAAACCACTCTAAACTTGTAAGAGCATCATGCTGAGTGTTTCTTCTTCTCTCTCCTAATTGCAGCGACCAATCAACATGACTGGACTTAAGTTACTCCTAGATAAAAACAAACTGACAGGGCCAAACTACAAAGATTGGCTCAGGAATGTCAAGATAGCAATCACTTATGACAAGCTGGGGTATCTTCTTACCACCAAAGCTCCCCCTGTCCCTGGTCCAACTTCCAGCGTCGCGGATAAGGAAATCCGCAAGACTTGGGAGATTGATAGCGCGAAGGCCAAGTGCCTCCTGCTTGCCTCGATGGACAACGAACATCAGAGGAGGCATGAGAATATGGACATGGAGTCCATATTGCTCCATACAAAAGAACTGTATGGAGAGCAATCACGTATCGCAAGATACGAAGCGTCGAAAAAGTTATTTTCGACAAGAATGGCCGTCGGATCATCAGTAGCCGAGCACGTGCTAAAGATGATCGGCTTCATTGAGGAGCTCGCTGACCTAGGGATCACATTGGAGAGTGAGCTATATACGGATATAGTTCTCCAGTCCCTTCCTTCCACTTACGCCCAGTTTATACTGAACTTCAACTTACAAGAAAAAGAGGTTGAACTTTCAGAGCTCCTCAACATGCTGAGGAGCGCAGAGGGCACCCTACAGAAAGGTAGGGATACATCCACTTTGTTTGTAGGAGGATCATCTTCTTCTAGGTCCAAGGCGAAAGCCAAGGGAAAGAAGAAGAAGGCCCCCGCCAAACCAAGGGGCGGTGTTAGTAAAGTGGATACGAAGGGAAAAGGTAAAGCAACAAAGATAGCGGGGAAGCTTGTGGATAAGGAAGAATGCTTCTATTGTCATAAGAAAGGACACTGGAAGAATGATTGCAGGGCCTGGAAGGCCAGAACACAGGAATTGAAGCAGGTTGCAGCTTCAGCTTCAGGTGTGTATGTTATTGAAAACTGTCTTTCAATAAACTCTACTTCCTGGGTATTGGATACCGGATCAGGATCTCATATCTGTAATTCTTTGCAGGCGTTGAGAAACCGTAGTGTTTTGAAAGCAGGTGACATGACCCTCAGAGTTGCAAACGGAGCTAGCATGGATGCTAAAGCCGTGGGGGACTATCACCTGGGAATGTCAGATGGATATGTTTTGGTTTTGCGTAATTGCTTTTTTGTACCCAACGCAACTTGTAATATCATTTCTGTATCTTTAGTTTCTAAAGAAGGTTATGAATTTGCGTTTGTAAGTAATGTTGTAAACATTCACCTTAATCAAGTTTTGATTGGGTCAGGTACATTGAGTAATGGTATATACGTGTTAAACCAACCACAGATTTTTAATGTCCAGAATACACACAAAAGAAAGTCTCCAGATATAAATCAGACTTTCTTATGGCATTGTAGATTGGGTCACATCAATGAGAGAAGGTTGACTAAGTTACATACAGAAGGATATTTGAATGCGTTCGAATATCAATCGTATGCCACTTGTCAATCTTGTCTCAAAGGAAAGATGACAAAGACTCCGTTTACTGGACAAGGAGTAAGAGCGAGCGAGCTCTTGGGACTCGTACACAGTGACGTGTGCGGTCCAATGTCTACACATGCCCGAAGCGGACATTCTTACTTCATTACTTTTACGGATGACTTCTCAAGGTACGGCTATGTCTTCTTAATGAAACATAAGTCCGAGGCCTTTGGAAAATTCCAGGAGTATAAGAATGAAGTAGAGAAACAGACCGGCAAAAGTATTAAGATTCTAAGATCGGATCGAGGTGGAGAATACTTAAGTGCCGAGTTCCTGGACTACTTAAAAGAGAACGGAATTCTCTCTCAGCTCACTCCTCCGTACACCCCGCAACATAACGGTGTATCGGAGAGACGGAACCGCACCCTATTGGATATGGTGCGGTCCATGATGAGTAATGCTGAGTTGCCGCGATCATTCTGGGGGTATGCGCTAGAATCAGCAGCGTACCTTTTGAACCGAGTTCCGACTAAGACTGTGCCTTCCACACCATATGAAATGTGGTGTGGGAAGAGACCCTATCTTAAGCACATTAAGACATGGGGATGTCCGGCTTTTGTCAAAAAGCAGCATGCGGACAAGCTCGAGGCACGCTCAGTACAGTGCAAGTTTGTGGGGTATCCAAAGAACTCAAAAGGATATTTCTTCTACTGTGAAGAGGAACAAAAAGTTCTTGTTTCTCGTCATGCCTACTTCTTGGAAACTGAGTTTTTGGAAAACCAGATAAGTGGGAGCACAGTAGAACTGGAAGAAATTCCAGAACCACAGACTATTACTGAAAGGTTAGTGGAACCAGAGGGTTCAACAGAACAGGACATTCCTACGCCGCTCCGCAGGAGTAGTAGGCAGTCTCATCCGCCCGAGAGATACTACGGTTTTCTCATAGACGGGGATAGAGAGGATTGCATCATAGATTATGATGAGCCTACTAGCTTCCAGCAGGCCGTTCAGAGCGTTGATTCAGTGAAATGGCTGGATGCAATGCGGACCGAAATGGAGTCCATGTACACCAACAAGGTATGGACGTTGGACATTGCTCCAGACGGGGTAAAACCCGTAGGATGCAAGTGGATCTTCAAAAGGAAGATTGGTGTAGATGGACAGGTTGAGACCTATAAAGCTAGGCTAGTAGCAAAGGGTTTTCGTCAAAGACCTGGCTTGGACTACGACGAAACCTTTTCTCCAGTAGCCATGCTGAAATCCATTCGGATCCTTCTTGCCATTGCTGCCTTCCACGATTATGAGATCTGGCAAATGGACGTAAAGACAGCTTTTCTAAATGGAAATTTAGAGGAGTGTGTCTATATGGACCAGCCAGAGGGTTTCATTCAGAGTGGGAGCAGCGGAAAGGTGTGCAAGTTGCTTAAGTCCATCTATGGACTAAAGCAGGCATCGCGGAGTTGGAACATCTGCTTTGATGAGACGGTCAAAGAATTTGGCTTTATCAAAAATCCAGATGAACCATGCATCTATAGTAGATTTGTAGCGAGAACTGTAGTATTCCTCGTTTTATACGTGGATGACATTCTCTTAATAGGAAATGACATTCCTATGCTACAATCTGTCAAGGGGTTCTTGTCACACAGGTTCTCCATGAAAGACCTGGGTGATGCCTCATACATTCTGGGTATCCGGATCTACCGTGACAGATCCAAGAGGATATTAGGACTTTCGCAGTCCAGGTACATCGACACCATACTGAAGAGGTTCAGTATGGAAGATTCCAAGCGCGGTAACCTACCGGCTTGTCACGGGATCACCCTCTCTAAAGAGATGTCTCCCAAGACTGATTTAGAGAGGGATCGCATGTCTATTATACCCTACGCTTCTGCGGTAGGCTCTATAATGTATGCGATGTTGTGTACCAGACCGGATGTAGCTTATGCACTGAGTGTGGTAAGCCGGTATCAGTCAAACCCTGGGGAGAAACACTGGATAGCGGTAAAGAACATTCTCAAGTACCTGAGAAGGACTAAGGAGATGTTCTTGGTGTATGGCGGAAAAGACCTCCAGATCGAGGCCTTTGCTGACTCCAGCTTCCAGAGTGACAAGGATGATTCCAAGTCCATGTCGGGTTTTGTCTTTACCCTCAATGGAGGGGCGGTGTGTTGGAAGAGTTCCAAACAGAAAACCGTTGCAGACTCGACGATGGAAGCGGAATACATCGCTGCATCTGATGCCGCAAAAGAAGCTGTCTGGATGAGGAAGTTCTTGAAAGAACTTCAGGTGGTTCCGTCCATTGTTGATCCAATACCTCTGTATTGCGACAACAACGGGGATATAGCATTAGCGAAGGAACCCAGGTCCCATCAAAGATCCAGGCACATCTTAAGGCGGTATCACCTGATCAGGGAGATCGTGGATCGCCAGGAGATCGAGGTTCGGAGAGTCGCTTCAGAAGATAACACTGCAGATCCATTCACCAAGGCCCTGCCCCAGACTCAGTTCGAGCGGCTGATCGAGATGATAGGTCTTCGATACGCCAGTACATGGCCTTAGTGCAAGTGGGAGATTGTTAGTGTATATGCCCTAGAGGCCATTACTGTATCATACTAGTTTGTATATTACTTAATGGATGCTTGGGATATTCACCTTGTATATACAATCTTGCTCAAAATAGTAGTATGCTACTTGGTTTGTTTCTACTTCAATGTGTACTTGTGTTTATTTCAGTATATCACTTATACGCATTAGTGGAGCCCTTAGGATCTTTGCTTGATTACCAGCGTTGTGATGGCCGTCACACTAGTGGGGCTGGGTAATCTATAAGCACATCCTTATGCAGGTCCCTGGTCGCAGGACTATCGAGACAGGGCATCGATACTCCGGAGTAGACCAGCGCATGCGCTTCTCATCCCAGTGTGGGAGACGGTCTGTCCCACAGCCGTCAGTACGTCGTACTTGAGATAGTATGCGGGTGATCGTTAGGTTACGGGTACACTGGACAGGACTCGTCGGGAACTGACTAGTTGGTATTATACCTATCGTCAGTTATCAGTTCCCAGGTGACATGAGTACAGCTTAGTCCGCTGACTTGACACTGTCACTTCGCCTCGGGTGTGTTCCCACTGTACTTTGATCACTACCCTACCACGGCTCAAAGGAGTCGTGCAAACAGGTGGTGGTTGGGTGCAGTCCCGAAGCACTTGGAGGCAGTGACGGTTAGACAGGATTCGTCTCTCCCGGTATTGGGGGTTGACATCGCGCTGTGTCTAGGAGAGCCATTACACGAGTAGTCCCTGGCCAGGGCAAACGAGATATACTGGTAGGTTTCCAGTGTTATCTCAGGGTGTATTGGGCTTCACTCCGGCACGACTTGTACCGCTATTGGGGGACTGACGTTTACCGCCCCTTAGGCCCGCCATGCGATGTATCAGACGAACAGACCGGACTGTACGGAGAATGTCACACTCAGGCTCAGTAGGAGTTCAGATGGGTTTCGCCTCGTCGGTCTTCTTGTCGGCATTACCTGGGGACCGTTACGCACAGCTAGTGCCGCTTGCGGTCTGTGGTTAAACCCACTGCCAGCGTAGTGTCGAGTCTTTAGAGTCCCACACAGAAAGCTTTTCGCCTTTAGGCAAAAGAGTAGAGGTCGCATGGTATTGCGACAGGTCGCATGGTTTTGCGACAGGGTTCGGTCACATCCGTGCACTTGTGCACGTACAGTGTCCGGACAGTTTACACTAGCGGGCTTTGGTTTAAGCCAGATCCTAGTATACCTTATGGGATTGGATTTATCCAGTTTGCATTCGTGTTCCTCGGAACGCGGATGCGGGTGTGTATGCACAGTTGACAGGGAGGCACAGACAGCGGATTCTCATTAGGGTTGTTGACAGTTGACCGTTGACTTTTTGACTTTTTGCTCAACCCTAATGAGAATATGATATGTGATTAACTATTATATTAATTAAGTATTATGGTGATATGGTTGTTGACTTGTTGACTTTTGTTGACTTGTTGACTTTGGTGACTTGTTGACTTTTGTTGACTTGTTGACCGGTTGACTAGGTTTGACTAGTTGACCTTCATGATAACCATGGTTATCATTTCATGCCAAAGACTTTTTCTTGCTTGCTCATTTGAGTAAAATGAGTGCATGACATGATAAGGTTATGGTTGCTTCTAACCATCACATAAGACTTTTTTGATATGATGAGTTATGATCACTTTGGATTATGAGAGGGTGAAAGACAAAAGAGTTGCTCATTCTTTCTTGCTCATTCTCTCTCTTGTTCTTGAGCTCTCCTCTTGCTCTCACCCTCAACCTCTTGCTCCCTCTCTTGATCTATGGTTCTCTTGTCTCATGAGTTGAGAATCAAGAACCATAGATAAAATCCCATTCTAAATCATCTCTACTCATTCTAGTTCACTAGGTTTGGCAAACCAAGTGAACTAGTTTCTTCAAAGAACGAAGAAGGAGCTAAAGGTTGGAGCTTTCAAGTGGATCTATCTTCGGCGTACGGAGACAACGAGAAGGAGCCATCGAACCACCATCGGAGCTTGAAGAGAAGGAGTTCAAGTTTAGGTATAACCATCTTCATCCGAGTAGCTAAATATCTTTAGCTTAGTATGCTAGTTTTAGTTTAGGTAAAGATCCCGACCTAGCTTAGTCCATGTTGCCTCTTGCGATAAAATTTTGATTTTATACCGTTTCCGCCTCCCCGTAAGAACCGGGGGTCGCAACGTGGACTTACAGATACTCGTATCACAAACGAAAATCGCAATAAATGACATTGAGGCACACATCCTTCAATGTCAAAAAAAAAAAGATGGTGCGCCCAAAGCTGGCTGAGCAAGAACATCTGTTTTCCTCCTGCTCACGGTCTGGCGTCCTGTGTCTCTGGGTCCTCATTTCTCTGTGGATTACTAATCTCACAATCTTCCCGCTCGTTGGCCCGGTTAGGTGTAATAACGGAAACGATTCCTTTCTGACACTCCTCTGGTCATTTCTCGGCCAATTAGCATGACCACTCGTAAAGAAGCACGTCACTGATGGCGACATCTGGCCCTCTGAAAACGCGTGATACAACCGATCCTGAGTGCAAATCTTTATCGCGGCGATGTCCTAGAAAGGACCTACTCAATGTCTCTTCCGATCTCACCTATGCTGAACTATACAAAGGTTGGCACTCTTCCTTAACTCTCTTTCTCATAACCGGACAACTGCGTTCTCAGCACAGCTTCCCTCTGGCATCGGTCGTATCCAACGTCTCTGCATACATATCAATCCTCTGGCATCAACGGGGGAGTAACACAGCTCGTTAATATCTTGCACGAACCTATTGTTTCACCCGTATTCATTATCGTCCACATCGAAATCACATCTCGCTGTTTGCGTACTGCAATTTGTTCTCGGCTACGGTTAAATCCGAAGTCTCTCGCACGGACTCGAATTTACGAACTCGGGTATCTCCACCACCCTGTGGAAGATATCAGAAGATTACATCTTCGGGAACTCGTCTAAAATATCGGAGGAATATGCTTCATTCGTCCGTTCTTGATCAACTCACAATGCATCTAGATGAGGTCCTTCTATCCGAAGCTGGTCAACTTTCTGAGCTCACATCAGAGCATCCAATGAACAACGTCCTCTTTTGATCGATTTACTCTAGAACTGAGTAAGATCCTTCAAACTGGAATCCTTCCATTCAACTGAGTCTGTGTCGGCGCATCAAATCAGAAGAATCATCTGCGTCGCTCTGTTCAAGATGGACTAGTGGTCCCCTGTCACATCTCTACCTGAAAACACCCGTGGTTTCAGCTCATAACTCTGAAGCTACATCCCGTCAATCTCAGTAATAGCTGGGTCATCTATCTGCACGGTAGACAACATCGCGACCTCTGGGGTAGGCTGTACATCAACAGTCCTCTCAATCTGGCAGCCTCTATCAATGGCCCGATCATCCGGTTCAGATCCGAATACTCGCCTCAAACGCGAGGTCACAACACACAATATGCCGATATGATCCTAAGTCACCAGAAATCATCATGGTCAGCCCTCGTCCGTGACGAGCTCGGTCTGACCGCATCACTAGCAGCAGCTCTCTCTGCGCTCAACACCTAGGTAACAGGAACCTCAAGCAGGTATCGAAGAAGATATATCAAGGAAACGAAAGGAATCAACAGGTACAAAATGGGTATATGATCATAGGAAGGAATGGAATCAATGGAAGTATGATCATTAGAACGAATAGAAGCACGGATCTCAAGCAATGTACATCCTAAGGTCACTTAAGCGGAGCAGCGTCTCGTAAGCATGCCGCGGAACATACACACGGTACGTCACTCTACTCAAGATACATACTCCATCAATCAAGGTCAACCTATGGGACGAAAGTTCGGATCTAATACCCCCTCAGTCAAATCTAAGTTCTATAAGGTCAAGCCAAAACTTGAACCAAAGTTAAACCTAACGCTTTGATATCAACTTTGTCACGACCCGGAATTTTGCCCGTGACCGGCACTTAAATCACGCAACGTTTAAAGGCGTAATGTAATTCAAGTATGCCAAAGCCTAAAAATCTAAACCTTTTTGCGGAAAATAGTGGAGGTGCGGTTTTGAAATAAAGGTATAATGAAATCAAGTTTTTCTTTAATGCATAGATAATGAAACATGAAAATGCAAGTGGATTATACTATAGTTGAAGACATTTTTTTGTCTTAAAAAAATTTGGGCAGCACCTCCCTTGTATATTCTGATCCAAAAACCGCACACAAACAATATAAATAGGCACCCCAAGCGGGAGCTAGCACTTCGCCAAACGGCGGAAACACAACCACGCAAGTAAGCAAGAGATATATATACGACACCCAACGGCGAAGATCAACACAAAAAGATTAAATAATTAAAGCAAGACATCAAAACCTCAAAGAAGCGAACATATACCCATCGCTCTAAGTCTCTCTACACAAGCCCTTCTAGTCTAATAAATATACAAATTCTAGATTTTGACTGATGGAGTTTATCTAGATACAATAGGAATAATAAGTACTAGAGTGGGCACGATTCAATGTGTTCCACCTACCAAAGCAAAACTCCCGAATGCAAGCTGTGTGCCAGCGATACCGCTACTAATCCAAGCGGTCAAACCTGCAAGAAACTGTGGCACAATAGGTGTGAGTTGCCAACTCGTGAGTAGAAAACGTCAGTAAGTAGAAATCGAATAAAACAATGAATCCTAAGTCATACTGTATCATGAAGGTAATATTATGATATATAGGGTGACCATGTATGCATATATCTCACGACAGAGTCAATGCCAACAATATAATCAATGCCAATGACATGTACAAATAAACATCTGACATCATATGCATGTATGCATGTGGATATCATTCATGTGTGTCCATCAACGACACAATCAACATTATGGAACCTGAGTGTCCAATATCAACACTCGAAACATCATGAAAACATATGCCTGTATGTATAAGGATATTCAACCAACATGTGCCCATCAACGGCACATCAATATCATGGAACCTGAGTGTCCAACACCGACACTCGAAACATCATGAAACCCGTGTCAAGCATCAACACGTAAATCCTCATATCTCCGGCTCCGTCAGTCCAGATCGGCCCACGGGCTCCATCAGTCCGGATCGGCCCATATCCATCTCACGACTCCGGTCGGTATCCTCCGGAAAACCGTCGGATCCAAACTATCATCGGTAGGTAATGCTCCCCCTGCCAGGCTCATCGTCTACACCTCGAGCTTCTTGCCCCGGGGTACCTCACCGGGTCCACCATGTACCCGCAAACGGCTCATCCAACTCCTCGAATCAGGTCTCGAAAACAAGCTCAGAACCGAGAAAACTCATGGTGGACGCCTCGAAATATCATATCAAGAGAAACCGGGTTTTTAAAATAATACATAATTTCCTTTGAAATATAACCATGGTTCTCAAATCCAGAGATCTCATGAAAACGGCAACTCAATGCATATAACCATAAGTAGGATGTATGCAAATGTAGAACAATAATATGAGCATATCAATAATGTCCTATGATAGTGCTGAGCAATGAAAGTACTTTTATGGTGAAGATTAATATCATGATATGGCAGTTCTACTGTGCAAGTGGCATAGCAATTACTGATGATGAATGTGTGTGAGCCGGCAAATCTGTGTAAGTGTAACATGCGCATCAACGGTAACTGTACAGGTGTACTAGCAGATGATATTATATAGCAATAAATACCGGAAAGTGGTATGTACATCATGAGGGATAATCCTATACAAACATGAATAATAATCAGGTATATACATCTACACATGAACCATATGGTCACATGTTAAAAGATACGAATCGTGGTTTTAAAAGTGGGGCTACGGTATTTGTAAGGAAAGATACCATTTGAAAATCTGTAGCGTCCCTTGGGGTTTCCATCTCAAAGATGCATACGATTCGTCAGTTTGAAAATAGGTATGGTTCAGGTGGCATCTTTACGTTGGCGATCCCGCCTTATAACATCCGATAAGGCAATATCATCGATCATCATCCTCAAACCATGAGCGTGGATCAATCAACCGGTGTATCTCATCGCGTACGGTAATCCATCGTACGGCGGCAACAAACAGAATAGGAATTCTATCGACCTATACAACAATGAGGGTACAGATCTAAAGTCTCGTTCGGCATATCACTCATTAATCTCATACACACACACACACATATCTTAAGTCGCATCCGTATCAATCTCATATCGAGTCTTGGAAAATGTATCTATATTCTCATATCGCCTCGCATCCATATATCGACATATTAAGCCAAGTCATCTTATATCGTCATATTCTCTTTTCATCACAACAATAGCTCACATCAAGTCATCTTGTATATATATCATATCTTATTAATTTCACAATACAGCTATCTCAATCTCATGTCGTATTTAAACCGATCTCATATCGTATCACTATCAACCTATACTCGTTTTCTTTCAATTACCTATATATCACGATTCACATCCACATTTCTATATCCTCATATATCAATCTGAGTCATCCTTATCTATCATATCATTTCACACTAAATCCTTTGATCACGTCCGTAGGTTCCTTATATAGGTTTCTCCGACTATATTCTATATATCGGTTTTCCATTATCTAAATTGCGGGGGTGCTATACGCCATACACCCGACTTCCCCCGTAGATATAAATCTACTCACCTGCAAAACTCCTTGCTTAGCCAAAATCGATGTGCTTCGTCGTCTCGAAAGTCCACGCGAATGTACCTACAATCACAACACATCGAAATGCTATTAAAATCATGTCCGAAAATCAATACGGCACACAAATTGCCTATAAGTTAGAACCTATAGCTTACGCATGCAAAAACAACCCAATAACCCTCGTCGTTGACGTACAAACGTCTAACAAACAAATCAAGTCCAAATACCAAAACCAAGAATTTAAATATCGGGAAAACATAGCCAAAGCACTCTCAAACAGCTCCCAGATTTCGACACAGGGGGTATAGGACTAAACTAACAATACAGGGACTAGGTTATACGGAGTGTGTGATATAGACTAAACCCCAACACCAGTGCAAAAAAGGGGCCCGGCGAGATGCACTAAAAATCCGGCGGCGCCGGTTTATATGGGGACTTTTGGGCTCGTGTTCTGATGGTGTTCTTCTAGTAGTTTATCTAAGTCAATGGACTTGTTTGATTTTTATGAAAACATCCCAGATAGCTCCAGATTCCCTGTAGATCGAACAAAATCAAAGAAACCGACATCGGGAAATTCAAAGTTCGTATTTGGGTTTCTATTCTCTGGCCCAGGTCAGGAAAATCATCACTGGGGTCCTACAACACTCACTACACTTCAATAACCACATCACAAGTCCACACAATCACTTAAACCCCTTCTTGGAAATTCCAAACATCACAAAACCAACTAATACAAGCTCTAAACTAAAATAGGATATACTAAACATAAACAACTAAACTAAAGAAAATGAAATATATCTCATTTGGCAACTCAAGAAGATTCTTGGGTTGCCCAAAGTGCTCAAAAACCAATCTTGAACTTTCCATGGGGTGTAGGATGAGGTGGGAATCATTTTTAATGAAAGTGGCATAGGGTTTTAATGAGGATTTGGGGTGGTTGTGGAGGTGGTAGAGGAGGTGGAGGAAGTGAAGGAAAAGATGAAGGGGGAGTTGAAGAAAGATGAGGTGAAGAAATAATGGATGAAGGAATTGGTCAAGGGTTGAGCCATGCCATACACACACACTCTCTCTCTCTCATGGCATGCCATGCCTCATGGGTCTCCTCTCTCTCCTCAATCATTCCTCTTTTCTTTTTCTTTCTTGTCTCTTTCTCACAAATACATAAAAACCAATACCAAGATTACAAATCAACAACTTGCAACAAAAATGCAATAAGTCATGGTGCACTAGCCATGAATAATTAAAAAATACGGATTTGGCTCAACCGTGATTAGTAGTGCACTAATCGAGTTAAATTTAAACTTGCATATAATTAATTATAAAAATGCCCAAATCCGATAAACATCTTTTTAATAAATAAATCATTATAATATCCAATTATTTTCCAAATATTGGTATATAATTATGCCATTTTATGAAAACCCCAATTCACAAATCGGATAGTTTTCGCTAAATATATTATTTTATTATTTAAATTCCAGAAATAATATTTTATATTTTCTGAAATGTTACAGATAGCTATAGATTCAAGACTGGCAAGATAGTAATATGGCAGGACATGTTCCTAATTCCGGGTTTTCTGATTAGTGTATTGGGTTCAAAACCCAACTACAAAATAACCAAACCCGACTAACCTTAAATCCTAGGGCTCTGATACCAAATAAACCCTGTCACGCCCCGCTTTCCAAGATACGTAAACTACGGCACGTGACAGAGCCAACCATGCTACTTGTGGCTAGGAATCATCCCTCCACAATTACATTACGGCTATCTATAGGATATCAAGAACAGTAAAATATATAATCTAGCTAACACATGTCCATCTGCCACAGTAAATAAAATCAAGAAAATGCATAAAACGGAAACAAATCAATATCCAATAAACAATATTTGAATCATGTCCCAATATGGGCTCACATCAATAAACAAAACTAGGGAAATAAATAAACTAAATATCTCAAATAATACACGTTCAATTCCTCATTGCTCGGCTTGATTGCTACATCGGCGAGGTGGCTGGGGTTTCTTGGGTTGGTGATTCAAGGCCGGGGAGCTGTGAGGTTGATGGTGGCGGTAGTTTGGGGTGTCGGGAGAGGAGAGGGATGTAAGGAGGTGAAGGCGGAGGTGATGATTGGTGGTGACGACGAGGTCTCCGGCGAGGGGTTGTGTGGGTTCTTGGGTTACCGTCGCGGGGGAGATGTATGTAAGTCCATGGTAGCGCCTCGGCCGTCTAACAGACGCCAAATGCGAAACAAAAACTTTTTACAACTGGCGCTATCGCTTACTATAACCCGGATCTGCCATTAAAGCTAAACTAACAAATTACAAAGTGGGTAGAAGAGTTATACCGAACGATCCGAGTCCTTCGGTCTTCAACCATCATCCCACGCTTGTTGCGGCTGCTCCGATCTTCTTGAACTCAAGTGTTCTCGTCCAGGTGGCACCACGTCGACGGATCTTTAAACGGGCTCCCGCCTCTGAACCGAGGCAACTCGGTCGTCAAGTTTGCTAAAAGAGACGACCAAGATGAAGTAGAAAATGAGTAGAACACTTTGTCTCGTTACGTCCAAGGCTATGGACGAATGGTTAATGAAGTTGCCTTTTGGAATCAGGTAAATGAGAGAATGAACTTATGAAATTTCCATGAGGCAAATTTCATTTACTTTTTCAAATCAACAACCATCATCCTCTAATGAGAGAGGGGCCGGCCACTATATAGCAACAGGGAGGTGAGGGTAGGAGAGAGGAGGGGGTGACCACAAGGATATGATGCTTATCATAACATTAATACAAAGCATGAGTCATACAACACCTAGTATGAACACATTAATGTAAAGAATGACTCATAACCCTTAGTCATCAAGCATTAATGAATCATTAAATGCACTAATGAGTCACATAACACCTCACCATCCTAGTCATCACCTAGAAGCTTCCACACTCATCTCAAGAAAAGATAAATCCGTATTAAACCGAATGTTTAATACGGCTGATAGAAAACTGGAAACTGGCAACTTCCAAAAGTGATCCTGAAACGAATTTCAGGATAACCTCGTATCAATATAAACATACCCGCATTTGTATTACGACCGAATACAAATGCAACTGAGACAAAGATATTATATCTACACAGCATAATACTTGGATCCGGCTTAAACCAAAGCCGACCAGTATTATCTGCCCAAAAAATGACACGTGTGAAAACGCACATGCATTTTCCGAACCTTGCCATAAAACCATACGGCCTCTACAACGTTTCGCCCGAACTTGGGAAAGTGTCTGTGGGGGACTCTAATGACTCATCAACACACTGGCACTGGGTATAACCTCTAGCACGTCAGAGGTATAAGCTGTACGTAACGGTTGCCTATGTATTGATTGAAAGGGAAGCTGACGAGCGAAGTCATCCATAAACCCTGCTGAGCCTAACAGTGACAATATACATACAGTCCGGTCCGTTCGTCTATGAGTATCGCATATCTACCTAGGGGGCTGGTAACGTCAGACCCCATTAGCGGTATAAGTCGTGTTAAAGAGTGGCCCAGAACACCCTGAGATACTACTGGAGTACCTACCAGTAAATCTCCTGCCTCAGCCGAGGGCTTTGTGTAATGGCTCTCCTAGACACAGCGCGATCTCACCCCCAATACCGGGAGAGACGAATCCCCGACGATCCGCTCACTGCCTCCATGTGGCTCGGGACTGTACCCAACTAAAACCTGTTTGCACAACTCTTTTGAGCATGGTAGGGTAGTAATCTAAGCACAGTGGGAACTCACACGAGACAAATGACGATCTCAGGTCGACAAACTAACCTGTACACATGTCACCAGGGAACTGCTATCTGACGATATGTATAATACCAACTAGCATGTTCCCGGCGAGTCCTGTCCGGTGTACTCAT
This sequence comes from Agapanthus africanus, assembly GCA_030015575.1. Taxonomy (NCBI): domain Eukaryota; kingdom Viridiplantae; phylum Streptophyta; class Magnoliopsida; order Asparagales; family Amaryllidaceae; genus Agapanthus; species Agapanthus africanus. The sequence goes on from CM057348.1 coordinate 164,245,443, forward strand.
AACCCAATGAGCACCTGTATACATCTTAGGTGATCCAACTGACACCAGTGGCTTGTGAGACCGGCCACCGCCCCTCGTCGGGGTCTCGGCTGTATACAGTAGTCTATTCTGGAGTATCGATCCCCTGTCTCGAAACTTCCACGACTAGGGACACTTTAAGGATGTGCTTACAGACCCCAGCTCCCACGTATATGATCGCCATCATACTGCTGGTAGTCAAGTAAGAATCCTATGGGCTCTATCATCATGCAATAGTGAACTAAAGCATGTATATGATGATAAAGACAAACCAGATAGCATACTATCATCTCGAGCAAGACTGTCATATCAGTATAGGTCCTGTCTCAATCATTGCAATCACGTACCTGCGATCCAATAATTGACTTTGAGGGCACTATCTCCAACAATCTCCCACTTTCACTTAAGGCTAATTATTGTGATGTCGCATACTCACAGCCCGTGTGATACCGAACATCCAACTCCTCTACTAATCAGTTTCACAAAGCTAGTTTGTAAAACTCTTGTGTTCGAGAAATAGCCTCAGTGAGTGGATCCGCCCTGATGCTTCTTTCTTTGTCTCTCTTAATCTCAAGTTCGCGGAGAAAGCTATCTCCCGAATTGAGCAATACCTATCTTAGAATATGTCTAGATATCTGATGGGACCTAGTTCATAAATGAACTCCAAATCCAAACTTCTTAGACTGTATCGATCACTGAACCTAATCAGTATCCAGCACCAGGCCTCCCACAATATCCTCTTGGACCACCTGTCCATAATACTGTCCCTCGTCAGAGGAAAACTATAACTCTGACAATCACTCTGTCATCCATGTCACCTTGGAAGCCTGGAATGATAACCGTCTCCCGAAGGAGGCTGTCATCATCAAATCCTTAGAACATTCACTTATGTTCTAAGACTGCTTCCTTATGTTTCTTCAGGATTGGATTAATATAAACTTATCGCATCTAGTGCAAAAACAACATCTGGTGTAGTACTTGATCTCTCACGATTGACTCAATTGCCTAAGCAAGTGATCTGCCAATCATGCACATCCCTCTCCCCTTTAGTCTGTAAGACACCTTTGGAGAGGGTGACTCCATCACCTGCAGGTACACAACCATGCCAGGAGTCATCTATTCTAAAAACCATTTAGAATACTATCAAAGTACCCACATTGGAAAACTACCCAAATCTAGATCTAAAACCATAGATCTAGAAACCAGAATATCTAATATTATATCCATATCCTTGTGGAGAAACAACTGTGTGACGACCACAGTACAACCGATCGTAGTATAGGAATTTTACTTCCTACTCTGTGTATGTCATCCAAATCCAGGACATCACACCCTACTACCTTCTTTAACAGATCCATCTCCTATTCTGATGAAGTCAAAGCCATGACTGTCACATCAAAATTAGATGATCTTATCTCCGCTATATTTGCTCAAGTTTATAAATAGACATAAGCTACTTGCCCACTATACTTCCGCTGCTCCCACTGACTACGACAACCCTCTGGCAGAATAATATCCACGTACACTTCTAAAGATAGTTTAGAACGACGTTATACTTATCCTCTTGCCGGGTCTCATAGTCTGGAACAACAGTAGTGTCAAGTCTGGGTAAACAAGAACCTCCCTGTCACCATCCTTGAGGCTACCTGAGTACCTCTCGGGTGTCTGAGGTTACCCACCATATCTGCGGAGTGGCTATTGGAATGTCAAACCTGATTGAATATATAGGTCCTATTAAATTTTCCGTAATCGTTTTCGGTTCTGGAATCACTTCCAGTTCTACCATACTCCCACTACTGTTTTCTGAAAAAATCCATTTTAATAAAACTGTGGCGAGTCAAGAACAATATCAATATTGATCTTCCAAATGGTAGAAATGTCAACCTTCGTCAAAGCCAGGGTCAACCCACAAACTGCCATTACAGAAACGTGCCTTGAGTTATCCAGTGTCTGGTTTTAAGCATAAGCTGGATATCTCCCCGTACCTTAACATCGTTAAGATATGAACTATTCTATATACAATATAGAAATAGAGGCACTAATTTAATTGGAACCAGATTCAAACCATGCAGCTGTCTCCAGTGCATATCGACTTAATGGAGAGAGTCTAATCAGCATTACTCAACTTAGGAATCCATCCAATTATGAGTAACCTGAAAGAGAAACAAGTTTCTCAAAATCATTACTATCATCTGAATACTATCACAAGAATCTACATCTTCGATCTCTTTGAAGAGTCCTGATACTTGCGACACCTGGTTCTCTACTTTATTCTTATACCCACGACTTCTCAAAACTTAGACATTGTATTTCTACGAAACACTTGTCTAAAAACTAGAGAAGTCACAAGTAAACAGAACATAGTACGAGGACCTACCCCTTTGTCCTGACGGACACTGGACAATATACAATACTCTGTATAAGCCCCCTAAGTTTGAATAACTCAAAACCTGTGTATCGTAGGTTGAAAACTGTACCCAGGTGATTTCCTCAAATATCACCAATTACAACGAATTCCAATATAATGAGAATGATCACTTTATTCCCAATAACTTACTCCCACTCACTATCTGTAATACCATACAGATATTAGAATGAAACCTGGTAAATACATACCCTGGTGTAAGCATCTAATCGGGAAAACATTTTTTCTTTTAACAATGCGCAGTGAAACTGAAACATTAAAATGTCTCGTAGGGGTATCCTGGTATTCCTAGTAATGCCTCTTCCATAATCCTATTCATGACTGTAACCGTATATTTCTTTGCCATCTCTCCAAATCCCTTTATTTGTCTTTATTTATTACCTTCTGTACACCTTCATTAGGCTAAATGGTTTTCTTCCTTCCCTACCGTTCGGCACCAGCCTATGCTTTGGAAGAAGACTATCCAGTAAGCATAATAGGTGTACTCTCCTAATCCTAGGAGTACTCGCAACTTGAGAGAAGGTGATGATAAAAGACTACTGAATAAAACTTTATTCTATTTCTCCCGAACTGGGGAAAAAAGCAAAGGTGGAATAGGAGTAGCGATGAAGTACGCGGTTTGGTCGTGAATGATAACAGTCGCAATTTACTTTGTCCTCTTTCTAATCCCTTTATTTTGTCTTTAGCTATTACCTTCTGTACACCCTACTTAGGCTAATTGGTTTTCTTCATTCCCTACCTTTCGGCACCAGCCTATGGTTTGGAATAAGACTATCCAATAAGTACAATAGGTGTACTCTCCTAAACTGAGGAGCCCTCGCAACCTGAGAGAAGGTGATAATAAAAGACAACTGAATAAACCAATTCTATTTCTCCTGAACCTGGATCCATCCTCGAAGTAGTACCTTCGAGTTCGTATATAACCATACGATGGATCTATCCAATGGAAGTGGATGTCCGTAGTAATACGGGGTGTTCTGAGAAATACAAAGGGTAAAAGAAAGAGCGGTAATGGCTTATACAACTAGGACAATCCAAAAGCCAGTATTTTAAGAAGGTTCGGTCAACTTGGTCACTGAGTCATAGTCTAGGGTCGGTCAAAGGTCGCTGCCAAAGAGAGAGAGAGAAAAGAAACACTCTGCGTGCACTCTAACCTAGATCAGAATGGTTATCAATTTATCTAATCAGGAAACCTCCCACTGTACCGTCAAATTCTCCTCCAAACCTGAAAGAAGAATCAATCGGGATCACCCGAAGAGTAAACCAACTCATCAGTGAGAATCGAGATCCAACTATCATCACATGATAACTTGGTGGAAGCCACTCAAGTTATCACACTCCAGAAGGTATGCACATGCCTGACAAGTTTCTGTATGTTTGAAACTCCCGATGTGATTTTTTCCCCATGCTCTTATGACCTTGACGAAGGCCAACAAATCATAAGTCACATGTCAAGTTCTATCCGTCATTGTCCAGGTTAATTTGAACCCACCCGCACAAGCCCTTGACGAAGGCCAACAAGGCTATACGACTGTCCCAAACCAACACATCTATCTATGCAACATATGAATACCCAGCAACTACCAAACACTATGCCTTGACGAAGGCCAACAAACATAGCTTGAATACTACTGACCATCCATAAGAAATGACGGAGGGCTACGACTGGTTTTTGGCGAAAAACCTTGAACGTAATGAACTTGATCTCGCTGAAGGAACCTGATAGCTTTTTATAAAATATTTGACGAAAACTTTTGCTAAAGAGGTCACTCCCGGTGAAGGGATCTCGGCTCTTTCCTCGTGGAATGAGGTGCGGGATATTCTAACTGAATACCGCGATGCAAAGCAACTTGTAATCGACTATAGTAAAGTACTACCCTGACGTAAACTTATACCCAAGGGGTCATTCCCGGTGAAGGGATCTCGGCCCTCGCCTCGTCGAATGAGGTGCGGGATATTCCAACTGAATATCACTATGCAAAACAAAAGGAAACGTCTTTGTAATAACACTTTTAAAATTTGTTCCAACAACATCAAATATAGGTTTGTTTTACTTGCATTGATAAGAATCAACGCATTCCCATCATTTAATCACACCAGAAAAGAACGAAAATAAAATGTACGTATATGCCATCCGCATTCGCCACTGGGTCCCGTCATCACCCGTTAGGTTACTTAACTAACGACAGAGCGGGGGCTGGACTAGCGTGGATGTAAAACATATACAACATCTAATAGTATATATACCAATATACAATAATCGCTCCAGGCGTGATAATATGCAACATTACAGAAAAGTAATAAGCATCATAGAACAATACAGATAATCTGGGATCCCCGGGTTTCACAGAGCCGCTGCTGAAACCCGACGTTCCCCTGGTCATATGGATAGCCTGTGCAATGAAACGTAGACCCCTACGGGTGCGGCAAGTTACCCGCTAAAACCTGAAGCGAGGCAGTCCCCACAGCATAGTGAATGGAACACCCGGCACTTCACGGAATCCGGTAAATTGAGCACCCCTTCTTGGGTCAACCTGTACCCCCTATGAGTGCGGCGAATAGTCAGCCAATTCTAGAGTGAGGTCTCTCTGCCTCTCAAAGCCATGAGATACGGACCCGTTGCCCTTCAGAACCCGGCTATCCGTGCACTCCTTCGCGGGATAAACCTAGTACAGAAATAAAAATATGTACAACGGGTACATCGACCTCAACCCGGTCATGCCCCAAAAGAATATTATACAAACAGACAGTAACGGCAGTCCACATGTTGGACGCTCGCCCCGCAATATCAAATGTACAAATAAATCCAAACTGTACTATCATTGCACCCTGCTATCCACCACGACATGTCCGCAACATCACAGCACAACACAGAACATCAACGCGAATGTCACGTTCGCAAACCCGTCTAAAAGAACTATAGCAATCAGACGCGGTTTACCGATCAAATGACATTCCCGGTCGGAGATATAATGTAAATACTGCATACTAACAAATTGAAAATTTCAATCAACTAAATTTCCCGAAGTGGGCCCCACGTACATCTGCTGTACAGTAACAAAATCTGGGCCCAAAATATTATACCAAGAACCACAATTTCCACAGAAGAACCCACTACAGAAATTTGGACCACTGGTCCCACAGATTGGCCGCGGATGCGCGGTCAAACGCTAGGTTTGACCGCGGATGCGCGGTCAAACGCTAGGTTTGACCGCGGATCCGCGGTGGTCTAGTGGGGTCACGTGACCAAATTTCTGCAGAGAGCTTATAAAACCCTGCACAACTTTCTGTGATATGCAAAATAATTTTTGGACCCTTTTAAAAATCGACAGAAACTTGTGTGCTTGAAAATTGTGATTTCGGAAATTCCGTTCGATCGATCTTTTAAACGTGTTAGCACAAATTTGTATAGCTTAATGGTGAGGCTCTGATACCACTGTAAGTCCACGATAGCGTCCCGGCCATCTAACAGATGCCAAATGCGGAACAAAAACTTTTTACAACTAGCGCTATCGCGTACTATAACCCGGATCTGCCATTAAAGCTAAACTAACAAATTACAAAGTGGGTAGAAGAGTTATACCGAACGATCCGAGTCCTTCGGTCTTCAACCATCATCCCACGCTTGTTGCGGCTGCTCCGATCTTCTTGAACTCAAGTGTTCTCGTCCAGGTGGCACCACGTCGACGGATCTTTAAACGGGCTCCCGCCTCTGAACCGAGGCAACTCGGTCGTCAAGTTTGCTAAAAGAGACGACCAAGATGAAGTAGAAAATGAGTAGAACACTTTGTCTCGTTACGTCCAAGGCTATGGACGAATGGTTAATGAAGTTGCCTTTTGGAATCAGGTAAATGAGAGAATGAACTTATGAAATTTCCATGAGGCAAATTTCATTTACTTTTTCAAATCAACAACCATCATCCTCTAATGAGAGAGGGGCCGGCCACTATATAGCAACAGGGAGGTGAGGGTAGGAGAGAGGAGGGGGTGACCACAAGGATATGATGCTTATCATAACATTAATACAAAGCATGAGTCATACAACACCTAGTATGAACACATTAATGTAAAGAATGACTCATAACCCTTAGTCATCAAGCATTAATGAATCATTAAATGCACTAATGAGTCACATAACACCTCACCATCCTAGTCATCACCTAGAAGCTTCCACACTCATCTCAAGAAAAGATAAATCCGTATTAAACCGAATGTTTAATACGGCTGATAGAAAACTGGAAACTGGCAACTTCCAAAAGTGATCCTGAAACGAATTTCAGGATAACCTCGTATCAATATAAACATACCCGCATTTGTATTACGACCGAATACAAATGCAACTGAGACAAAGATATTATATCTACACAGCATAATACTTGGATCCGGCTTAAACCAAAGCCGACCAGTATTATCTGCCCAAAAAATGACACGTGTGAAAACGCACATGCATTTTCCGAACCTTGCCATAAAACCATACGGCCTCTACAACGTTTCGCCCGAACTTGGGAAAGTGTCTGTAGGGGACTCTAATGACTCATCAACACACTGGCACTGGGTATAACCTCTAGCACGTCAGAGGTACAAGCTGTACGTAACGGTTGCCTATGTATTGATTGAAAGGGAAGCTGACGAGCGAAGTCATCCATAAACCCTGCTGAGCCTAACAGTGACAATATACATACAGTCCGGTCCGTTCGTCTATGAGTATCGCATATCTGCCTAGGGGGCTGGTAACGTCAGACCCCCATTAGCGGTATAAGTCGTGTCAAAGAGTGGCCCAGAACACCCTGAGATACTACTGGAGTACCTACCAGTAAATCTCCTGCCTCGGCCGAGGGCTTTGTGTAATGGCTCTCCTAGACACAGCGCGATCTCACCCCCAATACCGGGAGAGATGAATCCCCGACGATCCGCTCACTGCTTCCATATGGCTCAGGACTGTACCCAACTAAAACCTGTTTGCACAACTCCTTTGAGCGTGGTAGGGTAGTAATCTAAGCACAGTGGGAACTCACACGAGACAAATGACGATCTCAGGTCAACAAACTAACCTGTACACATGTCACCAGGGAACTGCTATCTGACGATATGTATAATACCAACTAGCATGTTCCCGGCGAGTCTTGTCCGGTGTACTCATAACCCAATGAGCACCTGTATACATCTTAGGTGATCCAACTGACACCAGTGGCTTGTGAGACCGGCCACCGCCCCTCGTCGGGGTCTCGACTGTATACATTAGTCTACTCTGGAGTATCGATGCCCTGTCTCGAAACTCCCACGACTAGGGACACTTTAAGGATGTGCTTACAGACCCCAGCTCCTGCGTATATGATCGCCATCATACTGCTGGTAGTCAAGCAAGAATCCTATGGGCTCTATTATCATGCAATAGTGAACTAAAGCATGTATACGATGATAAAGACAAACCAGATAGTATACTATCATCTCGAGCAAGACTGTCATATCGGTATAGGTCCTGTCTCAATCATTGCAATCACGTACCTGCGATCCAATAATTGACTTTGAGGGCACTATCTCCAACAATGTAGGGGTTGCTCGGGAAGAAGAGAAGAGGAGGTGGATGTCTTGGAGGTGGTGACGAAGGTGATGAGGGCGAGGAGTCGAGGGCGAGCACAAAGTGAGGTCGGCGGCGAGGGAGCGGCGAAGGCGTGGGTAGGGTTCTTGGGTTTCTCGCGGGCGACGTAAGGAGAAGAAGAAGAAGAGAGGGGAAGGTGCCATAGGAGGGAATTTCCTCCTATGGCGTCGGAAAAATACATGCTCCATGATTTTTTTCGACGATCGACATACATCATTTTCATCATTATCATCTAAGATGTGGATACACCAAATTTCATGTGATTATAACATTTTTTCACCGTTGATTTAGTTGGTGCAAAATGTCCTATTGTCGGTAAACCATTAATTTTGCACCAACTAAATCAACGGTGAAAAAGTGTTGGAATCACATAAAATTTGTTGTATGCATATCTTAGATAATAACGATAATGGTGGTGGGAGCCGATCGTCGGAAAAAATGGTGGAGATTGTATTTTTTCGACGCCATAGGAGGAAATTCCCTCCTATGGCCTCTTTCCTCCATTATTCTATATATATATATAGCGAGAGAGAGGAAGAGGGGGGGAGAGAGACAGAGAGATAGAGGGGAGAGAGACGGAAAGAGAGAGGCTGAGATTAATTAGTTATTATATTATATTATATATTTATTTATATATAATGTTAGTTAAAGAAAATATTATAATATATATATTTTGGGTTTATAAAGCTAATTTCAAATTACTTCGAATATTACCCGGGTCCCTTCTAAAAATCTAGTTTTTAAATATGGAGAAAATACGTAAAAGTTTAAACCATAATACGATATCCGGTCAATAAAAATGCATACCCCAAATACGGATCTACATAAATATACGTAGCGATCCTAACGAGTCTGTTTTAGCAATTAGGGCCTGAACATGCTACATGAGTGCAACCATATGATATGGGGTACGATAACATGCCATGCTAGATATAAAAATATATTATTTGATTTTTATTTGTATTATTAAATGATATGTGGATACAAAAATATATCATATAAGTGTATAGAATCTAGATTTGCATGGATCCTCTGTACTAACAATATTTGATATAATCTTGAACCATGATGGGTTTCAAACATGCGGATCGGGTCGGATATTAACCACAGTTACCAAATGCACTATCCACACCCAAAAGCAATAGTAATAAAGAAATCTGTCGCAAAATTTGAAATACCCCAAATAATATATAGTATAACAATGCTAGGGCGTTACATGCATACTCCACGGAGGCTGTGGCGAGTCGGATTCATTTCTCGGGGTAGCGGATTCAGCCGTCTGCTCCCAGAAGGCTTCAGCTTCTGTCTGTATAAAGTTCGTGGTTTCAGCTTGATTGTTCACCAACATACTCTTGGACAGCACGATCTTCCCAGTCTTGTACTGCTTCTCGACCCAATCTTTGAAAATATACAATTCTCGATCGCATGGCTCACTTCTCGGTGGTACGGGCAATATAAAGGATTGTCGGTCATTTTTTCTTCGTGAGGTCTTTTCAACTCCGGCAATTGTAGACCGTTGTTCAGGGTATCTTTGAATATCTTGCGGACCTTATCCCTTCTGAAAGAGTAAACATTTTTCTTCTTCTCCTCCTAGCACTGGCTTTCAAGCCCGGTCTGTTTTTGATCTTTCCGCCTTTCTCTTATATTCACCGTTAGACGCATTGAAGGCGTTGGTTTTGTTGGAGCTCCCACTTTTACGGTTGTCTTCCAAGATTTGTCACCTTGAGAGTCCGGGGTAGACTCTTGCTTCGAGCGTTCCAACATTTGTACCCTCTTTGTCAGCTCTTGAAACGTCTTGAGGCATGCTGTATATAAGAATGGGACCATCCAATTGCTGAGGTTCCCAATGAGAAAGTTGACGGACCGGTACTGCTCTAGCGGCGGTTTGCACTTGACCGTGAGATTACTCCATCGGGCAATAAAATCCGTGTTGCTTTCGTTCTTCCCGGTTTGATCCTCACAAGGTCAGCAATGGAGATTTTATCACTGACACTCATAAACTTTTGCCGAAACAGAGACTCCACTTAGGCAAAAGTAATGACGGACCCTCTGGTATGCTCGCGTACCAGTCGAAAACGACACTGGTCAGGATGTTGACAAACTGATGAAGAAGGAGTGCATCATTGCCCCCTGTATTTCCGCATGACGCTTTAAAGTAGGCGACGTGTTGATTCGTGTTTCCTATCCCGTCAAATCTTCCGAACTTAGGAATGACGTAGCTGCAGGGGAACTCGATTAGATCGTACTGTATAGGTATAGCCGCCCACTACTACCAATGTCCTTCTGAGCCTCGGCCTCGGCCACCAATGTTTTAACCTTGCTGGTGACCGAGTTTATTATCCGATCTTGTGTTAGCGGGATAGTGCCTTCTGGGGTTAAGGCGTCCCCAGAAGTGGAATGTGGCCGGCTTTCGTGTGGCTCGCGCATACTTGGACCTAAAGGTGCATGCATCGGTTACTTCGGGTCGTTATCGTCCGGCTCATGAGTAAAGGCATGTGCTTAATTAGAAGGCGCCCGAGCAATTTGAGCCGTGAGCTAAATCACAACATTCTTCAGGTCATCAATTTTTGAGTAGAGCTTCGCCATCTCTTTATCTTTGCTCCTGAGTTGTTTTCGAAGCTCTTGAAGCAGCTTTTGCTCTGTAGTGCTGGGGTGGAAAGTCGGCTCTTCCTCACTGTCCGAGCTTGACTCCATATGGACTGAGGGGTCTTTCTGCCTATCGGCCTCATCAAGAAGGTTTTCATCATCCAATGGAGGCGGCTGATCTTGGAAAGCGGCAACCACATTCAAGCCAGATTGGGCTTGGGATGTGGTAGCCCCATCCTTACTTTTGCTGCGAAGGTTGTCGTTGGGACGCGTGCCCGCCATATAGACCGTATGGATAATATATCCAGCCGTCTTTTCATTATTGGCAGCTGATTTCGTGGATCGTTGTCGTGGCCTTCATGTTTCGGTAACGAACAATCGATTGAAGATGGCTGGCCTGACTGGGTTCTTGAGTGGTGCTAGCGCTTCTTTTCTGGATTTGCCCCGCTGCTTTCGTGCGGCACGGAGCACCTTATAGACTCTTGAAGAGACAGTGTCATACTTTCTCTGTTGGGGCTGGGACACATCCCTTTGTAGCATTGTTCGGACTGCTGTCTTTTTTTATTATGGTGGTCATGGCGTTTTTCTGAACCCACTTCAAGGGTTCGAAGGAGTTGCTGACTTTTACGGCCGACTCAGCTATCGATGCGGGGTAACCCTGCTTTTGGAACCTCACAAGATTCCATTTGGCCGGATTCTTACCCCTCTTGTTGGCTCAATACCCGAGCCGCTTCTGTCTCAACTTTTCTGTTTTGAGCACTTGGGAGGCTTCGACTCTTCAGGAAGACGCCGTAGACCGATTGATAAAGAGTCTAGAGAAGACACCCGCTCGCACGATTGTCAAGGACATCTTCTGAGCTTGCTGGAGATGCTTTGTAACTTCATTTGCGTTGACGGCCATGCCCCCGGTAGGAACACTGGAGAGCCATTCGGACACCATCTTAAATTTGGGTTGTGGTGCCTTAGCGATCACAACGTTCGGCCTCTTGCCCCTTGAGACCGGCTTGGCCATCTGGTTTGCTGGGATTTCTTCCAGATGATCGCTTCCGGCAGAGTAGATGATGACGGAACCAAATTGACGAGGTAGCTCCTCCCATTGCCGGCTGAGACTTGCAGGGAGAACCAGGCGGGCATTGATCTTGACCACGTAGGGAATCAGAGTCCCGTCGGAAGTTGAATTCATCTTAAAAGAAATCGTCGTTGAAAGTTGATTGCTACACGGAAAAGCATTATTTTAGTACAAATATCGGTATATATGTTAAATGAGTTCGCATGAACGCTTGACCCAAGTATGGGAGGAGAGAAACGTCCCACCGGGCGTGCCAGAATCTATAGGGTGTTTTTTATCACCCTATTGAAATGGGAATACGCGTCACTTGTCAGGCATATACAGATTCCCCATGTCTAGAGTAGGCTGGGGTTTATTGATTGTGGGGATCTGAATCTCCGGCAGCCGTGGACTAAACTGCCGTAAATTACCCCGTCACTTTTGAAGCGACGGAACCTCCGATTGACGGGTAAAACTGGTCATGCGAACTCAGTGTGCAGTGTGTGTTGTGTTTTGAAGGGGGTCTTGGACGTATTGGGGGCCTCGCAGAGTTTACAGGGGTCCTGCTATCCGGATAGCGGGCTAGGGGTTAAGGGGGCTACCAGCCCCTTACGGGGTGCGAGGCAGAGCCTCGTTAGAAATTTTTTCAAACGGATGACGTGTTTTGAGTATGGAACGTAAAGGAAAAAGAGGGGTGAGGAGCTTCCTAAGGACATGTGAGTGGCGCGTGGGCGCTGTGCACCTGCGGGTCACGTAAGTGACGCGTGGGCGCTGGCGCCCGCTGGTCATGTGCGCGTCACGCGACCGCTGGAAACACCAGCAGAGAAAGAGGCTTAGCCCCCGGGCTGGGAGTTGAACTCCTAAACAAGAATTATGTACAGATTTGGAGTTAAACTCCCAAAAGATTTGGATTTGGAGTTAAACTCCTAAAAGGCTTGGATTTGGAGTTAAAATCCTAAAAGGTCTGGATGTGGAGTTAAACTCCTTTGAGGATTTGGATCTTAGAGTTGAACTCCTCGAAGATCTTTGGAGATGATCAAAGGGGACTCATTTCTTCTCCCTGGAGTCTCGGATCCTCCCGAAGTGGGATTTTTGGAGGTGGGTCTTCTTCCTCTTCCTCTCCTTTTGCTGGATCTTGGAGAAAAAGGGAGGTGAGATCAAAAATTTCCTTTTTAGGGATTTGATGGGAGATTTGAACTCCCCTTCGAGGATTTTATGGTGAAAAACTATTTCTTTTTGGAAAAAGAAAAGTTAAACTCTTAATTTAATTGGAAAAGAAAAGGAAAGGAGGAACTTGAGAGAAAGAAGATGGAGGGGCAAATCCTAGAATTTTTTTAAGAGAATGAAAAGTTTTTCTTGATTTTTCATCAAGTTTGTCTTTATAGGCTACACACTTTACATATAGCCCCTTGGGTTTTGCCAAATGGCACTTGTGCCGCCCCATGTCTTATGTGCTTATTTCTTTTTGCACATAAGCCATGGTGTTTACAAAATTTTGGCTTTCTGCCCATTTTTCATACATTTATTTCTAAAAATTTGCATCAAACTAATTTATTGCTTCATTCTTGGCATGGAGCCGGCCCCTTCCATGCTTGGTCATGACTTGGGCTTGGGCCCACTTGGCTTGAAAGTTGATTGACTTTGACTTGGTCGATCGGGGTGTAACTTTTGACCCCAACAGTGGGCACTTTATTTCGTCAGGTATATTCCGACGGAATGAAGCAGATTAAGTTGAGACTGTGGGTCCAAAGTTTTCAATTATTTTTGACATGTATTCCGTCGGGCACCCTTTGAAATGAACAAAGCTTAAGAGGTATCGGGTTTGAAATCATTTTGATCCCAAATCCTAGCCCTCAAACTCCAGCTTCCTCTTCCCTCCCTCGAGCTCGTCGTCGACCCTCCCTCGAGCTTGTTACCGACCTCCAATCCACTCTGATCTCCCTCGACGCTCCCTCGACCTCTCTTGCCGATCTCCATGCCCCCCACCTCCATCGCCCCCTTGACGTCCCTGCCCCCTCGACCTCGGTCACTGACCTCCCATTGACCTTCACACCCCCTCGATGCTCGACGCTCCACCCCCGACCTCCACTTGACCTCCGCCCTCCCTCGAACGATGTTAAGCGATGTCATCATAGATCCTCCGCCTCCATTCTTGATTCCACGTCGTCTCCTCCCATAAAATCAAGTGGCCACTTCCTCCTCTTTGCTCAAGCCGCCACCAATTTAGCTCCTTTATCCTCCTCTAAGCTCAACACCCTCCCTCGTGCTCGAAGCCGATCCTCCTCCAATCTCGACGCTGATTGCTCTATAAAGGTTAGGCTTCATTTTTCCATATCTAGATTTAGGGTTTTTATAATTTCGTGTGGCAGTAACATATTGAATTTGTGATGATTGATATTGTGGTAATTGCATTTATCGATCTTTATGGTGATTGATCTTTATTGGAAGATTAATTGATTATCATTATTTGGTTAGAAGTCAGACGAAAATTGTCGATGAACCTTTTACTTTTTTTAAATGCTTATTGTGAAAAGCATGAAATTTTGATTGGAAGGTAAACTTGAAAACCCTAAATTATACATTTGAAAACTTGAAAACTCTAAATTATATATTTGAAAACTTGAGAACTTGAAAAACCCTAAAGTAAAAACATGAACACCCTAAAGTATAAGCTCAAAAATTTAAAAACTCTAAAATAAAATCATGAAAACTTGAAAACCCTAAAGTAAAAACTTGATAACTTGAAAAACCTAAAACCAAAACTTTGAAACTTGAAAACCTTAAAATCGAATTATAATAAACCAAGAAATGATGATACGAAAACCCTAAGTGATAACTACGAAACTCTGAACTACAAACTTGAGAACTTCAAAAGCAAAACGAAACCCTTATCCAAGTGTAAGGATATAACTCGATGATAACATGGAAATTCATGTTTTCATCGAGGATTTTAACAAATCACTGCGCGCCTTAGTACCCATCTATCAGTTATATGTGTAACAGTTTTCGTCGTGACATAAAACTACTTGATGGTTGTCAACATTAAGCATTAATCATTTTTTTTACAACCGTCATGTAGCTTATGTGACGAAAAAACAACTCGTACTATAACCGATAAATTTGTTCATTGTCGACAAATTAATAAATTATAACGCAAACACCCCATGTATTTGTGCTTTCACTCATTTCGAGATTAGTTTCGTCGGCACCTTTTTGCTGAAGAGGAAAATATCCGTTATCTCCCTGATGCAGAATCGACGAAATATATGAAGTATATAGATGATGCGAATATACCCTTTTTTTAAGGCGCACACATCTCTAAGTTGGGTTGGATTGTCAAAATGTTTCATATCAAATATCAGAATAATTGGATTAACAAGTTTTTTGATCAGTTTCTTGAAGTGCAAAGGAAGAGTTACCCTAAAGCGATATTGCCGGAAAATTTCACAGAGACGAAGAAAATCTTGAAAGAGATAAGTTTTGGTTACGAGAAAATCAACTCGTGTCCAAACGATTGTATGCTATACTGGACAAAGGAGGATAAAATGTTAGAGAAATGTAAAACTTGTAACTAAGTTAGGTGGATCGTCCCTCAAAGATCAAATCAAATATTCTGAATTTGTCTATTTCTTAAACTTAATTTAAATCAAATTTTCATCGAAATAGCAGGCGAGACAAATAGGAGAAATGCCCAGACGTATGGACATTTATGGTATGGGTTTGCACGTCGGTCCAGTTTCCCCAGCTCATAGGAGGCGACTGAGAATTACGTAAGTATGTTCCTATACGGGTTTCTTTTAGTTATTTAAATTGCTTAATTTCATTTTCAATAATTGACTTAACTTGGTTCATACTGTAATTTTGTGCAGTAAGAGATGAGCAGAGAGATTGATGAGCTGGTGGCGGCGTTTGTCGAAGAGCATGGACAATATCCTACCCACGTTGGTTTCATGGAATTAGTGAGGATGTCATTCAGCGACACAACTCGAATCAGCACCAGAGAGTTCATCTGGGAGGACATGGCATTTCTCCTACAATATATCACTTCTATCATGGTTCAGAGTTGCATCCTCCTTAGATACGCGCAGGGATATTCATTCAGGAATCCGCGCCCCCTGCGCCCCCATCTGCATCTCCGCCCACTCCTGTATTCCTTGGAGAAGGCTCGTCTCTTCATACACCAGTGGGTTCTCGAGCATGTGCCTTCTCGTCTACTTCTGTATCTGGATTCTTGTCATGCCCCGCTCCCCAAAATACGGAATACGAGGGGTTGACAAGGCCAGCCATGCTCCTACGGTCGAGAAAATATCTCTCCGTAGTCACACTTCGGCTTCTAGCTTTACTTGGTAATCAGTAAACAATGCACAGGTAATGAGAAATGCAGTAACTAAATCAAAAGAAACTAACCAGATGGAGATCAAGAGAGTATAGCTCTGAGTAACTGATCAAGATGTCCGCGATATCCTCGAGGTGCGTCAGGTCCTGGTCCAAGCTAGATCCACTTCTCACTCTGAGTATGCATACTCAGGTCGTCAGAGCGACACGATAGTAATATATGTGTAGGTACAAATGGTAACACGTGCAGTAATAATGAATATGTAACAGTAAATCAAAGGAGTAAAGACATGAACATGAAGTAGCCAATGTGGGTGTCTAATAGAGCAGGTAACTGTAAAGCAGTAGATAGTATGTCAGGTGTGTTGAATCAGTAAGCAATGCATGTCAATGTCACTATCCCTATCAGTCTCTAAGTCTCACTGTATAGGTCACTAAGCCTATCGTCGGTCCAAGTGTGAGAGTCAACCACTCGTGAGTATCCCCCACCCAAGGGTAGGACCCAAGGACAAGGGAACACGGGCCCGAGTCGCTCGCTAATAATCAGTGATATCCCTATATATCTCCATATATCTCCATATGTGCCGGCATGGGACTCCCGAGATTCTGTTGAACTCACACTCAAACTACCCCACACCCCGTGGTCTTCATCAAACGCCAACCATAAACTCAAATACCGATCGGTCCATGACAAGTCAGCGTAAGAACTGAAGACAGGATCTCCTTCAAGCATGTCCCGACTGATACCCAAGATAAATGGACAGTGTTTGGTGCCTTACCTGTGACACCCATACAAGTGCTTCCATAATTGTCTCATACCAATTATAATCACACTTATACACGTCCCACAGACGTCGACAATGCAATAAATCAATAGGGTCCACTGATTGTGTACAAGTACGTGTCACTTTCACTTGTCCATTCATGCTTAAACACTAACGTACTTGCCACAATCAAACGCTAAAACCTAACACTGGGTAATACACATGATCACTAGGTTACCAATGCAATAACATATATGTAATGTGATGAGAATACGATAATTCAAGCATGATTAAGATGTCATAAGTCGATGTTCTACCACTTGTATCATTTATCATAAATCATACATGCAAAATTTAGCGAAATAATGAAAAGGGGGTAAACAGTATGTTTAATTATCTAACCATCAAAATTTGTTTCACGTTAATCAGGTTTCAGGATCACTAGATATGGCCATTTCATTTTAAGCGTTCACTGCTGAAAATTCGGTTTCAGAATCAGAAGTCCGTTTCGTAACGCATTTTAATCTCATTTGGGATCAGAATTTAGCGACACTACAGTTGAATGAAATTTAGGGTTTTCAATAGGGTTTCCAACGCACCATACATATTCTCAATCGCATCTCTACGTCATAAGTTATACACTGTTCAACGATAGGGTATCAGTTCTGTTTCAGTTTGGGACTGCTATACGCCCTGTTCTTTTAACTTACAGTTTAAATAGTAAACGACGATAAAAAGGGGTGAAATCACTTGTGTTATTTATCTAACAGATTCATATTCAATAAAGTGTAGGGTTCCGCAACATACAAGTTCAGGCAGCAAGGTAGTGAGCATTACGAGACAGAAAACAACAACCAGAGCCGCTCTCCGGACTGCAGTCCAGAGCCGCTCTCCGGACCAGTTCTCGTCATATTTTCAGCGTATAAACAATTTAAAACCTCCATAGGGTTTCAGGCCGTCGAGTCGGTTTCGATTCGAGCCCTCGAACGCATCATTTCAATATGTACGCAATTAATTATGATTTTAACAGGTTGCAGACACGGGAAATATTCAGTTTTAACGGGTGTACTTTGGGATGATCGTTTAAATCAGTAACAATCATGTTTTCCAGTAAAATTTCACCACAATACTCATTGCCACACGGGCCAGCATATGCAATCGAGTTCCGTCAGTTTAATAGAATATTTTCGTTCGGGTTTTGCATCAAGCACTTGAGTCGTATAAGTTTTCACGAGTTATAAACACGGAACTAATAGGTTTTAGCAATGTAACAGTAATAACTAGTATGTAGCAAGTAGGGTACTTGCCTGGAGACGGTTAGGCGACGCACGGCAGCGGCAACGGCACGAACGCGCGACGAACGGTACGGTTCGGGTTCACGGCCTCGGCTCGAGCTTGGGCTCTTGGACTCAATGGCTCGGTGGGTGCAACGGCGTGCGTTGGCATTGCGACGAACGGCGTGTTGATGATGATGATGGATTAAGGGGTTGAGGCTACAGATTTTATGGCGGCGTCGGTGGCCCGAATGGCGGCAACAGCGATCAACGTAGGTGTTCGACGAAATGCCGGGGGCTCGACTGCGGCGACCAGGGATCGAGAGCGGAATGTGAAGGCTCGGGAGTCGTGCAAGGGCTCGGCCACAGCGTAGGGATCGCTGTGATGCTTGCAGAAGGGGAGGCCGGCGGTTGGTGGTCGAGGTGGCCAGCAGTGAGCTCGGGTGAGCCCGAAGGTGTTGGGAATGATGGTGGTTGGTCTCGGGGAGGTCCGGGGTGCAGGAAGTGGGGCGAGGGGGCTCGAGGGAGGTGGTCGGAGCTCTAGTGACGAGGAGACAGCGAGGGTGCTCGGGAAAGGAGGTGGGGGAGCTTAGGAAGGCGATGGGTTCTGGTGTGCAGGTGAGGGGTACGGCGCTAGAGGAGAGGGAGGTGGCTACGGCTCACGGGAGGAGGAAGGGAGTGCAGAGGTCGGTGGAGAGGTGGAGGAGACGAGGGGGATGGCCGGAAGCTCTTCGGCGATGGTGGAGTTAGGCTCGGCGAGGGATGTGCAGTGGAGGTGGTCGGTGGTGTGGGGAGCGGGAGAACGAGAGTGAGGGAGGAAGGACGAGACAATGGGGAGCTCGTCGGCGGCGAGGAGGCGTGCAGGGTTCGGAGCTCGACGGTGGGGTTCGGCTGTCGATGGGTATGCTCGGGTAGTGGAGAGAGGGAGAAGAAGAGGGTGTGTCGAGCTCAGTGGCGAGGAGGTAAGGATGGTGGTGACGTCGGCGGTGTAAAAAGTCGCCGGTGATGCAGTTGTCGTGGGTTGTGATGGAGGAGATTTTGAGAGGGAGAGAGATAGAGAGGTTGGAGGGAGAGAGAGTGAGAAAGAGGAGGGGCCGTTGAGGGGAGCGGGTCATAGGGGGAGTGCGCGCGCCGTGGGAGCAAGAGACGTGGTCGCGAGAAGCGGGGCATTGGCGAGGCAGGCGGCGACGTGGGGGCGACGTAGGGGCGCGCGGAGGAAAGAAGGAAAAAGGAGCGGGAAAAACGAATGAAGTGGGGAAGAGAAAGCGTGAAGCGGGTCCGGTCGGGCTTGGAGTGGCATGGACCGGGCTGGTGAGGGAATGGAAATTAATTAGAAAAAGGGAAAGGAGTGGGCCAGGCTCGGGATGGGTTGGGTTAGGAAATTTCGTGGGCGCGGGTAGAGGCTTGGCAGATTGGGCCGGGAAAAGAGAATTAGGGAAAAGGGAAATGAATAGGAAAAGGGGAGGGGTGTGATGGGCTAAGTTCTGGCAATTAGATGAAATGGGGAAAGAGGGATAGAGAAGTGGGCCTGGCTATGAGGGGTCATAAGAAAAGCAAAGAAAATGAAACTGGGGCTAGGATTTGGGAAAAGAGAGAGGGAAAATATATAAGGAAAAATAAAAAGGATTGGGAGTTTAAAATTCTTAAAATAATTTATAAATATAAATAAATAAATTTGTAAGTAACCCTTTTTATAAAAAAAATACGGATATTGGTGTATAAAGGAACTGGGTATTACATCATACCACCCTTACAAAAATTTCGTCCTCAAAATTTAAAATAACCGATAAGTTACAAAATAATCAGCGAAGAGCTACCACATCGAACACTAACACCTAGTGATTTACTTAAAACAGGTAGGTAAAATTGAAGGTCTATATATGTATAAAAACTAACGTAACTAATAGGCAGGTCTAAGTAAGTACAAGGCAGACTCAACTATAAGGGCAACTATATGTACCAGAGAATAAAAATGGCAATAACAAACAATAATATTCGAGGCATACTAGATAAAATCGAAACCCTAAATATATGCATACGTACGTATATCAAAATAGCGCAGCTAAGATAATAGCATCAGGCATAACCATTTACCATAGCAAACTAATATCTCAATGCCCGGGGAAATAAAGTAACAATAATAAAATAGTGAAGGATTTGTCGATACGCCGAAATAATTTAGAATAACTGTATCGATCAAACGATTTTAAAATAACTTAGAAACCCACGTGGTGAAACTAAGAGACATAGAGCAAGGTAAAATGCGCGATATATAGTTGTGCTATTGAAAATGTGAGGAATAGAAGAGCATTTAAAATGGGTAAAACGGAAGTAGTCAATAACACACATTTTGTAAACACAAGATAGTGGAAGCTGAATATCGAATGCGATGTCACGGAAGGTAATTATGGTAATAGGAGATAGTAAAAGTATATAGTGCTGGCCAGGGTAGGGATTACAATAGAGTATGGTCCATTCAAAAGATTGGGATGCGGTACTTTTTAATCTAAGCGGGGGTCAAAACAGCACAAGGTGCAGGGGTGGACAGTCAGGGATCTCAGGAGGAAAATAAATGTATAGGGAAAACAGTCAAGCATCATGTGAACCAAAAAAAATCAAAAGATTAGCGAACTCAGCAAATTTATTTCATTCCAGAAAATTCCGAAACAAGGCATCCACGACAAATAAAAGATGGCCCTAAACTATACATAAATTTGTTTGGCCAGAGAAGACAAAAGCTAAATCACGTCAGTCGCGGTTGTGGAGGTTCAGCAGGTTACGGTAGGCTCGGGCGCTCTGATAGGGGCGTCCATTCCCATATCGCCTCGCAGGGATCGCCACTGGAAGTTCATCTGCCATGGAGTCGTCTTCTTCTGGCCCTTCTTCCTCAGCTGGAGCTTCTTCATCGAGGTCTAATTCTACGTGATCCTCTTCTGCTGGATCTTCCTCCATGGGATTTTCCTCCGCTGGATTTCCTTCTATCGGGTCCTCCTCGCGATCTTCCTCTATCGGGTTCTCTTCGGGGTCCTTCTCATCGTCATCAGAGTCGCTGATTATGTCGACTTCTGGGGCTGCAAATCCTTCACCCTTGGAATCGCTGTTTCCGAAAATAACCTGTGGGCCATTGATCTCGTCATCTGATCTTACCAGCATGTAGTCCGAGGAAACGCACGACCATGTGTCCTCATCTAAAGGCGGACCTTCTCCAAGGTGGGCTATGACCTGAAAAGAGAGAGTCATGATTAGACAGTGGGACACATTAAGAAGATAACCAAGGATACGGTAGCATAGGGAGGATATGCTGTAGGCAAGGACTGAAAAATTAAAATTTAAAAAATGCTGATGCAATGAATAGTATAAATAAAGTGAGAAGCAAGAGAACGATACATACATCACAACTCAAAGTTTTATTGCATTCAACTAAAAGTTCAGCGGATAAGATCTCAAACGAAAAGAAAATATTTATAAAGGAGTGACAACATTTTTTTATTGAAAGTAGAAAACGCGATAACTCTTCTTGGATTTCTAGACCGCTGCAATCTCGTCACGCGAGTTGAATCCTGCGCTGGGTCTGTACTATTCCTCAAAGCTCGAACTACGAAATAACCATCACTTAGCAAAAGTGGAGAGTGTGGACGAACCGCCTCCTTGTAGCTCCTTCCTTTTAGGGCAACTATTGATAAAGTGTTCGCTGGATCCGCAAATCAGGCATTGCCCTTTGGCACGGCGACAATCCCTCTAAAGGTGTCCTGGTTTCTTGCAGTACCCACAACATTGGGTCTTCTGTTGCCTCTGTTGCTGGGAAACAAGTGGGCGCTTTATCTTCACCCCTTTTCCTCGTCTAACAGGGATCCCTTTACGATTGGAGACTTCCGCTGGTGCCTGAGTCACCTGCCTTCTCAATCCTTCAGCTAACAGGTCGTTTGTTCGCTCCTGGGCTTCCTTCAGACCTTGCAGTGCATTCAGAATCTCTACGGTCTGATTCTGGGGAGTGGAGATGGAAGAAGAGTCGTTGAAAGACATGGTCCTGAAACAACAATTTGAGGAAGATATAAGGCACAAGTTATAAGAATTGAAATACAATATGGATTAGGCAAGGAATCAAGAATATCGGGTGCGGTGAAATTCAAACAAGTGGAAATCAACTGTAGAACTCCAAGACACTCAAACAGAGTACAGTATTGTAACGATGCTGCAGTTCACAATTACAACCACGTAACTCTACTAAGTCACCCAAAACTCTAGCGGATGAATCAAAATGTATAGTAGAACACACTATGTGAATCAAGATTAAGGATAACAAGTTTACAATCTAGACCGAAGGATGTCTTAGATTGTCAAGCATTACACGGAAACTGCAATCCCAATCGAAGCATAACCTGGCTCTGATACCAACAAAACCATGTCACGCCCTGCTCCCCAAAATACGGAATACGAGGGGTTGAAAAGGCCAGCCATGCTCCTACGGTCGAGGAAATATCTCTCCGTAGTCATACTTCGGCTTCTAGCTTTACGTGGTAATCAGTAAACAATGCACAGGTAATGAGAAATGCAGTAACTAAATCAAAAGAACTAACCAGATAAAGATCAAGAGAGTATAGCTCTGGGTAACTGATCAAGATGTCCGCGATATCCTCGAGGTGCGTCAGGTCCTGGTCCAAGCTAGATCCACTTCTCACTCTGAGCATGCATACTCAGGTCGTCAGAGTGACACGATAGTAATATATGTGTAGGTACAAATGGTAACACGTGCAGTAATAATGAATATGTAACAGTAAATCAAAGGAGTAAAGACATGAATATGAAGTAGCCAATGTGGGTGTCTAATAGAGCAGGTAACTGTAAAGCAGTAGATAGTATGTCAGGTGTGTTGAATCAGTAAGCAATGCATGTCAATGTCATTATCCCTATCAGTCTCTAAGTCTCACTGTACAGGTCACTAAGCCTATCGTCAGTCTAAGTGTGAGAGTCAACCACTCGTGAGTATCCCCCACCCAAGGGTAGGACCCAAGGACAAGGGAACATGGGCCCGAGTCGCTCGCTAATAATCAGTGATATCCCTATATATCTCCATATGTGCCGGCATGGGACTCCCGAGATTCTGTTGAACTCACACTCAAACTACCCCACACCCCGTGGTCTACATCAAATGCCAACCATAAACTCAAATATCGGTCGGTCCATGACAAGTCTGCGCGAGAACTGGAGACAGGATCTCCATCAAGCATGTCCCGACTGATACCCAAGATAAATGGACATTGTTTGGTGCCTTACCTGTGACACCCATACAAGTGCTTTCATAATTGTCTCATACCAATTATAGTCACACTTATACACGTCCCACAGACGTCGACAATGCAATATATCAATAGGGTCCACTGATTGTGTACAAGTACGTGTCACTTTCACTTGTCCATTCATGCTTAAACACTAACGTACTTGCCACAATCAAATGCTAAAACCTAACATTGGGAAATGCACATAATCACTAGGTTACCAATGCAATAACATATATGTAATGTGATGAGAATACGATAATTCATGCATGATTAAGATGTCATAAGTCGGTGTCCTACCACTTGTATAATTTATCATAAATCATATATGCAAAATTTAGCAAAATAATGAAAAGGGGGTAAACAGTATGTTTAATTATCTAACCATAAAAATTGGTTTCACGTTAATCAGGTTTCGGGATCACTAGATATGGCCATTTCATTTTAAGCGTTCACTGCTGAAAATCCGGTTTCAGAATCGGAAGTCCGTTTCGTAATGCATTTTAATCCCAGTTGGGATCAGAATTTAGCAATACTACAGTTGAATGAAATATAGGGTTTTCAATAGGGTTTCCAACGCACTAGAAGGATTCTCAATCGCGTCTCTACGTCATAAGTTATGCACTGTTCAACGATAGGGTATCAGTTCTGTTTCAGTTTGGGACTGCTATACGTCCTGTTATTTTAACTTACAGTTTAAATAGTAAACGATGATAAAAAGGGGTGAAATCACTTGTGTTATTTATCTAACAGATTCATATTCAATAAAGTGTAGGGTTACGCAATATACAAGTTCAGGCAGCAAGGTAGTGAGCATTACGAGACAGAAAACAACAACCAGAGCTGCTCTGGACTGCAGTCCAGAGCCTCTCTCTGGACCAGTTCTCGTCATATTTTCAGCACATAAACAATTTAAAACCTCTATAGGGTTTCAGGTCGTCGAGTCAGCTTCGATTCAAGCCCTCGAACACATCATTTCAATGTGTACACAATTAATTATGATTTTAACAAATTGCAGACGCGGGAAATATTCAGTTTTAACGGGTGTACTTGGGGATGATCGTTTAAGCCAGTAACAGTCATGTTTTCCAGTCAAATTTCACCACAATGCTCATTGCCACATGGGCCAGCATATGCAATCGAGTTCCGTCAGTTTAATGGAATATTTTCGTTCGGGTTTTGCATCAAGCACTTGAGTCGTATAAGTTTTCACGAGTTATAAACACGGAACTAATAGGTTTTAGCAATGTAACAGTAATAACTAGCATGTAGCAAGTAGGGTACTTGCCTGGAGACGGCTAGGAGACGCACGGCAGCGGCAACGACACGAACGCGCGACGAACGGTACGGTTGGGGTTCGCGGCCTCGGCTCAAGCTTGGGCTCTTGGACTCGATGGCTCGGTGGGTGCGACGGCGTGCGTTGGCGTTGCGACGAACGGCGTGTTGATGATGATGACGGCTTAAGTGGTTGAGACCACAGATTTGATGGCGGCGTCGGTGTCCCGAATGGCGGCTACAGCGATCAACGTAGGTGTTCGACGAAATTCCGGGGGCTCAACCGCGGCGGCCAGGGATTGAGAGCGGAATGTGAAGGCTCGGGAGTCGTGCAGGGGCTCGGCCACAGCGTAGGGGTCGCCGTGATGCTTGCAGAAGGGGAGGCCGGCGGTTGGTGGTCGAGGTGGCCGGCAGTGAGCTCGGGTGAGCCCGGAGGTGTTGAGAATGATGGTGGTTGGTCCCGGGGAGGTCCGGGGTGCAGGAAGTGGGGCGAGGGAGCTCGAGGGAGGTGGTCGGAGCTCCGGTGACGAGGGGACAGTGAGGGTGCTCGGGAAAGGAGGTAGGGGAGCTTGGGAAGGCGATGGGTTCTGGTGTGCAGGTGAGGGGTACGGCGCTGGAGGAGAGGGAGGTGGCTACGGCTCACGGGAGGAGGAAGGGAGTGCATTGGTCGGTGGAGAGGTGGAGGAGACGAGGGGGATGGCCGGAGGCTCTTCGGCGATGGTGGAGTTGGGCTCGGCGAGGGATGTGCAGTGGAGGTGGTCGGTGGTGTGGGAGCGGGAGAACAAGAGTGTGGGAGGAAGGACGATACAATGGGGAGCTCGTCGGCGGCGAGGAGGCGTGCAGGGTTCGGAGCTCGACGGTGGGGTTCGGCTGTCGATGGGTGTGCTCGGGTAGTGGAGAGAGGGAGAGGAAGAGGGTGTGTCGAGCTCAGTGGCGAGGTAGTAAGGATGGTGGTGACGTCGGCGGTGTGAAAAGTCGCCGGTAGTGCAGTTGTCGTGGGTTGTGATGGAGGAGATTTTGAGAGGAAGAGAGATAAAGAAGTTGGAGGGAGAGAGAGTGAGAAGGAGGAGGGGCCGTTGAGGGGAGTGGGTCGTAAGGGGAGTGCGCGCGCCGTGGACGCGAGAGACGTGGTCGCGAGAAGCGGGGCGTTGGCGAGACGGGCGGCGACGTGGAGGCGACGTGGGGGCGCGCGGAGGAAAGAAGGAAAAAGGAGCGGGAAAAACGAATGAAGTGGGGAAGAGAAAGCGTGAGGCAGGTCGGGTCGGGCTTGGATTGGCATAGGCCGGGCTGGTGAGGGAAAGGAAATTAATTGGAAAAGGGGAAAGGAGTGGGTCGGGCTCGGGATGGGTTGGGTTAGGAAATTTCGTGGGCGCGGGTAGGGGCTTGGCAGATTGGGCCGGGAAAAGGGAATTAGGGAAAAGGGAAATGAATGGGAAAAAGGGAGAGGTGTGATGGGCTAAGTTCTGGGAATTAGATGAAATGGGGAAAGAGGGATAGAGAAGTGGGCCGGGCTGAGAAGGGTCATAGGAAAAGCAAAGAAAATGAAACTAGGGTTAGGGTTTGGGAAAAGAGAGATGGAAAATATATAAGGAAAAATAAAAAGGATTGGGAGTTTAAAATTCTTAAAATAATTTATAAATATAAATAAATAAATTTGTATGTATTCTTTTTTATAAAAAAAAAAATACGGATATTGGTGTATAAAGGAACTGGGTATTACAATTCTCGTTAGCTTCTGGTCCGCAAAGGAGGATGACCAGAGAAGAAGTTACCAAGTCACTTGAGACGACAATGCAGATCATAGATAGCTTGAAACCTCAAGAGAAGCAAATACCAGATGTAAGTTTAATAATCCTTGGTTTCAATATATTTTTCATATAATTATTAGAAATGTGAACTAATAGTTGTCTATTGATAACATTATAGTACCTGCTCGATTTCAATGACTTTCTGGACGATGGCGGCGGTGTCGGTAAAAAATAAGCTCAAGATGGAGATATTCAAATCACTCCTTTTCGTACTTTTTAAAAGTTTTTTTGACAAATAAGTTTTAAAAAGTTGTAAAATACTTTTAAACGAATGACATGTTAATTATATTTCGTATTGGATTCTCGGATTCTATAATTTCGTGAAGCTGTATTAAGTAATGAACTTTATTTCAATATCGTATCGTATCGTATCAGATTTGTGTTTATTATCTAATTTCTGTGTTATGAATTGATAATGGAATTGATTGATTTTGTATGCCGCACGACTGCGATTATTGTGATGTGTATTGGTTGTTTGTTGATTATGATTTCAGTAAATGAATTGAATTTGTATCATCGAATTAAACCTAAAAACCTGCTCACTGTTTTTTTTCTCGGTATCACACTTATTTCGTCGAGTAATATCCGACGAAATAACTTATTCTGTCGGAAATTCTCTGACGAAAGAAGTCTTGTATAGGAAATTAATCCCAGTTTTGCCAACTTTATTCCGTCGGATGTAAACCGATGGAATAGTCTACCCGACGAAATATATTATGCACCCGACGGAATAATCTATTACGTCGACATTTATTCCGTCGGATATCACCCGATGGAATAAAGTTATTCCGTCGGGCTCTTCCAGCCGGAATAAAGGGGTGTTTGTAGTGTGAAAGTTAAAACCCATCTTTCCATTTTCATCTCAGTATAACACATGTCTACAAATTTCTCACGATTTCTGAAAAATAAAACCACAAAGTTCTATGTACCATAAAGTCACCGCAAATATTTAAAAATCTGGTTAAATCTGGAGTAAACCGGACCGGAGTGTCCGGTAGGATGCACCCTATAGAAAAGCATATATGGCATGATTCCATAAGAATTTTCATAGTGATTTTGCACTTGAGCTCTTCCTCCTTTTCATTAGATTTTGCTCTTAAATGCAAAAACATTATGCAAATTCCAATGAAATAATGCCACATATACTCCGTTATAGGATACACGGATTCTGCAGACCCCTTTTATCCTTAAATCTAAGTTTTTGTTGCTCAAGTGCATCACAGGGGCAAAAATTAAAATAATCTAATATAAGCGGCTCATTACAATAAAGCACTAAACAGCTTTAGTCAAATCGCTATCTATAGCGCGTGCTCGCTCATCCTTGGCAGCAACAGCTATCATTTATCTATCTATTCATTTGGGACCTCATATATATATATATATATATATATATATAAAGTTTAAGTATGTGAACAAAAATATATCCCACAAGGACCATAACCATGCCGAAATGCGCATGAAAAAATGCGCGCAAGTTGATGAATGAGAGAGAATTAAACTACAGCTTCTCTCTTTCTCACTCCTTTGACAAATTCAAAAGTCAAAGAGAGGGAAAAAAAAGTTAGAAAAAACTCAGTCCCCATTGCGGCATTGCCCACTCTCCCCACCACTGTAGCTCTATAGCCATTTAGCCCACCACCAAACTCTACCATAGAATAATACATGTATATAACTAGTGCCTTCTCTTTATATCCAAGATCCAATCCACTTCAAAATTTAACAAAAGTCAGCGCCTTGTTCGTCTTCATCTTCAACATCAATGGAGGATTTCGGCAACGACTGGGATCTGAATGCGGTGGTTAGAGGCTATAGCACAACCGCGAGCGACTCTTTAGACCCATTTCATTCTTATTCTGCTTGTTTCATCGACCACGGCGATATATCGTTTGGAGGAGGAGATGACGATAAGTCGATGTTTCCTGACAGTGCCATTGATGATCTTGAGGAGCTTTGCAGGCCTTTCTTCTTGAAACCCCGGCATCTGCCTCAAGAGACGAAGCAAGAACAGGCTCATCGTCCCAAACGAAAGTAAGCAAGCTGCTATTGGATGCTTCTTCCCTCTTTGATTAGAAATTTCAATTTTTGACGGTTGTGAACTATCGAAATTGCCAGGAAGAATCAGCAGAAGAAGGTGGTGTGCGAGGTTCCGGCTGCTGATGCGTCTTCTTCAGATATGTGGGCGTGGCGAAAGTACGGGCAAAAACCCATCAAGGGTTCACCTTACCCTCGGTATGCCCGTGTCTCTCATAGCTTTTAAGTTGAATTGGCATCCTAGATATAGAAAATTTAACAAAATCAATTAATATGCACTTTATAAATATGTCAAATATTGAACTAACACGACACAAAAAGGAACAACAAAACTGGCGAAATTAAAGGGTCGAACTAAAACAACAGATTTCCAGGATAAAAAAAAACTTGTTTCTAGCGCCAAGTTTTCTTGTGTCATGATTTTTTTGATAGTAAAATGCAACATGTGAGTATCAACTCTAGTGAACCCAAGGAAATAAAGTTCATAAGTATCTATATATCTATTATAATCATTATGATTCTGCGAGTTAGTTTGTAATTCGCAGTTCTAGTTACTCGATTTTTCTACACTACAGTACACTTTAGAGTTCTCTAATTTTCCCTCTTACATTGGAATTAAGATAGCTCAAGCCAAATGCAATTATGCATCTCTTTCTTAAAACCAAACAAAAAGTCTAAATTAATTTTCCTTGGTAAATTTTGAAGTTTTTCCAAGTTGTGCTATACTGTCAAACAGTTTCAATATCTTCTTCGAGTTTACCTCACTTGTTGTATTGTGTCGCTAAGATTTTTGTTTTGGCCCTTTTGGGATCAATGCAGTGGATATTATAGATGCAGCAGCTTGAAAGGATGCTTGGCCAGGAAACAAGTTGAACGCAGCCAAAACGACCCAAAAATGCTCATCATTACCTATACTGGTGAGCACAACCACCCCGTCCCCACTCACCGCAACTCTCTAGCTGGAAGTACACGAAACAAGTTCCCTCCTCCACAACCCAATCAAAATTTTCATTCCAATAACAAAATGTCGTCTCCATTATCTACCTTGACCATGACGAGCCTTTCCCCTACAACTTCACTTACGGCTTCAATGGACGATGAGCTACTTAAGCCCAGGGATGAACAACGAGAAGAGGAAGATAAAGTCTTTAAGGATTTGGAGATGTTTGGTGGTGACATTGACGATGATGATTTTGTGAATAAGTTCTTCTCTAGCTTATGGAAGATTGAGAACAGTGACAGCGTTGAGGGGAGATAACATGGAGTTTTGCTTCTCTTTTTTCCGTTTTCTTTGTAGCCTTTAATTTTAACTTATCATAGCATATTTCTTTTGTGTTATAACAATGTATAAAGAAAAGAGATAAGGCGGAACAAGAGAGAAACACGGCAAATGAATTAGCAAGATTCATGCTAGCTATTCTTGTGATGTTTATGAACAGTCTTTGAGCTTGGAGGCTAGATCCTTAAAATCCAAGACAGCATCGTCTCAAGACTAGAAAATTACTGTAAGATTAATCAAGGCTATGTAGGGGCAGCAATGCATCATTACATATACTTGAAACCAACCCTATTATCTAGATTGAGCAATCGGTGGAACTGTAATCCTAAGATGTTTTTGAGCACTAAGAATATATCAGAACTCAACAGTAAATTGGGGGTGACGTAAATAATGTACTAAGGGATGAACCAACTTACGAATTGCAAGCGCAATCTGTGAAAGCACATTAAGTAGTTTCATTAAAATCTTAAAGCTATATGATTCCAGACATCAAGGTTAAATTTACAGAAAGTGAACTGCTGAAAAATCTGCTGCAGATAAAGTAAATTTTCTGTGCACTCCTGGAATTTAGATACAAGATGAATGTGGCTATATAGAGTAAACTTGAAAAGGGTCACCGTTGTGAGACTGGTCATTGAAGACATATAATTGTTGTCCCCCAACTCGACTCAACAAGCTTAAGCTTTTGGCGAAGTGATTATTTATTACAATCATAAAAC
The DNA here is from genome assembly GCA_030015575.1 of Agapanthus africanus. Taxonomy (NCBI): domain Eukaryota; kingdom Viridiplantae; phylum Streptophyta; class Magnoliopsida; order Asparagales; family Amaryllidaceae; genus Agapanthus; species Agapanthus africanus. Next base: position 164,275,880 of record CM057348.1, read on the forward strand.
AAATATGATTAACTTTCCTTGTAAAATATACATGGCGATCGTTGGAGAAGTCTTGTTCAGAAACATCCCAACATCAGGATTAACCTACTAAAATCTAATATGTGACCCCAGAAAGGGAATGAATACTACAGCAAAATGGACGTCGGAGATACAAATTAATAAATGCATGTTGTTCTCATGAAAGAACACTAACAGACGATGTACATCGTAACATGGAGATGCCCTCTGGTAAAATAAGGAGAACATATTGAATATCTCGTATGCTATACAATGGTCCAAAAATATAAATACTCTCCCACGAAGAAAGGCCATACCAAAAGATAGGAAACTTATATTAGGATGTGTGAATTGGAAGTCCGAACTACTTCATCATGCATGGTATCGGCATCAGCATCGCCATGGTGATGTCATGCCGATGTCTTTCTAAAGCGAACAAGGCACATACAACTTGCATCCATAATGGGAGGAAAAATTTCTTTTCCCCACACCGTCCATATTGATGATAAGGCTAGTTGATCACTTCGCTGTAGTTGGCAGGACCACTTTGACATTATGAGGATCCTGACACGCTCTTCTTGATTTGGTACCATGGCTTGGAAAGAAAGTTATATATACATAGACTAGTAGGGATGAAACTATTAGATGATTAACCAAATCACACGTAACAAGGTCATGGAAATTATTATTATGAAACATGTTGGCTATTATGAGTAAATGATCGGCAAACGATTTTATTTATTAATCAAAAGATATGGGCATTCATTAAATTATTTAGCATAAACATTTGAGCACATTATATACAATGAATGTTAAGGTCATCAAGGAAAGAACGAAAATAGGTTTCCATAATTCATAAAAAGTTAGATAACTAGTTACAAATGGTGCATGTCCTGACAGAATCTCAATGGTATCTAAATAAAGTTAATGAAAAATTCATACCAATTTCGCAAATGCTCAATCCTATGTGATCACTCGGTTTATCCTTCATAGAGTTGTCCTTCACTCCTAGCCCGATCATCTACCACTGTGCTGCTTCATATGCGGAGCTCTAGCATTGCAAAGGTCTATAATATCATTTGCTCATGTACCAATCGTTCCATTGACCACTGATTATATTGTGAGCAACGACTCTCCTTTCTCTAATAAGAATTTATCTGGTCTTCTTCAATTGTAGTGTCTAGCAATCCTGAAGGTTCCTTCTTCAGAATCCATGACTAACCTCTTCACTTTGATTGTGCCTTTTCAATTGTGAAAACTGCTCAAGTATTGCTTCTTCCCCTGAACAAAACACTTCAGTCTCTCTATCTCACCAATGGCTGATAACCACTCTGTAAGAATTTCCATAGTAATATAATCAGGATCAACCCCCTCTTCTTTCATTCTATCCATAAGCTCAAACGCTTCATCTGACATTTTCTTCTCATGAAGTCCTTTAAGCATAGCATTATATGTAGTAACATTCGCAGGAACTCCCTTGTTCCTCATCTCAGCCATAAGACCCATCGCATCATCGATTTCTTTCTCCTTGCACAAGGCATCGATTAAAATGTTATATATAACGGTATTTGGAGCCAACTTATTTTTATCCATACTCTTGAAGAACCTCATGGCATCTTCAAATTTACCGGCTTTACAATATCCATGGATCAAAGCACCATAAGTTACCACAGAAGGCCGAAACCCTTTATTAACCATCTTGCTTAAAAGCTCAGTCGCCGTTGAAAAATCCCCATTCTTGCATGAAGCAGCAATCATTGTGTTATAGGTGAACACATCGGGCTTAAGCCCGCTCTCCTCCATCTCTCTAAACATGCTCCAAGCCTTATCGAGCTTCTTCCTCTTGCAAAACCCGCTAATCAAAATGTTGCAGCTCTTCGTGTCAAGCTTGAATCCGCTTTTTCTCATGTCAGATGCAACTGAGCAAGCCATTTCCAACTTACCCACTTGAGCCAACCCTGATATCATAGTAAAGTACAAAATAGCATCCAGAGATTGCCCTTCCCGTATCATTTCGTCATACAATTCCATAGCCATAGCCACATTGTTTGCGTGAAGGAAACCCCCGATAAGATTACCGTATGTAACCGCGTTACCTTTTACACCGACCCAAGCATTTCTCTTCCGACGAAAGAAATCGAGCGCTCTACCAATCTTTCCACCTCTACACAAGCCCGAGACCAGAGTGTTCAAAGTGACCACATTTGGAACAATTCCTTCTTGTTCCATTCGACCCAAAACCCCATTCGCCCTATCGAATTCCCCCATCTTGGAAAACCCATCAATCAAACAATTGAAAGTAACAACATTCGGCCTTACGACGCCCATCCCATCCAAAACACCGAAAGCCTCATCGACTCTCCCAGCCTTACACAACCCGTCGATAATCGTGTTAAACACCACAACATCCTTGTCGGCCATTTCATCAAACACCTTAAGCGCCTCACCGATCCTTCCAAATTTACATAGATGGTTGATGAGGATCCCATAGGTGACGGCGTTAGGCACAATGCCCATCTCCTTCATCTCGGTGAACATCAGATTCATCCTCGTGAAGTCCCGGTCGCGAGCGAGAGCGGCCAGGACGGCATTGCAATGAGCCGTTCCGACGATGCTGCTGGTGCTGGTGCTAGAGTTTTTAACGGCGTGGAAGAAATCCCAGGATTTGGAGGAGCCCGCGAAGCGAGAGAGCTTGTTGAGGAGTTGGGTGAGGTGATGGGGGTCTGAAGGGAGATGGCCGAGATCGGGGAGGGTGAAGAGGAGGGAGAGGGATTGGGGAGTGAAGGGGAGGTTGGGGTTGGAGAGGGAGAGGAAGAGAGAGGAGGAGAGAGAGGGGTTGAGGACGAGGAGAGAGGGGGAGGTGGTGAGGAGAGCGAAAGCTTGGGATTGGTGGGTGGGGTTGGGGGAGCGGAGGAGGGATTCGATTTGGTGGTGGTCGGAGGCGGTGGTAGAGGCGGCGGTTGCAGCGGCGGTTGCAGCGGCGGCGGAGGTGGACAGGCGGCTGTGGAGGAGGGGAGGGACGATTCTCTGCTTTGTGCCTCGCATCGTTGCCAAGCAATTGCACCACTTAGGGCTGCTCAGGGGTTTTCTCCGTCTGTGTGGGTGTTTTTTTAGTATATTGTCAAAACGCTCCGGGCCTGTTTCAAACTTGTGTAAAATCCCCTGGGTTTATTGATCTTGTTAAATAACTGCCTGGCCCAATCAAAACCTAGTTGCCTAAAATATCTAAGCAGTTTCATGTGATATCTTAGCAGTTGTCTATAATATCTAAACAGTTGCAGTTGTCTATAATATCTAAGCAATTGCTGTAATATCCAAGCATTTGAGAGAATACAAGACTTAAATTAAATACACCCAAGTGGTTTTTTTCACAAAGAGATTTTGAATAGTAGGCCCTTTCTAACAATTTTGAAAAAGGAAAATTGTTTCGAACCCAATTTGGAGAAGCGGTTTATTTTTATACCCAAAATGTTTCAAAATCGTCAAAACACCTAAAACATGCTATTAAAATGCTTTAAAACCAAATCGCTGTATATTCTAATTTGTATAAGTAATTATGTATAAATTACCAAAATACCATCTTAAGATTCTAAATAAATATTAGAATGTGGGATCGATTACATATCTGAAAATTACATAAGAATATTTCCTGATCTTTCTGTTGGATATGTATGCCCTAGAGGCCTGACCATGTATAGGATGCTAAGAATATGTATGTACAGGACAATCTTGCTCAGTTATATAATATATTATTTGAGTTGTTTTTATCCGAACATGTGTATATGTTTTTTCTTACTGCTATGTATTGCTTATACATATTGATAAAAACTCATTACAGTAGTATAGCATTTTGGTTTGTGTTTATCTCAACACGTGCATATGTTATACTCAATATCACATATAGCGGATACATGTTGATAAAGCCCGTAGGATTTTGCTTGACTACTAGCGTTATGATGGCGATCATACTTGTGGGAGCTGGGCAGTCCATAAGCACATCCTTAAAGGTCCCAAGTCGTAGGAGTATCAAGATCGGGTATCGATATTCCAGAGTAGACTTGTGTATATGTTTCTAGACCCCGACGAGAGACAGTGGTTGGTCCTACGGCCATTGGTGTGATCACCTAAGATTATATACAGGTGCTCACTGAGAGTGAGTGCACTGGACGAACTCGACGAGAACTTCTAGATGATATTATATCTATCGTCAAATAGCGGTTCTCAGGTGACATGAGTACAGGTCAGTCTTTAGACCTGAAATCATCATTTGTCCCGTGTGAGTTCTCACTGTGCTTTGATCAATACCCTACCACGGCTCTATAGAGTTGTGCAAACATGTTTTTATTGGGTACAGTCCCGAGCCACATGGAGACAGTGAGTGATTGTCAGGGATTCGTCTCTCCCGGTATTGAGAGTCGATATCGTACTGTGTCTGGTTGGCCAGAACCATAAGACCTTGGCCAAGACGGTTGAGATTTACTGATAATTAGATCAGTAGTTTCTTGGATCGGTCTTGAGCCAAATCGACACGACTTATCAGGTTATTAGGCGTCCGACGTTTACTACCCCCTAGACCCGGTATGCGATCATCTTGTTGGGATTCCTTAGCACCCTACTGGGTTTTCACAGCAACTACCATACCAAATTTAAAAATTCTAAGGTGCTAATCAATCCTAAGTTAGAATCAAGCTAGAGTAAATAGACAAAACCAAACATGTAATCAACCATTACAAGTAGTGAATGAGAAATACAACCTTTGTAGACCAGTCCTTCACTTCTAAAGCTCCATGTAGTAGTCCCTTTGCTGCGAGTGAAGATCTCTCAAACTCTAGTATGGGTTCCCTTGGAGAAATGAACAAGCTTGCTCGAAGTCTTCGAGGCCGAAATGATCTACGTCGAGGAGACTCAAACCCAAGCTATCTCTTCACTTGGTGATGAACTTTATGAAGAGAACACCCTAAACTAAATGGCAAGTAGTAGAGGATGATGAAGTAGGAAGTGGGCTCACTTCAGATTTTATTTTCTCACAATATTTTATCACTTCTTCAAACCCTAGAAGGCTTTGGAGATGAAGAAGAAGATGAAGCAAATGAAGAATGAATGAATGTTATGTGTAACCATTGGTGAGTTAGTATCATATACTAACCATTGTAGAGACATAACCTAGTTTAAAATAACGGTTTGGTTAATAAATATCTTAAGTGAGACAATAGTGGACAAAGTCAAACATCTACAAGCTTCCACTTATGACAATTATCCAACTAATTTTGAATTACATAAAATAAATAATAACCTAAACATCATCTTAAGTATGGTGTAAGTCTCATACACCCATGACTCGTGTATCATCTAGCATGATACAAAATCATATGCACAAATATATATCACATATATATTTAATGCACACTCAAGTGAGAAAAAGATATCTTAAGTGAGCTAATACTAGTTAATGTAAATTAATATATCAAATATATAATTATACATTAGATTATCAAATCAACACTTGATTTAACAATCCGGCTATATCACATATAACCGACTAATATCATATGTATCAATTTATCGAATCAACACTTGATTCGATAACCTGGCTATATCGCATATAACCGACCGATGACACAAATCGCAAGAATAGAATACTGTATCATATACGCGTATTAATTTCTGTCCCGCACATATCTCATATATGCTCCTACTTCATTTCGCTTGAGCCAGGAAATCTATGTGTAATACTCTAATGACTCATCAATACGCCGGCAGTGGGTGATGATCATATCAAACACCCACAAGCCGCAAGAGGTGTGCTAAACGTAACAGCCACCCGGGTATTGAGCAATCAGAAGATCAACAAGAAAGCCTGCTCATACTCCTGCGAATCCAATCAGTAACACTACCGCACAGTCCGGCCTGTTTGTCTGATATGTCGCATATCTCGCATAGGGGTGGTAAATGTCAGACCCCAATAGTTTGATAAGTCATGCCGATGTAAAGTCTATAACGGATGTGAAACTACTGATAACACTTACCAGTAAATCACATCTACCCTGACCAGGGATTTCAGTTATGACCAATCGAGCATAGCGCAACATCAACTCCCAATACCGGGAGAGACGAATCCCCTCCTATCGCTCATTGCCTCCATATGACTCGGGACTGTACCCAAAAAACCACCTGTTTGCATGACTTGGTAGAGCCGTGGTAGGGTGGAAATCAAAGCACAGTGGAAGACATACAAGACTCCATGACGATCTCGGGTCGACAGACTAACCTGTACCAGTGTCACCATAGAATTGCTATCTGACGTGAGGTATAATACCATCTAGGAGTTCTCGACGAGTCCGTTCAGTGTACCCAGTCTCCACTGAGCACCCATATACCATCTCTGAGGTCAAACACCAATGGATATGGGATCATCCATCGCCCATCTCATGGGTCGAGAAGATATATGCTAGTCTACTCTGGAATATCGATGCCCCATCTCGATATTCCCACGACTAGGAACATTGAAGGATGAACTCATGGACTACCCAGGCCCCATTAGTATGATCTACATTATTATCCTGGTAGTCAAGTACACATCTTAAGGGCTTTATCAACATGTAACAGAGAGATAATAAGTATACATGTTAAGATAAAGAGCAGCCAGATAGCGTACTATCATGTCGAGCAAGAAAGTCCTCCCTATATATGTCCTAGTATCCACTATAATATACATCTCATGTACAATAATGGCCTTTAGGGCATACATATAACTAACAATCTCCCACTTGCACTAAGGCCAGTTGTTGCAGTATAGCATACCCAACGTCCTATAAAAGTCTCTTGCAGGAAAGGCCTTAGTGAGTCGATCCGCCGTGTTAACCTCTGAGTCTACTCTCCTAACCTCGATCTCTTGGAGATCAACCATCTCCATGATCAGGTGATACTGCCTTAGAATATGTCTGGGTCACTGATGGGACCAGGTTTCCTAGGCCAAAGCCACACCTCCATTGTCACACAATGGTAGAAACCTAGTTCATCTCATGAACATATATACACCCAGACTGCCTCTTTGGTAGTATCTTTGATAGCGATGTATCCAGCCTTTATCGTCTAGTTTGCCCCGGTATCTAGCTTGGAACTCTTCCAACATACCGTCCCTCCACTGAGGATAAAAACAAAGCCTGTGACTGTCTGACAGTCGACCTTACCACCCTGGAAACTATCCAGTGATTCTCCCCAGGATCGATTGATACCATCTCAATACACTTGGTGAGAATCCTAACATTCACTTAGATCTATCTAATAGATCCAAAACCCAGGATTTAGGAGGTATCACCTAGATCCTCTATGGAGAATCAATGTGATAAGAGGAGATTGACCGAGTGTAGCATAGGAAACTCCTTTCCTATCAAGAGTATGGCATCCACGTACAATACGAGGAAGACCACCTTACTCTCTACTCTCTTTTTGTATATACAAGGTTCATCTTCCATTTTGATGGAGTCAAACGTTTTGACTACCACATCAAAACAGATGTTCCAACTCCGCGATACCTGCTTTAACGCATAAAGCAACTTGCACACGTTTCCGCTGCTCCCACTGTCTACGAAGCCCTCTGGCTGTGTACTTATAGACGCTTTTTTCTAAATCAGTATTCAGAAAAGCAGTCACGACACCTAACCGCCAGATATCGTAGTCATGGTATGTAGCAATGGCAAGTAGGATCTGGATGGACTTAAGCATAGGTACCGGAGAAAAGTTTTCATCAAAAACCACACCTGGTTAATTGTGAAAACCTCTTACAACAAGTCTAGATTTGAAAGTCTCAACTTTTCCATGTACACCAAGTAATCTTCTCAAGATATACTTACTCCTGATGGGGATTTAACCCTTCAGATAAAGCAACCAAAGTCCATACTTTGTTGGTGTATATAGATTCCATCTCAGATCACTTAGCATCCAGCCATTCTCACAGAGTCCTCACTCCTGATGGCCTGCTCGAAACTAGTTGGGTCATCATCTCATGATGCAATCCTCGCTCCCACTGTCATCGAGAAAACCGAAGTATCTCTCAAGTGGATGAGGAACCCTACCAGATCGGCGGAGAGGCTGAGGTTTGTCGGGAACTATTGAATCCTCCGGTTCTACCAAATCATCGGCAGTAGTTTGTATAGCTGGAACTTCTTCCAGTTCTATAGAACTGACCTTGTCTCGAGCTTGTCCGGATTTTGCTTTTAGATATAGGCCGGACAACCCAAATCTTAACTTGCTTAAGAGATGGGCTCTTCCCATACCATATCTCATATGGAGTGGTAGGCACTGATTTGGTTGGAACCCAATTCAATAGGTATGCAGCTTCCTCAAGTGCATAACTCCCTAAAAGGAAACAGGTAACTCAGTAGTACTCATCATAGAGCGCACCATATCTAATAGGGTGCTATTGCCCCGCTCTGATACATCGTTGTGCTGTGGTGTATACGGAGGAGTAATGCAGAGAGAGAATCTCATTCTCCATTAGAATAGTCCAAGAATTCCATGCACAAGTATTCTCCTCCCTGATCACATCAAAGGACTTAAATACTTTTACTCATTTTGGTTCTCGACTTCTGACTTACATTCATTGAATTTCTCAAAAACTTCAGACTTGTATTTCAACAGGAACATGTGTCTGAATCTTGAGAGATCATCAGTGAATGTAAGGAAGTACAAAAAACCAGTCTTGGCATGTATAGACAGGGGACTATATACATCTCTATGTATTAGTCCCAAGGGTTCACTAACCCTTTCTCTATTTCAAGTAAACGGAGCTATGGTCATCTTATCTTTGTAACATGACTGGCAAGTTTCACAAGATGTAAATTCAAACTGATTTAAATACGCATCTTAATGTAACTTAGCTAGTCGGGTCATATTGATATGACCTAGTCTACAATGCCACAAGTAGGATTCATTCATTTCTGAACTCTTCCTCTTGTGTGTGTTCGTTACGTTAAGAACTGTGGTTTGATTTAGAACGTATATGTCATTAGATAACGCGCCCGGACTGATCAACACTTGATATAGGAAATGTTCAAAACATTATCCAACAATACAAAATTATATCCTTCTTTAGTAAATAAAGAGACTGATATAATGTTGCATATCAGGTTCGGTATCTAATAACATTCGTTCAGAATCAATGTATTTGTTAATACAAGGTGATATTTGCCAACTGATTTGGCTGTAACAATTGCACCAATCTCTATACTTATAGACATATCACCCTATTCTCAGTTCTCTACTTTTCTGTAGACCATATAACAGATTACATATGCGGGATCCTGATCCGGTATCAAATACCCAGGACGTAGAGGATACTGAGAAACAGTTCTCTGTAACGAACACACTCGAAGAAGATGCATCTAACATGCACTTTCTTCGTTTGGGCGGTATGGGAATCCTGGTATTCCCCTATTTCCTGCTCGGTCTTATAACAATTATAAGGTGGAGCGGGACCAACGTTCACCAGCTCAGTATAATAAGCAGGTTCGGTCAATACATCCATATTATTATCTTGATTAAGGCGTGACATGGTCGCTACCTGGACAGAGAGAGAAGAAAACACTTTGCGTGCGCTCTTGCAAGATTAGATTGCTTATATATATTTTATCTAATCAGGATGGCTCCCACTGTTTTTATCAAATCTTCCTTCAAACCTTAAAAGAAAAGACTAGCCGGGATTAATTACACCCTACAAGTTCGCCAATTTTTCAACCAGACCAGTGCCGATACTTTGGGGGAGGTTCCCCGTGCTTTCGCATGGACCTAATTAAAATAAATCTCATTTTCCCATGGGCGTAACCCCGTTGACACCTTTCTAGACACCTACTTGATCGGCTAATTGTAAAATGCAAAACTCTCTAAGGAGTAACAATTACTCGCAGTGGGTATCGGGATCCAACTATCTCATAGAAGGTATACAATCTCATTGCAAATTTCAACACTTGAAACTCTCGATAAAGGTTTTTACCCCTAGCACTTATGACCTTGGCTATGGTCAACAAATCATAAGCACTAGTCAAGTTCTGCCCATCATTTCGTGATTAATTAGACCCACCCACATGACCCTTGGTTAAGATCAACAAAGTCACATGACTTTCTTGATTAATCGCATCATATGCTGTATAGAAAGACATCACTTAGCTACCGTACACTACGTCTCGGCTATGGTCGACAAACGCAACACGCATACTAAGTACTCTACTTCCTAAAATGACGGAGGGTTGCGGATGGTTTTTAAGAAAACTCTTAACGCTTTGAACTTGATATCATTGCAGAATCAAATGATTTAAAATAGAGTGTTTTTGAGGCTTTTGCTAGTTTCGCTAAAGAGATCACTCCCGGTGAAGGGATCTCGCCTCTTTCCTCGTCGAATGATATGCAGGATATTCACAATATCACTATGCAAAGCAAGAACCAGAAAAGCAATCAAAAGACAAAACCGAGGGTTGTAGCATCTGCTAGTTATTGCTAAAGAGGTCACTCCCGGTAAAGGGATCTCGGCTCTTTCCTCATCGAATAAGATGCAGGATATTCTACAAGGAATACCGCTATGCAAAGCAACAACTAGAGCTACCAATTTTTGAAAATTCGATTCCACAACATCTTTAGGTTTATTTTCTTTCATTAATCACATTAATGAATGTCCCATCATTTAAATTACCCAAACATCACAGATAAATACAATGTACGCTTATGCCATCCACATTCGCCACGAAGTCCTGTCATGCACCGTTAGGTTAGGTAATTAACGGCAGGGCAGGACAGGGCTAGCACGGGTGAAAAATATAAGCAACGTCTATAATATATCATATATATTATAATGTATCCATCTCAGAATATAAAGTGATCACATCACAGAATATCAGCAGCAGAAGACAACATATGAAATATTGGATATACTAGAATTTCCGGGTCTTAATTTAAGCCTGTATAAAACATGGATTCCACGTTCGTGATGTATAGCCAAACCCACATCCCTAGACCCCTACAAGAGCGGCAAGAAACCCTACAAATTCTAGAGTTAGGAGACTTGGACTCGACTCCTCGAGATGGTCTCCCACTGGACTCTAGAACCCGGTTACTTATGCTCCCCTCCTTAGGTCTATCCTAATGCGGAAAAGTAAATAATATACATCAACGGTGACATCTTCCTCAACCCGGAAGTGCCCCAATAAAAGAATATTACATACAAGTTTTTTACATGAATGAAAATGAAAAACTCTCATCTTACATAAAAAACCCCGGCTATTCAAACATGATGATCCAATATAACATATCACAGCAACACATAATATCGCATGTCATCAACGTAAGTAAATATGTATCGCAATTGTCGTTGACGTATAGCAACGAAACCGGCAATACACCACATATTACACTTACGGTAGCAGAAAAGAAAGTGAAAACTACAACAATTGGAATCCGCAATCTTCTTAGACATCATAAAACCGAAATATCTCATATTCCAGATTTCATGCCTAATATTATGAATTCCTTAGACATCGCATGCCTAACAATTATAAACCCCGCATTTTAGTCTCGATATTGAAAGCACTTTTCAATAACAACTCGGGAAATTCAATAAGATTCCAGACATCCTGATCGAATGCTCGTCGGAAACTTTAGTAGACGGCCGCACCCCCGATGCCTTCGACGAAGTGCACTTAGGTAGAACAACGCGGCCGCGAGCACCCGGACGGATGCTTTTGGCAACGGAGTTCTCCTACAGTCACTTGGTCAGGGCTGTGGAGCGTAGCTATCTAGCAACGTTACCCGGCGAGTATCCGCGTACGCTACGTGATTGCGACGGACTTTTGATCACATCAAAATCCCGAGGCAACCGATCAAATAAGACTAAATTGCTAGATTTATAAAATTGAAATATTTGTTGATCCCAAGTATTGTATCCCATCACAAATATCCGGACGACGTTGAACTTTTCGATCGATTAATCAAAGTTCCATAATTTCCCGAGAGCTCAACACTTGAGCACAGTTTATAAATACCCAGAATCATGCCACAGCACTTATGGACCAGCCGTAGAAGGGCAAACCCAAGCCTCATTAATGGCACCACGGAACTGCCCCAAACCCTAAGGTTCGAAAATGTTTCCATGGTTATTATGTCGAGTTAGGCTTTCATTCTTTTAGAGGGTCCACAGAATCGCTTGCATGATTTTCCGAATACCCTAAACTTGGAAAAATAAGTTTTTGACATTCGATCGAACTTTTTAATTTCGCCTAGATAACATGTGAAAAACCAAAAACAATGTTAAACCGCGAATACGAAACACACCAAAATGCTTATACTATAAGACTGCATTATATGCAATTTTAGGAAAAACAAACAACACCTGAAACACCAAAACCCAGAGCATGGAACATGACAAAAATTTGAAGCCAAATTTCCTTACCTTGGCCAGCCTCCTCGGCCAAAACCCCCTTCTGCTCAGCCAAAATCCGAGCAGTTAGTCCCAAATTTCTGCCATGTTCATATAATAGCTCATACAATATTCTGCACTTGTTTAAATAATTTTTCGAGATCATATAAAAATCGACAAAACCTAGGTTTCGTTGTTTCAAGTTTCGGGGTAGTTTCGGTTGCGTAATCTAACAAACACCATCTAATACTCTAGCCTGGCTCTGATACCACTGTTGGGATTCCTTAGCACCCTACTGGGATTTCACAGCAACTACCATTCCAAATTTAAAAATTCTAAGGTGCTAATCAATCCTAAGCTAGGATCAAGCTAGAGTAAATAGACAAAACCAAACATGTAATCAACCATTACAAGTAGCAAATGAGGAATACAACCTTTTTAGACCGGTCCTTCACTTCTAAAGCTCTGTGTAGTAGTCCCTTCGCTGCGAGTGAAGATCTCCCGAACTCTAGTATGGGTTCCCTTGGAGAAATGAACAAGCTTGCTCGAAGTCTTCGAGGCCGAAGATGATTTACGTCGAGAAGACTCAAACCCAAGCTACCTCTTCACTTGGTGATGAAATTTATGAAGAGAACACCCTAAACTAAATGGCAAGTAGTAGAGGATGATGAAGTAGGAAGTGGACTCACTTTAGATTTTATTTTATCACAATATTTCATCACTTCTTCAAACCCTAGAAGGCTTTGGAGATGATGAAGAAGATGAAGCAAATGAAGAATGAATGAATGTTATGAGTAACCATGGGTGAGTTAGTATCATATACTAACCATTGTAGAGACATAACCTTAGTTTAAGATAATGGTTTGGTTAATAAATATCTTAAGTGAGACAAAATTAGTGGACAAAGTTAAACATCTACAAGCTTCCACTTATGACAATTATCCAACTAATTTTAAATTACATAAAATAAATAATAACCTAAACATCATCTTAAGTATGGTGTAAGTCTCATACACCCATGACTCATGTATCATCTAGCATGATACAAAATCATGTGCACAAATATATATCACATATATATTTAATGCACACTCAAGTGAGAAAAAGATATCTTAAGTGAGCTAATACTAGTTAATGTAAATTAATATATCAAATATATAATTATACATTAGATTATCAAATCAACACTTGATTTAACAATCCGGCTATATCATATATAACCGACTAATATCATATGTATCAATTTATCGAATCAACACATGATTCGATAACCCGGCTATATCGCATATAACCGACTGATGACACAAATCGCAAGAATAGAATACAGTATCATATACGCGTATTAATCTCGGTCCTGCACATATCTCATATGTGCTCCTACTTCGTTTCGCTTGAGCCAGGAAACCTCTATGTAGGACTTTAAAGACTCGTCAATACGCCGGCAGTGGGTGATGATCATATCAAACACCCACAAGCTGCAAGAGGTGTGCTAAACGTAACGGCCACCCGGGTATTGAGCGATCGGAAGATCAACAAGCAAGCCTGCTCATACTCCTGCGAATCCAATCAGTAACACTACAGCACAGTCCGGTCTGTTCGTCAGATATGTCGCATATCTCGCCTAGGGGTGGTAAATGTCAGACCCCAATAGCTTGATAAGTCATGCCGATGTAAGGTCCATAAGGGGCGTGAAACTACTGATAACACTTGTTCCCTGATTAAAAATCAGGAGAAGATTCAGAAGAGGCATCACGTGCTCACACGTGACCAGTAGTCACGTGTTGGCACGTGACGCTTAAAGCAGCGACACAGAGCATATTTGTCTTCTGATTAAAAATCAAGGAAGAAGCTCCAGAAGAGGCATCACGTGCTCACACGTGACCAGTGGTCACGTGTTGGCACGTGATGGTTAAGCAGCGGCCAGAGGACAGAGCACAGAAGAAGAGAAGCCCACTCCAGGGGTCACGTGCCTACACGTGACCAGGGGTCACGTGCCTACACGTGACCAGGGATCACGTGGCCACACGTGACCGGCTTTAAGAGCCCTATTCTTTGACAGAATTAAATTCAGAGGATAAATCTTTCAAATCTTTCCAAAATGAAGAAGGATTATCTGAAACCGTTGGATTAAAAATCTAAAGGTGATTAAATATCACCAATTTATGGAAAAATCTTGGACTTGGAAAGATTTCCCCCTAAATCTAACCAAAATAACAAAGGGATATCTTTGGATTTAAAATCCAATGGTGAATAAAATTCACCTAAAAATCTAAAAGCCCAGATTAATGATGAAGATAAATCAAATTTCTCAATGAATAAATCAAATCTCTCAATGAGAGATTTACTAAACAGATTGATTCTTTTCCTTCTCCTATAAATAGGAGCCGAGAAAAGGAGAGAGGGACTTTTAGACCTTTGGACCTTTTCTTTTGATACACAGAGAGTGAAAGATATAGAGCCTTTGATTCTCTACAAAAGGAAAACCTTAGGTGAGAAAAGAAAAGGGAGGCTTAAAAAGAGAATTTAATTCTCAAAAGAGTTTAAGTCTTATGTAAAGAAAAGAACTTAGTTCTTTCTTTGATGGAGGATCTGTAAAGTGAACATCTCCCCATGAATTGAGAATTTAATTCTCATTGGGTTGAGATCCTGCCATGCAGATCTAAAACACAGAGGAGGAACTGAGTTTTGAGAATTTAATTCTTACAAAATGATAGGAATTCAATTCCTTTGAGATAAAATTAAGGTTTAACCCTATGTTATAGGAATTTAATTCCTTCAAAATGAACAGAACTAGGGTTTAACCCTAATTGAGAACATAATTCTCTCAAACTCACAGGAATTTAATTCCCTTAAGAAAAGAAATTAGGGTTTAACCCTATTTAAGAATATAATTCTTCAGAACAGAAATTTAATTCCTCTAAAGTTTGTTGTTAGGATTTAACCCTATGAAGAAATTAATTCTTAAAAGATGAACAGATCTTTAAAACATGCAAAGAACTAGAGTCACGTGCTACCACGTGACCCCTGCAAAGATCCACAGAAAAGAACTTTGAAGCAGCACCTCACGTGTTACCACATGACTCCTGCAAAGATCCATAAAAAAGAACTTTGAGGCAATGCCTCATGTGCCCCACGTGATCTCTAAAGCACAAAGGGAAAAAGGCAAAAGAAACAGAAAAGAGCTCTAGGGCACCCTCACGTGTCGACACGTGACCCCTAATGAACATTCTAAACAGATCAAAGCGTAAGCCTCCATCACGTGCCCCCACGTGATGGCTTTCAGAATTAAAAGTGTTAAACATTTATCTGTAGAACAAAATAAAGTGAAGCAGGGCGCTCTCACGTGGCCCCTTGGCCGAAGCTCTAACAGATAAACGCTTAAATTCCCATCACGTGATAACACGTGATACTTCAAAGTATTCAAGACTTTTGACTGAATAAAATAAGGGGAATCATGGCGCTCTCACGTGTCCGCACGTGACCCCTCTCTCCTTAGTGTTTAACACTAGTCTGGAGATTTTGTCCCCAGTGTTTAACACTGATTTGCTTAGTGTTTAACACTAATTTGAAAAAATCTTATTCCCAGTGTTCAATACTGATTATCTTTTAGTGTTTAACACTAACTTATTAATCTTATTCACAATGTTCAACACTGCTGGTCTCTAGTGTTTAACACTAGCTTTAGCCCAATTGGCTAAGTTTCCAGAGGCAAAGCCTCTCCTTCAATGAACCAACAGGGGGCCAATATCCCAGACATGATTGGACTTAGCCCAAGTTGGCCATAAGTCCTCAATTCAAACTTAATTGGGCCAATGGGCTCATAATATAATAATTGATCTTAGTTTTCAAATTGGACTACAGATCACTTAATCTACCTCGGTTTAAGGGTACATCTCTTCACTCCTTTGATACTTGGCGTTGTAATTCCTCAACGTCTTCAAAGAGGTGGCGGGTCCCGATGACCACACATTGTACGGACTGTGGGGTCCTTAAACTCATGGACTATGAGGTCCTTAACCTTGACCGTAATGTCTTAAAACTAAACGCCGGACTGTGGGGTCCTTAAACCCATGGACTATGACGTCCTTAACCTTGACCGGAATGTCTTAAAATTAACAACGGACTATGAGGTCCTTAACCTTGACCGTGATGTCTTAAAACTAACATCCGACTGTGGAGTCCTTAAATCCATGGACTACGACGTCCTTAACCTTGACCGCAACGTCTTAAAACTAACAATGGACCGCAATGCCCTTAAACTACCTATTGACCGCAGTGTTACTAAACTAAACAACAAGGCTCCCCTAATCGCTCTCTTGTCGGATCTAAACGATCCCGTTAAGTTGATCTTAGTCTAAAATTAGACTAACGTATCCTTAACAAATGTTTAAGTCGATCTTAGTCTCAAACGAGGCTAACGTATCCTTAAACACAACCCCCAAACCCAAATCTAAGATAATACAGATTTGGACTAGTCCACGCCCTACGGGCGACGACATAACTCAGTCTCCGTATACAATCCACGGGCAACCGAACACGAATCAAACACACACGACACGAAGTGATCATTTGGAGAAGGAGAAAGTTGTTTCCGCAATGCGGTGGCATAATTAACTGCAGGGGCTTGTGCCTGCAGGGAAGAGCGTCCCCACAATCAGAAACCCCTTAAGCGAGGGGGAATCTGACGAAGTCTGCTACATCGGACGCATCCGTTTAAACCTTCGATACACGGTGTTATAAATCAATTTGGCATCTTTGGAGAGGTAGACGGATAGCACCAATTAGCATCTGCCCCGAATCTCAAGCAAAACGGTCCACGTCTTGGCCGCCATTCGGAGGGGAACAGATTCTGGCACGCCCGGTGGGACCTTTTCCTCTTTCCACTCTACACTTCGTGTGTCGTGATTCGCGAACCAATCGCGGTTCGCTAATGGTTGCCCTTGGGGTTCGAAGTACTGAGATTTTGTGTTTCGTTTGCTGCAGAAAGCGAAAGGATCAATGGCTGGCAACTGCTCAAGCTGCTCCAACTGCAAATGCAACTGACGCTCCGCCTCACCTGGAGGTGTAGCATATAGACCGCAGGCTGCTTCCCTGTTTACTATGCCTGTGGAACAAGTAACTCAAGCTACCACCGGTCTGTTCTTTGGGACCATGCTCCCGCCGGTGAACATTAACATCCCAATGCCCGAACTGGAAGCGTCAAGGAAGTCGGTCTTTGATCGACTTGCTACTCCCACGGCCCCTCTCAGCGGGTCGTCCAACTCCTCGGTCTTCACCAGACTGAGCCTGAACTCCAAAGGGCCCGCCAAAAAGCCCATGTTGCCTGAGGTGGCCATCCTGAAGAAGACAACTGCGCCCGAGGTCGTCAAGGCGGCTTCTCCTCCCAGGGGGTCGGTCTTCGCGAGACTGACTACCCCCGTTCCCGCTCCCGCTCAGAAATCTGTTTTTGATCGGATGGACGTAGCTGCTCAACGAACGTCAGTCTTCAAGAGGCTGACACAGGCAGCAGCCCCTCTCCAGAACAGGGGGCAAGATGAAGCCGTCGCTGAATCAATCCTAACAAATCGTCATGCCCGACGTCGCCACTGGCGCCGGATAAGGAAGACTGGGGGCAACTCCCCCTCCGGGCTAACTCCACCAGCTCCAACGGTGGAAATTGAGTCTGCTGTTCCAACCGGGAACAGCTTTGAGCTGCTAAACAGGGTACGCAGAAATTCGCCAACTGCGGTTCTCAAAAGATCCCCTCCACCTGCGAAGAATGTTATAGAGACAAAGCTGGAGCAGCCTCCTCAACGGCTGTCCTCCAAAATTTATAAAGTCTGGCGGAAGGTTCAAGACTCGGTAATTGACCAAGATCACTCCCGTCAACAGAAAAGGACGAAGGTGCAGGAAGAAAAGAACCGTCACGTCAAACAACAAAGGACGACAACCGCTTGGGTGCCCGCTGCAACGGCTCCCTCCACGTCGACTGCTCAAAATAGAAGAAGGCCGGATAGAGTCCCCACTCCTGCAGCAAATGTCAAGGACAATAAGCCTAAACGCCCTAAGTCTGGGGCATGATGGTGCATACGGTATACATGGCGCTGGGAAAAGAGGACAGCCGTACATCTACAGGTCACAGACCGCTTACGCGATCGATGACTAAAGCTCAGGAGCAGCAGCAGAAGCTCCAAGAAATTATGAATGCGATGGTCGCACTCACTGGGCTGAAAGAAAGACCCGAAGCGTCATCTGATCAACGTCAGGAGCAAGAAACTGACGCTGAATTCCTTCGTAGGATATTGGAGAATAAGGATAAAGAGGCTGCCGAACAAGCAGCCAATATACAACGAATGGCCCTCCTGTTCCAGGACATGGTGGGAATGATGATCCAACAAGATTCTTCTGCTGAAGATCCTCCAATCGTTCTTGAAGACGACAGGGGAGAAACATCAAATCTTCCACCCGCTCTGTCAACAACCAAGGAGGAGATAATCTCCAAAGCTGACCTAGACGAATATATAGCTCAGCAGATACGGGTTCACCAGGCGACTGAGGCAGCTGGTCAAGTTGTCAGAACAGGGTGACCATATCCGAGCTGGTATGACCAGATCAAGTACCCGCCGGGCTATACAATACCGAAATTTCATGTCTATAAGGGGACGGGCAATCCCCACCAGCATGTTGCCCAGTTCAGGGCGCTTTGCGGCAACACCGGCGGTGATGATAAATTGTTGCTTCGCCAGTTCGTTGGTAGCTTGTCAGAAACGGCGTTCGAGTGGTACTCTGAGCTCCCAAACGACTCTATTAAAACATTTGCGGAGATGGAGCTGCTGTTTACCCAGCGTTTCGCAAGCGCCAGCGAACGTACTCCGATAACGGTGTTAATTAATGCCAGGGTGAAACCAGGCGAGACGTGGGTCCAGTATGCTATACGCTGGCGAAACTTGTGGTCGAAATGCGAACAACGCATTGAGGAAGCGCCTGCGGTGGGCATGTTCGTGGGTACCCTAGATCCTCATGCAACTATCTCACAGTTCATGATGTTCTTTAAACCAACCACGTTCCAGGCTCTGATCGACAAGTTGGCCCAGATGGACCAGATGGGTCACAGACCGCCTCCCCCGAAGCCGGAACCTCGGAGTGACAAGGGCAAAGGGAAGGCAACCTTCGTTGCGAACGCTCAGCAGCAATCCAGTACCCCAAAGCTGGCGGATCAACTGGAAGAAAGACGGCGGTATTATAATGAGAAAATGAAGCGCCCCTACTCATTCCCGCGGGATAAGACGAAGAGGCTATTCGAGCTGGCGGTACGCAACAGGCTTATCAACTTGCCAAACCCAAGGCGGCCGCCGCAACCCAGTGAGGTGAATAACCCCAATTATTGCCCTTACCATCAAATGGTAAGTCATCCGATTGAGGATTGCTTCGTCTTCAAAGGATGGATTGAAGATCAATACCTACAGGGCAAGTTTGTGCTGTTCGAAAAGTGGAAGGTGAACCTGCCACAACCTCACACTGCTAAGAAGACGGACACACCGGGGGCAACTTGTTCTTTCATTGAAGAAGCTCCATGGGAAATCGTGCTTTCAGCAAAAACCAAAAGAATGCTGAATGAGTTCCAGACATGCCCGGCAGTCAGGTGGAAGAACCCGCTGGAACCTTAGATCATTGAAGGGATGCTGAAGCCGCGCCCAACTCCGAAGATCAGTAGTGATGGCCCGAGCACTCACAACCATCCGTCGAAATCTTCAAAGAAAAAGAAGAAGAAAGCTAAGAAGCCCGTGAAGTCTGGCAACAAGCGCACAGACTTACAGAAACAGATTGACGTGCTGGAGGAGTACAATCAAAAGGCGCGGACTCCCATCACACTCCAAGAGTTCCTCAACCACTTCTTTCAGGAGGAAGATAACGGAGAGAGCTCGTCGGATGAATCCGAGGGATATGTGGCGAGTTGTCATATGATCTCCCACTCATTTACGGACGATGAAAAAACTCTTGGCACTAAGAAACTGGGGGCAGAGCCTGAACCAGAGCTTGTGTGGCCAACAGACGAAATGATCGACACCTTTCTAGACGAGATTCGTTTAAAATGTAAAGTCGACCAGGAGCGTGAGATGGCCGCATCAAAAGGAGCCAAACGCAGGCGATTAAACGAAAGAGTCGAGGTACTCCCGCCAGATCGAAAGGCACCCGATGCGGATAAAAACATATTCAAGACGAGGAAAAGGTTTGCCAAAGCCATGTCAATGGGAATGGAACTACCACCCTCGGAAGAAAACACGCTCGATGGGGCGGAGAGGCACCCTAATTATTGTTCATATCATCGGAAGATTTCACACCCCACTGAGGAGTGCGATGCTTTTAAGACATGGTGGCAGGGATATGTTGCTCATAGGCAACATTTTAAGCGAATGAAACGCAGAACTCGTCGGCAGCAGAGAAGTACGACCGAAGGACACAAAAGAACTACTGGTAACTGTTATACGGTCAACGTCGGGGGATCGCAAGTGCTTACATTCGGGAGCGATTCTGATGAGGAAATGGCTCTTAGCCCCCTCTTTAAAGAGTCCACCTCGGGAAAAGAGGAAGAACCAGAAGCCTGCGAAAACATTCAGCTGCGCAATCGCACGCTTCCGGAAAAGAATCTCGGACCCGCAACTAGAAAAGATAAGAGAAAGGAAAAGGTCGCTGAGGATATCACCTTAGATAACCAAGTTATGAAAGAGCTGACTGCCAAGGACCCGCCCAAGAAGAGTAGGGTGGACTACAACATCCTAGTGCACCTGAGGAAGCTACCCTCGCAGCTCAGCATTCTCGACGCCCTCCTGTTATCAAAGGAAGCGAGAGATTCATTGATCAAGGCGCTACAAGAGCCCGAACAATTCAAAGCCTTCCTCGCCGAAGAAAGGATGAAGGATGAATTGGAAGAAGTGCACACGGCCGATGTCACTTTCGGTGACGAAGACCTGCTCCTTGGGACGTGCGACTACAACCGTCCCCTATACGTCTCTGGATATTGCCACGATATAAAGATAGGCAAAATCTTGGTTGACAATGGGTCTTCTGTTAATCTCCTCAACGTGCGGGTGTTAAAGGAAATCTGCATGAGCGTCCAACACCTTGCTCGGGACAAGATTACCATCTTCGGGTTCGACTCCCAATCATCAAGAACTCTTGGGTCTGTGATACTGACGCTACGCTTCGGACTGCTCGCCACAGATATTAAGTTTCACGTCATTGACGCCAAGACCTGCTACAACGCCTTGCTCGGTCGTTCTTGGTTACACGAGTACAATATCATCCCTTCTACACAACATCAGTGTATGAAGTATTTTAAGGATGGTCTCGAGTACACAGTAACAGGTGAGCTAAACCCATTCTCCGTGAACGAAGTCCGCAAATACGAAGATGCAAAGTACTTTTTGCCAGATTTCGAGGATACAGAGAGATGTCGCAAACTGGAGAACAAAGCCGCTGCCACCATTCCTGTTTTCGGGAGTGATACCGAAGAAGAAGAAGCGATAGTTTACTTTGGGCCGTCTCGACGCAATGACCCGGGACCGTCCGCCCCCATATTGATCTTCGGAAGTGACTCGTAAGATGAGGTTAATATTGTGTTCTCTAGTCGGCCGCCAATACAAGAATTCCTTGGTGATGATCAGAGTTTGCAAATCACCATGATCCCACGGGAGCACTACAAAGATCTTGACGCGCTTGAAGCTCACAACGTGCAAGACCTGCAGACGTTTTACGTCCCTCCCAAACGAAAAGACGAAAAGGCGATCCTATTCTATCGATCCTCGAAAACAAGGGTGGAGAAAGAGATCTGGCATGGCACGGATTCTACACTTGACAAGCTTCAACCCATCCGTTTGCGCAGATATTACACAAACGGATTGAAAAGGCTATTGAAGCGCCAAGGGGTATCCTTAAAACAGACTACTCGACAAGCTCGATTCTATAACAGGATTTGGGATGTCCCTGGGACTCAGCGCAAATTACCCAACGGGAGAATGGAAACGCTTGGGCTTGGATACGTGAGAGCCGGGAAATGGGAACGAGTCCACGGTAGTTACGCCATATATAACTTCGATGAAGAAGAGGACGCCCTATCAGGAAATGCCAACCCCTCATCAAAACTAAATCCCGCGATCGAAATGCTGAGTCCGTCGTTTGAAGAACGAATGGACAAGCTTATCAGGAAAGCGGGTCAAAAAGCTCGGGATGACCATAATCGCGAGATGGCCATCTATGAGAAAGCCAGGACGCAACTTCTTCTTCAACAGGCTGCTAAAGACGAAAATACTCCTCCCTGTCAACCTGTTGTGCAAAAGGCCCGACGCAGAGGTAGAAACAAGTCAAAGAGCAGAAAAGGCGTTCGACAGCGACGAAGCGGTACCGAGAAGTCACGCGATCGGAAATCGAGCGGTCCAGATTTGTCCCTTATGAAAAAGATGAGTCAGGCATACTCTTTTCCTCAGAATAAAACACGGAAGATACTTGACCTCGCTTTAAAACATCGAATGATTACACTTCCTGAGTCTAAACACCCTGGGCAAGCTAACGAGGTCTCTCATCCGGGCTATTGCTCTTATCACCGAGCCATAGGACACCCTATCGAAGACTGCTTCACTTTCAAGAACTGGGTCGAAGACCAATACCAGCAAGGCAGATTTGCTCTATCCGACAGCTGGAGGGTAACGCCGCCACAAAAGCATGGACCCAAAGCCACAAGAGCAGAACCAGATCCACATCGGTCTTGGAAGCGAGCTCGTACCTGTCGTATGATAACGGTATCAAAAGAAGAGCCCGAGAATATAGATGACTTTCCCTGGTGCTTTGAAAACAGCGATGACGAGGTAATCTCGGAATTTCCGTCAGCGCCGAAAGAACTGGAAGATGGCATACATACTACTGCAGATAACCTCAAGAAGATTGAGTTGGGAACGATGAACGACCCGCGACTGACATTCGTCAGCGAGTTGCTATTTGAAGAAAGGGTGGCCGCGTTAAAAGACGTGCTTATGCAGCATAGAGATTGCTTCGCATGGAACTATTCCGAAATTCCAGGACTAGATCTACAAATTGCTGTGCATAAATTGGCAATATCCCCAGACGTCAAGCCAGTCAAACAGGCGCCGAGAAGAATGCGGCTTGAGCTTGAGATGAGCATCAACGCCGAAGTCAAGAAGCTAATTGATTCTGGGTTTATGACTGGATCGCCAACATCGTCTCGGTAATGAAGAAAAATGGGACAGTGCGCATATGCGTGGACTTCCGGGATCTTAATAAAGCTTGCCCGAAGGACGATTTCCCAGTGCCGGTCACCGAGCTGATGATAGATAATACGTCCACTCACGAAGTTTTCTCCTTCATGGACGGCTCATCAGGATACAATCAGATAAAGATGCATCCCGAAGACCAGAAGCACACTGCTTTCCGGACTCCTCTGGGTATATTCTGCTACAAAATTATGCCCTTCGGTTTAAAGAATGCCGGTGCCACCTATCAGAGGGCCATGACGAAGATCTTCGATGACCTCATACATGAAATCGTCGAATGCTATATCAACGACCTCGTGGTTAAGAGCATGTCATACGAAGAGCATTTAGAGCATCTGAGGACCGTATTTCAACGCCTTCGGCAATACAACTTGAAGATGAACCCTCTCAAATGCACGTTCGGGGTGTCCTCAGGCAAATTCCTAGGATTCATTGTTCGGCACCGGGGTATCGAGATAGATCCGTCGAAGATCAAGGCGATCATGGAAATGCCACCGCCTAGGACCCTCAAACAGTCGCGGTCTCTCCAGGGGAAGCTCACGTACATCCGGCGATTTATAGCCAACCTTTCAGGCAAATGCCGCCCCTACAGTCACCTGATGAAGAAGGGAACCCCGTTCGTCTGGGACCAAAAATGCCAAAGCGCGCTAGACGAGATCAAGCAATACCTGCAGAACCCGCCAGTGTTGGCTGCTCCGGTCAAAGGAAAGCCCCTCATTCTTTATACAACCGCCCTCGAAGGTTCCTTAGGCGTATTATGGGCGCAAGAGAACGATCAAGGGAAAGAAAGAGCACTCTACTATTTAAGTCGAGTTCTACTAGGGGCAGAAGGCAACTACTCCCCCATTGAAAAACACTGCCTGGCGTTGATCTTTGCGATAACCAAGCTCAGGCACTATGCGTTGGCGCATGAAGTCCGTCTCATATCGAAGGTGGACCCCCTTAAGTATTTAATGTCGAAGGCCATACTGACTGGCCGACTCGCTAAATGCGCCCTGCTCTTGATGGAGTTCTCAACAACATATCAGCCTCTCAAGGCAGTGAAAGGCCAGGCCATCGCCGACTTCCTCGCTGAGCATCCGATACCGGCTGATTCCCCTCTGAATTGTGAACTGCCTGACGAACACGCGTTTGATGCGATCGACGGTGGTAATATCCGATGGGAGCTTTATTTCGATGGAGCGTCTTCCGTGAAGAAGCGCAAACAAAGCATCCCTATAATCAAATCAGGGGTGGGTCTCATCTTCGTAACTCCATAGGGAGGGATAATGCGCTTTGCTTTCTCCTTAACAAAGCTGAGGACGAACAACGAGGCTGAATACGAAGCTTTGATAGCAGGCCTAGAGATCGCCATCGACATGGGAATTGAAAACCTCCTCATATACGGAGATTCCCAACTGGTCGTTAGTCAAGTAAACGACGACTACCAGACATGCAAGCCAGAGCTGGTGAAGTATGGAGAGAGAGTACAGAAACTGCTGACTCAAATCCCTTCCTACACTTTGGAAAACATACCGCGCGCGGAAAATAGCAAAGCGGATGCATTAGCCAAGCTCGCTAAAGAACTGGCTGATGAGAACCTCGACGACGTTAGGATCGTGGTACAAAGCCGTCGAGTACTTGCCCCTGCAGAAATATCTCTGGAATCACCTGAAAAAAGGGGAGCAACTGAGCAGACGGCCCTGCAAATGAATGACCAAGAGAAGGTTGGAGATTAGAGAGAAGTCTTCATAGACTACTTCAAATCCCGTCAAACGCCTGAAGATGCGTCCTCGAGACATCAGCTCATGAAACGAGCTCTGTCTTTCGCCTTCATCAATGATACTTTGTACAAGAGGTCATTTGACTCTCTATGGTTAAGATACCTGGGACCTGACGAAGCGAAAAGAGTCGTTCAGGAAATTCACGACGGACTCTGCGGTTCTCACCAAGCAAGCCCAAAGATGAAGCTGAAAATCAAACGAATGGGTTATTACTGGCCCACAATGATCTAAGACTGCCTCAAGTATGCGAAGCAATGCCACTCGTGCCAAATCCATAGGGACTTTATCCATCAGCACTCAAATCCTCTACATCCAACAGTGGCTCGCTGGCCATTCGAAATGTGGGGAACTGACATAGTCGGCCCCATCGAACCGGCATCGTCCATGGGATATCGTTTCATCCTAGCGACCACCGATTACTTCTCCAAGTGGGCAGAAGCAGTACCGTTAAGGGAAGTGAAGACGGAGAATATTCTCCATTTCTTCAAGACGCAAGTCATTTATCGGTTTGGAACTCCGCGACGGATCATTTCCGATAACGGGCCAGCCTACAGAAGCCACAAGATTAGTCGCTTCGCGCAGCAACACAACATAGACTAGAGATATTCCTCAGTTTATAATCCGCGGGCTAACGGTCTAGCTAAGGCTTTCAACAAAACCTTGACAAAGATCGTGAAGAAGACGGTGTCCCGAAACAAAAAGGACTGGCACGAGAGACTGCAAGAAGCTCTTTAGGCGTATTGGACTACGTTCAAGACGGCTACGAACACAACGCCATACGCGTTGGTATTCGGTACGGAAGTGCTACTCTCCCTCGAGATAGAGCTACCCTCTCTACGGGTTGCAGTCCACTACGAGCTGACGGACGAAGAAAATGCTTACCTTCGGCTTGAGGAGATTGATGCCCTTGATGAAACCCGGCTCATAGCGCAACAAAATCTGGAGGCAGGAGTCCTCACGATTCCTAAGGAGAAATTACACTTGCGAGATCCTCACGACTCATAAGGAGAACTCTCTTATGGGACCCTCACGGCTCATAAGATTTGAAAGTCTTAAGTCACAGAGACCTAAACCTGTGCTTAAGCGACCCCCAAAACCTTCAATTTATACCCTACAAGTGGCTCATACTAACCCTTGTATACAATCCACGGGCACGAATAAACATTTCCCTAACCAAGTCCCATCCATGACTAGAGATACGTTCATATGGTGAACAACCCTTGTAAGTCCTCTCGACTTATAAGGAGAAAACCCTTTTGTAAGATCCTTACGACTTGCAAGAGAACATGCACTTAGGAATTCTCACGATTCCCAAGGAGAAAACACACCTACGAGATCCTCACGACTTGTAGGGAGATGTACCTTTGTGAGACCCTTACGGCTCATGAAGTCAAAAGCCTTAGTCGACAGGACCCTTAACCCTGTTTACTAAGCCATCTTTGTTCAATATCGACAGAGGCAAATGATTGTTCGCTCCTGGCGATATCCCAGTTGTAGCGGTGCTGATGCCGAAATCGGTGTCTAAATCCAAGCTTGCAGCGAAAAGCCAGCAAGCTACACATGCATATGAAATAGCCGAAATGATGGGGCAACTTGCGACAAAACCAGCAAGTAAAAATGTATGCATGAAAAATAGCCGAAATGATGGGGCAACTCGCAATAAAAAGCAGCGAGTAAAAATAAAATAAATAGCCGAAATGATTGGGCACCGCGAAAAATAGCCGAAATGATGGGGCAATCGCGACCTTCGCGATATAAAAGCTGAAATGATAGAGCATCGCGGAAAAAGAAATAAAATAAAAATGAAATTCATGCCCTATAGGTGAGGTCACATCTATCCCTGTATACAATCCAGGGGCGCAAACAAAGAAGGGATCATACTCCTCCCCCAGGTTTCATCATAAGAAGAAGCCAAATCTCGACGGGCCATAAGTGACCTAGAGATCGTCTCAGCACTCGTCTCGTCACAACGGACACAACTTCAAGCGAAACGGAACAGCGGCAACTCCCAGTTCCATAGCTCGGCGATATACAGATCACCAAGAGTCAAACCCTCATTCCGTGAAATGCGGATACAATTAGCAAAATTCCTGGTCATGTGGAACGCGGATAATGTCACTCTTTGACCCCGGGGAAAACGTCTAGAGCGGAGCCTGGTCCTCGAAGAACACGGCAGTGAACCCGTGGGAAGCATCTAGAGCAAAATTCCTGTTTACATGGAACGCGGATAACGTCACTCTTTGACCCCGTGGAAAACGTCCAAAGCGGAGCCTGGTTCTCGCAGAACACGGCAGTGAACCCGTGGGAAGCATCCAGAGAAAAATTCCTGGTCATGTGGAACGCGGATAACATCACTCTTTGACCCCGTGGGAAACGTCCAGAGCGGAGCCTAGTCCTCGCCGAGCACGGCAGTGAACCCGTGTGAAGCATCTAGAGTAAAATTCCTGGTTACGTGGAACGCGGATAACGTCACTCTTTGACCCCGTGGGAAACGTCCAGAGCGGATCCTGGTCCTCGCAGAGCACGGCAGTGAACCCGTGTGAAGCATCCAGAGCGGAGCCTAGTCCTCGCCGAGCAGGGCAGTGAACCCATGTGAAGCATCTAGTGCAAAATTCCTGGTCACGTGGAACACGGATAACGTCACTCTTTGACCCCGTGGAAAACGTCCAGAGCGGAGCCTGGTCCTCGCAAGAACACGGCAGTAAACCCGTGGAAAGCATCCAGAGCAAAATTCCTGGTCACGTGGAACGCGGATAACGTCACTCTTTGACCCCATGGAAAACGTCCAGAGCGGATCCTGGTCCTCGCAGAGCACGACAATAAACTCGTGTGAAGCATCCAGATCGGAGCTTAGTCCTAGCCGAGTACGGCAGTGAACCCGTGTGAAGCATCTAGTGCAAAATTCCTGGTCACGTGGAACGCGGATAACGTCACTCTTTGACCCCGTGGAAAACGTCCAGAGCGGAGCTTGGTCCTCGCAAGAACACGGCAGTGAACCCATGGAAAGCATCCAGAGCAAAGTTCCTGGTCACGTGGAACGCGGATAACGTCACTCTTTGACCCCGTGGAAAATGTCCAGAGCGGATCCTGGTCCTCGCAGAGCATGGCAGTGAACCCGTGTGAAGCATCCAGAGTGGAGCCCAGTCCTTGCCGAACACGGCAGTGAACCCGTGTGAAGCATCTAGTGCAAAATTCCTGGTCACGTGGAACGCGGATAACGTCACTCTTTGACCCCGCAGAAAATGCCCAGAGCGGAGCCTGGTCCTCGCCAAGCACGGTAGTGAACCCGTGTGAAGCATCCAGAGCAAACACCAGACTGTGGAGTCCTTAAAATCCACGGACTATGATGTCCTTAACCTCGACCGTAATGTCTTAAAACTAACGATCAACCATCATGATTCTAGACTGATTTTACCTTGGTTAAAGGGTACATCTCTTCACTCCTTTGATATTTGGCATTGTAATTCCTCAACGTCTTCAAAGAGGTGACGGGTCCCAGTAACCACACATTTCGTGGACTGTGGAGTCCTTAAATCCATGGACTATGAGGTCCTTAACCTTGACCGTGATGTCTTAAAACTAACATCGGACTGTGGAGTCCTTAAATCCACGGACTATGAGGTCCTTAACCTTGACCGTGATGTCTTAAAACTAACATCGGACTGTGGAGTCCTTAAATCCACGGACTATGAGGTCCTTAACCTTGACCGTGATATCTTAAAACTAATATCGGACTGTGGAGTCCTTAAATCCACGGACTATGAGGTCCTTAACCTTGACCGTGATGTCTTAAAACTAACATCGGACTGTGGAGTCCTTAAATCCACGGACTATGAGGTCCTTAACCTTGACCGTGATGTCTTAAAACTAACATCGGACTGTGGAGTCCTTAAATCCACGGACTATGAGGTCCTTAACCTTGACCGTGATGTCTTAAAACTAACATCGGACTGTGGAGTCCTTAAACCCACGGACTATGAGATCCTTCACCTTGACCGCGATGTCTTTAAACTACGATACCCTGGAAACCATCCCAAACCAATCCCTGACCCCGTGAAATACGGATAAGGGTGACCGCACCCAGCACTTGCGGGTCCTCACGACCTGCAAGGAAGAAAACTATCTTGTGAGATCCTTACGACTCCCAAGGGAAAACCCGCTTAAGAATCCTCACGATTCTTAAGAAGAACTTACACCTACGGGATCCTCTCGACCTGTAGGGAGAAAAACTCTTTATGAGACCCTCACGGCTTATAAAGCTCAAAAGTCTTAGGAGACAGATCTTAACCCTGAATCCTAAGCCATCGTTACCCTGCAAGTAGGCTAAGATAAATTGTCCGCAGAACACATTCAATAAAAAGGGGACACACCACTGAGAAGAAAAATATGCCTTTATTCATAAACCAAAATGGGTACAAATTCATGAAAAAACAAAAAGAAAATACTCTCGTTCAAGAGGATGTACAAAAAGAAAGGAAAAGATACAAGTTTTTCAAGCCGGCGGGCGATTTAGCAATTTCGCTAGCTCATCCTGCTTTTGCTGGGCCACGGCTTCAGGATTCAGGATCGCCAGAAGACGAACCTCTACCTGAGCCTGCTCGGCCTGATATGAGGCAAGCCGAACTTCGAGCTCCTTCTCGGTAGCTTTGTGGGCCTCGACTCTTTCGCGAGTAAACTCGGCGGCCTTGTTGATGGCCACTACCTCCTTGATGGCCTCTTGAAGCACTCGCCAGAGTTCATATGCTTTGTAGGCCTTGGCGGTAAGATTAGCTTGAAGCTCGCTCAGCGCCTTAGAAGCCAGCTCCCTCTTTGCGGCCAAGCCTCTTCTCGCACAACACTATGTTCACCACACGTCGCTCTATCAGACCACGCAAGCCCGCTTTCGCGACCGCAACCTTTGAAACAGGACATATACGCTCAAGACCGTATAAACAAGCCTCCAGTCGATAGCAATAGTCGATCTAAAACACGCGCACATCATCTGGTATGGGAAGCAACAAAAAAATTCTCGATGTATATCCTATCAAGCATGCATTCGCAACTATATGAATATCCGAAAAGAAATAATACCCGAAGCTCTGATGTGCATGCAACATGGTGATAGTGTTTGCATTTAAAGAAAGTTCTCATAGGAAGAACACAAAGTTCATTTATGCAAGCAAAAACCTACATACGAGTACCCATCATACATGAAAGTTCGACATAAAGCATGCGAAAACTAATTTGAATATACTACGCTAGCGGGAAAAGGTCGCCAAACAAAGGATCGGTAGCACAAGGGTTAACAAAACAAAGAACAAAATTCTCTATCTCTCTCTCTGCTTTCTCCAACACATCAAAGCGACGGTTTTCGCGAGGAGTCGCTCCCCACCGATTGGCGCCATGTTCGTCCGCAAAAGCAGACATAACAGCCCCCCGAGCTCTTATTTCGCTCAAGAGGTGAACTGAGCGATCTTTCAAAGCCTGAGTAATCAGGCACGCCTCGGGAAAACCCTCAATCTTTTCTTTAGCCACGTCAAGCATCGCCAGGGTCATCTCCGCCGGGTGAGGAGGGATGTCGGCAAGCACGGCAGGAAGAATCATCCGAAGCCAAAGGGAGCCCATTGGGAGGGGGACCCCCCTACGAGTCGAGAGTTCATACACCGCTGAGTCGCATTCATCGTCGGTAAGGAGGGGATCCACCAATCATGCGGCAAAGCGCGGGATCATCTCCTCGATAGGCACTTCCCATGGTTGTCGACGAGCATGAGGGCGGCTGCAGGCCATGGCGCTCAGTTGTCTCTCAAGACAAATCACACCAAAATGAGAATAAATTTCTCTATGAAGGAAAAATAGGCTATGGCCTCAGGACTATGAAGAGGAGCATTAAATGCTACGCGCGGAGAACATGGCATGATGGAACTATTTCCAAGGCCCCAAAAGGGGAAGGCATTGGAAATCAGGAAAGGGGACTATTTCCAAGGCTCCTTTTCTGCATCTAATACCATGCACAAAAATAGAGCAGGGAAAGTTGAACATCCCCATCGAAGGGACCCCACGTGCAGAGCACGTGAGCACTAAACTTGGTGTGCATTAGAAAGTAAAATGGTGCCTTGCGCACCAAACACGTCAACAGTGACAATAACAAAAAGAGCAAAATCCTAAAAAGGCATGCAAACACGGAAGGACATGATAAAACTTATCATTCATGCTTTAAAAAGTCCATACAAAATAAAAGAAACACGTTTACAACGGTAAGACCTCAGACGCGGGGCATGGATTGAGAAACTCAAACGTAACTTTGTCCAAGATCTTCCAGGCATTTCGAACCATCCTAGTATGTTTTTTCTCACGGTCGCAAGCGTCGGGATCCTCACGAATGTCCTCCACCCTCCGATAGGCAGCAAGAATAGCCGACTGCTGAAAAGCCTGGTGCAAGAGATCAATGAGGTTGCCGCGCCTTCTCTTCGAGATTAGGCTCATCAGATACACCGAATGTATCTTATCCTCGGCAGCGTCCAATGCCCTGAGCGGTACACCGGTGCAGAAGAGAGGAAGCGCCTCCTAGATCGCCAGCACGATGAGTCTCAGAAGAGAAGAGCGACGGGGGAGTAGCCGATGGTTGTACTCGTCAAAGCGGCTCATGATCTCAGCACACTGAGCGTTGGTGAACTCCTGATTCTGACTACGGCCCAGTGCATGAATATTCCCATAAGAAATGATTTCATCAAGAGCATATATATGGGCGTCCATAATGCCTGAAATAAAGAACATAAGGGTTTAGGGTAAACTTCTTGGATGTGAAGGAGACGACTCAGGGCAAGGAAACCCCAAGAAGTCCCCGTGAGAATAATTTAGTTCTTCATGGGAATTAAATTCCTTTTTGAAAAAGGGAATTAAATTCCCAGAAGAGGTGGTTCCAGAACCAGAGCTCCTTGGGATGGAGTTAAATTCCGTGGAAGAAACAACCGATATTATCGTCTTCCTTAAAGATTAGAAAAGCCCTAAGAGATCTACAGTTTAAAAATTAGATGGGTCTCTGTTCTTGTTGATGAACTTAAAAAAAAAGGGATTCATGTTAAGAGGGATGAAACCCTTGATGTGGATTTAAAATCCAGAGAGTTTTTTTAATGAAGGTTCTTCGATCGTTCAACATCATTACCTGAAAGGAAAAGTCCTTCTTGAACAGAGTTAAACTCTGAAAATTTTTCAAGGAAGAGAACTAAGCTCTGAAAAAGAGAATTAAATTCTCAAAAGAAGGAAGTTCTCAAAGGAGGAAGATGAGTAAAGTGGAGGCTCTTCTGAAAAGACATGGGCATTTATAGGATGGGATGGAAAACGTTTCATCTACCCTACTCCCAAGGCAGATCCAACGGTCACAAAAATGACAGCGTTTCACTCACGTGCAGACATGTGAGAACAACGCTGTGGGGGCATTTGTTCCATGATTAAAAATCAGGAGAAGATTCAGAAGAGGCATCACGTGCTCACACGTGACCAGTGGTCACGTGACGCTTAAAGCAGCGGCACAGAGCATATTTGTCTTCTGATTAAAAATCAAGGAAGAAGCTCCAGAAGAGGCATCACGTGCTCACACGTGACCAGTGGTCACGTGTTGGCACGTGATGGTTAAGCAGCGGCCAGAGGACAGAGCGCAGAAGAAGAGAAGCCCACTCCAGGGGTCACGTGCACGTGACCAGGGTCACGTGGCCACACGTGACCGGCTTTAAGAGCCTTATTCTTTGACAGAATTAAATTCCGAAGATAAATCTTTCAAATCTTTCCAAAATGAAGAAGGATTATCAGAAACCGTTGGATTAAAAATCTAAAGGTGATTAAATATCACCAATTTATGGAAAAATCTTGGACTTGGAAACATTTCCCCCTAAATCTAACCAAAATAACAAAGGGATATCTTTGGATTTAAAATCTAATGGTGAACAAAATTCACCTAAAAATCTAAAGGCCCAGATAAATGATGAAGATAAATCAAATCTCTCAATGAATAAATCAAATCTCTCAATGAGAGATTTACTAAACAGATTGATTCTTTTTCTTCTCCTATAAATAGGAGCCGAGAAAAGGAGAGAGGGACTTTTAGACCTTTGGACCTTTTCTTTTGATACATAGAGAGAGATATAGAGCCTTTGATTCTCTGCAAAAGGAAAACCTTAGGTGAGAAAGAAAAGGGAGGTTTAAAAAGATAATTTAATTCTCAAAAGAGTTTAACTCTTATGCAAAGAAAAGAACTTAGTTCTTTCTCTGGTGGAGGATCTGTAAAGAACACTTCTCCCCATGAATTAAGAATTTAATTCTCATTGGGTTGAGATCCTGCCATGCAGATCTAAAACACAGAGGAGGACCTGAGTTTTGAGAATTTAATTCTCACAAAATGATAGGAATTCAATTCCTTTGAGATAAAATTAAGGTTTAACCCTATGTTATAGGAATTTAATTCCTTCAAAATGAACAGAACTAGGGTTTAACCCTAATTGAGAACATAATTCTCTCAAACTCACAGGAATTTAATTCACTTAAGAAAAGAAATTAGGGTTTAACCCTATTTAAGAATGTAATTCTTCAGAACAGGAATTTAATTCTTCTAAAGTTTGTTGTTAGGGTTTAACCCTATGAAGAAATTAATTCTTAAAAGATGAACATATCTTTAAAACATGCAAAGAACCAGAGTCACGTGCTACCACATGACCCCTGCAAAGATCCACAGAAAAGAACATTGAAGCAGCACCTCACGTGTTACCACGTGACTCCTGCAAAGATCCATAAAAAAGAACTTTGAGGCAATGCCTCACGTGCCCCACGTGATCTCTAAAGCACAAAGGGAAAAAGGCAAAAGAAACAGAAAAGAGCTCTAGAGCGCCCTCACGTGTCGACGCGTGACCCCTAATGAACATTCTAAACAGATCAAAGCGTAAGCCCCCATCACGTGCCTCCACGTGATGGCTTTCAGAATTAAAAGTGTTAAATATTTATCTGTAGAACAAAATAAAGGGAAGCATGGCGCTCTCACGTGCTACCACGTGACCCTTTGGCCGAAGCTCTAACAGATAAACGCTTAAATTCCCATCACGTGATAACACGTGATACTTCAAAGTATTCAAGACTTTTGACTGAATAAAATAAGGGGAATCAGGGCGCTCTCACGTGTCCGCACGTGACCCCTCTCTCCTTAGTGTTTAACACTAGTCTGGAGATTTTGTCCCCAGTGTTTAACACTGATTTGCTTAGTGTTTAACACTAATTTGAAAAAAATCTTATTCCCAGTGTTCAATACTGATTATCTTTTAGTGTTTAACACTAACTTGTTAATCTTATTCCCAGTGTTCAACACTGCTGGTCTCTAGTGTTTAACACTAGTTTTAGCCCAATTGGCTAAGTTTCCAGAGGCAAAGCCTCTCCTTCAATGAACCAACAGGGGGCCAATATCCCAGACATGATTGGACTTAGCCCAAGTTGGCCATAAGTCCTCAATTCAAACTTAATTGGGCCAATGGCCTCATAATATAATAATTGATCTTAGTTTCCAAATTGGACTACAGATCACTTAATCTACCTCGGTTTAAGGGTACATCTCTTCACTCCTTTGATACTTGGCGTTGTAATTCCTCAACGTCTTCAAAGAGGTGGCGGGTCCCGATGACCACACATTGTACGGAATGTGGGGTCCCTAAACTCATGGACTATGAGGTCCTTAACCTTGACCGTAATGTCTTAAAACTAAACACCGGACTGTGGGGTTCTTAAACCCACGGACTATGACGTCCTTAACCTTGACCGGAATGTCTTAAAACTAACAACGGACTATGAGGTCCTTAACCTTGACCGTGATGTCTTAAAACTAACATCGGACTGTGGAGTCCTTAAATCCACGGACTACGACGTCCTTAACCTTGACCGCAACGTCTTAAAACTAACAATGTACCGCAATGTCTTTAAACTACCTATTGACCGCAATGTCACTAAACTAAACAACAGGGCTCCCCTAATCGCTCTCTTGTCGGATCTAAACGATCCCGTTAAGTTGATCTTAGTCTAAAACTAGACTAACTATCCTTAACAGACGTTTAAGTTGATCTTAGTCTCAAACGAGGCTAACGTATCCTTAAACACAACCCCCAAACCCAAATCTAAGATAATACGGATTTGGACTAGTCCACGCCCTACGGGCGACGACATAACTCAGTCTCCGTATACAATCCACGGGCAACCGAACACGAATCAAACACACACGACACGAAGTGATCATTTGGAGAAGGAGAAAGTTGTTACCGCAATGAGGTAGCGTAATTAACTGCAGGGGCTTGCGCCTGCAGGGAAGAGCATCCCCACAATCAAAAACCCCTTAAGCGAGGGGGAATCTGACGAAGTCTGCTACATCGGACGCATCCGTTTAAACCTTCGATACACGGTGTCATTAATCAACTTGGCATCTTCGGAGAGGTAGACGGATAGCACCAATTAGCATCTGCCCCAAATCTCAGGCAAGACGGTCCACGTCTTGGCCGCCATTCGGAGGGGAACGACACTTAACAGTAAATCACATCTACCCTGGCCAGGGATTTCAGTTATGACCAATTGAGCATAGCGCAACATCAACCCCCAATACCGGGAGAGACGAATCCCCTCCTAACGCTCACTGCCTCCATGTGACTCGGGACTGTACCCAAAAAACCACCTATTTGCACGACTCAGTAGAGCCGTGGTAGGGTAGAAATCAAAGCACAGTGGAAGACACACAAGACTCCATGACGATCTCGGGTCGACAGACTAACCTGTACCAGTGTCTCCAGAGAACTGCTATCTGACATGAGGTATAATACCATCTAGGAGTTCTCGGCGAGTCCGTTCAGTGTACCCAGTCTCCACTAATCACCCGTATACCATCTCTGATGTCAAACACCAATGGATATGGGATCATCCATCGCCCATCTCATGGGTCGAGAAGATATACGCTAGTCTACTCTAGAATATCGATGCCCCGTCTCGATATTCCCATGACTAGGAACATTGAAGGATGAACTCATGGACTACCCAAGCCCCACTAGTATGATCTGCATCATAATCCTGCAAGTCAAGTACACATCCTAAGAGCTTTATCAATATGTAACAGAGAGACAGTAAGTATACATGTTAAGATAAAGAGCAACCAGATAGCGTACTATCATGTCGAGCAAGAAAGTCCTCCCTATATATGTCCCAGCATCCACTATAATATACATCTCTTGTACAATAATAGCCTCTAGGGCATACATACAACAAACATATCTTAGGCGAAAAAACCGGACTGTACGGAGATCGTCACGGATAGGATCAGTAGGGGTTCGGATGAGCTTGCTCGTTGGCCTTCCTTTTCGACAGGTACCTGGGTAGCCTTTACGTACAACTAGCGTCGCTGACGTGCTTGTGGTTAAACACACTGCCAGCGTACTGTCGAGTCTATAGAGTCCCACACTGAGGGTTTCCCTGGTTCAGGAAAAATGATGTAGTGGTCGTATTTTTATACGTGCAAGGTTCCAATTGAATGATAATACTAGGCGGCTTAGAATTAAGCCGGATTATTAAATCGGGTATTGATTTAATAATTTACATACATATATTTCGATATATATATTCTAGTATTATTCAGGCTTTCGATCGGACGGTGATAATACTAGCTGGCTTAGAATTAAGCCTAATCATTAAATCAGGTATTGATTTAATAATTTACATATGCATATTTCGATATGTATATTCTAGTATTATGTTCTTTGTATTATTCTATCTCTTTGGGTGTTCGTATTTTGGTACGAATATGGGTATGTATATACGGTAGAGTATATTCCATATTTATACGGAAAGACATTCTAGAAGGAGGACACCTCATCATGCATTTTCCATTTTATTTGTAAAATGGAAATGAGGTGTAATAGAGAGAATGGGGTGAACCATACTTGAATAGTATTGACAAATGAATTGTAAATTCATTTGTCAATACTATTCAAGTATGGTTGTGTTATTATATTGAAAAATGGTTTATACAAAACCATGGTTGGTGTTTTTATCTCTTGGAGATTTTTTTCCATTCTCATTTTTTTATTCTCTCTCCTCACAAGCTCTTTTCTTGAGCTCTTCCTTCATCTTCCTTACTACCCTTCTCATTAGTTGAGAAATAAGGGAGGAAAAGAGATAGAAAAATACTAGAACCACACACTACATCACTAGACACTCTAGATTAGCAACCTAGAGTCTTTAGTTGCCCCACTAAGTTTTTAAATAGAGCTAGAGCCATGAACTACATCACTCGGGTGGATCATCTTCGACGGAGGAAAACTGGAGATCAAGCTCGATCATGGAGACCACATGGAGCTAATGGAGCTAGGGAAGAGGGTAGAAGACCGAAGGATATGAATCTTTCGTTATAACTCTCTATCACAGTAGCTAAACTCCTTTAGTTAGCTAGTTACATATTTGGTTAGATTCTAGGTAGTTTTTTCTAGCGCCAAGTTTTTTAAAATTCAAAATTTTTCATTTCGCAATGGCCGCAGTTGGTGGCCAGGGCGCTAAGAACCCCAACACTTCCATATTTCCACCTTCTATTGCTAGCCATAATATCTTCCATCACCCATCTTCTTCATTGACCCTTTAAAAAAATAAAAAACGCGAGTGTCATATTTTTTAATTTTGAAGGTAAGAAGTCATTTTACCTTATCAAAACATGTGAGTATTTAAGACCTAAGTTATTATTCTGAAGAAATTGAGAGTAGTGGCCTCAAGCTCCGACTATAGAAGCCAAGGTTAAGCTTAGAGTTACTGAAAATTGGGAATGGAGAAGTACGGCCTGAGAATAAAGATTAGATTTAGGGGTCAAACCTTAATCTGCATTAAATTTTCCTATCGGACCTCGAAGAGAGATCCTTTTGCGATTTGAAGAAAACGAAGGAGCAATAGCGAAGGAGAAGAAAAGAACGCGCATGAGATCTCCTATTTATTATTTGTATTTTAAAAAAAATACTTTATCATATAAGAATAAGGGTAAAATTGAGATTTTTGGAAAATATCCTAATTATTATATGTATTAGTCATTTTAGGTTTTGATCTTTTGTATTTTCGGAGTATCGGGGTTTTTTGACGATTTTAGAAATACGCGAGTTAAAAAAAAGTCACTTCTCCAAATTGGACTTGGAAACAATTTTCCATTTTGAAAATTATAGGATTTTCTTTAAACAACTCCCAAGTGGGCCGGTGACTTTTTGACAATTTAACTTTTTTTGGGTAAATTTTCAAAAGGCCCCTGGCCAACTTCCGTACTGTCAGAAAAAAAACCCAGGACCCAATTAAAACCATGTTATACCTTTGACTAATAATTCGTATATCCCAATAATACCATGCCTATATACTTTGACAGCCTATACATGGCAGTCACCGTATAAATGACTAGCCTGTAATATCTAAAGACTTGCCTGGTAATGCCTAAAGACTTGTCTGTAATATCTATTATGTTTTCATTTTCCCTTTAAATATACTTTTTTCTAACTAAAAATCTAATTTGCTGCCAAATATACTTCTTTCCCACCAAAAGCCTCAACTTATCTTTCTACTTTAATATAACATCTAAGCAGTTGTGTGTAATATCTAAGTAATATCTTGTATCATCTAACCAGCTGCCTATAATATCTAAGCAGTTGCATGTAAAATCTAAGCTGCCTACAATATCTAAGCACCGCCATCTCCTTCTACGTTGAAATCACCTTGAAGTGGTGGAGGAAAGAAGAGAAGGGAGGAGGAACAAAGGAAGGAGCGGATAAGCGGCGAATTAATGACGAAGGAAGGAGGGAGAGAAGGGAGGATGGAGGAGCGGTAGAACAACGATTGATGAGCGGAGGAGAGAGGAGGAGCGGCGAGATGGACGAGTGGAGGAAGGGGAGGAGCGATGGATGAAGAAGTATTATTGAAGGTTCTTGGGGAGGGAGAGAGCAGGAAATCAAATATCTGTCATATCGGCCGATATATCGGTCATATTGGCCGATATATCATTTTGGGACCACTTGTGATACGATAAAACCAATTTAATATCACCGATATGGCGATATCGCCCGATATATCGGCCGTATACGAGATATAAAGTATCAATCCGATATAATTTCTATATCCAATATTTAAAACCTTGATGGAGAGGGAGAGAGAAGATGAACAGTGGGAGCGATGGGTATTTTTATAATTGCATTCAAAAAAGAATACAAGGCCTAAATGAAAAACAACCCGGGTACTTTTCACAAATATTTTGAACAGTATGCCTTTCCCAATCATTTTGGAAATACCAGGGGTTCTTAGACAACCCTCGAGCGGGCCGGTTTTTTTTTTGGGAAGGGGTGTTCATCATGATTAACTGCATTACTAGCGCTCATTCTTCTTATATTTTGAATAAAAAGGTGCTATTAGTCCATGACTGCTACATAAGTACAACTTACAGGTTCTCAGGAGAATTAAGTCTAGAACAATGCAAATCATGCACAATTTCTGCAGTGATGACGATTTCAGAACAAAATATTGACAAACAGACAAACTACGGATTTCGACCATTCAAATCCGTCAAGTGCCGCTAACCAGTGCAAGGGACTAGACAAGGAGATGGTCATTCATGTCTCGGATA
This sequence comes from Agapanthus africanus, assembly GCA_030015575.1. Classification (NCBI taxonomy): domain Eukaryota; kingdom Viridiplantae; phylum Streptophyta; class Magnoliopsida; order Asparagales; family Amaryllidaceae; genus Agapanthus; species Agapanthus africanus. Next base: position 164,315,933 of record CM057348.1, read on the forward strand.
GCACGGGACACGAGAGAGGCAGTGCAGAGTATGAAGGAGGCATACACAAAGTTTAAGAAGGTTTAAAGGAGTGTGAAGTGAGAAGAAGACAAAAATAGTCGTCATCTTGGACTTTTGTTCATCCGAGATCAATTCTAAAGGATTTATCAAATATGACCATGAAAAGGAGCATAATGAAGCAAATAAAGAACACTGAAGAAAATCTGAAGACTATCTCCAAAATCTCATCGCGACTTAGCAGCGGCCAATGAAGAAACCGTGATGGATTCGTGGCCGTAGTGATGGATCTCTGACATGTATTTCAGGGGTAGTTTTGTAACTTTGTAAGACTTCAGGAAACACCCTTAGGTTTTCATCCTTGTATCTATGAATATCATAGAATGGCAGAGAAGAAAAGATGCTTGATGAGTTCTAGTTTTTAGAATTAGAATTAGTTTTAGATATCTTCTTCTCCATTGTAAGTTTCCATTAAAATTATAGCTTGGTTTTGATCGATTGAAATTTCCTTTTTATTAGTTGTTCTTGTGTTTTATGTTGGTAGTATAAATTAAATCAAATTTATAGTTGGTTGTGATTTGTAATAAGTAGTTATTGGTTATCTTGATCTTCTTCTCTTCTACATTTTTATTTAAAGCCATGATGCTCAATGGATGTTTCTTGCTTAGGTGAGAATCCAAGTAGGTAATTTACCATCTTTATTATCATCTATTCTATCTTATTCTTCTTCTTTTCTCTCTTCTACTTGTTTTTATGTTCTTTTTAATTATGAGTGAGTAATTCCTTCTCACTTGTTAGGGTATGAAAGGGTAGTTTGAGGGATGGAAAAATTCCTTACTCTTCCTTTTGCCCAACACCTTGGAAATTGAATTTCGACCAAAGAATCAGAACCCTCTCCTTTAGGCACCCTATCCCTTATGATCGCGGTGTTCCGATAAAGAGACCCATTGCGCTTGTTTGGCTGAAGGTTAGGGTTAAGTGCAAAGAACGGACGGACAAGGATCAATAAGAAGGGATTTAGCGCATAGAAGGCCTAACCTAGATTCGCAAATAACATACTTAAGAAGCCTAATCCACATTATTTCCGATTATCCTAGCATCAATATCAAGTGAGGCACAAAGGAAAGAATACGGATTTTCCTAACTCAACTAACCTAATCTTAATCCTAACAAGCCCTTAACTTGACATAAATTGCAACACATAGGATAAACACAAAACCCCTTGGACCCTTTGGACTTAACTCGTTTAAAACAAGAATGAAAGAACATACCTTTTCTCCGTGGATGATCCGTACTCATCGCGGCTAGCTACAAGCGAAACCGTCTTGATTGCGGTATTTAGAACTTCTTATAACACACTCACAAATGATCAATCAAATAGCGCCATTGCCGGGGAGACGGTAACGTATTTCTTTCTTGTTATTCGGGTTAATTTTGTGTATACTTTTATAAAAAATCCATAAAAATAATAAAAACCCATATTGTTATTTTTAACAAGTTTTGTGCAAGTGTGCAGGGAATTCTGGAGCTACTGGAGTGAACAAACAGAGAACCAGGGGCCTTCAACCAGAAGCACAGGAGAAGAGAAGTTTGTTAGTGATATGTATGCCCTAGAGGCCATTATTTTTCATTATAATGGATGCTTGGACACACACACACACACATAGAGGGCATTCTTACTCAATATAATAATATGCTATTTGGTTTCTTTTTATCCTAACATGTACATTTGTTTTAGTTTACTATTTCATTGATACATGTTGATAAAAGCTATAGGATCTTTGCTTGACTACGGGGAATATGATAGAGATCATACTAGTGGGGCCTGAGTAGTCCACAAGCACGTCCTTAAATGTTCATAGTCGAGAGAGTATCGAGACAGGGCATCGATATTCCAGAGTAGACTAGTGTATGCGTTTTTTAACCCTGTATGGGGTGATGGTTGATCCCACAACCATTGGTGTTTGACACCAAAGATTGTATACAGGTGCTCATTGGAAATTGAGTACACCGAACGGAATCGCCGAGAACTCCTAGATGGTTCCATACCTATCGTTAGATAGTAGTTCTCTGGTGATACTAGTACATGTTAGTTTGTAGATCCGAGATCGTCATAGTGTCTTGTGTGGTTTCCACTGTGCTTTGATTACCTTCCTACCATGGTTCTACTGAGTCGTGTAAACAGGTGGTAGTTAGGTACAATCCCGAGTCACATGAAGGCAATGAGCGATAGGAGGGGTTTCGTCTCTCCCGGTATTGGGAGTTGATATTAGCTTTGCTCGATTGGCTATAACCGCAAATCCTTAGTCAGGGCTGATGAGATTTACTTATAAGTGTTATCAGTAGTTTCTCGATTGGTTATAGGCCCACATCGGCATAAGTTATTAGGTTATTGGGGTCTAACGATATTATTCCCCAGACCTGATATGCAACATATTAGACGAAGAGACTGGACTGTACGGTAAGTGTCGCTTATAGGCTCTACAGGGAGTTTGGACAAGTTTACTTGTTGATCTTCTATTTCGTTCAATACCTAGGTAGCCGTTACGTGTAGCTAGTACCACTGACATGCTTGTTGTAAGTCGATGTCGTGCATCCCGCGGGTTCGCGGGGAGGCGGAATTTACAAAAAAACGATTTTTCTTACTTCGCAACACCGACTAAACTCCAGGATCTTAACAGAAACCTTAACTAGCTAAATCTACTTGGAGGTTTAATTACTCGGTAAGAGTTTTATACCTCCTAGAACCTTGTCTTTCGAGTCTTCTTCTCCTCCTCTCCTTGAGCTCCTCGGAGATCTGGATCGTGCTTGATCGTCAGCCTCCTCGTGTCGAAGATGATCCACCCGAGAGTCTATACCTCAAGCTCCAACCTCTAAACCGGGATAACTAGGGTATCTAGTTCGCTAAGCCAGGTAGCCTAGAAGATGTAGAGTATCTAATGGAGTATTTTATCTCATGAGACCCTAGGGTTCACAACTCATGTGAGGGTTAGGGTCTTGAGGAAGAAGAAGATGAACGTATGGAGAGAGAAAGAGAATGAACAAATGAGAAAAGGTTATGGCAAGTGAAGAATGGCTCACACTTCACTCATTCAAGCATGCAATATTTTCCAATAGAAAATATCAACCATGCTTGAATAGTGAGTCCAAACTAATAAAAAAATACAAAGAGCCATGCTTCATCCCATGCTATGGATGTCTCTAATTTCCACCTCATTAATCTATTTCTCAAAATAGATAAACCAAATAATGAGGTGTCCCCTTCTAAAAGAATCTCTTGTGAAATTACAAGAATGCCCTCACCGTATATACATACCCGTATTCGTATTCCGAAAAATACAAATACAATGAGATAATAATAATCCAATAATATAATACTAGAATCCGGCTTAAACCAAACCCCACTAGTATTATCCGTCCGAACAACATCCGTGTAGCCAGTACACGTATATGATCGGAACCCTGCGTAAAACCATATGGCCTCTACATCGCTTTGCCCGAAGCAGGGAAACCCTCTGTGTGGTACTCTAAAGACTCGACAGTACGCTGGCGGTGGGTTTAACCATAAGTCCGTCAGCAGTACTAGCTGCACGTAACGGCTACCCAGGTATCTGTCGATAAGAAGGCCGATGAGCAAACTCATCCGAACTCCTACTGAGCCTATCTGTGACAATCTCCGTACAATCCGGTCTGTTCGTCTAAGATACTCGCATATCAGGCCTAGGGGGATGGTAAACGTCAGACCCCTAACAACGCAATAAGTCGTGCCGGAGTAGAGCCCAATACACCCTGAGAAACTATGGGAGTACCTACCAGTAAATCTCGTTTGCCCTGGCCAAGGACTTTATGTAATGGCTTTCCGAACACAGCACGATATCAACCCCTAATACCGGGAGAGACGAATCCTATCTAACCACTACTGCCTCCTAGTGCTTCGGGACTGCACCCAACCACTACCTGTTTACACGACTCTTTTGAGCCGTGGTAGGGTAGTGATCTAAGTACAGTGAGAACATACTCGAGACGAATAGTGATGTCAAGTCAACAAACTAACTTGTACTCATGTCACCCGGGAACTGCTACCTACGATAGGTATAATAACAACCAGCTGTTCCCAACGAGTCCGCTCAGTGTAACTCATAACCCAATGAGCACCTGTATACTATCTCTGGTATGACATACCAATAGCTGTGGGACAGATCATCTTCCATGCTGGGATGAGAAGCATATACACTAGTCTATTCTGGAGTATCGATACCCCATCTCGATAATCTTACGACTAGGGACCTGTATAAGGATGTGCTTATAGACTATCCAGCCCCCACTAGTGTGACTGCCATCACAACGCTGGTACTCAAGCAAAGATTCTAAGAGCTCTACCAATATGTATTAGCGATATGCTAAAAGAAACATATACACATATTGAGGTAGAATCAAAGCAAGTAGCATACTACCATTTTGAGCAAGACTGTTATAATAACTGTGAATATACCAAGCTTTCAAAATGTAATATACAATCCAGAAAGATACAATAATGGCCTCTAGGGCATATATCACTAACAATCTCCCACTTGCACTAAGGCCATGTATTGGCATATCGCAGACCTATCATCTCGATTACCCTCTCGAACTATGTCCGAGGGATGGCCTTTGTGAGTGGATCTGCAATGTTGTTCTCTGTTTCTACTCTCCGCATCTCGATCTCCCGGCGATCAACGATCTCCCTGATCAGGTGGTACCGCCTCAAGATATCTCTGGATTTCTGATGGGACCTTGGCTCCTTCGGTAAAGCTATAGCGCCGTTGTTGTCACGATACAGTGGTATTGGATCAACAATGGACGGAACTATCTGAAGCTCTGTCACGAACTTCCTCATCCAGACTGCTTCTTTCACGGCGTCACATGCAGCGATATACTCTGCTTCCATCGTCGAGTCAGCAACGGTGTCCTGCTTGGAGCTCTTCCAACAGACTGCTCCTCCATTGAGGGTAAAGACATAACCCGACGTAGACTTGGAGTCATCCTTGTCATTCTGGAAGCTGGAGTCAGTGAAAGCCTCGATCTGGAGGTCTTCACTGCTGTACACCAAGAACATCTCCTTAGTCCTTCTCAGGTACTTGAGAATGTTCTTCACTGTTGTCCAGTGCTTCTCCCCTAAGTTTGACTGATACCTGCTTACAACGCTTGCGTAAGCTACATCTGGTCTGGTACACAATATCGCATACATTATAGAGCCTACCGTAGAAGCGTAGGGTATAATACTCATGCGATCCCTTTCCAAATCAGTCTTGGGAGATGTCTCTTTAGAGAGGGTGATTCCGTGACAAGCCGGTAGATTACAGCGCTTTGAATCTTCCATACTGAATCTCTTCAGTATGGTGTCGATGTACCTTGACTGTGAAAGTCCCAACATCTGTTTAGATCTATGACGATAGATCTGGATCCCCAGAATGTATGAGGCATCACCCAGGTCCTTCATGGAGAACCTTTGTGACAAGAATCCTTTGACTGATTGTAGCATAGGAATGTCATTTTCTATCAGGAGAATACCATCCACGTACAAGACGAGGAATACCATAGTTCTCACTACAATTTTACTATAAATCATGGTTCATCTGGATTTTTGATATAGTCGAATTTCTTGACCGTCTCATCAAAACAGATGTTCCAACTTCGCGATGCCTGGTTTAATCCATAAATGGATTTAAGCAACTTTCACACTCTTCCGCTACTCCCACTCTCTATGAAACCCTCTAGTTGATCCATATAAACACACTCTACTAAATTTCCATTCAGAAAAGCGGTCTTTACGTCCATCTGCCAAATTTCATAATCGTGGAAGCCAGCAATAGCAAGAAGGATTTGAATGGATTTGAGCATAGCCACTAGAGAAAAGGTTTCATCATAGTCCAAACGAGATCTTTGATGAAAACCTTTTGCAATAAGTCTAGCCTTATAGGTTTCAACCTATCCATCTACACCAATCTTCTTTCTGAAGATCCATTTGCAGCCTACGGGTTTTACCCCTTCTGGAGCAATGTCCAAAACCCATACTTTGTTGGTATACATGGACTCCATTTCGGTCCGCATTGCATCCAACCATTTTACCGAGTCTCTGCTCTGGATGGATTGCAAGAAGCTAGTTGGCTCATCATCGTCGATGATGTAATCCTCTCTATCCCTGTCTATGAGAAAACCGTAGTATCTCTCGGGCAGATGAGACTGCCTACTAGTCCTACGGAGTGGCGCGGGGATGTCCGGTTCTTTCGAAACTTCTGGTTCCACCATACTTTCAGTAATAGCTTATGGTTCTAGAATTTCTTCCAGTTCTATTGTACTCCCACTTATTTCTTTTTCAAGAAATTGAGCTCCAAAAAGTGGGCATGCCGAGAAACAAAGACCTTTTGTTCCTCCGCGTAATAGAAAAGATACCCTCTGGAGTTATTTGGGTATCCCACAAACTTACACAGTAGTAAGCGTGCCTCGAGTTTGTCCGCATGCTGCATTTTTACAAAAGCAGGACATCCCCATATCTTCATATACTTAAGATATGGTTTCTTCCCACTCCACATTTGATATAGTATGGTAGGCACTGACTTAGTAGGAACCTTGTTCAAAATATATGCAGCTGATTCTAGTGCATAACTCCAGAAGGATCGCGGTAACTCAGCGTTACTCATCATGGAACGTACCATATCCAATAAGGTTCAGTTCCGCCTTTCCGATACACCGATATATTGAGGTGTGTATGGAGGAGTAACCTGAGAAAGAATTCTATTCTCTTTTAAGTAATTCAGGAACTCGGCATTTAAGTATTCACAACCTCGATCGGATCTAAGTGTCTTGATACTTTTGCCGGTTTGTTTTTCCACTTCATTCTTGTATTCCCGGAATTTCTCAAAGGTCTCGGATTTATATTTCATCAAGAATACATGTCCATATCTTGAGAAATCATCCGTAAAATTAATGAAGTAGGAATAACTATTTCTTGCATGTTGTTCAGTTGATAAAACTGCACTTTTAATATGACATCTTTCTACTATTTCTATATAAAAAAGGTGTTTATTATAATATATGACACATAAGAGGGTTTATCTGTAAAAATACTATTTTCATGTGTTTATATATTATAATTAACATTATGAAGGAAAAAGTAAGCATATATTATCCATGTAACATTTGGCCCATTTAATATGCTTACCTTATTAAATACCTTTGACCAATTCTCTTAAAACTAAAATATCATGACAAATGGTTAAAGATAATATCTCAATAAAAATAAATTCTACTAACATCATTTATTGAGATAATTGTGCAGGAATTATATCATGACTGAAATTAAGGAAATCCGAGTTGGCAAGATCAAATATGCCGAAAATATTCAAGTAAATTGAAGAAACTAATTCTGGCAGAAACGTAGAGAAGATTTTTAAAGTCTAGATACTCAAAAGATCACCAAGTGTTACAGATATGAAGCTACAAAAATTAATGGCCATGATCTCACCAAAAGGCGGCGGATCCGCGGCCAAACCTATCCAATGGTCGTGGTTCCGCCGCACTACTAAGGATTTAGGGCTCGGGATTTTGGTGGTTGGGATCCTAACAACTAGTTTCCATATTAGAAAACTAGGGTTCTGGCTTTGTGACTATAAATAAGGACCGAAAGTTTCTTGGAAAATTATCAAACCGACGCGATCACGAAATCCACGACGGCTCAAGAATCCTGATTGATCATCGACAGTTCATCTACCTCCTTAGAAGAGATCGAGAAGCAAACTAGGGTTTTGTAATCATTTTCTAAAGGAACAAAATATACTTGATCTTGTTGATTAATAAAGGTAGTTGTTTTCTTATATCATTTTATTTTCTATAGTTTTCAATATGATTTCCCTTTCTATCTTTTCTTTTCCCATCATGCGCGAGTAATTCTCCGCTTGTTAGGGTTCGTAGGATTATGGTAGATTAATGGATAATGAAGATCCTTAAACTCTTTTTACGTCCTATAAAGTTTATAAACTTTACCAAAAGAATTATTAACATCCTAATCGGGCGCGCTACCAATTTATTGCTAACCTCGACCACGATTAGAGATTAGGTTAACAATTGTTTTGGTAAAGGCTAGACATGAACGGAGATCCATGTCAAGGTAGGGGTTAAGAGTGGAAACCCTTTTTCCTCTAGAAACCCTAATCTACATGCATCATTGTCGATCTAGTTTTAAATCTATTAAAGTATAAGAGGAGTAATCTTTAATTAATCATCCATGACTACTAAATCTTAACGAACCCTACAAGCCCCCTTCTAATACAAAACCTACATCCGTAGTTAATCTAGATCTATATTCTACATCCGTGTTTAACGTAGATCTAGAAACTATTTCCACTATTCATTATTCTTCCTCTTTTCCTAACCAACACGCCTAAAGTAAGATTAAAAGATTCAACGTTTCCCTGAGGACGAACCGTACTCATCTCGGTCTAGCTACACGCGACACCGTTATTGATTGCGGTTATTCTATAAACACTTCTTTAAAAAATATCAACCAATCAAATGGCACCGTTGCCGAGGATACATGCGTAATTTTTATTGTTACTATTTGTGTTGAATTCTTATTTGATCTATATCATAAAACAAAACAAACTGCATCTTGCATATTTAACGATTAGTGTGCGATTTTTGCAAGGGAATCTGGAGTCACAGACTTGAGGAAAAAGAGAGTCAGAGACATTCATCAAGATCTAGAAGAGCAAAGGAGGCCACGTAGCAAAAATCTCCACCAGATCTCCCAAGTCGGCGGCGAAAGCGCGGCAATAAGAGCACATTGGCGGCGAAACCGCGGCACATTAGGGAATTTAGGGTATCCAAATTCTCTGGTATCTTTTATATATCTTTCTCTCTCCTCTAAATCTTCCAATAATATATTTTCTGCAGGATTCTTTGCAAAATATCGCCGCTCAAAAATCTTTTTGCAAGTTTTGTTTTGCGGTTTGTTTTTGCATATTTTAATACGGACATTAAGAGGCAAAGACCAAATTCAGATTAGGTGAGGATTTCATCACCCTTCCTAAGCCCCACAAATCACAAAACGAGCATCCGCATCAACCCTACATTAATTTAAAAAATATCTAGACAAGACTCTAAGAACTGTCGTGCTCAATAAGGACAGAGGAAGGTCGTGGGTAATTTATCGCTTATCCGCATTATTTTTGTGGTGCCTAGGCAAGTGTGTCTAAGGCAAGTGGTTACTTAATTAGGCCCGCTATTTTCGGTGATGCATATAGCGGATACTTACCTGGCACTTACCTGGCCGCAAGGGTAGTAAAGAGGTGATAGAGAATTGATCCTGCGGCTTATCCTTTGGAAGTCTAGGAGCGGTCTAGAGACTTGACCTAGGTAACCTTAGTTCTAGGGTTGTTTGTGCATTTTTATGTGATTTGTCTCACGTCCGACACATTTTAAAACAAACCAAATTTAAATCACACACACGCTGCCACTTGCGCTAAACCCGCTTAGTGCATGCTCGGCTGGACATGGGATTCTAGTGTCCGTCTTGTCCGCGTTCCTGCTATCGACTCCGAAGTCGGTACTTCTTCATTTTCTTTTTCCCCACCGCCCACCACATTGACCGAGATGGACGGTACTCCATCAAATTATAATACCACGCTGCCACCACCCGTAGGTGAGCAGAATCCACCGCGCATCTCTCTCCAAGAGAGATGCTATCCTATCCGTGGTCCCCTTCCTACTTGTCTATCCATTCCACCAGCCAACGGGGATAATTTTGAAATTAAACCCCACTACATCAATCTGTTGCCCAAATTTCATGGGCTTGAATCTGAAGACGCATACATTTTCATCACTAATGTCGAAAGCATATGCGCAATGATGGGTACTTCACAATTGTCCGTGGATGCTATACGCTTGCGTCTTCTCCCATTCACTTTGTGCGACTTGGCAGAAAAATGGCTTTATAATACTGCCGCACACTCGATTGCAAATTAGGATGAATTCGTGATAGCATTCCTTAAGAAATTTTACCTAAATCATAAGACCGTCCGTATTAGGAGCGAAATCAACCAGTTCACCCAGCTTCCCAATGCACCATTTCGGAAGTGCTTTGAACGTTTTATGGATCTGCTTGTCCAATGTCCTCATCATGGAATACATAGATGGGATTTGTGCCAAATTATATATGAGGGCATTAATCCAGCGACAAAGCAGATGCTTGAAACAATGTGTCAATGCAATTTTATGTCAAAAGACGATGGTGAAGCTTGGAAATATCTGGAAGATCTCACTGAAAATACCTTACAGTGGGAAAGCGTTAGACCACCTTCATCTAGGGGAGGTATTCATCAGCTCGATATTTCCATCGCAGTAAAAGCCGAAATGGCAGCGATGCAAAAGAAACTCGACGCTATTGAAATTTTTTTTCATCAGTCTCCTTAAATCAGGTAACGCTCCCAAAAACCGTGTGTGGTTGTTGTTTAGATCCATCACACTTGACGGAAGAATGTCCTATGAATGTATCGTTTCAAGGTCACGAGCAAACTAATGCTGCTTTTCAGCAACGACCTAGAAACGATCCTTATTCTTCCATGTACAATCAAGGATGGAAGAATCATCCTAATTTTGCTTGGAACCAAAACCAACCCCAAAATCAAAACCAGTTCCAAAGAAATTATCAAAGACACCCTCCACAGCAACAACAACCACAACCACAAAGTCAGCACCCCTTTCAATCACAAAATTTTCAAAATCCGGCCAACACTTTTGCACCGCAATTGGCCGGTACTGATAACTCTTCACTCGCACAAACTTTGGATTTGTTTATGAAACATTCCATTCAAATGTCGGCTGATATGAGGTCTTCTATTGATACCATAAAGAAAGACTCCGCCTCCCACGGTGAGAGTATTAAATCAATAGAAAACCAAATTGCACAGTTGAACGCCGCGATGAGTGCGAGAGAAAAAGGGAAACTCCCATCTCAACCCCTACCGAATCCCGGCCACTCACAAAATCATAATGTGAATGCCATTACTACGTTGAAATCGGGGAGAGTGCTAGATAACCGAGTGGGTGAGCAAGTTGATGATGTTAGTGATACCAATGATACCCCGGCTTCTACTTCTTCCCCTAATTCGTCTAGTCTCCCACCTACTTTCGAGCCTATTCTTCGTTTTCCCCAAGGCTCGAACACTTCACCCAATCTATCTAAGACGATTCCCACTCCAATTCTGGGATTGAATCCTTCCCCACAATCTTCTCTACAAATGTTGGACCCAAAACTTATTGATAAAGCTCCGTTTCCAAACAGATTAAGGGCCAACAGACCTAACCGAAAAATGGAGAAGATTGTGGAAATGTTTAAGCAAGTTAACGTAAATATTCCTCTCCTAGATGCTATTCAACAAGTCCCATCTTATGCAAGAATCCTTAAAGACTTGTGCACTAGGAAGAGAAAAATTCAAGTGCCTAAAAAAGTTTTCATGACGAGTAATGTGAGCACAGCTTTTACTCAGCAAATACCAAAGAAACGTAATGAACCTGGATGTCCTACCATCTCTATTTCTATTGGGAGTAAAAATATTAATCATGCTTTACTCGACCTTGGCGCTAGGGTTAACTTGCTTCCTTATTCAGTATACGAGCAGTTAGGGATTGGAGAGTTGAAACCCGCCCATTGTACTCTCCAGATAGCAGACCGATCAATCACCAAATCTCGGGGTGAACTAGAGGATGTGTTAATTAAAGTCGGGGAATTCATATTCCCTATGGACTTTATTGTTTTAGATACACAGCCTGTGGCAAACCCATGCAACCAAATCCCGGTGATACTCGGTCTACCTTTCCTAGCAACTTCTAATGCTGTAATTAATTATCGTAACGGTTCTATGAACTTTTCCTTCGGGAAGATGACAATTGAGCTTAATATCTACAAGCTAGGAAGTCAACCATCTGAACCTTCTTCTCATTTGCTGGATGTTTGTTCCATCCACGAGATAGCTCCCGAAAGCTGCATGGATGAGGAACTGTGCTTTGATGATCTGGACAACATTAGTGAGACATTGTTTGATCTTGCACAATATCATAGTGAGGATGTGTTCGATGAGTGCGTCCCAGAGTTTGAATCAGTTGACTCATAGCAAAAGTCAGTAGTGCTTTCCGAGTTAATAACCTATGCAAGTTTTGAACCTCTCAGAGAGTCCGAGTATCATTCCCTTACCCCACCTTCTATTGTCTCTCCGCCAATACTTGATCTCAAACCGCTACCTTCTCATCTTAAATATGCATATTTAGGTGAGAATGAGTCTTTGCCCGTGATTATATCCGCTTCTCTAGCTTTAGAGCAATAGAACGCACTTTTGACGGTATTGAGATCAAACCGGCAAGCATTTGGTTGGACAATAGTTGACATCAAAGGGATTAGTCCCTTAATTGTTGAACATTATATACATCTAATGGATGAAGCCAAACCAACCCGAGACCCACTAAGACGGATAAATCTCGTTATGAAGGAGGCAGTAAAGAAAGAAATCATCAAGTGCCTTGATAGTGGTATAATTTACCCTATATCTGATAGCCAATGGGTAAGTCCTATTCATGTGGTCCCTAAAAAGTCTGGCATCACGGTCATAACTAATGAGGCTAATGAGTTAATCCAAACACACACCCAAATTGGGTGGCGCGTATGTATTGATTACAGGAAACTCAATGCCGCAACGAGAAAAGATCACTTTCCTCTACCTTTCATTGACCAGATGTTAGAACGATTAGCTGGACACGAATACTATTGTTTCTTGGACGGATACTCTGGCTATAACCAGGTCCCTATCGCCAAAAAGGATAAAGATAAAACCACATTTACTTGTCCTTTCGGTACGTTTGCTTATAGACGCATGCCCTTTGGATTATGCAATGCTCCCGCTACATTTCAGCGGTGTATGATGGGGATATTCTCAGACATGGTTGAGAATTTTCTGGAGATATTTATGGACGATTTCTCCATTTTTGGGGAATCCTTTGAGGACTGTCTTCGTCATCTTGATGCAGTTCTTATCCTCTGTAAGGATAAGAACTTAATTTTGAATTGAGAAAAATGCCATTTTATGGTCCAAGAAGGTATTGTACTTAGACATATAATTTCACGAAAAGGCATTGAGGTAGACAGAGCTAAAATCGATGTCATCCATAACCTCCCTCGTCCCAAATGCGTCAAAGATATACGATCCTTCCTTGGTCATGCAGGATTTTATAGGAGATTTATTAAGGACTTTAGCAAAATTGCTAGGCCCTTAACTCTTATTTTGGCCAAGGACACTACATTTCACTTTGATTCGGATTGTGAGGCTTCTTTTGAATCGCTTAAAGGATCTCTCACTACAACCCCCATTCTATCATCTCCGGATTGGAACCACCCGTTCGAGCTTATGTGTGATGCATCAGATTTTGCTATTGATGCAGTCTTAGGACAGCACATTGATAAGATGCCACATGTAATTTACTATGCAAGTAGGACCTTGAACGATGCACAAATAAATTACACAACTACCGAGAAAGAACTCTTGGCAGTTGTATTTGCATTAGAAAAATTCAGGCCCTACTTGATTGGCTCGCCAATTATGGTTTACACTGATCACTCTGCCCTACGACACCTTTTATCGAAGAAAGATGCTAAGGCCAAGCTAATACGTTGGATCCTGTTGTTATAAGAATTTGATCTTGTCATCCGAGAAAAGAGTGGATTTGAAAACGTTGTAGCCGACCATCTTTCACGCATCTCTTCTTCACCAACGTTGACCGTGCCGATAAATGACTCATTTCCTGACGAACAGCTCTTGACCGTATCCTACGAACCTTGGTTTGTGGATATTGTGAATTATCTAGCAACATGAATTATCCCTAGCGATTGGTCGAAACAAGACAAACTTCGATTTCTATCCCAAGTAAAACACTTTTACTGGGATGAACCTTATTTGTTTAAGTATTGTTCCGATCAAATCATTCGCAGGTGTGTCCCTAATGATGAATTCAAGAGCATGTTATCATTTTGTCATGATCAGGCATGCGGCGGTCACTTTGGTCCTCGAAAAATGGCAGAGAAAGTTTTGCAATGTGGCTTTTATTGGCCAACACTATTTAAAGATGCTTATGATCATTGCAAAACTTATCCGCGGTGTCTGCACTTAGGTCGGATTTCATGAAGAAACGAGATGCCGCTCCAACCTATCTTGGTTGTGGAAATATTCGAAGGTTGGGGTATTGATTTTATAGGCCCTTTTCCCAACTCTTTTAGGAATTTATATATCTTATTAGCGGTTGATTACGTCTCGAAATGGGTGGAAGCAATACCGTGTCGCACTAATGACAACAAAGTTGTTATTAAGTTCCTTAAAGAAAATATCATTTCGCGATTCGGACACCCTCGCGCTATAATTAGCAACAACGGGATGCATTTCTGTAATCAGTCTTTTAAGGGTTTGATGCGGAAATATGCTATCAACCACAAACTTTCTATGCCCTATCATCCCCAAACAAGCGGGCAAGCTGAGATCTCAAATAGGAAAATCAAACAAATTTTGGAGAAGACGGTTTCTAAAAACCGTAAAGATTGGTCAACCAAATTGACGGATGCTCTTTGGGCATTTCGCACCGCTTATAAGACCGATCTTGGTATGTCTCCATACCGCCTTGTGTTTAGGAAGGCATGCCACCTTCCTGTCGAGATCGAACATAAGGCAATGTGGGCTATTAAAGAGCTAAACTTCAATTTTGATCAAGCTTGCAGCTATCGGAAGCTGCAATTGAATGAGCTAAGCGAATTCCGCGATGAAACTTACGATAATACAGTGATAGTAAAGAACCGAACTAAAGTGTTCCACGATAAAAACCTTTTTCGAAAAATATTCACATCGGGTCAACAAGTCCTTCTTTACGACTCACGACTCTGTCTTCATCCAGGTAAGCTTAAATCTCGTTGGAAAGGACCTTTTGTGGTGCGGTATGTACACCCGCACGGGGCAGTAGAAGTTGAAAATATAAAAAACGGTTCAATTTTTAAAGTAAACGGGCATAGACTAAAACCGTATTTCTCTGCTGACCCAGCGGAGGAGCTCCTGCTTTTACATGAGCCGCTTTATCATAACTAAATTCCTCTGCCTCACCTCCATGTTTCGGTAACATTGTATCATCTTAAGAATGGAGGTGAGTGAAAAAAGGACTTAACTGAATATCTGTGCGTGACAAAGAACAAGTTTGGGGTAGTCTTCATTTAACTATTATTTCACCCCTATTATTGTCTCTCCCCAAGTCTACAGGTCTATGCTATCAAAGGACAGCATCAGTGATGACACTGCTGAAAACAGGTTTGGGGGAGATTTGTATTCACTGAATTATCTTTGGCACTGGGCATTTAAAAAAAATATTTTTATAATAAAAGAATAGAAAGTGAAAAATTATATATGAAAGATAGGAATATTTAAGAAAAACAAGAAAGTTAGATGTTTTCTTATACGAAACTAGTAATAAGTAGTTATGAGCTGCTGTCCTAAGGGTTAGTAAGATGAAGGAAATTGCTAATCTGAGGATAAAAATAAGTCTGAAAAATAGTCTCTATTCTAGAAGCCAAACATTTAAACGTTGATACCCTACTATACGCACTTACATACATCTTGAAACTTGGGATAGTAGAGAATACCTTGAAATGCTCTTGTCTAAAAACCTTTGTATGAAGGAAAATAAAAAAATAAAATGTATAAGTGGTGAAGAAGAAAAAATGAATACTGGTTTTATAATTACCAAGGCAGCATAAAAAAAATATAGCGAGGGCGCTTTATCACCTAGTGCCTTAGACCAACTGGTTTGGGAGCCACTGCTAAGCCTTAGGTGTTGCAAGACGAGAAATTACACCTTAATATGCAAGCACATTTTGTAATTGGTCGGTTAGTACCTCAAGAAGTATTAACGGTCGCATGAAGGATGTGAGCAAATTCATTAAAAATTCACCGATTAAAAAGTACTTTGGAAGATGGACAAGAGTATGATACATTGAATTGAATTCTCTAAGTGTAAGGATGTCATTTACACACACGTAGGGGTATATGATCAATTTTTGGATGAAAGATAGGGAGGAAAACTAAAGGCCATGTTTTATTGAGAGATGATGTGATTTCTAACATCTTTTCACGACTATTAAGACAGGGCTCATAGCAACTAAAAAACAGGTATAGTTGAAAACTCTTATTTTCAAGTTCTTTCTTTCATAATTCTTATCTTTGTATGTAATTTTCATCATCTTTCTTTATTATAGGATTTTGTGGGTGTAATCCGCTGAAAACCCTCAGGAGACAACACTCCTCCTACTAGGGACACCTAGAGGTTTAACAGCTTGTTGCACGTGCTCAGTGCAATCGTATTGCCTACGAAAGTGTGCTACTTAGTTCCTCTTCTTTTTCTCCTTCTCTTGAATAACTAGTTTGCTCGGGACGATCAAAATTAAGTTTGGGGGTATTTGTTCAGTTGATAAAACTGCGCTTTTAATATGACATTTTTCCTATTATTTCTATATAAAAAAGGCGTTTATTATAATATATGACACATATGAGAGTTTATCTGTAAAAATACTATTTTCATATATTTATATATTATAATTAACATTATGAAGGAAAAAGTAAGCATATATTATCGATGTAACATTTGGCCCATTTAATATGCTTACCTTATTAAATACCTTTGACCAATTCTCTTAAAACTAAAATATCATGCCAAATGGTTAAAAATAATATCTCAATAAAAACAAATTCTACTAATATCATTTATTGAGATAATTGTGCAGGAATTATATCATGACTGAAATCAAGGAAATCCGAGTTGGCAAGATCAAATCTGCCGAAAATATTCAAGTAAATTGAAGAAACTAATTCTGGCAGAAACATATACAAGATTTTCAAAGTCTAGTTACTCAAAAGATCACCAAGTGTTACAGATATGAAGCTACAAAAATTAATGGCCATGATCTCACCAAAAGGCGGTGGATCTGTGGCCAAACCTATCCAATGGCCGCGGTTCCGCCGCACTTCTAAGGATTTAGGGCTCGGGATTTTGGTGGTTGGGATCCTAACAACTAGTTTCCATATTAGGAAACTAGGGTTCTGGCTTTATGACTATAAATAAGGACCGAGAGCTTCTTGGAAAATTATCAAACTGACGTGATCACGAAGTCCACGACGGCTCAAGAATCCTGGTTGATCATCGACAGTTCATCTACCTTCTTAGAAGAGATCGAGAAGCAAACTAGTGTTTTGTAATCATTTTCTAAAGGAACAAAATGTACTTGATCTTGTTGATTAATAAAGGTAGTTGTTTTTTTTTATATCATTTTATTTTCTATAGTTTTCAATATGATTTCCCTTTCTATCTTTTCTTTTCCCATCATGTGCGAGTAATTCTTCGCTTGTTAGGGTTCGTAGGATTAGGGTAGATTAATGGATGATGAAGATCCTTAAACTCTTTTTACGTCCTATAAAGTTTATAAACTTTGCCAAAAGAATCATTAACATCCTAATCGGGCGCGCTACCAATTTATTGCTAACCTCGACCACGATTAGAGATTAGATTAACAATTGTTTTGGTAAAGGCTAGACATGAGCGGAGATCCATGTCAAGGTAGGGGTTAAGAGTGGAAACCCTTTTTCCTCTAGAAACCCTAATCTATATGCATCATTGTCGATCTAGTTTTAAATTTATTAAAGGATAAGAGGAGTAATCTTTAATTAATCACCCATGACTACTAAATCTTAACGAACCCTACAAGCCCCCTTCTAGTACAAAACCTACATCCGTAGTTAATCTAGATCTATATTCTACATCCGTGTTTAACGTAGATCTAGAAACTATTTCCACTATTCATTATTCTTCCTCTTTTCCTAACCAACACGCCTAAAGTAAGATTAAAAGATTCAACGTTTCCCTGAGGACAACCCGTACTCATCTCGGTCTAGCTACACGCGACACCGTTATTGATTGCGGTTATTCTACAAACACTTCTTTAAAAAAATCAACCAATCACATGTATAGACATTGGACCACACACGTTGCTGTGTATGAGTCCCAAGAGCTCACTGGCTCTTACCCCGTGTCCAGTGAACGGAGTCTTTGTCATCTTTTATTTGAGACATGATTGACAAGTTGCATAAGACTGATATTCGAACGGATCCAAATATCCCTCTTTATGTAACTTCGTCAACCGTGTTTCATTGATGTGACCTAGTCTACAATGACATAAGAAACCTGATTTAATTTTGGAGACTTTCTTTTGAGTGTGTTCGGGACGTTGAAAACCCGAGCTTGATTTAATACATATATACCGTTATCTAGTGTACCTGACCCAATCAAATTTTGATTAAGGTGGATGTGGATGATATCGTTTACAAATGTAAAATCATAACCTTCTTTAGAAAGTAAAGATACAGAGATGATATTACAATCCGGACTAGGTATACACAAACAGTTATACAAAATCAAAATCATCCCACTTGTCAATCTTAGGTGATATTCCCCCATGGATACAGCATCCACGCTCATTCTGTTAGCAATCCTGAGAGTCATATCACCTTCTTTGTTAACTCTACGGTTTCTCAGAGCCTGTAATGAATTACAGATATGAGATCCTGATCAGGTATCTAGTACCCAGGAAGTAGAGTTAATTGAGTGACAGTTTTCAATCATAAATACACCTGAAGCTGAAGCCACAACGTGCTTCGAATCCTGGTTTCTGGCTTTCCAAGCCCTGCAGTCCTTCTGCCAATGCCCTTTCCCGTGAAAATAGAAACATTCCTCCTTTCCTACTGTTAGCCCCGAAACTTTTGCCCTATCCTTTCTCTCTACCTTAGTGACACCGCCTATCTGCTTGGTGGAGGCATTCTTCTTCTCTCCCTTGGCTTCCGCTTTGGATTTAGAAGAGAAAGATTTCCCAATAAGCAGAGCGGGTGTCTCCCTAGATTTCTGCAGGGTGCCCTCACTGCTCCTCAATATGTTGAGGAGTTCTGGAAGTGAAACTCAAGATAATATGGGCATAGGTAGAAAGGAGGGACTGTAGAATTAAGTCAGTATGTAACTTGTTCTCCAACGTGGTCCCAAAGTCCGCGAGCTCTTCAATATAGCCAATCATCGTAAGGACGTGGTTCCCTACAGATGACCTGACAGCCAATCTCGCCTGAAATAATTTCTTCGAGGTCTCATATCTTGCAATACGAGATTGCTCTCCATATAAATTCTTGGTATGGAGGAAGATGGAAACTAAGTCCATTTTCTTGTGCCGCCTTTGGTGTTCATAATCAATTGAGGCTAACATGAGGCACTTGGCTCTCACACTGTCTTTTTCCCATGACTTACGGATTTCAACATCCGCGACGGTGGAATCTGGACCTGGGACGGTAGGGGCTTTGGTAGTAAGGAGGTAGCTAAGCTTGTCATAAGTAATGACTATCTGGGCATTCCTTAGCCAATCTTTATAGTTTGGCCCAGTTAATTTATTATTATCTAGCAGTAACTTAAGCCCGGTCATTTTGGTCGCTGCAATTAGGAGAGAGAGAAGAAACACTCAGCATGATGCTCTTTCAAGTTTAGAATGGTTATTAAAACAGGATGGCTCCCACTGTTCCTCGAATTCTCCTTCAAACCATAAAAGAAGAATTAATCAGGATTAATCGCACCTTACAATTCTTGCTTAACCTTTCGGTCAGGCTAGTGTTGGTACTTCGAGGGAGGTTTTCCAATACTTTCGCGAAGTTGCTTAATTACATAACCTTTTTTCCCTACAGGTGTAGCCCCGCTAACACCGTTCTAGGCACCTACTTGGTTTATAGCATTGATTGTGTTGGATATAGTGCCCTCAGAGTCAATTATTGGATCACAGGCACGTGATTGCAATGATTGAGGGAGGACCTATACTGGTAGGACAGTCTCACTCAAGATGATAGTATGCTATCTGGTTTATCTTTATCATCGTGTACTGTTTCAGGTGACCTTACAGGTCACTATTGCACGTTGATAGAGCCCTTAGGATTCTTGCTTGACGGCCAGCAGTATGATGGCGATCATATACGTGGGAGCTGGGGTCTATAAGCACATCCTTAAAAGGTCCCTAGTCGTGGGAGTTTTCGAGACAGGGCATCGATACTCCAGAGTAGACTAGTGTATACAGTCGAGACCCCGACGAGGGGCGGTGGCCGGTCTCACAAGCTACTGGTGTCAGATGGTTCACCTAAGATGTATACAGGTGCTCATTTGGTTATGAGTACACCGGATAGGACTCGCCGGGAACATGCTAGTTGGTATTATACCTGACGTCAGATAGCAGTTCCCTGGTGACATGTGTACAGGTTAGTTCATCGACCTGAGATCGTCATTTGTCTCGTGTGAGTTCCCACTGTGCTTTGATTACTACCCTACCACGGCTCAAAGGAGTCGTGTAAACAGGTTTTAGTTGGGTACAGTCCCGAGCCACATGGAGGCAGTGAGCGGATCTGCAGGGGTTCGTCTCTCTCGGTATTAGGGGTGAGGTCGCGCTGTGTCTAGGAGAGCCATTACACAAAGCCCTCGGCCGAGGCAGGAGATTTACTGGTAGGTATTCCAGTAGTATCTCAGGGTGTTCTGGGCTACACTCCGACACGACTTGTACCGCTTTTGGGGGTCTGACTTTTACCAACCCCCTAGGCCCGCCATGCGATACTCATAGACGAACGGACCGGACTGTACGGATATTGTCACTGACAGGCTCAGTAGGGTATCAGCATGAGTTCGCTCACCGACGTCCCTTTTGGTCAATACCTGGTAGCCCGTTACGTATGGCTAATACCTCTGACGTGCTAGTGGTTAAATCCACAACCAAAGTATTGACGAGTCTTTAGAGTCCCCCACAGACCGTTTTCTCAAGTTTCGGGTGAAACGATGTAGAGGCCGTAAGGAGATATGGCAGGGTTCGATCATATACGTGCGGTATTGCACGGATCATGATCGGACGGATAATACTAGCGGGCTTTGGTTTAAGCCGGATTCTAGTATTGTGCAGTATAGATTTTGTCTCTTTGCATTTGTATTCAGTGGGAATACAGATGCGGGCATGTATATGCAGTTGCGGGGTTTTCCTGTAGTTTATTATGGGATCAGTTTTCTGAAGTTTCCAGTTTGCATTCCGTTCCGACCAGTTTTCCTTTGTTCCTTCACGGCCGGATTTTTCTGATGGAGGGGCTAATTTGCAAGTTTGCAAATTAGCATTTGTGGAGGGGTTTCTTGCATTTGAGGGATTATGATGTTTTAGCATCTTTGCTTTTTCCTTCATCATGTTTTGCATTGATGATGATGGGAGTGAGATGAGAGTTGATTTGGATTTTGATGTGAGGCTTGCTTTTGGGGTGTGGTCACCTTTTTTCCTCTCCTACACTCACCTCCCTTGCTTGTTTTTCCCCACTCCCCATTCTTAGAGGCTGGCCACAATTTTGTGGGAGAGGGAGAGGTTTCATTTTTGTGAGGGAAATTGATTCATCTCATTTGCTTGCTTGCTAAATTCCTAACACCTCTCCAAAGCTCATTTTTCGTTCTCCATCAAATGGCAACTTCATAATCCCAAAGAGACATACTATTCTACACTAGCCTACAGCATCCTTGAGCACGTCGACTCGCCAAATTCGTGCCTGAGTTGCCTCGGTCCAGAGGTGGGAGCTCGTAAAAGAACCTGGCGATGTGGTGCCCGTTCCGACGAGGAAATGAAGACCGGAGATTCCGCGAGGAGATCGGAGTGAAGGTGAAGACCGAAGGACACAGATCGCTTGGTATAGCATTCTATCCTTTCTCTAGTTTGCTAGCATTAGGTTAATGGTTCGATCCGGGTTTTTAGGATGCGGCAGTGCCGGTTTTCAAGTCAAGAAAAATTTTCGTTTCCGCATTTTGGCCTAGGAAAGACGGCCGGGGCGCTACCGTAGCCCAACATGGTATCAAAGCCACGCCATTAACCTAGTCTAGCTTGCTCTAACGTGTTTACAAGTTCGATCGAACGGATTTTCTGAATACCCGATTTCTAATGCACAGTTTCTGTCGAAATTTTATAGTTGTCAAAATTTTTTTCAGTACATTGCAGAAATACGTGCAGGGTATTCTAAGACAGCTGTAGAAATTTGGTCGCATGAAGTCAAAGTTCCACCGCGGAACCGCGGCCAAACCCATGCATTGGCCGCGGTTCCGCCGCCATTTTGACCCCTCTCTGCACCAAATTTCTACAGTGGTTTTATGTCATGGAAATGGGGTTTTTGGAATATTCTTTTTGGGCCCAAATTTTGTTTGAGTGCCACAGTAGTGCTTGGGGCCCACATCGGTAAATTTGATCGATCGAAAATTTTAAACATGTTAGTTCACAGTATTTACATTATATCTGCGACCGTGAATGTCATTTGATCAGTAAATCCTGTCTAACTGCTATAGCCCTTTTAGACGGATTTGTGAACGTGACATTCACGTTGATGTTCTGTGTTGTGCTGTGATATTGCGGATTGTCGTGGGGGATAGCCTGGATGCAATGGTAGTACAATTTTGGTTGTATATGTACATTTGATATTGCGGGGCGAGCGTCCGACATGTGGACTGTTGTCACTGCCTATTTGTATATTATTCTTTTGGGGCACGACCGGGCTGAGGTCGATGTACCCGTTGTATGTATATTTTTACTTTCTGTACTAGGATTACCCCGCGGAGGGGTGCACGGGTAGCCGGGTTCTAGAAGGCAACGGGCCCGCATCTCATGGCGTTGAGATGGAGAGGGCTTCACTCTAGAATTGGCGGGCTGTTCGCCGCACTCGTAGGGGGTACAGGTTGACCCAAGGAGGGATCCCCAAGTTACCGGATTTCGTGAAGTGCTGGGTGGTCCATTCACGTTGCTGTAGGGGGCTGCCTCGCTTCAGGTTTGGGCGGGTAACTTGCCGCGCCCGTAGGGATCTAGGATTTCATTGCACAGGCTATCCACACGACCAGGGGAACGTCGGGTTTCAGTAGCGGCTCTATGAAACCCGGGGATCCCAGATATCCGTATTGTTCTGTGATGCTTATTACATTTCTGTGATGTTGCATTTTATCACGCCTTGAGCGAATATTATATATTGATATATATACTAGTAGATGTTGTATATGTTTTGCATCCGCGCTAGTCCAGTCCCCGCTCTGTCGTTAGTTAAGTAACCTAACGGGTGATGGCGGGACCCAGTGGCGAATGCAGATGGCATATACGTACATAATTATTTTCGTTCTTTATGGTGTGAACAATTGATGGGACTGCATTGATTCGGATCAATGCAAGCTAAACAAACCTATTCTGATGTTGTTGGAACAATTTTTCAAAAAGCTGTTATTGCAAGGGCCTTCTCTTTTGTTTTGCACAGTGGTATTCGGTTATGAATATCCAGCACCTCAGTCGACGAGGCAAGGACCGAGATCCCTTCACCGGGAGTGACCCCTTGGACAGAAGTTTGCGTCAAGGCAATAACTTCACTATAGCCGATTACTTTTGCTTTGCATCGTGGTATTCAGTTGGAATATCCTGCACCTCATTCTACGGGGAAAGAGCCGAGATCCCTTCACCGGGAGTGACCTCTTTAGCAAAAGGTTTTCGTCACTATATTTTTATAAAAAGTTATCCAGTTCCTTCAACGATATCAAGTTCATTACGTTAAAGGTTTTTCGCCAAAAACCAGCCGTAGCCCTCCGTCATTTCAGATTAGTATTGCTTAGTATTCGTGCTACGTATGTCGTGCATTGCCGAGGCGTAGTGTTCGGTAGCTCTGTAATGCTTTTCTGTCGCATGGATATGTGGATTGGTTAGGACAGTCGTACGGTTATGTTGGCATTGTCAAGGACTCGTACGGGTGGGTTTAACGCAATCAAGATAATGACGGGTTGAACTTGACTAGGACTCTTTGATATATTGGCATTGTCAAGGTCACTTGGGTCCTAAGGGTAAAAATCATATCGGGAGTTTCTAAAGAAATTGAAACTTGCCAGACATGCGCATACCTTCTGGAGTGTGATAACTTGAGTGGATTCCATCACGTTATCATGCGATGATAGTTGGATCCCGATTCCCACTGATGAGTTGGTTTACTCCTCGGGTGATCCCGACTAATTCTTTTTTCAGGTTTGGAGGAGAATTTGACGTTACAGTGGGAGGTTTCCTGATTAGATAAAGTGATAACCATTCTGATCTAGGTTAGAGTACACGCTGAGTGTTTCTTTTCTCTCCCTCTTTGGCAGCGACCATGACCCGACCCTTGACTATGACTCAGTGACCAAGATTAACCGAACCTTCTTAAAACACTGGTTTTTGGATTGTCAGAGTTGCAAACCTCATTGCCACTCCTACTTTTACCCTTTTCTCCAGGACACCCCGTATTACTACGAACGTCCACTTCCATTGGATAAAACCATCGTATGGTTATATACGAACTCGAAGGAATTTATTCGAGGATGGTTTCTGGTTCTGGAGAAAACGAATAGGACTATTCAGTTGTCTTTTCCTTTTACCTTCTTTCAGGCTGCGAGTGTTCCTTGGATTAGGACAGTACACCTATTATGCAAATTGGATAGTCTTCTTCCAAACCATAGGCAGGTGCCGACCGGTAGGGAATGAAGAAAACCAATTAGCCTAACAATGGTGTGCAGAAGGTAATAAGTTAAGACAAATGAAGGGATTAGAAGGAGGGCAAAGTAAATTGCGACTGTTATTCACGACCAAACCAACTATTTCTTCGCCAATCCTACATCACCTTTGCATCTCTCCAGAACACTCTGTATCACTACGAAGATCCACAGTTTATTTGGATATTCCATCGTATGGTTATATACGAACTCAAAAGGAACTTGTTCCCGTTCGGGGATGGATTCTGGTTCAGGAGAAATAGGAATAAGGATTATTCTGGTGTCTTTTATCTTTACCTTCTCTCGGGTTGCGAGTGCTCCTAGGATTAGGACAGTACACCCTTTATGCTTATTGGATAGTCTTCTTCCAAACCATAGGCTGGTGCCGAACGGTAGGGAAGTAAGAAAACCATTTGGCCTAAAGGGATGTACAGAAGGTAATGACTAAAGACATATGAAGGGATTTGGAGAGATGACAAAGAATTATACGGTTACAGTTGTGAATCTGGATAATGGAAGAAGCATTACTAGGAATACCCGGAAACCCCTTCGAAACATTTTCAATGTTTCAGTTTCACTGTGTACTGTTAAAAGAAAAATGATTTCCCAATTAGACACTTGCTCCAGGGTATGTATTTACCAGGTATGATTCTCACATCTGTATAGTTTTACAGATGATGAGTGGGAGTAAGTCATTGGGAATTGGGTGATTATCCTCATTATATCAGGATTCGTTGTAATTGGTGATATTTAAGGAAGTCACCTGGGTTGCTTGCCGGACGGCAAATATTTGGTTTTGAATATCCGTTGTTATGCACCAATTTCAAATTGATATATCTGTACGTCTAATTTTTATAGAGTGAGATATACCTTCTTGAAATTATGTCCGTGACATTTACCTATATCAGTGGATGGTTAGGTAAGGAGCATTAAACAACGGTGTAATTCTTCTTAACCATAAGTACAGTTTTCAACCTACGACACACAGCGATTGAGTTATTAGACTCAAGGGACTTATACAGAGTATTGTATGTTGTCCAGTGTCCATTAAGACAGAGGGGTTGGTCCTCGTACTATATTCGGTTTACTTGTGACTTCTCTAGTTCTTACACATGTGTTCGTACAAATGCAAGGTCTAAGTTTTGAGAAGTTATAGGTATATGAATAAAGTAGAGAACCAAGTATTGCAAGTATCAGGATTCTTCAAGGTGATCGAAGATGTAGATACTTGTGTATGGTATTCAGTTAATAGTAATGATTAAGAGAACTTGCTTCTCTTTCAGGTTACTCATAATTGGAAGCACTCCTAAGTTGAGTAATGCTGATCGGTCTCTTTCCATTTAGTTGACATGCACTGGAGACAGCTGCATGATTTGAATCTGGTTCAATTAAATCAGTGCCTCTATTTCTGTATTGGATATAGAACAGTTCGTATCTTGACGATGTTAAGGTACGGGGAGTTGTCCAGCTTATGCTTAAAACCAGACTCTGGATAACTCAAGGCACGTTTCTATAATGGCTGTTTGTGGGTTGACCCGGGCTATGACAAGGGTTGATTGTCTACCATCTGGAAGATCAATAGTGATATTGTTCTTGACTCGCCACAGTTTTAATAAAAAAATGGATTTTTTTTCAGAAAATAGTAGTGGGAGTATGGTAGAACTGGAAGTGATTCCAGAACCGCAAACGATTACTGAAAATTTGATATGAACCTAAAGATTCAATCTGGCTTGACATTCCATTGGCCACTCCGCAGATATGGTGGGTAACCTCAGGCACCCGAGAAGTACTTCGGTAGCCTTAAGGACGGTGACAGGGAGGTTCTTGTTTACCCAGACTTTCCATTGCTGTTGTCCCTGACAGTGAGACCCGGCAGGAGGATGAGTATAGCGTCGTTCTGAACTTGCTTTAGAAGTGTACGTGACTCTGCCAGAGGGTTGTCGTAGTCAGTTGGAGCAGCGGAAGCATAGTGGACAAGTGGCTTATGTCTATTTATAGACTAAAGCAGATATAGCGGAGATAGATCATCTATTTCTGATGTGACAGTCATAGGTTTGACTTCATCAGAATAGGGGATGGATCTGTTAAGAAGGTAGTAGGGTGTGATGTCCTGGTATTAGGATCACATACACAGAGTAGGAAGTGAAATTCCTATACTACGATCGGTTATCCTTTGGCTGTCACACAGTGGTTTCTCCACATAGGATATAGATGTTGTTTTTGCAGTAGGTGCAATAAGTTGATATTGATCCAATCCTGGAGAAACGTTCGGAAGCAAGTTTTAGAACATAAGTGGATGTTCTAGGGATATGATAACGGCATCCTCCTTCGGGAGACAGTTATCACTCCAGGCTTCCAAGGTGATATGGATGACAGAGTGTCTGTCAGAGTTATAGTTTTCCCTCTGACGAGGGGCAGTATTTTGGACAGGTGGTCCAGGCGGATACTGAGGGAGGTATGGCGCAGGATACTGATTAAGTTCAGTTGACGATACAGTCTAAGAAGTTTGGATTTGGAGTTCATTTATGAACTAGGTCCCATCTGATATCCAGACATATTCTAAGACAGGTATTGCTCATTTCGGGAGATGGCTTTCTCCGCGAACTTGAGATAAAGAGAGACATAGAAAGAAACATTTGAGCGGATTCACTCACTGAGGCTACTCCTCGAATGCAATAGTTTCGCAAACAGGCTTTGTGAGACTGATTTGTAGAGGAGTTGGGTGTTCGGTATCACACGGGCTGTGAGTATGCGACATCGCAATAATTAGCCTTGAGTGCAAGTGGGAGATTGTTGGATATAGTGCCCTCAGAGTCAATTATTGGATCACAGGCACGTGATTGCAATGATTGAGGGAGGACCTATACCGGTAGGACAGTCTCACTCAAGATGATAGTATGCTATCTGGTTTATCTTTATCATCGTGTACTGTTTCAGGTGACCTTACAGGTCACTATTGCACGTTGATAGAGCCCTTAGGATTCTTGCTTGACGGCCAGCAGTATGATGGCGATCATATACATGGGAGCTGGGGTCTATAAGCACATCCTTAAAAGGTCCCTAGTCGTGGGAGTTTTCGAGACAGGGTATCGATACTCCAGAGTAGACTAGTGTATACAGTCGAGACCCCGATGAAGGGCGGTGGCCGGTCTCACAAGCTACTGGTGTTGTTAGTTATATGTATGCCGTAGAGGCCATTACTATACATAGGATGTATATTGTAGTGGATGCTGGGATATATATAGGGAGGACTTTCTCGCTCGACATGATAGTATGCTATCTGGTTACTCTTTACCTTAACGTGTACACTAATTGTCTCTCTGTTACATGTTGGTAAAGCCCTTAGGATGTGTACTTGACTACCTGGACTGTGATGCGGATCATACTAGTGGGGACATGGTAGTCTATAAGTACATCCTTCAAAGTCCCTAGTCATGGGTTTATCAAGACGGGGCATCGATATACCAGAGTAGACTAGCGTATACCTTCTCGACCCATACAGATGGGCGATGGATGATCCCATATCCATTGGTGTTTGACATCAGAGATGATATACGGGTGCTCAGTGGAGACTGGGTACACTGGACGGACTCGCCGAGAACTCCCAGATGGTATTATACCTAACGTCATATGGCAGTTCTCTGGTGACACTGGTACAGAGTAGTCTGTTGACCCGAGATCGTCATAGAGTCTTGTGTGGTTCCCACTGTACTTTGATTTCCATCTTACCACGTCTAAGAGGGCGTGCAAAATGGTGGTTTTTGGGTACAGTCCCGAGTCACATGGAGGCAATGAGCGATAGGAGGGGATTCGTCTCTCCCGGTATAGGGGGTTGATGTTGCGCTGTGTTCGATTGGCTATAACTGGAAATCCCTGGCCAGGGTTGCTGAGATTTACTGGTAAGTGTTACCAGTAGTATCTCGAATTGTTATAGACCTCATATCGACACGACTTATCGAGCTATTGGGGTCTGACGTTTACCACCCCTAGGCGAGATATGCGACATATCAGACGATCAGACCGGACTGTACGGTAAGTGTTACTGGTTGGATTCACAGGAGTGTGAGCGGGCTTGCTCGTCGATCTTCTGATCGCTCAATACCCGGGTGACCGTTACGTTTAGCAGACCGCTTGCGGCTTGTGGATGTTTGATATGATCATCACCCACTGCCGGCGTATTGACGAGTCTTTAGAGTCCTACACAGAGGTTTCCTGGCTTAAGCGAAACGAAATAGGAGCGCATATGAGATATGTGCGGGACCGAGAATAATGCGTGTATGTGATACCGTATTCCATTCTCGCGATATGTAACATTGATCGGTTATATGCGTTATAGCCAGGTTATCGGATCAAGTGTTGATTCGATAAGTTGTTACTATTGTTATTAGCCGGTTATATGCGATATGACCGGGTCGTTAAATCAAGTGTTGATTTAATGATTTAATGTATAATTATATATTTGATATATCACTTTACATTAACTAATAAAGGTTCACTTAAAAAGGATTTTCTCACTTGAAGTGCACATTGTATATATGATATACTTTTGTGCATTTGATTGTATCATGTTTGATGATACATGATAGTTTGGTGTATAGTTTAAACCATGGTTGGTCAATGGTTAGGGTTTCTTTTGCTTCATTTACTTATTCATTTATTCATTTATTTATCCATTTTGTTTATTTTAGCAAAAGAAAATGATGAAGAGAAAATGGTGGCTTTCTTTGTTTGTTTTTGAAGCTTCTTGAAGCTTCGACCTAGTGACCATTTTGTCTTCATGTTTAACCCTAACCCTTCCAATTAACCATGGCCTATTCTCTACACCTAATCATGGTTGCCATATGATAAGTATTGATTTTATTATTCATTTTACATATACTTATCATAATATTTCTACTTCTTCTTCTTCTTCATCATCAACATGAAGAAAGCTTGCTCCATCAATGGCAACTTGAGCTAATGAGTGAGAAATCCAATTCTAAAGTGAACCCACTTCCTATTTCTTCATCCTCTACCTCTTGCCAAGTAGTATAGGGTGTTTCCTTCACAAGTTTTCATGGCTTGGTGAAGGTGGAGCTTGATCTAGTGATGCCTCGACGTAGATCATCTTCGGCATCGTCGTCGATGACCTAGCCCGCTTTTTCTCCGATGAAGCCGATGCTAGAGTCATGGTTCGATTTGGACAGCGGAGAGGACTTCATCATGGAGCTATGGAGGTGGAGAAACGGATCTACAAAGGTTGTATTTCCGTTCTTTTAGTTTAGTTGTAAACTAGTTTCATTGTTTCGCCTAAATATCTAGTTAACGATCCGTATTAGGGTTTCTCGGCACCCATAAAATTTGAAATTGGCATGGTTCATGCCTTGTGAGACCTTATTAGTGTGCCTAGGAACCCTACAGTGGTATCAGAGACTAGCTAGAGCCATAGGCGATGCGTAGACAGAGTTAGAAGTCCGATTAAACCGAAACCCTAACACAAATTTGCTCTCTGGACTTTTTCCAAAAATTGGGTTTTTTCCAGATTAAAAATATGCAGAAAATTCAGCAGGAAATTCTAAGAATTACGGTGCAAAAATTACCTAATGATCTGTCAAAAGTGCGGCGGAACCGCGGCATTAGCGTGCTAATGCGGCGGTTCCGCGGCCATTTTGTCTCTTCTCCCATTGAATTTTGCACAGTAATTCCTATTTTGCAGTGCTGGTTTTCCTGGGATATTTTTTTTCTGAACTCAAGAGTTGAGTTTTTTGGGTTGTATTGGGGACTCGGTGTTTCGATCGGATTGTCTAATTTTGTCAGTATGTGGCTTTCCGGATATTTTAGAATATGTCAGAAAGTTCGACCGGATATAAATACCCAACTTCTCCCCTGTCGGGAAATTTCCAAGTGTTGGATTTTTCCGTGGTTTAAAGACGTTCTAAGTAGTGCAAGTAACGCGATGGACCTTCTAGAAGATAACAAACCTTAACTCGATTATGTGACCGTCTCGAACTGCCCTTTGAACCTTAGGGTTTGGGGCGGTACGGCGTGCCACATGTGAGGCATTGGCTTGACCCTTCTACGGCTGGACCGTCGGTACTGAGGCATGAACTGGATGTTTTTAAACTTGTTTCATGTGTTGATCTGTATCGGGAAAACTTGGGTGTTCGTATGTTCGATCGGAAAGTTTAACATTTTCTATTTATCCAGAATGTGCTACAATAATTGGAATTCACAATAAGTTATGAGATAACTGAATGAATGTTATAAATCTAGCGGTTTAGTCTCACTTGATCGGTTGCCACGGAATTTTGATGTGATCAAAAGTCCGTCGCAATCACGTAGCGTACGCGGATACTCGCCGGGTAAACTTAATAGACAGCCTCACTCCATAGCCCCGACCAAGTGACTGTAGGAGAACCCCGTCGCCGAAAGCATCCGTTCGGGTGCTCGCGGCAGCGGTGTTCCGCCTTGGTGCACTTCGTCGACGGTATCGGGGGTGCAGCCGTCTATTGAAGTTTGCGACGAGCATTCGATCAGAATGTCGGGAATCTTGTTGAATTGCCCGACTTGATATTGAAAAGTGTTTTCGATAATGAGACTAAAATGTGGGGTTTATAATTGTTAGGCATGCGATGTCTAAGTAATTCATTTGATTAGGCATGCGATGTCTATGAAGGTTGCAGATTCCAACTGTTGTAGTTTTACACTTTCTTTTCTGTGACCGTAAGTGTAATATGTGATATCGCCGGTTTCGTTGCTATATGTCAACGACAATTGGGATACGCATATTTACTTACGTTGATGACATGTGATGTTATGTGTTGCTGGATATGTTATATTGGATTGTCGTGTTTGAATAGCCGGGGTTTTTTATGTGAGATGAGTGCTTTTCATTTTCATTCATGTAAAAACTTGTATGTAATATTCTTTTATTGGGGCACTTCCAGGTTACGGAAGATGTCACCCTTTGTATATTATTTACTTTTCCGCACTAGGATAGACCCAAGGAGGAGGGCACAAGTAACCGGGTTCTGGAGTCCAGTGGGAGACCAACTCGAGGAGTCGAGTCCGGGTCTCCTAACTCTAGAATTGGTAGGGTTGCTTGCCGCTCTCGTAGGGGTCTAGGGGTGTGGGTTTGGCTATTCATCACGACCGTGGAATCCGTGTTTTATACTGGCTCGTATTGAAAACACGGACGTCCTAGTACATCCAATATTTCATATGATTCTTCTGCTGCGATATCTGTGATGTGATCATGTGATGTTCTGTGATAGATACAGTATATAGTATATATGATATATTATATAGATGTTACTTATGTTTTACACCCGCGCTAGCCCTGCCCTGCTCTGCCGTTAGTTACCTAACCTAACGGTGCTCGAGGGGACATCGAGGCGAATGCGGATGGCATAAGTGTACGTCGTATTTATCTGTGATGTTTAGGTACTTAAATGATGGGACTTCATTAATGTGATTAATGAAATAAAAGAAACCTAAGATGTTGTAGAATCGAATTTCAAAAATAAAATAGGTAGCTACAGTTCTTGCTTTGCACAGCGGTATATGTGATATATCCTGCACCTTATTCGATGAGGAAAGGACCGAGATCCCTTCACCGGGAGTGACTCCTTTAGCAATAACTGGAAGATGCTACACCCTCGGTTTGTCTTTTGATTGCTTTTAAGAGTTTTTGCTTTGCACAGCGATATATATGATATATCCCGCACCTCATTCGACGAGGAAAGGACCGACGATCCCTTCACCGGGAGTGACTCCTTTAGCAAAACTAGAAAAGCCTAAAAAACACTCCATTTTAAAATCATTTGATTTTACAACGATATCAAGTTCATTACGCAATAGGTTTTCAGAAAAACCTGTCGTAGCCCTCCGTCATTTCAGATAAGTACTGGTTAGTATTCGTGCTGTGTTTGTTGACCTCTGTCAAGGCGTAGTGTGCGGTAGCTGATTAGTGCTTATCTGTATAAGCATATGATGTGATTGATTTAGGGTAGTCGTGCGACCTTGTTGACCTCTGTCAAGGGTCGTGCGGGTGGGTTTACTTCAATCAGGAAATGACGGGTTGAACTTGACTAGCAGCCTATGGTTTGTTGACCTCTGTCAAGGTCATAGGACGCTTGGGGCAAAATATTATTGGGAATTTCAAGTGTTGAAATTTGCAATGAGATTGCATACCTTCTATGAGATAGTTGGATCCCGATACCCGCTGCGAGTAAGAGTTACTCCTGGGAGAGTTTTACACATTACAATTAGCCGATCAAGTAGGTGTCTAGAAAGGTGTCAACGGGGTTACGCCTCTGGGAAAACGAGGTTTACATTAATTAGGTTCGTGCGAAAGCACGGGGGACCTCCCTCAAAGTACCGACACTGGCCTGGCTGAAAGATTGGCGAACTTGTAGTGTGTAATTAATCCCGGTTAGTCTTTCCTTTTAGGGTTTGAAGGAAGATTTGATAAAAAGCAGTGGGAGCCATCCTGATTAGATAAAATAATAACCAATCTGATCTTGCAAGAGCGCACGCTGAGTGTTTTCTTCTCTTTCTCTCCAGGTAGCGACCATATCACGCCTTAATCAAGATAATAATATGGAATATTGACCGAACCCGCTTGTTATACTGAGCTGGGGAACGTTGGTCCCGCTCCAACTTATAATTGTTATAAGACAGAGCAGGAAATTGGGGATTACCAGAATTCCCGTGCCGCCCAAACGAAGAAAGTGCATATGATGCATCTCCTTCGGGTGTGTTCATTACAAAGAACTGTTTCTCAAATGTCCTCTACGTCCTGGGTATATGATACCGGAACAGGATCCCAGATATGTAATCTGTTACATAGGGCTACAGATAGGTAGAGAACTGAGAACGGGTGATAAGTTTCATGAGACAGAAAACGGGACAAGTGTTGCAGCCAAGTCTGTTGGTCACTGTCACCCTGTATTACCAATACATTGATTCTGAACGAATGTTATTAGATACCGAACCTGATATACAAAATCATAACAGTCTCTTTATAAGTAAAGAAATGATAAAATTTTGTATTGTTGGATAATGTTTGAACATTTCCTATATCAAAAGTTGATCGGTTCAGGCACGTTATCTAAAAGCATTGATGTTCTAAATCAAACTACAGTTCTTAGTATACAGAACACACACAAGAGGAAGAGTTCAGAACTGAACGAATTCTTCTTGAGGCATTGTAGACTAGGTCATATCAATGCGACCCGACTGGCTGAAGTTACATTTTTAGATGCATAGTTAAATCAGTTTGAATTTACATATTGTGAAACTTGCCAGTCATGTCACAAAGATAAGATGACCATAGCTCTGTTTACTGGAAACAGAGAAAGAGTTAGTAAACTCTTGGGACCGATACATGATGATGTATGTAAGGTCCCCTGTCTACACATGCCAAGACCGATTCTTTGTACTTCGTTACATTCTCTGATGATCTTTCGAGATTCAGACCTATGTTCCTGTTGAAACACAAGTCCGAACCTTTTAAGATATTCACAGAATATAAGTTAGAAGTAGAGAACCAAATACGGGTAAAAGTATTATGTCCTATGATGAGATCAAGGAGGAGAATACTTGAGCACGGAAATCCTGGATTATTCTAAAGGAGAATGAGATTCTCTCTCAGCATTACTCCTCCGTATACACCATAGCACGATGGTATATCGGGGCGGAGCAATAGCACCCTATGTGATAAGGTGTGCTCTATGATGAGTACTACTGAGTTTCCTATTTCCTTTTGGAAGTTATGCACTTGAGAAGCTGCATACCTATTGAATTAGGTTCGAATCAGATCACTGCCTACCATTCCATATGAGATATGGTATGGGAAGAGCCTATCTCTTAAGTAAGTTAAGATTTGGGATTGTCCGGCCTATGTCAAAAGCAAAATCCGGACAAGATCGAGGCAACGTCTGTTATGTACAACTGGAAAGATTCCAGCTATACAA
This sequence comes from Agapanthus africanus, assembly GCA_030015575.1. Taxonomy (NCBI): domain Eukaryota; kingdom Viridiplantae; phylum Streptophyta; class Magnoliopsida; order Asparagales; family Amaryllidaceae; genus Agapanthus; species Agapanthus africanus. Next base: position 164,350,567 of record CM057348.1, read on the forward strand.
ATTACAGCAGATGACTTGGTAGAACCAAAGGATTCAATAGTAACCAACGAACCTCACCCTCTCCGCCGATCTAGTAGGGTTCCTCACCCACCTGAGAGATACTTCGGTTCCTCTATGACAGTGGGAGCGAGGATTGCATCATGAGATGATGACCCAACTAGTTTCGAGCTGGCCATCAGGAGTGGGACTCTGTAAGAATGGCTGGATGCTTAGCGATCTGAGATGGAATCCTTATGCACCAACAAAGTATGGACTTTGGTTGCTATATCTGAAGGGTTAAATCCCCATCAGGAGCAAGTATATCTTGAGAAGATTACTTGGTGTAGATGGAAAAGTTGAGACTTTCGAAGCTAGACTTGTTAAAGGTTTGAATCATTGACCAGATATGGATCATGATGAAACCTTTTCTAAGGATCTATGCTTAAGTCCATCCAGATCCTACTTACCACGGCTACATACCATGACTACGATATCTGGTGGTTGGGTGTCATGACTGCTTTTCTAAATGATGATTTAGAAGAGAGCGTCTATAAGTACACAGCCAGAGGGCTTCGTAGACAGTGGGAGCAGCGGAAACGTGTGCAAGATGTTTTATGTGATAAAGCAGGCATCGCGGAGTTGGAACATCTGTTTTGATGTGGAAGTCAAATAGTTTGACATCATCAAAATGGTAGATGAACCTTGTATATACAAGAAGGTAGTAGGGAGTATGGTAGTGATCCTCGTAGAGTACGTGGATGACATACTCTTGATAAGAAAGGAGTTTCCTATGCTACGCTCGGCCAATCTCCATTTATCACAATGATTCTCTATAGGATCAAAGTGATACCTCCTAAATCCTGGGTTTTGGATCTATGAGATAGATCTAATTGGATGTTAGGATTCTCACTAGTTATAGTGAGATGGTATCAACCGATCCTGGGGAGAATCACTGGAAGGGTTCCAGGGTGATAAGGACGACTGAAAGTCAGTAACAGGCATTGTCTTTACCCTCAGTAAAGGGACGGTATGTTGGAAGGGTTCCAAGCTAGATACCGTGGCATACTAGACGATAAAGGCTCGATACATCGCTACTTAAGATGCTACCAAAGAGGCAGTCTGGATGTATATTTGTTCATGAGATGAACTTAGTTCTTCCCATTGTGTGACAATGGAGTTGTGGCTTATGCCAAGGAACGTCCGTCCCATCAGTGATCCAGACATATTCTAAGGCAGTATCACCTGATCTTGGAGATGCTTGATCTCCAAGGGATCGAGGTTAGGAGAGTAGACGCAGAGGACAACACAGCGGATCCACTCACAAAGGCCTTTTCCCAGAGAGAGACTTTTAAGGGATGGTTGAGTATGAGATACTACAACCACTGCTACAGATGGCCCTAGTGCAAGTGGGAGATTGTTAGTTATATGTATGCCCTAGAGGCCATTACTATACATAGGATGTATATTGTAGTGGATGCTGGGATATATATAGGGAGGAATTTCTCGCTCGACATGATAGTATGCTATCTGGTTACTCTTTACCTTAACGTGTACACTAATTGTCTCTCTGTTACATGTTGGTAAAGCCCTTAGGATGTGTACTTGACTACCTGGACTGTGATGCGGATCATACTAGTGGGGACATGGTAGTCTATAAGTACATCCTTCAAAGTCCCTAGTCGTGGGTTTATCGAGACGGGGCATCGATATACCAGAGTAGACTAGCGTATACCTTCTCGACCCATACAGATGGGCGATGGATGATCCCATATCCATTGGTGTTTGACATCAGAGATGATATACGGGTGCTCAGTGGAGACTGGGTACACTGGACGGACTCGCCGAGAACTCCCAGATGGTATTATACCTTACGTCAGATGGCAGTTCTCTGGTGACACTGGTACAGAGTAGTCTGTTGACCCGAGATCGTCATAGAGTCTTGTGTGGTTCCCACTGTGCTTTGATTTCCATCTTACCACATCCAAGAGGGCGTGCAAAATGGTGGTTTTTGGGTACAGTCCCGAGTCACATGGAGGCAATGAGCGATAGGAGGGGATTCGTCTCTCCCGGTATAGGGGGTTGATGTTGCGCTGTGTTCGATTGGCTATAACCGGAAATCCCTGGCCAGGGTTGCTGAGATTTACTGGTAAGTGTTACCAGTAGTATCTTGAATTGTTATAGACCTCATATAGACACGACTTATCGATCTATTGGGGTCTGACGTTTACCACCCCTAGGCGAGATATGCGACATATCAGACGATCAGACCGGACTGTACGGTAAGTGTTACTGGTTGGATTCACAGGAGTGTGAGCGGGCTTGCTCGTCGATCTTCTGATCGCTCAATACCCGGGTGGCCGTTACGTTTAGCAGACCACTTGCGGCTTGTGGATGTTTGATATGATCATCACCCACTGCCGGCGTATTGACGAGTCTTTAGAGTCCTACACAGAGGTTTCCTGGCTCAAGCGAAACGAAATAGGAGCGCATATGAGATATGTGCGGGACCGAGAATAATGCGTGTATGTGATACCGTATTCCATTCTCGCGATATGTAACATTGATCGGTTATATGCGTTATAGCCAGGTTATCGGATCAAGTGTTGATTCGATAAGTTGTTACTATTGTTATTAGTCGGTTATATGCGATATGACCGGGTCGTTAAATCAAGTGTTGATTTAATGATTTAATGTATAATTATATATTTGATATATCACTTTACATTAACTAATAAAGGTTCACTTAAAAAGGATTTTCTCACTTGAAATGCACATTGTATATATGATATACTTTTGTGCATTTGATTGTATCATGTTTGATGATACATGATAGTTTGGTGTATAGTTTAAACCATGGTTGGTCAATGGTTAGGGTTTCTTTTGCTTCATTTACTTATTCATTTATTTATCCATTTTGTTTATTTTAGCAAAAGAAAATGATGAAGAGAAAATGGTGGCTTTCTTTGTTTGTTTTTGAAGCTTCTTGAAGCTTTGACCTAGTGACCATTTTGTCTTCATGTTTAACCCTAACCCTTCCAATTAACCATGGTCTATTCTCTACACCTAATCATGGTTGCCATATGATAAGTATTGATTTTATTATTCATTTTACATATACTTATCATAATATTTCTTCTTCTTCTTCTTCATCATCAACATGAAGAAAGCTTGCTTCATCAATGGCAACTTGAGCTAATGAGTGAGAAATCCAATTCTAAAGTGAACCCACTTCCTATTTCTTCATCCTCTACCTTTTGCCAAGTAGTATAGGGTGTTTCCTTCACAAGTTTTCATGGCTTGGTGAAGGTGGAGCTTGATCTAGTGATGCCTCGACGTAGATCATCTTCGGCATCGTCGTCGATGACCTAGCCCGCTTTTTCTCCGATGAAGCCGATGCTAGAGTCATGGTTCGATTTGGACAGCGGAGAGGACTTCATCATGGAGCTATGGAGGTGGAGAAACGGATCTACAAAGGTTGTATTTCCGTTCTTTTAGTTTAGTTGTAAACTAGTTTCATTGTTTTGCCTAAATATCTAGTTAACGATCCGTATTAGGGTTTCTCGGCACCCATAAAATTTGAAATTGGCATGGTTCATGCCTTGTGAGACCTCATTAGTGTGCCTAGGAACCCTACAGGTGTCAGATGGTTCACCTAAGATGTATACAGGTGCTCATTGGGTTATGAGTACACCGAATAGGACTCACCGGGAACATGCTAGTTGGTATTATACCTGACGTCAGATAGCAGTTCCCTGGTGACATGTGTACATGTTAGTTCATCGACTTAAGATCATCATTTGTCTCGTATGAGTTCCCACTGTGCTTTGATTACTACCCTACCACGGCTCAAAGGAGTCGTGCAAACAGGTTTTAGTTGGGTACAGTCCCGAGCCACATGGAGCCAGTGAGCGGATCTGCAGGGGTTCGTCTCTCCCGGTATTGGGGATGAGGTCGCACTGTGTCTAGGAGAGCCATTACACAAAGCCCTCGGCCGAGGCAGGAGATTTACTGGTAGGTATTCCAGTAGTATCTCAGGGTGTTCTGGGCTACACTCCGACACGACTTGTACCGCTCTTGGGGGTCTGACTTTTACCAACCCCCTAGGCCCGCCATGCGATACTCATAGACGAACGGACCGGACTGTACGGATATTGTCACTGACAGGCTCAGTAGGGTGTCAGCATGAGTTCGCTCACAGACGTCCCTTTTGGTCAATACCTGGTAGCCCGTTACGTATGGCTAATACCTCTGACGTGCTAGTGGTTAAATCCATAACCAAAGAATTGACGAGTTTTTAGAGTCCCCCACAGACAGTTTTCTCAAGTTTCGGACGAAACTCTATACAGGCCGTAAGGAGATATGGCAGGGTTCGATCATATACGTGCGGTATTGCACGGATCATGATCGGACGGATAATACTAACAGGCTTTGGTTTAAGCCGGATCGTAGTATTGTACAGTATAGATTTTGTCTCTTTGCATTTGTATTCAGTGGGAATACAGATGCGGGCATGTATATGCAGTTGCGGGGTTTTCCTGTAGTTTATTACGGGATCAGTTTTCTGAAGTTGCCAGTTTGCATTCCGTTCCGGCCAGTTTTCCTTTGTTCCTTCACGGCCGGATTTTTCTGATGGAGGGGCTAATTTACAAGTTTGCAAATTAGCATTTGTGGAGGGGTTTCTTGCATTTGAGGGATTATGATGTTTTAGCATCTTTGCTTTTTCCTTCATCATGTTTTGCATTGATGATGATGGGAGTTAGATGAGAGTTGATTTGGATTTTTATGTGAGGCTTGCTTTTGGGGTGTGGTCACCTTTTTTCCTCTCCTACACTCACCTCCCTTGCTTGTTTTTCCCCACTCCCCATTCTTAGAGGCCGGCCACAATTTTGTGGGAGAGGGAGAGGTTTCATTTTTGTGAGGGAAATTGATTCATCTCATTTGCTTGCTTGCTAAATTCCTAACACCTCTCCAAAGCTCATTTTTCCTTCTCCATCAAATGGCAACTTCATAACCCCAAAGAGACATACTATTCTACACTAGCCTACAGCATCCTTGAGCACGTCGACTCGCCAACTTCGTGCCCGAGTTGCCTCGGTCCAGAGGTGGGAGCCCGTAAAAGAACCCGGCGTTGTGGTGCCCGTTCTGATGAGGAAATGAAGATCGGAGATTCCGCGAGGAGATCGGAGTGGAGGCGAAGACCGAAGGACACGGATCGCTTGGTATAGCATTCTATCCTTTCTCTAGTTAGCTAGCATTAGGTTAATGGTTCGATTCGGGTTTTTAGGATGCGGTAGTGCCGGTTTTCAAGTCAAGAAAAATTTTCGTTTCCGCATTTTGGCCTAGGAAAGACGGCCGGGGCGCTACCGTAGCCCAATAAATTGTTTAGTGAAAAATCTCCCGAAGAGTAGCGGATACTCATAGTAGGATCGAGATCCAAATATCATCGTGTGACAACCTTGAAGGAATCCTACCAAAATCATCACACTCCAAATGGTATGCAACACTAGCAAGTTACATTTTTCTTAGAAACTCTCGATGTGGATTTTTGACCCAGGCGCTTATGACCTTGACGAAGGCTAACATATCATAAGATGCATGTCAAGTTCTATCCTTCATTATCCAGGTACAAACTCTTGACAAAGGCCAAAATAGTTGTACGAATGTCCCAAATCAACGCATCTATCTACGCTACAGATGAATACCCAGCAGCTACCAATCACTATGCCTTGGCGAAGGTCAAAATACATAGCTTGAATACTACTGAATACCCATCTGAAATGATGGAGGGCTACGGATGGTTTTGGCGAAACCGTGAACGTAATGAATTTGATATAGTCGAAGGAACCATGATAACTTTTAAAAGGAGTGGTTTAGGCTCCGCGTTTAAAAGTTGTTTTTGAAGAAAACCGAGTGGTTTTGAAATTGTTCCAACGATTTAAACTTTGGTTTGTTTTCCTTACATTAATCAATATTAATGCGGTCCCATCATTTAACCCTATCATTGCAGAAAAGAAACGAAAATAGAACGTACGCTTATGCCATCCACATTCTCCACGGGCCCCATCATGCACCGTTAGGTTACTTAACTAACGGCAGAGCGGGGGCTGAACTAGCGCGGGTGCAAAACATAAACAACATTTATTATATATATAGACACACACATACATATATATAGCTATTCGTCTCACGCAATAATAGGCATTCCAGATCACAGATCACAGATGAATATATTGGATATAATAGGAATTCCGTATTTCATTTTACCCTAGAATGAAAGACAGATTCCACGGTCTTGATGAATAGCCAAACCCTACCCTAGACCCCTACGGGTGCGGCAAACTACCCGACAAATTCTCGAAGTGAAGCAACATCCCTCAATAAAATGAGTACGCCACTCGGCATTTCAAGAACCCGGTAGTTTGTGCACCCCACCTTGGGTCTATTCTAGGTGCTAGATAAAGTAAATGAAATAATACAACGGTGGCTACAACCTCAACCCGGATGTGCCCCACAAAAAAAATATTACATCAATTACAAATTTACATGAATAAAAGAAAAGAAAACACTCTTCTCACATCTCCCGGCTATTCATCCACGACGATCCAATACTTCATATACACAAACAATCACAATACAGATATGTGCAACCCCCACTAATCGATATATAGCGATTAGCAGACGTTTAGCAACACATATATAATCACAGAATCACAATTAGCCAAGAACTTTAGAATTTCGATCGATAAACATAAACCACGTCTACCCCATGCAAAAACCTGTACACAAACAAATCTGGGTAGAAAACATATATGCCAAAAATCATAATTCCACACAATAGAACCCCAGAAAAAATTGTGGGTGAATCGGCCCCAACTCAGCGGCGGAACCACGACCAAATGGCATGTTTGGCCGCGGTTCCGCGATCTATTGGGGGGGATTACGATCCCAAAATTTTTCCCTGTTCACTAAAATGCCTACATGTATTTTTATGGCCACTGAAATAATTTTTTGAGCAGTTTTGAAAATCGACAGCAAGCAAGATTGGAAAAATGATATCGGGCAAATTTTCCGTCGATCAAAGTTCTAACTACTTGCTAACAAGCTAGTTAAGGTTTAGTAGGCTCTGACACCACTATAAGTCGATGTTGCGCACCCCGTGGGTTTGCGGGGAGGTGGAATTTACAAAAAAACGATTTTTCTTACTTCGCAACACCGACTAAACTCCAGGATCTTAACAGAAACCTTAACTAGCTAAATCTACTTGGAGGTTTAACTACTCGGTAAAAGTTTTATACCTTCTAGAACCTTGTCCTTCAGGTCTTCTTCTCCTCCTCTCCTTGAGCTCCTCGGAGATCCGGATCGCGCTTGATCGTCGGCCTTCTCGTGTCGAAGATGATCCACCCGAGAGTCTATAGCTCAAGCTCCAACCTCTAAACCGAGGTAACTAGAGTACCTAGTTCGCTAAGCCAGGTAACCTAGAAGATGTAGAGTATTTAATGGAGTTTTTTTATCTCATGAGACCCTAGGGTTCACAACTCATGTAAGGGTCAGGGTCATGAGGAAGAAGGAGAGGAAAGTATGGAGAGAGAAAGAGAATGAACAAATGAACAAAGGTTAAGGCAAGTGAAGAATAGCTCACACTTTACTCATTAAAGCATGCAATATTTTCCAATAGAAAATATCAACCATGCTTGAATAGTGAGCCAAACTAATAAACAAATACAAAGAGCCATGCTTCACCCCATGCCATGGATGTCTCCAATTTCCACCTCATTAATCTATTTCTCAAAATAGATAAACTAAATAATGAGGTGTCCCCTTCTAGAAGCATCTCTTGTGAAATTACAAGAATGCCCTCACCGTATATACATACCCGTATTCGTATTCCGAAAAATACGAATACAATGAGATAATAATAATCCAATAATATAATACTAGGATCCGGCTTAAACCAAAAGCTACTAGTATTATCCGTCTGAACAACATCCGTGTAGCCAGTACACGTATGTGATCGGAACCCTGCCGTAAAACCATACGGCCTCTACATCGTTTTGCCTGAAGCAGGGAAACCCTCTGTGTGGTACTCTAAAGACTCGACAGTACACTGGCAGTGGGTTTAACCACAAGTCCGTCAGCGGTACTAGCTGCACGTAACGGCTGCCCAGGTATCTGTCAATAAGAAGGCCGATGAGCAAATTCATCCGAACTCCTACTGAGCCTATTTGTGACAATCTCCATACAGTCCGGTCTGTTCGTCTAAGGTACTCGCATATCGGGCCTAGGGGGATAGTAAATGTCAGACCCCTAACAACATAATAAGTCATGCCGGAGTAGAGCCTAATACACCCTGAGAAACTACTGGAATACCTACCAGTATATCTTGCTTGCCCTGACCAGGGACTTTGTGTAATGGCTTTCCGAACACAACGCGATATCAACCCCCAATACCGGGAGAGACGAATCCTATCTAACCACTACTGCCTCCCAGTGCTTCGGGACTACACCCAACCACTACCTGTTTGCACGACTCCTTTGAGCCGTGGTAGGGTAGTGATCTATGTACAGTGGGAACACACTCGAGACGAATAGTGATGTCAAGTCAACGGACTAACCTGTACTCATACCACTCGGGAGCTGCTACCTGACGATAGGTATAATACTAACCAGCAGTTTCCAACGAGTCCGTCCAGTATTACTCATAACCCATTGAGCACCTGTATACTATTTCCGGTACGACGTACCAATGGCTGTGGGGCAGACCATCTCCCCTGCGGGGATGAGAAGCGTATACACTAGTCTACTCTGGAGTATCGATGCCCCATCTCGATAATCCTATGACTAGGGACCTGTATAAAGATGTACTTATATACTACCCAGCTCCACTAGTGTGACTGCCATCACAACGCTGGTACTCAAGCAAAAATCCTAAGGGCTCTACCAATATGTATTAGTGATATGCTAAAAGAAACATATACACATATTGAGGTAGAATCAAACCAAGCAACATACTACCATTTTGAGCATGACTGTTATTATAACTGTGAATATCCCAAGCTTCCAAAATGTAATATACAATCCAGTATGATACAATAATGGCCTCTAAGGTATATATCATTAACAATTGTAGGTGCAGCGAAACGAAATAGGGCATGTATAAAGATATGTGCGGGAGCTCGATTAAATACGGGTATATGGTACCGTATTTTATTCTAGTGTTGTTTAATATTAGCCGGATTATATATGATATAACCGGATTATTAAATCAAGTGTTGATATAATAATTTGATAAATATATAAACTAATATTATGCTCGCTTTATTTTTTCTTCTCTTTATATATTATTTATATATATGCTATAAATAATATAAATATATTGTGTCATGGTTGATGATACATTAGTAATGGGTGTATGAGAATTACATTGAAATGTAGATAAGAATGAAAAGATTTATCTTTTTATCTTTTACGATAAAAGAATGATTCATTATATTTCGATGTGTGTAGAATGAGTGACTCATTCTTGTTTTATTCTTAAAGATAACCATGGATAAATCTCTTGAAGACTTATCACAATTCCATGATCATTCTCATCTTCATCTTCTTCATCTCCTCTCTTGGTTTTTTCTTGGAAAAAAGTGGAGAAAAAGAAAAGAAAAATTAAGTGAGCAAAAATCTTACTTCTTCAATCTAAACTAAATTAGCAAATTAGTTTGGGTTGTTATCTTCACTACTAGTTTATTTAGTGAAGTGAAAGCTTGTGCTAGAGTTGCCTCAAGATGGATCATCTTTGAACTAGAAGATCTCAAGCAAGCTTGATCTATTCTTCAAGAGGAGCTTATGGAAGAGTTTAAGGGAATTTTACATAGAGCTTTAGAAGTGAAGGACTTGGCAACAAAGGTTGTAGCTCTTCTATCACTTGGCCTTAACTCTTTTTGCTTTCTTTTAGTCTTAAACCTTTAGTTTGATCCTTGTTTGTAGATTTAGCCCTATAGAATTTTTTTAATTGCATACTTGTTTTCCCTAAAACCTAGTAGAGGTGCTTGCATTTACTTTCAGAGTTCAGTGCCAAAGTCGTAGGAAGTGTGGCTCATATTCCACTACGTTTCTATGGTCATTTGAACTGAAGACGCCGCGTTTTTGCGGCCATCTGGTGGTTTTGGACCTTCTTTCTTCTTAAAACCCTTCTGAAATTCCAATAAACTGTTTTTCTCTACAGGATTTTTTGCAAACCGCGCTGCCAAAAATAAATTTTTTTTTTGTTTTAGATTTTGATTGTTATTCATTATGCATATAATAATACGGACTTAAGGGCTAAGAAACCCAAATCAAGATTAGGTGAGAATTTTATCACCCTTCTTAAACCCCAAAAATCACAAAACGAGCTTAAGCATCACCTTTCATTAATTAAAAAAGACCTAATTAAAGCCCCTAAGGATTTTCGTGCTCATTAAGGACAATGGAGGGTTGAGGGTAATCTATCATTTATCGGCGTTTTTCTTGTGGTGTCTAAGGCAAGCGTTTAGAGATGAAAGTCTCGCAAAGTGAGAAGGTTTTTTGTAATTAAGGAACATGGCGAAATCCTTAGAAAACCTCCCTTTCTCAGTTGCACTTACCTGGCTATGGAATAACAAAGAGGTGGTAGAGAATTTATCCTACAATTTGTCCTTTGAAAGTCTAGAAGCGGTCTATTATCGAACGTTGGTGGCCCTAGTTTTAGGGATTGCTTGTGCATTTTTGATTGTGATTAGTTGAGCCGAGTCCGTTCTTCCCATTCTTTTCAAAACAAAACAAAAATTTCAAAAAAACCCAAAATTTATAAAAGCTTTCCATTTGTCACCCATTTTCACCCCACCCTACATTCTCAATTGATGTTTTCTTACTTTCACCTTCTTCAAAACGCGTTTTGACGAACATTAAATTCGTTTAGTGTATGTCTGGTTGGAGTCGGGACACTGGTGCCTGTTTAGTCCACATCGCCCTTGTCGCTTCCGACGACGCTATTGACTCCGACGTCGATAGTTTTTCCACTCCACATACTTTACCACTACCGGTCAACTCCGAAGTTGACCATGATTCTGTCCATACAGCTTCACCTTCTCCTGCACGACATTCATCTTTTGAAATGTCCGACACTCCACCGAATTTCAACCAAAACAACCCTACCTTTCCTAACGTTACGGTGCCACCACTTCTTAGTGTGCATAATTCACCACCTCCTGCCAGAGCCCCGCCTTGTATCGCGTTACAAGACCGATGCCATCCAACTTGCGCACCTCTTTCTAATTGTCTATCTCTTTCACTAGCCAATGGGGATAATTTTGAAATCAATCCCCATTTTATCAACATGCTATCCAAATTCCACGCGCTTGAATCCAATATGCCTATCTCTTCACAAACAAATTCCAAAATGTTCGCTCCATGATGCGTACAACGCAATTGTCCAATGATGCTACTAGGCTTCAAATTCTCCCGTTCACCCTTTGCGATCTTGCGGAGAAGTGGCTATATAGCACCGCTTCGCATTCCATCACCAGTTGGGACGAGTTTGTAAAAGACTTCTTGAAAAATTCTATCCAAACCATAAAATCGAACACATCCGAAACGAGATAAATCAATTCACTCAGCTTCTGAATGAACCTTTCTGGAAATGCTTTAACCGGTTCAAGGATCTCCTTGTCCAGTGCCCCCACCAAGGATTCAAAAATGGCAACTTTGCCAAATTCTTTATGAGGGTATTAATCCAGCAACTAAATAGATGCTGGAAACAATCTGTCAATGTCATTTCTTATCTAAATCCGATGAACATGCTTGGCAATTTCTCGAAGATCTCACCGAACAAACGTTACAATGGGAGAGCACAAGTGAAAATATGTCTTAGCACCACTACTTGTTTTCAATGAGCATCAAGTATGCAATTTTAAAAAATTAGAGGTCTAAGTATACTAAACAAGAATCGAACTAGAGAATTAAGGTTTCAAAGTTTGCAAACTATGTTCTAAACTATGTGAAGAGAGTCTACAACCTTTGTAGTCTAGTCCTTCACTTCTAAAGCTCCAAGTAGTAGTCTCTAGAACTCTTCTTTGACTCCACTTGAAAAATAGAACGAGCTTGCATGTAGTCTTCGTCGTCGAAGATGATCTACCTTGAGGCAACTCTCACTCAGGCTCACACTTCATTAATCAAGGTATTAGTGAAGTTAACAAACTATACTAATGGGCTAGAGTAGTGTAGTTTGATGAAGTAGGAATTTTTCTCACTAAAAGTTTCTTTCTCTTTTTCTTTTTACTCAACCCTAGAAAACTAGTGAAGAGATGAAGAAGATGAACATAGAATGTGAGAATGAACCATGAGCTCAAGAGATAAGATGAGATAAGGAAAGTATATATGAATAAAACAAAGAAAAAGAGATGAGTCATGGCTTCTAAAGGCTTCTCCAAGCATCCCAAGAACATGACTCATTATTCTTTTTCTTTAATTCATAAATCAAACTATTATTTTCTCATCTTTAACCTCATGTGTGATTCTCATACATCCTAGTTCTATGTATCATCAACCATGATACAATATAAATACACACACACACACACATATATATATATGAGAATAATGGAGGAAAGAGGCCATAGGAGGGAATTTCCTCCTATGGCGTCGAAAAAACACACCCTCCATCGTGTTTTCCGACGATCGGAATGCATCATCTTCATCGTTATCATCTAAGTTATGGAAACACCAAATTTCATATGATTCTACAACCTTTTCATCGTTGATTTAGCAATGTAAAAAGTTCTATTGTCGGTAAACCGTTAATTTTGAACCTATTAATTCAACGGTGAAAAAGTTATAGAATCACATGAAATTTGGTGTACCCATATCTTAGATGATAACGATGAAAATGATGCATTCCGATCGTCGAAAAACACGATGGAGGATGTGTTTTTTCGACACCATAGGAGGAAATTCCCTCCTATGGCATCTTTCCTCCATTATTCTAATACACACACACATATCACACACACACACACACACATATATATACATACATATATATATATATAAATATATATAAAGAGAAGAAAATCTTAAGTGACCTTAATATATATATCAAATATATAAATATATATCAAATTATTAAATCAACACTTGATTCAATAATCCGGTTATATCATATATAATCCGGCTAATATCAAATATATAAACATATATATAAATCAAATCATTGAATCAACACTTGATTCAATAATCCGGTTATATCATATATAACCTAGCTGATATCAAATATCACTAGATTAGAATACGATATCATATACTCGTATTTAATCAAGCTCCCGCACATATCTCCATACGTGCCCTACTTCGTTTCACTTGAGCTAGGAAACCTCTATGTGGGATTCTAAAGGCTCGTCAATACACCAGCAATAGGCAGTGATCACATCAGATACCCACAAGCCGTCAGCGGTACTAGCTGGACGTAACAGCTACCCAGATATTGAACGAATAGAAGATCAACAAGCAAACTTGTCCAAGCTCCCGTAGAGCCTATCAGCAATAATTACCGCACAGTCCGGTCTCTTTGTCTGATATGTCGCATATCGAGTCTGGGGGTGGAATCGTCAGACCCCAATAACTTGATAAGTCATGCCGATGTGTGGCCTATGACCTTTCGAGAAACTACTGATAACACTTATTAGTAAATCTCATCAGCCCTAGCTAGGGGCTTGCTATTATAGCCAATCGAGCATAGTGCAACATTAACTCCTAATACTGGGAGAGACGAAACCCCTCCTATCGCTCACTGCCTCTATGTGACTCAGGACTGTACCCAAAATCCACCTGTTTGCACTACTTCTTTGAGCCGTGGTAGGGAGAAAATCAAAGCATAGTGGGAACCACACAAGACACTATGACGATCTCGGGTCTACAGACTAACATGTACAAGTGTCACCAGAGAACTGCTATCTGACGATAGGTATGGTACCATCTAAGAGTTCTTAGCGAGTTTGTTTGGTGTACCCATTCTCCAATGAGCACCTGTGTACAATCTTTGATGTCAAACACCAATGGTTATGGGATCAACCATCGCCCGATACAGGGTCAAGAAACGTACACACTAGTCTACTCTAGAATATCGATGCCCTGTCTCGATACTATCTTGACTAGGAACTGTTAATGGATGTGCTTGCGGACTACACAAGCCCCACTAGTATGATCCACATCATAGTCCTGGTAGTCAAGCCAACATCCTAAGAGCTTTATCAACATGTATCAATGATATAGTAAATTAAAACAAGTGCACATGTTAAGATAAAGAGCAACCAGATAGCATACTATCATATCGAGCAAGAAAGTCCTCTCTATATATGTCCAAGCATCCAATATAATATACAATAATGGCCTCTAGGGCATACATATTCCTAACAATCTCCCACTTGCATTAAGGCCAGTTGTTGTAGTATCGCATACCCAACATCCTAAAATGTCTTTTGAACTGTGTCTGGGGTAGGGCCTTCATGAGTGGATCCACCGTGTTATCCTTCATGTCTACTCTCCTTACCTCGATCTCGCGGCGATCAACTATCTCCCGGATCAGGTGATACCGCCTCAGAATATGTCTGGATCGCTAATGGGACCGGGGTTCCTTGGCTAAAACCACAGCTCCATTGTTATCACAATACAAGGGTATTGGATCTTCAATGAATAGAACCACACCAATTTCAATAATGAACTTCTTCATCCAAACATCCTCTTTGGCAGCATCGTTGGCAGCGATGTAGTCAACCTCTATCATCGAGTCTGCAACGGTATCTTGCTTGGAACTCTTCCAACATACATCCCTTCCATTGAGGGTGAACACAAAGCCCGAGACAGACTTGCTGTCGTCCTTACCATTCTGGAAGCTCGAATCGGTAAAGGACTCCACTTGGAGTTCTCCGTTACCATACACCAAGAACATCTCTTTAGTCCTTCTCAAGTACATAAGAATGTTCTTCACAGCCATCCAGTGCTTCTTCCCTGGGTCTGATTGATACCTACTTACACTATGTGCATAAGCTACATCCGGTTTGGTGCATAATATCATGTACATGATAGACCTAACTGCAGAAGTATAGGGTATCACATTCATGCGAGCCCTCTCCAAATCAGTCTTGAGAGATATCTCTTTGGAGAGAGTGATTCCTGAACAAGTAGGTAAATTACCACGCTTTGAATTTTCCATACTAAACCTCTTTAGTATGGTGTCTATGTACCTGGATTGGGACAATCCCAATATAGGAGGCATTGAAGGGGTCCTTAGCACCCTTACTAGGTTGTCTAAACGTATCAAGCATGCAATTTTAAAATTTCTAGTGTGCTAAGCAACCCAAACCAAGAATCTAACTAGAGGATTAGGGTTATAACTAACATGTAAACAACTTTACACTAAGTGGAATAGGAATACAACCTTTGTAGACCGGTCCTTCACTTCTAAAGCTCCATGTAGTAGTCCTTTTTGCTCCATGTAGTGGTGTCTCGGACTCTCCTTTGGCTCCACTAGGTGAAAGGAACGAGCTTGCTCAAGGATCTTCGAGGCCGAAGATGATCTACGCCGAAGAATTTCTAACTCAAGCTACCTCTACACTAATTGATAAATTAGTGAAGAAACAACCTATACTAAATGACTAGTTTGGTATAGGTTGGTGAATTAAGAATTTTGCTCACTTTAGAATTATTTTTCTCTCTTTTCTTTTTCACCTCACTTAAAGCTAGAGAGCAAATGAAGGAGATGAAGAAAGAAATCACAAGTGATCCTCTCATGAACTATGGGTGAGAAAATATCATATATAACTCATGTAGAGACTAAACCATGGCTAAAGCTAATGGTTAGGTTAATAAATATCTAAAGTAAAACAAAATTAGTGGACTAAGTCAATGGTTTCCACAAACTTCTCCAAGATTCAAGCCATGACAAATTTCCACCTAATTTTGATTTTCCTTTAATAATTAAAACCCCATATTATCTTAAGTATGGTATGAGTCTCATACACCCAAGTCCAATGTATCATCTAGCATGATACAAAATAAATACATTAACATATATCAAATATATATTAAATATATAAAGAGAAAACATTTTCTTAATTGAGCTAATATTAGTTAATGTATATTAAGATATCAAATATATAATTACATATTAAATTATTAAATCAACACTTGATTTAATAACCCGGCTGTATCACATACAACCGACTAATATCATTTATATGCATATCACATATACATATAATATATCATTGAATCAACACTTGATTCAACAATCTGGTTATATCACATATAACCTATATCGCGAGATTGGAATATGGTATCACATACACGTATTAATCCCGGTCCCGCACATATCACATATATGCCCTACTTCGTTTTGCATGAGCTAGGAAACCTCTGTGTAGGACTCTAATGACTCGTCAATACACCGGCAGTAGGTGCTGATCATATTAGTCACCCACAAGCCGTCAGCGATATTAGCTGGACGTAACGGCTACCCGGGTATTGAGCGATCAGAAAATCAACAAGCAAGCTTGTCCATACTCCTGTGAATCCAACAATGACACTACCGTACAGTCCGGTCTCTTCGTCTGATATGTCGCATATCTAGTCTAGGGGTAGTTAACGTCAGACCCCAGTAACATGATAAGTCATGCCGATGTGAGGCTCATAGCGGGTCGAGAAACTACTGATAACACTTACCAGTAAATCTCTGTATCAGCCCTGGCCAGGGACTTTCTGTTATGGCCAATCGAGCATAGCGTAACATCAAACCCCAATACTGGGAGAGACGAATCCCCTCCTATCGCTCATTGCCTCCATTTGACTCGGGACTGTACCCAAAAACCACCGTTTTGCACACTCTCTTGAACGTGGTAAGGTGGAAATCAAAGTACAGTGGGAATCACACAAGTCTCTTTGATGATCTCGGGTCTACAGACTAACCTGTACCAGTGTCACTTAAGAACTGCTATCTGACGTCAGGTATAATACTATCTAGGAGTTCTCGGTGAGTCCTGTTTAGTGTACCCAGCCTCCACTGAGCATCCGTATACCATCTTTGATGTCAAACAACAATGGATATGGGATCATCCATCGCCCATCATATGGGTCAAGAAGCGTATACGCTAGTCTACTCTGGAATATCGATGCCCCGTCTCGATACACCCTCGACTAGGAAAAATTAAAGGATATACTTGTGGACTACCCTGGCCCCACTAGTATGATCTGCATCATAATCCTGGTAGTCAAGTATACATCCTAAGGTCTTTATCAACATGTGAGAGAAAGACAGTAACAAAATACAAGTCTACATGTTAAGATAAAGAGCAACCAGATAGCATACTATCATGTCGAGCAAGAAAGTCCTCCCTATATATGTCCAAGCATCCATTGTAATATACAATCATATACAACAATGACCTCTAGGGCATAAATACAACTAACAGGCATCACCCAGATCTTTCATGGAGAACTTTTGTGATAGGAAGAGTTTGACTAAATACAGCATAGGAACATTATTTCCTATCAAGAGTATGTTATCCACGTACAATACGAGGAAGAAAACCTTACTCTCTACAACATTTTTATATATACATGGTTCATCTATGCTTTTGATGAAGTCAAACTCTTTGACTGCTACATCAAAATAAATGTTCCAGCTCCGCGATACCTATTTTAATCCGTAGATTGATTTAAGCAGCTTGCACACCTTTCCGCTACTCCCACAGTTTACGAAGCCCTCTGGCTGTGTTATATACACGCTTTTTTCTAAATCACCATTTAGAAAAGTGGTCTTGACGTCCATCTGCCAGATTTCATAGTCATGGTATGCAGCAATGGCAAGTAGGATCCTGATGGACTTAAGCATAGCCACTGGAGAAAAAGTCTCATCATAGTCGACACCTGGTCGTTGACGAAAACCTTTTGCTACAAGTCTAGCTTTGAAGGTCTCAACCTTTCCATCTACACCAATTTTCTTCTTGAAGATCCACTTGCTCCCAATGGGTTTTATCCCTTCAGGAGAAACTTCTAAAGTCCATACTTTGTGGGTGTACATGGATTCCATCTCAGATCGCATAGCATCCAGCCATTTCATAGAGTCCCCACTTGTGATGGCCAGCTCAAAACTAGTTGGGTCATCATCTTCCATGATGCAATCCTCTCTCCCACCGTCTATGAGAAAACCGTAGTATCTCTCAGGTGGATGAGGAACCCTGCTGGATCTGCGGAGTGGCTGGGGTTCGTCGGGAACTATTGAATCCTCCAGTTCTACCAAATCTTCAATTATAGTTTGTATATCTGGAACTTCTTCCAGCTCTACCTCATTACCACTAATTTCTTTCATAAGAAATTCCATTTCTAAAAAGGTGGCGTGTTGTGCAACAAACACCTTTTGTTCCTCACTGTGGTAGAATAAATATCCATGTGAATTCTTTGGATATCCCATAAACTTGCAAAGAACTGATCGTGTTTCGAGTTTTTCCGGATTCTGTTTTTTAACATAGGCCGGACAACCCCATAGTTAAGATATGGTCTCTTTCCACTCCATATCTTATATGGTGTTTTAGGCACAGATTTTGATGGAACTTGATTCAATAGGTATGCAGCTGTCTCAAGTGCATAACTCCAAAAGGAAATAGGTAACTCAGCAATACTCGTCATAGAGCGCACCATATCTAATTGGGTGCGATTCTTCCGCTCCGATACACC
Source organism: Agapanthus africanus (assembly GCA_030015575.1). Lineage (NCBI taxonomy): Eukaryota > Viridiplantae > Streptophyta > Magnoliopsida > Asparagales > Amaryllidaceae > Agapanthus > Agapanthus africanus. Next base: position 164,369,278 of record CM057348.1, read on the forward strand.
ATTATGCTGTGGTGTATACGGAGGAGTAAGCTGAGAGAGAATCCCATTCTCTTTTAGATAAACTCAGAATTCCGTGCTTAAGTATTCACCTCCTCTATCAGATCGAAGGATTTTAATACTTTTACCCGTCCGGTTCTCTACTTCACTCTTATATTCCTTGAATTTCTCAAAAGCTTCAAATTTGTGTTTCAACAAGAACACATGTCCGAATCTTGAGAGATCATCGGTGAATGTAATGAAGTACGAGAAACCATTCCCAGGATGTGTAGACATAGGACTGCATACATCACTATGTATCAGTCCCAAGAGTTCAGTAGCTTTTTCTCCGTGTCCCGTAAACGGAGTTTTGGTCATCTTTCCTTTGAGACATGACTGATAAGTTTCATACGATGTAAATTCGAACGGATTCAAATATCCATCTTTATGCAACTTAGCTAGCCTGGTCGCATTGATATGACCAAGTCTACAATGCCACAAGAAGCTTTCGTTCATTTCTGAACATTTCCTCTTGTGTATGTTCTGTATATTTAGAACTGTATTTTGATTTAGAACGTATATACCATTATACAACGTACCAAACCCAATCAACACTTGATTTAGGAAAATGTTCTTAACCTTTTTCTCTAATGCAAAGTTATATCTCTCTTTATCTAATAAAGAAATGGATATTATATTGCACATCATAGACGGTACAAAATAACAGTCGTTCAAAATCAATGTATTACCATTTGGCAATACAAGGTGATATCCGCCGATAGCTTCAGCAGCAAAAATATTCCATTCCCTATTCTGAAAGATATATCACCCTTTCCTAGTTCTTTACATTTCTTTAACCCTTGTAATATATTACAAATGAGGGATCCTGATCCGGTATCTAATACCCAGAACGTAGAGCAGACTAAAAAACAGTTCTCAAACCCAAAGAAGATGCATCAGAATACTCCTTCATTCGGGTTGTGTGGAAATCTATCATGCCCCGCTTCCCAGTAGACGGAAACAATTACGTGGCAATCCCGCGGCATATTTATTCAGAGAAGGCCATTCCCTAAATAAATATACTAAGCGTATTGAAACAATAATACACAAGGCAAGAATAAATGAAGGCTGTAAAATTTTCAACAAACATCTTTATTTACATTCAACTTCAAATATTTACAAGTACATGAGTTTCAACTGGAAAGTAAATATAATAAGAAAAATGCCTAAACAAGCGGCATACATAAACTGAATAAAAGTGAAGTTGAGCTAGTCCTGAGTAGCGATCTTGTTGTAGTCCTCCTCTATGGCATCCACTTCCTCCAGCTCCACCGTATCTGATAAACATTCTAAGAGAAGAAAAGTGGATGGAATGCCCGTCAGCGAACTAGCGCTCGGTAAGTCCCAAGGATAAAATAAGAGCAAAAAAACGAGTATAGAATACACACACACACACACACACTCACACACACATATATATATGACGAGTAAGAGTATATGTTCATGGGTGAATATATACTATAGGTCTCTAGATGGTCACTATGTTAACGTTAAGTTTCAAGTGTGAATGTCAACGCAGCCGTAAAAGTATTTACGAGCTCAAGAGTGGGGCCCCAGGAGTAAGGAAACACGGGTCCATTTCATGTGTTAGCATCGGGGCTCTAGGCTGTGGATGAGTTAACCCGACTGATATTCGAGTAAAATAAAAAAGAGGTTTATACGGGACTCCTGAAGCTCCGTTGGATTCACATAAGAAACTATCCCAAACACCGCGAGTATAAATAGTTTATAACTGTATAGTATACTTAATTAAATTGATGGATTGGTTATCACATGTCTTGATCGAAACTATAGATTGCAAAAGGCGTAGAATGAAGTCGAGTGAGTCGAGTAATATGTGAGTCATATTAATTGCAATCTTGGTTCGAGTCAAGTTAGTTCGAGTAGATTGGGTTTGAGTTCATGTTCAAGTTTAGATTCGAGTTGGGTTAGAGTTCGAGTTTGTATTCGAGTTCGAGTTCAAGTTTGAATTCGAGTTCGGGAGAAATCGGCAACTGCTGCACATGCATGGTAGGATTTGTGTCCTTTTCTAAGACAATTACCATTGATCACTCCGTTAAGTTGTCTAACCTGAATAGGCAAGCGCCCACTTCCTCCGGCTTCCTGAGGCTCAAGAGAAATGATACTGCTTAAATCTATATTAATTCTAGAGTTCTTAAAATATTGTTTGCATATCTCGAGGGGGTGTTATGAAAAAATACTTTAATATAGTTTAAAAAATAAATCTCGAGGGTGATTTATAATATTTATGGTTTTCATGAACATGTATTTTAACTGTTGTGGTGGTTTGGTGATAAAACCTAGCTTTTAAAAGTTTATGGTATTTTTATGAAAAAGCTCTTTTGGAAACTTGTTGGTATTTTATTAAAAATTCTAATCTTTCATTTTAAAAGAAAATAGGTTCATAATATGTTTTTATTGAAAATAAGAATTCATAGTTTTATATAATTTTCCAAAATTTAATATTTATTTAGAAAAATCGTATTTCTTAAAAACCGTATTTTTATTTCCTTTCGAGACCGAATACTCCGTGAGGAGTTCTGCATCTCGCTTTGCTGTCATAAGGATGTGCAATAATCCACACTATCTATTAGCGGGTCCCCTAACGAGGGTTGTAGAGGCATAATTGCCAACGATTACAAAAATACTGATTAAAAGAAACCTGTTTATGTAAAAGTGTGGTATTTTAATATAAAACCTATTCTTTAAATTAGCCATATGTTTGGAATACCGTGCTGTGCAGCCATAGTGTACGTGTGTGGTAGGTCATTACCCCGTGAAGTTTTCTTAAAGGTATTTTTAACAATTATTGAAATGAGGGTTATACTAAAGTTCATAGTATTTTAATGAAAAGTTCGTTATTTGAGTATTGAACATGAAATTTTGGTTACGTCAAAAGGCAATAGATGTGAGTTTTGTTTTAAAAAGATATTTGGGTGATTATGTGACATGTAGACCTATCAAGCATGATAAAATATTGAAAAGAGAAGATTGTTACATGTTAACTCCATTTTGGTCGATATTTTCTTAGAAGACGAATTGAGATGAAAGAAATGGAGAGAAGAGGGATGTACTAATTTAAAGCGTTAACAAAGATGAAGGGAAGCCTTTAGGTGTTGCGGTGTCGTCGGAAAAGTTTCGGTCGTCGAGTTTGGCTTGCTACTCCACTTGGGTGCTTAACTTCACTTGGTACTTAGAGAGTTTGAGAGAATTTTTGATAGAAATTTAAGAATAGGGAAGAGCTAGGGCATGGGGTGGTATTTATAATGAAGAATTAGGGTTTGAGAATTAAAATTTTGGATTAAAAGAATTAAAATGGTGAATTGAAGAGTCTCTGTTTGATTGCAGGAAAACCAAACAGTGCAGGGGAGTTGAGGGGAGTCGAAGGGGTGTGTGTGCAAAGCACGGAGGGAAAAATGGCTATATCGACCGTTGGTGCCGGCCCAAGAGACAAAACGGGTAGTCGGATCTTAAGGTCTTGCCTCGAGATTTGTGCTACGTGGTGAAATCAGTGTGTACACCTCATTGCGCCTGTTTGATTTTTCTGAAACTTTTCATTTCTCCGTGTATTGCACGTGCACTTATGTGTCCCTTTCTGTATTTTAAAAAAAAATCGTATAGAAAGTTAGGGTTGTTACATTCTACCCTTCTTATAAAAATTTCGTACTCGAAATTTTTAAAAGAAAAATGTAACAGATTCAAGGAAAGGTTGGTGATAGAAGTACTGATAGTGTATGAAAATAATAACAAAGTGGTACAATGGTTTGAAATGTTGAAGAGAATTACCAGTGTTAGCCTGGTCTACAGCCTCTGCTTCTTCGGCTGCTAAAAGGAAAGCTTGATGCTGTGGTACATTCCTCCTAGCCGGAGGCATATTCCCCTGTCCTTGGGGCATGTTTCTCTGCCCTCGAGGAATATTCCTCATTGCCTGATGGAATTGGCGATTAGGCTATGTAGGAGGAGGAGCTGGGCGTGCTAGACGAGGTGCAGGAACCTGGATAGCTGGCCGCTGTGGGTAGTTGGTGTGTGTAGGAGCTGAGTTGTGTCTATAAGGACAGGTCCCAATTCCGTGATTGGATGCGCCACAAACTAAGCACAGGCCTTTTGCGTGTCTACAGTCCTTCCACAAGTGTCCATCCCTCTTGTAATAGAAGAAAAAATCGGGACTCGGCTGGTTATGGGTTTCATCCGGTCTCCTGGGTTAAATAGTTGTCCTTGAAGAGGCTCCTCCTGCCATCTGGGTGGCAGAACGCTTCACTCCGGCAGATTGAGGTCTGTCCTTCCTCTTCACCACTGGCTCGTATCTTCGGGCAGCCTTCAAAGCCATATCATGGGTTTGGAAATCCTATGTAGCTAATGCAACTTGGATTTCCAGCTCCAACCCTTGCTGAAATCTTCTAGCCCTGATCTCAGCAGTCGGTATAAGATGGGCCGCAAACTTGTTACGGTCTTGTGTTAGCTGTATAGTATGTGATATAGAATTGAACATTAAGACATATCTTACCTACTGAGCATGGTAAACTCAGCATCATAATCATCTACAGATGTGGTCCATATTGAACCTTGTTGCAGATGGATGAACTGCTGCTCCATATCAAAGCAGGCAGTCTTAGGGAAGTACTTTGCATCGAACATGTCACGGAAAGTCTTCCATTCGATAGGCTTTCTTCCGCCTTCCACCAAACCCGTGCATTATCAGTGAGCTGCAACTTTGCAACTCGAACCCAAGCGACCTCTGTCACTTGTGCTGCTGCCAGGTCATCTTTAATGCTTTAAGCCTATTCTCCCGCTTCCAGAGGGCTCTCTTTTCCCGAAAAGTTCTTGGGGTGCAGTGCTCGGAATTGCTTCACTCCGGGTGCTTCCGCTTCTGGAAGGTTCAAGAGAATAGCAGTCTGCTGCTGCTGTCCTTCTAGGAGGCTGCGGATCGCCTCAAGAAAAACCGTCTGCTCATTGATCGGAGCAGCTACGGCATGTGCAATTGGTAGGGGTGGTGGAGTGTTGTTGAAGTTAGTGCTGGTGTTGTTTGGGGAATTCAAAACCTTGAAAGAAAAATTTGGGTTAGGACAGATTCGAAATATATGAAATTGGAAGATTCAAGAAATATGAATTATAAAGAATGTTTTTAGTTGCTGGTTCTTGTGTTATATTGCTTAGGTTGTCCACGCAGAACTGACCTGCATGTGCATACAGAGCTGACCTATATGTCCACACAGAACTGAACTGCATGGGCCACCAACAAAACCTGTCATGCCTTGCTTCCCAGTATACGGGCAGAGGACGCGACGAGGCCGCTACGTATTTACTCAGAAGTAAACACGCTAAGCGTATCTAAGCAATATAGAATAAAATGTACACAAGAAAGAAGATGTAAATAAACATCAACTTTATTTATTAAACATTCTTTTTACAATACAACTGAAATGAAAATACATGGAATGAAAGCAATGCCTAAACAATGGAATAACAGAAAAGAAAATGAAATGTAATGTACAAGTGAATCTAAAACTCCGGGTCTTCAGTAAACTGATCCAAGTCTTCGCTACTGGGTTTGATCTCCAGTGAGTCCGAAACACCTGAAGACATTCCAAAGAAGAAGAAAGAGAATGCCGTCAGCGAACAAGTCGCTCGGTAAGTCCCAAAGAGGAGAGAGAAGTAGAATAGACAGAGAGAGAGAGTATAACTATTATAATGTTGATTGTTATGTTAACGTAGTTGTTTGTAGCTTGGTACAGAAAATTCCAGTGTATGGAGTCCCACTTACACCGGAGACTCTGGTAACCCGTAGTACAAGGCTCCGTCGATAATACCACGGAACAACGGCATGGATGTAATTACGTCTTAAGTGACCACCTCGTGCCACCTTTAACATGTTCCGTACCAGTCTACCCCTTTATAATCTCGTAGTGTTTTTGCATTGATTGTATTGATTGTATAGATTGTATTATCTTGTCTTGTATTATAAATTGTATAGATGGATGACTTGCCGAAACCATGATATCGGTAATGGAATGGATATAATGGAAGAACATGTAAATGGAATATATCCATGGTTCGGTTCGGTCAATACAGATTGATATAGATTGAATAGATGGTTTCATATTGTATTGTAGTTTGTACTTGAATCACATTTAAGTCAGATTGATTAGATTAAGACTCAGTCTGAGTCAGACACTTTTAAAAATAAATTGAAGTCCTGATTGTTTTGATGTTATCGGTAACTGCTACACATGGACGGCAGGATTTGTGTATTTTTCCAAGACAATTACCGTGTTGATAACTCCGTTTGTTAAGTTGTCTACCTTAAATAGGCAAGCACCCATATCTCTGGCTCCCTGAGGTTCAAGAGACTGGTTCCGCTTAAACCTATGTTTACTAGGGTCCTTATTGTAATTTAGTATAACTTGAGGAGTTTTATGAAAAATAGTTTTGTTATACTTTCAAAATATACCTCAAGTATTTAATTACCGTCTTTAGAATTTTTTCATAGAAGTTTCTTTTATTCAATGTGAAATTTCTGGTAAATGTGACCTAGTTTTTAAAGTATAAGGTATTTATTTGAAATATTGGAATTGTATGGTATTTTCTTGTAAATGAAATGTTTTTCTTGAATTTTGGAAATTTGGAATATTATAAATATTAAAAATAGATACTTTGATATGGATTACATATATATTTATTTATTAAAAATATAACTTTTATTTATAATAGAAATCATAGTTTCTAAAGAAAAATGTATTAAAAATCTTTCGAGATCGTATGCTCCGTGAGGAGGTCTGCATCTTGCTCTACTAGGCTCGAGGATGTGCGATAATCTGCACCATACCGAACGGGGGTCCCCAATAGTGTGTTGTAGAGGCGCAATTGCAAAGATTTGTTAAATACACTTCTTATAGAAAAATGTTTTATAAGTTGAAGGTAACTATGTAAAGTCGTATTTTCCCGAATCTATGTTCCCAAATTCTATCGTGCTATATTAGATATGTGTGTTGTAAGGAGGTATGTCATTACCTCGTGAGTTTTCTAAAGATAACACGGTTAAAAGGTATAAACATGTCGATATGAAATATAAAGGTATTTTAATGTAAAATTGAAATACAACTTGCTATGGTTATCATTTTGATGTCAAACTTGTTCTATTGTCTTTGTTAATGATTACTAAATAATATATCAAAAGTTGCAGCTTTGTTATTAAGAAAAAGTTGTATTTTTAAGAGAAAAGAGAATCGGAAGCCGGATAACTCCACTTCCGACACGTTTTAAGAATGAAGTGTTTGGGAACAGCATAAAAGAGAGAGAAGGGGGACTTACTGGCTTATAAGGTAGAGGGGAGAAAGAGGAAGAGTGGGGAAGCGCCGGTACGTCGTTTCATCGCCGGAAACTCCTCGGAAGTTTTTCGGAGTTTCGCCCTTCGCTAACTCCACTTTCACTCTAAGGACTTGAGAATTTTTTAGAGTTTTTGTAGGAAATTTCAGTGTGAGGGGGTGTAAAATGGAGTGGGTATTTATAGGACAATTTAGGGTTTAGGGAGAATGAATAATGCATTAAAATGAGGTTAAATATGAATTTTATTGTGCTCTGTAAATGTGCAGAGTAAATAACTAATACTAGAGTTATGGGGGGAGTCCAAGGGTCTAGGGCAAAAGAAAAAAATAGGGATTGGGCTAGGGAAAACCGGCGGCGCCGGTTTATGGGGATTTCTCGCCGGTCCGATCAAGGAGGTGGGGGCTTGGATTGGGGCCACGTATCCCTGACGGTCTAAATACTAATTTGTATCTGTTTGTTTTAAGTGTAACTCTTAGTTTTACGTGTTGTGCACGTGAAGACTCTTGGGCTTCTAAAGGATTAAAAGAATTTTAAGTAAAAAGAATGTGTGGATGATGGGATTTGAACTCTGGTGCTATGGTTCAGCAGTGCAGGATATTACCAATGAGCTACAAGCTCCTTCTTGCTGTTCTAAAGCAAAAAAAACTTATAACTCGTGTTCAGGCTTAGGTGTCCCTTTCTGTATTTTAAAAAAATCCGTACAGAAAGTTAGGGTTGTTACATTCTACCCTTCTTATAAAAATTTCGTCCTCGAAATTTGTAAAAGGAAAATGTAACAGATTCAAGGAAAGGTTAGAGATTGAAGTACTTATAGTGTATGAAAAATATAACAAAGTGGTACAATGGTTTGAAATGGTTGAAGAGAATTACCAGTGTTACCCTGGTCTACAGCCTCTGCTTCTTCGGCTACTAAAAGGAAAGACTGATGCTGTGGTACATTCCTCCTAGCTGGAGGCACATTTCTCTGTCCTTGGGGCATGTTTCTCTGCCTTCGAGGCATATTCCTCATTGTCTAATGGAATTGGCGATTAGCTTGTGCAGGAGGTGGAGCTAGGAGTGCTAGACGAGGTGCAGGAGCCTGGATAGCTGGCCGCTGCGGGTAGTTGGTGTGTGTGGGAGCTGAGTTGCGTCTATAAGGACAGGTCCCAATTCTGTGATTGGATGCGCCACAAACTAAGCACAGGCCTTTTGCACCCCTACAGTCCCTCCACAAGTCTTTTTCCCTCTTGCAATAGAAGAAAAAATCGAGACTTGGATGGTTATGGGTTTCATCCGGTCTCCTGGGTTCAACAGTTGGCCTTGAAGAGGCTCCTCCTGCCATCTGGGTTGCAGAACGCTTCACTCCGGCAGATTAAGATCTGCCCTTCCTCTTCACCACTGCCTTGTATCTTTGGGCAGCCTTCAAACACATATCATAGGTTGGGAAATCCCATGTAGCTAATGCAGCTTGGATTTCCGGGTCCAACCCTTGCTGAAATCTTCTAGCCCTGATCTCAGCAGTCTGTATGAGATGGGCCGCAAACCTGTTATGGTCTTGTGTTAGCTGTATTGTATGTGATATAGAATCGAACATTGAGACATATCTTACCTGCTAAGCATGGTAAACTCAGCATCATAATCATCTACAGATTTGGTCCACATTGAACCTTGTTGCAGATGGATGAACTGCTGCTCCATATCAAAGCAGGCAGTCTCAGGGAAGTACTTTGCATCGAACATGTCATGGAAAGTCTTCCATTCGATAGGCTAATAAAGACGGCTTTCTTCCGCCTTCCACAAAACCCGTGCATTATCAGTGAGCTGCAACTTTGCAACTCGAACCCAACCGACCTCTGTCACTTGTGCTGCTGCTAGGTCATCTTTAATGCTTTGAGCCCATTCCTCCGCTTCCAGAGGGTTCTCTTTTCCCGAAAAGTTCTTGGGGTGCAGTGCTCAGAATTGCTTCACTCCGGGTGCTTCCGCTTCTGGACGGTTCAAGAGAACAGCAGTCTGCTGCTGCTGTCCTTCCAGAAGGCTGCGGATCGCCTTAAGCAAAACCATCTTCTCATTGATCGGAGCAGCTACGGCATGTGCAATTGGTAGGGGTAGTGGAGTGTTGTTGAAGTTAGTGCTGGTGTTGTTTGGGGAATACATAACCTTGAAAGAAAAATAGGGTTAGGACAGATTCAAAATATATGAAATTGGAAAATTCAAGGAATATGATTATAAAGAATATTTTTAGTTGCTGGTTCTTGTGTTATATTGCTTAGGTTATCCATGCAGAACTGACCTATATGTGCATACAGAGCTGACCTGTATGTCCACACAGAACTGACCTGCATGGGCCACCAACAAAACCTGTCACGCCTCGCTTCCCAGTATACGGGCAGAGGACGTGACGAGGCCCCTACGTATTTACTCAGAAGTAAACACGCTAAGCGTATCTAAGCAATATAGAATAAAATATACACAAGAGACAAGATATAAATAAATATCAACTTTATTTAGTAAACATTCTTTTTACAATACAACTGAAATGAAAATACATGGAATGAAAGCAATGCCTAAATAATGACATAACAGAAATGAAAATGAAATGTAATGTACAAGTGAATCTAATACTCCGGGTCTTCAGTAAACTGATCCAAGTCTTCGCTGCTGGGTTCGATCTCCAGTGAGTCTGAAACACCTGACGACATTCCAAAGAAGAAGAAAGAGAATGCCGTCCGTGAACAAGTCGCTCGGTAAGTCCCAAAGATGAGGGAGAAGTAGAGTAGACAGAGAGAGAGTATAACTATTATAATGTTGATTGTTATGTTAATGTAGTTGTTTGTAGGTTGGTACAGAAAATGCCAGTGTATGGAGTCCCACTTACACCGGAGACTTTGGTAACCCGTAGTACAAGGCTCCATCGATAATACCACGGAACAACGACATGGATGTAATTACGTCTTAAGTGACCACCTCGTGCCATCTTTAACATGTTCCGTACCAGTCTACCCCTTTATAACCCCGTAGTGTTTTTGCATTGATTGTATTGATTGTATAGATTGTATTATCTTGTCTTGTATTATAAATTGTATAGATGGATGACTTGCCGAAACCATGATATCGGTAATGGAATGGATATAATGGAAGAACATGTAAACGGAATATATCCATGGTTTGGTTCAGTCAATACAGATTGATATAGATTGAATAGATGGTTTCATATTGAATCATATTGTATTGTAGTTTGTACTTGAATCACATTCAAGTAAGATTTATTAGATTAAGACTCGGTCTGAATCAGACACTTTTAAAAAGAAATTGAAGTCCTTATTGTTTTGATGTTATCGGTAACTGCTGCAAATGGACGGCAGGATTTGTGTCTTTTTCCAAGACAATTACCGTGTTGATAACATTGTTTGTTAAGTTGTCTATCTTAAATAGGCAAGCACCCATATCTTCGGCTCCCTGAGGCTCAAGAGACTGGTCCCGCTTAAACCTATGTTTACTAGGGTCCTTATTTTAATTTAGTATAACTTGAGGGATTTTTATGTAAATAGTTTTGTTATACTTTCAAAATATACCTCAAGTATTTAATTACCGTCTTTAGAGTTTTTTCATAGATGTTTCTTTTATTCAATGTGAAATTTCTGGTAAATATGACCTAGTTTTTAAAGTATTAGGTATTTGTTTGAAATATTGGAATTGTATGGTATTTTCTTGTAAATGAGATATTTTTCTTGAATTTTGGAAATGTGAAATATTATAAATATTAAAAATAGATATTTTGATATGAATTACATATATATTTATTTATTTAAAATATAAGTTTTATTTATAATAGAAATCACATTTTCTAAAGAAAAATGTATTAAAAATCTTTCGTGATCGTATGCTCCGTGAGGAGGTCTGCATCTCACTCTACTAGGCCCGAGAATGTACGATAATCCGCACTATACCGAACGGGGGTCCCCAATAGTGTGTTGTAAAGGCGTAATTGCAAAGATTTGTTAAATACACTTCTTATAGAAAAAGACTTTATAAGTTGAAGGTAACTATATAAAGTCGTATTTTTCCGAATCTATGTTCCCAAATTCCATCGTGCTATGTTAGATATGTGTGTTGTGAGGAGGTAGGTCATTACCTCATGATTTTTCTAAAGATAACACGGTTAAAAGCTATAAACATGTCGATATCAAAATATAAAGGTATTTTAATGTAAAATTGAAATACAACTTGATATGGTTATCATTTTGATGTCAAACTTATTCTATTGTCTTTGTTAATGATTACTAAATAATATATCAAATGTTATAGGTTTGTTATTAAGAAAAAGTTATATTTTTAAGAGAAAAGAGAATCGGAAGCTGGATAACTGCTCTTCCGACACGTTTTAAGAATGAAGAGTTTGGGAATAGCAAAAGAGAGAGAGAAGGGGGACTTATTGGCTTATAAGGTAGAGGGGAGAAAGAGGAAGAGTGGAAAAGTACCGGTGCGTCGTTTCATCTCCGGAAACTCCTCGGAAATTCGTCGGAGCTTCGCCCTTCGCTAACTCCACTTGCACACTAAGGACTTGAGAATTTTGTAGAGTTTTTGTAGGAAATTTCAGTGTGAGGGGGTATAAAATGGAGTGGGTATTTATAGGACAATTTAGGGTTTGGGGGGAATGAATAATGCATTAAAATGAGATTAAATGTGAATTTTATTGTGCTCTGTAAATGTGCAGAGTAAACAAATAATACTGGAGTTATGGGGGGAGTCTAAGGGTCTAGGGCAAAAGAAAAAATTAGGGTTTGGGCTAAGGAAAACCGGCGGCGCCGGTCTATGGGGCCTTCTCGCTGGTCCGATCAAGGAGTTGGGGGCTTGGATTGGGGCCACGTGTCCCTGACGGTCTAAATACTAATTAGTATATGTTTGTTTTAAGTGTAACTCTTGGTTTTACGTGTTGTGCACGTGAAAACTCTTGGGCTTCTAAAGGATTAAAAGAATTTTAAATAAAAAGAATGTGTGGCTGATGGGATTTGAACTTTGGTGCTATGGTTCAGCAGTCCAAGGTATTACCAATGAGCTACAAGCTCCTTCTTGCTGTTATAAAGAAAAACAAATTTATAACTCGTGTTCAGGCTTAGGTGTCCCTTTCTGTATTTTAAAAAAATTCATACAGAAAGTTTGGATTGTTACATACAGGCTCTCAGCATATCTTCTAATATCTGAATTGTTCGCTCAGACTGTCCATCTGTTTGTGGATGATACGCCATGCTGAAATTCAGACTCGTTCCCAGGCTAGCTTGTAGACTTTGCCAAAATTATGATCGGAATCTTGTATCACGATTGAAGACGATTCAAACATGTACCCCATGTAATCTCACGATCTTCTACATGAGTTTATGGGTATCAAGTATGGTACATTTTGAAGGTATCAAATCTTACTTTAGATTTATACTCACCTCCATGTACTTCTTTGCTAACTTCTCGGTTGACTGGCCAATTAGAAATGGAATAAAGTGAGCCAACTTGGTGAGTCGATCCATAACAACCCAAATTGTGTCGTTACCCTTCGTGCTGTGAGGGAGACAGTCATGAAGTCTATGGTAATGTGCTGTCATTTCTTGTGATGTTCAGCCTTCGCTTGCTGACACACCAAACACTTGGTTACGCGCCTTGCTACTTCGCGCTTCATTCTATGCCACCAGTAGTATTGCCGTAGATCCTGGTATATCTTCGTGTCGCCGGGGTGTATCGAATACGGAGAGCTGTGAGCTTCTTTCATCAACTTTTCTCGAATATGTCTGACTGGCACACATAAACGGCTTCCATATCACAAGGATCCATCTTCATGGATGATGAAGTCAGTTCGTAGTCCACTTTCTACTTGTTCTCGGATCTTTTGTAGCTTGGCATCATTTGCTTGAGCTGCCTTGATCTGATTGACAAGAGTGGACTGGACTTGTAAATTCATCAAAGATGAAGCGTTACCTGGCACAACTACTTCAATCCCCAATCCATGCAGTTCTTGTTGTAGTCTCCACTGAGCGGTGAGGTTCATTGCTAATGGTTGTCGACTAAGTGCATCATGAACTACATTCACCTTCCCGGAATGATACTGTAGGTTGATGTCGAAGTCCGCCATGAGTTCTAACCATTTTCTCTGTCGCATGTTGAGTTCTTACTGAGTAAATACATACTTAAGACTTTTGTGGTTAGTGTATATATCCACTCGTTCTCCCAAAAGATAGTGACGCCAAATCTTGAGCGCGAAGATGACGGCTGCTTATTCCAGATCATGTGTTGGATAGTTGCACTCATGAACCTTTAGTTGTCTTGATGCAAAAGCTATAACCTTTCCATGCTGGTGTAGAACACATCATAATCTTTTACCGGACGCATCACAATGTACAACGAATCCGCTAGATTGATCTGGTATTACAAGAATAGGTGCATAGATTAATCTCGACTTGAGTTCTACAAAAGCCGTTTTATATGCTTCTGACCACACGAATGCTTCGTCTTTACGTGTGAGCTTGGTCAGGGGTGCTGCGATCTTTGAGAATCCTTCGATGAATCATCAGTAGTATCCTGCTAAGCCCAAGAAACTTTTTATATCTTTCACCGTCTTTGGTGTCGGCCACTCACTGACAGATAATACTTTAGCTGGATCCATAGAGATTCCTTCTCCTGAAACGATATGTCCAAGAAAGCCGACTTGATCTAGCGAAAATTCACACTTGCTGTATTTGGCGTAGAGCTGATGTTGTCGTAATGTCTCCAGGACAATCCGTAAGTGTTCAGCGTGCTCTTTCCGATACTTTGAATACTCTAGGATGTCGTCGATGAAGATAACAAATAATCTGTCTAAGTACTCTCGGAAAACTTGGTTCATCAGGTTCATAAAGATGGTAGGTGCATTGTTCATTCTAAATGGCATTACGAGATATTCATAATGACCATAACGAGTTCTAAATGCCGTCTTCGGAATGTCGAACTCCTTGACCTTCACCTGATGATATCTTTAACGAAGATTTAACTTTGAAAAGACCTAAGATCCACTTAACTGATCGAAAAGTTCATCGATGCGAGGTAGTAGGTACTTGTTCTTAATTGTCACCTCGTTCAGAGCTCGATAATCCACGCACATCCGGTAGGTGCCTTCCTTCTTCTTTACCAGCAGCACTGGAGATCCCTAACTTGAAGTACTGGGACGGATCCAACCTTTTCTCAGAAGTTCGTCCAACTGAATATGGATCTCCTTCAATCCCTCCGGACTTAATCGGTACAGAGCTTTTATTACTGGTTGTGCACCAAGTTGTAAATCGATGCTAAATTCAAGAGCTCGATCGGGAGGAAAACCTGATATATCTTTCGGGAATACATCTTCGAACTCTCGAACTACCTTTGTCTTCGATTCTTCCGCTTGCAACGCTGCAACCTCTGCCTTCTTTGGTTTTTCTCTGTAGATGCTAGGTTCCAAGGTTCGGTCTCCACTTTTAAAGTAGAACACTGGGTTATCTAGTATTTCAAACACTACTCTCCTTTGGTGACAGTTGATGGTAGCAAAGAAAGTTCCCAGCCAGTCTATTCCCAAGACTATGTCGAAGTTCGGTATGTCCAGCACCTTGAAGTCTGCATAGAATTCTCGACTGTAGACGACCAATGGACACAGATTGTATCCCAAAGTTACTTTTAGAATGTCGTTCCCTGAACTGACATTCCAGCTGGATATGAGCGGTTTAACTGGGATCGCATGAGTTCCGATGAACCGTTGCGACATAAAGCAATGTGATGCCCCAGTGTCGAAGAGCATGAGTGCAGGTAGGGAGGCTACTAAGATTGTACCTAAGTCGCGTGGGATATGTTTAGGTATAACAGATATAAGATGACTATGAATTGAAAGGACTTAAAAGAGAATAGGGAAGGGATTTACCAGTGATAACCTGGCCCGTAGCTTCGGCTTCTTCGACCGACATAGTGAATGCTTGGTGTCGCGGCACTTTCCTCTATGCCTGGTTAAACACTCGGCATTGTGGTTGAGTGGTCTGAGTGCGGGGAGTTGGAGCTGGTAGAGCTAACCGGGTAGGAGGAGCTTGGATCGCCGGTCTAGCTAGAGGGTGTTAGGTCCTCGGTTCTGTGGGCATGCTCCAATTGCGTGAGTAGAAGACCCACAGATCAGGCACAAGTTGTTCACTCTACGATAGTTCGTCACAAGGTGCCCCGTTCTTTTGCAGTAGATGCAAAAGTCCGGCCTGTTGTTGGAGAATGAACCTACTGGCCTCAGAGATAGTTCGTAAAAGCTGGCCTGGAAGAGGCCCTCCTGTGATCTGGTACACAGGGCGTTTCACACTGGCAGTCTGCGGCCTGTCCTTCTTCTTCACAACTGCCTCATAGTGTTGGGCAGGCTTCAAAGCAAGCTCATGGGTTGGGAAATCCCCTATAGCGAGTGCAGCTTGGATTTCAGGGTCCAACCCTTGCTGAAATTGTCGTGCCCGAATCTCAGCAGTAGGAATAAGATGCGTAGTAAACCTGTTATGACCTTGTGTTACAAGTGTTGTGAGTGAGATAAGAAAATTGAATTTGAGACTATATCTTACCTGCTGAGCATGGTAAACTCAGCATCATATTCATCCACTGACTTGACCCTCATCGAGCCTTATTGTAAATGGATGAATTACTGCTCCATATCAAAACGGGTAGTCTTTGGGAAGTACTTGGCATTGAAGAGATCTCGGAATGTTCTCCATTCTATCGGTTATGCAAGACGGCTCTCCTCAGCCTTCCACCAAACTCTAGCGTTATCGGTCAGTTGCAACTTAGCAACTCTCATCCATGATATATCTGGCACTTGAGCCGCTGCTAGATCATTCTCGATCGCTTGAGCCCATTCTCGATCGCTTGACTCCAGGTGCCTCCGCCTCGGGGCGGTTCATAAGGATAGCAATATGCTGCTGCTGACCTTCCAATAGACTCTTGATAGCCTCCAGAAGTACTGTTTGCTCATTGATAGGAGCTGAAACGGTAGGTGGTGGTAGTAGCGTAAGCGGTGGAGTATTTCCGTTGATGTTTGTGCTGGTATTGTTCGGAGAGTCCATCACCTTGATATAAAAGATAGGTTGGGATAGATTCAAGAAATTTGAAATGTAAGGAATGTAAATGTTTGTTGAATTCATTAATTCTTGTGGTATATTATTTACGATTTCATGCAAAACTGACCTGCATAAGCCACCAAAAAACCCGTCACGCCTCGCTTCCCAGTAGACGGAAACGATGACGTGGCAAGCCCGCGGCATATTTATTCAGAGAAGGACATTCCCTAAATAAATATACTAAGAGTATTGAAACAATAATACATAAGGCAATAATAAATGGAGATTGTAAAATTTTCAACAAACATCTTTATTTACATTCAACTTCAAATATTTACAAGTACATGAGTTTCAACTGAAAAGTAAATACAATAAGGAAAATGCCTAAACAAGAGGCATACATAAACTGAAGAAAAGTGAAGCTGAGCTAGTCCTGAGTCACGATCCGGTTATAGTCCTCCTCTATGGCCTCTACTTCCTCTCAACCGTATCTGACGAACATTCCAAGAGAAGAAAAGTGGGTGGAATGCCCGTCAGCGAACTAGCGCTCGATAAGTCCCAAGGATAAAATAAGAGCAAAAAGTCGAGTATAGAATATATATATATATATGTATGTATGTATATATATATATGTATGTATATATATATATATATATATATATATATATATATATATATATATATGACGAGTAAGAGTATATGTTCATGGGTGAATATATACTATAGGTCTCTAGATGGTCACTATGTTAACGTTAAGTTACAAGTGTGAATGTCAACACAGCCGTAGAAGTATTCACGAGCTCAAGAGTGGGGCCCCAGGAGCAAGGAAACACGGGCGCATTTCATGTGTTAGCATCGGAGCTCTAGGCTGTGGATGAGTCAACCCGACTGATATTCGAGTAAAATAAAAAAAAGGTTAGTACGAGACTTCTGAAGCTCTGTTGGATTCACACAAGAAACTATCCCAAGCACACCGAGTATAAATAGTTTATAACTGTATAGTATACTTAATTAAATTGATGGATTGGTTATTGATTAGTCTGAAATATTGCACATTTGAATGATTATTTCCCCCACTATTGTTAAGTTCTAAAAGGTGTGTATTGTAATTATAAAAAATATGAGGGTTTATGTGTGAAAAGTTTATTATCATATGTTTCTACATTATAATTAACATAATGAGGGAAAATACATGCATATAATATTTAATGAAATATTGTAATTAAAATATGCATATCATATTAAATATTTCCAATCAATATTCTTAAGATTTAAATCATATAAAATGGTTAGAATAATATCTCAATAATAAAAAATACTACTAACACTATGACGTGAGATTGTGCAGATATTAGCTCAGGTCTAGAGATCGAGAGATCCGAGATGTCGGAATCAAATCTGCTGAAATATTGAGGGAAAATATAAGATCTAGCAACGACAGAGACTCAGAGTCAGATTCTTAAAATCCAGATATCTAAAGGATCTCCACATGTCAACACCAGAGAGCAGAAAAAATCTCAAGAGCTGATCCCACTATTGCGCCGCGGTTGGGTAGCCAAACACATATATTCGCGGCGGATCCGCGACCCTTTTGTAGCCGTAGAATTTGAGATTTGGTGTGTGAGATCGTATCAGGATATCCTAACATCTAGCAACTAGGGTTTCTAGCTTCAGTGACTATTTAAGGGACCGAGAGCTACACTTTGATATCATCAACCGAAGAGATCAAGAGGTCCAAGATGATCCACGCATCCGAGTTGATCATCAGCTGATCATCTACTTCCAACAAGATAGAGATCGAGAGAAAAAACTAGGGTTCTTGTACTCTACTTTAAAAGGATTTTTACATGATATAGTTGATTAATAAAGGTAGAGTTTTTTAGTCTTTTCACAATTAATTTCTGCACTTACTTTCTGCACTTAATTTCTGCATCTTACATTATGATATCATTTTCATCCTTTCTTCTCCAACCATACGTGAATAATTTCTAAGTTGCTAGGGTTCGTAGGCTAGAGTAGATCAATGGATGATAAAATATTTTAACTTCTTTTATACATTTTATAGTTTATAAACTTTAGCAAAATAAATATTAACATGCTTATCGGGCGCGCTACCAATTTATTGACAGTCTCGACTACGATTTGAGATTAGATTAACACTTGTTTTGTTAGGGGCTAGACATGAATAGAGATCAATGCAAGGACAAGGGTTAAGAGTAGGGAAACCCTAGTTTCTTCCAAAAGAACCCTAATCCACATTCATCACTGTCAATCTAGTTTTAAACTATTAGAAGATAAAATGAGTCATTTTTAATTAGTCATCCATTACTACTAAGTCATATGAACCTTACAAGTCTCTTCTTTATAAAATCTGCATCCGTATTAAAATAGATCTACAACCAATCATCCATCTTCCATCAACTCGTCTAAAGCAAGAAAAAAGTTCATGTTTCCCTGCGGACGACCCGTACTCATCGCGGCTAGATACTAGCGACACCATCCTGATTGCGGTTACTTTATTTTACATGAACACTCTCTTTAAACACACCAATCAGTTATCACATGTCTTGATTGAAACCATAGATTGAAAAAGGTATAGAATGAAGTCGAGTGAATCGAGTAATATGTGAGTCATGTCAATTGCAATCTTGGATCGAGTCAAGTTAGTTCGAGTAGATTGGGTTCGAGTTCATGTTCATGTTTAGATTCGAATTGGGTTAGAGTTTGAGTTTTTGTTCGAGTTTTAGTTCAAGTTTAGATTCGAGTTTGAATTCGAGTTCGGTAGAAATCAGCAACTGCTGCATATGGACAGTAGGATTTGTGTCTTTTTCCAAGACAATTGACATTGATCACTCCATTAAGTTGTATAACATGAATAGGCAAGTACTCACTTCCTTCGGCTTCCTAAGGCTCAAGAGAAATGATACTGCTTAAACCTATATTAATTCTAGAGTTCTTAGAATATTGTTTGCATATCTCGAAGGGGTTTTATGAAAAAATACTTTAATATAGTTTAAAAAATAAAGCTCGAGGGTGATTTATAATATTTATGGTTTTCATGAACATGTATTTTAATTGTTATGGTGTTTTGGTGATAAAACCTAGTTTTTAAAAGTTTATGGTATTTTTATGAAAAACTAGCTCTTTTAGAAATTTGTTGGTATTTTATTAAAAATTCTAATCTTTCATTTTAAAAGAAAATAGTTTCATAATATATTTTTATTGAAAATATGAATTCACAGTTTTATATAATTTTCCAAAATTTAATATTTATTTAGAAAAATCGTATTTCTTAAAAACCGTATTTTTATTTTCTTTCGAGACCGAATACTCCGTGAGGAGTTCTGCATCTCACTCTACTGTTCCAAGGATGTGCGATAATCCGCACCATCCATTAGCGGGTCTCCTAACGAGAGTTGTAGAGGCGTAATTGCCAAGGATTACAAAAATCCCGATTAATAGAAACCCGTTTTTATAAAAGTGTGGTTTTTTAACGTAAAACCTATTCTTTAAATTAGCCATATGTTTAGAATACCGTGCTATGCAATCATAGTGTGCATGTGAGGTAGGTCGTTACCTCGTGAAGTTTTCCTAAAAGTATTTTAAACAATTATTGAAATGAGACTTATACTAAAGTGCATGGTATTTTAATGAAAAAGTTCGTTATTTGAGTATTGAACATGAAATTTTGGTTACGTCAAAAGGCAATAAATGTGAGTTTTGTTTTAAAAAGATATTAAGGTGATCATGTGACATGTAGACCTATTAAGCATGATAAAATATTTAAAAGACAAGATTGTTATATGTTAACTTTATTTTGATCGATGTTTTCTTAGAAGACGAATTGAGATGAAAGAAATGGAAAGAAGAGGGACTACTAGTTTAAAGCGTTAACAAGGATGAGGGAAAGCCTTCGGGTGTCGTGGTGTCGTCAGAAAGGCTTCGGTCGTTGAGTTGGGCTTTCTACTTAACTTAGGTGCTTAACTCCACTTGATATTTAGAGAGTTTGAGAGAATTTTTGATAGAAATTTCAAAATGGGGGAGAGCTAGAGCATAGGTGGTATTTATAGTAAAGAATTAAGATTTGGGAATTAAAAATTTAGATTAAAAGAATTAAAATGGTGTTAAATGGTGAATTAAAGAGTCTTTGTTTGATTGCAGGAAAATCAAACAGTGCAGGGGAGTTAAGAGGAGTCGATAGAGTGTGTGTGCAAAACACAGAGAGAAATGGGGCTATATCGACCGTCGGCGCCGGCCCAAGAGACAAAATGGGCGGTCGGATCTTTAGGTCTTGCCTTGAGATTCGCACCACGTAGTGAAATCAGTGTGTACACCTCATTGCGCCTGTTTTATTTTTCTGAAACTTTTCTTTTCTCCGTGTATGCACATTCAACTCTTGGGCTTCCGAAAAATTAAAAAGAAAAATTCTAAAAAAAATTGGGTCTAATGGGATTCAAACACACAGGCTATGTCACAGCAGTGTAGATGTTTTAGCAGTGAGCTACAACTTGTTTCTTGCTTTTATTTAACAAAAATAATCTATATCTCTTACACAGGTTGTAATACTCTTTTTTGTACAATAAATAAGAAATTGTTGTAGAGGGATTTCAGAGTCGTTACAAAATCCTTACATTCCCCTATCTCTTGCCCAGACTTATGACTGTTGTCATAAGATAGAGCGGAACCAACATTCCCCAGCCCAGTATAATAAGCGGGTTCGGTCAATACACCCATGTTATTATCTTGATTATGGCATGACATGGTCGCTACCTGGAGAGAGAGAAGAAAACACTTTAGCGTGCGCACTTGCAAGATTAGATTGGTTATTATCTTATCTAATTAGGATGGCTCCCACTGTTTTTATTAAATCTTCCTTCAAATCCTAAAAGGTAATATTAGCCGGGATTAATTCCACCCTACAAGTTCGCTAATCGGTTAGCCAGGAAGGTGTTGGTACTCCGAGGGAGTCTCCCCGTGCTTTCGCATAAAACTAATTAAATAACCTCGTTTATGCAGGGGCATAACCCGTTAACACCTTTCTTAGACACCTACTGGATTAGCTAATTGTAAAGTAGAAAACTCTTCCTGGAGTAACACTTACTCGCAGTGGGTATCATAATCTGTTGGCTATAGTGCCCTCAAGGCAATTATCATAGTCGCGGACTTGTGATTATAATGATTGAGTGAGGACCTAATACCGATAAAGCTTTCTTACTCAAGATGATAGTATGCTATCTGGTTTGTCTTTATCATCATGTATGTATTGATAGAGCCCATAGGATTCTTGCTTGACTGCCAGCATTATGATGGCGATCATATATGTGGGAGCTGGGGTCTATAAGTACATCCTTAAATGTCCCTAGTCGTAGGAGTATCGAGACCGGGCATCAATACTCCAGTGTAGACTAGTGTATACTGATCGAGACCCCGACGAGGGGCGGTGGCCAGGTCTCACAAGCTATTGGTGTTAGTTTCTTCACCTAAGATAGTATACATGTGCTCATTGGGTTATGAGTACACTGGATGGACTCGCCGGGAACCTGCTAGTTGGTATTATACCTATTTTCAGATAGCAGTTCCTAGGTGACATGTGTACAGGTTAGTCTGTCGACCTGAGATCGTCATTTGTCTCGTGTGAGTTCCCACTGTGCTTTGATTACTACCCTACCACGGCTCAAAGGAGTCGTGCAAACAGGTTTTAGTTGGGTACAGTCCCGAGCCATATGGAGGCTGTGATCGGATCGTCGGGGATTCGTCTCTCCCGGTATTGGGGGTTGATGTCGCGTTGTGTACGGATGACCATCACCATAAATCCGTGGCCACGGTGGATGAGAATTATCGATCCAGAATCGATAGTTTCTCAGGTGTGATGGGTTTCATACCGACACTAAATATCGTGTTGTTGGGGGTCTGACTTTATCCGCCCCCCTAGACTCGATATGCGATACTCTTAGACGAACAGACCGGACTGTACGGATATTGTCACTGTCAGGCTCAGTAGGGGTTCTGCATGAGTTTGCTCATCGGCATCCCTTTCGCTCAATACCTGGGTAGCCGTTACGTACAGCTAGTGCCGCTGACGTACTTGTGGTTAAACCCACTGCCAGCGTATTGACGATTCTTTAGAGTCTCACACAGAGGGTTTTCACGGCTCAGGCGATATGGTGTACATGGCGTATGTTGATATATACGGGTGTCCGATTATATATGTGCACTTGCTGCGCAGAGTTTGATCGGACGGTTGATAATACTAGTGGCTTAGGATTAAGCCGGATTATTAAATCGGGTTTTGTTTTAATAATTTACATATGTATTTATATATATGTATTCTAGTATTATTGTTCGCTATTTATTTTCTCTCTTGGCTATTCGTATTTTTGTACGAATACGCGTATATGTATTTCGATGCATGTACCGGGAAGTATTCCGTATTTTATACGGAATAGCTTCTAGAATCTTTGCCACCTCATTATTTGATTTTCCATTTATGGAAATTCATTTTGTTTAATAATGAGGTGGAGGGTGGAAAAGGTGACAAAGAATGGGCATGAGTCAAAGCATGGTGCAAAGTATGGTTGGATTTGTTTATTTGTTTTAATTGGAAAATGACATTTTTGTAGGGATGAGAGAGGGGGGGCCGGCCACAATTTTGATGGTGGTTAATTTCATTTGGCTAATTCACACTTGCATTACAAGCCCACTCTCTCATTCACACAAAAAGACTTAGCAAATTTTTGCTTATGCCATTTTGTTTTTCACCTCTTTCATCTTCTTCTTGCACTGCTCTTTTGAGTTTTGAGTTGAGAGAAAATTATGGTGACACTCTACTACGCCCCCACTCTCCATCGCTAGTAACTTTGGAGCGTCAGTTATCTCGTTCGACGAGGCTGGAGCCTGCACCGTTTCTCTCGGGTGGATCATCGGAGATGGAGGAAGACCGGCAACCAAACATCATCAAAGGATCACTAGGAGTTTGGAATGAAGACCGAAGGACACGGATCAACTCGGTATAACGATTCTAACTCTTAGTTAGTTTGCTAGTTTAGGGTTTAAGGTCGATTCGGGATTCGGGTAGTGGTAGCGCCGGTTTAGAAAATTTTTGTTCCGCATTTTGGCCGCGTTTCGATGGCCGGGGCGCTGCCGGAACCCTTCATGGTATCAGAGCCACCCTTTAAACCCCTTACTAGCTTGTTTAAACGTGCTTGAAAGATCAATCGACGGAAATTTCCAAAATCACGATTTCATTTTTCTGTTTGCTGTCGATTTTCAAATATGGTCAAAAAATTATTTCAGGCATCTTAAAAATCCGTGCAGGCAAATTTAAGGCTACACAAAAAATTTGGGCTCGTGATGCCTCTAACTTGCCGCGGATCCACCGCAGTTACCCCCTATTAGCGGCGATTCCCTGGCTATTTATTGGCGACGGGCCTTCAAATCTTCACTGTAGCCCTCTGTTGTAAAATTGTGATTTTTGTGATATTCTGTTTTAGCCCAGCTTTCAGTGAATTGTTGCTTTTCTATTGGGGCCAATTTGGAACTTAGTCGATCGATATTTTAAGTGTGCGTTTAACAGTACATACATTTATATCTGCGACTGTGAGTGTTATTTGATCGGTAAACCCATCTAACTGCTATATGTTCTTTTAGACGGGTTTGCGAACGTGACATTCGCGTTGATGTTCTGTGTTGTGCTGTGATGTTGGTTGGATTGTCGTGGTGGATAGCTATGGTGCAATATTAGTACAGTTTATTTTCATTTGTACATTTGATATTGAGGGGCGAGCGTCCGACATATGGACTGCCGTCACTGCCAGTTTGTATATTATTCTTTTGGGGCACGACCGGGCTGAGGTCGATGTCATCCTTGTATATTATTTTATTTTCTGTACTAGGATTACCCCGCGGTGGGGTGCACGAATAGCCGGATTCTAGAGGAAAACGGGTCTGCATCTCATGGCGTTGGGACGGAGGGGACCTTACTCTAGAATTGGCGGGCTATTCGCCGCACTTATAGGGGGTATAGGTGACCCAGGAGGGGTGCTCAAGTTACCGGATTCCATGAAGTGCTGGGTGGTCCATTCATGTTGCTGAAGAGGGCTGCCTCACTTTTAGTTTTGGCGGGTAACTTGCCGCGCTCGTAGGGGTCTAGGTTTCATTGCATAGGCTATCTTTACGACAGGAAACGTCGGGTCTCACTTGCGGCTCAAGTGAAACCCGGGGCTCCAGATTATCCACCATTCTGTATTGCTTCTGTGATGTTTCTATGATGTTGCTTTATATCATGCCTGGGATGATTGTTATATATATATATATATATTCTAGCAGTTGTTGTATATGTTTGCACCCGCGCTAGCCCAGTCTCCGCTCTGTCATTAGTTAAGTAACCTAACAGGTGATGACGGGACCCAGTGGCGAATGCGGATGGCATATACATA
The DNA here is from genome assembly GCA_030015575.1 of Agapanthus africanus. NCBI lineage: Eukaryota > Viridiplantae > Streptophyta > Magnoliopsida > Asparagales > Amaryllidaceae > Agapanthus > Agapanthus africanus. The sequence continues at coordinate 164,394,116 of CM057348.1, forward strand.
CATTTTTATCTTCGTTCTTTTCTGGTGTGATTAGTTGATGGGACTGCATAGATTCTTATCAATGCAAGGATAAAACAAACCTATATATATGATGTTGTTGGAACCAAGTTTTTAAAAACTGACATTACAGACGTACACTTTTTCTTTGCATCGTGGTATTCAGTTTGGAATATCCTGCACCTCATTCGACGAGGCAAGGGCCGAGATCCCTTCATCGGGAGTGACCCCTTGGGTAAAAGTTTGCGTCAACATAATAACTTTACTATAGTCGATTATTTTTGCTTTGCATCGTGGTATTCAGTTTGGGATATCCTGCACCCCATTCGACGGGGAAAGAGCCGAGATCCCTTCACCGGGAGTGACCTCTTTAGCAAAAGTTTTCGCCACTATATATTTATAAAACCACTTGGATTCCTTCAACGATATCAAGTTCATTACGTTAAAGGTTTTTCGCCAGAAACCAGCCGTAGCCCTCCATCATTTCAGACGAGTATTGCTTAGTATTCGTGCTACGTATGTTGACCTAGTCAAGGCATAGTGTCGGTAGCTCTGTAGTACTTTTCTGTTGTATGGATATGCGATTGGTTAGGATAGTCGTACGGTCATGTTGAACTAGTCAAGGGCTCGTACGGGTGGGTCTAATTAATTCAGGATAATGACGGGTTGAACTTGACTTGTGACTTATGATATGTTGACCTAGTCAAGGTCATAAGCCGCTTGGGGTAAAAATCACATCGGGAGTTTCAAACATACAGGAAACTTGCCAGGCTTGCGCATACCTTCTGGAGTGTGGTGACTTGAGTGGCTTCCATCAAGTTATCATGCGATGATAGTTGGATCCCGATTCCCACTGATGAGTAGGATTACTCATCGGGTGATTCCGACAAATTCTCCTTTCAGGTTTGGAGGAGAATTCGAGGATATAGTGGGAGCCATCCAGATTAGATAAAATGATCAACCATTCTGATCTAGGTTACAGTGCACGCTGAGTGTTTCTTCTCTCTCTCTCTCTCTGGCTGCGACGATGACCCGACCTTTGACTAAAACTCATGAAACCAAGTTAACCGAACCTTCTTAAAACACTTTGACTTTTGGAATGTCACGGTGTCACATACATCATTGCCACTTCTATATCACCTTTGCTTTTCTCCAAAACACCTCGTATCACTGCGAGTATCCACTTCCATTGGATAAATCCATCGTATAGTTACATACGAACTCGAAGGAACTTTTTCGAGGATGGATTCTGGTTCTGGAGAGAATGAATAGGATTATTCGGTTGTCTTTTCTCTTTACCTTCTCTCAGGTTGTGAGGGCTCCTAGGATTAGGAGAGGGTACACCTATTAAGCTTATTGGATAGTCTTCCTCCAAACTATAGGCAGGTGCCGAACGGTAGGGAAGGAAGAAAACCAACAAACTTAACTGTGGTGTATAGAAGGTAATAAGTAAAGACATATAAAGGGATTAGAATAATGGGAAAGGAAATTGCGATCACCATCATTCACGAAAAAGACCGTGTGCACCCCTGCCGCTCCTACATCCACTTTTTTTTTTCTCTAGAACACTCCGTATCACTACGGATATCCACTTCCATTGGATATGCCATCGTGTAGTTACATACGAACTCGAAGGAATTCGTTCCAGATTCGGGGATGGTTTCCGGTTCAAGAGAAATTGGATAGGATTATTCAGATGGCTTTTCTCTTTACCTTCTCTCAGGTTGCGAGGGCTCTTAGGATTAGGAGAGTACACCTATTACGCTTATTGGATAGTCTTCTTCCAAACCTTAGGCTGGTACCGAAAGGTAGGGAATGAAGAGAACCGATTAGCGTAAAAGAAGTGTACAAAAGGTAATAAGTAAATACATAATAAAGGGATTGCAGAGAGGGCAGGCAAGTATATGGTTACTGTCGTGAATCAGGATAGTGGAAAAGGCGTTACTAGGAACACCAGTTAACCCCTTTTGAAATATTTTCAAGTTTCACTGTGCGATGTTAATTGAAAACTATTTTCCCAATTGGAATCTAACTCTAGGGTATGTATTTACCAGATCAGTTTCTCACATTTGTATGATATTATAGATGGTGAGTGGGAGTAAGGTATTGGGAATTGGGTGATTAGATCCTCTTTATATCGGAATTCGTTGTAATTGGTGATATTTGAGGAAATCATCTGGATTTTGCCTGATGGCAAATATTTGGTTTTGAATATCCGTTGTTATGCACCAATTTCAAACTGGTATATCTGTACATTTATTTTATAAAGTGATATATATCTTTTTGATATTGTGCCTATGACATTTACCTATATCAGTTGGTGATTAGGTAAGGTGCATTCAACAGCGGTGTAACTCTTCTTAACCAAAGTACAGTTTTTCAACCTACGACGCATAGAGTTTGAGTTATTGAACTCAGAGGACTTATACAAAGTATTGTATGTTTTCCAGTGTCCATTAGGATAAAGGGGTTGGTACTCATGCTATATTCTGTTTACTTATGACTTCTCCAGTTCTGGACATGTATTTCATTGAAATGCAAGGTCCAGATATTCAGAAGTTATATGTATAAGAATAAAGTAGAGAACCATTTGTTTGAAGTATCAGGATTCCTCGATGAAGTCAAAGATGTAGATACTTGTGTTTGGTATTCCGCTGATAGTAATGGTTTTTGACAACTTGCGACTCTTTCGGGTTACTCATATGTGGATGCACTCCTAGATGAGTAATGCTGATTGTTCTTTTTCCATTTGATTGATATGCACTGGAGACAGCTGCATGATTTTGAATCTGGTTCAAATTAGATTAGTGCTTTTGTTTCTATATTTGGTATATATAGAATCAATTTATATCTTAATGATGTTAAGGTATAGAGAGTTGTCCGGCAGATGCTTAAAACCAGAATCCGGATAAACTCAAGGCACGTTTCAGTAATGGCTGTTTGTGGGCTATCTCGGGCTTTGACGATGGATAACTTTCTACCATCAGGAAGATCAATATTTATATTGTTCTTGACTTGCCACAGTTTTAGCAAAATGGACTTTTTCAGAAAAACAAAAGTGGGAGTATGGTAGAACTGGAAGTTGTTCCAGAACCACAAATGATTACTGAAGATTTAATAGAACCTGAGGATTCAAATGGTTTCAACATTCCATTAGCCACTCTGCAGATTTTGGTGGGTAACCTCAGGCACCCGAGAGGTACTTCGGTCTTCTCAGAGACGGTGACAGGGAGGTTCTAGTTTACCCAGACTTGCCATTGCTGCTATTCTAAACTATAAGACCCGGCAGGAGGATGAGTATAGCATCATTCTAAACTAGCTTTAGAAGTGCACGTGTATATAACTCTGCCATAGGGTTGTTGTAGTCAGTGGGAGCAGCGGAAGCATAGAAGGCAAGTGGCTTATGTCTATTTATTGACTAAAGCAGGTATAGCGGAAATAGATCATCTATTTTTGATGTGAAAGTCATAGGTTTTGATTTCATCAGAATAGGAGATGGATCTGGTAAGAAGGTAGTAGGGTGTGATGTCCGAGGATTCGGGATGACATGCACTTAATAGGAAGAGATATTCCTATACTACGATCGGTTATACTGTGATTGTCACAAAGTTGTTTCTCCACATAGCATATGGATATAATATCAGGTTTCTGGTTACCAGATCTATGGTTTTAGATCTAGATTTGGGAAGTATCCTAATCTGGGTACTTTGACATTAAATGGACGACTCCTGGCATGGTGGTGTACTTGCAGGTGATGGAGTCAACCTCTCTAAAGGTGTCTTACAGACTAAATGGGAGAGGGACCTGCATGATTAGCATATCACTTGCTTAGGCAATTGAGTTAATCATGAAATATCAAGTACCACACCAGATATTGCTTTTACACTAGATGCAATAAGCAGATATATTAATCTAATCCTGGAGAAACATTGGGAAGCAGTTATTGAACATAAGTGAATGTTCTTGGGAAATGATTACGACGGCCTCCTTCGGGAGATGGTTATCATTTCAGGCTCCTAAGGTGACCTGGATGACAGAGTGACTGTCAGATTTATAGTTTTCCCGCTTTTGAGGGACAGTATGTTGGACAGGTGGTCCAAGCGGATACTGAAGAAAGGCATGGCGCAGGATACTGATTAAATTCAGTGGACGATATAGTCTAAGTAGCTTGCTGGATTTGGAGTTCATTTGTGAACTGGGTCCCATCAGATATCCAGACAAATTTTAAGACAAGTATTGCTCATTTCGGGAGATAGTTTTCTCCACGAAGTTGAGATTAAGAGAGATACAGAAAGAAACATTGGAGCGGACTCACACACTGAGGCTATTTCTCGAACGCAATCATTTTCGCAAACAGGCTTTGCGAAACTGATTAGTAAAGAAGTTGGATGTTTAGTATCACACGGGCTGTGAGTATGCGATATCGCAATAATCGGCCTTAAGTGCAAGTGGGAGATTGTTGGCTATAGTGCCCTCAAGGTAATTATCATAGTCGCGGACTTGTGATTATGATGATTGAGTGAGGACCTATACCGATAAAGCTGTCTTACTCAAGATGATAGTATGCTATATGGTTTGTCTTTATCATCATGTACGTGTTGATAGAGCCCATAGGATTCTTGCTTGACTGCCAGCATTATGATGGCGATCATATATGTGGGAGCTGGGGTCTATAAGCACATCCTTAAATGTCCCTAGTCGTAGGAGTATCGAGACCGGGCATCAATACTCCAGTGTAGACTAGTGTATACTGATCGAGACCCCGACGAGGGGCGGTGGCCAGGTCTCACAAGCCATTGGTGTTAGTTTGTTCACCTAAGATAGTATACAGGTGCTCATTGGGTTATGAGTACACTAGACGGACTCGCCGGGAACCTACTAGTTGGTATTATACCTATTTTCAGATAGCAGTTCCCAGGTGACATGTGTACAGGTTAGTCTGTCGACCTGAGATCGTCATTTGTCTCGTATGAGTTCCCACTATGCTTTGATTACTACCCTACCACGGCTCAAAGGAGTCGTGCAAACAGGTTTTAGTTGGGTACAGTCCCGAGCCACATGGAGGCAGTGATCGGATCGTCGGGGATTCGTCTCTCCCGGTATTGGGGGTTATGTCGTGTTGTGTACGGATGACCATCACCATAAATTCATGGCCACAGTGGACGAGAATTATCGATCCAGGATCGATAGTTTCTCAGGTGGTGATGGTTTCATACCGACACTAAATATCGTGTTGTTGGGGGTCTGACTTTATCCGCCCCCCTAGACTCGATATGCGATACTCTTTGACGAACAGACCGGACTGAATGTATATTGTCACTGTCAGGCTCAGTAGGGGTTCTGCATGAGTTTGCTCGTCGGCCTCCCTTTCGCTCAATACCTGGGTAGCCGTTACGTACAGCTAGTGCCGCTGACGTGCTTGTGGTTAAACCTACTACCAGCGTATTGACGAGTCTTTAGAGTCCCACAAAGAGGGTTTTCACGGCTCAGGCGATATGGTGTACATGGCGTATGTTGATACATACGGGTGTCCGATTAAATATGTGCACTTGCTGCGCAGACTTTGATCGGACGGTTGATAATACTAGTGGCTTAGGATTAAGCCGGATTATTAAATCGGGTTTTGATTTAATAATTTACATATGTATTTATATATATGTATTCTAGTATTATTGTTCGCTATTTATTTTCTCTCTTGGCTATTCGTATTTTTGTACGAATACGCGTATATGTATTTCGATGCATGTACCGGGAAGTATTCCATATTTTATACGGAATAGCTTCTAGAAGCTTTGCCACCTCATTATTTTATTTTCTATTTATGAAAATTCATTTTGTTTAATAATGAGGTGGAGGGTGGAAAAGGTGACAAGGAATGGGCATGAGTCAAAGCATGGTGCAAAGTATGGTTGGATTTGTTTATTTGTTTTAATTGGAAAATGACATTTTTGTGGGGATGAGAGAGGGGGGGACGGCCACAATTTTGATGGTGGTTAATTTCATTTGGCTAATTCACACTTGCATTACAAGCCCACTCTCTCATTCACACAAAAAGACTTAGCAAATTTTTGCTCATGCCATTTTGTTTTTCACCTCTTTCATCTTCTTCTTGCATTGCTCTTTTGAGTTTTGAGTTGAGAGAAAATTATGGTGACACTCTACTACATCCCCACTCTCCATCGCTAGCGACTTTGGAGCGTCGTTTACCTCGTTCAACGAGGCTGGAGCCTGCACCGTTTCCCTCGGGTGGATCATCGGAGATGGAGGAAGACCGGCAACCAAACATCATCAGTGGATCATTAGGAGCTTGGAATGAAGACCGAAGGACACGGATCAGCTCGGTATAATGATTCTAACTCTTAGTTAGTTTGCTAGTTTAGGGTTTAAGGTCAATCCGGGATTCGGGTAGCGGTAGCGCCGGTTTAGAAAAATTTTGTTCCGCATTTTGGCCGCGTTTCGATGGCCAGGGCGCTGCCGGAACCCTTCATAATCCAACTATCATATAAAAGGTATGCAATCTCCTTGCAAATTTCAACTCTTGAAATTCCCAATATCTGGTTTTACCCCTTGCGGTTTATGACCTTGACAAGGTCAACAAACCATAAACCGCAAGCCAAGTTCAACCCGTCTTTTCATGACTGAATTAGACCCACCCGCGCGACTCTTGACATGGTCAACAAAGCTGTACGACTACCCTAACCAATCATATCAGCATGTGGCAAAAAATCACTAATCAGCTACCCAACACTATGCCTCAATGAGGTTGACAAACGCAGCACGAATACTAAATAGTACCTATCCGAAATGACGGAGGGCTACGACTGGTTTTGAAGTAAAGTTTTAACGTAATGAACTTGATATCGTTGTAGAATCTAGTGATTTGAAAAATGAGTGGTTTAAACTCCGCTTTAAAAATCGAGTAGTTTTCAAAACAAACTGAGTGGGTTGTAGCATATGCTAGTTTTGCTAAAGAGGTCATTCCCGGTGAAGGGATTTAGGCTCTTTCCTCATTGAATGAAGTGCATGATATTCATAATGGAATACCGCTATGCAAAGCAAGAACTAGAGTTACCTTTTTGAAAAATTTGATTCTTTAACATTTTTTAGGTTTTTTTTTCTTTTTATTAATCTTATTAATGACTTCCTATCAATTATGTTTCCTAAACATCATAGAAGAAACGAAAATAAAACACACATATATGCCATCCGCATTCTCCACAGAGACCCGGGTCTTCACCGTAAGGTTACTTAACTTACGGCAGGGTGGGGTCAGGACTAGCGTGGATACAAAACATATATAGTGTCTTCTAATATATTATACATATAAGTAGCATTCGTCTCACGCAGTTATATGATCACATCACATCATAGAAACAGCAGAAGCAGATATATGAAATATAGGATATCTTAGGAGGTCTGTGTTTTAGATTAAGCCAGTAACGAAAAACACGGATTCCACGGTCGTGATGAATAGCCAAGCCCACTCCCCTAGACCCCTACAAGATCGGCAAGCAACCCTGCCAATTCTAGAGTTAGGAAACCGGTCTCGACTCCTCGAGATAGTCTCCCACTGGACTCTAGAACCCGGTTACTTGTGCTCCCCGCCTTGGGTCTATTCTAATGCGGTAAAATAAATAATACACATCAAATAGAGACAAAAACCTCAACCCGGAAGTGTCCCAATAAAAGAATATTAGATACAAATATTTACATGAATGAAAATTGAAAAACTCTCATCTCACGTAAAACGCCCCGGCTATTCAATCACGACAATCCAATATAACATATCGATAGCAACACAATAACATCACATGTCATCAACGTAAGTAAATATGCGTATCCCTAATGTCGTTGTCGTATAGCAACAAGATCGAGGTTACATCCACATATTATACCTACGGTCGCAGAAAAGAAATAAAAACTACAATAATTAGAATCTGCATCATCTTTAGACATTATAAACCCGGATTATCACATATTCCGAATTTCATACATAACCCTATAAACCTTGCTTTTAAGTCTCGAATTGAAAACACTTTTCAAAAATTAAGTCGGGCAATTTAACAAGATTCCTGATTAAAAGATTCGAAGGCTCGTCGGGAACTTTAGTAGATGTCCACACCCCTGAGGCCGTCAACGAAGTGCAGTTGGGTGGAACACCGTGGCTCCGAGCATCCGAGTGGATGCTTTAGGCCATGGGGTTCTCCTATAGTCACTTGGTCGGGGCTATAGGGCGTGGCTGTCTACTAGTGTCCCCCGGCGAGTATTCGCATACGATACGAGATTACGACGGAGTTTCGATCCAAATCCTAACTCTGTGGTAATCTATCATTTGAGACTAAAATGCGAGATTTACAAATCATTAACTAGTTTTTGCAAAACTAATCAATGTGGATTCCAAAAATTGTATCACATAACTATAGCAATATAGACAATGTTAAATATTTCGATCGATATTTCAAACAATAGCAATTCACAGAGACCTCAATAGCTTGAGCCTCACAAAAAATATCCAGAAAATCCAAAATGTCACAATAAAGTAACACGAGAAATTTTGATTTCTATTTCTACAAGTCAACCACGGAACTGCGGTTAGAGCATGCTCTAGGCGGTGGTTCTACGGCCACTTAGTAGAAATAGCATCTCGAATTTCTTGTGACTCCTTAAAATACCCTGCACGATTTTCTGAGCATTTTTAATTGTGAAAAACATGAAGTTTAAAAAATGGACAGAAACTACCCAAAATCATGAGTTTAAAACGTTGATCGAACATTTTAACTTCGTCTAATGCAATCCTAAGCCTCTATCTTGGCTCTGATACCATGAAAGTATGTCTTAACATCTCTACTTGTTTTCAATGAGCATCAAGTATGCAATTTTAAAAAATTACAGGTCTAAGTATGCTAAACAAGAATCGAACTAGAGAATTAGGGTTTCAAAGTTAGCAAACTATGTTCTAAACTAAGTGAAGAGAGTCTACAACCTTTGTAGTCTAGTCCTTCACTTCTAAAGCTCCAAATAGTAGTCCCTAGAACTCTTCTTTGACTCCACTTGAAGAATGGAACGAGCTTGCTTGTAGTATTTGTCGTCGAAGATGATCCACCTTGAGGCAACTCTCACTCAAGCTCGCACTTCACTAATCAAGGTATTAATGAAGTTAACAACCTATACTAATGGGCTAAAGTAGTGTAGGTTGATGAAGTAGGAGTTTTTCTCACTAAAAAATTCTTTCTCTTTTTCTTTTTACTCAACCGTAGAAAACCAATGAAGAGATGAAGATGATGAACATAGAATGTGAGAATGAACCATGAGCTCAAGAGATAAGTTGAGATAAGGAAAGTATCTATGAATAAAATAAAGAAAAAGAGATGAGTCATGGCTTATAAAGGCTTCTCCAAGCATCCCAAGAACATGACTCATTGTTCTTTTTACTTTAATTCATAAATCAAACTATTATCTTCTCATCTTTAACCTTATGTGTGATTCTCATGCATCCTAATTCTAATTCTATGTATCATCAACCATGATACAATACACACACACACACACATAAAGAGAAGAAAATCTTAAGTGAGCTTAATATTAGTTTATATATATATATATCAAATTATTAAATCAACACTTGATTCAATAATCCGGTTATATCATATATAACCCGGCTAATATCAAATATATATGTATATATCAAATTATTAAATCAACACTTGATTCAATAATTCAGTTATATCACATATAAACAGCTAATATTCAATATTAGTTAATATATATATATATATATATATATATATAATTATTAAATCAACACTTGATTCAATAATCCGGTTATATCATATATAATTCGATTAATATCAAATATATAAACATATATATAAATCAAATCATTGAATCAACACTTGATTCAATAATCCGGTTATATTACATATAACCCAGCCGATATCAAATATCGCTAGATTAGAATACGGTATCATATACTCGTATTTAATCAAGCTCCCGCACATATCTCTATACGTGCCCTACTTTGTTTCGCTTGAGCTAGGAAATCTCTATGTAGGACTTTAAAGACTCGTCAATATGCTAGCAGTAGGTAATGATCATATCAGATATCCACAAGCTGTCAGTGGTACTAGCTGGACGTAACGGCTATCCAGGTATTGAACGAATAGAAGATCAACAAGCAAACTTGTCCAAACTTCCGTAAGCCTATCAGCAACACTTACCATACAGTCCGGTCTCTTCGTCTGATATATCACATATCGAGTATGGGGGTTGGAATCTTTAGACCCCAATAACTTGATTAGTCATGTCGATGTATGGCCTATAACCTTTTGAGAAACTACTGATAACACATATCAGTAAATCTCATCAGCCCTGGCCAGGGACTTGCTGTTATAGCCAATCGAGTATGGCACAACATCAACTCCCAATATCAGGAGAGAAGAAACCCCTCCTATCGCTCACTGCCTCCATGTCACTCGGGACTGTACCGAAAATCCACCTGTTTGCACGACTCTTTTGATCCATGGTAGGGAGGAAATCAAAGCACAATGGGATCCAAACAAGACACTATGACGATCTCGGGTCTACAGAACAACCTGTACAAGTGTCACCAGAGAACTGTTATCTGACTATAGGTATGGTACCATCTAAGAATTCTCGGCGAGTCCGTTCGGTGTTCCCATGCTCCAATGAGCACCTGTGTACAATCTTTGATGTCAAACACCAATAGTTATGGGATCAACCATCGCCCTATACAGGGTCAAGAAACATAACACTAGTCTACTCTGGAATATCGATGCCCTGTATTGATACTCCCTCGACTAGAAACCGTTAAAGGATGTGCTTGCGGACTACACAAGCCCCACTAGTATGATCCGCATCATAGTCCTGGTAGTCAAGCCAATATCCTAAAGGCTTTATCAACATGTATTAATAAGATAGTAAATTAAAATAAGTGCACATGTTAAGATAAAGAGCAACCAGATAGCATACTATCATGTCGAGCAAGAAAGTCCTTTATATATATGTCCAAGCATCCACTATAATATACAATAATGGCATCTAGGGCATATCTATTCCTAATAACAAGACCATCTTCTTCCTCTTCATCTAGGGCAGGAGTTCATCAGCTTGTTGCCTCAATCGCTATGAAGGATAAGATGGCGGCGATGCGGAAGAAACTTGAAGCGATTGAAAGAAAATTCTCATCAGCCTCCCTTAGCTAAATTTCTCTCCCCAAAAACGTGTGTGCTTGTGTTTTGGTCTATCACATTTGGTCGAAGAGTGTCCATTGAATCCTCCGTATCAGGATCAAGAGCAAACTAATGTTGCTTTTTAGCAACGACCCAGAAATGACCCGTACTCTTCCACATATAATCCGGGATGGAGGAATCATCCTAATTTCGCTTGAAACCAAAACTCAAACCCGAACCAAAATCAGTTTCAAATCCAAAACAATTTTCAAAGGCCTCCTCCTCCCTGTCATGCCCTCTTCCCAAAAGACGAGAGTAGGTACGTGACGAGGCCCGCGACGTATTTATTTCGAAAATGTCATTTTCTGGAATAAATACGCAAAGCGTAAATGAGCAATATAAAAATGACAAGAAATTAACATGAGATTGAAACTTCAACAAATTTATTTACATTCACAATTCTCATATAGTTGAGATACAAGATAACTGAAAACAAAGTATAATAACATGAAATGCCTAAACAGGTGGCATACTGAAACTAGAGCTGGAAAGAAAACTTGAGATCGGTTTGTGAAGCTAGCTGGTCGTGATCCCCTGTAGTCGCTTCTATTTCCTCAGTCTCGAGGCCACCTAACGAACATCCAAAAGAAAGAAAGAGGTGGGTGGATGCCCGTCAGCGAACTTGCGCTTGGTAAGTCACCAAGGAAAGGTGGGAAGTATAAAAGTATAATGACCAAATAGAAGGATAAACATAATAATATGGCGGTTAAGCATACAATTAATATAGCATGACAGTTCTAATATAACATGACAATATAAAAGAAAATATATAAGCATGGTAATGTAATGCGAGCATAGAAACCAAATGTAGCATGGCTATATAGTGTAAGTGTAGTGAACATGAAGTGAATGTAAGTGTCTTAAGAGGTCTCTACAAAAGTTATCTAACTTAACGTCAGCTCAAGTGTGAATATCAACCAATCTCAAGAGTGTTCTCGAACCCAACAGGCTATAATCCAGAGACAAGGATCCATGAGCCCGAATCAAGTGTTAGTAGTGGGAATTCAACCTAGTGTTGAAGTATTCTAAATTTAACAAGCTATAATCCAAGAGTAAGGAAACAAGGGCCCTCATGATAGATTACTTGTGTTAGTAAATATAGATTCATGATCTCGGGGGATTCCTGAGATTCCGTTGGATTCACACTTAAGCTACCCGAACACCCCATTTATATTTAATTTATGATTAAGGTTACAAGACTTGATCGAGTCTATGAAGACAAAAGGTGATATCAAGATTGAGTTCATGTAGTCATGTCAAGTGTAAGTCATGTTATTTGTATTCATGGTTCAAGTCAAGTTGGTTTCAGGTATACTTGTTGAGTTCATGTATACATGTCAAGTTCCAAGTAGATGGTTCATGTTCAATTTAGTGTTCAAGTCAAGTTGGAATTTAAGTTTAAGTTTCGAGTTCAAATAAGAATACAATTCAAGTCAATTTGTGATTCGAGTTCAAGTTCTAATCATACTTATTAAAAGATTTATCTTTTGAAGATCTTAAGTTTGGGAATAATCGGTAACCGCTGCACATGAATGGTAGGATTTGTGTCTTTTTCAAAGACGGTTGCCATTGATAATTCTTTTAATTTATAATGTTATCTAATTTGGATAGGCAAGCACTCACTTTCTCCGGCTCCCCGAGGCTCAAGAGATTTGATACCACTTAACCCATGATTAATCTAAGGTCCTTAAATATTTATTCAAGTTGTTTATTATGTGTATTTGCATGTTTGCATTTCTCGAGGGGCTTTTATGTAAAATGTTTTATTATTGTTTTAAAAATAAACCCCAAGGGTGTTTTTGGTAAAAACATGTTAATTTTAGAAAGTCGTAGCTTTAATAAAAATGTATTTTAAATTGATTGGTATTTTAGTGATAAAAACTAGATGGAATAAAGTTTATGGTATTTTAAGGAAAAAAATATCATATGGAAACTTGAAGATATTTTCTTGAAAACTTTTATCTTTACATTTTCGAGTATGTATGAACTATAATTTTCAAAAATTTGTTTTTCTTTGGAAAAAAATGAATATATGAATTATATTATTTTAAATTTTTTTTTAACTTTGTTTAAAAATTCGTATTTTCTTTAAAACCGTATTTTATTCCTTTTGAGACCAAGTTCTCCGCGAGAAGTTCTGCATTTCACTCTACTATCCCAAGGATGTGCGATAATCCATACTATCCACAAACGGGTCCCCTAAATAGGGTTATTGAGGCGTAATTGCAAAGGATAAAACTTCGTATTTTATTTGAAGGTATTTTAGTGTAATTCGATTCTTTTAGAAAATGTTAAAGAGCATGAGATCGTGCTATGTTTCCAAGTATGCGTGAGTGGGGTAGGTCATTACCACATGTATTATCACTAGAAAAATATTCACAACTTCATGTTAAAATATTAGAAATTACATGAAACCAGTGTATATAATAGCTTTGCATGAATATGATTCTAAACAAAGTGTGAGTTATAAGTTAACGCAAGATTAGATAGGTGACGATTAGAAATATGAGTTGTGTTAGATATCGAATTAAATTAATAAGTTTTCATGAAAGTAGTTTATGTTTTTTTATTATTATTTTATTTTATAGTGAGTATATATATTTAAGGAATATTATTTTTTGTGGGAAAAAATATAGTGACAAGATAAGAATTTGATTCAATGGGAGAAGAAGTTTAAAGGAGATGAAGGAGGGAGGGACTTACTTGTGGTGTGAATCGATTTAACAACCGATTCACCATTTTTCAAAGCAGATATCGTGATAGTGCGATGTTCGGTTTGTTGCTGTGGTTGCGGTTGTCATTGACGACGGCGAAAATGGTGCGTAGTGTCAATTTGGTTGATGATGGCGAGGAGAAGTTAGGGGTGCTTGGCTTGAACTGAATTGTCACTTAGGTGAAGAGAATCAGTGAGAGGGATCTTTCGAAGTCCTTTGGCGAATAGTGGAGCAACGGAGGAGGAGAAAATCTTGGGAAGAATTATCAAAGTATTTTGGAGGAACTTCTTCAGAAATTTTTAGAGGATGAATGAGTTGGGCAGCTATAGGTATTTATAGGAGAAATTTAATGAAGAATGATGAATTAAAATAAGAGTTAAACACATTAAAAGAGAATTAAGTGGGAAAATGAAGGGGTGGCAGCTCTCTGGGTTAGTGGGAAAGTTTTGGGGTATGGAAACGAAAAGACAGATGTTCAAAAGTTGCATCGACCCGGGCGAGGCCCGTTTGGGCTTGTTCTGGCCGCCCGAACTGCCTTGACCTCGGAGTCTGGATCCCGGTCTTAGGTCATTGTTCGGGTTGGGTTTAATTATGCTAATTATATACATATTTATTTTAAAATGTTTCGTTACTCCATGTAATACTCGTGCAAACTCTTGAGCTTCCAAAACGTTGAAAAGAAAAAAAAATTAAAATTATTGAGGCTGATAGGATTCGAACACGTGGGCTATGAAACAACAGCGGAGTGTCTTAACTACTATAAGGAATTTCTTACACTTATTTCACAAGAATTATTTATAACTCGAAATCAGAATTGATTTTGTCACGCCCCGCTTCCCAGTAGACGAAAACAGTGATATGGAAAGCCCGCAATGTATTACTATGAAAATACGTTAAGCGTAATTAAGCAATATAACCATGAGCAAGAATGACAAGAGTAATAAAATAAAACAACAATTTTATTTACATTCAATTTTACATAGAACTTTCTGAAAATAAAAGATACAATAATAAAAGCAAATGCCTAAACAATGGCATACTGAAAGTAAGTGCAGGCTGGAAGAAACTAGTAGTCTGGCTGAGCAGCAAACTGGTCCAAGTCCTCCGGGCTCGGCTCTATCTACTCAGAGTCCGGTTCTCCCAAAGAACATTCCAAAGAAAGAAACAGAAAGGAATGTCGTCAGCGAACTAACGCTCGGTAAGTCCTAAAAGAAGTAAGAGAAGATAATATATAATGTGAATTGAACAGAGGATAGGTAAAGTTGTATATGATCATTCACAAGAATATGATAGTTATTCTAACGTGGTTATTTGTAGTTTGATAAAGAAGATATTCATGTATACGAGAGGATTCCATATTACCCCGTGGACTATGGTAACATGTAGTACAAGGCCCTATCATAACCCACAGGACAACGGCACACGAATTCATATAGGTGTCTTTTAAAGTGATCTCTCGTGCCACGATATACGTTCCGTACCAATCTACCCCTTTATCCCCGTGTATTGTATAGATTAAGATTATAGCTCTTGGCCGAATCCATGGGTATAAAATATACAGGTTCATATTCAAGATGTAATCATGTATTCAGGTAGTCATGTTAAATTCATGTCAAGTTATAACCATGGTTCGATCAAGTCGAGTCAAGTATACAAGTTCAAATTTGATATTTGAATTCGAGTGTCAGGTTCATGATCAAGTATTCAAATTTTTGTTTGATTTTGGATTCTGGTTTGAGTTTGGATTCAGGTTGAAGTCAAAATCTTATGAACGGATTTAGCTCTTGAAATTCTTAGGTTCGGGAGTAATCGGCAACTGCTGAACATGGACGGCAGGATTTGTGTCTTTTTCAAAACAATTCCCATTTGATAACTCCGTTAAGTTGTCTAGCCTGAATAGGCAAGCACTCACTTTCTCCGGCTCTCCGAGGCTCAAGAGAAATGATACCGCTTAAGCCTATGTCAGTCTATAGTCCTTAAAATATTGTTGGCATATCTTGAGGGGTTTTTTATGAAAAATACTTTAATATAGTTTAAAATACAAGCTTGAGGGTGATTTATAATATTGAGGGTTTTCGTGAACATGCATTTTATTTGTTGGGGTGTTTTAGTGATAAAAACCTAGATTTTAAAAGTTTGTGGAATTTTTATGAAAACTATCTCTTTTGGAAACTTGATGGTATTTAATAAAAATTTTAATCTTCCATTTAAAAAATATAATTTCATAATATGTTTTTATTGAAAATACGGATACATAGTTTTATATCATTTTCCAAAATTTAGTTTTTATTTAGAAAATTCATATTTCATAAAAACCATATTTTTATTTCCTTTCGAGACCGAATACTCCGTGAGAAGTTCTGCATCTCGCTCTACTGTCCTAAGGATGTGTGATAATCCACACCATCTATTAGTGGATCCCATAACGAGTGTTGTAGAGGCGTAATTGCCAAGGATTACAAAAATACTGATTAAAAAAAACCGTTTTGAAAAGGTGTGGTATTTTAATGAAAAACTTATTTTTTAAATGAACCATATATCAAGAATACCGTGCTATGAAACCATAGTATGCATGTAGGGTAGATCATTACCCCGTGAAGTTTTCCTAAAGGTAGGTAAACTAGTTATCGAAAAAGGTTATACTAAAGTTCATGGCATTTTAATGAAAAAGTTCGTTATATGATCGTTTCACATGAAAATTATGGTTAAACTCAAAACTGAATGATTGTAAACAAAGTTACGAGTAGTGTGAGAATGCTAGTTTGACCTATTTTGCTTTAAAGAGGGGAGTACAAAGGTTAAAATCACACATATCGGAGTTAACTCCATTTTACCGATATGTTTTTAGAAGGTGGTTGAGATGAAAGAAGAAGAGAGAATTGGGACTTACTCATTGTGTAGCGTTGGAAAGAGATTAAAGAAAAGAGGGGGAATTCCGTGGCGTCGCGAAAGCTCCAAAAACGACTTCGATCTTTGATGAAAAGAGTTTGGTTGCTAACTCCACTTGACTCCACTTGCACTTAGGAACTTTTGGGAGAATTTTGATAGGAATTTTCAGAATAGAGGGGAGTTAGGGCATGGGGTGGTATTTATAGTGAAGAATTAGGGTTTGGAAATTAAAAATTTGGATTAAATGAATTAAAATGGTGTTAAATGATGAATTTAAAGGTCACTGTTTAATTACAGGGAAATCAAATAGTGCAGGGGAGTTGAGGGGAGTCGAAAGGGTGTGCGTGGAAAGCACGGAGGGGATTGGGCGCATCGGGATCATCGGCGGCGGCCAAAATAGGGGAATGGGTGGTCGGATCTTGAAGTCTTGCTTCGAGATTCGTGCCACGTGTCTGGGTGTGGGTTTACTCTTCTTTGCGCCTGTTTGATTTTTCTGAAACTTTTCGTTTCTCCATGAATTGCTTGTGCAACTCTTGGGCTTCCGAAAAATTAAAAAGAAAAATCTAAAAATAATTAGGTCTGATGGGATTCGAACACACAGGCTATGTCGCAGCAGTGTAGAGGCTTTACCAGTGAGTTAGAAGTTGCTTCTTGCTTTTATTTAACAAAAATAACCTATAACTCTTACGCAGACTGTAATACCATTTTCTGTATAATAACAATAAATTTTTGTACAGGAATTTCGGAGTTGTTACAGATTTACGGCCTCTTTTATTAATTAAACTAAAAGGGACGGTACATGAGATTTAGGGTCGTTACATCCCCCTGCTCAACAACAACCACAATTTCAGTAACCCTCCCAATAGCAGCAATTCCCAACCCCGGCAAACAACTTTGCTCCTTATAACAATTCTTTCTCTCAAAACAACAACGTTGTCCGCCCAGCAATGATAAGCTCTCAGCGCTTGAAAGAAGCATTGATGCTTTTATAAAGTAATCTACTCAGACAAATGCAAATATCCAATCTTCTATTCAGTCTCTTGTGCAACATGCTGCTTCCCACAACCAAAGCATTAAATCCATAAAAGCCCAGATTGCACTGCCAAATGCGGCAATGAGCGAGCGAGAGAAAGGGAAGCTTCCATCTCAACCACTACCGAATCTAGCCTACCCACATAATGCCCATGTTGTTCTTGAACAACAAAATTATAATGTGAGTGCGGTAACAATGTTGAGATCAGGAAGAATGCTGAACAACAAGGTTGGTGCACCCGTTGATAATGACGATGATACCCCGACAGACACTTCTTCTTCTCCTGTTCAAACTTCTTCTTCTAAGCCCGTTCTTCATTCTCTACTGGGCCCAAATTCTAATTTTGCTGCTTCAAACAGACCCATCTATCACTCCACTCAAACACTTGTTTTGGGGTATGTTCCATCACCTCAACCTCTAATAGCTTATAAATTTTGATGATCCTTTTATTTGGTTTTGATGATAGCTTAAATATGGATAGTTCGTTTAGTGTCACTTGCTTCATCTTACTTATTCGATCGACACTAAACTTGTATACATTTGCTGTTTAGCTTGCTTATCCCATATCTTATGTATATCGAGTAATATATCAATATCGACATGCTTTACTTGTGTTATATTCTTTGATGATATCGATGTATTACTCATATTCGTTGTTTTGATATTCACAATATGAATATGTATATACATGTGTCGTATATCATGTTTGTATATCATGTATGTATATATATAGTATATTAATATCTCATGCTTTGAGTTTGATTTATATCTTGATATTGATATACTATTCATGTTTGTTATATCGGAACAATGACTGTTTCATATACTTGTGTTTATTTTATAACACTGTATATGATATGCTTGGTCGTTTGAGATTGCACTTCAGGATATCAGATATCTCACGACATAAAAGGAGGATGGAGGAAATTGAGCCTAAACGGAATATCTAATGGAGATTGGAGGATATGGATGAGAGCTTCCCAAATTAAGTATCAAGCTTCGTGAGTTCAAGCTACGTAGCTGAGAAACAAGAGTTCAAGAATTCAAGCTATGAATAGCTTCGAGAAGGTAGAAGCCAAAGTCCAAGTTGAATCGTCGAAGTCAAGACCAAGATTTGAAGTTCAAGAGATCGACTTCAAGAGGCTACTGAGTGGATTAGCGAGTTCCAAAATTCAAGTGAAGCGGATCACCAAAGTTCAAGAGTTAGAGACTTTAAGATTTAAGATTCGAAGATTTGCGACAATAGACATAGGAATATTGTAAGTACTCTATAGATTATGGTGATATCATTTAGAGCTCTCGAAAACACACACACACACACATACACACACAATAGCATGCATAAAACATTTGGTTTTAATTTTGCAAAGGTTTTCATTCAAAACGGTTTCTTAATTTAAAACATAAGTTTTCTGCATTTTCTTTCTTCAGATGTCCGTCAAGTTTTTCTTCAGACGTCTGTACGTTTTGAAAACCAAATATCAGTTTCAAATATATGTTTTGACTTCAGAACAAACATCTGAATTGTTTCCAAAACAAACGTCTGGACCTTAGACAAACGTCCATGCCAAAGCCTTTAATTGGAAATATTTCTTCTTCAGACATTTTCAAGGATTTTTCAGACATCTGTCTGTTCTCTGTGTTTTCATTAGGATGAAAAATTTCAAACAACAAACGTCTGAAGCTTTAATAAACAAATGTTTGCAGTTCAAAATCTTTGAAAATCATTTCTTCTTCAGACGTTTGTTCCCATATTCTTCAGACGTCTGTTTATTCTTTGTACTTTTTTTGGCCATGTTTGAAAAACCACAGCAGACGTATGAAACTATAGTCGACAGACGTCTGCAGTAGAAAAAGTTTGAAAAGTATCCGTTTATAGTCGTTGGCATCTTTTGTCTTTAGAGACAGACGTCTTCCCAAATCTTCTTCATACGTCTGTAGATACTGTTGATTGTTTTTTTGATTTAAAATGGATAGATTTTTGTGTGAGGATATAAAAGAGTTTTGGGTTGGTTTTCTTAGCTCTAATCACTCAAAATTTCAGTTTGCTTTATTCCTAAGTGATCAAGAAAGAAAAATTTCATTTCTTGTGAGAGTTTCAAAAGAGTTTTTCCATTTGATTATCAAATCACTTTCACACACAATCAAGAGCTTTAATTGATTATCCATATTTGATAGAGTATTAGTTTAAGCTTGAGAGAAACTCCTTGAGAGTATTGTGCTTCATTATAACCCTCTTCTTTTCTTTGTGTGAGGATCTTTGAGTGCAAGGGTGACTTTGTAAGAGAGAAGAGTGAGAGAAGTTTTTTTCTTTATGTGAGGATTCTAGAGTGTAAGGGTGCCTTTATAAGAGAAATGAGCTTGTAAGAGAGAAGAGTTGCTCATGTGTCGAGCAACATGATTGTTTTGGTAGAAACATGTTTGGTTGTGGGTGCGCAACGTGATTATCTCGGTGGAGACATGTTTAGTGGAATAAGCCCGTACGCCTAAAGAAAGTGGACTGGGGATCTCCCAAACCACTCTAAACCTTGCGTATTTGCTTTTGCCATTTCTATCTCTCTTGCTTTATATTTTTAGATTAGAAATTTCATCCTAGGTTTATTGTTTCTGCACTATATGCTCATTCTTGATATTGTGCATGCTTGATATTCATGTGTTCACAATTGTAATTTACTTAGCGACTTACCTTATTGGTATATCCATTAGTTAAGCTATTCAATTATGTTTTATATTAGCAAGTGTTTTTTTATATTTTTAATTTGAGCATATTTGTTGATAGTCTTATTCACCCCCCTCTAGAACTATTTGTGTAAGCTTCCGCATTATTTTCAACCTACACCACAAACATTGGACCCAACCTCTTTAAACAAAACTCCATTTCCAAACCGGTTGAGGCCTAATAAACCAAGCCCACAAATGGAGAAAGTTGTGGAGTTATTCAAGCAAGTTAACATCGACATGCCTCTCTTAAATGTGATCCAACAAGCCCCTTCTTACACGAAAATCCTTAAAGACTTGTGCACCAAGAAGTGAAAATCTCAAGTACCGAAGAAAGTGTTAATCATTAGCAATATGAGTGATGCTCTTACTTAAGATTTGCCTAAAAATGCAAGGACTCCGATTGTCCTACGATTTCAATTACTATTGGAGGTAAGAACATCAACCATGCTCTTATTGATCTCGGTGCTAGTGTTAATTTGCTTCTATATTTGTATACGAATAGCTTGGTGTAGGGGAACTGAAACTTACATATTGTACACTTCAGATGGCTGACCGATCTATCACCCATCTTAGGGGTCAACTAGATGATGTATTAATTAAAATTGGGGACTTCATATTCCCTGAGGAATTTATAGTCTTAGACACATAGCCTGTAGCTAACCCCCGGAATCAAATTCCGGTGATTCTCAGTCGCCCATTCTTAGCAACCTCTAATGATGTGATCAATTTTCGAAACAGGTCCATGAACCTATCATTCAGTAAGATGACAATTGAACTCATCATTTTTAGGTTGAGGAATCAGCCCTCGGAACCGAATACTCATATACTGGAAATCTGTTCTGTTCAAGAGATCGATCCCGAAATTTGCGAGTTTGAAGAGTTCCTTTTTGATTATGATGATCTTGACGCCACTAGTGCGTTTATCTTTGATCCAATAGCTTCAAACACTGACAGAGGGTACGAATGTTTCACTTTTGTGGATAATCTTAATGAGTCACCCGAGTTTGAATCCTTTGAAATTTTGGATGAGTTGATCGAACCAGCCGATTTTGTTGCTTACACTCACTTCGAACCCCTCATGGAGTCCTTCGAGTTCGAGCTTCGGTCTCCGACCTTACCTTCAATTATTTCTCCACCGATGCTTAAACTCAAGCCTTTGCCACCTCACCTCAAGTATACTTACTTGGGTGAGAACGAGGTGCTCCCAGTAATCATCTTGACTTCTCTGGTTTTAGATCAAGAGAAAGCCCTTCTTTCCGTCTTGCAATCTAATCGGCAAGCTTTTGGCTGGACTATGGTAGACATCAAGGGATTAGTCGCTTAATTGTTGAATATCATATACATCTTATGGATGATGCCAAGCCAGCCTGGGACCCACAGAGACGGTTAAATCCTGTCATGAAAGAGGCGGTGAAAAAGGAAATCGTCAAATGCTTGGATAATGGTATCATTTACCCGATATCCGACAGCCAGTGAGTGAGTGCAATACACATTTTTCTTAAGAAGTCGGGCATCACGGTCATAACCAATGAGGTGAATGAGTTAATTCTGACTTGCACCCAAACTGGATGGCGAGTGTGTATTGATTACTGGAAACTCAACGCCGAGACGAGGAAGGATCACTTCCTACTCCCTTTCATTGACCAGATGCTCAAACGCTTAGCTGGGTATGAGTATTACCGTTTTTTGGATGGTTACTCAGGTTACAACCAGGTTCCCATCGTAAAAAAGGATCAGAACAAGAACACTTTCACTTTTCCATTCGGCACGTTTGCATATAGACATATGCCCTTTGGGTTATGCAATATTTCTGCTACATTTTAGCGATGTATGATGGGAATATTCTTCGACATGGTTGAGAATTTCCTAGAGATTTTCATGGACAATTTCTCCATCTCTGGAGATTCCTTTAACGAGTGCTTACGAGATCTTAACGCGGTCCTTATAAAGTGTAAGGAAAAGAATCATACTTTGAACCGGGAGAAATGCCACATTATGGTTCGTGAAGGAATTGTCTTAGGACACATCATTTCACGAAGTGGCATCAAGGTTGACAAAGCAAAGATTGATGTCATTTCCAACCTCTCTCTTCCCACTTGTGTCAGAGATATCAGATCTTTTCTTGGCCATGCTCTTTTCTATAGATGGCTCATCAAGGACTTTAGCAAGATTGCTAGACCCTTGACTTTTCTCTTGGCCAAGAACACCATGTTTCACTTCAACTCAGACTGTTTGGATGATTTTGAATCCCTCTAAAGTTCACTCACTAATGCTCCCATTCTGTTATCTCCCGACTAGAATCATCCGTTTGCAATTATGTGTGATGCTTCCGACCTTACTATCAGTGCGGTCTTAGGACAATACATCGATATGAAGCCACGCGTAATTTACTATGCGAGCCAGACCGTAAATAACACCCAAATTAATTATACAACAACTGAGAAGGAATTCTTGGCTGTTGTATTTGGTTTAAAGAAGTTCGGGCCCTACCTTATTGGCTTCCCAGTCGTTGTCTACCCTGATCATTTAGCTTTGAGGCATCTTTTCGGATGCTAAATCCCATCTTATACGTTGGATCATCTTACTCCCAGAATTTGACTTTGTCATTAACGACAAAAGTGGATGTGAAAATGTAGTAACCGATCATCTTTCTTGACTCCCTTCTTCGCCCACGCTTACCATGCAGATAAACAAAACTTTTTTTGACGAACATCTCTTGACAGTATCTTGCGAACCATGGTTTGCAGATATTGTGAACCACTTAGCAACAGGACTTGTACCCAACGAATGGTCGAGTCAGGACAAACATAAATTTTTACCCCAAGTGAAAAACTTTTACTGGGACGAACCTATTTTTTTAAGTATTGTCCTCACCAGGTCATCCGTCGGTGTTTCCCAAATAATGTTCCAGAGTGTTCTTTCCTTTTTCCATGATTAAGTGTGTGGTGGACACTTTGGCCCTAAGAAAACTACGGAAAAGGTCTTGCAATATGGCTTTTACTAGCCGACGCTATTTAAGGATGCACATGAATATTGCAAGACCTGTTCACATTGTCATTTCCAGGAGAAATGAGATGTCGCTCCAACCAATCTTGGTTGTTAAGATTTTCGATGTTTGGGGTATACACTTTATGGGCCCGTTTCCTAACTCTTTTGGGAACCTTTACATTCTACTAGCTGTTGATTATATCTCAAAATGGATCGAGACAATCCCAAGCCGGACTAACGAAAATAAGGTTGTCGTTAAATTCCTTAAAGAGAACATCTTTTTCTGGTTTGGGCACTCTCGTGCTATCATTAACGACAATGGGACACATTTCTGCAATCGGTCTTTTGAGGCCTTAATGCAGAAATACTCGATCAACCACAAGCTATCCAAATCCTACCATCCACAAACGTACGGACAAGCTGAGGTTTCAAATAGACAAATCAAGCAGATTCTGAAGAAAACGGTTTCTAAAAACTGTAAAGGCTAGTCCTATAAGTAGCGGATGCTCTCTGGGCATTTCGAACAGCTTATAAGACCGATCTTAGGATATCTCCATATTGACTTGTGTTTGGAAAAGCTTGTCACTTCCCGGTCGAGACTGAGCATCATGCTATGTAGGCAATAAAGGAGTTGAACTATGATTTGGACTAAGTGGGTAGCTATCGGAAGCTGCAACTTAACGAATTGAATGAGATTTGGGACAAAGCGTACAATAATGCGGCTATCGTAAAGAACCAGAAGAAAATGTTTCACGATAAACACCTTGTGCGCAAAACATTCACACTTGGACAACAAGTCCTTCTTTACGTTACCAGACTCTATTTTCATCCCTGTAAACTGTGATCTCGATGGACGGGACCATTCTTATTGTGATGTGTCTACCCGCATGGTGCGGTGGATTTAAAGAATCCCAATGACGGTTCACTTTTCAAAGAGAACGGACATCAGTTGAAGCCGTTCTTCTCCACCGAACCATTAGAGGAGCTCCTGTTGTTATAGGAGCAGATTTATCATGATTAATCTTCCTCCGTCTATCCTTCACACTTCGGTATTCCAGCCATAAACAGTGAGGACACTGTTTCAAATACGTGTATGTATATACTGTATATATTTCTTCTTCATGAATATTCATGACTAGAGAATATTCATTTTCTTAAATAAAAAAAAATTTGACGAGGAAATGTTTTTGGTGCAAATATCAAGTTTGGGGGGTTTGTGCAAAATTGAAAAACTTTTGACCTACCCCAATATTTTTCCCATCCAATCTGCCCTTTTCTTCCCAAACCGAGCAGGTATTTCATGGAGAAGACGAAAGCAGTGAGGTCACTACTGCAAATAAGTTTAGGGGAGGTTTGTAAATAGTTATCCATGCATCATATTTGCTTTCCGCATGCATTTGCATCTAAAAAAAAGATTTTCTTTGCATGTTTAAATTCTGCATTGCATCATATTTAAATTCTGCACTGCATTGATATGAAAAACCTGAAAAATATAAAATCGTAAAACTCTAAAAATCAGGAAAATTTGAAAATTTTTTCCAAAACATAAAACTTTATCGTCAAACTAGCTAGTGGGAAGACTTAGACTCGAAGTCCGATGGTTTAGATTAATTGGTAAGAAATAACTAAATATTAGGTTTAGAAATGGAAAACCCAATAGATAACCCTCCTCGAGTTTAACCGTAGCAAATATACGTCTTGGCACCACACTACACGTGTCGTGAGTTTTAAGAATTAGATGATAAGTTTGAAATGTCTCTAAAAACACAATAAAAAATGCGCATAGTAGGTAGTCTAAACTACTGAAGAGTTCCGCAAAAAGAAAAAAATATATAAAAATTCGCAAAAGATGCGCATAGTAGTTAGTCTAAAATATTGAAGTGTAAGTCTACGGTAGCGCCCCGGCCGTCAACAGACGCCAAATGCGGAACAAAATCTTTTTAACTGGCGCTATCGTATACTATAACCCAGATCTGCCATTATTGCTAAACTAACAAACTACATAGAGTGTAGAAAGGTTATACCGAACAATCCGAGTCCTTCGTTCTTTAACCATCATCTCACGCTTTGTTGCGGCTGCTCCGATCTCGTCGATCTCCGATCTGCTCGTCTAGGTGGCACCATGTCAACGAATCTTTAAACGGGCTCCCGCCTCTGACCCGAGGCAACTCGGTCATCAAGTTTGCTAAAAGAGATGACCAAGATTTTGTTGGAGATAGTGCCCTCAGAGTCAATTATTGAATCACAGGCACGTGATTGCAATGATTGAGGAAGGACCTCTACCGGTAGAACAGTCTTACTCAAAATGATAGTATGCTATCTGGTTTATCTTTATCATCGTGTACTGCTTTAGGTGACCTTACAGGTCGCTATTGCACGTTGATAGAGCCCCTAAGATTCTTGCTTGACTGCTAGCAGTATGAGGGCGATCATATACGTGGGAGCTGGGGTCTATAAGCACATCCTTAAAAGGTCCCTAGTCGTAGGAGTTTCGAGATAGGGCATCGATACTCCAGAGTAGACTAGTGTATACAGTCGAGACCCCGACGAGGGGCGGTGGCCGTCTTACAAGCCAGTGGTGTCAGTTGGTTCACCGAAGATGTATACAGATGCTCATTGGGTTATGAGTACACCGGACAGGACTCGCCGGGAACATGCTAGTTGGTCTTATACCTGACGTCAGATAGCAGTTCCTTGGTGACATGTGTACAGGTTAGTTCATCGACCTGAGATCGTCATTTGTCTCGTGTGAGTTTCCACTGTACTTTGATTACTACCCTACCACGCTCAAAGGAGACGTGCAAACAGGTTTTAGTTGGGTACAGTCCCGAGCCACATGGAGGCAGTGAGCGGATCTTCAGGGGTTCGTCTCTCTCGGTATTGGGGGTGAGGTCGCGCTTTGTCTAGGAAAGCCCTTACACGAAGTCCTTTGCCAAGGCAGGAGATTTACTGGTAGGTGTTCCAGTAGTATCCCAGGGTGTTCTGGGCTACACTCCGATACGACTTGTACCGCTTTTGGGGGTCTGACTTTTACCAACCCCCTAGGCCCGCCATGCGATGCTCATAGACGAACGGACCGGACTGTACGGATATTGTCACTGACGGGCTCAGTTGGGTGTCAGGATGAGTTCGGTCATTGACGTCCCTTTTGGTCAATACCTGGTAGCCCGTTACGTATTGGCTAATACCTCTGACGTGCTAGTGGTTAAATCCGCAACCAAAGTATTGACGAGTCTTTAGAGTCCCCCACAGACCTGTTTCTCAAGTTTCGGGCGAAACGCTGTAGAGGACGTATGGAGATATGGCAGGGTTCGATCAGATAGGTGCGGTATTGCACGGATCATGATCGGACGGATAATACTAGCGGGCTTTGGTTTAAGCCGGATCCTAGTATTGTACAGTGTAGATTTTGTCTCATTGCATTTGTATTCGGTCGGAATACAAATGCGGGTATGTATATACAGTCGCGATGTTTTCCTGTAATTCATTACGGGATCAGTTTTTTGAAGTTTCCAGTTTGCTTTCCGTTTCGGCCATTTTCCTTTGTTTCCTGTCTTTGGCTGAAATTTGGTGGAGGGGGTTATTTGCAATTGTGCAATTAACAATTGAGAAGACTTTTTGCTTCATGATAGTTTTCATGATGGGTGTAGCTTTCATTGACTCCATGACTTCATGATTGCTTGACTTTGGGTGTGATGATGGTTGGTGGAGTGTTGGATTTGCTTGTGATCATTTCTTCACATCATGACTCCTTTTCTCTCTCTCTCTTGTATTATTCCTTTGGCTCACCCCCATTTGTATTATTCTCTCCTCTCATTCATTCAAGAAGCCAAGCATGGCCGGCCAAGCCAAGGGGTGGGCTGTCCAAAATATTGTGGTGGGGATTTTGATCTTTTATGGCTTGCAAAATCCCCAAGTTCCCTCTCCAAAAAGTTCACTTCATTACCTCCACTAAAAAGGAAACTTCCTTAACCCCCATGAGACACATAGATCCACACTATTCTACAGCAATCCTTGGGCACGTCGACTCGCCAACTTCGTGCCCGAGTTGCCTCGGTCCAGAGGTGGGAGCCCGTAAAAGAATCCGGCGATGTGGTGGCCTTCTAACGAGAAGACGAAGACCGGAGATTCCGCGGGGAGATCGGAACGATGACGAGAAGACCGAAGGACACAGATCGCTCGGTATATCTCTCTACCCCTTCTCTAGTTAGCTAGAATTAGTTTAATGGCCCGATCCGGGATTTTTTGTGCGCGGTGGTGCCGGTTCAAAAGTTGAAGTAAATTATCGTTTCCGCATTTTGGCCTCGGATTGACGGCCGGGGCGCCGCCGTGCACTTACACTGGTATCAGAGCCACGCCATTAAACTAGTCTAGCTTGGTCTAACGTGTTTAAATTTTCGATCGAACAAAAATCCCAAAACCGCGATTTCACTGCATCAGTTCTCTGTCGAATTATTTTTGGCTCTAAAATTTTTTTAAAGTGTTGCAAAATGACATGCAGGGAGTTCTAAGAGCTCTGTAAAAATTTGGTCACCTTTTGTTACTGTTCAGCCGCGGAACCGCGGCCAAAGCCATGCTTGGGCCGCGGTTCCGCCGCCACTTAGCCTCCTCACTGGACTAATTTCTTACAGAGGGTCTTGTACAGGGAAATTGGGGTTTTGGCATATTCTTTTTGGGCTCAGATTTTCTTTAAGTGCTGCAGTAGTGCTTAGGGCCCACTTGGGAAAATTTGATCGATCGAAAATTTTAAATATGTTAGTTCACAGTATTTACATTATATCTGCGACCATGAATGTCACTTGATCGGTAAATCCTGTCTAACTGCTATAGCCATTTTAGACGGATTTGCGAACGTGACATTCACGTTGATGTTCTGTGTGTAGGGTTCCTAGGCACCATAATGAGGTCTCACAAGGCATCAACCATGCCAATTTCAAAAATACGGTGCCGAGAAACCCTAGACTACGGATCGTTAGCTAGATTTCTAGGCGAAAACCAAACTAGTTAACACTTAACTAAGAGAATACGGAAATACAACCTTTGTAGATCCGGTGCTCCACCTCCATAGCTCCGCAATGAAGTCTCCTCGCTGTCCTCATGCAATTCCGGGCTCTAGTGTCGGCTTCATCGGAGAAGAAGCGGGCTAGGTCATCGACAACGTGCCGAAGATGATCTACGTCGAGGCATCGCTAGATCAAGATCCAACTTCACCAAGTCAAGAAAAGTTATGAAGGAAACACACTCTACTACTTGGCAAGAGGTAGAGGATGAAGAAATAGGAGTTGGGTTCACTTTAGAATTGGATTTCTCACTCAAATACATCAATCACCATTGATGAAGAAAGCTTTTTCTTCATTGAAGAAGATGAAGAAGATGAAGAAAGAAATATGATAAGTTTTTTTAAAACGAATAGAAAAACAATACTTATCATAATTCTAACTATGGTTATGTGTAGAGAATTGACCAAGGTTAAAGGAATGGTTAGGGTTAAGGATGAGATAAGAATGGTGGACAAAGTCAAAGCTTCATGAAGCTTCAACTAAACAACAAATAAAGCCACCATTCTTTTCTCTTTTCCATTTATTTTCCAAAATGTATAAACAAATAAATAAATGAATAAATAAGTAATGGAAAAATAAAACCCTAATTATATGTTTAACCATGGTTTAATTCTTTACACTTAACCAAGTAAACATGTATCATCAAACATGATACAAACAAGTGTACAAAAGTATATCGCATATACAATGCGCACATCCGAGTGAGAAAATCCATCTTAAGTGAACC
Source organism: Agapanthus africanus (assembly GCA_030015575.1). Taxonomy (NCBI): domain Eukaryota; kingdom Viridiplantae; phylum Streptophyta; class Magnoliopsida; order Asparagales; family Amaryllidaceae; genus Agapanthus; species Agapanthus africanus. The sequence continues at coordinate 164,423,494 of CM057348.1, forward strand.
GATACTAGTTAACGTAAAGTAATATATCAAATATATAATTATGCATTAAATCATTAAATCAACACTTGATTTAACGATCCGGTCATATCGCATATAACCGACTAGTATCCAATGTATCGGCTTATCGAATCAACCCTCGATTCGATAACTAGGTTATATCGCATATAACCATTCGACACATTCATCGCGAGAATGAAATATGGTATCACATACACGCATTATTCTCGGTCCCGCACATATCTCATATGCGCTCCTATTTCGTGTCGCTTGAGCCAGGAAACCTCTGTGTAGGACTCTAAAGACTCGTCAATACGCCGGCAGCAGGAGATGATCATATCAAACACCCACAAGCAGCAAGCGGTCTGCTAAACGTAACGGCCACCCGGGTATTGAGCGATCTGAAGATCGACGAGCAAGCCCGCTCACACTCCAGTGAATCCAACCAGTAACACTACCGTACAGTCCGGTCTGATCGTCTGATATGTCGCATATCTCGCCTAGGGGTGGTAAACGTCAGACCCCAATAGCTCGATAAGTCGTGTCGATATGAGGTCTATAACTGTTCGAGAAACTACTGGTAACACTTACAAGTAAATCTCAGCAACCCTGGCCAGGGATTTCCTGTTATAGCCAATCGAACACAGCGCAACATCAACCCCCTATACCGGGAGAGACGAATCCCCTCCTATCGCTCATTGCCTCCATGTGACTCGGGACTGTACCCAAAAACCACCGTTTTGCATGCCCTCTTGGACGTGGTAAGATGGAAATCAAAGCACAGTGGGAACCACACAAGACTCTATGACGATTTCGGGTCAACAGACTACTCTGTACCAGTGTCACCAGAGAACTGCCATCTGACGTGAGGTATAATACCATCTGGGAGTTCTCGGCGAGTCCGTCCAGTGTACCCAGTCTCCACTGAGCACCCGTATATCATCTCTGATGTCAAACACCAATGGATATGGGATCATCCATCGCCCATCTGTATGGGTCGAGAAGGTACACGCTAGTCTACTCTGGTATATCGATGCCCCGTCTCGATACACCCACGACTAGGGACTTTGAAGGATGTACTTATGGACTACCATGTCCCCACTAGTATGATCCGCATCATAGTCCAGGTAGTCAAGTACAGATCCTAAGGGCTTTACCAACATGTAACAGGCAGACAATCAGTGTACACGTTAAGGTAAAGATCAACCAGATAGCATACTATCATGTCGAGCAAGAAAGTCCTCCCTATATACGTCCTAGCATCCACTACAATATACATCATATGTACAGTAATGGCCTCTAGGGCATACATATAACTAACAATCTCCCACTTGCACTAGGGCCATCCGATAGCAGTGGTCGCAGTATCTCATACTCAACCATCCCATAAAAGTCTCTCTCTGGGAACAGGCCTTTGTGAGTGGATCCGCTGTGTTGTCCTCTGAGTCTACTCTCCTAACCTCGATCTCCCTGGAGATCAACCATCTCCATGATCAGGTGATACTGCCTTAGAATATGTCTGGATCACTGATGGGACCGGCGTTCCTTGGCATAAGCCACAACTCCATTGTCACACAATGGGAGGAACGTAGTTCATCTCATGAACCAATATACACCCAAACAGCCTCTTTGGTAGCATGTTAAGTAGCAATGTATCCTGCCTTTATCGTCTAGTATGTCACGGTATCTAGCTTGGAAGTCTTCTAACATACCGTCCCTATACTGAGGGTAAAGACAATGCCTGTGACTGACACTCAGTCATCTCTATCACCCTGGAACATTTCCAGCGATTCTCCCCAGGGTCGATTGATACCATCTCACTACAACTAGTGAGAATCCTTACATCCATTTAGATCTATCTCATAGATCCAAAACTCAGGATTTAGGAGGTATCATTTTGATCCTATATGGAGAATCATTGTGATAAGCGGAGATTGATCGAGCGTAGCATAGGAAACTCCTTCCCTATCAAGAGTATGTCATCCACGTACTCTACGAGGATCGTCGCCATACTCCCTACTACCCATTTGTTTATACAAGGTTCATCTACCATTTTGATGATGTCAAACTCTTTGACTACTCCATCAAAACAGATGATCCAACTCCGCGATGCCTGCTTTATCCTATAAAGCATCTTGCACACGTTTCCGCTTCTCCCACTGTTTACGAAGCCCTCTGGCTGTGTACTTATAGACGCACTCTTCTAAAACATCATTTAGAAAAGCTGTCATGACACCCAACCACCAGATATCGTAGTCATGGTATGTAGCCGTGGCAAGTAGGATGTGGATGGACTTAAGCATAGATCCTTAGAAAAAGTTTCATCATGATCCACACTTGGTCAATGATGCAAACCTTTAACAAGTCTAGCTTTGAAAGTCTCAACTTTTCCATGTACACCAAGTAATCTTCTCAAGATATACTTGCTCCTGATGGGGATTTAACCCTTCAGATATAGCAACCAAAGTCCATACTTTGTTGGTGTATAAGGATTCCATCTCAGATCGCTAAGCATCCAGCCATTCTTACAGAGTCTAACTCCTGATGGCCAGCTCGAAGTTAGTTGGGTCATCATCTCATGATGCAATCCTTGCTCCCACTGTCATAGAGAAACCGAAGTATCTCTCAGGTGGGTGAGGAACCCTACTAGATCGGCGGAGAGGCTGAGGTTCGTTGGAATCTACTGAATCCTTTGGTTCTTTCAAATCATCAGCTGTAGTTTGTATAGCTGGAACCTTTCCAGTTGTACATAACAAACCTTGCCTCGAGCTTGTCCGGATTTTGCTTTTCAGACATAGGCCAGACAACCCCAAATCTTAACTAACTTAAGAAATGGGCTCTTCCTTTTCCATATCACATATGAAGTGGTAGACAACTGATTTGATTTGAACCCTATTCAATAGGTATGCAACTTCGCAAGTGCATAACTCCCAAAAGGAAATAGGTAACTCAGTAGTACTCATCATAGAGCACACCTTATCATATAGGGTGTGATTGCTCCGCCCCGATAAACCATCGTGCTATGGTGTATTCGGAGGAGTAATGCTGAGAGAGAATCTTATTCTCCTTTAGAATAGTCCAGGAATTCCGTGCTCAAGTATTCTCCTCCTTGATCTCATCAAAGGACATAATACTTATACCGGTTATTGGTTCTCTACTTCTAACTTATATTCTGTGAATATCTCAAAAGGTTCGGACTTGTGTTTCAACAGGAACATAGGTCTGAATCTTGAGAGATCATCAGAGAACGTAATGAAGTATAAAGAACCGGTCTTGGCATGTGTAGACAGGGGACCTACATACATCAACATGTATCATCCCAAGAGTTTACTAACTCTTTCTCTGTTTCCAATAAACAGAGCTGTGGTCATCTTATCTTTGTGACATGACTGGCAAGTTTCATAAGATGTAAATTCAAACTGATTTAAATATACATCTACATGTAACTTCAGCTAGTCGGGTCGCATTGATATGACCTAGTCTACAATGCCTCAAGAAGGATTCGTTCAGTTCTGAACTCTTCCTCTTGTGTGTGATCCGTATACTAAGAACTGTAGTTTGATTTAGAACATCAATGCTTTTAGATAACGTGCCTGAACCGATCAACTTTTGATATAGGAAATGTTCAAAAAATTATCCAACAATACAAAATTTTATCGTTTCTTTACTAATAAAGAGACTGATATGATTTTGTATATCAGGTTCGGTATCTAATAGCATTTGTTCAGAATCAATGTACTCTGGTAATACAGGGTGACAGTGACCAACAGACTTGGCTGCAACTCTTGCCCCGTTTTCTGCCTCATGAAACTTATCACCCGTTCTCAGTTCTCTACCTTTCTGTAGCCCTATGTAACAGATTACATATCTGGGATCCTGATCTGGTATCACATACCCAGGACGTAAAGGATACTGAGAAACAGTTCTCTGTAATGAACACACCCGAAGATGATGCATCAGCATGCACTCTCTTCGTTTGGGCGGCACGGGAAATCTGGTATTCCCCAATTTCCTGCTCTGTCTTATAACACTTATAAGTTGGAGCGGGACCAACGTTCCCCAGCTCAGTATAACAAGCAGGTTCGGTCAATAATCCGTATTATTATCTTGATTAAGGCGTGATATGGTCGCTACCTGGAGAGAGAGAAAAGAAAACACTCAGCGTGCGCTCTTGCAAGAACAGATTGGTTTTTATTTTATCTAATCAGGATGGCTCCCACTGCTTTTTATCAAATCTTCCTTCAAACCCTAAAAGGAAAGACTAGCCGGGATTAATTACACACTACAAGTTCGCCAATCTTTCAGCCAGGCCAGTGTCGGTACTTTGAGGGAGGTCCCCCGTGCTTTCGCACGAACCTTATTAATGTAAACCTCGTTTTCCCAGAGGCGTAACCTCGTTAACACCTTTCTAGACACCAACTTGATCGGCTAATTGTAATGTATAAAACTCTCCCAGGAGTAACTCTTACTCGCAGCGGGTATCGGGATCCAACTATCTTATAGAAGGTATGCAATCTCATTGCAAATTTCAACACTTGAAATTCCCGATAATGGTTTTTACCCTTAGCACCTATGACCTTGGCTAAGGTCAACAAATCATAGGTACTAGTCAAGTTCTACCCGTCATTTCGTGATTAATTAGACCCACCCACATGACCCTTGGCTAAGGTCAACAAAGCCACACGACTGTCCTAACTAATCGCATCATATGCTGTGTAGAAAGACATCACTTAGCTACCGCACACTACGCCTCGGCTATGGTCGACAAACGTAGCACGAATACTAAGTACTCTACTTCCTAAAATGACGGAGGGTTGCGACAGGTTTTTCTGAAAACCTATTGCGTAATGAACTCGATATCGTTATAGAATCAAATGAATTTTGAAATGGAGTGTTTTTGAGGCTTTTCTAGTTTTGCTAAAGAAGTCACTCCCGGTGAAGGGATCGTCGGTCCTTTCCTCGTCGAATGAGGTGCGGGATATATCATATATATCACTGTGCAAAGCAGAACTCATAAAAGCAATCAAAAGACAAACCGAGTGTGTAGCATCTGCCAGTTATTGCTAAAGGAGTCACTCCCGGTGAAGGGATCTCGGTCCTTTCCTCATCGAATAAGGTGCAGGATATATCGTATATACCGCTGTGCAAAGCAAGAACTGTAGCTACCTGTTTTATTTTGAAATTCGATTCTACAACATCTTAGGTTTCTTTTATTTCATTAATCACATTAATGAAGTCCCATCATTTAAATACCTAAACATCACAGATAGATATGACGTACACTTATGCCATCCGCATTCGCCTCGATGTCCCCTCGTGCACCGTTAGGTTAGGTAACTAACGACAGAGCATGGCAGGGCTAGCGCGGGTGTAAAACATAAGTAGCGTCTATATAATATATCATATATACTGTATACTGTATCTATCACAGAACATCACATGATCACATCACAGATATCGCAACAGAAGAAACATATATGAAATATTGGATATACTAGGACGTCCGTGTTTTCAATACGAGCCAGTATAAAACACGGATTCCACGGTCGTGATGAATAGCCAAACCCACACCCCTAGACCCCTACGAGAGCGGCAAGCAACCCTGCCAATTCTAGAGTTAGGAGACCCGGACTCGACTCCTCGAGTTGGTCTCCCACTGGACTCCAGAACCCGGTTACTTGTGCCCTCCTCCTTGGGTCTATCCTAGTGCGGAAAAGTAAATAATATACAAAGGGTGACAACTTCCGCAACCTGGAAGTGCCCCAATAAAAGAATATTACATACAAGTTTTTACATGAATGAAAATGAAAAACACTCATCTCACATAAAATCCCCCGGCTATTCAAACACGACGATCCAATACAACATATCCAGCAACACATAACATCACATGTCATCAACGTAAGTAAACATGCATATCCCAATTGTCGTTGACATATAGCAACGAAACCGGCGATATCACATATTACACTTACGGTCACAGAAAAGAAAGTGTAAAACTACAACAGTTGGAATCCGCAACCATCTCAGACATCGCATGCCTGACCAAATGAATTTCTTAGACATCGCATGCCTAACAATTATAAACCCCGCATTTTAGTCTCAAAATCGAAAACTCTTTTCAATATCAAGTCGGGCAATTCAACAAGATTCCCGACATCCTGATCGAATGCCCGTCGCAAACTTCAGTAGACGGCTGCACCCCCGATGCCGTCGACGAAGTGTACCAAGGCGGAACACTGCTACCGCGAGCACCCGGATGGATGCTTTCGGCGACGGGGTTCTCCTACAGTCACTTGGTCGGTGCTATGGTGTGAGGCTGTCTATTAAGTTTACCCGGCGAGTATCCGCGTACGCTACGTGATTGCGACGGACTTTTGATCACATCAAAATTCCGTGGCAACCGATCAAGTGAGACTAAACTGCTATGTTTATAACATTCATTCAGTTATCTCATAACTTCTTGTGAATTCCAATTATTGTATCCCATTCCAGATAAACAGAAAATGTTAAACTTTTCGATCGAACAGTCAAACACCCAAGTTTTCCCGATACAGCTCAACACATGAAATAAGTCTAACAACATTCAGTTTGTGCCTCAGTACCAACGGTCCAGCCGTAGAAGGGTCAAGCCAACGCCTCACATGTGGCACGCCGTACTTCCCCAAACCCGAAGGTTCAAAGGGCAGTTCAAGACGGTCACATAATCGAGTTAAGGTTTGTTGTCTTCTAGAGGGTCCATCGCGTTACTTGCACTACTTAGAACGTCGTTAAACTACGGAAAAATCCAACACTTGGAAATTTCCCGACAGGGGAAAAATTGGGTATTTATATCCGGTCGAACTTTTTAACATATTCTAAAAATTATTCGGAAAAACACAAAGACGAAATTTGATACCCCGATCGAATCACCGAATCCCCAAAACAACTCCAGAAAATTCAACTCTTGAAAAAATATTAAAAATACCCATAAAACTCAGCTTCTGAAATAATGAATTACTGTGCAGAGAGGGGGGGCTGACGTCATCAATCTGCCGCGGAACCGCCGCCTAAGGCAGGCTTCTGCCGCGGTTCCGCCGCAGATTGCACTGTTCATGACCCCAATTTTGCGCCGTAATTCTTAGAATTCTCTGCTGAGTTTTCGGCATATTTTTAATTTGGAAAAATCCCAGTTTTTGAAAAAAGGACAGAGAGCTATTTTTGAGTTGGGTTTCGGGTTCGTTCGGGTTTCAAATTCCGTCTAGACTTCGCCTATGGCTCTAGCTAGGCTCTGATACCACTGTAGGGTTCCTAGGCACCCTAATGAGGTCTCACAAGGCATCAACCATGCCAATTTCAAAAATACGGTGCCGAGAAACCCTAGACTACGGATCGTTAGCTAGATTTCTAGGCGAAAACCAAACAAGTTAACACTTAACTAAGAGAATACGGAAATACAACCTTTGTAGATCCGGTGCTCCACCTCCATAGCTCCGCAATGAAGTCTCCTCGCTTTCCTCATGCAATTCCGGGCTCTAGCGTCGGCTTCATCGTAGAAGAAGCGGGCTAGGTCATCGACGACGTGCCGAAGATGATCTACGTCGAGTCATCGCTAGATCAAGCTCCAACTTCACCAAGTCAAGAAAACTTGTGAAGGAAACACACTCTACTACTTGGCAAGAGGTAGAGGATGAAGAAATAGGAGTTGGGTTCACTTTAGAATTGGATTTCTCACTCAAATACATCAATCACCATTGATGAAGAAAGCTTTTTCTTCATTGAAGAAGATGAAGAAGATGAAGAAAGAAATATGATAAGTTTTTTTTAAAAAGAATAGAAAAACAATACTTATCATAATTCTAACTATGGTTATGTGTAGAGAATTGACCAAGGTTAAAGGAATGGTTAGGGTTAAGGATGAGATAAGAATGGTGGACAAAGTCAAAGCTTCATGAAGCTTCAACTAAACAACAAATAAAGCCACCATTCTTTTCTCTTTTCCATTTATTTTCCAAAATGTATAAACAAATAAATAAATGAATAAATAAGTAATGGAAAAATAAAACCCTAATTATATGTTTAACCATGGTTTAATTCTTTACACTTAACCAAGTAAACATGTATCATCAAACATGATACAAACAAGTGCACAAAAGTATATCGCATATACAATGCGCACATCCGAGTGAGAAAATCCATCTTAAGTGAACCGATACTAGTTAACGCAAAGTAATATATCAAATATATAATTATGAATTAAATCATTAAATCAACACTTGATTTAACGATCCGGTCATATCGCATATAACCGACTAGTATCCAATGTATCGGCTTATCGAATCAACCCTCGATTCGATAACTAGGTTATATCGCATATAACCATTCGACACATTCATCGCGAGAATGAAATACGGTATCACATACACGCATTATTCTCGGTCCCGCACATATCTCATATGCGCTCCTATTTCGTTTCGCTTGAGCCAGGAAACCTCTGTGTAGGACTCTAAAGACTCGTCAATACGCCGGCAGTAGGCGATGATCATATCAAACACCCACAAGCCGCAAGCGGTCTGCTAAACGTAACGGCCACCCGGGTATTGAGCGATCTGAAGATCGACGAGCAAGCCCGCTCACACTCCAGTGAATCCAACCAGTAACACTACCGTACAGTCCGGTCTGATCGTCTGATATGTCGCATATCTCGCCTAGGGGTGGTAAACGTTAGACCCCAATAGCTCGATAAGTCGTGTCGATATGAGGTCTATAACTGTTCGAGAAACTACTGGTAACACTTACCAGTAAATCTCAGCAACCCTGGCCAGGGATTTCCTGTTATAGCCAATCGAACACAGCGCAACATCAACCCCCTATACCGGGAGAGACGAATCCCCTCCTATCGCTCATTGCCTCCATGTGACTCGGGACTGTACCCAAAAACCACCGTTTTGCACGCCTTCTTGGACGTGGTAATATGGAAATCAAAGCACAGTGGGAACCACACAAGACTCTATGACGATTTCGGGTCAACAGACTACTCTGTACCAGTGTCACCAGAGAACTGCCATCTGACGTGAGGTATAATACCATCTGGGAGTTCTCGGCGAGTCCGTCCAGTGTACCCAGTCTCCACTGAGCACCCGTATATCATCTCTGATGTCAAACACCAATGGATATGGGATCATCCATCGCCCATCTGTATGGGTCGAGAAGGTACACGCTAGTCTACTCTGGTATATCGATGCCCCGTCTCGATACACCCACGACTAGGGACTTTGAAGGATGTACTTATGGACTACCATGTCCCCACTAGTATGATCCGCATCATAGTCCAGGTAGTCAAGTACAGATCCTAAGGGCTTTACCAACATGTAACAGGGAGACAATCAGTGTACACGTTAAGGTAAAGATCAACCAGATAGCATACTATCATGTCGAGCAAGAAAGTCCTCCCTTTATACGTCCTAGCATCCACTACAATATACATCATATGTACAGTAATGGCCTCTAGGGCATACATATAACTAACACTGTGTTGTGCTATGATGATTGCGGTTTGGTCGTGGGGGGTAGCCTGGTTGCAGTGGTAGTACAGTTTTGTTTTATATGTACATTTGATATTGCGGGGCGAGCGTCCGACATGTGGACTGCCGTCACTGCCTGTTTGTATATTATTCTTTTAGGGCACGACCGGGTCAAGGTCGATGTACCCGTTGTATGTATATTTTACTTTCTGTACTAGGATTACCCCAAGGAGGGGTGCACGGATAGCCGGATTCTAGAGGGCAACGACCCCGCATCTCATGGCATTGAGACGGAGGGGGCTTTACTTTAGAATTGGCGGGCTATTCGCCGCACTCGTAGGGGGTACAGGTTGACCCAGGAGGAGTGCCAAAGTTACCGGATTCCGTGAAGTGCTGGGTGGTCCATTCACGTTGCTGAAGGGGGCTGCCTCGCTTCAGGTTTTGGCGGGTAACTTGCCGCGCCTGTAGGGGTCTAGGATTTCATTGCACAGGCTATCCACACGACCAGGGGGAACGTCGGGTTTCAGTAGCGGCTCTATGAAACCCGGGGATCCCAGATATCTGTATTGTTCTGTGATGCTTATTACATTTCTGTGATGTTGCATTTTATCACGCCTTGAGCGAATATTATATATTGATATATATATTAATAGATGTTGTATATGTTTTGCATCCGCACTAGTCCAGTCCCCGCTCTGTCGTTAGTTAACTAACCTAACGGGTAATGACGGGACCCAGTGGCGAATGCGGATGGCATATACGTACATCATTATTTTCGTTCTTTATTGGTGTGATCAATTGATGGGACTGCATTGATTTGGATCAATGCAAGCTAAACAAACCTATTCTGATGTTGTTGGAACAATTTTTCTAAAATGCTGTTATTGCAAGGACGTTCTCTTTTGTTTTTCACAGTGATATTTAGTTATGAATATCCAGCACCTCAGTCGACGAGGCAAGGGCCGAGATCCCTTCACCGGGAGTGACCCCTTGGACAGAAGTTTGCGTCAGGGCAATAACTTCACTATAGCCGATTACTTTTGCTTTGCATCGTGGTATTCAGTTGGAATATCCTGCATCTCATTCTACGGGGAAAGAGCCGAGATCCCTTCACCGGGGGTGACCACTTTAGCAAAGATTTTCGTTACTATATTTTTATAAAGCTATCCGGTTCCTTCAACGATATCAAGTTCATTACATTAAAGGTTTTTCGCCAGAAACCATTCGTAGCCCTCCGTCATTTCAGACGGGTAGCACGTAGTATTGATGCTATGTTTGTTGACCTTCGTCAAGGCATAGTGTATGGTAGCTGCTTGTTTCTTTTCTACTGCATAGATAGATGTGTTGGTTTGGGACAGTCGTATAGCCTTATTGACCTTCGTCAAGGGCTTGTACGGGTGGGTTCAAATTAACCTGGACAATGACGGGTAGAACTTGACTTGTGACTTATGATTTGTTGACCTTCGTCAAGGTCATAAGAGCATGGGGTAAAAATCACATCGGGAGTTTCTAAAGAAACTGAAACTTGCCAGATATGCGCATACCTTCTAGAGTGTGATAACGTGAGCGGAGTCCGTCACATTATCATGCGATGATAGTTGGATCCCGACTCCCACTGATGAGTTGGTTTACTCCTCGGGTGATCCCGACTAATTCTTCTTTCAGGTTTGGAGGAGAATTTGACGGTACAGTGGGAGGTTTCCAGATTAGATAAATTGGTAACCATTCTGATCTAGGTTAGAGTGCACGCTGAGTGTTTCTTTTTTCTCTCACTTTGGTAGCGACCATTGACCCGACCTTAGACTATAACTCAGTGACCAAGTTGACCGAACCTTCTTATAAAACTGGCATTTGGATTGTCAGAGTTGCAAACCTCATTGCCACTCCTACTTTTACCCTTTTTCTCTAGAACACCCCGTATTACTACGAACGTCCACTTCCATTGGATAAAACCATCGTATGGTTATATACGAACTCGAAGGAATTTATTCGAGGATGGTTTCCGGTTCTGGAGAAAACGAATAGGACTATTCAGTTGTCTTTTCCTTTTACCTTCTCTCAGGTTGCGAGTGCCCCTTAGATTAGGGGACAGTACACCTATTACGCAAATTGGATAGTCTTCTTCTAAACCATAGGCAGGTGCCGACCGGTAGGGAATGAAGAAAACCAATTAGCCTAACGATGGTGTACAGAAGGTATTAAGTTAAGAAAAATAAAGGGATTAGAAGGAGGGCAAAGTAAATTGCGACTGATATTCACAACCAAACCAAGTATTTCATTACCACTCCCACTTCACCTTTGTATTTCTCCAGGACACTCCGTATCACTACGAAGATCCACAGTTTATTGGATATTCCATCGTATGGGTATATACGAACTCGAAAGGAACTTGTTCCAGTTCGGGGATGGATTCTGGTTCAGGAGAAATAGGAATAAGGTTTATTCAGGTGTCTTTTATCTTCACCTTCTCTCGCATTGCGAGTGTTCCTAGGATTAGGACAATACACCCATTATGCTTATTGGATAATCTTCTTCTAAACCATAGGCTGGTGCCGAACGGTAGGGAAAGAAAAAAACCATTTGGCCTAAGAGGGTGTACAGAAGGTAATGACTAAAGACATATAAAGGGATTTGGAGAGATGGCAAAGAAATATACGGTTACAGTTGTGAATCTGGATAATGGAAGAGGCATTACTAGGAATACCAGGATACCCATACGAAACATTTCAATGTTTCAGTTTCATTGTGTACTGTTAAAAGAAAACTGATTTCCCAATTAGACACTTGCTCCAGGGTATGTATTTACTAGATATGATTCTCACATCTGTATGGTTTTACAGATGATGAGTGGGAGTAAGCTATTGGGAATTAGGTGATTATCCTCATTATATCGGAATTCGTTGTAATTGGTGATATTTGAGGAAGTCACCTAGGTTGTTTGCCGGACGGCAAATATTTGGTTTTGAATATCCGTTTTAGTGCACCAATTTCAAATTGATATATCTGTAAGTCTATTTTTATAGAGTGAGATATACCTTTTTGAAATTGTGTCGATGACATTTACCTATATCAGTTGATGGTTAGGTAAGGAGCATTAAACAGCGGTGTAATTCTTCTTAACCATAAATACAGTTTTCAACCTACGACATACAGCGAATGAGTTAATAGACTCAAGGGACTTATACAGAGTATTGTATGTTGTCCAGTGTCCATTAGGACAGAGGGGTTGGTCCTCGTACTATATTCGGTTTACTTATGACTTCTCTAGTTCTTAGACAAGTGTTTCGTAGAAACACAGGGTCCAAGTTTTGAGAAGTTATAGGTATAAGAGTAAAGTAGAGAACCAGATATTGCAAGTATCGGGATTCTTCAAGGTGATCGAAAATGAAGATACTTGTGTATGGTATTCAGTTGATAGTAATGATTAAGAGAACTTGTTTCTCTTTCAGGTTACTCATAATTGGAAGTACTCCTAAGTTGAGTAACGCTGATCGGCCTCTCTCCATTTAGTTGACATGCGCTGGAGACAGCTGCATGATTTGAATCTGGTTCAATTAAATTAGTGCCTCTGTTTCTATATTGGATATAGAACAGTTCATATCTTAACGATGTTAAGGTACGGGGAGTTGTCCGGCTTATGCTTAAAACCAGACTCTGGATAACTCAAGGCATGTTTTTGTAATGGCTATTTGTGGGTTGACCCAGGCTATGACGAGGGTTGACTTTCTACCATATGGAAGATCAATAGTGATATTGTTCTAGACTCGCCACAGTTTTAATAAAAATGGATTTTTTTATAAAACAGTAGTGGGAGTATGATAGAACTTGAAGTGATTCTAGAACCGCAAATGATTACTGAAAATTTGATAAGAACCTAAAGATTCAATCTGGATTGACATTCCATTGGCCACTCCGCAGATAAGGTGGGTAACCTCAGGCACCCGAGAGGTACTCCGATAGCCTCAAGGATGGTGACAGGGAGGTTCTTGTTTACCCAGACTTTCCATTGTTGTTGTTCCAGACTGTGAGACCCGGCAGGAGGATGAGTATAGCGTCGTTCTAAACTGGTTTTAGAAGTGCACGTGTATATGACTCTGCCAGAGGGTTGTCGTAGTTAGTGGGAGCAGCGGAAGCATTGGTGGGCAGGTGGCTTATGTCTATCTATAGACTAAAGCAGATATAGCGGAGATAGATCATCTATTTCTGATGTGATAGTCATAGGTTTGACTTCATCAGAATAGGGGATGGATCTGTTAAGAAGGTAGTAGGGTGTGATGTCGTAGTATTTGGATGACATACACAAAGTAGGAAGTGAAATTCCTATACTACGGTCGGTTATATTTTGGTTGTCACACAGTGGTTTCTCCACATAGGACTTGGATATTATATCGGACATTCTGTTTACTAGATCTATGGTTTTAGATCTAGATTTGGGAATTTTTCCCAATCAGGGTACTTAGATAGCATTCTATGAGTATTTAGAATGGACGACTCCTCGCACGGTAGCGTACCTGCAGGTGATGGAGTCACCCTCTCTAAAGGTGTCTTACAGACTAAAGGGGAGAGGGATGTGCATGATTGGCAGATCACTTGCTTAGGCAATTGAGTCAATCATGAGATGTCAAGTACCACATCAGATGTTGTTTTTGTACGAGATGCAATAAGTTGATATTAATCCAATCCTGGAGAAACATTCGGAAGCAGTTTTAGAACATAAGTGGATGTTCTAGGGATATGATAACGACAGCCTCATTTAGGAGACAGTTATCATTCCAGGATTCCAAGGTGACCTGGACGACAGGGTGGCCGTCAGAGTTATAATTTTCCCTCTGATGAGGGGCAGTGTTTTGGACAGGTGATCCAAGCGGACACTGAGGGATGCATGGCGCAAGATACTGATTAAGTTCAGTTGACGATACGGTCTAAGAAGTTTGGATTTAGAGCTCATTTATGAGCTAGGTCCCATCAGACATCCAGACACATTCTAAGACTGGTATTGCTCATTTGGGAGATGGCTTTCTACGCAAACTTGAATTATAGAGAGACATAGAAAGAAACATCAAAGCGGATCCACTCACTGAGGCTATTCCTCGAACGCAATAGTTTCGCAAACGGGATTTGTGAGACTGACTAGTAGAGGAGTTGGGTGTTCGGTATCACACGGGCTGTGAGTATGCGACATCGCAATAATTAGCCTTGAGTGCAATTGGGAGATTGTTGGAGATAGTGCCCTCAAAGTCAATTATTGGATCACAGGCACGTGATTGCAATGATTGAAGGAGGACCTATACCGGTAGGACAGTCTTACTCAAAATGATAGTATGCTATCTGGTTTATCTTTATCATCGTGTACTGCTTTAGGTGACCTTACAGGTCGCTATTGCACGTTGATAGAGCCCTTAGGATTCTTGCTTGACTGCCAGCAGTATGAGGGCGATCATATACGTGGGAGCTGGGGTCTATAAGCACATCCTTAAAAGGTCCCTAGTCGTAGGAGTTTCGAGATAGGGCATCGATACTCCAGAGTAGACTAGTGTATACAGTCGAGACCCCGACAAGGGGCGGTGGCCGGTCTCACAAGCCACTGGTGTCAGTTGGTTCACCTAAGATGTATACAGATGCTCATTGGGTTATGAGTACACCGGACAGGACTCGCCGGGAACATGCTAGTTGGTCTTATACCTGACGTCAGATAGCAGTTCCCTGGTGACATGTGTACAGGTTAGTTCATCGACCTGAGATCGTCATTTGTCTCGTGTGAGTTCCCACTGTACTTTGATTACTACCCTACCACGCTCAAAGGAGACGTGCAAACAGGTTTTAGTTGGGTACAGTCCCGAGCCACATGGAGGCAGTGAGCGGATCTTCAGGGGTTCGTCTCTCCCGGTATTGAGGGTGAGGTCGCGCTGTGTCTAGGAGAGCCCTTACATGAAGTCCTTGGCCAAGGCAGGAGATTTACTGGTAGGTATTCCAGTAGTATCTCAGGGTGTTCTGGGCTACACTCCGACACGACTTGTACCGCTTTTGGGGGTCTGACTTTTACCAACCCCCTAGGCCCGCCATGCGATGCTCATGGACGAACGGACCGGACTGTACGGATATTGTCACTGACAGGCTCAGTAGGGTGTCGGGATGAGTTCGGTCATCGACGTCCCTTTTGGTTAATACCTGGTAGCCCTTTACGTATAGGCTAATACCTCTGATATGCTAGTGGTTAAATCCGCAATCAAAGTATTGACGAGTCTTTAGAGTCCCCTACAGACCAGTTTCTCAAGTTTCGGGCGAAACGCTGTATAGGCCGTATGGAGATATGGCAAGGTTCGATCAGATAGGTGCGGTATTGCACGGATCATGATCGGACGGATAATACTAGCGGGCTTTGGTTTAAGCCGGATCCTAGTATTATACTGTGTAGATTTTGTCTCATTGCATTTGTATTCGGTCGGAATACAAATACGAGTATGTATATACAGTCGCGGGGTTTTCCTGTAATTCATTACGGGATCAGTTTTTTGAAGTTGCCAGTTTGCTTTCCGTTTCGGCAATGTTCCTTTGTTTCCTGTTTTTGGCTGAAATTTGGTGGAGGGGGTTATTTGCAATTGTGCAATTAACAATTGAGAAGACTTTTTGCTTCATGATAGTTTTCATGATGGGTGTAGCTTTCATTGACTCCATGACTTCATGATTGCTTGACTTTGGGTGTGATGATGGTTGGTGGAGTGTTGGATTTGCTTGTGATCATTTCTTCACATCATGACTCCTTTTCTCTCTCTCTCTCTTGTATTATTCCTTTGGCTCACCCCCATTTGTATTATTCTCTCCTCTCATTCATTCAAGAAGCCAAGCATGGCTGGCCAAGCCAAGGGGTGGGCTGTCCAAAATATTGTGGTGAGGATTTTGATCTTTTATGGCTTGCAAAATCCCCAAGTTCCCTCTCCAAAAAGTTCACTTCATTACCTCCACTAAAAAGGCAACTTCCTCAACCCCCATGAGACACATAGATCCACACTATTCTACAGCAATCCTTGGGCACGTCGACTCGCCAACTTCGTGCCCGAGTTGCCTCGGTCCAGAGGTCGGAGCCCGTAAAAGAATCCGGCGATGTGGTGCCCTTCAGACGAGGAGACGAAGACCGGAGATTCCGCGGGGAGATCGGGACGATGACGAGAAGACCGAAGGACACGGATCGCTCGGTATATCTCTCTACCCCTTCTCTAGTTAGCTAGAATTAGTTTAATGGCCCGATCCGGGATTTTTGTGCGCGGTGGTGCCGGTTCAAAAGTTAAAGTAAATTATTGTTTCCGCATTTTGGCCTCGGATTGACGGCCAGGGCGCCGCCATGCACATACAGATTTATGTAGAGAATGAGTAGAACACTTTGTCTCGTTACGTCCAAGGCTATGGATGAACGGTTAATGAAGTAGCCTTTTGGATCGATATGAAAATGAGATAGGAATATGTTAATTTCCATGAACCAAAACCATAGTCTTTTTCAAAATCAACCACCATCATTTTCCCTCAAGGGGCCGGCCAGTAAATAGAGGAGGGGGTGAGTGTAGGAGCAAGGGGGGTGACCTTAAGCAAAGCTTATCATGAAGAAAATATCTTAGCACAAACAAAATGCATTAATGTAATGAATGACACATCTAAACCTAGTCATCTTATAATTAATGCTAATGAATGAGTCACTATCCTTGTCATCATTCTAGAAGCTTCTAGAACCACGACTCATCTCATGACTCACCCAAGAGACGGAAAAATAAATCCGTCTTTAACCGAATAATAAAGACGGGTGATAGAAAACTGGAAACTGGAAACTGGCAACTTCCAAAAGTGATCCTGAAACGAATTTCAGGATAACCCCGTAACAGTATAAACATACCCGCATTTGTATTACGACCGAATACAAATGCAACTGAGACAAAGATATTATATCTACTCAATATAATACTCGGATCCGGCTTAAACCAAAGCCCACCAGTATTATCTGCCCGAAAAATGACACGTGCGTAAACGCGCGTGCATTTTCCGAACCCTGCAATAAAACCATACGGCCTCTACAACGTTTCGTCCGAACTTGGGAAACTATCTGTGGGGGACTCTAATGACTCGTCAGTACCCTGGCAGTGGGTTTAACCACAAGCCGTCAGCGGCACTAGCTGTGCGTAACGGCTGCCCATGGACTGACCTCAAGGGATGCCGATGAGCGAACTCATCCGGAAACCCTACTGAGCCTAACAGTGACAATGTATATACAATCCGTTCCGTTCGCCTATGAGTATCGCATATCGGCTTAGGGGGATGGTAACGTCAGACCCCCAATAGCAGTATAAGTCGTGTCGGAGTGTAGCCCAAAAACACCCTGAGATACTACTGGAGTACCTACCAGAAAATCTCCTGCCACGGCCGTTGTCTTTGTGTAATGGCTCTCCTAGACACAGCACAATCTCACCCCCAATACCGGGAGAGACGAATCCCCTGCCGATCCGCTCACTTGCCTCCATGTGGCTCGGGACTGTACCCAAAAAATACCTGTTTGCACGACTCCTTTGATCCGTGGTAGGGTAGAAATCAAAGCACAGTAGGAACTCACACGAGACAAATGACGACCTCAGGTCAATGAACTAACCTGTACACATGTCACCAGGGAACTGCTATCTAACGATAGGTATAATACCAACTAGCAGATTCCCGGCGAGTCCTGTCCGGTGTTCTCATAACCCAATGAGCACCTGTATACATCTTAGGTGATCCAACTGACACCAGTGGCTTGTGAGACCAGCCACCCCCCTTCGTCGGGGTCTCGACTGTATACACTAGTCTACTCCGTTGTATCGATGCCCTGTCTCGAAACTCCCACGACTAGGGACCACAATTAAGGATATGCGTATAAACCACCCAACTCTCACGTATATGATCGCCATCATACAGTTGGTAGTAAAGCAAGATCCTAAGGGCTCTATCAAAGTTAACAGTGATCAGTCACCTGAACCTGTATACGACTGATAAAGGTAAACCAGATAGCATACTATCATCTCGAGTAAGACTGTCCTACCGGTATAGGTCCTCCGCAATCATTGCAATCACGTGCCTGCGATCCAATAATTGAATTTGAGGGCACTATATCTAACAATCTCCCACTTGCACTTAAGACTAATTATTGCGATGTCGCATACTCACAGCCCATGTGAAACCGAACATCCAACTCCTCTACTAATCAGTTTCACAAAGCCCGTTTGTAAAACTATTGTGTTCGAGAAATAGCCTCAGTGAGTGGATCCGCCCTAATGTTTCTTTCTATATCTCTCTTAATCTCAAGTTCGCGGAGAAAGCCATCTCCCGAATTGAGTAATACCCGTCTTAGAATATGTCTGGATATCTGATGAGACCTTGTTCATAAATGAACTCCAAATCCAAACTTCTTAGAAAGTATCAATCACTGAACCTAATCAGTATCCTGCACCATGCCTCCCACAGTATCTTCTTGGACCACCTGTCCATAATACTGTCCCTTGTCAGAGGGAAAACTATAACTCTGACAATCTCTCTGTCATCCATGTCACCTTTGAAGCCAGGAATGATAACCGTCTCCCGAAGGAGGCTGCCGTCATCAAATCCGTAGAACATCCACTTATGCTCTAAATCTGTCTCCTTATGTTTCTCCAGGATTGGATTAATATAAACTTATCGCATCTAGTGCAAAAACAACATCTGGTGTGGCACTTGACATCTCACGATTGACTCAATTACCTAAGCAAGTGATCTGCCAATCATGCACATCCCTCTCCCTTTTTGTCTGTAAGACACCTTTAGAGAGGGTGACTCCATCATCTGTAGGTACACCACCATGCCAGGAGTCAACTATTCTAAAAACTATCAGAATACTGTCAAAGTACCCATATAGGGAAACTACCCAAATTTAGATCTAAAACCATAGATCTAGAAACCAGAATATCATATATTATATCCATATCCTGTCTGGAGAAACAACTGTGTGACGACCACAGTACAACCGATCGTAGTATAGGAATTTTACTTCCTACTCTGTGTATGTCATCCAAATACCATGACATCACACCCTACTACGTTTTTAACAGATCCATCCCCTATTCTGATGAAGTCAAACCCATGACTGTCACATCAAAAATAGATGATATATCTCCGCTATATCTGCTCTAGTCTATAAATAGACATAAGCTACTTGTCCACTATGCTTCCGCTGCTCCCACTGACTACGACAACCCTCTGGTAGAATAATATATACGTGCACTTCTAAAGCTAGTTTAGAACGACGCTATACTTATCCTCCTGCCGGTTCTCATAGTCTGGAACAACAGTAGTGTCAAGTCTTGGTAGATAAGAACCTCCCTGTCACCGTCCTTGAGGCTACCGGAGTACCTCTCGGGTGTCTGAGGTTACCCACCATGTCTGCGGATTGGCTAATGGAATGTCAAACCTGATTGAATCTTTAGGTCTTATTAAATTTTCCGTAATCGTTTGCGGTTCTGGAATCACTTCCAGTTCTACCATACTCCCACTACTGTTTTCTGAAAAAATCCATTTTACTAAAACCGTGGCGAGTCAAGAACAATATCATGATTGATCTTCCAAATGATAGAAAATCAACCCTCGTCATAGCCAGGGTCAACCCACAAACAACCATTACAGAAACGTGCCCTGAGTTATCCAGAGTCTGGTTTTAAGCATAAGCCGGACAACTCCCCGTACCTTAACAACGTTAAGATATGAACCATTCTATATCCAATATAGAAACTTTGTCACTTATTTAATTGGAACCAGATTCAAATCATGCAACTTTCTTCAGTGCATATCAACTTAATGGAAAGAGGCTAATCAGCATTACTCAACTTAGGAATCCATCCAATTATGAGCAACCTGAAGAGAAACTAGTTTCTTGAAATCATTACTTGAATACTAATCACAAGAATCTACATCTTCGATCTCTTTGAAGAATCCCGATACTTGCGATATGTGGTTCTCTATTTTATTCTTATACCCACAACTTCTCAAAATATAGACATTGTATTTCTATGAAATACTTGTCTAAAAACTAGAGAAGTCACAAGTAAGCAGAACATAGTACGAGGACCTACCCCTTTGTCCTGATGGACACTTGGACAACATACAATACTCTGTATAAGTCCGCTGAGTTGAATAACTCAAAACCTGTGCATCGTAGGTTGAAAACTGTACCCAGGCGATTTCCTCAAATATCACCAATTACAACGAATTCCGATATAATGAGGATGATCACCTAATTCCCAATAACTTACTCCCACTCATCATCTGTAAAACCATACAGATATGAGAATGAAACCTGGTAAATACATACCCTGGAGTAAGTATCTAATCGGGAAAACAGTTTTCCTTTAACAATGCAAGGGATTAAGATTAAGACAAAGCAAGGGATTAGTAAGAGGGCAAAGTAAATTGCGACTGCTATTCACGACCAAACCAAGTATTTCTTCGCCGATCCTAAATCACCTTTGTATTTCTCCAGGACACTCCGTATCACTACGAAGATCCACAGATTATTGGATACTCCATCGTATGGTTATATACGAACTCGAAAGGAACTTGTTCCAGTTCGGGGATGGATTCTGGTCCAGAAGAAATAAGAATAAGGTTTATTCGGTTGTCTTTTATCTTCACCTTCTCTCGCATTGCGAGTGCTCCTAGGACTAGGACAGTACACCCATTATGCTTATTGGATAGTCTTCTTCCAAACCATAGGCTGGTGCCGAACGGTAGGGAAGGAAGAAAACCAATTGGCCTAAAGGGGTGTGCAGAAGGTAATGACTAAAGACATATAAAGGGATTTTGAGAGGTGGCAAAGAATTATACGGTTATAGTTGTGAATCTGGATAATGGTAGAGGCATTACTAAGAATACCAGGATACCCCATCGAAACATTTCAATGTTTCAGTTCAACTGTGTACTGTTAAAAGAAAACTGATTTCCCGATTGGACACTTGCTCCAGGGTATGTATTTACCAGGTTTGATTCTCACATCTGTATGGTTTTACAGATGATGAGTGGGAGTAAGTTATTGGGAATTGGGTGATCATCCTCATTATATCGGGATTCGTTGTAATCGGTGATATTTGAGGAGATCACCTGGGCTGTTTGCCGGTCGGCAAATATTTGGTTTTGAATATCCGCTGTTGTGCACCAATTTCAAATTGATATATCTGTACGTCTATTTGAATAGAGTGAGATATACCTTTTGATATTATGTCGATGACATTTACCTATATCAGTGGATGGTTAGGTAAGGAGCATTAAACAGCGGTGTAATTCTTCTTAACCATAAGTACAGTTTTTAACCTACGACACACAGTGAAAGAGTTGTTAGACTCAGCGGACTTATACAGAGTATTGTATGTTGTCCAATGTCCATTAGGACAGAGGGGTTGGTCCTCATACTATATTCTGTTTACTTTTAACTTCTCAAGTTCTTAAACATGTGTTTCGTAGAAACACAGGGTCTAAGTTTAGAGGAGTTATGGGTATATGAATAGAGTAGAGAACCAGGTGCAGCAAGTATCGGGATTCTTCAAAGTAATCGAAGATGTAGATACTTGTGTATGGTATTCAGTTGATAGTAATGATAAAGAGAAATTGCTTCTCTTTCAGGTTACTCATAATTGGAAGCATTCCTAAGTTGAGTAACGCTGATCGGCCTCTCTCCATTTAGTTGACATGCACTGGAGACAGCTGCATGATTTGAATCTGGTTCAATTAAATCAGTGCCTCTGGTTCTATATTGGATATAGAACAGTTCATATCTTAACGATGTTAAGGTGCGGGGAGTTGTCCGGCTTATGATTAAAACCAGACACTGGACAACTCAAGGCACGTTTCTGTAATGGCTGTTTGTGGGTTGACCCAGGCTATGACGAGGGTTGACTTTCTGCCATAAGAAAGATCAATAGTGATATTGTTCTTGACTCGCCACAGTTTTAATAAAAATGGATTTTTTCAAAAACAGTAGTGGGAGTATGGTAGAACTGGAAGTGATTCCAGAACCGCAAACGATTACTGAAGATTTGATAAGGAACCTAAAGATTCAATCTGATTTGACATTCCATTGGCCACTCCGCAGATAAGGTGGGTAACTTCAGGCACCCGAGAGGCACTCCGGTAGCCTCAAGGACGGTGACAGGGAAGTTCTTGTTTACCCACACTTGCCATTGTTGTTGTTCCAGGCTGCGAGACCCGGCAGGAGGATGAGTATAGCGTCGTTCTAAACTAGCTTTAGAAGTGCGCGTCTATATGACTCTGCCAGAGGGTTGTCGTAGTCAGTGGGAGCAGCGGAAGCATTGGTGGACATCAGGCTTATGTCTATTTATAGACTAAAGCAGATGTAGCGGAGAAAGATTATCTATTTCTGATGTGACAGTCATAGGTTTGACGTCATCAGAATAGGGGATGGATCTGTTAAGAAGGTAGTAGGGTGTTATGTCCTGGTTTTTGATGACATACACATAGTAGGAAGTGATATTCCTATACTACGATCGGTTATACTTTGGTCGTCACACAGTGTTTTCTCCACAAGGGACTTGGATATAATATCAGACATACTGGTTACTAGATCTATGGTTTTAGATCTAGATTTGGGTGGTTTCCCAATCTGGGTACTTAGACAGCATTCTAAGAGTATTTAGAATGGACGACTCCTGGCATGGTAATGTACCTGCAGGTAATGGAGTCACCCTCTCTAAAGGTGTCTTATAGACTAAAGTAGAGAGGGATATGCATGATTGGCAGATCACTTGCTTAGGCAATTGAGTCAATCATGAGATGTCAAGTACCACACCAGATGTTGTTCTTGCACTAGATGCAATAAGTTGATATTGATCCAATCCTGGAGAAACAGTCGGAAGCAGTTTTAGAACATAAGTGGATGTTCTAGGGATATGATAACGACTGCCTCCTTTAGGAGACGGTTATCACTCCAGGCTTCCAAGGTGACATGGACGACAGGGTGATCGTCAGAGTTATAGTTTTCCTTCTGACGAGGGGCAGTATTTTGGATAGGTGGTCCAAGGAAATACTGAGGGTGGCATGGCGCAGGATACTGATTAAGTTCAGTTGACGATACAGTCTAAGAAGTTTGGATTTGGAGTTCATTTATGAGCTCGATCCCATCAGACATCCAGACATTCTAGGACAGGTATTGCTCATTTCGGGAGATGGCATTCTCCGCGAACTTGAGATTTAGAGAGACATAGAAAGAAACTTCAAGGCGGATCCACTCACTGAGGCTATTACTCGAACGCAATAGTTTCGCAAACAGGTTTTGTGCGACTGACTAGTAGAGGAGTTGGGTGTTCGGTATCACACGGGCTGTGAGTATGCGACATCGCAATAATTAGCCTTGAGTGCAAGTGGGAGATTGTTGGAGATAGTGCCCTCAGAGTCAATTATTGGATCACAGGCACGTGATTGCAATGATTGAGGGAGGACCTATCCCGGTAGAGCAGTCTTACTCGAGATGATAGTATGCTATCAGGTTTACCTTTATCATCGTGTACTGCTTTAGGTGACCTGACAGGTCGCTATTGCACGTTGATAGAGCCCCTAGGATTCTTGCTTGACTGCCAGCAGTATGAGGGCGATCATATAAGTGAGAGCTGGAGTCTATAAGCGAATCCTTAAAAGGTCCCTAGTCGTGGGAGTTTCGAGACAGGGCATCGATTCTCCAGAGTAGACTAGTGTATACAGTCGAGACCCCGACGAGGGGCGGTGGCCGGTCTCACAGGCCACTGGTGTCAGTTGGTTCACCTAAGATGTATACAGGTGCTCATTGGGTTATGAGTACACCGGACAGGACTCGCCGGGAACATGCTAGTTGGTCTTATACCTGACGTCAGATAGCAGTTCCCAGGTGACATGTGTACAGGTTAGTTCATCGACCTGGGGATCGTCATTTGTCTCGTGTGAGTTCCCACTGTGCTTTGATTACTACCCTACCACGGCTCAAAGGAGTCGTGCAAACAGGTTTTAGTTGGGTACAGTCCCGAGCCACATGGAGGCAGTGAGCGGATCTTCGGGGGTTTCGTCTCTCCCGGTATTGGGGGTGAGGTCGCGCTGTGTCTAGGAGAGCCATTACACGAAGTCCTTGGCCAAGGCAGGAGATTTACTGGTAGGTATTCCAATAGTATCTCAGGGTGTTCTGGGCTACACTCCGACACGACTTGTACCGCTTTTGGGGGTCTGACTTTTACCCACCCCCTAGGCCCGACATGCAATGCTCATAGACGAACGGACCGGACTGTACGGATATTGTCACTGACAGGCTCAGTAGGGTGGCAGGATGAGTTCGCTCATCGACGTCCCTTTTAGTCAATAGCTGGTGGCCCGTTACGTATTGGCTTATACCTCTGACGTGCTAGTGGTTAAATCCACAGCCATAGTATTGACGAGTCTTTAGAGTCCACCACACTTTCAGTTACTCAGCTTTCGGGCGAAACGCTGTAGAGGCCGTATGGAGATATGGCAGGGTTCGATCAGATACGTGCGGTATTGCACGGATCGTGATCGGACGGTTTTTACTAGCCGGCTTTGGCTTAAGCCGGATCTTAGTATTTGATAATGTATTTTTGTCTCTTTGCATTTGTATCCGGTCGGAATACAAATGCGGGTGTGTATGCACAGTATCGGGGTTTTCCTGTAATTTATTATGGGACCAGTTTTCTGGGGTTGCCAGTTTGCATTCCGTTCCGGCCGGTTTTCTCTTTTTCCTTCCCGGTCGGACTTTTCGTTGGAGGGTGTTAATTGCAAGTTTGCAATTAACATTTTGTTGAGGGGGTTTCTTGCAAAAAGGATTGATATGATGCATTAATTCTTGACTTGAGGAGGTATGGGTTTAGTGGTGGGGCCGGCCACTGCTTGATTGGAATTGTGGGCCGGCCACTGTGGGAATGGAGTGGGTTGTGGTTTGTATAGTGGAATGAATATTGATAAGGGAATGATTGAATAATGTGTGTGCTGGAGTGATGAGGGATTAATTAATTAAGGTGTGTGTGTGTGTGCTGTGAGATTGATTTTCTTTCTTTGGTATTAGTTCATTCATTCATTCACAAAAGGGTGCAGGCTTCATTCATTTTTCCAGAGAGCTCTTTCTTGTGTTGGTGGCCGAGCTCAATTTTTGAGAGAGCTCTTTCTTGTGTTGGTGGCCGAGCTCAATTTTTGAGAGAGGCTCCATTTTTATTTCCTTTGCATGCTCAATTTCTCCATCATGGCAACTCCTCATAAACCCCAAAGAGACTCGCTTGCTACATTATTCTACAGCAAATCTTGGGTGCGTCGGCTAGCCAACTTCGCGCCCGAGTTGCCTCGGTATAGAGGTGGGAGCCCGTAAAAGAATCCGGCTACGTGGTGCCCTTCCGGCGAAAGGCGACGACCGGAGTTTCCGCGGGAGATCGGGACGACGACGAGAAGACCGGAGGACTCGGATCACTCGGTACATCTCTTTCCCTTCTTCTAGTTAGCTTAGACTTGTTAATGGTTCGATCCGGGTGTTTAGTGCGCGGTGGTGCCGGTTTGCTAAGTCCGCAAAATTAAAGTTTATCACCGTTTCCGCATTTGGCCGTCGGGTTGACGGCCGGGGCGCCGCCGGGCACTTACATCTTCATTCCCAACCTTTGCACCTGCCTATGGTTTGGAAGAAGACTATCCAATAAGTGTAATAGGTGTACTCTCCTAAACTAAGGAGCCCTCGCAACCTGAGAGAAGGTGATAATAAAAGACAACTGAATAAACCAATTCTATTTCTCCTGAACCTGGATCCATCCTCGAAGAAGTCCCTTCGAGTTCGTATATAACCATACGATGGATCTATCCAATGGAAGTGGATGTCCGTAGTAATCCGGGGTGTTCTGAGAAATGCAAAGGGTAGAAGAAGGAGTGGCAATGACTTATGCAACTCGGACAATCCAAAAGCCAGTATTTTAAGAAGGTTTGGTCAACTTGGTCACTGAGTCATAGTCTAGGGTCGGTCAAAGGTCGCTGCCAGAGAGAGTGAAAAAAGAAACACTCTGCGTGCACTCTAACCTAGATCAGAATGGTTATCACTTTATCTAATCAGGAAACCTCCCACTGTACTGTCAAATTCTCCTCCAAACCTAAAAGAAGAATCAATCGGGATCACCCGAAGAGTAAACCAACTCATCAGTGGGAATCGGGATCCAACTCTCATCGTATGATAACGTGATGGAATCCACTCACGTTACTCATACTCCAGAAGGTATGCGCATACTTGGCAAGTTTCAGTTTCTTTAGAAACTCCCGATAGGATTTTTTTTTGCCCCATGCTCTTATGACCTTGGCTTTGGTCAAAATGTCATCAGTCACATGCCAAGTTCTACCCGTCACTATCTTGTCAATTTAAACCCACCCGCACATTCCCCTGACTTTGGCCAATCGGCAGAACGACTGTCCCAAACCAACTCATCTATCTATGCAACAAATGAATACCCAGCAGCTACCAAACACTATGCCTTAACTTTGGCTAAAATGCATAGCTTGAATACTACTGAATACCCAAAAGAAATGACGGAGGGCTACGGCTGGTTTTTGGCGAAAAACCTTTAACGTAACGAACTTGATATCGCTGAAGGAACCTGATAGCATTTTATAAAAATATAGTGGCGAAAACCTTTGCTAAAGAGGGCACTCCCGGTGAAGGGATCTCGGCTCTTTCCTCGTGGAATGAGGTGCAGAATATTCCAACTGAATACCGCGGTGCAAAGCAACATGTAATCGATTATAGTGAAGTTATTACCCTGACGAAAACTTCTGCCCAAGGGGTCATTCCCGGTGAAGGGATATCGGCGCTTGCCTCGTCGAATGAGGTGCAGGATATTCCAACTGAATACTGCTATGCAAAACAAAAGGAAACGTCTTTGTAATAACACTTTTAAAATTGTTCCAACAACTGCCAAACAGGTTTGTTTTTCTTTGCATTGATCAAAATCAACGCAGTCCCATCAATTAATCACACCAGAAAAGAACAAAAATAAAATGTATGTATATTCCATCCGCATTCGTCACTGGGTCCCGTCATCACCCGTTAGGTTACTTAACTGACGACAGAGCGAGGACTGGACTAGCGCGGGTGTAAAACATATACAAAATCTAATAGTATATATACCAATATACAATAATCACTCCAGGCTTGATAATATGCAACATTACAGAAAAGTAATAAGTATCACAGAACAATACAGATAATCTGGGATCCCCGAGTTTCACAGAGCCGCTGCTGAAACCCGACATTCCCCGGGTCATATGGATAGCCTGTGCAATGAAACCTAGACCTCTACGGGTACGGAAAGTTACCCGCCAAAACCTGAAGCGAGGCAGCCCCTTACAGCAAAATGAATGGACCACCCTGCACTTCACGGAATCCGGTAGCTTGAGCACCCCTCCTTGGGTCAACCTGTACCCCCTACGAGTGCGGCGAATAGTCTGCCAATTCCAGAGTAAGGCCCCTCTGCCTCAAAGCCATGAGATGCGGACCCGTTGCCCTCCAGAACCCGGCTATCCGTGCACTCCGTCGCGGGGTAAAACCTAGTACAGAAATGAAAAATATGTACAACGGGTACATCAACCTCAACCCGGTCGTGCCCCAAAAGAATATTATACAAACAGGCAGTGACGGCAGTCCACATATTGGACGCTCGCCCCGAAATATCAAATGTACAAATAAATTCAAACTGCACTACCATTGCACACTGCTATCCACCACGACAAATCCGCAACATCACAGCACAACACAGAACATCAACACGAATATCACGTTCGCAAATCCGTCTAAAAGGACTATAGCAATTAGACGCAATTTACCGCTCAAATGACATTCCCGGTCGGAGATATAATTTAAGTACTGTAAACTAACAAGTTTAAAATTTTGATCGACAAAACTTACCGAAGTGGGCCCCTCGTACATCTGCTGTACAGTAACAAAATATGGGCCCAAAAGAAATATACCAAAAACCACAATTTACTGTGTAGAACTTACTGTAGAAAAATGGTTCACTGTAGCTCTTAAACGGCCGCGGAACCGCGGCCAAACTAGGGTTTGTGAGGCGGTTCTGCGGCGCTTTGGAGTCAACAGTTGACCAAATTTCACCAGTATTCTTAAAAAAGCCTGCTCTGTTTTCTGTGATATGCAAAATAATTTTTAGACCCTTTTAAAAATCGACAGAAACTTTAACCCAGAAAATTGTAGTTTTCGAAATTCCGTTCGATCGATATTTTAAACGCGTTAGCACAAATTAGTAAAGCATAATGGCGAGGCTCTGATACCACTGTAAGTCTACGGTAACGCTCCGGCCGTCAACAGACGCCAAATGCGGAACAAAATCTTTTTAACTGGCGCTATCGTATACTATAACCCGGATCTGCCATTATTGCTAAACTAACAAACTACATAGATCGTAGAAAGGTTATACCGAACGATCCGAGTCCTTCATTCTTTAACCATCATCCCACGCTTTGTTGCGGCTGCTCCGATCTCGTCGATCTCCGATCTGCTCGTCCAGGTTGCACCACGTCAACGGATCTTTAAACGGGCTCTCGCCTCTGACCCGAGGCAACTCCGTCATCAAGTTTGCTAAAAGAGATGACCAAGATAGATTTAGAGAATGAGTAGAACACTTTGTCTCGTTACGTCCAAGGCTATGGACGAACGGTTAATGAAGTTGCCTTTTGGATCGATATGAAAATGAGATATGAATATGTTAATTTCCATGAACCAAAACCATAGTCTTTTTCAAAATCAACCACCATCATTTTCCCTCAAGGGGCCGGCCACTAAATAGAGGAGGGGGTGAGTGTAGGAGCAAGGGGGTGACCTTAAGCAAAGCTTATCATGAAGAAAATATCTTAGCACAAACAAAATGCATTAATGTAATGAATGACACATCTAAACCTAGTCATCATATAATTAATGCTAATGAATGAGTCACTATCCTTGTCATCATTCTAGAAGCTTCTAGAACCACGACTCACCTCATGACTCACCCAAGAGACGGAAAAATAAATCCGTTTTTAACCGAATGATAAAGACGGGTGATAGAAAACTGGAAACTGGAAACTGGTAACTTCCAAAAGTGATCCTGAAACGAATTTCAGGATAACCCCGTAACAGTATAAACATACCCGCATTTTTATTACGACCGAATACAAATGCAACTGAGACAAAGATATTATATCTACTCAATATAATACTCGGATCCGGCTTAAACCAAAGCCCACCAGTATTATCTGCCCGAAAAATGAAACTTGCGTAAACGCGCGTGCATTTTCCGAACCCTGCCATAAAACCATACGGCCTCTACAACGTTTCACCCGAACTTGGGAAACTATCTATGGGGGACTCTAATGACTCGTCAGTACCCTGGCAGTGGGTTTAACCACAAGCCGTCAGCGGCACTAGCTGTGCGTAACGGCTGCCCATGGACTGACCTCAAGGGATGCCGATGAGCGAACTCATCCGGAAATCTTACTGAGCCTAACAGTGACAATGTATATACAGTCCGGTTCGTTCGCCTATGAGTATCGCATATCGGCCTAGGGGCTGGTAACGTCAGACCCCCAATAGCAGTATAAGTCGTGTCGGAGTGTAGCCCAAAAACACCCTGAGATACTACTGGAGTACCTACCAGTAAATCTCCTGCCACAGCTGTGGGCTTTGTGTAATGGCTCTCCTAGACACAGCACGATCTCACCCCCAATACCGGGAGAGACGAATCCCCTGCCGATCCGCTCACTTGCTTCCATGTGGCTCGGGACTGTACCCAAAAAATACCTGTTTGCACGACTCCTTTGAGCCGTGGTAGGGTAGAAATCAAAGCACAGTGGGAACTCACACGAGAAAAATGACGACCTCAGGTCGATGAACTAACCTGTACACATGTCACCAGGGAACTGCTATCTAACGATAGGTATAATACCAACTAGCAGATTCCCGGCGAGTCATGTCCGGTGTACTCATAACCCAATAAGCACCTGTATACATCTTAGGTGATCCAATTGACACCAGTGGCTTATGAGACCGGCCACCGCCCCTCGTCGGGGTCTTGACTGTATACATTAGTCTACTCCGGAGTATCGATGCCCTGTCTCGAAACTCCCACGACTAGGGACCATAATTAAGGATATGCGTATAAACCACCCAACTCTCACGTATATGATCGCCATCATACAGTTGGTAGTAAAGCAAGATCCTAAGGGCTCTATCAAAGTGTAACAGTGATCAGTCACCTGAACCTGTATACGACTGATAAAGGTACACCAGATAGCATACTATCATCTCGAGTAAGACTGTCCTACCGGTATAGGTCCTCCGTAATCATTGCAATCACGTGCCTGCGATCCAATAATTGACTTTGAGGGCACTATATCCAACATGAAGGATGCCAACAAAAAAATAAAAATAAAAAATATATAAGGAAAAAATGCGAATAAGTCTTAGTTGCGTGAACATGAAGCCTTCGGGTGTTTTCTCACCCGGTACCCTAAAATCGTCCGGTTTGGGAGGCATCGGCCTAATATTTGTTACGAAGTGACCATGGTATTTTAATAAGATATAAATAAAATGGAGGTATAAAGACTTTAAATCAAAAATTTTGAGACAAAACGACGCTATTGCACGAGCACGTAAAGACGTATAGGAGCTTAAGTTAAATAAAGAGCGAGATGTGAAAAATAAGGGTTTAGGTGTTTCTAATTTAAGGTAATAGAATTTATATCTTAGATATTGAACCTTAGGATTATAGTTGATAGTTAACTTACGAAATTAGCTTGACGGAATTTTGTGGGTGTAATCCGCTGAAAACCTTTAGAAGACAACACTCCTCCTCTATGGTAATCTAGGGATTTAATGGCTTGTTATACATGCTAAGCGCAACTGTGACACCTACGAAAGTGAGCTAGGATTTTTTTCTTTAAAATAAAATTTTTTGCTCGGGATGAGCAAAATATAAGTTTGGAAGTAATTGTTCATCACGATTAACTGCATTTACTGTTGGAGATAGTGCCCTCAGAGTCAATTATTGGATCACAGGCACGTGATTGCAATGATTGAGAGAGGACCTATACCGTTAGAACAGTCTTACTCAAGATGATAGTATGCTATCTGGTTTATCTTTATCATCGTGTACTGCTTTAGGTGACCTTACAGGTCACTATTGCACGTTGATAGAGCCCTTAGGATTCTTGCTTGACTGCCAGCAGTATGATGGCGATCATATATGTGGGAGCTGGGGTCTATAAGCGCATCCTTAAAAGGTCCCTAGTCGAGAGAGTTTCGAGACAGGGAATCAATACTCCAGAATAAACTAGTGTATACAATCAAGACCCCGACGAGGGGCGGTGGCCGGTCTCACAAGCCACTGGTGTCAGTTGGTTCACCTAAGATGTATACAGGTGCTCATTGGGTTATGAGTACACCGGACAGGACTCGCCGGGAACATGCTAGTTGGTCTTATACCTGACGTCAGATAGCAGTTCCCTGGTGACATGTGTACAGGTTAGTTCATCGACCTGAGATCTTCATTTGTCTCGTGTGAGTTCCCACTGTACTTTGATTACTACACTACCACGGCTCAAAGGAGTCGTGCAAACAGGTTTTAGTTGGGTACAGTCCCGAGCCACATGGAGGCAGTGAGCGGATCTGCAGGGGTTCGTCTCTCCCGGTATTGGGGGTGAGGTCGCGCTGTGTCTACGAGAGCCATTACACAAAGCCCTCGGCAGAGGCAGGAGATTTACTGGTAGGTATTCCAGTAGTATCTCAGGGTGTTCTGGGCAACACTCCGACACGACTTGTACCGCTTTTGGGGGTCTGACTTTTACCAACCACCTAGGCCCGCCATGCGATACTCATAGACGAACGGACCGGACTGTATGGATATTGTCACCAACAGACTCAGTAGGGTGTCAGGATGAGTTCGCTCATCGACGTCCCTTTTGGTCAATACCTGGTAGCCCGTTACGTAGGGCTAATACCTCTGACGTGCTAGTGGTTAAATCCACAACCAAAGTATTGACGAGTCTTTAGAGTCCCCCACAGACCGTTTTCTCAAGTTTCAGGCGAAACGCTGTAGAGGCCGTATGGAGATAAGGTAAGGTTCGATCATGTACATGCGGTATTGCATGGATCATGATCGGACGGATAATACTAGCAGGCTTTGGTTTAAGCCGGATCCTAGTATTGTACAGTGTGGATTTTGTCTCTTTGCATTTGTATTCAGTCTGAATACAAATACGGGTATGTATATACAGTCGCGGGGTTTTGCTGTAATTTATTACGGGATCAGTTTTCTGAAGTTGCCAGTTTGCATTCGGTTTCGGCCAGTTTTCCTTTGTTCCTTCACGGCCGGATTTTTCCGATAGAGGTTTTTTTTGCAAGTGTGCAAATTAGCAATTGTGGAGGGTTTATTTGTAAATGAGTTATTATGATGGTTCAAGCATCTTTTCTTTTTCATTCATCATGGTTTTGCATTAATGAGAAAGGATTGGAGATTAGATTGATTAGGATTATAATATGAGGCTTGCTTTATGGCTTATGGTCACCATTTCTTTTCCTACACTCACCTCCCTTGTATATTTTTCCTTTTCTCCAATTTGTGATGGCCGGCCACTTCTTGTGAGAGAGAGAGGGGTTCATTTTTGGTGTGGGAGAAATTATCATATCATATTATGCTTTGCCACAAAAATCCATAGCCATCTCAAAAGCTCATCTTCTTCTTCCTTCCTTCAAAGGCAACTTCACTACCCATAAGAGACAAAGCATTCTATACTGATCCTACAGCACCCTTGGGCATGTCGGCTCGCCAACTTCATGCCCGAGTTGCCTCGGTCTAGAGGTGGGAGCCCATAAAAGAACCCGGTGATGTGGTGCCCGTTCAGACGAGGAAATGAAGACCGGAGATTCCGCGAGGAGATCGGAGTGGAGGCGAAGACCGAAGGACACGGATCGCTTGGTATAGTTCTCTACCCTATTCTCTTGATAGCTAGGATTAGGTTAATAGTTACGATGCGGGTTTTTACGATGCGGTAGTGCCGGTTTAAAGTCAAGAAAATTTTTCGTTTCCGCATTTTGGCCGAGGAAAGACGGCCGGGGCGCTATCGTAGTACTATATGGTATCAGAGCCAAGCCATTAACCTAGTCTAGCTTTTGCTCTAACATGTTTACAAATTCGATCGAACGGATTTTCCAAAAACCGCGTTTCCATGTCGTACTTTCTGTCGAATTTTTCTGTGCTCTAAAAATTATTTGGTATATTGTAAAAATACGTGCAGGGTTTTTTTTGCATTCTGTGAAAATTTGGTAGGCTGAAGTTACTGTAGCGCGGCAGATCAGCGGCCAAAACCACGTTTTGGCAGCGGATCCGCCGCCGAAATTTGGCTTCACTGCATCAAATTTTTACAGTAGCTCTCTGACATGGAAATAGGGTTTCTAGTATATTATTTTTGGTCCCGGATGTTTTTGAGTGCTGCAGTTGTGCTTGGGGCCCACTCCGGAAAATTTAGTCGATCGAAAATTTTAAACATGTTAGTTCACAGTATTTACATTATATCTGCGACCGTGAATGTCATTTGATCAGTAAATCCTGTCTAACTGCTATAGGCCTTTTAGACGGATTTGCAACATGACATTCATGTTGATGTTCTGTGTTGTGCTGTGATGTTGCGGATTTGTCGTGGTGGATAGCCTGGATGCAATGGTAGTACAGTTTGGTTATATATGTACATTTAATATTGCGGGGCAAGCGTCCTACTTGTGGACTGCCGTCACTGCCTGTTTGTATATTATTCTTTTGGGGCACGACCGGGCTGAGGTCGATGTACCCGTTGTATATTTTACTTTCTGTACTAGGATTACCCCGCGGTGGGGTGCACGGATAGCTGGATTCTAGAGGGCAACGGGCCCGCATCTCATGGCGTTGAGACGGAGGGGGCTTCACTCTAGAATTGGCGGGCTATTCGCCGCAATCGTAGGGGGTATAGGTTAACCCAGGAAGGGTGCCCAAGTTACCGGATTCCTTGAAGTGCTGGGTGGTCCATTCACGTTGCTGAAGGGGGTTGCCTTGCTTCAGATTTTGGCGGGTAACTTGCCGCTCCCGTAGGGGTCTAGGATTTCATTACACAGGCTATCCACACGACCAGGGGAACGTCGGGTTTCAGTAGCGGCTCTATGAAACCCGGGGATCCCAGATATCTGTATTGTTCTGTGATGCTTATTACATTTCTGTGATGTTGCATTTTATCACGCCTTAAGCGATTATTATATATTGATATATATACTAGTAGATGTTGTATATGTTTTGCATCCGCGCTAGTCCAGTCCCCGCTCTGTCGTTAGTTAAGTAACCTAACGGGTGATGACGGGACCCAGTGGCGAATGCGGATGGCATATACGTACATCAATATTTTCGTTATTTATTGGTGTGATCAATTGATGGGACTGCATTGATTCGGATCAATGCAAGCTAAAAAAACCTAATCTGAAGTTGTTGGAACAATTTTTCAAAAAGCTGTTATTGCAAGGACGTTCTCTTTTGTTTTGCACAGTGGTATTCGGTTATGAATATCCAGCACCTCAGTCGATGAGGCAAGGGCTGAGATCTCTTCACCGGGAGTGACCCCTTGGACAGAAGTTTGCGTCAGGGCAATAACTTCACTATAGTCGATTACTTTTGCTTTGCATTGTGGTATTCAGTTGGAATATCCTGCACCTCATTCTACGGGGATAGAGCCGAGATCCCTTCACCGGGAGTGACCTCTTTAGCAAAGGTTTTCGCCACTATATTTTTATAAAAAGTTATGCAGTTCCTTCAACGATATCAAGTTCATTACGTTAAAGGTTTTTCGCCAAAAACCAGCCGTAGCCCTCCGTCATTTCTTACGGGTATTATTTAGTATTCGTGCTGCGTTTGTTTACCAAGTTAAGACGTAGTGTTCGGTAGCTAAGTGGTACTTGTTTGTTGCGTAAATGGGATTGGTTAGGACAGTCGTGCGGCCTTGTTGACATAGTCAAGGGCATGTACGGATGGGTTTAATGCAATCCAGAATAATGACGGGTTGAACTTGACTGGCGGTTTATGGTTTGTTGACCTAGTCAAGGTCATAAGCCGCTTGGGGTAAAAACACACATCGGGAGTCTCTAAAGAAACTGAAACTTGCCAGGCATGCGCATACCTTCTGGAGTGTGATAACGTGAGTGGATTCCGTCATGTTATCATGCGATGATAGTTGGATCCCGATTCCCACTGATGAATTGGTTTACACCTCGGGTAATCCCGATTAATTCTTCTTTCAGGTTTAGAAGAGAATTTGACGGTACAGTGGGAGGTTTCCTGATTAGATAAAGTGATAACCATTCTGATCTAGGTTAGAGTGCACGCTGAGTGTTTCTTTTCTCTCTCTCTTTGGCAGCGACCATGGCCCGACCCTTGATTATGACTCAGTGACCAAGTTGACCGAACCTTCTTAAACCCTGGCTTTTGGATTGTCAGAGTTGCAAACCTCTTTGCCACTCCTACTTTTACCCTTTTCTCCAGAACACCCCGTATTACTACGAACGTCCAATTCCATTGGATAAAACCATCATATGGTTATATACGAACTCGAAGGAATTTATTCGAGGATGGTTTCAGGTTCTGGAGAAAACGGATAGGACTATTCAGTTGTCTTTTCCTTTTACCTTCTCTCATATTACGAGTGCTCCTTGGATTAGGGGATAGTACACCTGTTACGCTTATTGGATAGTTTTCTTCCAAACCATAAGCAGGTGCTGAACGATAGGGAATGAAGAAAACCAATTAGCCAAATGATGGTGTACAGAAGGTATTATGTAAAGACAAATAAAGGGATTAGTAAGAGGGCAAAGTAAACTGCGACTGCTATTCACGACCAAACCAAGTATTTCATTACCACTCCCACTTCACCTTTGTATTTCTCTAGAACACTCCGTATCACTATGAAGATCCACAGTTATTTGGATACTCCATCGTATGGTTATATACAAACTCGAAAGGAACTTGTTCCAGTTCGGGGATGGATTCTGGTTCAGGAGAAATAGGAATAAGGTTTATTCAGGTGTCTTTTATCTTCACCTTCTTTCGTATTGCGAGTGCTCCTAGAATTAGGACAGTACACTTATTACGCTTAATGGATAGTCTTCTTCCAAACCATAGGCTGGTGCCAAATGACAAGGAAGGAAGAAAACCATTTAGCCTAACAATGGTGTGCAGAAGGTAATGACTAAAGACATATGAAGGGATGTGGAGATGTGGCATAGAAATATACGGTTACAGTTGTGAATCTGGATACTGGAAGAGGCATTACTAGGAATACCCGGATACCCCTACGAAACATTTCAATGTTTCAGTTTCACTGTGTACTGTTAAAAGAAAACTGATTTTCCTATTAGTCCTTTCTCCAGGGTATGTATTTACCAGGTTTGATTCACACATCTGAATGGTTTTACGGATGATGAGTGGGAGTAAGTTATTGGGAATTGGGTGATCATCCTCATTATATCGGAATTCATTGTAATTGGTGATATTTAAGGAAATAGCCTGGGTAGTTTGCCGAACAGCAAATATATTGGTTTTGAATATCCGTTGTTATGCACCAATTTCAAATTGATATATCTGTACGTTTATTTTTATAAAGTGAGATATAACTTTTTGAAATTATGTTTATGACATTTACCTATATCAGTTGATGGTTAGGTAAGGAGCATTAAACAGCGGTGTAACTCTTTATAACCATAGTACAGTTTTCAACCTACGACACACAGGGATTGAGTTATTAGACTCAGGGGACTTATACAGAGTATTGTATGTTGTCCAGTGTCCATTAGGATAGAGGGGTTGGTACTCGTACTATATTCTATTTACTTGTGACTTCTCTAGTTCTTAGACATGTGTTTCGTAGAAATGCAAGGTCCAAGTTTTGAGAAGTTATAGGTATAAGAATAAAGTAGAGAACCAGGTGTTGCAAGTATCGGGATTCTTCAAGGTGATCGAAGATGTAGATACCTGTGTATGGTATTCAGTTGATAGTAATGGTTTTAAGAGAACTTGCTTCTCTTTCAGGTTACTCATAATTGGAAGCATTCCTAAGTTGAGTAATGCTGATCGGCCTCTCTCCATTTAGTTGTCATGCACTGGAGACAGCTGCATGATTTGAATCTGGTTCCAATTAAATCAGTGCCTCTGTTTCTGAATTGGATATAGAACAGTTTGTATCTTAATGATGTTAAGGTACGGGGAGTTGTCCGGCTTATGCTTAAAACCAGACTCTGGATAACTCAAGGCACGTTTCTGTAATGGCTGTTTGTGGGTTGACCCAGGCTATGATGAGGGTTGACTTTCTACCATCAGGAAGATCAATAGTGATATTGTTCTTGACTCGCCACAGTTTTAATAAAAATGGAATTTTTTTTCAGAAAACAGTAGTGGGAGTATGGTAGAACTGGAAGTGATTCCAGAACCGCAAACGATTACTGAAAATTTGATAAGAACCTAAAGATTCAATTTAGTTTGACATTCCATTGGCCACTCCGCAGATATGGTGGATAACCTCAGGCACCCGAGAGATACTCCGGTAGCCTCAAGGACGGTGACAGGAAGGTTCTTGTTTACCCAGACTTGACACTGCTGTTGTTCCAGACTGTGAGACCCGGCAGGAGGATGAGTATAGCGTCGTTCTAAACTAGCTTTAGAAGTGTACGTGTATATGACTCTGCCAGAGGGTTGTCATAGTCAGTGGGAGCAGCGGAAGCATAGAGGACAGGTAGCTTATGTCTATTTATAGACTAAAGCAGATATAGCGGAGATAGATCATCTATTTCTGATGTGACAGTCACAGGTTTGACTTCATCAGAATAGGGGATGGATCTGTTAGGAAGGTAGTAGGGTGTGATGTCCTGGTATTTGGATGACATACACAGAGTAGGAAGTGAAATTCCTATACTACGATCGGTTATTCTTTGGTTGTCATACAGTGGTTTCTCCACATAGGATATAGATGTTGTTTTTGCACTAGATGCAATAAGGTGATATTGATCCAATCCTGGAGAAACGTTCGGAAGCAGTTTTAGAACATAAGTTGATGTTCTAGGGATATGATGACGGCATCCTCTTTCGGGAGACAGTTATCATTCCAGGCTTCCAAGGTGACCTGGATGACAGAGTGACTGTCAGAGTTATAGTTTTCCCTCTGACGAGGGGCAGCATTTTGGACAGGTGGTCCAAGCGGATACTGAGGGAGGCATGGCGCAGGACACTGATTGGTTTCAGTTGTCGATACAGTCTAAGAAGTTTGGATTTGAAGTTTATTTATGTACTAGGTCCCATCAGATATCCAGACATGTTCTAAGATAGGTATTGCTTATTTTGGGAGATGGCTTTCTCCGCGAACTTGAGATAAAGAGAGACATAGAAAGAAACATCAAAGCGGATCCACTCACTGAGGTTATTCCTCGGACGCATTAGTTTCGCAAATGGGTTTTGTGAGACTGATTAGTAGAGGAGTTGGGTGTTCGGTATCACACAGGCTGTGAGTATGCGACATCGCAATAATTAGCCTTGAGTGCAAGTATGAGATTGTTGGAGATAGTGCCCACAGAGTCAATTATTGGATCACAGGCACGTGATTGCAATGATTGAGAGAGGACCTATACCATTAGAACAGTCTTACTCAAGATGATAGTATGCTATCTGGTTTATCTTTATCATCGTGTACTGCTTTAGGTGACCTTACAGGTCACTATTGCTCGTTGATAGAGCCCTTAGGATTCTTGCTTGACTGCCAGAAGAATAATGGCGATCATATACGTGGGAGCTGGGGTCTATAAGCACATCCTTAAAAGTTCCCTAGTCGAGGGAGTTTCGAGACAGGGCATCGATACTCCAGAATAGACTAGTGTATACAGTCGAGACCCCGACGAGGGGCGGTGGCCGGCCTCACATGCCACTGGTGTCAGTTGGTTCACCTAAGATGTATACAGGTGCTCATTGGGTTATGAGTACACCGGACAGGACTCGCCGGGAACATGCCAGTTAGTCTTATACCTGACGTCAGATAGCAGTTCCCTGGTGACATGTGTACAGGTTAGTTCATCGACCTGAGATCGTCATTTGTCTCGTGTGAGTTCCCACTGTACTTTGATTACTACCCTACCACGGCTCAAAGGAGTCGTGCAAACAGGTTTTAGTTGGGTACAGTCCCGAGCCACATGGAGACAGTGAGCGGATCTGCAGGGGTTCGTCTCTCCCGGTATTAGGGATGAGGTCGCGCTGTGTCTAGGAGAGCCATTACACAAAGCCCTAGGCCGAGGCAGGAGATTTACTGGTAGGTATTCCAGTAGTATCTCAGGGTGTTCTGGACTACACTCCGACACGACTTGTACCGCTTTTGGGGGTCTGACTTTTACCAACCCCCTAGGCCCGCCATGCGATACTCATAGACGAACGGACCGAACTGTACGGATATTGTCACTGACAGGCTCAGTAGGGTGTCAGGATGAGTTCGCTGATCGACGTCCCTTTTGTTCAATACCTGGTAGCCCGTTACGTATGGCTAATACCTCTGACGTGCTAGTGGTTAACTCCATAACCAAAGTATTGATGAGTCTTTAGAGTCCCCCACAGACCGTTTTCTTAAGTTTCGGGCGAAACGCGGTAGAGGCCGTATGGAGATATGGTACGGTTCGATCATGTATGTGCGGTATTGCACGGATCATGATCGGACGGATAATACTAGCAGGCTTTAGTTTAAGCCGGATCCTAGTATTGTACAGTGTGGATTTTGTCTCTTTTCATTTGTATTCAGTCTGAATACAAATGCGGGTATGTATATACAGTCGCGGAGTTTTCCTGTAATTTTTTCCGGGATCAGTTTTCTGAAGTTGCCAGTTTGCATTCCGTTTCGGCCAGTTTTCCTTTGTTCCTTCTCGGCCGGATTTTTCCGATGGAGGGTTTTTTTTGCAAGTGTGCAAATTAGCAATTTTGGACGGTTTATTTGTAAATGAGTGATTATGATGGTTCAAGCATCTTTGCTTTTTCATTCATCATGGTTTTGCATTAATGAGAAAGGATTGGAGTTTAAATTAATTAAGATTATGATGTGAGGCTTGCTTTATGGCTTATGGTCACCATTTCTTTTCCTACACTCACCTCCCTTGTATATTTTTCCTCTTCTCTAATTTTTGATGGCCGGCCACTTCTTGTGAGAGAGAGAGGGGTTCATTTTTGGTGTGGGAGAAATTATCATATCATATTATGCTTTGCCACAAAAATCCATAGCCATCTCAAAAGCTCATCTTCTTCTTCCCTCTTTCAAAGGCAACTTCACTACCCGTAAGAGACAAAGCATTCTACACTGATCCTACAGCACCCTTGGGCACATCGGCTCGCTAACTTCGTGCCCGAGTTGACTCGGTCCAGAGGTGGGAGCCCGTAAAAGAACCTGGCGATGTGGTGCCCGTTCCAATGAGGAAATGAAGACCGGAGATTCCGCGAGGAGATCGGAGTGGAGGCGAAGACCGAAGGACACGGATCGCTTGGTATAGCTCTCTACCCCATTCTCTTGATAGCTAGGATTAGGTTAATGGTTATGATCCGGGTTTTTAGGATGCAGTAGTGCCGGTTTAAAGTCAAGAAAATTTTTTGTTTCCGCATTTTGGCCGAGGAAAGACGGCCGGGGCGCTACCGTAGTCCTACATTTACTATGGCCCATTCTTAATATATTTTGAATAAAAAGGTGCTATTAATCCATAACTGCTACATAAGTATATGTTACAGTTTCTCAGGAGAATTAAGTCCAGAACAATGAAAATCATGCACATTCTTTGCAGTGATGACGATTTCAGGACGAAATGCCGAATACAGACGAACTACGAATCATGGCAATTCAAATCGATTAAGTGTCTCTTACCGATGCAAGGGACATGACAAAATGACGGTCATTCGTGTCTCGGACAGCACGGAACATGAGGAAGGCAGCACGGAGCACGAGGGAGGCGTACACAAAGTTTAAGAAGATTTAAAGGAGATGTGAACTGAGAAGAAGACAAAAACAGCCGTCATCTTGGACTTCTGTTCATCCCAGATAAATTCTAAAGGATTTATCAAATGTGACCATGAAAAGGAGCAGAATGGAGCAAATAAAGAACACTGAAGAAAATCTGAAGCCTGTCTCCAAAATCTCTCCGCAACTTAGCGGCGGCCAATGAAGAAACCGCGGAGGATTCTTGACCGTAGTGACGGATCTCTGACACGTGTTTCGGGGGCAGTTTTGTAACTTTGTAAGGCTTCAGA
Source organism: Agapanthus africanus (assembly GCA_030015575.1). Taxonomy (NCBI): domain Eukaryota; kingdom Viridiplantae; phylum Streptophyta; class Magnoliopsida; order Asparagales; family Amaryllidaceae; genus Agapanthus; species Agapanthus africanus. The sequence goes on from CM057348.1 coordinate 164,465,357, forward strand.
AAACACCCTTCGGTTTTTATCCTTGTATCTATAAATAGCCCAGAATGGCAGAGAAGAAAGGATGCCTAATGAGTTCTAGTTTTTAGAATTAGAATTAGTTTTAGATAGTTTCTTCTCCATTGTAAGTTTCTATTAAAATTGTAGCTTAGTTTCGATCAATTGAAATTTCCTTTTTCTTAGTTGTTCTTGTGTTTTATTTTAGTAGTATAAATTAGATCAAATATATAGTAGGTTATGATTTGTTTGTAATAAGCAGTTATTGGTTTTCTTGATCTTCTTCTCTTCTCTTCTGCCTTGTTATTTAAAGCCATAATGCTCAATGGATGTTTCTTGCTTAGGTGAGGACCCAAGAGCTAGCTTATCATTTTTATTGTCATCTATTCTATCTTCTTCTTTTCTCTCTTATACTTGTTTTTACGTTCTTTTTAATTATGAGTGAGTAATTACTTCTCACTTGTTAGGGTAGGAAAGGGTAGTTTGAGAGATGGAAAAATCCTTAGTTTTCTCTTTTCCCAACTCCTAGGAAATTGAACTTTGACCAAAGAATCACAACCCTCTCCTTTAGGCACCCTATCCCTTATGATAGAGGCGATCCTAAAATGAGACCTATTGCACTTGTTTGGCCGAAGGTTAAGGCTAATAGTAAAGAACGGACGGACAAGGATCATTAAGAAGGGGTTTAGCATATGAAAGGCCCAGCCTAGACCCGCAAATACCCTACTTAAGAACCCTAATCCACATTGTTTCTGATTACCCTAGCATCAATATCAAGAGAGGTATAAAGGAAAGAATACGGATTTTCCTAACTCAACTAACCTAATCCTAACCCTAACAAGCCCTTAACTTGACATAAATTGCAACACATAGGATAGACACAAAACCCTTGGACCCTTTGGACTTAACTTGTATAAAACAAGAATGAAAGAACATACCTTCTCTCTATGGATGACCCATACTCATCGCGGCTAGCTACAAGAGAAACCGTCTTGATTACGGTATTTATAACTTAATATAACACACTCACAAACGATCAATCAGGGGTTAGAAAGATTCTTGGAAGCGTTAGTGTCGTCAAGCCCGACAACACCATCTCAAAAGTCAGCACTCACATTTCCTTCTCTTAAGTTGTGAGAAGCTTCCAATTCGATCAACCATGTACATTCCTAAATATACTCTAGCATCAATTTTGCAATATCGGAAGCACCACCTTGGTTAATTCAGTCTATAACGATACTAGAATCATCATTTAACTATAAATTAGCTGCAAGCAACTCGAAGCGCTTCTTTAGCAACTTGGAGTTCGATCTATGGAACCGTTAGCCCTCTAACTCTCCATCATTTAGCTTGGAGAACATATCCATTCTTGTACTAGCATAATATTCTATCTCTTGTTATAGAGAATCCTTTGACCGAACCGTCAAAATTTACACTGCAATGTGGGTGTAACCATTGAAAAAAGGGGATTAAGGGAGAGTCCAAAAGTCACCGGGTAACATCAATTAGCCGCAAACGAAGTCAAATAAATTTCTAGATCAAGACGCCAAAATTCTTTAGCCTGGAAAATGGATTTTTCATTACTTCTCAAGTGTCGGTGTTAGACCGTTAAATTCCACCTTATTACGATGCTTCCAAATCATCTAAGTTGTTCTTTCTTCGAACGTTGTTTGCTACCCCGAGACCTAGATGAAGGTTTGGTTTCCAAAATAAGTTCCGCATCGGTATGAAGCTTAAGGATTGTCTCACCCACTGTTTCAAACAAAGATACGCCAAATTTAGACTACAAGGCCCAAATAAATATTTTGTTCTAATTTTTTTGCATAGATTTTTTAACTTTGTGAGATAAGACTCCTAAAGTTTTTGGAATTTGAAAAAGAGACTCCATAGATTAAGTTTGTAATGCAACCCCCAAAACTAATGGTTAGCTAAATACGACTCTGTTTGTTTAAAGGGTAAATCATATAATAATATCATAACGTTTTACACTTTCTGTAGAATAATACAATATAATTTTTTTTCCGGCACTTAAATACCATAATGTTTCGAATTATAGTTTACTATCTTGATGGTGTTAATAGTCGAGTTGAATTTACCTTCATACCGCTGCCCATAAACATGAAATATTAGGGTTTAAAAAAACAAATTTCTTTTAACTTAATTCATCTTCCTCCCAAAAATTCACCACAATAAAAACCTTAATTCCCAAATAGAACAGGAGATCGATGGCAAGGTGAATGCGACATGTAGAGTTTCCAAATCGAACATATAATAATCTAATTACAAATTCTAGGTTTATTTGTTGGTGGAAGAAAGAAAAAAAATCCTCTATTCATAATCTTTCTTCTTGAAAGAATTTTCCTTTATATGTCTTGAAACAATAGCTTGAAGAAACACCCAAGCTCTCTAATGATGAGGGGATGCAAATTTTTTATAGGACGGTCAAATTAAGGCTCAAAATTTAAAAGGGGGGAAATTAGGCCTTAAAATTTAAAAGGGGAAGAAAGTAAGGAAAGAAAGAGATGTTGGGAAAAAGAATGGCATGACAATTTTGTAAAAGAGGGTTAGAATAGTGTTCAAAATTTTAAAAAGGGAAGAAATTAAAGCTCAAATTTTAATAGGGAAGAAACTAGGGCAATAAATAGTGTTGGATATAGTGTCTTTAAGGCAATTATTGTAATTGCGGGAAGTCAATTATGGTAATTGAAGGAAGACCTATACAGGTAGAACAGTCTTACTCGAGATGATAGTATACTATCCGGTTTGTCTTTATCATTCATATGTATACGTTTTAATTGCTATTACGTGTCGCTAAGACATAATGATAAAGCTCGTAGGATCCTTGCTTGACTAACAACATTATGATGGCGATCATACCTGTAGGAGCTGGGTAGTCCATAAGCACATCCTTAAATATTCCTAGTCGTAGGAATATCGAGACTGGGTATCGATATTTCAGATTAGACTAGTGTATACGTTTCTTAACTCTAACGAGGGCGATGGCCGGTCTCACAGCCATTGGTGTTTGACACCAAAGATTGTAAACAGGTGCTCATTAGAGAGTGAGTACACTGAATGGTGCTCATTAGAAAATGAGTACACCGAAATGACTCGCCGAGAACTCCTAGATGGTATTATACCTATCGTCAGATAAAAATTCTCTGGTAACATGAATACATGGTAGTCTGTAGACATGAGATCGTCATTTGTCTCATATGAGTTCCCACTGTACTTAGATTACTACGTACCACGGCTTAATGGAGTCATGCAAACAGGTTTTAGTTGTGTACAGTCCCGAGCTACATGGAGTCAGTGAGTAATCAGAAGGGATTCGCCTCCCCCGATATAGGGAGTTGATGTTGCACTGTATTTTGTTGGCCATCACCATAAGTTCCTAGTCAGGACAGATGAGATTTACTGATAGGAGATCAGTAGTTTCTCGGTTGGTCATGAGCTTGATATCTGCATGACTTATCTGGTTGTTAGGGGTCTGATGATTTCCACCCTCTAGATCCGGTATGCGACACTTTTAGACGAAGAGACCGAACTGTACGAAGATTGTCTCTTACAGGTTCAGTAGGGCATGAACGAACTTGATTGTCGACCTCCCTTTCTCCATATACCTGGGTAGCCGTTACATACAGCTAGTGCCGCTGAAGTGCTTGTGGTTATAGATTTATCTAGTAACTCACTGCCAGTATATTGTCGAGTCTTTAGAGTCCCACACAGAGCGTTTTCTTGGTTCAGGCGAAACGATGTAGAGGTCGTATATTGATACGTGCAGGAGTCCGATTAAATACATGTGTTGGCTACATGGACTTTAATCGGACATTTGGTAATACTAGCCGACTTATGTTTTAAGCCGGATTATTAAATCAAATATTGATTTAATATATATATATATATTCTAGTATTATGTTCACTATTTATTTTCTCTCTCCAGGCCATTCGTATTTTTATACGGATACTCATATATTTATTTGATACATATACCGGGGATGTATTTTTGTATTTATATAAGAATACTTCTAGAAGGAGGACAACTCATATGTTTGATTTTCATTTATGAAAATAAGAAATGAGGTAGAGGGTGAGGTGCAATGAGAGCATGGTAGAGAGGGATGGACACATTTATTCACGGTAAAAATGTTTTGTTAAAAATGTTATTGATATTGCTCATTTCTCTCTTTAGCTTTCATTCTATCATCCCCCCATTCTCTCTCTCATCTCCTGCCTCCTTCCTCTTAAGCTTATGCTCTCTTAAGATGATAAAAGAGCAAGAAAATGAAAATGAAAAATCTGTACATCTCTCACACTCTATTCCTTGCAAGTCTAGAGGGTTAGTTGCTTCCTCAAAATTCACTTTTGAGTGAAGTTGGAGCTTGGATCAATTTCTCTCGGGTGGATCATCATCGACAAGGGAGATCAATTCTTAAGCTCGTTCCCGACGGCCTAGAATCCTAGAAGGAGTCTTCCATGATTGGGTAGACACACTACAGAGGTTGTATGTTCATAACCGAGTAAATATATCTCTTGTTTTCTTGCTAGTTTAGTGTTTGGATCAATTTCTAGGTTGTAGTTCTTAGTGCTTGCATAAAAGTTTTCGTTTTCGCTTCCGTCTTGGCTGCGTGTTTAGCAGCGTGAGCACTAGGAGTTACCAACATAGTATCAGAGCCACTAAAACACTAGAACTAGTTTTAGATGATGCTTAAGTTTTGAAGCCGAAATTTTAACCGTATTCTGTTTCAAATTTCAAGCCGATGTTGGATTTTCAAATAAAACTCTGAATTTTTTTGACACATATATTTTGACTTGAAATGCTTTAAAAATGAAGCTGATGAAACACGAGACTATAACTCTCTGGTTTGGCCGTGCCTCTTGGCCGCTTGGGTCGGCCAGTCCAGAGAGTTGAGTCTCATGCTTCGTGCAGTGGCTTGATCTCTATGAAACTTGATTTTTGGCATATGTCAATTTTGCTCAGATTTCAGTTTGTGCACTTTGGGCTTTTGGGCAACATGGAAAACTTTTCGATCGAAACTATAACATCGTTTATTATTCGTATTTCTTGATATGTGTTGATAAATGTTGTTTAATTGCTATATGTTCGATTAGACGGGTTTACACATATGTTACTTGTTATATTGGTGTATATATATCTTTGTGATGGTTTAGCCGGATTGTCATGATGGATAGCCTTTTGTGTGATGATGTATGTATAGTTTGAGTTATATGTATATTCATTTATTCAGGACGAGTGGCCGGTTTGTGGCCGTCGTTGCCGGTGTATGTATATTCTTTTATTGGGACATGTCCGGATTGAGGTCGTTGTTGCCTTTGTATATATTTCATTACATGTACTAGGATAAACCCGCAGAGAAGTGTTCGAGTCGCAGGGTTCTAGAGTGCGGAAGGTGGCCATCTCATGGAGTTGAGACCGAGCCACTTCACTCTAGAATTAGCGGGTTGCTGGCCAAACTTGTAGAGGGTTAGGATAGACCTACGAAGGGGTGCTCAAGTTACCGGATTCTAGAAAGCACCGGGTGGCCCACTCATGACATTGAGGCCAGGTTGCACCATTTCTATGGTTGACGAGTGGCTTGCACGCTCATAGGGGTCTTGGTTCGATGTTGTATGGGTTATCCACACACCGGGGAACGTCGTGTTTCATTTGCGGCTCAAATGAAACGCGGGGCTTCTAGTTTATCCGCTATTCCATATTGCTTGTTATTTACCGCATGCCTGTGATGATTATTACCTGCCTGTGATGATATATATATATATATATATATATATAAATATATATATATATATATATCAGATGCTTATATATGTTTTGCATGCGTGCTGGCCCTTCCTCCGCCCTGCTGTAAGTTAAGTAACTTTACGGTGAAGACCCGAGGCCCCGTGGCGAATGCGGATAGCATATAAAAGGATACTATTTTGGTTATTTCAAGTGTAACTGGGAACTTAAATGATGGGACTGCATTAATTTAATGCAAGGAAATAAACCTTAACTGATGTGTAGGAACCAAATTTTTCAAAAGAGTTTATACCCGTATTCTTTTGCTTTGTATAGAGATATTCGGTTAGGAATATCCTACCCCTCATTCGATGAGAAAAGAGACTTGATCTCTTTACGAGGAATTCGTTCTTAAGAAAAAGTTTATGTTACTATAAACCATTCGGTTTTCTTTAAAACTATTTGTTTTAAAAATGGAACCTAAACCACTCCCTTTCAAAACTGCTCGGTTCCTTCAACGATATCAAGTTCATTACGTTAAGGGTTTTCATAAAAACCAGCCGTAGTTCTCCGTCATTTCCTATGAATATTACTTAGTATTCGTGTTGCGCATGTTGACCTTGTTTGTAGCATGACATGTGATTGTCTAAGACAGTCGCATAACCATGTTGACCTTGTCAAGGGCTCCTGCAGGTAGGTCTAACTTAATTAAGATAATGTTGGGTTGAACTTGACTAGCGACTTATGGTTTGTTGACCTTGTCAAGGTCATAAGCCGTTAGGGGTAAAACCATATCGGGAGTTTCAAATATAAGGAAAACTTGCCGGGTGTATGTATACTTTATGGAGTATGGTGACTTGTTAGCTTCCATCAAGGTTATCACACGATGATAGTTGGGTCCTTATTCCCACTGTGAGTAGGTATTACTCCTGGGAGATTTTCACTTCACACCTAGCTAACCCATTAGGTGTCTAGAAAGGTGTAAAGGGGTTATGCCTCTACGGAAATGGGGTTATTTAATTAGGTCCGTGTGAAAGCTTGGGGAGCCTCCCTCGGAGTACCAACACTGACCCGGCTGAACGGTTAGCGAACTTATAAGGTGTATATGATCCTGACTAGTACTCCTTTTAGGATTTGAAGGAGAATTCGAGGAAACAGTAGGAGCCATCCTGATTAGATAAATTAATAAACCAATCTAATCTTATGAGAGCATACGCTGAGTGTTTCTTTTCTCTCTCTCTGACTGCAACCATGACTTAACTTAAACTAAAACTCGTAAACCAAGTTAACCGAACATTTTTTTTACAGACTTTGGCTTTGGAATGTCATGATACACGATAAAGTTGCATATGTCCCTGCCACACTTACTTCCCTTTTGCCTTCTCCAGAACATTTCGTATCACTACGAAGATCTATATTGTTTGGAAGTGCCATCTCATATAGTTACACACGAACTCAAAGAAGTTATTTCAGTCCGAGGATAGTCACAGGTTCTGGTGAAATTGAATTATATAATTCCGTTGTCTCTTCCTTTTATCTTCTCTCGAGTTGAGAGCTCCTTGTATTAGGATAGTACACCAGTTACACTTGTTGAATAGTCTTTTTCCAAACCTAAGGCTAGTGCTGAAAGGTAGTAAAGGAAGAAAACCAACTAGCTAAGTGTGATGTACAAAAGGTAAGAAGTAGATACATATAAAGGGGTTGAAGTGAGGACAAAGGAAATTTTAACTAGTGTCATGAATCTGGGCAGTGGAAAAGACATTACTAGGAATACCCGGCCACCCCTTGAAATATTTTAATGTTTCAGTTTTCTTGTGTGGTTGTAATTTAAAACTGTTTCTCAATTAACTCTGACTCCTGGATATATGGATACCGGATTAGAATATCACATCTATATGGCGTTACGGATATTAAGAAGGAGTAGAATATTGGGAAAGGGTGATTAGATCCTCAATGTCAGAATTCGTAGCAATTGGTGCTATTTGGGAAAACCATAAGGTTTTGCCTAACGTCAAATTTTTGGTTTTGAATAACCGTTGTTATGCACCAATTATTAAATCCGATATGTCTGTCTCTTTATTTTATAAAGTGGGATATAATTTTTGAAAATAGGTTCTGAACATTTACCTTTATTGGGTAAGGTGGATTAAATAACGTTACACATTCTTAACCAAAATACAGTTTCGACCTACAATACATGGAGTATGAGTTAGTATACTCATATGACTTATACAAACTAATGTATCTTGTCTGGCATCCTTTAGGACGAGGGGTTGGTACTCATACTTGATTATGTTTTAGTTATGAGTTCTCTGGTTTTAGACACACATTCTCTTTGAAATGCAAAGTTCAAAGATTTTAAGAAGTTCATAGAGTATAAGAATAAAGTAAAGAACCAGACATTGGAAGTAACAAGATTTTTCAAAGTGATCGAAGATGTGAATACTTATACTAGGTATTTCGTAGTTATATAATTGAGAATTTGATTCTCTCTCAGATTATTCGTCTGCAGGTACACTCCATGATGAGTAATATTGTATGATATTTTTTCCATTTTGGGGATATGCACTGGACACAGCTGCATAATATTTGAATCTGGTTCCATCTAAATTAGTTCTTGTGATTCTATATGGATATAGAATGTGAACATATCTTAAGGTTGATAAGATATGGAGTAATCCAATTCGTGTTGATAGCAGAATCCGAATATACTCAAGGCTGTTAGGGTTAAAATTTACACCCCATTGACCCAAAGTTAAAGTCAAAGATAAACAGTGGACAAGTAGGTCCAATCTAAAGCAAACGGACCTTACTGTTGAATCCAAGCCGGGCCCACGCCCGAACCCAAGTCCAAGCAGATGGGCCCAATCCCAGACCGGCCCCATGCCAAGAAAGTATAACAAATAAATGCAATATTTAAATAAATGGGGAAAACGCCAATTTTTTGTAAAGCCCATGGCTCATGTGCAAAAAGAAATAAGCACATGAGACATGAGATGGGCAAAATGCCATTTTGTAAAGCCCAAGAGGCTATATATAAACATGCAACCCTATATAAAGCAATATTGTGATGAAATGAAACACAATTCATTCCCCTAAAAAATATTAGGGTCCTGTGCCTCCTTCTCCTTCCTCAAGATTTTAAACCTTCTTCTCTTTTTTAAATTAAATCAAGAGTTTAACTCTTCTTTTCCAAAAAGAATAGTTTTTCACCGTAAAATTCTTGAAGGGGAGTTCAAATCTCCCATCAAATCTCTAAAAGGGGAGATTTTAGATCTCACCACCATTTTTCTTCAAGATCCAACTAACAAAGAAGAGGAAGAAGGAGAACTATCTCCAAAAATCCCATTGGGAGGATCCAAGACTCAAGGGAGGATCCAAGGCTCAAGAAAGAAGAAAGAGATCCCCTTTCATCATCTTCGAAAATCTTTTGGGAGTTTAACTCCAAATAAGAATCTCTTCTTTAGGAATTTAACTCCTCCGAATTCAAAGAAATAATAATAATAATAATAATAATAATAAACATTCTTTTCTCAGGAGTTTTACTCCAAAGTCTCTCAGGAGTTCAACTCCCAGTTTAGGGGGTAAGCCTCTATTTCCGCTGGCGACCAGTGATCACGTGCTGGGCATATGACCCACTGGTGCCTAACACTTACGTGCCGGGCGTGTGGACCGCTAGCGCCCAACGCCCACATGCTGAGCACGTAGACCGCTGGCTCCCAGCGCCCACACGATATGCACATAGACCGCTGGCGTCCAGTGGTCACGCGCAGGGCATGTGACCCGTTGGCGCCCAGTGGCCGCGTGCCATGCACGTAACCCACTGGAGCCAGCAACCACACGGTATTTCATGCGTCCTTAGGATGATCCTCATCCTATTTTTTTCGGCACGTTCCACACTCAAAACACTTCACTTATTGAAAAAAAATTCTAACGAGATGCTGGCCCGCACCTCGCAAGGGGGCTGCTAGCCCCTTGTCTCCCAGCCAGCTATTCGGATTTCGGGACCCTCGTAAACTCTACGAGAGCCCTGGTACGTCCAAAACACAACACACACTGCACATTGAGTTTGCATGACCAGTTTTACCTGTCTATCGGAGGTTCCCTCGCTCCAAAAGTAAGAGGTAATTAACGGCAGCTTAGTCCATGGCTGCCGGAGATTTGGATCCCGACAATCAATAAACCCCAGCCTACCCTGGGTAGGGAAAATCTGTATATGCCTGACTAGCGCGCACATTTCTATCTCAATAGGGTGACGAAAAACACTCTACATATTCTGGCACGCCAAGTAGGACCTATCTTTCCTCCCATATTTTGGGTTTAAACGATCATGCGAACTCAATCAACATACATATCGATATTTATACGAAATAATGCTCTCTCATGCGGGCTTTCAAGCAATCAATTCTCAACAATGTCTTCAAAGATGAACTCAGCTCTCAAGACAACTCCTGTCTCTTACACGATGAAGACGGACGTTCGAACGATTCTCCCAGCAAGTCTTGGGCGGCAATGGGAAGAACCGCTACTACAATTTGGATCTATTTTATTTGTCTCGGCTAACACCATTCCTGCTCCTCAAGCTCCGGTGACAGATAAACCGGCCTCAAAAGGGAAAAGGCCAAATATCATGGTCATGAAAGCACTTCAGCCCGGGCACAAATACATCTCCGAACGACTCTCCGTTGCTCCAGCAGGAGGCAAGGCCATCAATACCAACTAAGAAACAAGGCATCTCGGGAAATCTCCGGTGGTGCCTTTGAGGACTGCTCGATCGGGTATCTTCTCTAAGCTCCCTGTCAATCGACTCACGGTGGCTTCCCGGAAAACGAATGCCCGCCAAGCCCTAAAAATCAAGAAACTAAGGCAGAAAAGGCTTAAAAATAGAGCCAACAAAAGGGCTAGGGCTCCTGTTGGGCTGAACTTTATGAGGTTCCAAGAATAGGGTTATCCCGTAACAACAGCTGAATCGGTTATAAAGCTCGCTAAATTTTTTGAACCACTGAAATTGGTTCAGAAGAATGCCATGATCGCAAGGGTCAAGAAAACTGCGATACGGACAGCACCACCTAAGGACCCAGCCAGGCCAACTGTCTTCAGTCGCCTGTCCTTTCCCGAAGAAGAAGGGCCACGGCGGCGATCCGAAAGATCAGCTGCCATACATAGCGGGTACACACCGCAAGAGCAATGATGGGGCCACTACATCTCAAATCCACTCTGGTTTGAATGTGACTGCCACTTCCCAAGACCAAACTCCTCTAGAAGATAATGAAAACCTTTCCTGTGAGGCTGATAAATAGAGAGACCTCTCGGTTTATTAGGAGTCAAGCTCGGAAAGCGAAAAGAAGCCAATCTTCAGTCCCAAGACTGCAGAACAGCAACTTCTCCAAGAGCTCCAGAAGCAGCTCAAAAATAAAGACAAGGAGATGGCCAAGCTCTACTAAAAAATTGACGACTTGATAAACATTGTCTTTCAACTCACGGCCCAAGTTGCCCAATCAAGTGCAGGGCTCTGCTCATGAGCAGGGAAACGGTGTCCTGAAGTAGCCAACGCCTATTCCTTCAAATCCAAAAGTGGACGAACCACATGAAAGTCGGCCACATTCTGCCTCAAGAAATGTCTTGACTACCGATGACAGCTGCCCACCAACGCAGGATCAGATCATGGATTTGATCACCAATAAAGTCAAAACATTAGTGGCCGATGCGGAGATGCAGAAAGAGGTCAGCAGCAGTAGGAGACCATACCCTGCACAATACGATCTTGTAGAGTTCCCCAGTTGCTATGTCGTCCTCAAATTCGAAAGGTTTGATGGGAATGGGAATGCGAATCGGCATATTGCCCAATTTAAAGCATCAACCACGAATACTAAGGGGCAATGATGCGCTCCTTTTCCGTCAATTTGTCAATAGCTTGACCGATGTTTCTTTTGATTGGTATGCAAGTATACCGGGTGACTCGATCACGACGTTGTCTCAAATAGAATCCCTGTTCAAGTAAAGGTTCATGAGTGTCAGTGGTAAAATCACCATTGCCGGCATTGTAAGGATAGAGCCAAAGAACAATGAAAGCAACACGGATTTTATAGTCCGATGGCGCAACCTCTCTGTCCAATGTGAACCGCCGTTGGAGCAAGACAAATCCGTAGTCTTCTTATAGAAAATCTGAACAACTGGATGAAACCTTTTTTATTGCACCGCATATCTCAAAACATTCCAAAGCTGATCAAGAAGGTTCAAATGTTGGAACACTCAAAGTCCAAGTACACTCAGGATCTCCGATTCATAAACAGACCGAGACATCGGAGGGACAACAACCGGAAAGGCAAAAATTCTAACAACACTGATTATCTCGATAAGCAGAGAGCGGGCAGAGCGAAGACTAACAAATCCCGGGAGCCAACTTTGGAGGAAAGGATAAATAAGGTCTACTCTTTTAGAAGAGACAAGTTCCACAAAATATTCAAACATACTCTGAAGAATAGCCTGCGGCTACCAGAACCAAAAAGGCTAAGTGAAGCGAATAGGGCTGATCATCCCAATTATTACCCATACCACCGAATGTTAGGACACCCTATTGAAGAATGTTGAATTTTCAAGGATTGGGTCGAGAAACAATACAAGGTGAGAGAAATCTCATTGTTCCCTAGCGTATTGACAAACGATCAAGCCGTGACCGCCAATTTTTTATAAACAGAGACCGAGATATTTCGGAAACTAGTCGCTCTCAATTGTTCACCCTTCCTTTAAAGGGGCAAACCACAGCAATAATCCATAGGTCCAGTGAGTAACGTTGACAATAAGGGGGCAGTGGACGGATGTGCGATCCATACAGTCTACATGGTTGGACATGAGCAGATTTGCCTCGTTTTTCCATGGAACCTTCCTACTCTTCAAAGCCATGGCGATGATATGGTTTACACCGCCCAATACTGGCTCGGTTCAGATAATGATGAGGACCTGCTCAAACTGCTAAGCAAAAAGAGCCCATGGTTCTTGGAGAATCAAGCTCAAGTGATGATGATAGCCCAGTCATCATCCCTAAAACTATAGAACAAGCGTTATTTCAATAGCTTCAACAGCAATTTCAGGACCATGATAAGGAGTTAGCCAAGATCTATTCCAAAGTCGACGATCTGGTGAATGTTGTGGCAAATCTCGCGACCAGAGTCCTTCAAGTGCAATCACAACAAAATCAAAATTTGGTCTATGAACCAGAGATTGATGTTCCAAAGAAGCCAACAACTATTCCCTCCGGTCTAGGAGCGGAATACCTTCATGAAAGTCAACAGCGGCTAGCCCCCAGGAAAGTCCTAACTTATGACTACAACCAGTTGACATGGGACAAAATCAAGGGAAAATCATCAGCGGATCTTGAAACTCATCAGGACTTACTTAAAAGATTCTAGATGTTGGAACATGCGGGTCCTGAATCTTTTCAAAAATCCCAATAAAACAACAAGTCCAGATATCTGGAGAATAACAACCGTAAAGGCGGGCCTTGTAAGGACACCGAATCCTCTAATGTATCTGCCAACCAATGTAGACGAGGAACATGCAGGCCTAATGTCGACCAAATTTGAAAACCATTGTTGGGATGGGGAGGGGAATCGCCCGTGGAAGAGAAATTGAATAAGTTCTATTCTTTTAGAAGGGACAGAGTCCATAAAATATTCAAGGACGCCCTGAGAAACGGTCTGCAATTGCCTACATCAAAAAGACCATATGAAGCAAACATGACTAATGATCCTTTGTACTGCCCGTATCATAGAATAGTGAGTTATACCATTGAAGACTATTTTGTTTTCAAGAATTAGGTTGAAAAACAATACAATGAGGGAGTTGTCTCATTGGCCAAAGATGCGTTAGCAGAAAACCAAGCTATGATCATCTGCTCCATTCGAATGAAGACTAAAACGCTCTGGAGGCAAATGGCTCAATCGCCCACTCCAGAAAATGACTCGGTCCACCGCGGTTTCTACGGGACACATGTACACGTATCTCCAAAAAAGACAAAGAGAGTATTGAAGCATCGTGAGATTAAAGTCCAAGGATTTTGAATAAGCGCATAGCTATAACCTTTAAGTCGTTAAACTGGGAAATAAAAGAAAATAATGTAAAAAAAAGTATGTCCATGAGCAAAACGGTCACGGATGAAAACCTGAAAGGGCTCCGTGAGTAAAAACAACAGGACTATCGGCGAGTTTGTGAAAAGCTGAAAGGGCGTAAACTCGTGAAAAAGAGACGAAATACACTCACAAAGTCCTCTCGACCATGTGAGGAGAATATTCCCGCGTGAGATCCTTACGACTCATAAAGGAGAAAAACACTTAGGAATCCTCACGATTCCTAAGGAGAATATACACTTGCGAGATCCTCTCGACTCGTAGGGAGAAACTACTTTTATGAGACCTTTCCAGCTCATAAAATTGAAAAGACTTCGGTGATAGGGATCTAAACCTGTCTCCTAAGCCATCACTCCCCAACGGGAAACGACAAATGATGAGTCGCTTCTGGCATTATGCTTCAGTGTTAGCGGTGCTGATGCTGATCTAAAACTCAAATCCCAAGTTTTCCCAATGGCAAATGATGAGTCACTCCTGGCACTACGTTTCAGTGTTAGCGATGCTGATGCCGACCCAAAATCCAAATCCCCTAAATTCTCCCAGCTTTATAGACAGTCCCCAAATTGACTCCCGTATACAATCCATGGGCATAAACAAGCCAAATCACACCTATGCCACACCATAATCACCAGCCCCGCGGCCGGTCTTCACCCTAGAAATTATGCTCTATTTAGAAAAACCTACTCATATGTCCTTATCATACATGAGGAGAACAAAGCTTACGAGATCCTTTCGACTCATAAGAAAAAACCTTCGTGGGATCCTTATGACTCACAAGGGAAAAACACGCTTGGGAGTCCTTACGACTCCTAAGGAGAAAGTACACCTATGAGATCCTCCCGACTCATAGTGAGAAAATGCTTTTATGAGACCCATACAAATCATAAAATTGAAAGGCCTTAGGCGACAGGGACCTGAACCTGTCTCCTAAGCCGTTTCTCCCCAACAGGAAAAGGCAAATGATGAATTGCTCCTGGCACCCATGCTCCAGTGTTAGCAACGCTGATGCCGGCCCCAACCCAAAAATTCCAAGCCTTCAATCCAAGGGACCCCTAAGTCCCTAAAATGGGAACAGATGACCCCTAAGTCGTTAAACTGGGAACGAAGAAAATCCCCTCACGGCAAATGATGATTCGCTTATAGTACCACATTCTAATGTAGCGATGCTGATGCTAAACAAAAATCCAAATCACTGTTTACCACCGAAGACTGGACTGAGACGTTGGGACGTTTAGCCTGAATTTGGGGGCATATGCTATTTGGACATATCCATCCACCTCTCCAAAGATACCAAGTTATTTATGGCACCATATATCCGAGGTTTGGATAGATGCGACCGTTGTAGCAAACATTATCAGATTTCCCCTCATTTGTGAGGGGTTTTTGATTGTGGGGACGCTCTTCCCTGCAGGCACACACTTCGTGTCGTGTGTTATTTTATTTGTTTAGGTTGCCCGTGGATTGTATACGGAGACTAGTTTATGTCGTCACCCGTAGGGCGCAGATTAGTCCAAATCGGTATATTTAGATTTGAACTTAAGTTATATTTTCTTTTCGTTCAAAGAATATTTTGTTTTATTTAAGGACCGTTGATCTAGTTTGAGATTAAGATCAACATAAATATATGAGCATTTGGGCTCAATTTATTTTTACTGAGAATACGTTAGTCTTATTTGAGACTAACATCAACCTAGCAATATTTTAAGAATCATTTTTTTTATTTAAGATCCGACAAAAGAGCATTTGGGCTCAGTTGGAAGAAATTTCAAAGACTTAACCAATTTGGGCTTGGTCTACTCGGTCTTCGGCTTTCCCTATTTATTCAAAAGTGCTAAGAACTTATTTTCTGCTCTGGTGCTCACGTGTGTACCACGTGAGGCGCTCAGACATGGACGTTGCCCAATCAGTGCTAGGCACTTAGTCATTTTGAATAAATTTTTAGTGCTCAGCACTTTTATATGGCGCTCACGTGTGTTTCACGTGAGGCGCTGAGCGTTTTTCTTTATTGGGCGCTCACGTGGGAAGCACGTAAGGCACTGAGTTTGTATTTTTGGGCGCTTCATGGGTATTTCACGCGAGGCGCTAGGTTTATATTTTTGGGCGCTTCACGTGTATTTCACGTGAGGCGCTGAATTTATATTTTGGGTGCTTCATGTGTTTATCCTTTTTCTAGAGATTTAATCTCTGTTGATGTTTTCTAAAGAAGTCTTAACTTTTGTTAATGGCATTTTGACCAATAATGATCACCAAAATTTCTGTTTTGAGGATCTGGGATCTGTTTTATTGGAGAACTAAGTTCTTCTGTTCTTTTTGTAAGAACTAAGTTTTTTCATGTAGGGTTAAACCCTGTTTTTAGAGCAATTAAATTCCCAGACAATATGTCTTTTTCTTCTCTTTTTTTATCTAGTTCTTTTCCCTAAATTTTGCGTCTGAAGAACAGAACCTCACCGATGAGAATTAAATTCTCAACTTGTGGGAAGATTTGCTCTTCAGATCTTAGATCAGACAAAGAACTAGGTTCTTTTTAAACCCTTGTTTTCTTTTATGCTAGGCAGAGGAGATACGTTTTATCTCTGCTTTTTCCTTTACCTAGGATTTGGAAGAGCAAGGATTTTCTTCTTCTTCGAGAAGAGAATTAAATTCTCAGTTTTGTGAAAAAAAAACTTATGAGGCTCCTTCCTCCTTCGAGACTTAAAGTCTTTATATAGGGGAGGCAAATTGTTAGTTAGTTTGAGAAAATTTCTCATTTGAGAGACACCAATTGATTTAATTGGCCTCAAATATTATTTGGGGGAATTTATCCATCGTGGATCTTTGATCCAGTGACTTTTTTTCCACAAAATATATATATTCTTGTTTTTCTAACAAGATTAGGGAAATATTTTCCTATAGACAAAATTTAATTCTATCAAACGGTGATTTTTAATCACCATTGAATTTTTTTAAATCCAAGAGTTCAGAATTTATCTTTCTCATTTAAAAAGATTAGGGAAATATTTTCCCATATTAGAATTTGATTCGAATATTGGATCTTTGATCCAAGCAAGAATATCTTTCTCATTTAGAAAGATTAGGGAGATATTTTCCCCTAATAGAATTTAATTCTATCTTTTGATGAGTTTTTGCTCACCATTTGATCCAATGGCTCTGTTTAATAGAGAATGTCCCCAGATTTTAGGGAAATAATTTGCATGTAGAATTTAATCCTACCTGCTCTTAATTTGGGCGCTGGTGCTCTCGTGCTATGCACGTGGGCGCTGGCGCTCTCGTGCTATGCACGTGGGTACTGCCTAAGAATTTAACTCTTATATAACAGGCACCATGTGCTTTGCACGTCGGCGTTCACGTGAGGCGCTAGCATAGGACTTTTTAATCCTAATAAATGCAGGCGCTGGCGCTCACGTGTTAACCACGTGGGGCACCGCCTGATAGATTTTTAAAATGTA
This sequence comes from Agapanthus africanus, assembly GCA_030015575.1. Classification (NCBI taxonomy): domain Eukaryota; kingdom Viridiplantae; phylum Streptophyta; class Magnoliopsida; order Asparagales; family Amaryllidaceae; genus Agapanthus; species Agapanthus africanus. The sequence goes on from CM057348.1 coordinate 164,482,663, forward strand.
ATAATAATAATTTTTAAATTTTTTTTATGAATGAAGAAATGCCCCCACGCTTGTTCTCGCGTGGTTTACACGTAAGTGCAATGGTGCACAATTTTGGTCCATCCGATCCACCTTAGGATTCGGGGAATCTGAACCGACCCTCATCTCTTTAATTAGGGCTTCAAGCATTAGGCGATTGCCGTGCTTTCATTTTCTTCCTTGAGAATCTTATTCTCCATTAGAGCTTAGCTCTGTTTTTTTGAAGCTTAGTTCTTCACCTTTTCCTAGATCTACATTGTAGACTTACTCTACCAAAATTTTCTTTGGTAAGATTCTTCTCCTTGAAAGATTACTTCATTTTTAATTATAGAGATTGGCACTAACATATTCCCTTTGGGAATTTACAGAACTTAGTTCTGATTTTTTTAGATCTTTTTCCCCTTTGGGAATTTTCTTGAGATTTTAATCAGAGTTTTGCTCTGGCGATTTATCACAGAAATTAGTTCTGATCTAGATCTATCCCCTTTGGGGATTTTCTTGAGATTTTAATCAGAGTTTTGCTCTGGCAATTTTCTACAGAACTTGGTTCTGATTTTTTTAGATGTTTTCCCTTTTGGGGATTTTCTTGAGATCAGGGTTTTTCTCTGGCAATTTAATATCAGATCACTCTTAGGGATTTTTTTGAATTTTCAGTTTAACAGATTTTTGCTCTGAATATCAAATCCCTTTGGGGATTTTCTTAAAAATTTTGGTATTTTATACCATTTTGATAAACCAGAGCTCAGCTCTGAAATTTTATTATTAAAAACAGCCTTAGAGAATCTTTTTAGATTTCTCCATTAGGCATATGTTCCAATCATTAAGGAGCCGCCATCTTGATTCTGTGGGGCCCACTACCCTTTTTAAGCTTAGTGATGCTAGTATTTTTTTATTGCTAACTTTCCACTGAGTTTCTTTTCAGGTACCATGGCTGGTCATCTATACGATATCAAGGAAATTGTCTCATACGAAGAAATCCGTATAAAAGGTCGCTTTCAAGGCCAGGAGTACACTGATGACCAATGTGATGAGGTGATGCGTCGCTTTGATGATCACAACGGTCGATTGCTCCCTCACCGTTCTGCCCTTTCAAAGATTATTGTTGGATTGAGCTGGGAAGTACTTCCTGAGCTTGATGAGTCTATGCCACTCGAGGCACTTGATGACGCTGAAGACAAGGTGCATTCAGTATATCTGATGGACCTAATCTCGAAGAAGCGGAGAGATGATCTCGTCGCTGTTTTACATCGCGTCTTCCAATAGAAAGCGATACAATCCATGTACCAGAGGGTGGAAGACATCAACAGGGATCGCGAAGCTTACATTCGGGAGATGACACATAATAAGATGATCAATGAAGCTAGGAGGGCTTTAATCAAACTTGCCTTTAAGTTTGAGAATCCATGTCCAGAATTTAGTGTTATGCTATTGTAGAGCTTTGATGATGTTTGTTTGTTTGTTTCTTTTTTGTTATCATCCTCGTTACCAATGTATAAATTTCTTTGAAGCATGAGTTACAAATTTTTTTTACGCCAACGCTCACATGTGCTTCACGTGAGGCGATGTTATTGGATTTAATCCTATATAAAAAAAAATTTGTGCCGGCGCTCACGCGTTATGCACATGAGGCGCTGCTATAGGATTTAATCCTACAAAACTAGCACCAACGCTCACGTGTTATGCACGTGAGGCACTGCTATAGGATTTAATCCTAAAAAAACTAGTGTCGGCGCTTACATGTTATGCACGTGAAGAACTGTCTTATTATACGAGGGAATTGTTTCACCTTCTTGCTCTGCTTTTCCTGAATCAACTCTTTCTTTTCCAATACCTTCTTTTTGTCAAAACTTGGAAATAGTTCCACCATGCACAACATTTTCTGTGCCTAGACTTAAATGGTTCTCTTTATAATATGAAGCAATGTTCTTCTTCTACTTCACAAGAGAAGAACCATTTTAACAAATCAAGAGTCATGGCTTGCAACCGTCCACATGCTCATCGGCAACCATGGGAGGTGCCTATCGAGAAAATGTTCCTTGTTTTGCTGCACGCTTGGTGAATCCCACTCTCATGGATGACTAATGCGATACGGTAATGTATGAGCTCCTAACTCGTAGATGACCTCCTCTCCCTATCGGATCCATTTGGCTCCAGATGATCTTCCTGTCCATGCTCGATGACAATCCCCCTCATCCAGCGGAGATGACTCCGGCGATGCTTGACACAGCAGAGGACAAGATCAAGTGCTTTCATGAGGCATATTTGATTACCAAGCCTTTAAGGGATCGCTCTGTTCAGTTGTTAAGCCAAATACGGGCTCAGCGGGCCATCATGTCTGCTTTCACCGATGAGCACGGCATTGACCGATAGGGAGCGACTCTTCGCGAAGATCGTTGTTCGACATGGTGGAGAAGACTGAGAGGGCTTTAGAAAACTTTGTTTATAGTTTTGTAAACCCTTGTATGTTTGATCTCGTGTTTGGTGATCTCTTTCTTGTAGAATAAAATGTTTATTTAAATGCATTTCTTTTATCGTTGATTACCGAGTGTTTCATTTCTAACTAATGTTCTTCCTCTGATTGTATTGTTTAAACATACATGCAACCTGCATGTGCACATAGGCACTTCACCCTTAGGGATTTTTGCTAAGTGCAAACGCCACTGATGTGCACGTGTCATGCACCAACCCTCCACACGCATATATAAATCATCATGTTTTCAACGCTATTTCCATCCAAGTACGCATGTATTTGTAAGTGAGCACTAAAACGGGTGTGAACAAATGCTCCCCCCACTACCTTGCTCGCGGAGGTATATGTGTGAGTGAAGTATTGTAGAGTAATGCATAGCATACAGTTGGTTTCGGGCTGGCGTATTGTACATAACTTTTAGAATTTTGATCTGAGAAGATAGCCAGCGAACACAAGCGTCGTCATCTACCGTTGACTCAGATCTTAATTCTTATGAAGTGTAGTTCTGTGCCCTGAGGCCCATGAATTGCACCTTTATGTTTCTTGATGTTTTGATCCGGCGCGAAATAGTTTATATACTCTTTTTGGAGCTTATAGTTTATTCACTCATTTTGGAGTTTATAATTTATTCACTCATTTCGGAGTCTCTAGTTTATTCACTCATTTCGGAGTTTTTAATTTATGTACTCATTCGGAGTGTTTTTAGTTTACCTCCCTTAGCTTTACAGGCAAACTTGCCCTAACGTTAGATGTAGATAACCCCTATTCTTTTATGACAGGGGTCCGTTAGGTTTGTTGTACTAGATTTAAGTCCATCGTACCATCTTGTTGGCTGATGTATTCCTCGATATACAGTTCCTTAGGCTGCTGTTCAAGTAGCCCCGTGACTGTCGTGTCTCTGATCCCTTCTAAGTTTGGACAAAACGTCTTCAAGTAATCTTCTTAGGTTGTTGTATATGTATTACCGTCGGAAGGACAAGCGTTTGATATTTGCCGTGGCGTATTTTACTTAAGGTTAGGCTTGATTTGATGCCCCGATAAGTTATAACCACATCCTTCTGGGGTGAGATGATCTCCAATGGCCTTTAGGCTTTGTATGTACTGCCGTCAAGACCCGAAGCTAGGAATATGTCATCACTTCGTTTTTGCTTTGATGATGTCGCGCCGATTCTTTGCTGAAATAGGGTAGACATCCATATGACCTTTGTATTGTAAGTATTGCAATTGAGATCTGTAGCTAGGAATATACTATTGCTCTAATTTCATTTGATAGTTGCGTCTGTACCCTTCTGAAATGAGGAGGAACATCGAGATGATCTCTAGGCTGTAGATGTTGCCATCAAGATCTGAAGCTAGGATTTTGCTGTCACTTCACTTTTATTTGATTGTTGCGTCCGCACCCTGCTGGTATGAGGAGGAATATCGAGATGATCTCTAGGCTGTAGATGTTGCCATTGAGATCTGAAGCTAGGAATATGTCGTCACTCTATTTTTGTTCGACCCTTGGTTCCTTATTGACAATATGTTTGCACCCTGTCGGAATGAGAAGAACGTTGGGATAGTCTTGAGGCTGTAGATGTATCGTCAAGACTTGGCTCTATCTTTGATGGAACCTAGTAGAAAGATATGGTTCTATTTATTTTATTTGTGCCTATAGATCGTATAAAAGAGTTAATATGGACCTAGTTGCAGGGCAGAAAAGTTTTTTTTTATTTTTTTATTTTTTTATTTCCACGATGCACTATCTTTTCAGTTTTTCATATCGCGAAAGTCGCGATTGCCTGATCATTTCGGCTATTTATCATGGTGCACAATCATTTTGGGTTTTTTTTATTTTACTCGCTGCTTTTTATTGCGAGTTGCCGTATCATTTAGGCTTTTTTGCGAACGGTGAAACTCTCGAAAGTAGTTTCATCGCGGGTGACCCATCTGTTTTCCGGTGGGACATGGGGGTGGCTTCATCGCTAGAGTAGCTGTGTAGCCGGTGGGACTTCGATTTTAATATAGATCTCAAAAGAGCATATCGCCGTATTTGGGGCGATGCGCTAGTTTAGGGGCATTTCGGTCCATCATCACCGTATTTGGGGCGACGCGCTAGTTTAGGGACATCTCGGTCCATACACGCCGTGTTTGGGGCGATGCACTAGTGTACGGACATCTCGGTCCTGAAAGTATATCTTAGAACCTCCACTAGGTTTATACAAGTATCAAGTATGCAATTTTAAAAAAATCTAAAGTGCTAAGTTATATATTAACCTAGAATCGAACTAGAGAATTAGGGTTTAAGAAAGCTAACTAGTTCTGTAACTAAGTGAAGAGGGTTTACAATCTTTGTAGACCAAGTCCTTCACTTCTAAACCTCCAAGTAGTAGTCCTTAGAACTCTTCTTGGCTCCACTTAAAGAAAGGATAGAGCTTGCTATGTTTTCTTCGAAGCCGAAGATGATCCACCTTGAACTCTCTCTAACTCAAGCTCATTCTTCACTAATCAAAGTATTAGTGAAGCAAACAATCTAAACTAATGAGCTAGATTAGTGTAGGTTGATGAAGTAGGAATTTTGCTCACTTTAGAAATCTCTTTCTCTTTCTTTTTCCAACTCAAGATAAACCTTAGAGAGCTCTCTTGAGGAAGAAAATGAACTTGGGTGAGTGTGGTTGTGAATGAGAGAGTGAACCATTAGCTAGAGATAAGGTTATGATGGATAAATATCTAAGAGTAAAAACAAAATGAAAGGATAATTCATGGGTACTTCGTGCTTCTACAAGCATCCAAGCCATGACTCATTTTCCACTCATTTCAATTTTCCTTTTAAATTAAATCATCACAATAATCGCTCATGTGTGAGTCTCATACACCTATGTTCTATATATCATCAACCATGATACAAAATCCATTATATATATATCCTATATACACATATAAAATTATATATCAAGAGAAGAAAATCATTAGTGAGCAATTATATTAGTTAATATATATTAATATATCGAGTATAAATATATATATATATAAAAAATTATTAAATCAACACTTGATTCAGTAATCCGGTCATATCATATATAACCGACTAATATCATTTATATGTATATCAAATTATTAAACCAACACTTGATTCAATAATCCGGTTATATCACATATAACCGACAATATTCAATGCTAGTTACTAAATCAACACTTGATTCAATAATCCGGTCATATCATATATAACCGGCTAGTATCAAATATACATAAATATAACAAATCATTGAATCAACACTTGATTCAATAATCCGGTTATATCACATATAACCTAACCGATATCAAATATCGCGAGATTAGAATACGGTATCATATACTCGTATTTAATCAAGCTCCCGCACATATCACCATATGTGCCCTACTTCATTTCGCTTGAGCTAAGAAACCTCTGTGTAGGACTCTAAAGACTCATCAATACGTTAGTAGTAGGTAATGATCACATCAGATACCTACAAGCCGTCAGCGGTACTAGCTGGACGTAACGGCTACCTAGGTATTGAGCGAATAGAAGATCAACAAGTAAGCTTGTCCAAACTCTCATGAAGCCTATAAGCAACACTTACCGTACAGTCCGGTCTCTTCGTCTGATATGTCGCATATCGAGTCTAAGGGTGGAATCGTCAGACCCTAGTAATGTGATAAGTCATGCCGATGTGTGACCTATAACCGTTCGAGAAACTACTGATAACACTTACCAGTAAATCTCATCAGTCCTGGCCAAGGACTTGTTGTTATAGCCAATCGAGCATAGCGCAACATCAACTCCCTATACCGGGAGAAACAAAACCCCTCCTATCGCTCACGGCCTCCATGTGACTCGGGACTGTACCCAAAATCTATCTGTTTGCACAACTCCTTTGAGCCGTGGTAGGGAGGAATCAAAACACAGTAGGAACCACACAATACACTATGACCTTCTCGGGTCTACAGACTAACCTGTACAAGTGTCACCAGAGAACTGTTATCTGACGATGGGTATGGTACTATTTAGGAGTTCTCGATGAGTCCTGTTCGGTGTACCCATTCTCTAATGAGCACCTGTGTACAATCTTTTATGTCAAACACCAATGGTTGTGGGATCAACCATTTCCCCATACAGGGTCAAGAAACATACACACTAGTCTACTCTGGAATATCGATGCCCTGTCTCGATATTCTCTCGACTAGGAACTGTTAAAGGATGTGCTTGCGGACTACATAAGCCCCACTAGTATGATCTGCATCATAGTCCTGGTAGTCAAGCCTACATCCTAAGGGCTTTATCAACATGTAGCAGAGAGACAATATAACAATACAAGTGTACATGTTAAGATAAAGAGCAACCAGATAGCATACTATCATGTCGAGCAAGAAAGTCCTCTATATATATGTCCAAGCATCCACTATATCATACAATAGTGGCCTCTAGGGCATACATATTCCTAACAATCTCCCACTTGCACTAAGGCCAGTTGTTGTAGTATCTCATACCCAACATACCAAAAAGTCTCTCAAATTATGTCTGGGGGAAGGCCTTCGTGAGTGGATCCGCTGTGTTGTCCTTCGTGTCAACTCTCCTGACTTCAAACTCACGGCGATCAACTATTTTCCGGATCAGGTGATACCGCCTCAGAATATGTCTGGATCGCAAATGGGAACGGGGTTCCTTGGCCAAAACCACAACTCCATTGTTATCACAATACAAAGGTATTGGATGCTCAATGGATGGAACCATACCAAGTTCAGCAATGAACTTCTTTATCCAGACAGCCTCTTTGGTAGCATCGTTGGCAGCGATGTATTCAGCCTCCATCGTCGATTCTACTATGGTATCTTGCTTGGAATTCTTCTGACATACCGCTCCTTCATTGAGGGTAAAGACAAAACCCGAGACCGACTTACTGTCATCCTTATCACTCTGGAAGCTCGAATCGGTAACCACTTGGAGTTCTCCGTTACCATACACCAAGAAAATTTCTTTAGTCCTTCTCAAGTACTTAAGAATGTTCTTCATACCTGTCCAGTGCTTCTCCCCTAGGTCTGAATGATACCTACTTACTACACCTAGTGTGTAAGCTACATCCGGTCTGGTACATAACATCGCGTACATGATAGACCCAACTGCAGAAGTATAGGGTGTCACGGTCATGCGAGCCCTCTCCAAATCAGCCTTAGGAGACATCTCTTTGGAGAGAGTGATTCCGGAACAAGCGGGTAAATTACCACGCTTAGAATCTTCCATACTAAATCTCTTTAGTATGGTGTCAATGTACCTAGATTGGGACAATCCCAATATCCTTTTAAATCTATCTCTATAGATCTTTATCCCCAGGATGTAGGAGGCATCACCCAGATCTTTCATGGAGAACTTGTATGATAGGAAGAGTTTAACCGAGTGTTGCATAGGAACATCATTTCCTATCAAGTGTATGTCATCCACGTATAATACGAGGAAGAAAATCTTATTCTTTACAACCTTTTTGTATATACAAGGTTCGTCTATGATTTTGATGAAGTCAAACTCTTTGACTGCTACATCAAAACAGATGTTCCAACTCCACGATATCTGATTTAATCCATAGATTGATTTAAGCAGCTTGCACACCTTTCCGCTGCTCGCACTGTCTATGAAGATCTCTGGCTGTGTCATGTACATGCTCTCTTCTAAACCACCATTTAGAAAAGCGGTCTTGACGTCCATTTGCCAGATTTCGTAGTCATGGTATGCAGTAATGGCAAGTAGGATCCTGATGAACTTAAGCATAGCCACTAAAGAAAAGGTTTCATCATAGTCGACACCTGGTCGTTGACGAAAACCTTTTGCTACAAGTCTAGCTTTGAAGGTCTCAACCTTTCCATCTACACTAAGTTTCTTCTTAAAGATCCACTTGCCCCCGATGGATTTTACCTCTTCAGGAGCAACTTCCAAAGTCCATACTTTGTTAGTGTACATGGATTCCATCTCAGATCGCATAGCATCCAGCCATTTCACAGAGTCCCCACCTGTGATAACCTGCTCGAAAATAGTTAGGTCATCATCTTCCATGATGCAATCCTCACTCCCACCATCTAAGAGAAAACCTTTGTATTTCCCAGGTGGATGAGGAACCCTACTAAATCTGTGGAGAGGCTGAGGTTCATCGGGAACTATCGAATCCTCCGGTTCTACCAAATCATCAGTTGTAGTTTGTGTAGCTGGAACTTCTTCCAGTTCTACCTCATTACCACTAATTTCATTCACAAGAAATTCCTTTTCTAAAAAGGTCGCATTCCGAGAAACAAACACCTTTAATTCCTCGGTGTGGTAGAAGACATACCTTCGGGAATGTTTAGGATATCCAACAAACTTACACAGAACAGACCTTTCCTCGAGCTTATCCAAATTTTGCTTTTTAACATAAGCCGGACAATCTCATATCTTAATAAAATTAAGACATGGTCTTTTCCCCTCCCATATCTCATATGGAGTGGTAGGCACTGATTTGGTTGGAACCTTATTCAATAGGTATGCAGCTGTCTCAATTTCATAACCCCAAAAGGAAATAGGTAACTCAACAAAACTCATCATAGAGCGCACCATATCTAATAGGGTGCGATTCTTCCGTTCCGATACTCCATTGTGCTGTGGTGTATACGGAGGAGTAAATTGAAAGAGAATCCCATTCTCTTTTAAATAGTCTCGGAATTCCGTGCTTAAGTATTCTCCTCCTTGATCAGATCGTATGATTTTAATACTTTTACCCGTCCGGTTCCCTACTTCATACTTATATTCCTTGAATTTCTCAAAAGCTTCAGATTTGTGTTTCAACAGGAAAACATGTCCGAATCTTGAGAGATCATCGGTGAATGTAATAAAGAACGAGGAACTATTCCTGGCATGTGTAGATATAGGACCGCATACATCACTATATATCAGTCCCAAGAGTTCAGTAGCTCTTTCTCTGTGTCCTGTAAACGGAGTTTTGGTCATCTTTCCTTTGAGACATGACTCGCTAGTTTCATAAGATGTAAATTCGAACGTATTCAAATATCCATCTTTATACAACTTCACTAGTCTTTTCGCATTGATATGACCAAGTCTACAATGCCACAAGAAGGCTTCGTTCATTTCTGAACTTTTCCTCTTGTGTGTGTTCTATATATTTAGAACTGTATATTGATTTAGAACGTATATACCGTTACACAACGTACCAAACCCAATCAACACTTGATTGAGGAAAATGTTCATAACATTTTTCTCTAATGGAAAGTTATATCCTTCTTTATTTAATAAAGAAATGGATATGATATTGCACATATTGACGGTACGAAATAATAGTCGTTCAAAATCAATGTATTACCATTTGACAATACAAGGTGATAATCGCCGACAGCTTCGGCAGTAGCAATTGCTCCGTTCCCTACTCTAAGGGACATATCACCATTTTCCAGTTCTCTACCTCTTCTTAACCCTTGTAACATATTGCAAATATGGGATCCTGATTCGGTATCTAATGCCCAGGACGTAGAGCAAGATGAGAAATAGTTCTCAATAACAAACACACCCGAGAAAGATGCATCAGAATGCTCTTTCTTCATTCGGGTTGCATGGGAATCCTGGCATTCCCCTATCCTTGCCCAGACTTATGACAGTCATAAGATAGAGCGGAACCAACATATTCCAGCCCAGTATAATAAGCGGGTTCGGTCAATACATCTATATTATTATCTTGATTAAGGAATGTCATGGTCGCTACCTGGAAAAAGAGAGAAGAAAATACTTTAGCGTGCGCTCTTGCAAGATTAGACTGGCTATTATCTTATCTAATCAGGATGGCTCCCACTGTTTTTATCAAATCTTCCATCAAACCCTAAAAGGTAAGATTAGCCGAGATTAGTTACACCCTACAAGCTCACCAATCGGTCAGCCAGGTAGGTATTGGTATTCCGAAGGAGTCTCCCCATGCTTTCGCATAGAACTAATTAAATAATCTCGTTTCCGTAGGGGCATAACCCCGTTAACACCTTTCTTAGAAATCTACTGGATCAACTAATTGTAAAGTGAAAAACTCTCCCAAGAGTAACTCTTACTCGCAGTGGGTATTGGGATCCAACTATCATATAGAAGGTATGCAATCTCATTGCAAATTTCAACACTTGAAATTCCCAATATCTGTTTTTACCCCTAATGACCTATGACCTTGACGGAGGCAAACAAACCATAGGCCACTAGTCAAGTTCAGCCCGTCATTTCTTGATTGAATTAAACCCACCCGCACGACCCTTGACGGAGGCCAATAAGGTCGTACGTCTACCCTAATCCAATCGCATTATATGCGGCAGATAAGCACTAATCAGCTACCTCACACTACGCCTTGACGGAGGCTAACAAACGCAACACGAATACTGAATAGTCCTTATCTGAAATGACGAAGGGCTATGACTGGTTTTGAAGAAAATCTTTAACGTAATGAACTTGATATCGTTGTAGAATCTAGTGATTTGAAAAGGAGTGGTTTAAGCTCCACTTTTAAAATCGTGTAGTTTTCAAAACAAACTGAATGGGTTATAACATATGCTAGTTTTGCTAAAGTGGTCATTCCCGGTGAAGGTATCTAGGTTCTTTCCTTATCGAATGAGGTGCTGGATATTCATAAAGGAACGCCACTATGCAAAACAAGAACTAGAGCTACCTTTTTTGAAAAAAATGATTCTACAACATCTTTAGGTTTCTTTTCTTTTCATTGATCACATTAATGACATCCCATCAATTATGTTTCTTAAACATCACAGAAGAAACGAAAATAAAACACACATATATGCCATCCGCATTCGCCACAGGGACCCGAGTTTTCACCGTAAGGTTACTTAACTTACGGCAGAACGGGGTCAGGACTAGCGCGGATGCAAAACATATATAGTGTCAACTAATATATCATATATATAGGTAGCATTCATCTCACGCAGTTTATATGATCACGTCATATCATAATCAACAGAAGCAGGAAATATGAAATATAGGATATACTAGGAGATATGTGTTTTAGATTAAGCCAGTAATGAAAAACACGGATTTCACAGTCATGATGAATAGCCAAACCTACATCATTAGACCCCTACGAGAGCGGCAAGCAACCCTGCCAATTCTAGAGTTAGGCGACCCGGTCTCGACTCCTCGAGATGGCCTCCCTCTTGACTCTAGAACCTGGTTACTTGTGCTTCCCGCCTTGGGTCTATCCTAATGCGGAAAAGTAAATAATATACATCAATGGAGACAACATCCTCAACCCAGAAGTTTTCCAATAAAAGAATATTACATACAATATTTACATGAATGAAAATAGAAAAACTCTCATCTTACGTAAATAAAACCCGGCTATTCAATCACGACGATCTAATATAACATAACAGAAGCAACACAACAACATCACATGTCATCAACATAAGTAAATATGCGTATCCCTAATGTCGTTGACGTATAGCAATGTGAAGGGTTACTAGGCACACTAATGAGGCTCTACAAGGCATCGACCATGCCGGATTAAAATTTTTAGGTGCTTAACAACCCTAAGCAAGATCGTTAACTAGAGATTTGGCGAAACATAAAGCTAGTAGATAACAATTATCACTAAGGGAAGGGACTACAACCTTTGTAGATCCGGTCCTCCACTTCCAAAGCTCCGTGACGACGTCCCTTCGCTGCGATCATCCAACTCCCGGACTCTCGGACGGCTCCTTGAGAAATTGCAACGGGATCGCTTGAAGTCTTCGATACCGAAGATGATCTACGTCGAGGGAATACGGACTCAAGCTTTTACCTCACTAACCATAGAATTAGTGAAGCAAACACCCTAAACTAAAGTTCTAGTCTAGTAGAGGATGGTGAGATAGGAAATGGGTACTCTTTATATTTTGATTTCTCACACTTAATCTTCACTTGATAATTTTCTAGCAAGCTTTTCCTTTTCTTCAAAAAGAAGAAGAAGAAAAGAAAAGAATAAGAATAATTGCAAAATGAATTATCAAGTGATGTCTATCATAATGCAACCATGGGTGAGATAAACCATTGTAGAGACTAAACATGAGTTTAGGTTAATGGTTAGGTTAAGGAAAATGACATGCAAAACAAAATGGTGGACTTTGTCAAAGATGCTTGAAAGCTTCATGAAGCTTCAAGCAAAGACAAAGCAATCCACCATTTTATTTTACCAAAATAAATAAAAACCCAAACCTTTAACCTAAACATGGTGTAAGTCATACACACACCCAAGTTTGCATGTATCATCAAACATGATACAAACTTGTGCACAAAAATATATCACATATACAACTTGTGCACATCAAGTGAGAAAATCAATCTAAAGTGAACCAATACTAGTTAATGTAAAGTAATATATCAAATATATAATTATACATTAAATCATTAAATCAACACTTGATTTAACGATCCGGTCATATCGCATATAACCGACTAATATCCAACGTATCGACTTATCGAATCAATCATTGATTCGATAACTAGGTTATATCGCATACAACCAATCAATACAATAGAATACGGTATCACATACACACATTATTCTCGGTCCCGCAAATATCACATATGCGCTCCTATCTCGTTTTGCCTGAGCCAGTATAACCTCTATGTAGGACTCTAAAGACTCGTCAATACGCCGGCAGTAGGTGATGATCATATCAAGCACCCACAAGCCGTCAGCGGTACTAGCTGTACGTAACGGCTACCCGGGTATTGAGCGATTAGAAGATCAGCAAGCAAGCCCGCTCCAACTCCTGCAAAAAGCCTGACAGTGGCACTACCATACAGTTCGATCTCTTCATCTGATATGTCGCATATCAGTTCTAGGGGTGGTAAACGTCAGACCCCAATAACCGATAAGTCATGCCGATATGAGGCGCATAACGGGTCGAGAAACTACTGGTAACATTTACCAGTATATCTCTAAACAATCCCTGGCCAGGGACTTCCCTGTTATGGCCAATCGAGCACAGCGCAATATCAACCCCCAATACAGGGAGAGACGAAATCCCTCCTATCGCTCATTGCCTCCATGTGACTCGGGACTGTACCCAAAAACCACCGTTTTGCACGCCCTCTTGGACGTGGTAAGGTGGAAATCAAAGCACAGTGGGAATCACACAAGACTCTATGACGATCTCGGGTCTACAGAATAACCTGTACCAGTGTCACCAGAGAACTGCCATCTGACGTAAGGTATAATACCATCTGGGAGTTCTCGGCGAGTCCGTCCAGTGTACCCAGTCTCCACTGAGCACCCGTATATCATCTCTGATGTCAAACACCAATGGATATGGGATCATCCATCGCCCATCTGTATGGGTCGAGAAGGCATACGCTAGTCTACTCTGGTATATCGATGCCCCGTCTCGATACACCCACGACTAGGGACCTTGAAGGATGTACTTATGGACTATCATGTCCCCACTACTATGATCCGCATCATAGTACAGGTAGTCAAGTACACATCCTAAGGGCTTTACCAACATGTAACAGAGAGACAATCAGTATACACGTTAAGGTAAAGAGTAACCAGATAGCCTACTATCATGTCGAGCAAGAAAGTCCTCCCTATATATGTCCAAACATCCACTACAATATACATCCTATGTATAGTAATGGCCTCTAGGGCATACATATAACTAACACAATGAAATCGGGGATACACCACATATTACATTTACGGTCGTAGAAAAGAAATAAAAACTACAATAACTAGAATCCGCATCACCTTTAGACATCATAAACCCGGAATATCACATACTCCGGATTTCATGCCTAACCCTATAAACCTTTCATTTAAGTCTCGAATTGAAAACACTTTTCAAAAACAAGTCGGGCAATTCAACAAGATTCCCGATTCAAAGATCAAATGCTCGTCAAGAACTTTAGTAGATATCCGCACCCCCTGAGGCCGTCAACGAAGTGCACTTAGGCGGAACACCATGGCCGGAGCACCCGAGTGGATGCTTTTGGTCACGGGGTTCTCCTATAGTCACTTGGTCGGGGCTATGGGGCGTGACTGTCTAGTGTCTCCCGATGAGTGTTCACGTACGATACGAGATTGCAACAGAGTTTTGATCCAAATCGAAACTCCGTGGCAATCAATCAAATGAGACTAAAACGCAAGATTTACAAATGCAAACTAGTTTTCACAAAATAATCAATGTGGATTCCAAAAATTGTATCACATATCAAAACTATCTAGGCGATGTTAAACATTTCAATCAATATTTCAAACACCTGAAAATCACAGAGACATCAACAACTTGAGCCTCACTAAAAATACTCAGAAAGTCCAAAATAACAAAATGGAGCAGCAGAAGAAATACGAGCCCTAAACTCCTCAAGCTTGCGGCGGAACCGCGGCCAAACCAAGGGTTAGGTGGCGGTTTCGCGGCGGCTTGGTGGAGATATGGACTCGTACTTCTTGGGGTTCCATAAAATAACCTGCATGATTTTCTGAAAATTTTTAATCTGAAAAATTTCAACTTTTGAAAAGATGGATAGAAACTTGTAAAATATCGGGTTTTGAATTTCGATCGAACACTCTAATGTCGTCTAGACTTTGCCTAAGTCTCCAGCCTGGCTCTGATACCATGAAAGTATGTCTTAGCACCTCCACTAGGTTTATACAAGTATAAAGTATGCAATTTTAAAAAATCTAGAGTGCTAAGGTATACTAACATAGAATCGAATTAGAGAATTAGGGTTTATGCAAGCTAACTAGTTCTATAACTAAGCGAAGAGGGTTTACAGCTTTTGTAGACCAAGTCCTTCACTTCTAAGGCTCCAAGTAGTAGTCCCTAGAACTCTTCTTGGCTCCACTTGAAGAAAGGATCAAGCTTGCTATGTTGTCTTTGAAGCCGAAGATGATCCACCTTGAAGTCTCTCTAACTCAAGCTCACTCTTCACTAATCAAAGTATTAGTGAAGCAAACAACCTAAACTAATAGGCTAGATTAGTGTAGCTTGATTATGTAGGAATTTTGCTCACTTTAGAAATCTCTTTCTCTTTCTTTTTCCAACTCAAGAAAAACCCTAGAGAGCTCTCTTGAGGAAAAAGTTTAACTTGGGTGAGTGTGGTTGTAAATGAGAGAGTGAACCATTAGCTAGAAATAAGGTTGTGATGAATAAATATCTAAGAGTAAAAACAAAATTAGAAGATGAGTCATGGCTTCTCAATACTTCTACAAGCATCAATAATCTTTAGCTCATGTGTGAGTCTTATACACCCATGTTCTATGTATCATCAACAATGATAAAAAATCCATTATATATATATATATATATATATATATATATACATATATACAATTATATATCAAGAGAAGAAAATCATTAGTGATCAATTATATTAGTTAATATATATTAATATATCAAATATATATATATATATATATATATATATATATCAAATTATTAAATCAATACTTGATTCAACAATCCGGTCATATCATATATAACCGATTAATATCATTTATATGTATATCAAATTATTAAATCAACACTTGATTCAATAATCCAGTTATATCACATATAACCGACAATATTCAATACTAGTTATTAAATCAACACTTGATTCAATAATCTGGTCATATCATATATAACCGGCAAATATCAAATATGCATACATATAACAAATCATTGAATCGACACTTTATTCAATAATCCGGTTATATCACATATAACCTAACCGATATCAAATATCGCGAGATTAGAATACAGTATCACATACTCGTATTTAATCAAGCTCCCGCACATATCACCATATGTGCCCTATTTCGTTACGCTTGAGCAAGGAAACCTCTGTGTGGGAATCTAAAGACTCGTCAATATGCTAGCAGTAGGTAATGATCATATCAGACACCCACAAGCCGTCAGCGGTACTAGCTAGACGTAACGGCTATCTGGGTATTGAGCGAATAGAAGATCAACAAGCAAGCTTGTCCAAACTCTCGTGAAGCCTATAAGCAACACTTACCATACAGTCCGGTCTTTTCGTCTGATATGTCGCATATAGAGTCTAGGGGTGGAACTTCAGACCCCAGTAACTTGATAAGTCATACTGATGTGTGGCCTATAACCATTCGATAAACTACTGATAACACTTACCAGTAAATCTCATCAGCCCTGGCCAGGGACTTACTGTTATAGCCAATCGAGCATAGCGCAACATCAACTCCCTATACCGGGAGAAACGAAACCCCTCCTATCGCTCACTGCCTCCATGTGACTCGGGACTGTACCCAAAATCCACCTGCTTGCATGACTCCTTTGAGCCATGGTAGGGAGGAAATCAAAGCACAGTAGGAACTATTAGAAATATGTTTGCCCTAGAGGCAATTATTGTACATTGATGTATATTATAGTGGATGCTTAGACACACACACACTCACACACACACACACACACACACATATATATAGAACTTTCTTCCTCGACATGATAGTATGCTATCAGGTTACTCTTTATCTTAACATGTACACTTAGTACTATTATATTGTCTCTTATACATGTTGATAAAGCCCTTAGGGTGTTGTCTTGACTACCAGGACTATGATGCGGATCATACTACTGAGACCTGGGTAGTCCTTAAGCGGTGGATATATGTATGCCCTAGAGGCCATTATATGATAGTGCATGTACCGATATGTGTGTGTGTGTGTAATCAGGGGACATTCTTGCTCGACATGATAGTATGCTATTTGGTTGCACTTTTATCTTGAAATGTTCATTTGATCATGCTTTCATTCATTTGGTACATGTTGATATAGCCCTTAGGATATGCTTGACTACTGAGATTATGATGCGGATCATACTAGTGGGACATGTGTAGTTTATGAGCATATCTTTGAAATGTTCCTAGTTATGGGTGTATCGAGACTGGGCATCGATATTACCAGAGTAGACTAGCATATACGTCGCTTGTCCCATATGATGGGCGATGGATGATCCCATATCCATTGGTGTGGTGACACCAAAGACCGTATACGGGTGCTCAGTGAGACTGGGTACACTGAGCGGAATCGCCGAGAACTCCTATATGGTATTATATCTATCGTCGGATAGTTGTTCTCAGGTGACACTGGTATAGGTTAGTCTGTAGACCCGAGATCGTCAAAGAGTCTTGTGTGCCTCCTACTGTACTTTGATCTCCACCCTACCATGGCTCTACTGAGTCGTGCAAACAGGTGGATTTTGGGTACAGTCCCGAGGCACATGGAGGTAATGAGCGATTGGAGGGGTTTCGTCTCTCCCGGTATTGGGGGTTGATGTTGCACTATGTACGATTGGCTATAATAGGAAGTCTCTGGCCAGGGCTGCTGAGATTTACTGATAAGTATTATCAGTAGTTTCTCGATCTGTTATGAGCCATATACCGGCGTAACTTATTGGGTTAATGGGGTCGACGATACCACCCTTAGACTTGATATGCAGCACTATTGACGAAGAGACCGGACTGTACGGTAAGTGTTACCAGTTGGCTCGACGGGAGTTTTAGCAGGTTTGCTTGTGTTTCTTCTGGTCCCTCAATACCTGGGAACCGTTACGTACAGCTTGTGCCACTGACGGTTTGTGGGCATGTGATGTGATCACTACCTACTGCTAGCGTATTGACGAGTCTTAGAGTCCCACAAAAGGGTCTCCTAGCTCAGGTGAAACTATGTGGGGTGCATATGAGATATGTGCGGGAGCTCGATTAAATGCGTGTATTGGATACCGTATTTTAATCGGGTGTTTACTATTGGACGGGTCATATGAGATATGATCGGGTTATTAAATCAAGTGTTGATTTAATATTAAATCCATTAGCTCATTTATTAAAACCTATTTCTTTATGATGCATGCATGAGTGTATATATATGTTGATATGGATGCACACATGAAAGCATACATGTGTCATGGTTGATGATACATTAGTGGTGGCAATGGAAGACTTACATGGTTACATATTTAGATATTTTGATTATTTGAGAAAAGTAAAAATGGGATTAATACCATGGTTTGATTACCCATGGTTTTAGCCCATGGTTTTTCTTAAACTCAAGTTACAAAATATCTAGATATCTTGTAACCATAGTTTAGCATGGCATGACTCTTACTTACTCTCTTGAGTTTAGTTTGAGTTATTTTGATTATTCTCTTGAGTCAAGCTTGAGCCATCTCCTTCTTCCTCTCTCCTCAAAGCTCTCTAGGGTTTAAAAAGAAAGAGAAAAAATTTTAAAAAAAGGTTTTTAAGTGAGATCCAAACCCACATCACCATTCTAATTTAGTCTAGCCCACTAGTGTGGAGTGTTTGCTTCATCTTCATCCTTGATCAAGTGAAGCTTGGAGCTTGAGCAAAGGGACTTCGTGGTGGATCATCGTGGACTTGGAAGGACACAAGCCAATCGGTTCAAACCCTACTCGATCCAAAGAGTCTTAAGGAGGAGGTCTACAAAGGTTGTATTTTCTTCCCACTTAGTGTTAGAAATTTTATAGTATGTGATACCATAGTTTGTTACTCTATTTTTCTATTTCGATTCATGGTTGGAATTGTTTAGCACCCCCTAAATTTTTGTTATAGCATGTGTGATGCAACCCATAAGCTAGGATGGTGCTAGAGAATCCCTACAGTGGTATCAGATCCAGGCTAGTACCTGAGAGTAACCTAGACGATGTTAAAAACTTTGAACGAATATCGATTGCACCGAGAAATTGTTCTCTGGAAAATTTTCAAAATATTGGAATTTTTCACATTAAAAATATTCAAAAAATCGTGCAGGAAATTCAATGGACCCTCTAGAAGAACGATACCCTAACTCGATCAAATGACCGTGGAACCGCAGCCAAAACGTGCTTTTGGCGGCGGTTCCACGGCGCCATTTATGAGGCACGGGGCGACCCTTCTACGGTTGGCCCATAGGTACCAGGCCATGTTTCTGGGCATTTCTAATACTGCTCAAGTGTTGAGCTTCTCTGTGAATTTTTGGGTAATCGATTGATCGATCGAATGGTTTAGCATCGCCTAGTATTCGTGGATGTGATACAATAATTGGAATCTACACTAATTAGTTTTGCGAAAAGTAATTAGTTGCGTGTAAATCTAATATTTTGGCCTCGGTAGAATCGGGAATCTTGTTGAATTACCCGACTTCTTTTGAAAAGGTGTTTTCATAGTTGAGACCCAAATGTAAGATTTGCATCGTTAGGCATGAAATCCAGAATATGTGATATTCTGGGTTTATGATGTCTAAAGGCAGTGTTGATTCCAATTGTTGTAGTTTTTCGCTTTCTTTTCTGCGACCGTAAGTATAGTATGTGGTGTATCGCCGGTTTCGTTGCTATATATCAACGACAACTAGGGTACGCATACTTACTTACGTTGATGATATGTGATATTATGTGTTGCTGAGATATGATGTGCAGGATCGTCGTGAATGAATGGCCGGGGGTTTTATGTGAGATGAGAGTTTTTTCTTTTCATTCATGTAAAATTAATTGTATGCAATATTCTTTTATTGGGGCACTTCTGGGTTGAGGATGATGTCACCATTGTTGTATATTATTTACCTTTCCGTATTATGATAGACCCAAGGAGGGGAGCACAAGTGACCGGGTTCTAGGGTTCAGTGGGAGGCCATCTCGAGGCATCGAGACCGGGTCTCCTAAACTCTAGAATTGATAGGGTCACTTGCCGCTCTCGTAGGGGTTTAGGGGTATGGGCTTGGCTATTCATCGCTACTATGGAATCCGTATTTTCTATTGTTTGCTTAATGCAAAATACGGACCTCCTAGTATATCCTGTGTTTTCATATGTGTGCTTCTGCTGTTGATATTCTGTGATGTGATCACTTTATATGTAGAGACGAATGATATATTATATATATGATATATAATAAACGCTGCTTATGTTTTGCATCCGCGCTAGTCCGTCCCCGCTATGCCGTTAGTTAAGTAACCTGACGGTACATAATAGGACATTGTGGCGAATACGGATGACATAAGCGTACGTTCTATTTTCGTTTCTTTTCTGTAATGGCTTAAGGCTTAAATGATTGGATTACATTAATAAGATTAATGTAAAAAAAAAGAAACCTAAAAAGATATTGTAGAATCAGATTTGAAACCTACTCGGCTTTTTATAAAAAAGAAAGTTTTTAAATTGCGGAGCTTAAGCTACTCCTTTTAAAACCATTGGATTTTACAACGATATCAAGTTCAAAGCGTTAAAGGTTTTCTTAAAAACTATTCGCAACCCTCCGTCATTTTAGGAAGTAGAGTACTTAGTATTCGTGCTTCGTATTTTGACTATAGTTAAGGCGCAGTGTAGGGTAGCTAAGTGATGTCTTCCTACACCGCATATGTTGCGATTAGTTAGGCTATTCATATGATTATGTTGACTATAGTTAAGGGTCATATAGGTGGGTTTAGTTAATCACGAAATGACGGGAAGAACTTGAGTAGTACTTATGATATGTTGACTATAGTTAAGGTCATGAGTGCTAGGGGTAAAAACTATATCGGGAGTTTCAAGAATTGAAATTTGCAATAAGATTGCATACCTTCTATGTGATAGTAGGATCCCGATCTCACTGTGAGCAATAGTTGCTCCATGGAGAGTTTTGCATTTTACGGTTAGCTAACTCATTAGGTGTCTAGAAAGGTGTCAATGGGGCTATACGCCTCTGGGAAAATGAGGATTATTTTAATTAGGTCCATGTAAAAGCATGGGGAACCTCCCTCAGAAGTACTGGCACTGGCCTGGTTGAACGGTTAGTGAAGTTGTAGAATGTAATTAATCCAGGCTATTTTTTTCCTTTTAAGATTTGAAGAAAAATTTGATAAAAGCAGTGGGAGACATCGATTAGATAAGATAAATAACCAATCCGATCTTTACAAGAGCTTTCGCTGAGTGTATACTTTTCTCTCTCCTAAAGGCAGATAACCATGACTGGACTTAAGCTCTGTTAGAGAAAAATAAGCTTACCGAGCCGAATTATAAAGACTGGTTGAGGAATGATCAGTCGAAAATATTGCATTCTTAACACATCAATTTCCCTACTCTTTCTAATCATCTAAGGGTGTTTGGTATAATATAGCACATATTAGCAATTCGTTTGCAAGATATCAACTAACATGTGTTATATATTATAACCGGCATTATGAGGGAAATTGTGTGTTTATTACTACACGCATGATCTTTGTATATTTAAACACTTGTCTCGAGATTGTGTGCAGGAAATTCTCCAGGTTAAAGAGCCGGAATCACAAAAGTGCCGATAAATTGCAGCAAGTCCAAGACTTGAGATCTGGCAGTAAACTAGAAAGAACTATAAGATTCCAGACATCAAGAAACAACCCTAAAGCCAACACCAGAATACCCTGAAAAAATAATGCACTGACTCCATCAAACGGCCGCGGATCCGCGGCCGAGTCAGGCGGTTCCGCCGCGGATCCGCGGCCGAGTTGACTCGTCGGGGGTTGGAACTTTTCCCGAAACTTCTCTTTTAACGGGCAAACTTCTCCAAGACGCTTCGAATTGTGTAGATTTCTCCAGAAGCTTCCTTTCTAACAGCCAAGCTTCTTGTGCAAGTTTGATACCTACCAAGCTTCACATGCAAGCCTCATAAAAACCAAGCTTCTAAGAGAAGATAGAGGAAAACTATAAAAGGGGACCTAGGGCTTCATTATAAAGGTTGTTGGGTAGTTGATTAGTACACAATTAGTTATTGAATATTGAGCCAAATTTGCACAAGTTGAGTGACACAACTTGATCTAAAAGAAAATCCAAATGAAATTCCAATTCAAGATCAAGATCCATTGAGAAGCAAATTAAGCGAGCAATCAACGATTCTTTATTGCAACGCCGATCATCATCCGAGAAAGGGATCCACGACGATCCGCGACTTACGGCGATCGAGCTTCACAAAGATCGACAACAAATTCACCTCTTCAAAAGAGCGATCAAGAGCTTAATCTTGTACCTGGAATTGAGGAGTTGTGTAATTTGAAAGAGATTTAAATAAAGATGATAATTGTAATTCTTTCTTTCTTTACATTCTTGCTGTTAGTTATATGTATGCCCTAGAGGCCATTACTATACATAGGATGTATATTGTAGTGGATGCTTGGGCATATATAGGGAGGACTTTCTTGCTCGACATGATAGTATGCTATCTGGTTGCTCTTTACCTTAACGTGTACACTGATTGTCTCTCTGTTGCATGTTGGTAAAGCCCTTAGGATGTGTACTTGACTACATGTACTATGATGTGGATCATACTAGTGGGGACATGGTAGTCCATAAGTACATCCTTCAAGGTCCCTAGTCGTGGGTGTATCGAGACGGGGCATCGATATACTAGAGTAGACTAGCGTATACCTTCTCGACCCATACAGATGGGCGATCGATGATCCCATATCCATTGGTGTTTGACATCAGAGATGATATACGGGTGCTCAGTGGAGACTGGGCACACTGGACGGACTCGCCGAGAACTCCCAGATGGTATTATACCTCACGTCAGATGGCAGTTCTCTGGTGACACTGGTACAGAGTAGTCTGTTGACCCGAGATCGTCATAGAGTCTTGTGTGATTCCCACTGTGCTTTGATTTCCACCTTACCACGTCCAAGAGGGCGTGCAAAACGGTGGTTTTGGGGTACAGTCCCGAATCACATGGAGGCAATGAGCGATAGGAGGGGATTCGTCTCTCCCGGTATAGGGAGTTGATGGTGCGCTGTGTGCAATTGGCTATAACCGGAAATCCCAGGCCAGGGTTACTGAGATTTACTGGTAACTGTTACCAGTAATTTCTCGAACTGTTATAGACCTCATATCGACACGACTTATCGAGCTATTGGGGTCTGACGTTTACCACCCCTAGGCAAGATATGCAACATATCAGACGACGAGACCGGACTGTACGGTAAGTGTTACTGGTTGGATTCACAGGAGTGTGAGCGGGCTTGCTCATTGATCTTCTGATTGCTCAATACCCGGGTGGCCGTTACGTTTAGCAGACCGCTTGCGGCTTGTGGGTATTTGATATGATAATCACCTACTGCCGGCGTATTGACGAGTCTTTAGAGTCCTACACAGGGGTTTCCTGGCTCAATCGAAACGAAATAGGAGCGCATATGAGATATGTGCGGGACCGAGAATAATACCAGTATGTGATACTATATTCGATTCTCGCGATTTATGACATTGATCGGTTATATACGATATAGCCGGGTTATCGGATCAAGTGTTGATTCGATAAGTTGTTACTATTGATATTAGTCGGTTATATGCAGTATGACCGGATCATTAAATCAAGTGTTGATTTAATGATTTAATGTATAATTATATATTTGATATATTACTTTACATTAACTAATATTGGTTCACTTAAGATTATTTTTCTCACTAGATTGTGCACATTGTATAATTGATATATGTTTGTGCACTAGATTGTATCATGTTGAATGATACATGCAAACTTGGGTATGTGTTTGATGTACACCATGTTTAGTTAATGGTTAGGGTTTTATTTTCATTATTTATTTTGATTAAACAAAATGGTGGCTTTTCTTGTATTATGCATGAAGCTTCATGAAGCTTTTAGCATCTTTGAAAAGTCTAGCCATTTTGTTTTGTTCTTAAACCTAACCATTAGCTAAACTATGGTTTGCTCTCTACATGAGTTAAACTTACCCATGGTTGCATTATGATAAGATTCACTTGAATTTTCTTTTAAGTAAATTCTTTTTCATTTTCCTTCTTCTTCTTCATGAAGAAAAGAAAAGCTTTCTTGAAAATTCCAAGTGATGAAATCAAGTGAGAAATCCAAATCCAAAGTGAACCCACTTCCTATTTCTTCATCCTCTACCACTTGCCATGTTGTATAGGGTGTTTTCTTCACAAGGTTCATGACCAAGTGAAGATGGAGCTTGAGTTTGAGTCGCCTCAACGTAGATCATCTTCGGCATCGAAGTCAATGACCTAGCCCGATCATTTCTCCGACGAAACCATCGCTAGAGTCCGGGATCCGATGATCGCAGCGGAGGGACGTCAACACGGAGCTTTAGAAGTAGAGGACCGGATCTACAAAGGTTGTATTTCTATTCACTTAGTAGCAAAGTTGTTTTCTTGCATTTTGTTTCGCCTATCCTCTAGTTAACGATCTTCATTAGGGTTTCTCGGCACATAAATTTTTGAATTTGGCATGGTCGATGCCTTGTGGAACCTCTTGAGTGCGCCTAAGAACCTTACAGTGGTATCAGAGCCTAGCTAGAGCTTTAGGCGATGTGTAGATGATGTTAGAAACCCGATCGAACCCCGAAACCCTAATCAATACCCCTTTCTGTTCATTTCTGAAATTGTGGATTTTTCCAGATTAAAAATATCCAAAAAATTCAGCAGGCTTTTCTAGGAGTTACTGTGCAGCACGTGCCCGTAACTCGACAGATTCGCCGCGGAACCGCGGCCCCACCCTGGTTTGTGCGGCGGTTCCGTGGCCAATGTGTTGAATCAGGGCACGTGGTTTGCACAGTAATTTCTCTCTGTTAGTGCTGTGTTTTCTGGGAATTTTTAATATTTACTCAAGAGTTGAGTTTTCTGGGTTGTATTGGGGACTCGGTGTTTCGATCGAGATGTTTAACTTCGACTATAGGTTTTTCCGGGTATTTTAGAACATGTTAAAAGGTTCGACCGGATATAAATACCCACTTTTTCCCCTGTCGGAAAATTTCCATGTGTTGGATCTTTCCGTAGTTTAAAGACGTTCTAAGTAGTGCAAGTAACGCGATAGACCCTCTAGAAGACAACAAACCTTAACTCGATTATGTGACCGTCTTGAACTGCCCTTTGAACCTTAGGGTTTTGGGCAGTACGGCGTGCAACATGTGAGGCGTTGGCTTGACCCTTCTACGGCCGGACCGTTGGTACTGTGGTATGAAGTGAATGTTTTTTAAACTTATTTCATGTGTTGAGCTGTTCCGGGAAAACTTGGGTGTTTGATTTTTCGATCAGAAAGTTTAACATTTTCTATTTTTCTGGATTGTGATACAATATTTGGAATCCACAAGTAGTTATGAGATAACTGATTTGGATGTTATAAACATAGCAGTTTAGTCTCACTTGATCGATTGCCATGGAATTTTGATGTGATCAAATATCCGTCGCAATCACGTAGCGTACTCGGATACTCGCCGGATAAACTTAATAGACAGCTACACCCCTTAGCCCCGACCAAGTTACTGTAGGAGAACCCCGTCGCCGAAAGCATCCGTTCGGGTGCTCGCGGTAGTGGTGTTCCGCCTTGGTGCACTTCGTCGACGGCATCGGGGGTGCGGCCGTCTACTAAAGTTTGCGACGAGCATTCGATCAGAATGTCGGGAATCCTGTTGAATTGCCCGACTTGATTTTGAAAAGAGTTTTCGATGATGAGACTAAAATGCGGGGTTTATAATTGTTAGGCATGCGATGTCTAAGGAATTCATTTGGTTAGGCATGCGATATCTAGAGAGTTTGCGGATTCCAACTGTTGTAGTTTTACACTTTCTTTTCTGCGACCGTAAGTGTAATATGCGATATCGCCGGTTTCGTTGCTATATGTCAACGACAATTGGGATGAGCATATTTACTTACGTTGATGACATGTGATGTTATGTGTTGCTGGATATGTTATATTAGATCGTCGTGTTTGAAGAGCCGGGTTTTTTTTATGTGAGATGATTGTTTTTCATTTTCATTCATTTAAAAAATCTTGTATGTAATATTCTTTTATTGGGGCACTTCCAGGTTGCGGAAGATGTCACCGTTGATGTATATTATTTACTTTTCCGCACTAGGATAGACCCAAGGAGGGGAGCACAAGTAACCGGGTTCTAGGGTCCGGTGGGAGACCAACTCGAGGAGTCGAGTCCGGGTCTCCTAACTCTAGAATTGGTAGGGTTGCTTGCCGCTCTCGTAGGGGTCTAGGGGTGTGGGTTTGGCTATTCATCACGACCGTGGAATCCGTGTTTTATAAAGGCTCAAAAATAAAACACGGACGTCCTAGTATATCCAATATTTCATATGTTTCTTCTGCTGCGATATCTGTGATGTGATCATGTGATATGTTCTCTGATAGATACAATATATAGTACATATGATATATTATATAGATGTTACTTATGTTTTACACCCGCTCTAGCCCTGCCCTGCTCTGCCGTTAGTTACTTAACCTAACGGTGCACGAGGGGACATCGAGGCGAATGCGGATGGCATAAGTGTACGTCGTATTTATCTGTGATGTTTAGGTAACTTAAATGATGGGACTTCATTAATATGATTAATGAAAGAAAAGAAACCTAAAAGATGCTGTGGAATCGAATTTTCAAAAACAGGTAGCTACAGTTCTTGCTTTGCATCGTGGTGTTCCTTGTAGAACATCCTGCACCTTATTCGATAAGGAAAGGGCCGAGATCCCTTCACCGGGAGTGACCCCTTTAGCAATGACTGGCAGATGCTACAACCCTCGGTTTGTCTTTTGATTGCTCCTATAGTTCTTGCTTTGCACAGCGGTATATATGATATATCATGCACCTTATTCGATGAGGAAAGGGCCGACGATCCCTTCACCGGGAGTGACCCCTTTAGCAAAACTAGAAAAGCCTAAAAAACACTCCATTTTTAAAATCATTTGATTCTACAACGATATCAAGTTCATTACGCAATAGGTTTTCAGAAAAACCTGTCGTAGCCCTCCGTCATTTCAGATAAGTCCTGCTTAGTATTCGTGCTGCGTTTGTTGACCTTATCAAGGCACAGTGTGCGGTAGCTGACCAGTATTTATCTGTTTATGCATATGATGTAGATTAGGTTAGGGTAGTCGTACGGCCTTGTTGACCTTGTCAAGGGTCGTGCGGGCGGGTTTAATTCAATCAAGAAATGACGGGTTGAACTTGACTTACGGTCTATGCTTTGTTGACCTTGTCAAGGTCATAGATCATTTGGGGAAAAATTATCGGGAATTTCAAGTGTTGAAATTTGCAATGAGATTGCATACTTTCTATGAGATAGTTGGATCCCGATACCCGCTGCGAGTAAGAGTTACTCCTGGGAGAGTTTTACACATTACAATTAGCCGATCAAGTAGGTGTCTAGAAAGGTGTCAACGGGGTTACGCCTCTGGAAAAACGAGGTTTACATTAATTAGGTTCGTGCGAAAGTACGGGGGACCTCCCTCAGAGTACCGACACTGGCCCGGCTGAAAGATTGGCGAACTTGTAGCGTGTAATTAATCCCGGCTAGTCTTTCCTTTTAGGGTTTGAAGGAAAATTTGATAAAAAACAGTGGGAGCCATCCTGATTAGATAAAATAATAACCAATCTATTCTTACAAGAGCGCACGCAAAGTGTTTTCTTCTCTCTCTCTCCAGGTAGTGACCATATCACGCCTTAATCAAGATAATAAAACGGATATATTGACCGAACCCGCTTGTTATACTGAGCTAGGGAACGTTGGTCCCGCTCTAACTTATAAATGCTATAAGACCGAGCAGGAAATTTGGGGAATATTAGATTTCCCGTGCCGCCCAAACGAAGAAAGTGCATACTGATGCATCATCTTCGGGTGTGTTCATTACAGAGAACTGTTTCTCAGTATCCTTTACGTCCTGGGTATGTGATACCGGATCAGGATCCTGCATATGTAATCTGTTGCATGGGCTACAGAAAGGTAGAGAACTGAGAACGGGTGATAAGTTTCATGAGACAGAAAATGGTGCAAGTGTTGCAGCCAAGTCTGTTGGTCACTGTCACCCTGTATTATAAATACATTGATTCTGAACAAATGCTATTAGATACCGTACCTGATATACAAAATCATATCAATCTCTTTATTTATTAAAGAAGGATATAATTTTGTATTGTTGAATAATGTTTTGAACATTTCCTATATCAAAAGTTGATCGGTTCAGGCACGTTATCTAAAAGCATTGACGTTCTAAATCAAACTACAGTTCTTAGTATACAGAACACACACAAGAGGAATAGTTAAGAAATGAACGACTTCTTCTTGAGGCATTGTAGACTAGGTCATATCAATGCGACCCGGCTAGCTGAAGTTACATAAAGATGCATATTTAAATTAGTTTGAATTTACATCTTGTGAAACTTGCCGGTCATGTCACACAGATAAGATGACCATTGCTCCGTTTATCAGAAACAGAGAAAGAGTTAGTGAACTCTTGGGATTGATACATGCTGATGTATGAAAGGTCCCCTGTCTACACATGCCAAGACCGGTTCTTTGTACTTCATTACATTCTCTGATGATCTCTCAAGATTCAGACATATGTTCCTGTTGAAACACAAGTCCGAACCTTTTGAGATATTCACAGAATATAAGTTAGAAGTAGAGAACCAAAATACAGGTATAAGTATTATGTCCTTTGATGTGATCAGGGAGGAGAATACTTGAGCATGGAAATCTTGGACTATTCTAAAGGAGAATGAGATTCTCTCTCAGCATTACTCCTCCGTATACACCACAGCACGTCGGTGTATCGGGGCGGAGCAATCACACCCTATATGATAAGGTGTGCTCTATGATGAGTACTACTGAGTTACATATTTCCTTTTAGGGAGTTATGCACTTATGAAGTTGCATACCTATTGAATAGGGTTCCGATCAAATCAGATGCCTACCATTTCATATGAGATATGGAAAGGGAAGAGCCCATCTCTTAAGTAAGTTAAGATTTGGGGTTGTCCGGCCTATGTCTAAAAGCAAAATCCGGACCAGCTCGAGGCAAGGTTTGTTATGTAGAACTGGAAAGGTTCCAGCTATACTAATTACAGCAGATGATTTGATAGAACCAAAAGATTCAATAGTAACCAACGAACCTCAGCCTCTCCGCCGATCTAGCAGGGTTCCTCACCCACCTGAGAGATACTTCGGTTTCTCTATGACAATGGGAGTGAGGATTGCATCATGAGATGATGACCCATTTAGTTTCGAGCAGGCCATCGAGAGTAGGGACTCTGTAAGAATGGCTGGATGCTTAGTGATCTGAGATGGAATCCTTATACACCAACAAAGTATGGACTTTGGTTGCTTTATCTGAAGGGTTAAATCCCCATCAGGAGCAAGTATATCTTGAGAAGATTACTTGGTGTACATGGAAAAGTTGAGACTTTCAAAGCTAGACTTGTTAAAGGTTTTCTTCATTGACCAGGCATGGATAATGATGAAACCTTTTCCAGTGGCTATGCTTGAGTCCATCCAGATCCTACTTACCACGGCTGCATACCATGACTACGATCTCTGGTGGTTGGGTGTCTTGACTGCTTTTCTAAATGATGATTTAGAGAGCGTCTATAAGTACACAGCCAGAGGGCTTCGTAGACAGTGGGAGCAGCGGAAACGTGTGCAAGATGCTTTATAGGATAAAGCATGCATCGCGGAGTTGGAACATCTGTTTTGATGAAGCGGTCAAAGAGTTTGACATCATCAAAATGGTAGATGAACCTTGTATATACAAAAAGGTAGTAGGGAGTATGGTGACGATCCTCATAGAGTACGTGGATGACATACTCTTGATAAGAAAGGAGTTTCTTATGCTACGCTCGATCAATCTCCGCTTATCACAATGATTCTCCACATAGGATCATAATGATACCTACTAACTCCTGGATTTTGGATCTATGAGATAGATCTAAATGGATGTTAGGATTCTCACTAGTTGTAGTGAGATGGTATCAATCGATCCTGGGGAGAATCACTGGAAGGGTTCCAGGGTGATAAAGACGACTGAATGTCAGTCGCAGGCATTGTCTTTACCCTCAGTAAAGGGACGGTATGTTGGAAGAGTTCCAAGCTAGATACCGTGGCATACTAGACGATAAAGGCAAGATACATCGCTACTTAAGATGCTGCCAAAGAGGCTGTTTGGGTGTATATAGGTTCATGAGATGAACTATGTTCCTCCCATTGTGTGACAATGGAGTTGTGGCTTATGCCAAGGAACGCCGGTCCCATCAGTGATCCAGACATATTCTAAGGCAGTATCACCTGATCATGGAGATGGTTGATCTCCAGGGGATCGAGGTAAGGAGAGTAGATTCTGAGGACAACACAGCAGATCCACTCACAAAGGCCTGTTCCCAAAGAGAGATTTTTTTATGGGATGGTTGAGTATGAGATACTGCAACCACTGCTATCAGATGACCCTAGTGCAAGTGGGAGATTGTTAGTTATATGTATGCCCTAGAGGCCATTACTATACATAGAATGTATATTGTAGTGGATGCTGGGACATATATAGGGAGGACTTTCTTGCTCGACATGATAGTATGCTATCTGGTTGATCTTTACCTTAACGTGTACACTGATTATCTCCCTGTTACATGTTGGTAAAGCCCTTAGGATCTGTACTTGACTACCTGGACTATGATGCGGATCATACTAGTGGGGACATGGTAGTCCATAAGTACATCCTTCAAAGCCCTTAGGTTTGCATCATTGACCAGGTATGGATTATGGTGAAAAATTTCCTATGAGGCTATACTTAAGTCCATCCAGATCCTACTTGTCACGGCTACATACCATGACTACGATATCTGGTGGTTGGGTGTCATGACAGCTTTTCTAAAATGATGTTTTAGAAGAGAGCGTCTATAAGTACACAGCCAGAGGGCTTCGTAGACAGTGGGAGCAGCGGAAACGTGTGCAAGTTGCTTTACAGATTAAAGCAGGAATCGCGGAGTTGGAACATCTGTTTTGATGAGTTAGTCAAAGAGTTTGACATCATCAAAATGGTAGATGAACCTTGTATATACAAAAAGGTGGTAGGGAGTATGGTGGTGATCCTCGTAGAGTACATGGATGACACACTCTTGATGGGGAAGGAGTTTCCTATGCTACGCTCGGTCAATCTCCGCTTATCATAATAATTCTCCATATAGGATCAAAGTGATACCTCCTAAATCCTTGGTTTAGGATCTATGAGATAGATCTAAATGGATGTTAGGATACTTACTAGATGTAGTGAGATGGTATCAATTGATCCTGGGGAGAATCACTGGAAAGGTTCCAGGGTGATAAGGACGACTGAATGTCAGTCGCAGGCATTGTCTTTACCCTCAGTGGAGGGACGGTGTGTTGGAAGAGTTCCAAGCTAGATACCTTGACTTACTAGACAATAAAGGCTGGATACATCGCTACTTAAGATGCTACCAAAGAGGTTGTCTGGATTTATATTAGTTCATGAGATGAACTTAGTTCCTCCCATTGTGTGACAATGGAGTTGTGGCTTATGCCAAGGAACGTCCGTCCCATCAGTGATCCAGACATATTCTAAGACAGTATCACCTGATCATGGAGATGGATGATCTCCAAGGAGATCGGGGTTAGGAGAGTAGACTCAGAGGACAACACGGCGGATCCACTCACAAAGGCCTTTTCCCAGAGAGAGATTTTTATGGGATGGTTGAGTATGAGATACTACAACCACTGCTATCAGATGGCCCTAGTGAAAGTGGGAGATTATTAGTTATATGTATGCCCTAGAGGCCATTACTATACATAGGATGTATATTGTAGTGGATGCTTGGGCATATATA
Source organism: Agapanthus africanus (assembly GCA_030015575.1). Classification (NCBI taxonomy): domain Eukaryota; kingdom Viridiplantae; phylum Streptophyta; class Magnoliopsida; order Asparagales; family Amaryllidaceae; genus Agapanthus; species Agapanthus africanus. Next base: position 164,514,743 of record CM057348.1, read on the forward strand.
GGGAGGACTTTCTTGCTCGACATGATAGTATGCTATCTGTTTGCTCTTTACCTTAACGTGTACACTGATTGTCTCTCTGTTGCATGTTGGTAAAGCCCTTAGGATGTGTACTTGACTACCTGTACTATGATGCGGATCATACTAGTGGGGACATGGTAGTCCATAAGTACATCCTTCAAGGTCCCTAGTCGTGGGTGTATCGAAACGGGGCATCGATATACTAGAGTAGACTAGCGTATACCTTCTCGACCCATACAGATGGGCGATGGATGATCCCATATCCATTGGTGTTTGACATCAGAGATGATATACGGGTGCTCAGTGGAGACTGGGTATACTGGACGGACTCGCCGAGAACTCCCAGATGGTATTATACCTCACGTCAGATGGCAGTTCTCTGGTGACACTGGTACAGAGTAGTCTGTTGACCCGAGATCGTCATAGAGTCTTGTGTGATTCCCACTGTGCTTTGATTTCCACCTTACCACGTCCAAGAGGGCATGCAAAATGGTGGTTTTTGGGTACAGTCCCGAATCACATGGAGGCAATGAGCGATAGGAGGGGATTCGTCTCTCCCGGTATAGGGAGTTGATGGTGCGCTGTGTTCGATTGGCTATAACCGGAAATCCCAGGCCAGGGTTACTGAGATTTACTGGTAAGTGTCACCAGTAATTTCTCGAACTGTTATAGACCTCATATCGACACGACTTATCGAGCTATTGGGGTCTGACGTTTTCCACCCCAAGGCAAGATATGCAACATATCAGACGACGAGACTGGACTGTACGGTAAGTGTTACTGGTTGGATTCACAGGAGTGTGAGCGGGCTTGCTCGTTGATCTTCTGATTGCTCAATACCCGGGTGGCCGTTACGTTTAGCAGACCGCTTGCGGCTTGTGGGTGTTTGATATGATCATCACCTACTGCCGGCATATTGACGAGTCTTTAGAGTACTACACAGGGGTTTCCTGGCTCAAGCGAAACGAAATAGGAGCGCATATGAGATATGTGCGGGACCGAGAATAATACCAGTATGTAATACTCTATTCGATTCTCGCGATTTGTGACATTGATCGGTTATATGCGATATAGCCGGGTTATCGGATCAAGTGTTGATTCGATAAGTTGTTACTATTGATATTAGTCGGTTATATGCAGTATGACCGGATCATTAAATCAAGTGTTGATTTAATGATTTAATGTATAATTATATATTTAATATATTACTTTACATTAATTAATATTGGTTCACTTAAGATTATTTTTCTCACTAGATTGTGCACATTGTATATTTGATATATGTTTGTGCACTAGATTGTATCATGTTGAATGATACATACAAACTTGGGTATGTGTTTAATGTACACCATGTTTAGTTAATGGTTAGGGTTTTATTTTCTTTATTTATTTTGATTAAACAAAATGGTGGCTTTTCTTGTATTATGCTTGAAGCTTCATGAAGCTTTTAGCATCTTTGAAAAGTCTAGCCATTTTGTTTTGTTCTTAAACCTAACCATTACCTAAACTATGGTTTGCTCTCTACATGAGTTAAACTTACCCATGGTTGCATTATGATAAGATTCACTTGAATTTTCTTTTAAGTAAATTCTTTTTCATTTTCCTTCTTCTTCTTCATGAAGAAAAGAAAAGCTTTCTTGAAAATTCCAGGTGATGAAATCAAGTGAGAAATCCAAATCCAAAGTGAACCCACTTCCTATTTCTTCATTCTCTACCACTTGCCATGTTGTATAGGGTGTTTTCTTCACAAGGTTCATGACCAAGTGAAGATGGAGCTTGAGTTTGAGTCGCCTCGACGTAGATCATCTTCGGCATCGAAGTCAACGACCTAGCCCGATCATTTCTCCGACGAAACCATCGCTAGAGTCCGGGATCCGATGATCGCAGCGGAGGGACGTCAACACGGAGCTTTAGAAGTGGAGGACCGGATCTACAAAGGTTGTATTTCCATTCACTTAGTAGCAAAGTTGTTTGCTTGCATTTTGTTTCGCCTATCCTCTAGTTAACGATCTTCATTAGGGTTTCTCGGCACATAAATTTTTGAATTTGGCATGGTCGATGCCTTGTGGAACCTCTTGAGTGTGCCTTGGAACCCTACACTTGCATTATGAAACTTCTTGATTCTTGATTCATTAATTTTCATGATGTGTGAGTGAAATCTCCGCTTGTGGAGGAATTGAGAGAATCGGTAGATCTAGTGATGATAAAATCCTAGTACTAATCTTAAGTCTTATGAGGTTTGTGAACTTTAGGAAAAAGAATCATCAATGACCTAATTTGGATCGAGATCACATTCTTGCGAATTTCGTTGCAAATTAGGGATCAAACAATTGATGATTCTCTTTGCTAAAGGCTAGATCCGAATGATGATCAATGAAAAGACAAGGGATAGTGAAGGAAGAACCCTAGTTTCTTCAATAGATCCCTAATCTCCATTCATCACCATCGTTCTAGCTACAATTCATCTATGGATAAGATAAGTCATTGTTAGATTCATCATTGCTACCAATTCAATCGATTCCTACAAGCTAATCTACAAATCTTGATAACTAAATTGATTGGGACATTTTTTGATTCTTGATTCTAGATCTATTTTCTTTATGTTTCTTGAAATGAAATCTCACAAATCTTGAATCATTTTCTTTATATTTTCATTTCAATTCATCTAAAACAAAAATCGATCAAAACACACATCTCTGGACGATCCGTTCTCATTGACGAAACTACAATAGACACCGTCAATTGATTGCGGTATAAATTTCTTTGGTTGTGATTTAAACTTTTCCAAATACACACGAAGATGATCAATCAACATTAACATTGCTCTCACATATGATAAAGTATCATATGTCCTTACTGCCTCAGCCCCGCCTAAACCAGGCCCTGAATCTTCTGTTGCGGATAGGGAGATCTGCAAAATGTGGGATATTGACTGTGCTACTGCCAAATGCCTCGCACTTGCATCGATGGACAATACACATCAAAAGCAGCATGAGGAGATGGATGTTCAATCTATCTTTCTCCATACAAAGGAGTTGTTTGGAGAGCAATCTCGTATCCTACGATACGAAGCGTCTCGAAAGATGTTTCAGATGCGGATGGCTCCTGGCACATCAGTAGGTGACCACGTTTTGAAGATGATAGCTCTTATTGAAGAGCTTGAGGGCCTCGGATGGACAATGGATAACGAGTAATATACGGATATTGTTTTACAGTCTCTTCCCTCTGCCTTTGCTCCTTTCATAGTGAACTTCAACATGCACAATATAGAGAAGTCACTACCCGAACTTCTCAATATGTTGAGAAATGCGGAGAGCACGCTTAAGGTGAAGTCTCCCTTCCTGCTTGTTGGACAATCTTCCTCTTCCATCCTAAAAGCCAAGGCCAAGGGAAAGAACAATAAGAAATCCACCAAGCCGAGAGGTGGAATCAAGAAGGCAAAAGAGAAAGACAAATCCAAAGCTGCAGAGTTGGAAAAAGGAGAATGTTTCTATTGCAAGAAGACGGGGCACTGGAAGAGGAACTGTACTGAGTACCTTGGTCTCATGAAAAGGAAGCACGGTGATGCTTCGGCTTCAAGTGTGTTCGTAACTGAAAACTATTTTTCTATAAACTCTGCTTCCTGGGTATTGGATACTGGTCGGGTTCTCATATCTGCAATTCTGTGCAGGGGCTGAGAAACAACAGAGTTTTGAAGACCGGTGATCATACTCTCCGAGTTGGAAATGGTTCCAATGTACATGCAGTTTCAGTGGGAGAGTATCACCTAGGGTTGCCATCGGGTTGTATATTAGTTTTGAACCCATGTTATTTTGTACCAAGCATGCTTTGTAATATAATATCCGTTTCTTTGTTGGACAATGAAGCATATCATTTTGTATTGCCGCATAATGTTATGAACATTAAACTGAATCAAGAGTCGATTGGTTGTGGTATACTTAATAACGGGATATACATCCTTAATCAACACACGGTTTTCAACATACAACACAGAAATAAAAGAAAAATTTCAGATATAAATGAAGCTTTTCTTTGGCATTGTAGACTTGGTCATATTAATGAAACAAGACTAAACAAGCTTCATAAAGATAGATATTTAAATTCTTTTGAGTATAAATCTTATGCGACTTGTCAGTCTTGTATCAAAGGGAAAATGACCAAATCTCCGTTTACTGGACACGGAGAAAGAGCTACTGAGCTCTTGGGCTTCATACATAGTGATGTATGTGGGCCAATGTCTACAGATGCAAGAGGCGGTTTTTCTTACTTCATAACTTTTACTGATGACTTCTCAAGATTCGGTCATGTGTTTTTATTAAAGCATAAGTCTGAAGCTTTCGAGAAATTCAAGGAGTACAAACTTGAAGTAGAAAAACAAACAGGAATGAGCATCAAAATACTTCGATCAGATCGAGGTGGAGAGTATGTTAGTACAGATTTTTCGAACTTCCTAAAAGAGAATGGGATTCTCTCTCAGCTCACTCCCCTGACACACTACAGCACAACGGTGTGTCAGAGCGACGGAATCGTACCCTATTAGATATGGTACGATCCATGATGAGTGATACTGAGTTGCCTCTCTCCTTTTAGGGGCATGCATTGGAGACTGCAGCTTTTCTGTTGAACAAAGTTCCAACCAAGACCGTGTCTACCAGTCCATATGAGATATGATATGGGAAGAGACCATCTCTTAAACGAGTTAGGATTTAGGGTTGTTCGGCTTTTGTTGAAAAGCAGAATCCAGATAAACTCGAGACACGATCGGTCAAGTGTATATTTGTGGGATATCCGAAACATTCGTTTGGGTATCTTTTTTACCATAAGGAGGAACAAAAGGTGTTTGTTTCTCAGTATGCCACGTTTTTAGAAAATGAGATTTTTCCAAATGATGCTGATGGCAATGTGGTAGATCTAGAAGAGGTTCTAGAGACACAAGTTACAAATGACGACTTGGTTGAACCTGAAGTTGCAACAGAACTTAATGAACCTCAACCACTCCGTAGATCTGGTAGGACTTCTCGCCCACCGGAGAGATACTACGGTTTTCTCATTAATGGTGATGAAGAAGATTGCATCATAGATGATGATGACCCTACCAGTTTTCAGCAAGCTATCACGAGTGGTGACTCTGTGAAGTGAATGGATGCCATGAGATCCGAAATGGAGTCTATGTACACCAACAAAGTATGGACTTTGGATGTTGTACCCTCTGGGCTAAAACCCATAAGGTGCAAATGGATCTTTAAGAGAAAGATCGGTGTAGATCGGCAGGTGGAGACCTAAAGGCAAGGCTTGTGACGGAAGGATTTCGACAAAGACCAGGACTGGATTATGACGAAACCTTTTCTCTTGTAGCCATGCTTAAATCCATTCGGATCCTACTTGCTATTGCTGCTCACTACGACTATGAAATCTAGCAGATGGACGTTAAAACGGCTTTTCTAAATGGTGATTTAGAAGAATGCGTTTATATAGATCAGCCAGAGGGCTTCATTGATAGTGGGAGCAGCGGGAAAGCATGCAGATTGCTAAAATCCATTTATGGATTAAGCAGGCATCACGGAGTTGGAACATCTGTTTTGATGATGTTATCAAAGAGTTTGATTTCATCAAAAATTCAGATGAACCTTGTGTTTATAAGAAGATTGTAGGAAGTACTATCACATTCCTCGTATTGTGTGTGGATAACATCCTTCTGATAGGAAATAATGTTCCTATGCTACAATTGGTCAATCTGTTCTTATCACAAAAGTTCTCCATGAAGGACCTGGGTGATGCCTCGTACATATTGGGCATGAAGATCTATAGGGATAGATCTAAAAGGTTGTTGGGATTGTCCCAAACAAGGTACATTAACGCCATCCTAAAGAGCTTTAGTATGGAAGACTCCAAGCAGGGTGCCTTACCCGCTAGTCATGGAGTCACTCTCTCCAAAGACTTTTGCCGAAAGTCTGATGAAGAGAGAGCTCGCATGAGCATTATACCCTACGCTTCTGCTGTAGGATCTATAATGTATGCGATGTTATGTACACGCCCTGATGTAGCTTATGCACTGAGTGTAGTAAGCAGGTATCAATCCAACCCAGGGGAGAATCACTGGACAGCTGTGAAGAACATTATTAAGTACTTACGAAAGACGAAAGAAATGTTCTTGGTGTATGGTAACGAGGATCTCCGAATGGAGGCCTTTACCGATTCGAGCTTCCAGAATGATAAGGGTGATAGAAAATCTATCTCAGGGTTTGTCTTTACCCTCAATGGAGGGGCGGTATGTTGGAAGAGTTCCAAACAGGATACCGTTGCAGACTCCACGAAGGAAGCTGAGTATATTGCTGCAAATGATGCTGCCAAGGAAGCCGTCTGGATGAGGAAGTTCATCTTTGAGCTAGGAGTAGTTCCGACCATTATTGATCCAATACCATTGTATTGTGATAATAATGGGGCTATGGCGTTAGCCAAAGAGCCCAGGTCCCATCAGCGATCAAGACATATCCTCAGGCGATATCAACTGATCCGAGAGATAGTTGATCGCCGTGAGATCGAGATTCGGAGAGTAGATACAAAAGATAACACCGCGGATCTACTCACCAAGGCCCACCCTCTGCCGTAGCATGAGCGACTTTTTAAGATGTTGGGTATAAGATACGCCAATAATTAGCCTTAGTGCAAGTGGGAGATTGTTGGATATATGTAAGCCCTAGAGGCCATTATATGATAATGTATGTACCGGTATGTTGTGTGTGTGTTTGTGTGTGTGTGTTCAGGGGACATTCTTGTTCGAAATGATAGTTTGCTATCTGGTTGCACTTTTATCTTGACATGTTCAGTTGATCATGCTTTCATTCAATTGGTACATGTTGATATAGCCCTTAGGATATGCTTGACTACTGAGATTATGATGCGGATCATACTAGTGGGACATGTGTAGTTTATGAACATATCCATGAAATGTTCCTAGTCATGGGTGTATCGAGACTGGGCATCGATATTACCAGAGTAGACTAGCGTATACGTCACTTGTCCCATATGATGGGCGATGGATGATCCCATATCCAGTGGTGTAGTGACACTAAAGACCGTATACGGGTGCTCAGTGAGACTGGGTACACTGAACGGACTCGCCGAGAACTCCTATATGGTATTATATCTATCGTCGGATAGCAGTTCTCAGGTGACACTAGTACAGGTTAGTCTGTAGACCCGAGATCGTCATAGAGACTTGTGTGCCTCCCACTGTACTTTGATCTCCACCCTACCACGGCTCTACTGAGTTATGCAAACAGGTGGATTTTGGGTACAGTCCCGAGGCACATGGAGGCAATGAGCGATAGGAGGGGTTTCGTCTCTCCCGGTATTGGGGGTTGATGTTGCACTATGTACGATTGGCTATAACAGGAAGTCCCTGGCCAGGGCTGCTGAGATTTAATGATAAGTGTTATCAGTAGTTTCTCAATCTGTTATGAGCCATATACCGGCATAACTTATTGGGTTAATGGGGTCGACGATACCACCCTTAGACTTGATATGCAGCACTATTGATGAAGAGACCGGACTGTACGGTAAGAGTTACCAGTTGTCTCGACGGGAGTTTTAGCAGGTTTGCTTGTGCTTCTTCTGATCGCTCAATACCTGGGAGCCGTTAAGTATAGCTTGTGCCACTGACGGTTTGTGGGTATGTGATGTGATCACTGCCTACTGCTAGCGTATTGACGAGTCTTAGAGTCCCACAAAAGGGTCTCCTAGCTCAGGCGAAACGATGTGGGTTGCATATGAGATATACGCGGAGCTCAATTAAATGCGTGTATTGGATACCGTATTTTAATCGAGCGTTTACTATTGGACGGGTCATATGAGATATGACCGGATTATTAAATCAAGTGTTGATTTAATATTAAATACATTTGCTCGTTTATTAAAACCTATTTCTTTATGATGCATGCATGAGTGTATGTATATGTTGATATGGACACACACATGCAAGCATACATGTGTCATGGTTGATGATACATTAGTGGTGGCACTGCAAGACTTACATGGTTACATATTTAGATATTTTGATTATTTGAGAAAAGAAAAAATATGATTAATACCATGGTTTGATTACCCATGGTTTTAGCCCATGGTTTTACTTAAACTAAAGTTGCAAAATATCTAGATATTTTGTAACCAAAGTTTAGCATGGCATGACTCTCACTTACTCTCTTGAGTTTAATTTGAGTTATTTTAATTATTCTCTTGAGTCAAGCTTGAGCCATCTCCTTCTTCCTCTCTCTCCTCAAAGCTCTCTAGGGTTTAAAAAGAAAGAGAAGAAATTAAAAATAAAAGGTTTTTAAGTGAGATCCAAACCCACATCATCATTCTACTTTAGTCTAGCCCACTAGTGTGGAGTGTTTGCTTCATCTTCATCCTTGATCAAGTGAAGCTTGGAGCTTGAGTAAAAGGACTTCGTGGTAGATCATCGTGGACTTGGAAGGACACAAGCCAACCGGTTCAAATCCTACTCGATCCAAGGAGTCTCAAGGAGGAGGTCTACAAAAGTTGTATTTTCTCCCCACTCAGTGTTAGACACTTTATACTATGTGATAATATAGTTTGTTGCTCTATTTTTCTAATTCGATTCATGGTTGGAATTATTTAGCACCCCCTAAATTTTTGTTATAGCATGTGTGATGCAACCCATAAGCTAGGATGGTGCTAGAGAATCCCTACATCAAGAACATCCTTTAATTGTTTCTAGTCGAGGGTATATCGTGACAGGGCATCGATATTCCAGAGTAGAGTAGTGTGTACGTTTCTTGACCCTGTATGGGGGCGATGGTTGATCCCATAGCCATTGGTGTTTGACATCAAAGATTGTACACAAGTGCTCATTAGAGAATGAGTACACTGAACATGACTCTCCGAGAACTCCTAGATGGTACTATACCTATCGTCAGATAGCAGTTCTCTAGTGACACTAGTATAGGTTAGTCTGTAGACCCGAGATCGTCATAGAGTCCTATGTGGTTCCCACTGTTCTTTGATTTCCTCCTTACCACGGCTCAAAGGAGTCGTGCAAACAGGTGTATTTTGGGTACAGTCTCGAGTCACATAGAGGCAATGAGCGATAGGAGGGGTTTCGTCTCTCCCGGTATAGGGAGTTGATGTTGCACTATGCTCGATTGGCTATAACAGGAAGTCCCTAGCCAGGGATGTTGATGAGATTTACTGGTAAGAGCTATCAGTAGTTTCTTGTACTATTATTGGACACACATCATCATGACTTATCAAGTTATTGAGGTCTGATGATTCCACCCCCAGACTCGATATGCGACATATCAGACGAAGAGATCGTACTGTACGGTAAGTGTTACTTTTAGGCTTCATGGGAGTTTGGACAAGCTTGCTTGTTGATCTTCTATTCGCTCAATACCTGGGTAGCCGTTACGTCCAGTTAGTACCGCTGACGGCTTATGGGTAACTGATGTGATCATTACCTACTGCTGGCGTATTGATGAGTCTTTAGTGTGTTGGGTTATACCAGCGCCCTAGCCATCAAACCGTAGCCGATCGCGGAACAAAAATTTTTCAAACTGGCTCTAGAACAACCCACGAATATGGATCGACCATAAACCCTAAACCAAGCATGCATTATAAAGAGTTGAGATGGTTATACCAAATGGTCCGTGTCCTTCAGTCTTTAACCTCCTTCCCAAGCTCCTAGTGGCCACTATGATCAAGTTTGATCTCCGGTCTCCCTCCATCAAAGATGATCCACCTAAGAGTCTATGAATCATGCTCCTACCTCATAACCGAGGTAACTAGGATATCTAGTTCGGTAAACTAGTTAGTCAAGATGATGTAGAGTTTAATGATGGATTGATTTATATCTAAACACCCTAGTTTCTCAACTCATGAGACTATTAGGGTGGAGGAGGAAGAAGAAGCTATGAAAGATGAGAGTGTGAAGCTAAGCTCAACTCAAGAAAAAACTAAGTGTTGTGAGAGTGAGAAAAATTAAACAACTAAAGAAAATATCTCCAATCTCTAAAATATCTCACAACCACAACAAATATCAAGCATGCCTCAATAGTGCCACCATGAGTCACACCCATGAGTCACCAAGTAAGTCATGCTTGAATAAATGGTATGCACACTCATCCCTCCACCTCATTAACCATTTAACTATATGGTTAATAAACAAAATGAGGTGGCAACTTCTAGAAGCAATTTATAATAAATTACAAGAATACCCCCCATCCATATATACATACCCGTATCCGTATTCCGAAAAATACGAATACAAAAGAGACGAAAATAATCCAATTATATAATACTAGTATCCGGTTTAAACCAAAGCCACCAGTAAAATCCTTTCGAATCATGATACGTGCACAAGTGTACATATATGATCAAACCCTGCCGTAAAACCATACGGCCTCTACATCGTTTCGCCCGAAATAGGGAAACCCTCTGTGTGGGACACTAAAGACTCGTCAATACGCCGGCAGTGGGTTTAACCACAAGCACGTCAGCGGCACTAGCTGTACGTAACGGCTATCCTGGTATTGAGCGAAAGGAAGGCCGACGAGCAAATTCATCTTTACCCCTATTGAGCCTGTCCGTGACAATATCCTTACAGTACGGTCTCTTCGTCTAAAAGTATCGCATATCGAGTATAGGGGTGGATAAAGTCAGACCCCTAATAACGCAACATTTAGGGTCGGTATGAAGCCTATCACAACCTGAGAAAATACTGATCCAAATCAGTAATTCTTGACAACCTTGATCAAGGATTTCTGGTGATGGCCACCCGTGCACTACGTGATATCAACCTCCAATACCAGGAGAGACGAATCCCCGACAATCCGCTTACTGCCTCCATGTGGCTCGTGACTGTACCCAACTAAAACATGTTTGCACGACTCTTTTAAGCCGTGATACGGTAGTAATCAACGCACAGTGGGAACTCACACGAGACAAATGACGATCTCAGGTCGACAGACTAATCTGTACACATGTCACCTAAGAACTGCTATATGATAATAAGTATAATACCAACTAGCAGGTTCCCGGTAAGTCCGTCCAGTGTACTCATAACCCAATGAGCACTTGCATACTAACTTAGGTGAATAAACTAACACCAATGGCTTGTAAGACGGGCCACCGCCCCTCGTCGGGGTCTCAATCAGTATACACTAGTCTACTCTGGAGTATTGATGCCCAGTCTCGATACAACCACGAATAGGGACATTTAAGAATGTACTTATAGACCATCCAGCTCTCATGCATATGATCGCCATCATAATGCTGGTAGTCAACCAAGAATCCTATGGGCTCTATCAACATGTAATAGTGATCTGTAATACCACCTAAAGCATGTACATGATGATAAAGATAAACCAGATAGCATACTATCATTTTGAGTAAGACTGTTCGATCCGTATAGGTCCTCCCTCAATCATCGCAATTGCATACCTGCGATTCAATAATTGACTTAAGGGCACTATAGCTAACAATCTCCTACTTGCACTTAAGGCTAATTATTGCGGTGTCGCATACTCACAGCCCGTGTGATACCGAACACCCAACTTCTCTACTAATCAGTCTCACAAATGATGTTTGTGAAACTATTGCGTTCGAGAAATAGCCTCAGTGAGTGGATTCGCTCTAATGTTTCTTTCTATATCTCTCTATATCTCAACTTTGCCGAGAAAGACTATCTCCCGAAATGAGCAATACATGTCTTAGAATTTTTCTGGATATCTGATGGGACCCAGTTCACAAATAAATTCTAAATCCAACAAACTTCTTAGACTATATCATCAACTGAATTTAATCAGTATCCTGCGCCATGCCTTCCTCAATATCCGCTTGGACTACATGTCCAACATACTGCCCCTCAAAAGAGGGAAAACTATAGCTCAGACAGTCTCTCTGTCATCCAGGTCTCCTTGGAAGCCTGAAATGATAACCGCCTCCTGAAGGAGGCTGCCGTTACCATATTCTAAGAACATCCACTTATGTTCATAACTTCTCCCCAGTGTTTCTCCAGGATTGGATTAATATATACTTTATGCAGACTGTGCAAAACCAATATCTGGTGATGTACTTGACATCTCATGATTGACTCAATTGCCTAAGCAAGTGATATGCCAATCACGCAAATCCCTCTCATCATCAGTCTAGAAGACATCTCTTTAGAGAGGGTGACTCCACCAGCTGTGGGTACACCACCACGCCAGGAGTCGTCCATTCTAAAACACTTTAGAATAGTGTCAAATACCCGAATTAGGACACTTCCTAAATCTAAATTTAAAACTATAGATCTAGTCACCAGAATCCCTGATATTATATCCATATCTTATGTGGAGAAACCACCTTATGACAACCACAGTATAACCGATCGTAGTATATGAAGATCTCTTCCTATTGAGTGCATGTCATCCAAATACTAGGACATCACACCCTACTACTTTCTTACCAGATCTGTCTCTTATTCTGATGAAGTCAAACTCTATGACTGTCACATCAAAAATAGATGATCTATCTCCGCTATACCCGCTTTAGTCTATAAATAGACATAAGCTATTTGCCCACTATGCTTCTGCCGCTCCCACTGACTACAACAACCTTCTGGTAGAGTCATACTCATCCTCCTGCCGGATCTCATAGTCTAAAACAGCAGTAGTGGCAAGTTTGGGTAAACAAGAACCTCCCTATCACTGTCTTTGAGGAGACCGAAGTACCTCTTGAGTGTCTGAGGTTACCCACCATATCTATGGAGTGGCTAATGGATCGTCGAATCGAATTGAATCTTTAGGTCCTACTAAATTTTCAGTAATCGTTTGTGGTTCTGGAATAACTTCCAGTTCTACCATACTCCCACTAATCTTTTCTAAAAAGAAACCATTTTACTAAAACTGGTGGCGAGTCAAGAACAATATAACTATTGATCTTCCAGATGGTAGAAAGTTAACCCTCGTCAATGTCCGGGATAACCCACAAACTGCCATTACTGAAACGTGCCTTGAGTTTGTCCAGATTCTGGTTTTAAGTATCAGCCGGACAACTCCATATACCTCAATATCTTCAAGATATGATCAATTCTATATCCACTATAGAAACAAAGGCACTAATTTAATTGGAACCACATTCAAAAATCATGCAGCTGTTTCCAGTGCATATCAACCAGATGGAAGGAGGCCAATCAGAATTACTCAATAAGGAATGCATCCACATATGAGTAATCTGAAAGAGAAGTAAGTTCACAAAACCATTACTTACGACGGAATACCTCGCACAAGTATCTACATCTTCAATCACCTTGAAGAATCCTGATACTTCTCGCATATGGTTCTCTACTTTATTCTTATACCTACAACTTCTCAATATCTGGACCCTGTATTTCTACGAAATACTTGTCTAAAACTAGAGAAGTCAAAAGTAAACAGAATATAGTATGAGTACCAACCCCTTTGTCCTAATAGACACTGGACAACATACAATACTTTATATAAGTCATCTGAGTTTAATAACTCAAACCCTGTACGTCGTAGGTTGAAAACTGTACTATGGTTAAGAAGAATTACACCTCTGTTGAATGCATCTTATCTAATCACCAACTGATATTGGTAAATGTTAAAGTCATAATTTAAAAAAGTTATATCTCACTTTATAAAATAAACGTACAGATATATCAGTTTGAAATTGGTGCATAATATCGGATATTCAAGACCAAATATTTGCCGTCAGGCAAAACCCAGGTGAATTCCTCAAATATCACCAATTACAAAGAATTCTGATATAATGAGGATATAATCACCCAATTCCCATTATTCTACTCCCACTCATCATTTGTAATACTATACAGATGTGAGAATCAAATCTAGTAAATACATACCCTGGAGTCAGAATCTAATTGGGAAAACAGTTTTCAATTAAGACTGCACAGTGAAACTGAAACAAGAAAATGTTTCGATGGGGTATCCGGGTATTCCTAGTAATGCCTCTTCCACTATCCAAATTCATGACTGTAACCGTATATTTCCTTGCCCTCATTCCAACCCATTTATATGTCTTTACTTATTACCTTCTGTACACCGCACTTAGGCTAAATGGTTTTCTTCCTTCCATACCTTTCGGCACCAGCCTATGGTTTGGAAGAAGACTATCCAATAAGCGTAATAGGTGCAGTCTCCTAATCTTAGGAGCCCTCATAACATGAGAGAAGGTAAAGGGAAAAGACAACTCGAATAATCCTATTCGATTTCTCCTAAACCAGAAACCATTCTCGAATTGGAACAAGTTCCTTCGAGTTCGTATGTAACTATACGATGGCGTATCCAATATATGTGGATCTTCGTAGTGATACGGAATGTTCCGGAGAAATGCAAAGGTGAAGTAGGAGTGGCGATGATATACGCGGCTTCGTCGTGAATGATAGTAGTCACAATTTCCTTTTGCCCTCTTTCAAATCCCTTTATATGTCTTTACTTATTACCTTATATACACCACACTTAGGCTAATTGATTTTCTTCCTTCCCTACCCTTTGGCACCTGCCAATGGTTTGGAAGAAGACTATCCAATAAGCTTAATAGGTGTACTCTCCTAAATATCAGGAGCCCTTGCAACCTGAGAGAAGGTAAAAGGAAAAGGAAACTGAATAATCCTATTCTATTTCTCCAAAACCAGAAACCATTCTCGACCTGAAACAAGTTTCTTCGAGTTTGTATCTAATTATACGATGGCATATCCAATAAATGTGGATCTTCATAATGATACGGAATGTTCCGGAGAAATGAAAAGGGTAAAAGTAGGAGCGGCAATGATATATGCGACTATGACAATCCAAAAGCCAATGTGTTTTAAGAAGGTTCGGTTAACTTAGTTCATGAGTTTTAGTTTAGAGTCGGGCCATGGTCACTGCCAAAGAGAGAGAGAGAGAGAAAAGAAACACTTAGCATGCACCCTAACCTAGATTAGATTGGTTATTCACTTTATCTAATCAGTATGGCTCCCACTGTTTCCTCGAATTCTCCTTCAACCCTTAAAAGGAAAATTAGTCGGGATCATCAACAATTACTCGAGGAGTAACACCTACTCATCAGTGGGAATCGGGATCCAACTATCATCACATGATAACTTGATGGAATCCACTCAAGTCACCACACTCCAGAAGGTATGCGCATGCCAGGCAAGTTTCCTGTATGTTTGAAACTCCCGATGTGATTTTTACCCTAGGACCCAAGTGGCCTTGACGAATAATCAACAAATCAAAAGGTCCTGGTCAAGTTCAACCCGTCATTATCTTGATTGAGTTAAACCCACCTGCACGATCCTTGACGAATAATCAACAAATTCGTACGTCTGTTCTAACCAATCCACATGTCCATGCGACAGAAAAGTATTACAGAGCTACGGCACACAATGTCTCGGCGAATAGCAACGACAAACGTAGCACGAATACTAAGAAGTACTAATCTGAAATGACGGAGGGCTACGGCTGGTTTTTGGAGAAAACCTTTAACATAATGAACTTGATATCGTTGAAGGAACCGAGTGGTTTTACAAATATACATTGTCGCAAACTTTTGCTAAAGAGGTCACTCCCGGTGAAAGGATCTCGGCTCTTTCCTCGTTGAATGAGGTGCAGGATATTCCCAATCGAATACCGCAATGCAAAAAAAAAGAATCGACTATAGTAAAGTTATTATGATGACGCAAACTTCTGCCCAAGGGGTCACTCTCGATGAAGGGATCTCGGCCCTTGCCTCGTCGAATGAGGTGCAAGATATTTCCAATCGAATACCACTGTGCAATGCAAAAGAAAATGTCTTTAATGTCTGTTTTTCAAAAAAACTTGGTTCCAACAACATCATATAGGTTTCTTTTCCTTGCATTAATCAGAATTAATGCAGTCCCATCAATTAAACATATCACACCAGATAAAGTGTCACGACCCGCTTCCCAGAGTGTGCTAAGATCGACACGTGACAGAGCTAACCATGCTACCTGTGACTAGGAAACATCCCTCCACAGTCACATTACGGCTGTCTATAGATATCAAGAATAGGAAAAAAAAAAGAAACTATCTACTACATGTCCATGAGCCAGGAATAACGAGTCAAGAAATAATATGCGGAAGCAATAAATTCAAGTAACAATAACAATCTGGAAAGTACGTCCCATAATACGGGCTCACATAAGGAATGAAAATACGAAATAAAACTAAACTAACTAGCTACTAACATGATCTTCACTGCTCGGCTTGTTGGTCAAAATACTCCTGAACTGCCTGCGACAGAGATAGAGGATCTGGGCCATGCAAAACCCAGACGTCAGTGTGTCATGATATCAACCAATAATAAATGAACAGGATAAATGAGATATGCAGGTATGAATCATAAACAAGAAAATGAATGTAGTAAGTAAACACGGATATAGAACAGTGAAGTGTATCAATATATGTGACGTGCAGTGATCAGTCTAAACTGTGCTACTGGGTTTTCTATTCTAAACTTTGTTTGAAATCAATTAATGTAATCCTCCATGTAACTCAAAAGGTATGTCCCGTTACCCCCCGGGACCACAGATCGGGAATATGTGAACCAAGAGTGGCTCTGTCCCGTTAATTAATGTAATCCTCCATGTAACTCAAAAGGTATGTCCCGTTACCCCCCGAGACCACGGATCAAGATGTAAGAGTCACGAATGGCTCTGTCCCGTTACCCCCCGAGACCACGGATCAAGATGTAAGAGTCACGAATGGCTCTGTCCCGTTACCCCCCGAGACCACGGATCAAGTAATACCCTTTTAAGTTACACTTTAGTTTACACTTTTGATTTCCCCATACCCCCAAAGTTATGTGTTCAAGTCAGGTATTGATAATCTGGAGCTAATGCAAACACAGGATCAAGCAGGTATAGGTTTGTTTAAATAGACAACAGGATATGTCCGTAGGGACAACAGGTCAAGATTGTCGGCATTAGTAACAAGATCAGATATCAAGTCAAGCAGTGGTATATCAAGTTATGACAGGTAGTGCAAATGTGTCAAGCGGATGCTCATAATAAAACTGTAGCAAGTACGGATGCACGATAAAAGCATGGATGCACAAATATTTATCAGGGGTTACATCATGACTATGTAGGATGCACAATATCAAGCATGGGGTGTTATAGTAATAATATTATGAATTAATACGACATGGAAAGCAACTAGATATAAAGAATTAATGGTATGGGTACACAATAAAATATGGATGCTCAATTATCTATCAGGGGTTACAACTATAGCTTCAAGACTATATAGGATGCACATTATCACGCATGGGATACTAGTATAACAATAATATGAAACAATGTGACATGACATGCAAATTGATATAAAGAATTAATGGTATGGGTGCACAATAAAACATGGATGCATAATTAAATATTAGGGGTTGCAACTATAGCTCCATTACTTTGTAGGATGCACATTATCTAGCATGGAGTGTTGCTACGATAATAACATGAATTAATATGATCTACAGATGCAGTTATATATATTTTAAATGATATGGATGCAAACGGGTATCCGAAAATAGTAAAACTGTAAAATGGATGCATAACTAAACAATATGTAATACTATTATTCAAATGGGTGTAGTATATTGTAGTATAGCATGTAGCAAGATTAACTTGTCTCGATGGATCACGATACGGATACGCACGGCACGTCCGACGTCGGTAAAACGTCGCAACGCACGCACGGCATGCGGGACGGGTCCAAGCAAGGCAAGAGGGTGATCACGCAGGTAAGGTACGTCCACTGGGTCGTCTGGAACGGCAGCGTCGTCGCAACTCCGGCGATCGCTGGAGAAAGAAAGAATCAAGAAAAAGAAAAAGAAAAGAAAAAGAAGAGGAGGAAGAAGAAGAGAAGAAGGGGTTTGTGCTCACTGGGGTTGGTGTTGGGGTCACGGAGACGAGGTGGTGGTGTCGGGGTCACCGGCGGTGAGGTGCCGGTGAGGGTGCAGGGTGCAGGCTGGGCTCTGTTGGTGTGGGGTTTTTAAAAAAGAAGAAGAAAAGGAAAGAAGGAGTAGAAGAGAATGAAAAAGAGGAGGAGAGAAGAAGTTGCTGGCGATGATGAAGTGATCGGCGGCGATGGAGGTGCAGGTTGTAAGTCTACGCTAGCGCCCCGGCCGTCTACAGACGCCAAATGCGGAACAAAAACTTTTTATCTGGCGCTATCGTATACTTTAACCCGGATCTGCCATTATTGCTAAACTAACAAACTGTAAAGAGTGTAGAAAGGTTATACCGAACGATCCGAGTCCTTCGTTCTTTAACCATCATCCTACGCTCCGTTGCGGCTGCTCCGATCTCGTCGATCTCCGATCTGCTCGTCCGGGTGGCACCACGTCACTGATTCTTTAAACGGGCTCCCGCCTCTGACTCGAAGCAACTCGGTCGTCAAGTTTGCTAAAAGAGACGACCAAGATTGATGTAGAGAATGAGTGGAATACTTTGTCTCGCTTCGTCCAAAACCATGGACGAACGGTTAATGAAGTTGCCGTGGAAATCGGGTGATGGAATGAAATGAGCTGTGAAATTCCATACACCCCAAAATCTATCATATCTTTTGTAACCAAATGAAAACCTCAAGTCTAAGTGAGAGAGAGGAGGGGGAAGGGGCCGGCCACTTATAGGGATGGGGAGGTGAGTGTAGGAGAGGGGGGGTGACCACAAGAAATGATCCTTATCATAACAAAAGATCTTAAGCAATCCAAAAGACATTAATTAAAACCATGAGTCACAAAAACCTACTCACCATTTAATAAATGCAAAGAAAGATGCATGAATCTAGTCACCAATCTAGAAGCTTCTAGAAGCACGACTCACCACATCCAAGAAAAGATAAATCCGTCTTTAACCGAATGTTAAAAGACGGCTGATAGAAAACTGGAAACTGGCAACTTCCAAAAGTGATCCCGAAACAACTTTCAGGATAACCCCGTAACAGTATAAATATACCCGCATTTGTATTACGACCGAATACAAATGCAACTGAGACAAAGATATTATACCTACTCAATATAATACTTGGATCCGGCTTAAACCAAAGCCGACCAGTATCATCTGCCCGAAAAATAACACGTGCGTAAACGCACGTGCATTTTCCGAACCCTGCCATAAAACCATACGGCCTCTACAACGTTTCGCCCGAACTTGGGAAACTGTCTGTGGGGGACTCTAATGACTCGTCAGTACCCTGGCAGTGGGTTTAACCATAAACCGTCAGTGGCACTAGCAATGCGTAACGGCTGCCCATGGACTGACCTCAAGGGAGGCTGATGAGCGAACTCATCTAGAAACCCTACTGAGCCTAACAGTGACAATGTATATACAGTCCGGTCAGTTCGTCTATGAGTATCGCATATCTGCCTAGGGGGCTAGTAACGTCAGACCCCCAATAGCAGTATAAGTCGTGTCGGAGTGTAGCCCAATAACACCCTGAGATACTACTGGAGTACCTACCAGTAAATCTCCTGCCATGGCCATGGACTATGTGTAATGGCTCTCCTAGACACAGCACGACCTCGCCCCCAATACCGGGAGAGACGAATCCCCTGCCGATCCGCTCACGTGCCTCCATATGGCTCGGGACTGTACCCAAAAGCTACCTGTTTGCACGACTCCTTTGAGCCGTGGTAGGGTAGAAATCAAAGCACAGTGGGAACTCACACGAGACAAATGACGACCTCAGGTCGATGAACTAACCTGTACACATGTCACCAGGGAACTGCTATCTGACGATAGGTATAGTACTAACTAGCAGATTCCCGGCGAGTCCTGTCCGGTGTACTCATAACCCAATGAGCACCTGTATACATCTTAGGTGATCCAACTGACACCAGTGGCTTGTGAGACCGGCCACCGCCCCTCGTCGGGGTCTCGACTGTATACACTAGTCTACTCCGGAGTATCGATGCCCTGTCTCGAAACTCCCACGACTAGGGACCACTATTAAGGATATGCGTATAAACCACCCAACTCTCACGTATATGATCGCCATCATACAGTTGGTGGTAAAGCAAGATCCTAAGGGCTCTATCAAAGTGTAACATGTAATCAGTCACCTGAACATGTACACGACTGATAAAGGCAAACCAGATAGCATACTATCATCTTGAGTAAGACTGTCCTACCGGTATAGGTCCTCCGCAATCATTGCAATCACGTACCTTCGATCCAATAATTGACTATGAGGGCACTATCTCCAACAATCTCCCACTTGCACTCAAGGCTAATTATTGCGATGTCGACTACTCACAGCCCGTATGAAACCGATCATCCAACTCCTCTACTAATCAGTTTCACAAAGCCCGTTTGTAAAACTATTGTGTTCGAGAAATAGCCTCAGTGAGTGGATCCGCCTAGATGTTTCTTTCTATATCTCTCTTAATCTCAAGTTCGCGGAGAAAGCCATCTCCCGAATTGAGTAATACCTGTCTTAGAATATGTCTGGATATCTGATGGGAACTAGTTCATAAATGAACTCCAAATCCAAACTTCTTAGACTGCATCGATCACTGAACCTAATCTGTATCCGGCACCATGCCTCCCACAGTATCCTCTTGGTCCACCTGTCCATAATACTGTCCCTCTTCGTCAGAGGGAAAACTATAACTCTGACAATCACTCTGTCATCCATGTCACCTTTGAAGCCTGGAATGATGATCGTCTCCCGAAGGAGGCTGTCGTCATCAAATCCGTAGAACATGTACTTATGTTCTAAAACTGCTTCCTTATGTTTCTCAAGGATTGGATTAATACAAACTCATTGCATGTAGTGCAAAAACAACATCTGGTGTGGTACTTGACATCTCATGATTGACTCAATTGCCTAAGCAAGTGATCTGCCAATCATGCACTTCCCTCTCCCCTTTAGTCTATACGACACCTTTAGAGAGGGTGACTCCATCACCTGCAGGTACACCACCATGCTAGGAGTCAACTATTCTAAAAACCATTAGAATATCTGTCAAAGTACCCACATTGGGAAACTACCCAATTCCAGATCTAAAACCATAGATCTAGAAACCAGAATGTCAAATATTATATCCATATCCTGTCTGGAGAAACAACTGTGTGACGACCACAGTACAACCGATCGTAGTATAGGAATTTTACTTCCCACTCTGTGTATGTCATCCAGATACGATGACATCACACCCTACTACCTTCTTAACAGATCCATCCCCTATTCTGATTGAAGTCAAACCCATGACTGTCACATCAAAAATAGATGATCTTTCTCCGCTATAACTGCTCAGGTCTATAAATAGACATAAGCTACTTGCCCACTAAACTTCCGCTGCTCCCACTGACCACGACAACCCTCCTACCGGGTCTCATATCCTGGAACAACAGTAGTGTCAAGTCTGGGTAGATAATAACCTCCCTGTCACCGTCCTTGAGGCTACCGGAGTACCTCTCGGGTGTCTGAGGTCACCCACCATATCTGCGGAGTGGCTATTGGAATGTCAAACCTGATTGAATATATAGGTCCTATTAAATTTTCTGTAATCGTTCGCGGTTCTGGAATCATTTCCAGTTCTACCATACTCCCACTACTGTTTTCTGAAAAAGATCCATTTTACTAAAACTGTGGCGAGTCAAGAACAATATCACTATTGATCTTCCAAATGGTAGAATATCAACCCTCGTCATAGCCAGGGTCAACCCACAAACAGCCATTACAGAAACGTGCCCTGAGTTATCCAGAGTCTGGTTTTAAGCATAAGCTGGACAACTCCCCGTACCTTAATATCTTTTAAGGTACGAACTATTCTATATCCAATATAGAAACTTTGGCACTTTATTTAATTGGATCCAGATTCAAATCATGCAGCTGTCTCCAGTGCATATCAACTTAATGGAAAGAGGCTAATCAGCATTACTCAACTTAGGAATCCATCCAATTATGAGTAACCTGAAAGAGAAACAAGTTTCTCAAAACCATTACTATCATCTGAATACCAATCACAAGAATCTACATCTTCGATCTCTTTGAAGAATCCCGATACTTGTGATACCTGGTTCTCTACTTTATTCTTATACCCACAACTTCTCAAAACTTAGACCTTGTATTTCTACGAAACACTTGTCCAAATACTAGAGAAGTTATAAGTAAATAGAACATAGTACGAGGACCTACCCCTTTGTCCTGATGGACACTGGACAACATACAATACTCTGTATAAGTCCGCTGAGTTGAACAACTCATAACCTGTGCGTCGTAGGTTGAAAACTGTACCCTGGCGATTTCCTCAAATATCACCAATTACAACGAATTCCGATATAATGAGGATAATCACCTAATTCCCAATAACTTACTCTCACTCATCATCTGTAAAACCATACAGATATGAGAATGAAACCTGGTAAATACATACCCTTGGAGTAAGTGTCTAATCGGGAAAACAGTTTTTCTTTAACAATGCACTGAAACATGAAAATGTTTCATAGGGGTATCTTGGTATTCATAGCAATGCCTCTTCCATAATCCAATTCATGACTTCAACCGTATATTTTATTGCCATCTCTCCAAATCCCTTTATTTGTCTTTAGTCGTTACCTTCTGTACACCATCGTTAGGCTAAATGGTTTTCTTCCTTCCCTACCGTTCGGCACCAGCCTATGGTTTGGAAGAAGACTATCCAGTAAGCATAATAGGTGTACCCTCCTAAACCAAGGAGTACTCGCATCTCGAGAGAAGGTGATGATAAAAGACAACTGAATAATACCTTATTCTTTTAAAGGTGAAATAGGAGTGGCGATGAAGTACGCGGTTTTGGTCATGAATGATAACAGTCGCAATTTACTTTGCCCTCTTTTTAATCTCTTTATTTTGTCTTTACATATTACCTTCTGCACACCCTACTTAGGCTAATTGGTTTTCTTCATTCCCTACCTTTCGGCACATGCCTATGGTTTGGAATAAGACTATCCAATAAGCGTAATAGGTGTACTCTCCTAAACCAAGGAGCCCTCGCAACCTGAGAGAAGGTGATAATAAAAGACAACTGAATAAACCAATTCTATTTCTCCTGAACCTGGATCCATCCTCGAAGAAGTCCCTTCGAGTTCGTATATAACCATACGATGGATCAATCCAATGGAAGTGGATGTCCGTAGTAATACGGGTGTTCTGAGAAATTCAAAGGGTAAAAGAAGGAGTGGCAATGACTTATGCAACATAGACAATCCAAAAGCCAGTATTTTAAGAAGGTTCGGTCAACCTGGTCACTGAGTCATAGTCTAGGGTCGGTCAAAGGTCGCTGCCAAAGAGAGAGAGAAAAGAAACACTCTGCGTGCACTCTAACCTAGATCAGAATGGTCATAACTTTATCTAATCCGGAAACCTCCCACTGTCCTGTCAAATTCTCCTCCAAACCTAAAGAAGAATCAATCGGGATCACCCGAAGAGTAAACCAACTCATCAGTGGGAATCAGGATCCAACTCTCATCGCATGATAACGTGAAGGAATGCATCCACATTACTCATACTCCAGAAGGTATGCGCATACTTGGCAAGTTTCAGTTTCTTTAGAAACTCCCGATATGATTTTTGCCCCATGCTCTTATAACCTTGGCTTTGGTCAAAATGTCATAAGTCACATGCCAAGTTCTACCCGTCACTATCTTGTCAATTTGAACCCACCCGCACATACCCCTGACTTTGGCCAATCGGCAGAACGACTGTCCCAAACTAACTCATCTATCTATGCAACAAATGAATACCCAGCAGCTACCAAACACTATGCCTTAACTTTGGCTAAAATGCATAGCTTGAATACTACTGAATACCCAAAAGAAGTGATGGAGGGCTACGGCTGGTTTTTGGCGAAAAACCTTTAACGTAGTGAACTTGATATCGCTGAAGGAACCTGATAGCTTTTTAAAATATAGTGGCGAAAACCTTTTGCTAAAGAGGTCATTCCCGGTGAAGGGATCTCGGCTCTTTCCTCGTGGAATGAGGTGCAGGATATTCCACTGAATACCGCGATGCAAAGCAACTTGTAATCGACTATAGTGAAGTTATTACCCTGACGCAAACTTCTGCCCAAGGGGTCAGTCCCGGTGAAGGGATATCGGCCCTTGCCCCGTCGAATGAGGTGCGGGATATTCCACTGAATACCGCTATGCATAACAAAAGGAAACGTCTTTGTAATAACACCTTTTAAATTTGTTCCAACAACTGTAAACAGGTTTGCTTTACTTTGCATTGATCAGAATCAACGCAGTCCCATCAATCAATCACACCAGAAAAGAACGAAAATAAAATGTACGTATATGCCATCCGCATTCGTCACTGGGTCCCGTCATCACCCGTTAGGTTACTTAACTAACGACAGAGCGGGGACTGAACTAGCGCGGGTGTAAAACATATACAACATCTAATAGTATATAAACCAATATACAATAATCGCTCCAGGCGTGATAATATGCAACATTACATAAAAGTAATAAGCATCACAGAACAATACAGATAATCTGGGATCCCCGAGTTTCACAGAGCCGCTGCTGAAACCCGACGTTCCCCTGTTGTGTGGATAGCCTGTGCAATGAAACCTAGACCCCTACGGGTGCGGCAAGTTACCCGCCAAAACCTGAAGCGAGGCAGCCCCCTACAGCATAGTGAATGGACCACCCTGCACTTCACGGAATCCGGTAATCTTGGGCACCCCTCCTTGGGTCAACCTGTACCCTCTACGAGTGTGGCGAATAGTCTGCCAATTCTAGAGTGAGGCCCCTCTGCCTCTCAAAGCCATGAGATGCGGACCCGTTGCCCTCCAGAACCCGGCTATCCGTGCACTCCGTCGCGGGGCAAAACCTAGTACAGTAATGAAAAATAGTACAACAGGTACATCGACCGCAACCTGGTCGTACCCCAAAAGAATATTATACAACAGGCAGTGACGGCAGTCCACATGTTGGACGCTCACCCCGCAATATCAAATGTACAAATAAACTCAAACTGAACTACCATTGCACACTGCTATCCACCACGACAAATTTGCAACATCACAGTACAACACAGAACATCAACGCGAATGTCACGTTCGCAAACCCGTCTAAAAGAACTATAGCAATCAGACGCGGTTTACCGATCAAATGACATTCCCGGTCGGAGATATAATGTAAGCACTGTAAACTAACATGTTTAAATTTCGATCGACAAAATATCACGAAGTGGGCCCCACGAATATCTGTAGAACAGTAACAAAATCTGGGCCCAAAAGATATATACCAAAAACCCCAAATTCCAACAGAGAAGACACAGAGAAAATTTGGTGCACTGATCCCATAGAACGGCCGCGGATGCGCGGCCAAACCATGCGTTTAGCCGCGATTCCGCGGCTGTTTGGTGGAATCACGTGCTCAAATTTTGTCGTTGTACTTCTGAAACCCTGCACAACTTTCTATGATATGTGAAATATTTTTAGGACACCATTTAAAATCGACAGAAACTGTGAAATTGAAAATATGCGGTTTTTGATTTCCGGTTCGATCGATATTTTAAACGCGTTTGCACAAGTTAGTAAAGCAAAATGGTGAGGCTCTGATACCACTGTAAGTCTACGCTAGCGCCCCGGCCGTCTACAGACGCCAAATGCGGAACAAAAACTTTTTATCTGGCGCTATCGTATACTTTAACCCGGATCTGCCATTATTGCTAAACTAACAAACTGTAAAGAGTGTAGAAAGGTTATACCGAACGATCCGAGTCCTTCGTTCTTTAACCATCATCCCACGCTCCGTTGCGGCTGCTCCGATCTCGTCGATCTCCGATCTGCTCGTCCGGGTGGCACCACGTCACTAATTCTTTAAACGGGCTCCCGCCTCTGACTCGAGGCAACTCGGTCGTCAAGTTTGCTAAAAGAGACGACCAAGATTGATGTAGAGAATGAGTGGAATATTTTGTCTCGCTTTGTCCAAAACCATGGACGAACGGTTAATGAAGTTGCCGTGGAAATCGGGTGATGGAATGAAATGAGCTGTGAAATTCCATACACCCCAAAATCTATCATATCTTTTGTAACCAAATGAAAATCTCAAGTCTAAGTGAGAGAGAGGAGGGGGAAGGGGCCGGCCACTTATAGGGATGGGGAGGTGAGTGTAGGAGAGGGGGGGTGACCACAAGAAATAATCTTATCTTAACAAAAGATCTTAAGCAATCCAAAAGACATTAATTAAAACCATGAGTCACAAAAACCTACTCACCATTTAATAAATGCAAAGAAAGATGCATGAATCTAGTCACCAATCTAGAAGCTTCTAGAAGCACGACTCACCTCATCCAAGAAAAGATAAATCCGTCTTTAACCGAATGTTAAAAGACGGCTGATAGAAAACTGGAAACTGACAACTTCCAAAAGTGATCCCGAAACAACTTTCAGGATAACCCCGTAACAGTATAAATATACCCGCATTTGTATTACGACCGAATACAAATGCAACTGAGACAAAGATATTATAGCTACTCAATATAATACTTGGATCCGGCTTAAACCAAAGCCGACCAGTATCATCTGCCCGAAAAATAACACGTGCGTAAACGCACGTGCATTTTCCGAACCCTGCCATAAAACCATACGGCCTCTACAACGTTTCGCCCGAACTTGGGAAACTGTCTGTGGGGGACTCTAATGACTCGTCAGTACCCTGGCAGTGGGTTTAACCACAAACCGTCAGCGGCACTAGCAATGCGTAACGGCTGCCCATGGACTGACCTCAAGGGAGGCAGATGAGCGAACTCATCCAGAAACCCTACTGAGCCTAACAGTGACAATGTATATACAGTCCGGTCCGTTCGTCTATGAGTATCGCATATCTTCCTAGGGGGCTAGTAACGTCAGACCCCCAATAGCAGTATAAGTCGTGTCGGAGTGTAGCCCAATAACACCCTGAGATACTACTGGAGTACCTACCAGTAAATCTCCTGCCATGGCCATGGACTATGTGTAATGGCTCTCCTAGACACAGCACGACCTCGCCCCCAATACCGGGAGAGACGAATCCCCTGCCGATCCGCTCACGTGCCTCCATATGGCTCGGGACTGTACCCAAATGCTACCTGTTTGCACGACTCCTTTGAGCCGTGGTAGGGTAGAAATCAAAGCACAGTGGGAACTCACACGAGACAAATGACGACCTCAGGTCGATGAACTAACATGTACACATGTCACCAGGAAACTGCTATCTGACGATAGGTATAGTACTAACTAGCAGATTCCCGGCGAGTCCTGTCCGGTGTACTCATAACCCAATGAGCACCTGTATACATCTTAGGTGATCCAACTGACACCAGTGGCTTGTGAGACCGGCCACCGCCCCTCGTCGGGGTCTCGACTGTATACACTAGTCTACTCCGGAGTATCGATGCCCTGTCTCGAAACTCCCACGACTAGGGACCACTATTAAGGATATGCGTATAAACCACCCAACTCTCACGTAAATGATCGCCATCATACAGTTGGTGGTAAAGCAAGATCCTAAGGGCTCTATCAAAGTGTAACATGTAATCAGTCACCTGAACATGTACACGACTGATAAAGGCAAACCAGATAGCATACTATCATCTTGAGTAAGACTGTCCTACCGGTATAGGTCCTCCGCAATCATTGCAATCACGTACCTGCGATCCAATAATTGACTATGAGGGCACTATCTCCAACACAGGTGAGGTGATGGGTTCGATAGGTTAGGGTTAGTTGCAGGGTTCTCGGGATGAGGGAAGGAGAGGAGATGGAAAATAGATGATTACGGGGAATAGGAGATGAGGATGGAGGCTCGGGTTGAGTCGAGGGATGAGAGGCATGAGAGTTAGGGTTAGGGTTTTTGAAGAGGCAGAGGAGCTTTGATGGTTTCTCGTGGGATGCTCGGGGTTAAATAAAGAAGAAGAAGAAGAAAAAGTAGAAGGGAGGTGACCGTAGCGCGCGGGCGGTGACCACATTCGAGGAGTGAACAGTGAATGCGAGAGGGGAGAGAGAGGCACGAGAGGAGAGAGAAAGGAAGAGAGAGTGTGTGTGAGCTGTAGAAGAGAGAGAGAGAGACAAAGAGGAGAGAGAAAAGAGAGAGAGAAAGAAAAGAAGAGAGAGGGTGTCAGTGAGTGTGAGAGAGAGATAGGGTGTTAGTTGTTAGGAAATTAGTTTAGATTTAAATTTAAAAAGATATGTGTAGTTATTTAAATTTTAATTCGTATCAGTTTATTAAAAAATAATATTATACTAATAAAATTTGAGATTCTGGTAAATACAAACATAGTCCAAAACATGCCCGGGTCGGGTCTAAAAATTCAGTTTCAAAATACGAAAAATATGTGTCGACTAAAATTAAAATTGGATATCCGGGTAACGAAAAATGCATACCCCCAGGAACGGATGCTCGTACGTACGCGTAGCCATCCAAACAAGTTCGTTTCACTGAACGGGATGAGAACAAGATGCGCGGATTCTACCACAGGGTTAGGGGTATCAAGCAGTCCATGTAATATAATTTTAAAATATTTTATGTGACTTTAAATGTTATATTTAAAAATGCAGATGCCAGATAAATGCCAATATGCAGTATGTAAATATGGAAGTACATGAGTCCACGTAACAAGTCAGGATAAATCATAAACATGAATCAAGACTGGTTTCAAGCAAGCGGGTCGGGTCGGATGCAAATACAAATGTCAAATACACTATTCGCACCCAAAACATAATAAATCAGGAAAATACCATAAAGAAATACTAGAAGTAGAACTGGTATAAAAGAACTAGGGTGTTACATTATACCCAACTACAAAAAGAATTTCGTCCTCGAAATTCCCAAAACAAGAAAAGATACACAATCAAGATTCTACAAGAATAGGTATAGAAATTTCTGTCGAATCTCGTCTTCTCGTTCCCAAGTCGATTCTCCATGCGAGCGATTTCCCCAAGAAACAAGTATAAGAGGGATAATCTTGTTCTTAAGGACATTTTCTCTTCGATCAATGATCGACATCGGTCGTTCCTCAAAGGTCAAATCCTCTCTTACAGACATCTCCGAATGATCCAGTACGTGTGTTCCATCTCGAACATACTTACGAAGTTGAGATACATGAAACACGTCATGAACATTTGCCAAAGATTATGGTAAAGCCAATCGATAAACCACTTCTTCAACACGTTCCAAAATCTCGAAAGGCCCCACGAATCGAGGACTAAGCATGCCTCGACTCCCAAAATGAATCACTCCTCTAGTCGGTGATATCTTCAAGAATACAAGATCACCAACAGCGAACTCTAAAGGTCTTCTCGATGTGTCGGCCCAACTCTTCTGCCGATCTTGTGCTGCTTTCATATAATTTCGGATAGTATTAACTTTCTCCACGGTTTGCACGATCAATTCGGGTCCCAACAATCTTCGTTCTCCAACATCGTCCCAACAAACAGGTGAACGACACTTGCGACCATACAATGCTTCGAATGGAGCCATCTGAATAGTCGCCTGAAAACTATTGTTGTACGAGAACTCCACCAAGTGTAGATGATCCTCCCACGAACCCTTGAAGTCTAACATGCAAGCTCTCAATATGTCTTCAAGAGTTTGTATCGTTCTCTTCGACTGTCCATCTGTCTGAGGATGATAAGCTGTGCTAAACTTCAATCGCGTCCCCAAACTTTCCTGCAAACTCCTCCAGAAGTGTGATAAGAATCGGGTGTCACGGTCGGAAACGATGCTTACAGGTACTCCAAGCAATCTCACAATCTCCTGCATGTACCATTCCGCCAATGCTTCCGTTGATTGACCAATTCGAAATGGTATGAAATGAGCTGCCTTGGTCAATCGATCAACAATCACCCAAACTGCATTGTTGCCCTTTGAACTCCGCGGTAAAGCTATCACAAAATCCATGGTTATATGTTCCCACTTCCATTGAGGAATCGGAAGTGGTTGCAATAAACCAGCAACCCTTTGATATTCAGCCTTAAGTTGCTGACACACCAAGCACTTCGCTACAAAGCGAGCAATCTCCATTTTCATGCCTTCCCACCAGAAATGCTGTCGTAGATCGCGGTACATATTCGTGCCTCCTGGATGTACGGAATATGCGGAACTTTGTGCCTCCTTCATCACTTCTTCATGAATGTCTCCTTTCGGCACACACAAACGGCTACCATATCGCAACGAACCATCTTCATGAATCAACAAGTCCGTTCGAAGTCCTGCTTCAACCTGTTCTCGAAACTTCTGCAATCTTGGGTCCTGCGACTATACTGCTTTAATATTATCGATCAACGACGATTGTACTTGCAGCTGCAACAACTGTCCCGAAGAATGCGATAGCACGATCTCCAACTCGAATCTCCAAAAGTCTTCGATAAGCTCCTTCCGTGCAGTCAACATCCGAATTGCTGACAACCGACTAAGCGCATCCGGCACAACATTAACTTTCCCCCGATGGTACTTAAGATCAAGATCCTAGTCAGCCATCAGCTCCAACCATCTACGCTGCCTCATATTAAGCTCTTTCTGTGTGAACACATACTTTAGGCTTTTGTGATCAGTGAATACTTCGACCCTTTCGCCCAATAAGTAGTGTCTCCAAATCTTCAGAGCGAAAATCATTGCTGCAAGCTCCAAATCATGCGTTGGGTAATTCTTCTTATGGATCTTTAACTGTCTTGATGCGTAAGCTATAACCTTCCCATGCTGCATCAAAACACAACCCAAACGTTTCCCAAATGCGTCGCTGTGAATCACCAACCCACCGGAACCGTCTGGTACGGTCAAAATAGGAGCGGTTATCAATCTTTGCTTCAACACCTCAAAAGCTGACACACATTTATCCGTCCATACAAACGGTACTTCCTTGCACGTAAGCTTGGTCAAAGGCTCAGCCAAACGAGCAAAATTCTCCACGAATTTTCTGTAATATCCGCCAAGTCCAAGAAAACTTCTGATCTCTGCTACGTTCTTCGGAATCGGCCAATCTTGAACTGTTGCAATCCAACCCTTCTCAAGTAATTCGGTAACCTACTTCTTGACTTCTTTCAACTCCACTGGTGCCATTGGATAGTACACCTTTGAGATTGGCGCTGCACTAGGAACATGACGATCGCAAACTCCACATCTCTTTTTGGCGGTAAACCCGAGATGTCCTCGAACACGTCCATAAACTCTCGAACTACAACTGGCACTTCCTCCTTATCAACTTCCATTGACGAAAGAACATTGCTTTTCGGCCTAGCCCTAAACTCGACTGACCCGACAGAACTGCTTCCTCCAGCAAAAACAAACTCCGGATGTCCGGGAATCTGGAAAATCACTTTCTTTGCCCTACAATCAATGTGAGCGTGGAAAGTACTGAGAAAATCCATTCCCATTAGAACTTCATAACTGCCGGTATCAATCACCAAGAAATCTGCAAATAACTCCCGTCCACAAATAACAACTGAACAATCCTTACACTCTCTACTAGCTATAATCTTACCATTCCCAGTGTGTATGTCCCAACAACTAGACAGAGTCGTGCAAGAAATTGAGTGTGCAACAATAAACTTGGACGAAATAAAACAATAGGATGCACCAGAATCGAATAATGCTAATGCGGGAAAATCATGAACAAGTAGGATACCTGAAACAACTTCATCTGAAGCCTTGGCCTCTTCAGGCGTCAGGGTAAAGGCTCGAGCTTGATTGGGTCCTTGAGTTAACTGCTTCTGCCCATGAAACTGCTTCTGCGGTGGCCTCTGAACATCATCCTTCAAACGAAGCTTCGACGGGCAAACACTGATAGTATGATCAGCTGATCCGCAAACCAAACAAAGTCCAAGCTTCCTCCGACAATCCTTCTGCTGATGTCCGGGTAGATGGCAAAAGTCACACATCATTCTTCCTCTCTGCTCGGGTACGACGGGCTTCTCCATCGGTACTACGCCACATCGGTTCACCAGAATACCTCTGCGTATAGGCTGTCACGACCCACAACGTACGGAACGTGACTGGCACTTAAGTTTACGAAACGTCTCAAGACGTCCGTAAAATAAGTAAGCCAAAGCCCAGAAACCAAAACCAAATAAGCAAAAGAGTGAAGAAAACCCAATCAATTGAAAGCGAGTTTATCAAATAAGTCATATAAAACCCTTTTTAAAAACAATACAAATTTTTCCGAAAATTTCGGCAGAGTCTCCTTTGTAAATACTGGCCCCCAAAATGGGTACAACAAGAATATATATGAATCCAACAAATAAGGCATCCCCAAGCGGGAGCTAGCTCTTCGCCACAAGGCGATCACAAATCCCACGCAATATAAAACAACATCATGCAAAATAATCATAAAGAAGCATAAGAAAAACAGCATGTCGACTCAAGTGAGCTCGACCCAAAATACAGCATAAAAAGTCCACAAATCTCACAGTCTCCTCTCTAGGTCAATATACAACAATACTGGTAGAAACAGTAGATGGAGTACACTAGATACAAAGAATATACAAGGGGTGCAAAAATAATAATATAACCCACCTAAGAGCAAAACCTCGAGTCCAGGCAAAAGAAGCAAGTGCGCCCGCCGCTACTGTACTGACGGAGCGGACCTGAAAAAGGCTGTGGCACAACGGGGGTGAGTTGCCAACTCGTGAGTAATAAATAATATCTACACAGGCTATCGAATGCATGCACACAAGCATC